>CAOKZL010000658.1:0-1242886 GCA_948472985.1 Iguana delicatissima
TTTCTCCTTCACAAGGAGCAGCTCGTTAATGACGGGAATTCCAACTTCCCCTCTCTCAGGCGGGCATTTCAAAGCTTTGGCTGTGGCTCTGGATCTGGATGGTGTATTCCTTTCATCTCACAAGATTCCTGATTCGCGCCCATAAATAACAAAGACCATAAAAAGTGTCCATTGATTGACACTTGGGCTGCATGATTGATATGTTTTGATCCACTTCTAAGCCTTTTGGTGCATTTCAAAGTTAACTTTGTTCTCAAAGTTTATGACATGAATCACAGGCACAACTTTGTTATAAAAACCCGTGGTTTTGCTAGTTCAGTGAGCTGGTTTTTGAGTTTTACACTGCTTTGCTGCCAGTTTGCATAGCAAGCTCCCCAGGAAGTTTCATTGTCTTCAGCTGCTCAGGACTATAGGATCAGGTCGTATTGCTTATTCCTACATTCATTTCTATTTTCCTATTTCTTATTTAGTTAGTGGTGTGATTGTTGTCTTATTTGTTTACTTCTCAATAAAGCATTAATTGGTTTACTCTGAATTTGTTTGGCTCACTGCTCTGACTCTGTAAACGTAGGGCTAAAGGTCCTGCTGAAGTTACCCTGCCTCTTGTAAAGCTAAAGCAGTGCTCTGAGCTTAATTTCCCCAATTTTGTGTTAATATTTGGTCATTTGGGCATCCTTCCCAGGACCCCAGAGAAAAAGGGTAACATATGGGATAAGACCAGTAGGAGAAAATAGTAAACCGTGCCCAGAGTAGAGGTGTTAAGAGAGACCTGGGAATGATGGAACATAGAGTCATGCTGTAAAAAGTAAGAAAATCATCTTTCCTTTAAAGCTGCCTGTTCCTTTGATGCTTTAAAGAACAGCTAGCTTACTCTGCTATCTGAAGCTGAAGAGGCCCAAGCACCAGTCTTGAAAACAAATGGGGAGTGATAGAAGAAATACAGTACGTAGATAACAAAGAGTTTAAACTTTGTTAAACTATAGCTCATTTAAATGGTAAAAATCATGCCCAAGGAGAAGAATTGCCCCATACCCACTTATTATGGCATGTTGGGTACATGACTGACTTGGTATGCATGCCCTGACAGCTGATGCCCGTCAGATTTATGTAAAAGTGATGCAACTATAGATGCTTTTCTCATTAATGTGTAGAAATTTATAAAACATAATGAATTCTCTTTGTTTGGCTGCCTAATCTGTGGAATCAGACAGCCAAGCATTTTTTCCCCCTTGCAGCAAATAAAGCTTCTTTTGGATCTCCTCTGCCCCGCCACCCCATGTGTAGTTTTTGGCGAGTCACACATGACAGAAACAGAACCCACAAAATGAAAAAAAAAATATTTGCAAATGTTCTCATCTTTGACAAGTAAGGGCATCTCAACACACGGGGACACCCTTGAAAAAGGGTCAACTGCAATTTAAAAATAAACTTCATTTTTGCACTTTTTGTGAAAAAAAATGCTGCCAAAATTTTTGTTTTGCAAAAAAACCTCTTGTTTTGTTTATTAAAAAGTACATTATGCATCTGTTTTTTTTCCAAATAATTATTTTGTAACCTCCTCACCTCAAGCATGAAAAATCATAGCAAAATGCACAAAACCACTATGCATTTCATCCAGTGGGAAGAAAATTTTTGGAATTACTCATTCTTGCATGCAAAGACAAAATAAGTAACGATTTTGCTTATTCATGAAGATTATATCCATGAGCTAACATCCTGACATTGCTAAGGTCTCTTCATCTAGTCTCCTTCATGCAACTAGGAACATGACAATCCCTTCCTGGTTTTGTGGAGGTTGCTTAGCTCATTCATCTGACCACACTTAAATCCAAATGAGATCCTCAGATTTAATATATGAAGGTCAGTGTGGCAGCTGGTGGGGTTGTTGAAGGAATCTATTCCACCTCCATTAATTGCTTAAATATGTAAAAGGAAGAAATTTTTGCAGAAGCCTCTGTTAAAAGCTCATTCAGAACTCTGGGCCATCCTACAGAGATGTGATTAATACAGTTGCCACAGTCAAGCAGAAACCACTGTAGGAGGAAAGTTTTCTATAGTGTATTTAGAGTTTTAACCCTTCTTTTGGAACAGAAGAGTCTGCTGTATTAATGGAACTAGACGTTGCATTAAGAGCATCAAGAAAATGAGCTTGTTATATTGAAACAGCAACATTGAAGCCATTAGCATTTGTATAAATGATGGTTAAGAGCTAGATAATGTATGTGTAAAATGATATATAGCTTCTGGCCAAATGAACATTTTGGTATGCAGCTTTTAGGACTATGATATTTCACTACCCTTCTGTAATATATAATACTAGATAAATAGTAAGAAGAGAGAGCTGACAGGTGATATATCACATGTCAGAGTTGAACAAGGTTAAAATGGCTTTTCTTTAGAAATATATCTGGTAAACAATGCTATCCAGCAACGTTTACAGAAAGTAGTGTGCCTGGAAAATAGTTTTACATCTTGAGTATGTGTACAACATATATCATCACTGCAGTCATTTTAAAAAGACAGGATCCATACACTAACCAAAAACAGAAGAAATAAGATAATGCATGTTCCTTGTATGGAGGAATATTCTGTTATTTTGAGAGTGCTAAATTACATTGCATCAAGCTCTGCTGAACTGAATAGTCTTTCACCGGCAAGAAAAGCCACTACTTTTAAGGCTGGCTCTTACATTTCAGATCCATGATTGAAGAATTAAATATTAAAGAAACATATGAGATGATCAAGTCACTCACATATCTTTCAGTTACTGAGTACACCATGTATCACACTGCAGATTCCTGCTCTTCAGATCTTCTGTTTCTTTAGGGGATTTAATTATGTGTATACAGAATATGCATTGTAGTCAGTGTTTCCTCATTTTAAATTCACTCCAGATTCAGTCCTCCAGATGTTTACTTACTATAAGTAAAAGTAAGGCCCCATTGAGTTCAGTGGGATATATTCTCAGGCACATTTGCACAGGATTACATCCTCATTGACTCTCTAGCATTGATTTCACTTGCAGACTAACAGCCCAGCTCCACAGGTCAGTGTATGTACCTCAGAACTGATGATTCCTCTCACTCTGTTCCAGGAAAAATCATTACAAGATGGGACAAAATTAAAGAGAGAAGCAGCTTAGATGAGTATGCTTTCTACACATACTGCTTCCCTTCTTCAAATTTAACCCAAGCTACTTCCCTTACCCTAAAGGGTTCCAGTATGAATATATATGTGGTTAGATTGGGAGTCCTTTGATACTCTGCATAAAAGAGACTCTGTAAAGCCACACCAACACTGGAATGAAATTGTTGGGGCCCTAAAGCAGTCCCAAAGATAGGCTCCTTTTCCTTCACCCTTTCCCACATGTGTGATCTGTTCAAGGACTGGTGGAATTGAATCAATCAGTCGGTGAGAAAAGAAACTTCAGGATGGAAGGAAACTCACCTTTTCTCCCTTCAGCACTAGACTTTGAGACAGGGCTGACTGGGGCTGGTTATAAGAAGCTTACAACTCCCTTGCTGACACAGCTTTGCTGTCTACTGATCCATTTCTGGGCAGAATTCAAAGTGCTGATTGTGATCTACAGAACCTTAGATGAGTTAGGTTCAGACTAACTGAAAGACTATGGGCTTTTCTGCACTCACTGTCAATAGTGCTATTATTCCACTTTCAACATCCTGTGGAATTCTGAGGTTTGCAGTTTAGTGAGGCCAAAGAGCTCTCTGACTGAGAAGTCAAAGGCCTCTCCCTAAACTGCAAATCCCAAGATTCCACAGGATGTTGAAATGGAGTAATAGCAGCATAACAGTATAGTGCAGAAAGGCCCTATATCCCTAGATGAGCCTACCCGAGTTTTAACAACTTTGCGGGAGGGCTTTCTTTTGGTCCTACCACCATCACAAATGTACTTTCTCAGTGGCTGCTCTCAGGCTATGAAACTCTGCCAAGGAAGGCTGGGCTGGCCCCTCTCCTGCATTCCTTTTGCTAGCAGGCAAAGACTTTCTTATTTAAGCAGGCCTTCAACATTTAAGTGTTTGGGGTAGTGCAAAGTGTAGGTTTATTTTGCTTTCACTGTTATCGTGTGCCTTCAGTCATTTCTGACTTCCCACCAGGTTTCAGTGATGCTTTTCAGCATCTTCATCAATGACTTGGAGGAAGGAGTAGAGGGCATGCTGATCAAATTTGCAGATAATACCAAATTGGGAGGGGTTGCTAATACACCAGAAGACAGTGTTACTGCAGTTTAGGCCTATCTGGTGATGGCACCCGATATCACTTTGATGTCATAATTTGGCCTTACCATACCACCCTTCTCCACGTGTTTGCGAGGCCCTCGGACAAGCACGAAACTAGGCTAGTCATTTAACCGCTGAAATATTCTCAAACAATACAGGCAAGCCAGAAATAGCCAGATCGCAGCTTCAGGGACCTCTCTGGCAAACACCATATTATGTATGTGCGCTACCTACAAAAGGCTCCCTGCCCCTTGCAGGCAACTTGACAAAGGCTGAACCATCCACTGTCAAGCGTGCCACATTTACATACTGGCTACACCATTGTTAATTCGGCTCTGATTTCCATCATGCTAAATTGTGACCTTTCAGAGACATTGTCTCGCACCCGAAACTCATTGTTGTCCCCAAGTAAGGCATAGCCTGCAGTCACACTTCTCCCTATAAAAACCCCTGATTCTGAGACATTCCTGGATCGCTCCCGAATTCCAGACCACCCTGCTGCCACTTTGCTTGGCGAGCTTCCCCTCAGCTCCACATACTAAGCCACATCAAACCCCAACATCGCTCTCTATCTTCTTCCAGGCTTCAGGAATAGGTTTCGTATCACCCAAATAAACCAGCCCCCTGAAAATCCCACTATCTTACTCACATCTTTATTTTCCTTAGTTATCTGTGTGCGTGTATTGCTTACCTTGTGTGCCTATACTTAGTAAAGATCATTCATTACTTTCAAACTGGTCTGCTTCTTGACTTGGCCTGACCCCGTAAACACTGGGTTACAAGATCCTGCTAAGTTACCCTGCCTCTCATAACGCTAAAGCAGTGCTCTGAGCTAATTTTCCCCACCTATAGTTGAGCACATTTTGGTGTCCCTCCCAGGACCCCCAGTGAACAGGGTGACAACAGGATCAAATTTCAAAATGGCCTTGACAGATTGGATTGCTGGGCCAAAGCTAACAAAATGAATTTCAACAGAGGGAAATGTAAGGTCTTGCACTTAGGCAGAAAAAATGGAAGGCACAAATATAGGATAGGGGACATGTGGCTGGATAGCAGTACATGTGAAAGGGATCTACGAACATTAATTTCAATGGGTTTATTTTACTTGTGACTAATTTTTGTATTAGCCCCAAATATTCGTAGCAAGATGTGCTCATACCATTGAGATTTAAAAATGTTTGAAATTTTAAGAACATAATGTTTACACACAGAGATATTCATACAAACATACGTATATGCAAATTCTTTAAAATCTATGCATAAATTATGCCTCATTGGAACCTAATATGAATGTCATTTAAAGACAAATCAGTCATCTGGTCATTTTATGAACCTTTGATACACATTTAAAAGTGGAAATACAAACAAGATGTTATGCCAGATGAGTCTTCACTTAGGAAACAAATTATAATAATTTTGCCTACTCCTATTATTTAATAACTTCTTGCACTGTGCAGGAGGGAACACTGATTCTAGAGGAAGCAACATGATCCAGCTGCGGGCTGGACAGGGCTACTGTTAGGTGGATTGGTAATTGGTTGACCAACCGAACCCAAAGTGTGATCACCAACAGCTGCTTTTTGTCCTGGAGAGACAAAAGTGGGGTACCACAGGGTTCTGTCCTGGGCCCAGTGCTATTCAATATCTTCATCAATGACTTGGATGAAGGAGTGGAGCGCATGCTGATCAAATTTGCAGATGATACCAAATTGGGAGGAGTTGTTAATACATCAGAGGACAGGATCAAAATTCAAAATGACCTTGACAGATTGGAGAGCTGGGCCAAAGCTAACAAAATGAATTTCAACAGAGAGAAATGTAAGATCTTGCACTTAGGCAGAAAAAATGGAAGGCACAAATATAGGATGGGGGATGCGTGGCTGGATAGCAGTATGTGTGCAAGGGATCTAGGAGTCTTGGTAGATCACAAGCTGAACATGAGTCAGCAGTGTGATGTGGCAGCCAAGAAAGTCAATGTGATTCTTGGTTGCATCAATAGGAGTATGGTGTCTAGCTCGAAGGAGGTACTGGTACCACTCTACTCTGCTTTGGTTAGACCTCATCTTGAATACTGTGTCCAGTTCTGGGCACCTCAATTCAAGAAGGATGTCGACAAGCTGGAACGTGTCCAGAGGAGGGCGACCAAAATGGTGAAGGGTCTGGAAGCCATGCCCTATGAGGAACGGCTTAGGGAGTTAGGTATGTTTAATCTGCAGAAGAGAAGGTTAAGAGGGGACATGATAGTCATGTTTGAATATTTGAAGGGATGTCATGTTGAAGAAGGAGTGGACTTGTTCTCTGCCGCTCCAGAGATTAGGACAAGGAGCAATGGATTCAAGCTTCAGGAAAGGAGATTCCACTTGAACCTCAGGAAGAACTTCCTGATGGTCACAGCTGTCCAGCAGCAGAATATGCTGCCTTGAAGTGTGGTGGAGTCTCCTTCTTTGGAGGTTTTTAAGCAGAGGCTGGATGGCCATCTGTTGGGAATGCTTTGATGGATATTCCTGCATAGCAGGGAGTTCGACTTGATGGCCCCTGGGGTCTCTTCTAACTCGATGATTCTATGACTTATGACGATGTTGAAGCAAACCTATTACAGGGTTTTCTGGAGCTAAGAGAATGTGACATGCGCAAGGTCACCCAGTAGGTTTCCATGGCTGAGCAGGCAATTGAACCCTGGACCATGCCTAATCTCAAACTTCTACACCACACAGCTCTAATGTGCTTTTAACTATTTTAGATTGTGTTTTTACATGGGTTATGTTTATTTATTTATTTTAAAAAAGTGTATTCCAGACTGTTTCCGCTGTATTGCTTTAACATATATTATGAGCTGTTCTACATCCCATATAGGAGAAAAGTGAGATATAAATTATATTAATTGATTAATTAATGGAATAAAATGGTTGGGGCCCTAGAGCAGTCATTAATTAATTAATTAATTAATAGCAGTGAAAACTCTGAGGTATTTGCAGCGACTGAATCAGTGCGGACCTGGGCAACACTTAGGAAACACAGGCATAGGCTTTCCATACGTATAGATGGAATCAGCATCAAACAATAGTACTCCAAATTGCACTCAGAAATATCTAATCTTGTCCAGAGCCCCCAAAAAACAAAAACAAAAACAAAATCCTACATCTTTAGGTTTCTCCACATGGTGGCCATTTCTTGTTAGCAAATATTGTGCTCATGTTGCACATTGGTAGAAAAACTGCTTACCTCTTAGCATGAGACTCCATTGCATACGATGAAGTTCTAGCATTTTACATAGCATCAGTGAATTTTATTATTATTTTAATAGCCTTGAAACTACAGCAGGAAAATCAATATTCCCCAAATACATTGAAATTAATCTCATCATGAAAATTGAATACTCCAGTTCTTCAGGAAAATAGAGGCAAATACTAACCATTTTTAAATTATTGTCCAATGTCCTTTTAGACTGTTTTTATTAGCATATCCCATTTTTCTTACAAAATTAAATGCACACTGGATTCTCGAGTGCTTGATAAATTAGTCCATTAAAACAGTATTGGTTTTGTTCTAGCAAAGGTGCCAAATACAATTGCATTAACACCTTAATATTAAATAACCATGCAGTCCTTTATCTAATTTTTTTGCAGAGACAAGTTTTGCACATAAGCTACAAACAAAATTTCCAGCAGTCCAGAGTCACTGGTGTATTAAAGTATGGGTTGAGCTCAGACAGGGGCCATTTCCTCACTACACTCTTATAGCGTGATTGTTTCACTTTCAACATCCTATGGGATCCTGGGGTTTGCAGTTTTGGGAGGGGCTGGCCGGCCCCTCCCGAAACTGCAAACCCCAGGATTTCCATAGGATGTTGAAAGTGGAATAATCATGCTATAAGAGTGTAGTGCGGAAATGGCCAGGGAAAAAAAGTCATTCAGGAGGAAGATTATTTTACACATTCATGGCTACAGCCTACTAGTGATATTACCTATCCAGGCCCCATTGAAATGAGTCAGCTGGATGCCAACATAGTTGTTCCTTAATTCAGTCATCATCCATATCACCAAGAAAAGAAAAGAACCTTACTTTTTAAGAACAGCATATAATCAGCTAATAAATTCAACTGAATTTTGATCAGTTTATGGACTTCATTCTGTTACTGGAAAATATTCTGTATTAAATATGACTTCTGTCCTAAAGTCCATTGTCTTGGACAATATAAATGTCAAGTGGCGAAGCTGTCCTTTTTGAAGTTGCCCCCCACCAGGATCTGACCACTCTTCTCCAGTCCTCAGAAAGAGGGAGAGGGATCTCTGGCCAAGGATGCTGTCTTGAAAATGTTCCCTCTCCATGTGTGTGTATATTACACAAGATGTTTTAAAAATATGAATCACACACTTTGTGCAGCTGTGTTTGATGCTTAATGTATCATGCTCAGTGATATCACTGGAGCTGCCCTTTGTGGAATCAGCCTTGCAACACTGTAAAAGCCCATGAAATCACTACAGGTCACTTCTAGCTTTCAGGTTTGAGTGTTAAAATACCAGGGGTAGTCCTGATCAGGCAACCCTGGATGAGACAGGGTCACTGGTGGCCAGAAGAACAAGAGCTGAACATCTATATGTGTCACAGCTTATTTCCTACTCATATGGAAATATCAGATTTTCTCATTTTTTGAGCTCCTGCAATGTGCAGTCCTCCTCGCTGTTTTTGACCTTTTCTGCTAGACTAGTTTTTACTTTCCCTTGCCCTCTTTTTCAAACAACCCTGTTTCCTGGTCATTTTTTCATGCAGAAAAAGCAATTTCTTGTACATACTATACTACAGTTGGGAACTTAGTCTGCCCAAAATTTTCATGTGGTTTGTTTTGCACAAAAGACAGTTTTTCTCTGCACAGAAATATTATTTTTTGGATAGAAAAATGCTGCTTCCTGCTTAGAAAAAAAAAAACTGCTTTCTGTGCAAAAAAAAAAAAAAAAAATGTGCAAAGTTTGTGCAGGATAGGTCCCAAATTGCAAATAGACTCTGAATGCCCTGTAGTTGTCAAAGATTTTTTCACAGCATGAGGAATGATGCTAAAATTACTTATTCCTCCCTTTGAGAAGAAAATTAGTAAAGAGCTACATCCCTACAACTGGTCCTTTCAAGCTTTTGGATTACTCATAAGTAAAAAGGCAATGGCTTCCATAGGCCTTTACAGCCTTGGGTACCTCAGCCATGGTAGGGAGAGATTGATTTCCCTTTCCTATTTATTTATTTTGTGTCATGTCTTTTTCCCAAGGGAAGACCAAAGGCACCTTGCAACATGAATTAGAACATAACCACATGAATTACACCATGAATTAGGTCCTCACTAAAACAAAACACTTGTAAAAACTGAACAATTTAAAAACAAATTACTGTATTAAAACCAAACACTGAATTATAAAAATTTAAGAGCATTTAATACATAGGGAAGAAAATAAGGGAAGGGGAGTACTTTACTTTCCATTAAATGATCCTTCATCATCAACCACTTAATGGCTGACAGCATGTCTAAATATTTCTTTTTTCCTGGCAGGAGAGTACAAAGGAGGCCAAATCTAACTCCCTGTGGAAAGGAGTTCTATAGCCTGAGAATAGCCACTAATGAGGCCCCCTGCTATTCTCAGCACATGTACAAGAAAGGGTGGTAGGACAGAAAGCAATCTTTCCTCTTAAAGATACTAAAACTCAAGTAGGCTCATATGAGTAGATATTGTCCTTCAGGTAGTCTGGACCTAAGCTGTATTAGTCTGTATAGGACATAACTAGCACTCTGAATGATGCCAAGAAACATACCAGTTGACATTATAAAAACCAGCTCTGGTCAGGCCATAGCATATGGTCCTCTGAAGTTTCTTAGTACTTTGAAAAGGTAGTTTCACATAAGGTATGTTACAATAATCCAAATGACATGTAATCAAGGCATGTATCATTGTGGCCAAATCAGATCTCTCCAGGGGCCCGTTCACACTACACTATTACAGTTTTATAATTTGATTTTAACTCTCAGGATGACATCTTATGGGATCCTAGGATTTGCAGTTCAGGATGGGATATTTAGAATCCTCAATCAGAATGCTCCTTAATTACAGATGTCAGCATTCCATAGGATATAGCCCTGGCAGTTAGATGGGAATCATAGAATTATAACTGCATAATGTAAAAGAGCCTCAGAAACAGGCAGAGAGAGAGAGAGTCTGGTGTCATCAACATGCTGATACACCAAACCCCAAACAACTTCTATCAATTTTATGTAATATTAAATGGTATGGGCAGCAGAAGTGAGACCTATAAAACAGGATCTCCAATTCTTATCCCAGAGAAGTGTCCCAGAGGAATATCATGATGGATAGTACTGAAAATAACAACAAAAACAACAGGGTTACACTGCCCCATCTTGTTTTCAGGATAGGTCATCCTCCAAGCAAACACAGCCATCTCTATCTCCTAACCAGACCTGAAGCTGGACTGAAACGGATCAAAATAATTTGTTTCACCCAGGGGTTTGAAGGACTCCAAATGCTCACCTTGCTGAAGAGTGGACTACTGGAGTTGCATCATAATTGTCCAACATATCATCCTCAGCATATCAGCATCTTCCTCCCCATCATTGTCGCCTTCTTCTTCTTCTTCTTCTTCTTCTTCTTCTTCTTCTTCTTCTTCTTCTTCTTCTTCTTCTTCTTCTTCTTCTTCTTCTTCTTCTTCTTCTATTATTTACTGTATTTGTATCCTGCTTTTCTCCCAAAATTAGTATGCAAAGCACTTTACAAGGTAAAAGAACAATACAATTAAAACATACAAAAAATGAACACTAAAATAGAATTAAACTATTCACAGTATCAAAACAATTCAAATGTTCAGCTCAAAGAATAGAATGCAATTAAAAAGATAAATGCCATTAGAAACAGTTCAGTTTAAAAAACAACACAGCACTCCAGTCCATTCTTGAAAAACTTTCTGTTTTAAAATCCTGTCAGAATAAAAAAGTGTTGTCTGCTGGTGGAAGGACAGTGGGAAAGAGGCTGTTCTGGCCTCCTTGGGAAGGGAGTTCCAAGGTCTAGGGGCAGCCACTGAGAAGTCTTCATGTTCCTACCATCCATGCATGCAATGGTGATGGAACTGAGAGAAGAGCCTCTCATGATTATCCTGGCAAGCTTATAGGTGGAGATACGGTCTGCCAGATAGTCTGAGGCCCTTTCCGCATGTAGAGAGGGAAATGCTCCCTGCGGCTACTCACCGGCTTTTTGGTGGATCCGTTTGGGTCCGTCCTGATGAGAAGCAGTGCAAACTCATCGCTCTGCACTGCTCCGTTGTCCAAAACTGGTGTGCGCCTGCAAATCTGCACCGGAGCGCGGGAACGGAGTGGCATGGAGTGGCGTGCTCTGTGCTTTTGAAAAACCTGTAGAAACAGGTTTTTCAAAAGCATGCTGCACGACCACTTTGGGTCACTCCAGAGCGGACTGAGGTTTGGAACTTCGACAAGTAGTCTGACCCAGTCTGCTCCCAAGGTGCGGACGACCTCTGTCAGAGGTCGCATTGTGCTGTTCTACTTACCCTGTGTGGAAATGGCCTGAGCTTGAGACATATAGGGTTTAATAGGCTAACCAGCACTTTGAATTTTGCCCAGGAATAAACTATTAGCAGTGGAGCTGTTTCAACAGGGGCATAGTATGGTTCCTGTAACCTGCCCCAGTTAACACTCTAGCTGCAGTTCTTTGAAGCAGCTGAAGTTTCTGAACACTCTTCAAAGGCACCCCTGTATACAGTGCACTGCTCAGTTGCATAGGGACAAGAGGGCAATGTTTTTGGGGTGTCCTGGTCCATAGCCATGCCCTCACATGCCCTGGCCATGCCCCCACACACCACGGCCACGTCCCCATGCACAGTGGCCGCACTTCCCCATGCTGTAGCCCCACCCCTCCTGCTGCTCCCTCTCACACACTCCACACTCCAAGCTCCACCACTGGCACTACTTCCGTCAAAATGAGGTGTAACTAAGACATGTACGACCAGATCTGATGTCTCAAAGAATGGGTGCAGTTGGCACACAAGATTTAAATGTACAAAAACCCTCTTGGCCATTTCAGAAACCTGGGCTTCCAGGTTCAAAGCTGAGTCCAGGATATATCCAAACTGTGACTCTGCATTGTCAGGTGGAGTGTAACCCCATCTAACACTACCTAAATCCTTATTCCCTGATATGCCTTATGAGTGGCCAGAAGTACATGGGTCTTCTTTGGAGTGAATTTCAATTTGGTTGCTTTTGTCCAGTTCATTACTGATGACAAGCAGTAGATTAGAACTAAGACAGTATCCTTGGATTGAGGTGGAAAGAATTAACAGATCTGGGTGTCATCCACATATTGATGGCACCACACCTCAAAACTCCAGATAACCTCTCCCAGCACTTTCACATGCATGTTAAATAGCACAAGGAACAAAACAGAACTCTGAGGAACCCCACAGACCAATTGCTAGGGAGTCGAACATGAGTTGTCCAACACTACCTTCTGAGTTCTCGCCTCCATCAAAAGAGTGCCTCTAATTCCCATCCCAGTGAGACAGCCCAGAAAGATATTATGGTTGTTACTGAATGCATCTGAGAGGTTGAGCAGAATCAATAGAAATATATGCTCTTGTTAAGGCATCAAGGGAACTGAAGTTGTTTTCATCCTATAGCCAGGCCTGAAATGAGATTGATATGGATCTAAATAATCGGTTTCATCCAGGAACCCTGGAGTTGGGAAGATACCATACACTCTAATACCTTGCCCCAGTATGGTATGTTGGATACTATCAAATAATTATCCATTATGTAGTGATTTAGGGATGACTTTTTTTCAACAACTGCCTTCCTTTAGGCAAATTAAGCCTCTGCCTAGGAGGCATTGACTATCCTCTTTATCCATTCACCCAGTCTCCCTCTGGCTTATTTAATAAACCAGGATGGCCAGGAGTCTACCATCTAAAGGTGGCTCTCACATTTCCAAGAATCCAGTCCACCTCCTCAGGCTGCACAAACGGAGAAGTATCCAATAACTCTGGACAAATAGGAACCCAGGTTACATCCACTGGAACGGTATCAGCTACATCATCCAACTTGTAGTGGATCTGAGCAATTATATCTGTAGAATGTCATCCAGTACTATGGGGTTCAGGGAGATCAGTCTGAGAGTATGGATAGAATCTTTATAGAGATGAGATCCGTATCTTCAAGGATCCTATCCACATTCCTAAGGTGCACAAATTGAAATGCATCCAGTAACAAAGAATAACATTACATTACAGTATTACAGAATTACATTAATGGACCAGGATCAACTTTAGCAGCCAAGTCAAAGCAGATCTACATGATCCTGTCCTCAGAGTCTGAATAAGACTGTCCCAGTCTTTCCCACTAGAGATTTCTTTAGCACAACTACAACCACACATAGCTTCATGTAGATGAGAGGCTGTATTATAAAATATATTCCTAGGCAGGAACATCCATCCAACTCAGTCCACAACTCAGTTTTATAGAGGTTGTTGGGTTAATGTGTACTTAGTCCTGCAGATATCAAGGGGAATAAATGTATTTAAATCTAAGCACTCTGATTTAATGAGACTGCCGTCAGAGTGACCACAGATAGAGTGGTGACCATTATGAAAGCATGCTCATTTTCAAATTCTCTTTCCCAGAATATATCTTTGAAGCTTTATTTATACATAGTCTTCCACTACGAAAATATAACCTGGGAAATCATAATACATTGTAAATGAATGCAGTTAATGTTTAACAATATGTGACTTGCAAACCCTTTTATCCCCTATTAGTTTTCTGTTTTGTTAACTGCCTTGAGCTTTATCTAAAAAAAGGGAAAATAGTGTTTTAAAAAATGGCATTTCAGACTATGGGGTGACTTCTAAAGAGGCCCTTAATTAGTAATTTCTTCAGTTTTACCACCTTAAGATAAAAAGTGAATACCATGTTCAGTTTCTTAAAATGGCAGTTTTCACATTGCCTGAACACTGGTAGGGACAGAATGTCCAAAAGAAAAAGCTATATTCCTTTTCAAGGAAAAAAATGAGAAATTTCATTCTATTAGGGCATAAGAGTTGTTTGAAGATTGCCAGGTCTCAGGATGCTGACTGAAGTCTTGGGAAAATGATGTGGTTCTTTAGGATCCTAAGACAGAAGACAAACCTTAGGGCATGCTGCAGTGTAGGAGGTTTAGATTTAAAGTCTAGAAAGCAATCTGCACCTATTCCCAGCTGGTACCAAGTCTCTCTGGCCCAGCATGAAGGTCGTTGTTTGTATTTTGTGCTTTTGCAGTGCTCTTGCACTGCAAGGAATGACGAAAAAGAGAAAGAGACAGTTAGTGGATGCACTTAGACCCATCATTCCCTATGGAGCAAGACAGGGCTCAAGGAATTAATCGCCAACGTTGTGACTTGTAAGCTTTCTTGTTGTATAAACCCTGGCAGCAGTGATGCAGGGCATACCTGGAAGAGGAGGAGGAGGAGATTCCCCCCCCCCGCAAGAGCTGGCAGTGAGTCTTTCACAACTCCCAGCAACAGCATGAGACTGTAAAAATAAACAAACCAACCAACCTCCATGTGTCCCATAAGTAACGCCACATAGTATACAAAGATCTAATATGAATAGTGGCAACTGCTATAGCTACTGGGTGCATTTTGCCTCCTGCTTAATCACTGGTCATTGCTTGGCTAGTTTATCCAGCTTGTCACCATGCCCATTTGCACAATCGGTTAGCCTAGAAGCAATTCCTGCCTACTTTCCAACCCTTGCGTGTCCTGCTGCCTCTGTAATAACTTCAGAATCCACCTCCATGACATCTCAATACCTGCCTCTGCTTGAGGGTTTGGCCTTCATAGAATCATAGAGCTGGAAGAGACTACAAGGGTCATTAAGTCCAACCCCCTGCCATGTAGGTATCAAAGCATTCCCAACAGATGGCCATCCACCCTCTGTTTAAAAATCTCCAAAGAAGACTCCATCACACTCCAAGGCAGCGTATTCTACTGTTGAACTGCTCTTACTATCAGCAAGTTCTTTCGTTCAGGTGGAATCTCTTAACTGAAGTTTGAAGCTATTGCTCCTAGTCTCTGCAGCAGCAGAAAAAAGGCTTGCTCCATCTTCCATGTGATATCCCTTCAAATAAACATTGCTATCATGTCACCTCTTAACATTTTCTTCTCCAGGCTAAACATGCCCAGCTCCCTACCAAGCCTTGATGCCTTGGGGAATTGGACACTACTGACCTGGCAAGAAAAGCTTGTCCCAATACATTGAATCAATTTTTGTTCTAGGAAGCAAAAATTCTAGTTCTGGGGATTTATGGAAGCAAGTCTGGATTTGCTGGTGTGAACCAGTAATGGCTAAAAACATCAACTTCACCATTACTGTCAATCTGAATTTGTAGGAGACAGTTTAATATTTTTCTGGGAATATTCTCAATCTGTTCAAGTCAATAGTGTTGTCATGCCCTGCTTTGGACACCATGGCAGTGAGGAGGAGGATTCCAAACTCCAAGGCAGAGGCTTCCCCACAGGCTGATGTGTCCCTAGAAACTGGTCCAGAGGGAGATAATACACAAGAACAACAACAACAAGGGCCTGGGCCAGGGGAACAAATAGAGGAAGACATAGCTGATGTACCTACCTTGCAGCAGAGATGCCGTGAAAGGGAGGGCTTGCATCGCTTGGCCCGTTTAAGTTGCAAGCAAGCCCTAATGAGGGAACACCTGTGGTGACAACAGCCATAGATAAAAAATGGCTCCAGCTGGCCTTTCCTGCCAGGGTTAGCAACTGGTCTCTTTGGCCCTAAAACCTTGTGCTGTGCTCTTGGATCTGGTCATATTGGAACTGCCTGTTTGGACTATGGTTTGGATTTGCCCCTTTGGGTTTGTTTGCTCTAGGCTTCCTTTCTGTTTGGACATTCTTTGACTCTCGCTTTGTAAGTAGGAGCTGTGCCACTTGTGATTTACTTCCTGCTCTGTCACGGACATGACAAGTGTCTTGCAGGAAATATCAAAGAAGTCAAAATGAGAATGGTGGTGCAGTTGTCCTGGAGGAGAGGTAGGGTACCTTGACAAATGGAGGGTATCTCCAGAAAGCTTATAGTAAACTGATACCACTTTAATTATCATGGATCTCCATCACAGAATCCTGGAATATCCTGGAATATATAGGTTGATGGGGTACTTAGAATGCACTGTTCAAATTTACTGTTCCTCCTTGAACAACAATGTTGGCGCTCCTTAGCAGAGAAATCTATTCGGGTCGGTCTTTTGGAGAGTGTGGTGTGGTGATTGGAGAACTGGACTACCACCCTGGAGACCAGGGCTTGATTCTCCATTTGGCCATGGTAACCCATTGGGTGACCTTGGGTGCATCACACACTCTCAGCCCCAGAAAACTCCATGATAGGTTTGCCTTAGGGTCTCTATAGGTCAGAACCAACTGGAAGGTACACAACAACAACACAACAAAAAAGTCTTTTAGATTTAAATTGTGTAGTATTAGTGTATGTGAAGTGGTGTGCTGTACTGCATTTCTTCTCTTGTATTACTAATTGTGTTTTAAATGTGTTTTAACTGTAGCTTAACTGTTCTTTAAGCAAAATAATGCTATTATTTAGTCTTGTTTTAACATTTGTAAAATCAGATTGTAACTTAATCTTCTTTTGAATTATTGTAAAGTGCCTTGAGTCCAACCTCATGAGATAGACAAAATATATATTCAATAAAGAAAAATAAAATAAAATTACGAATCTCAGAATTCGTTTGGATGGAACTCTGTAGAACCTAACCATTATGTCTCTTAGTAGGGGAAAGCAGTATCATTGCTCAGAGATTGGAGGTTCTGTGTTCTACTGCCTAGACAACCAGATAAAGCTAGCTACTGCACTTTTTGTTGCTTCTTTGTTCATGCTGCCTTTTTGCCCCATGTTTGGCCCAGCAGAAACAGTGACATAGATAGGACTTGTCCTGGATAAAAGATCCAGATTTTCCAAACTATTTGTGATCTCAGATTGGGGATATCTGGTGGAATCAGTGTTTCTACATACCTAGTGTTGGGTCATACTTAAGTAGGAATAGGTTGATTACAGCGTAGAAATATGTGACAAAAAGTGGTAGGGAAAGAATATAAGCAAGCAATCAGAGGCATGTTTAAGGTGATGGGGAATCCCCAAGATCTTCTCTTCAGGGCTGAAGATCCTGGAGACAAGGTTAGGGCCATTTTTCAATGATCTTGTATAATGCCGTGTAACTTTGTGGGGCTGGGGCTGAAGGAAGAGATTCATTCCAGACTTTTACAGTGGCCTTTCATACTGTAGTATGTGCTGTGTATATAGCACTATGATTCCATTTTAACTGCCATGGCTAAATCCTACTGAATACCAGAATTTGTAGTTTGTTGTAGTAGAACTAGAGGTTTCTGACTGAGAAATTGATGTACCCTTCCCTAGCCTACAAATTCTTTGGCCATTTTTGCCCTATACTGTTATGGTGCTATTATTCCACTTTCAACATCTTGTGGAATTCTGGGGTTTGTCGTTTAGGGAGGCCAAAGAGCTCTCTGGCTGAGAATTCTAAATTCCCCTCCCTAAACTGCAAACCCCAGGATTCCACAGGATGTTGAAAGTGGAATAATAGCACTGTAACAATGTAGAGTGGAAATAGCCTAGGATTCTAGAGGGATCATAATGCTGTAATTGTGTGTAGTGTGAAAGGGCTCCAGGCATAGCTAAAGATAAAAAAAATACCACCAACCAAGAGCCAGGGTAGACACACCCTGAAGGGAATTTTTGGCAACCAGGTAGCTCCAGTGTTCTAGTTTTCTCCCTCATTGGGTTAGTTTTGTAATCTTGTGTGTCAAACAATAACAAAGACAAACTAATTTTTCTAGTTTGCCCAATCTATAAACATCCCTTCTCTTTATTCCTGGTTTGGATGTAACTGGATGCTTCCCAGGATGCCCAACTCTCCAATTTTTCATTGATGAATAAATTTCCACAGCAGAAGCAGCTTATTTAGGTGCCAAGATACTACAGGAAACTGATAATTTCCAGAGGAGTAGCTTGCTAGCCTGTTGCAACAAAAAGAACAGTGGTGTTTTGCAATATCTTACACACTTCCAAATGCATTTGTGGCACAGTTTTTCGTTATTAATTTAAAACTGTTGTTTTGTTACTGTTAGTGATGAGGCACTTGTTGATTTTCTGCCTTTGGTGTCAAAATAATTTGATGTTTTTTGTATTATGCATCCTGACTAGCTGGGCTCCATTTGCTGATATGCCCCATGACTTCCCCCGCAGTAATTCAGGTTTGCATACAAACTCCAAAAGGTTGTCGAACCTCACTCTACAACAAGCATAGGAAATATACAACCTTTCAGAAGGTGTTCCCAGTGTAGCCAACAGTGCACACTTTTGGAGTTTCAGTTCAAGCATCTGGAAAGCTTCATAATCATCATCCTGCTCTAGCGTATAGGCCAGAATCCTTGGTAGTTCATTGGGGCACCATGCCAGAAACCTCAGTGTGGAAGGATCTCGTATAGAGATCTGTATCTACTTATTTAGTAGTGGGCAGCAACTCTCCAGACTGTTTGCCAGCAGCCTTTTAAAGCCTTACTAAGAGCTGAAAAGGATGAACCTGAATACTTCTGCATGCAAATAGTGTTCCACCAGTCAATTATAATCTATCCCTCCCACCAGCGCTACAAGCTTGGAAAATTTGACAACCACAGATTTAAGTAGGTGTTAAAATTCCGCATCACCTTACTTCCTTCTCTGAAGTGCACTATCAGTCGTTTAACCATTTTCTTCTCAGTTATGCTGTCAAGGACAGATGTAATCACTTCAAGTCAATTAAATTTAGCAGATCATCTTGTGGTTGCCAAGATCATGTTTTAATGAAAATGGTGACTGACAGTATAATTCTACACAGGTGAACTCCAGGGGAAGTGTGTATAAGATTTCAGCCATATATAGCTTTGACAAAGAAAAGCAGTTAATGTGGCAATGTGCATGCACCATTGTACTGTTGTGTGCTTCAACAGTGAGGAAATATTTTTCACCTCAGATCTCCCACTTCCCCTAAATGCACTTGACACAAGAGAAAGTCAGATTTTGTCCACCTGATCAGATACCAAAAGTGTAAATATAACAACATTGTACACCTGCTAACATTTAATTAAAAAGTTATTTAACAGCAGGCAGTTGTCAACAGTAAAAGAGAAATATCTCATCCGAGTGTTGACAGCTACACAGGCAGATCTGGACACGGAGAAGAAAGTGTGAGAATTCCCTTGTGGGTGTTCAGAGGGAACAGTGTGTGATTCAGCCAATACTGTGAAAGCATGTCAGGTCTGATCTTCCACCTGTTTTCTGCCATTTTAGAGTCTCAAAAATCTCTTAGCAATTTCAATTTACACTGTATGTTTACCTAACTGTGTTCACCTCAGCAGAAAGCATTTAGAATGAAGTAAATATCCTTCTGTCTCTTGTGACTCAGCCTCCATATCTGAATACAGAATGGCAGGGATATGAGGGAGACTTGTGCTCCCCTCTCACTTACCTTCATAACTTGCTCCTTCGGAAGAAGAGTGAAGATAAGCAGCGACTGGGATGTTTTAAAAGATATAAGCCCTGAGAAGTCAAAACAGTTGAGTCGGCACGTTTGGTGATTCTGTTTCCTTTAATAATGCTGAATCCTTTCAGGTGAAACATTATTTTTTAAAAATGGAGGCATGGGGTGTTGATTCCTCATACTCATTCCAGGTTGTTTCAGTAAGTGAAACTGTAGGGGGGAGAAATCATTGCTGGAGATATATAAGGAGCTCTGTCTTAGCTATGAAATTGCTATTGTTGTAAGAAACATTAGTGAGAAATGACCTGAATCTCACAGCAATATGCAGCTTTTAGTCCTTAATACCAATCCATTTGTGTATTGTCTACTGATACAGGCAAGAAGATGCCACTTTGTCGTGAAGTACATTTATCTTTCAGCTTCAATTGCAGAGTACTTAGAATCAGTGCTATCTTTTGCTAGTCGACCATTTCATTTCCATTTTGCTAAATGATTTATTGGAAAGCTCCCCATAGTATTAGATATAAATGTCAGGTAAAGGTTAATTCAATAAATACAATGTAATGGGACATATAACACTTTAGTGTGGCATGAAGATTATTAAAGTGTTTATTCTAGGGAAGAAAACTGAATTAGTCATGGTTTAGTATGTTAAATATAGAGGTTATTCTCAACTGTTTTCATATCACTGTGTAGTTAAAAAGAAATTGGCTTGGTGGCTTTTCTTGGCTGTTAGGGGAAGACTGTTTTTTTTCCCCTTCTACCCCACAACTCATTAAGCCTTTTTCCTTTCTTCCCCAAAATATTAAGTAGTAGAAATTCTTTGATTTTCTTCTTCAGCACACGCATGCATACACATGCACAGATGTTTTCTTGGAATTAGGATTAGGCGAGGTTCAGAAGGCAGCTGGGATATACATTAAGTAGGACCTGTGTTGAGACAGCAGTGAGAGAGGACAGGAGAGGGATTGATGTAGTCTGTTCCTCTGGTGTCCAACAAAAAACTAGCTGTAAGCATTGGGACTAGACTTCAAGGCTTTTATTCCCAAGAGCCTAGAATCAGCCACTGCTGACCTAGTGACCTAGTGTTAGCTGATGACTCAATGTGATACTTCAGCCTACAGACATATTTTGATTAATTAATACTGATTAATCTGTGTTTTAAAACAAACTAACCCACAGATGCATGCCCTCAGGGTCATCCTAGCATGCATGCAAAGTTTCAGGATCTTGGTTTCATGGTCTTGGAGCTTAAGAAATACAATTTGACAGCAACAATAGAGAGCTCATGAAACAATAAAACAGCAGTGAGAAAGAATAAACTAAGATGATACAGACAAACCAATGGGACAAGGAATCTTCGTGTTTCAAACCACCAATCCAAAAAGTAACAACCATTTCTCAACCCAAATCCTCCCTAAAATGGTCTGCCTTGATCATCAGAGCGTGAAACAAGACCCCCTAAAAGACCATGGATCAAAATCCTGCATTTACACCCCAGGCTGACAATGGCGCCAATGCAGAAGGTACAGGATGAAGAGATTCTATACTATGCCCATTATTTCGTGCAAAAGAAATGCACCATAGTGGCACAGTTCTTTTTCTGTAGGTGCAAAGACATGCACACAACCTAAATGTCCATTTCTTCTTTAGTATTTCTAATTTATCTGAAAGTGAAAACAGCTCACACGGCAAGATCAACATGTTACTTCCTCTTTATTTGTAGACTTCAAGCTGTTTACTGGCATATTTAGCTGCTCAAGCAGAAGTTTTTACCTACAAAAACAAACCAGTTTCTTGAATCTAAAGCCAATGTTCACTCAGCTGCTCTGTTTCTGGCTCACCTACACAAGTTACAGAATCTTCATCCATTGCAACTACTTCTGTGCGCAGCTGAACTGTATCTTAAAATGAGGCAATAATCATACAATATTATTTGTTCATTTAAAACAAAAGGATTGTTGTACATTTCATGGCTTTGGAAAGCAATGTTCTGTGTAATGTGCTGCAATACGAAGTTAACTTTATAGCTCTGTAAATGAACTGTATATTGTGTTATAATTATTACTATGGAATGGGGAGTGATAACTAGAATATCAAAAAATGCTTCTCTCAATGATCAAAAGGGTGTATAGATATGAAAGCATTGGGTCTGAGCAACACTGATTTTGGTGTGAAAAGCCCTTCACAGTTTTTTTGGACAATAGTCCCCAAACATGAAAAATCGTAGAAAATATGGAAAACCTCTTATAGTCCTATCCAGCTTAAACAAGCACTTTTGAAGATTGTATGCCAGTTTGCTTTATTTGGTAATTAGATTTCAGTTTATTCTAAGGAATTATATGGGACTGTGTAGTGTGATATGCAGTCATAAGATCTTGAAATCTATAGACATTAGGCAGGCCTGAAATAATTTGTTACATGTACCAGTTCCCTAGATAGTTGTTTGGGATCACCTTCTGCTAGAAGCAGGATAAAATACCACACATAGGAAGACAATGACAAATTATCTCTGAACATTCCTTTCCTACAAAAACCTTATGAATTTCGTGGGGTTGCTGTAAGTCAACAGGCAGCTTGAAGGCACATACAAACACACACACATTGCCGCTACCACCACCGCCATCATCATCTTCATCATCACCCCCCACCTTTTTCCAAAAACTGGGCAGCTTGCAAAGTAAAATCATTACAATATGGTTAAAAACATACAAAAGTTCCTAATCAAATTAGAATCAAACTATTAACAATATTAAAACAATTTAAAGTATACACTTAAAATGATAAAAAGGAGTTAAACACAGAACAATGAAACAGTATGACACCCTCTTATAAGCCCTTCTGTTAAAAATCTTCAGTTCTATAAGCCTGTTGGAATGGAAAAGTCTTTGCCTAATAACAGAAGGAGAGCAAGCAAGGGGCCATTCTGTAGGAATGGAGTTCAAGACCTGGGAGTAAACAGTGAGAAGTTCCTGGCTCCACCAGTTGTGGTGGGGCTGAGAGATTGGCCTCTTCTAAGCATCTCAGGAGTAGGCTTATGGTATGATCCAACCTGCATATATATTTGCCTCTTGCCACAAATAAGCCTATATATGCGATAGTGTTCTTGTACCAAATGGGCTGACAAGTTGTGAAGCCAACATTTAAGAAAAACTGGGCATTTTGGAAGTTGTACAAGAGGGCTGAGCCGTGAACCCACATGTTCATGCATTATTCATATGCCTTCCACCAAATTCAAGTCTTATCAAGTAACTTTTCAGACTAACAAACCTTTGGTAGTCATTGTGTTTTCAAATAAAACTGTGAAAGAATCACCACTTCTGCATTGAGTAACTGACTGTTCTGCTACAATGCGCTCTTGTAACATTTTTATCTTGCTTAAGGTTAATCAGCGGAAGTGAATAAATCTTAGAAATTACTTTATAGGACATTTAGTGCCTATTTAACAGTACTTTAAGGGGCTGGCAATGAAGTTAACAGCCTTCTGTGTTGCTTAAATGTTTGCAATTTAGAAATGATGCATTTATGGCAAGTTTTAAATCGACATCCAACAATAGCACAATAAATTCACTGAACATAGCACCATGCACAAAAGATAAATAGCTGGTGTTTTGTTTTTGTTTTTTCAAGTTGTTGCAAAGAGAGCTTCCTTCAGAATTCCCTTCGCCCCACTAAACCAGTTATATTTTATTTCTGAATTATCAGAGTCTGGGTGTATTGGTGCCTAAATGGCACCACACATTCTCATCTGATCCACAACCTAGTTGAACCAAGGAATACAGATTATAGTTGGGTTTTATGAGGGAGGGAGACAGATATACATAGAGTATGAATATCATACACTGTGGTACAATGAGAAACATTGTGGTATATAAAGCACAAGGATGATGGTGCTTTACTCAAGAGGAATAAGAACCCCACTCATCAGAAAGAAAGAGAAGATCCTACATATTGTTCACTCTCAATTATTCTTTACACCACCCATCAAAACGCAATACTGTGAGAGGGCAGTGAGGTGGAGAAAATGTTAAGCAACTCACTTCACTTCAGTGTTACACATTTTGTTCCTCCTGAAATTGATTTTTCTCAAGGTGAAAAGGCTTTTGGGGGTGGAGGCCCACACTGCTCTGAACACACCAGACCTCACCATATGAATGGATTCTAAGTAGGGTGAAGTCTGATTAGGACTTAGATAGGAAACCAACATAAAACATCTGGACTACAGGTAGGGCTAGGAGAGACTCCTATTGGAAATTCCAGAGAGCTGCTGCCAGTCAGAGCAGATGGATAAATGGCTTGAGTCAATGTGAGCAACTACCTGTGTTCCTCTAGCAGTCAGAGTTAATAACACTGAGCTAGATGCCCTGAGCATTTCAAAGGTTCTTGACTAATTTTGTCAATTTTTGAGGGAGAGAATGACAAGATGTTATGGACAATATCACTGGGTACGACAAGAACAAAGGTTGTGCATTCATGGAAAACATTGCATGGACTGTTACTAAGAAGATGGGTAGGCAGCGTACAGACACCAGTGCTCTCAGAAAAGCTTACCTAGAAAATGACAGTATGCAGAAGTTAAATACTAACAGACAAATGTGAAGCAGTTTGGACATGCATAATTTCTCTTTTGCATTTCAATATGATCCCATTTCATGGACCGCACCACCAAAGAATCAAATAACAGGCTGGAAGAGTATCTTCTAGCACACTAGTAGCATCCAGTCAAACTGTAATAGTGCATCTTCATGGTAGAAATGTTGAATGAAATGACTGGCTCTGCATTCAAAATGATATCTATTTTTGATGAATATTTCCTCTATCAGCAGTGTAGGGCCAAGTTAATGTGATAATCCTGAACAAATATCTTTGTATATTTCACCTTTAAAAATGAATTGGGGAAAAAACCAATAACAACATTGGGCTAGATACTTTATACTGACTCAGTATAAAATCACTTCCTTTGTTCATAATCCTGGTGGGTTGATCATCCACATCTGCAGTTCCATCCCAACTGCTACTCAAGTAGAAGTTTATCAGTAAAAGCTTACATCATTTTCTGACTTCTGACTTCCAGTTTTCCTAGTCAAAATCCAATAGTCTATCGGCAGCACCCCGCTGGCATCCTTATTCTGCTTTAGTCTCAAATCAGCAGGGTTCCACTGTACTTAATGGACTATAATGTTACTATGCAGTGTCTAAATTTCTAGTTACATTATTCTATGCACAAACAGGTATTTGTCAATTCACTGTTTGCTATCATTTATTAAACTAATACATGTAAACTGCTTTGAGCAATAAATTACAAGATTAAGCCTTTTAACAATAAAGAATATCACTAAGTGTGCACGCTGGAAGTAGATTTGACAAACGTTCTTTGTTAATGGAGTTTATTTAAGGGAGAATCTGCATGAATATATTTTAATTACTATCATATTAACTTTATAAGACAATAAATGTCAAAGGTACACAAATCCAGCTGATTTAGAGTTTTATCACGTGTGGGTTTGTTACAGTACTTTGATGACAAGTAAGTGCTGCTACCTGTTTTTTATATATATATATATATATATATATATATATATAAATATAAATAAAATGAGATTTCCATTCTGCAACAAGTAAATGTTTAGCGCGCACACGCACATGCACACACATACACGATTATGAAAAGCAAACCCAGCATTGTAAACTAAAAAGCAAAATGCTAATAATGTTGTGAACACAAAATTATTTATCTTAGTGCTTGGATGTGTTTCATTTTTTTTCAGATAACTGATACATGTTTCCCATGTCAGGTGATGAAAGTATGGTTCGGAGGAGGACTTTGGAGAGGTGCCACTTCCATGAGGAAATATACATCTAACTCACCCACCTCCATGTTGCTGTAGGGATTGCCCATTCATTCAGATTGTTAGCCACGAGAAAGGACTCATTATTTCATAGGGATGCCATGCTCCGTTCTTTTCCTCATGGTAATGACAGCCGTGTTGGCGGTTGTGGGTAGAGGCCTCAGAGTAAAGCCGTCTAGCCCTAAATTAAATGACTGTCTATGCTATTCTGTAATACTTGCAGTTTCTAGGCCTTATATAAGCAGTGCCAAAGCCTGGTCCTTAAAATAAATAAGTACAAGTTGTATCTGAGTTGGTTTCCACAGGATAGTAAGTAGCTGGCAGACCATCCCCGTGCAGATGACAAGCAGTCTCATTGTTGAGATCACATCTAATGTAGGATATGGCACTCAGATCAACTGTATTCTGGATCAGACCTGTGAGGACAGCATGCAGGTGCAGAACTAGGTCTTTGTATTGGGTATGACCACTCATGCTAAGTCGGCTAAGACTGATATGTGGTTGGATGGTATGGATCTAAGTCTTGATGGATAGTATAGGGCTCCCACCAGTAAGGCAATGTGCACTTCAGTCCTCAGCAATACATGATAGACTTATTTTGCTATAAAGCAATGGCTATTCCAAATATCTCTGTTAAATGGCTATGCAAAGAATTTTAAGATAATTGACTGAACCTTGCTGGAGTAGGTATGGTCTTAAGCAATCTTTTAGCATCATGTATTAAAGGCTAAATGATAACTCAGCTCCATTATGGAGTCACTTCAACTCAAGAAGTTTTTATTGTGCCTCTCCTTCTACCATGGGCATGCATGCACATAGTGAATATAATGAGAATTGGTTTCAAACTTGGATTGGTAGCTGTTCATTTAATAGCAGGTTGCAATTTGAGAACTGATCCATACAGATCTTGTAGACAGGTCTGGTGATGACTCAGCTAGTGATGACAGTTACTTAATGATAAAGCCTGTTCTGCAATGAAATTCTGGGTTTAGCTACTTCTTTCTATGTAAAAATATATGTTTTCTGACAAACCATTAATTCAAGTGTATATATACACACACACTCCACTTGTCAATACAGCTCTAGAACTTCAAAGTCCTCCACTAGAATGGGGCCACTGCACATCCTTACATAGTTTGCATAGTTATGACAAAAGGAATACCCCCTAATACCATAGGATAATGCTGTCTGTTTTGTCCAGCATTGTTTCTCCAGGTGAGCAAACATCTGTACCATTCAGCTGTTATCACCATGAACTGGCCTGGCTTTGGTAGACATTAGATATCATTTTGATATCACAATTCGGTCTTATTTTGCCACCCTCAGCCAAGTGTTTGTGAGGCCCCCGAACAAGCATGGAGCTAGGCATGGCTATTAAATGCTGAAACATTCCTTCCTCCACCTAGGCAAGCCAGACTCAGCCGGATCTTGCTTTAGGAGACCTCCCTAGACAAACACTTCATTAAGGATGCACGCTAACACAAAGAGCCCCCTGCCTCGAGCAGGTATCCTGGCGAGCTAGAAGCTCAACTGCCCAAGCGAGATGCATCTGCATACTGGCCATTCTATTGTCAATTCGGACTTAACTCAATCATGTTAAATTCTGACCTTTCGGAGACATTGTCTTGCGCCCAAACCTCATTGTTCTCTCCCAAGTCCAGACTAGCCTACGGTCATACTCTCCCTATAAAACCCCCCAGTTCAGAGAGTTTCCTCAGATCACTCCGGACTTCCATCCAGCCTCGCTGCTGCTTTGTCGGGTGAGCTCCCCTCAGCCACCATGCTGAGTTTCTTCATTACCATCTTCAGCTTCTTCAGGACTACGAGAAAGGTGTCGTATCGCCCATTTCCCCCAAAAACTCTCATTTCTTATTTCTTAGTTAGCTGTGTGGTTGTGTTGTCTTAAGTGTTTGTCTTTAATAAAACATCATTTTTGCTATTTTAAAACTGTCTGACTGCTTGACTGACCTGACCCTGTATACATAGGTTTACAAGATCCTTGCAAAGTTACCCTGCCTCTCGTTAGCTTAAGTGAGCACTCCAGTTAATTTCTCCATCTTTTGTTGTTGTTGTTTGGTTATTTGGGAGCTCCTCCCGGGACCCCCAGCACAAAGGGTAACACAGCTACCTGCAGTTCTTGGAGGTACCAGGAATGAAACTGAAGATATGTGAAACATGTCTTTGAATCCATAGGCATGGCCCAAGACATCCAGTGTCTCATGCCTAAGACAGAAACTGCTAAGAAAGGCAGACTTTAGTTAGATGAAGCAGTTACTGGTGAGTCTACCCAGTCCATGCATAGTCTAAGGAGTTTACTGAAGATGAACAGAACTGCAGTAGCAAGGCCTTAATTGTTCCAAAATTAGTCACAATAAAGAAGCAGTCCTGATAAACAAAACCAAAAGGAAAAGTCAACACAACCTGAGCTATTCCAGGGGCTGGGAATCCAAATAAATCCAAGGTGATTTGCATACAATAAGAACTTCTCTTAGCTGTTGGAAGGTTTCTAGCTGGTTGACCATGAGGCATCAGGTAGTTAAGTGCTCAGCATTTTGTATCTAAGCTTTGGCTACTTAATTGCTGCTGTTTTTCCTATTGTTGCTGTGCAAATGATGGGAACTTCTTCTTAACATCCATCTTTTTCTAGTTGAGGTGGTGGCCCAACTTGACCAAACCATCTCAGCTGTGTCTCCCCTAGGGTTGCACAGGTTCTGGGAGGGAGCCATTGTCATGTGAAGTCTTTAGATGACAACATGTCACTTCAGATTGACATTGAGAAAGGCAAGGATGAAAACAAAGATATTTTCGCACATGGTATTGGTTCTCTGTGGGTCATGTGGAGGGGTATTTTACAGATGTTCACATGGGGGAAACTTTTTCCATATTTTGGGGAGAAAATTGTGTGCAAGTTATGCAAATTTAAAAAAAAATAATGAGGATGCTTGAGAGACTTTGGGGGCCTGGTGGAGGCTTCAGGGAGCCATGAAACTGGGGTCAAAGGTCTGCATACAACCCACAGGCAACACTTTCCCTACCCCTGGTTTAGAGCTGCAAATGAGGCTCTCAGTTAGTGATGCAAATCAGTGGCATAGAGGAGTATTTAGTTGATTGCTAGCTCTGGCTGTTATATAGGCATCTCAGTACTTGAAGACTATGGTGATCACCTTTCATTGACTATATATGTCATCAGATCAATCTACATGGGGTTAATTTTGGACTACAACATTTCTTTCCTTCCTTTCTTTTTTCTTCAGTGAGAAATAATGATAAAGATAGTAGTGTTAAATGTGACAAATTTTGCACACTTCAGCTAATAAATACCTAGAGCTAAATCCAATTGATTGTTCCAAACCACACAGACCCACATTGAACCAATGGGAAATTAATATGAAACATGTATGCATTTCTGTTGATTCAGTGGGTCCACTTAAGCTGGAACTAAAAATTAGTTTTACTTCATAGTTCCCTAGATATGCATTCACAAACATTGTTCTACAACATTGTTATTATTTACTACTTCTGCAGGTTGCTTTGCTAACAAATATTCAAAATTACTTACAGTCAGGTTAAAAACAATTATGTGATAATAAGAAAACAAAAAGAGTGATAGAGTTATTCAATAAATAAATAAATAAATAAATATTTAAAACATTTCTATTGCTTTCCTATTGCTTTCCTAAGGGTGGTGTATGCATTTTGTATCCAAGAACAGAAATAGCTTTTTGATCAGGTATATATTGGGTGTATAGCTTATACTTCCATTCGGATGTTGAAGTTTAGCTATGTAGCATAAGCAGAGGGGAAGTAAAATGACATTATTAGTAGTATCATCATCATCGTCAGTATTCTCCTACCTTTTTCCAATAATGGGGACTCAAGGTAGCTTACAAATTATTAAAACCTAAGCAGATTAACCACACAAAAGTATCAATTATATGTGTATGTGCATATGTGTGTGTGGTTTTAGAAGAAAAACTTATTTATTTAAACCATTTAAAATCCATTAAAAGACAATGTCAAAATCAACATAGGCCCTTTCCACATTTCCCACGTGACAACGGGACTCACCAGATTTCTTTGGCATCCGGTTGAATCCCTCAGGATGAGGAGCAGTGCGAGCTCGTCGCTCCGCACTGCTCCGGCATCCAAAATGGCGGCTTCTGGTTTGTGGAGGCTCTCCACCAACCGGAGAAGCTCACCAGCCTAAAGCCCACCCCCGGCAGATCTGCAGGCACATGCTAGTGCACGCCTGCAAATCTGCACCAGAGAACGGTGACAGAGCAACACGGAGTCACGCGCTCCATGCTTTTTAAAAACCTCTAAAAAGAGGTTTTTAAAAAACACACTGCGCAACCAGTTCCAGTCGCTCCGGAGTGGACTGAGATGCGGAACTGCAAAAAGTAGTCCACCCCAGTCCACTCTATGGTGCAGAAGACCTCCATCGGAGGTCGCTCTGCACCATTTAAAAAGCCCGATGTGGAAAGGGCCATAATAGCAAAGCACTATTAAAGGCCCATTGCACTCAATTCCAGAAGCCTGACAGAATTGGAAAGTTTTTACTTGTCAAAGGACGCAGGACAAAGAAAGAGCCACTCTAGCTTCCCTAAGGAGCAGCTTCCAAACTCTAGGAGTGCCACCGAGGCCTGCTTCCTTGTTCCCACCAAAGGAGAAATCAGTGGGAGAAGAAGAAGGCCCTCTGCTTTATCTCTCTATTTGAGCTCAAATGGGCTCAAATAAGGAGATACACTCCTTCAAATAACTTAGATCCGAGCTGTATAGGGCTTTGTAGGGCATTGCTAGTACTTTGAATTGCACCTGAAAATGAACTGGCAACCAGTGGAGCTGTTGCCACAAGGGAGCAGTTGCAACAATTGGCATTATCTGTTTGGCAAGCTGGGCAAGCTATTCAATTCCACCCTGCTGGCACATTACAAAAGATGTAAAGCCCATTTTCTGCTTGGTTTGTTAGCACGGTATTGCAAGAAGAAATGTTGCTCAGACAGATATGATGATTTAGCACAAAAAGCCATTGAATACCTTTCATTTTATCTGTCCTTTGTTTTGGCTTCCATCAAAAGCTCTGTCTACATAGCTGGGTCTTGGCATTAGATTGAGCCTTGCTGCAAGAGCAATAATGACTGCTATCTTTCCAGCACTGCAACTGGGGCTCTTTGTTTACTAGTATAGGTTCTTAATAATTATGAATGTTATTTCCCATCTTCAGAGAGGGAAGGTGAAGAAGAAGCTTGATAGATTTTCCAGCTTCAGATTTAAAGCAGCAGGCAATCAAATGAACTAGATGCCAAGTTGAGACAAGTGGCACTGCTAAGCAGATGAAACTAGCACAAGACCTGGCAATTCATGGACAAAAGAAATCATACTGTAGTTTGTGTCCCTGGGTCATCTCTGAGAACAGTTTCCAGACAAGGTAATTGGATGGAGTGGAGAGAGACTCCTCATTGTGGGTGCAGCAACGTTGCCTCCCCTTGCTCTGCTATTAGTTTAATAATAGTGGAAATCGCAAAAAGAGGGTGTTCTAAAGGAAGATCAGGGAAGATTTGAGATTCACTGGATATGACCCTTGAATATGACAGATGGCATACATTTTTTTTACAGTCCCCCCACCCCCAAGTCCTCTGAGCAGAAGATGAACCAGGCATCAAATCTGGTGGTTCCTTCACTGTGGTTTCTTTCCTTCTCCCACTCTCATTGAATCACTCTGTTAGAAATAGAAAAATTGCCTTGAGGTTTATTGTCTTTTAAAACAAGAATACAAATGTTTTAAGTAATGTTAAAGGCATTAGTGACTAGCATAATATGATTTTATTTGTCAGGTGAGAAAACCTCAGCTAGTTAGTAACTCTGCCCTGTGAGCTATCTATCACTGGACTTCTAGCAGTTCCAAGGACTCATAGTCAAGTTATCCTCTCTTCCTACCATATATTTATTTATACTAAATAATGATTTTGACAGGTTTTACAGATAGGCCTAAGGAAGCATCTGGCATGGTCGTGGTGCTGGTCCTTCAGGACAGGATCTGAGAGGGGAGAGGCAAAGAACACAGGTTTGTCAGTCAACAGTGGCAGCTGGCCTAAGGGAGAAAGCAGGTAGTGAATTAATCTAGATGCTAAGCTTGTTTTCAGCTTTATTCAGGTATGTGGTGATTTACTTTAAGTAATCACATGAGTGGCCTAACCATTGGAGTATGATCTGGAGACCAGGGTTCAATTCCATGCTTGGCCATGGAAACCCACTGGGTGACCCTGCATGCATTACCCACTCTGACCGTCAGAAAACCCTTTAATAGGATTACCTTAGGGTTGTCATAAGTCAAAGGCACACAATAACAACAAGCACCTGAGGAAAGGACCAGAGAAACCACACTCAGTTATCATTGTCCACATGTAAGAATACATTTCTGAAAATGAGAGCCTTTTTTGCACAATGAGGATCTCCACATGATTAGGATCCCCGAAAAAACAGAGGTGTGGACTGAGCAGAGATCTCTCTTGTGGACAGGAAGATCTCCACTTCAGACATTTCCCATGTGAGGAGGGTGACAGATGTGACAACAGAGGGTGACAGGAGAAGTGTGCTTACTTCCCACTTTATATGCTAAAGAAGTCAAAATAGATTCCAAGTGCCTGAATAAGGCTCTTGTCTTGCATCTATCTAATTGTGTGTGTGTGTTTCTGCCTTCAAAGTCACCTGTTGACTTATGGCAACCACATAAACTTCATAGGTTTCTCTATAAGGGAAGGAATACTCAAAGGTGGCTTACCATTTCCTATCTGTGAAATTTATCCTATAGCTGCTGGTATTCCTTGGCAGTACTATGTACTAACCAGGGCTGATATTTAAAAGAGAAATTTAATTATGTTTTTACTTTTGTATTAATCATTTTTAAATTATATTGTCTTTTTAAAATATTGTATGCCACCTTGGTTCCCATGTTGAGTGTAAGGTGAGATATAAATCAAATAAATAAATAAATAGAATCATAGAATTGGACGAGACCCAAGGGCCATCAAGTCTACCTTCCTGCCATGCAGGAATACATCATCACAGTATTCCAGATAGATGGCCATCCACGCTTTGTTTAAAAACCTTCAAGAAAGGAGACTCCACCACACTCTGAGGCAGCGTATTCCACTGTTGAACTGCTCTTACCATCAGGAAGTTCTTCGTAATGTTTAGGTTGAATCTGTTTTCCTGAAGTCTGAAGTTATTGCTCTGTGCCCTAGTCTCTGGAGCAGCAGAAAATAGGCTTACTCCATCCACCATATGACATCCCTTCAAATATTTACAATACCTGTCATCTCGCCTCTTAACCTTCTCTTCTTCAGGTTAAACACATCCAGCTCTCTAAGCTGTTCCTCAAACGGCATAGCTTCCAGGCCTTCTACCGCTTTGGTTGCCCTCCTTTGGACTTGTTTCATTTTTCCCAAATACATTTGTGTATGTGTATGTTGAATCTTTTCCCCCATTTGTAAGTTCTGCCTTTTACCTATGAATAAATAAACTCCATTTTGTGAATCTTGCAGAATCTTCAGGAAATCCTTTCTCACAGACATGCGTGACCTTACCAAATTACAAAGATTAGGATGCTCCTGACCAAACTAAAGCCATTTCCACACTAGCCTGTTATGGTGCTATTATCCACTTTCAACATCCTATGGAATCCTGGGGTTAGGTCCCTCCCTAAATTGCAAGCCTCAGAAAATATGTGGAGTGGGAAATGGCAGCCATGATGCCTCAGGGTCTGAACTTTCTCCTCTGGTTCCAAGGGCAAGGGAAAGAATCCCAGGGTGAGAGCCTTGAAAAAAAGTATTGTAGATATGTATTTTCCTCTGTTAGATTTGGTGGTTATTATTTTTTAAATGAATTACATGTGCCAATCATCTGAGGTTGAGGGTTAAGTTTAATGACATCACCAGAGGCTGCCCCTTTTCAAATACTCAGGGATATCTCTTGTAGCATCACCCTGTGCCACCCCCCCCCGCTGTGACATCATCAGGATCATCCCTGGGTTTTTGCCCTGAAATCCCACTGCCTATGATAATCGTGACCCAGCAACTCCAGTGATGTTACCTGAACTATTTACTGTTTAAAAGCTCGTTAAGTCATAGTGAGATCCTATATATTAAATCAAATCATAGGATGGCAGTGGGGGGGGGAAGCAGCAACAAGTTCAAGTGGTTCTGTTGGTCACCAGTGAGCACCTCCAGTAATGTGAGCTTTGGCAGCTGCCCGAAAATACTAACCCTGAAGCTAGCCCAGGGATCTCACATCAGATCCTATGCTTCAGTGCTGCTGAACAATGATGCAGCATCAAATCTGCCCTCTAGATGTCTACCCAATGTGAAGGTGGGGAAAAAAATCCCTTAAACCCCAAAGCATCTTCACAGAAAGCAAGCAGCAGAATTAACTGTTCTACATGAATAGGCCTGTCATATTGCTGTGCTGGAATACTGACATTTACACAGAAAAGTATTATATCAAAGCATTAATTTTCCAGTAGAACAATTCATAAAACTTAAGCTGGGCCACACAGCAAAAAAATCCCCCACCCTGCAAAACCCTTTAATACATCTAGACATTTCATTTTACAACACAATCATTTTTATGGCTATGAAATAAATCTAAGCAGCTCATGTGCTGCATGTATATTTATAATCGGTGCATAGCCACAAGTAAACCTTTTTCTGGAATCCCTTATGCCTCCTGCCTCCCCCGCCTTCTGCCGGCAATAGAACAACAGCAAAACAATTTGCTGGATCAAGAATCAAACAGGAAAGTATATTTTGAGATACCGAAGGGGGAAAAAAATCACAGCACAACAACCATATAAAAAAATATTTGCTATGTATCATCTGTGAAATGTTTTGAACATCTCCTCAAGTATTTTGTATGGTTGAATTATGTATGAAACTCTACTGCCCACAAGAAAATAAAGTATATTATATTTAAAGTAAAATGTGACACACCAATGATTTCTCTGACACTTTAAGGCTGCAGTGTTACACCCACTTACCTGGCAGTAAGCCCCATTGAACTCAACAGGATCTCCTATTTCATATATAACTCCTATTTCATATGCTAATAGTTTAATCCTACCCATTTTTACTTGGTAGCAGAAATGTGTAGGATTAAACTATTAATATATGCAACAGGACATATTCACTATATTTTGAATGGATTTTAATTTCAGACTGTCTTAAGTAATATTTTGCATTTTTGTTGTATCACAGATGCATAATTTGATCTTCAAGAACCAAACTTGCAAGTGATTAGTATAAGTGATACTTAATGTTGGACAGGTGCCTCAGAAAAACAAGTACTGTGTGCTGTTTCTCTATGCTCTTAGGTACAGGATTCATATATTTCGCCCCAGAAGTATAGATGCTTAGAAGCATTATGACCAAGGGATTCAACCATTCCATTTTAGAGGATTTCAAGGTGAGAAGGACGGAGAAGATGAGGAGGACATCTTGCTAGGCATTTGATGGCAGAGAAGCAACCCAAGGGGGGGAAAATCCATTAAGATCTTAACAGATTTTCTTCCATAAGTACCATATCAGAAAGATATGTTTGAAAAATTTTAGGCGAAGTAGACATCCATCATTCAGCAAGTCTCATCAGGAAGCCCTGAAAAAGGTGATTTTTCAGAGATTTTAAAAAGACTTTTTGAAACATTGAATAAAATATCTGGAAACAAGAGTGTTTACAGAAGTGTCAGTCTTGCAAATATCATAAGGGACAAAATTATTCAATGAAATATCTAGCAATTAGCCTTATTGGCCTGAAAAATATTAGGATGCACATAGTTCATACATAAATGGTTGCAGAATCAGTCACAGAGCAGAAAGTCAGTACATATTGATAATAGCTGGGCTGTTAACAAGTCCGCAAACTGCACTTTAAAGATAAATTCTTTGAAAAATTTTAGCCCTTGTCTTGATCCCAAATCCCAGACTTTAAAAGGCAGTAGTATATTTTATTATTGATGTTGCATGTATTCATACACTTAGTTGCCTGAATAATTAACAACATGCTTCAGGGCATGTAATTCACCTCACTTCTAAGAATATTCAGGCACTTACAAAGTATGTTACTTTCTCATAAGGGAGACTTACCACACTGCCATTTATTTATCATGAAGCCTTGTGGCAGGTTATAGCACGTTTAACAGTATAATTGAATTAAGATGAAAAGAAAACCCACTGACTTTCAGATAGATTTAAATGTCAATGAATATCTCTCCATGCCTAAACTTGTTGTTGAACTGGTAAATTTTAAACAAAATATATGAAAGGTAGTTTAATTTCTAGCTTTTTGTGGATTTGACAAACCTGGATTTTGATTATAGAGATTATACTGTGTTTTAAAATGTTTAGAAATGGTAGGAATAAAGAAAGAGTGGTCTGCTTATAACCAAGTATCTTACCTGCATGAGTTATGAAATCTAGGACCAATCATCAAATGGAGCCATATTATAATATTAGTTTCCTCACTCTGGTACTTCTGAGAATTATGGCTAGAAATGAACAAAGCAATATATATCTAGTCTATGTCAAGTTCCACATGCTTTTGATCATAAGCTTATTCCACCCAATTTCTTCATCATTCTATGATTTCAAAAAAGTTCTAAACGAGATGGTCAGTGGACCAGTTGCAGTCCACAAACCATTGCTATAGCCTCTGGATAGTTTCTAGGGGGAAAGAAAGAAAGAAAGAAAGAAAGAAAGAAAGAAAGAAAGAAAGAAAGAAGAAAATTTTAGCCAAAGAGCACAAATATGGTACCAGTCCCTGGCATACGGAGGAACAAAATGCATATTCCCTCACTGTTTACTTTCAGCTATAATTTTCTCTAAAATATTCATGTTGCATGCACTTTCCCTAATTATAAGCAGTTTTGTACACAGCTTTCACTGTTATTGTATCCAATCTTTGTCTGAAAAAATCCACCCTGCAAAAAATTAAGTCTGTTGTTGTGTGCCTGAAAGTCATTTCTGACTTATGGCAACCTTAATGCAAATCTATCATGAGGTTTTCTGGGGTTGATAATGTATGATACAGCCAAGATGGCCAAATGGGGATCAAACCCTGGTCTCTAGAGTCCTGGTCCAGTGCTCAAATCGCTACATCATACTGGCTGTCCAGAGGTGCTTTGTACACGTGCATCTAGATAAATGTACTTCCTATTCTTTTATCCGGAATCAGGGTGTTTGTCTTCAATACATTATGAGTAACCACATTCCTGACAATAACATGCATTATTAAGTTGCATTTTGTCAAAAGAAGGCTTTTGAGTAATGGTGGTTACAGAGTCTTCTGTCCCAGCTTTGTCTCAAAGTACCACAAAACTTTTTTTAAAAAAAATTATATTCTCAGCCTTTATTCCCACTAATATTTCGTATTGTCTTTCATGCATTCAGAACAGGAATTGGCTACTAGTTTTTTCTTTCAGCCTCTGGGCACTAACAGGAATCCTCCATCAGATATTGATCCAAACACCTGGAGGAGTAAATTGGATGGAAAAGTTTGGTTTGTTGAATTCATCACATGAAAATGTTTTTCTCCCTCTTGATAAATTGCTTTCCAGCTTCCTGCTCAATTGAATGTTCCTTTAGCCATCGGATCTCTTGCGAAAATTATTCCAGAATTAGAGTAGTTTGAAGTGTCGAATTTGATGGCTGAGAATTAATACTAGCATTTACTTTGTCATTATAGACCTCATTTTCTTCACAGTTTAGGGCAATGAGCCTTGGGCTGAGAAACCAAGTGAACTCTTCCAGAGATATAATATTGAGAATGGTTATTTAGGGGTTACAAAACTGAACAAGCTTGAAGGGAAAAATGCAACATAGATAATCTAAGCTTTCAAAATGAACAGAAAAGAGATTCTTGCAAAGGTGCACAATCAGATTCTTTTTCTGATTTTCTTGTGGGGAAAATGAGAGAGATCACCCATAACTTACTAACTTCTTCCACTGTCCCCAGGCTTTGTAATAAGCAAGGATTTGAAGTGAGGTATTGCTGCTGAGAATCTAACAGACTACTCACTGGAAGGTAGGAAGGTAGCATTGTATATATGAAAGATTTTCAGTGCTTTTATTACTCTTTTTGCTTGACACAAACAGTGCATGGGCAGTTGGTGAAAGTGCTTTCATAACAACCCCAGCTAGGGGAGCTTCTGCTTCCTGTCTGGACCTTGGAAGACCATATTGTTCTTCAGAGATGTCTAGGGAGATGAGTAAAGGTGCATGTTCACTATACACCTTAAACTATACATTTTCACTATACAATTACATCAGCTTTGTAGCAATTTAACTATTATTGCTCCTTGTAATTTGGGGAGGTGCTTGGAATTCTCTGCAAACATCTGAGTCCTCTAGCAAATAATTCTACAGTAAGAATTCCACAGAACTACAGGGTTAGGTATTATGTATGCATGTATCCATGACACATAAAATGATGAAACTGATATAGCTGTGTAATGCAGATACACCCTTACTTATTTATGGTGGAGGTATGGAAAAAAAGAGAAGAGTCAGGAAATATTTCATAACAATTACCCTTACACTCACACCTTGCCATTATACAATGGAAATGTTCAATAGATAGAATTAGAAGACTAGGTAGAGAGATACAGTCCCTCTCTTAATGCCTCTTCCTGTTCTTGAGAATGTTAGGCATACCCCCTAGCTTCTATTATTTGGTATTAGTTACACTGCCTTTGTGGTGTACTTTACCACCCTGGCGTTGAGGATGCATTAAAGCACTGTCACCACAAGATAAATCAGGATGGAAAATGTTCTTAATAGTATCCTTTCTCCCAAGGAAGTCAGTGACTCCTGTTGAGGTCTGCTGTATAATCAAGTAAATACCATCCATCTTTGTGACTTGTATTATTATCAGATTAAAACATGTATGTCCAAGCACATAGATACACACATATATCTCAGTTACTTTCCAGGACTGCTTTACTTTCTGGGAAGAAGAATTCCCTAAAAATTTCATATCCTTTGACATTTCACAGATGAAAACCAGAAGGTATCTCTTCAGGCAACATCAGAACCTGGTCAAGATGGGAAAAATTATTGATGAGGAAGAACATACAAGTTAGCAGAGGCTGCAGACATTTGTTTTCACCTGAAGATTCCCCTCTCTTCATTTCCCCACTGAATTAATTGAGTGCAAACTACTTTGGGCATTTGGAACTCAGTTTGCAGCTATTGAACTAAGCTGAGGACAAAGGGAGAAAGTGGGAGGAGGAAACTATGACATTTTAAAAGCAGCTGAAAACATGGGATGTCAGAGATCAAGACTGACTGCCAAATCAGGACAGTTGGAAGGTATGATATTTTAAATCTCCCTAAAACACACTTCCCCATCTGTTTAGCATTACTTCTGCTTGTTCCAGATTAACCAATATTGTGTGCATACACCAAGAAAACAAAGTCACCATACAGAAATGATATTTGGACTCAGTATCTCTAAAAATCTAATTTCTAAAGATCCTGTAACCCAAATACATAACAACAACGGTATGGCTCTGCTTATCCAATAAGACATTTAGTTGTGGCTCAGGGTCATGCTGACCCATTAATAAAAAATAGAATTATAATAAGTACTGTGCACTGCATTGCGTTGTGTCCTAGATCTGCAGTGAAAAAACAGTTATGCTCTCAGCTTGAGAAAATGCAGCATTTAAATAGTCTGTGTGCTCCCTGCTAAGCTATCAAAACTCCTACTATTTTAACTCAACTAAAATTAAATTACTTCTTTGTGTTATTTTTTTCCCTACACAATTGCCTTTTTCTTGGGATGAATTTGCTAGCTATCAAACCACATTAGAAGAATCTAATCTATTAAAAATATAGTTATCCGACCCCAAAACATTCACCAAAATTCAATTGTTTCCAATTGCTTAACTTTCTCATGGTCTTATCTGCTTTACAGATGTCTTCTGGTCCTATAATGTGTGCAGAAAATAATATACATCATTTTCAGAGGTCAGTGCAAAGAAGTGTGCAGATATGGGTGTGGGTGTTTTCCTTGCAGCACCTATGAAATAACTTCTAGCTTTCTTCTTCAGCCATAAGAGAGGGTGTTTTTTAAAAACAATTTATTTATTTCTAAGCCCCCCACAGCCCTTGACAAATCCTGGGTAGAAGAAAGGGTAAATTACTGCATGCTTTTTTGTTTCTTAATCAGCAGAATGCTTTGTGGAGGAGTGTACTTCTGCAGCAGAAGCAAGTAGATGAAACAGAGAGGCTAACAAACAAATGTTAATGATGAAATCATTGCTTAAACTATGGGCTTTTTTGCACTTGGCAAAGAAAACACCCTGTTCTGTTACTTACCGTACTGGCGTGCTCCCTTGGAGGATCCAGGCTGATCCGGAGCAGCGCGTGGCCGCGCTACACACTGCTCTGGGGATGAAAACGGTGGCTTCCAGTTGGTGGAACTTGCCAGCCTAAAGCCCACCCCCGGAAGATCTGCAGGCTCGCGCTGCTGTGAGCCTGCAAATCTACACTGGAGCACAGCCATGGAGTGGGGTGCGCCGTGCTGTTGAAAGACCTGTTTTAAGCGGTCTTACAATAGCATGGCAAGCGACTACTTCTGGTCATTCTGGAGCGGGCTGAAGTCCGGAACTACAGAAAGTAGTCTGGACTCAGTCCACCCCCAAGTGCAAACATCCTCACTGGAGTATGTTCTGCCCCACTGCAAAAACAAAGTGCGGAAAAGGCCTATGTATTCTATGGATTTTGAAATATTTGCAACTAGCATTAGGAGACAACCGTTTAGTTTTATCTTCTGTGACTAGAGTGTTTAGGGTTACATTCCACTGCACAATGATTTCCACATCCAGTGGATTGTGTCAGTCTATAGCCCTGTTCAGATGGTCTTAACTGGGTAAAGTAAGTTTTAGAGAATCAGGAGTGGCGTTATCCCATTCACCACCACCATTTTTGTCACTATTTCCATACAGAAGGTGACCTTCTGAAGAGAGAACAACTTCTATCTCTGTGAATGCACTTTAGAGCTCTGAAGAATCAGAGTTCTAAATCACACTTGAGGGTAGGATCCTCTAAGTATGGAAATAATTTCTGACTTCTGAAGACTTCTCTTTGCATGTGGAGGATAATGAAAACTGGGATGGACTAAGGCTACAGCTACCATTCTGATCCCCATTATGCTTGCTAACATATTTACCTAAAATAGGAATGGCTGAATAGGGCTCTTTCCAGACATGATTTGTGTATTCAAAAGACATGTATAGGGGATGTGGTATCATGGTGATAGGCTCCACCCACAACCTATGCACATTTATTGCTTAAGCATGTAGAGGCCTCCTCTGCATTGTACACGTAAAGGCTCACTGAACATATTCTGAACCTTCCAACTGTCTCAGTTTGGCAGGGATAGTCCTGATTAATACTTTTCACATGGTTTTAAAATCTTTCTTTCCTCCTCCCACTTCACCTCTTTGTCGCCAGCTTACTTCAGCTATTGAACACTGAGATCAAAGTGCAAAAGTAGTTTGCACTCAGGGCTTTTCTGCACTACACTGTTACAGTGCTGTGATTCCACATTCAACATCCTATGGATTTCTGGGGTTTGCAGTTTAGGGAGGGGCCATTAGAATTCTCAGCCAGAGAGCTGAGTTTACTGAGGCTCTTTGGCCTCAGTAAACTACAAAGCCAGAGTTCCACAGGATGTTCGAAGTGGAATATTAGCACTATAACAGTGTCGTGCAGAAACACTCTTAATTAACTAAACAGGGAGCAGAGAAGAGGAGGGACAAAATGTTTCCTTTCCCAGTAGGCTTGGGGAAAAGCAAACTATTGTGATCGCTCCTAGCTTGTCTATTTCTTCCTCGTTTACAACTTTTGGTAGTTGACCACACTTTGATGCTGCTTGGCTACATGTGAAATTTTGGAAGATATGATATTGATTTTAATGAACCAAGGTAGGTCTGGAAGTAAAAGTGCTAGAATGAAGGATTGAATAAATGGTGTCCAAAATAAACTGCATCCAACACCTGGAACTAAAAGTTGAGAGATGTTTTTGCATCGTTTGCCTGGTTGCTGGACAGACTTTTCTGCTTCTCCCTTATCAAACATGCAAATTTCAATGTGAAAATCTGAAGTCACAAAAATTCCATTTTGTTCTAATTTTCAAATTCAAATGAAACAAAGAGAGAGGAGGAGGAGGAGGACAATGTTTGTCTGTGTTTGAATGCATGGCATTGCAACTCTTTTTAAAGGGCAATTATTTTCAAAATGGATGTGAGGCTCATAACGGTTGTCAAGCAACGTTTTGAAAAGTGCTGACTGCCAAACAATACATTTTGGGAATTGATATTTAACTGTACTTGTAAAGCTGGACACTGTGATATCATACTGTTCTGAAAAATGAATAAAGTAGAAAGGAGGTTTTAGAAAAAGAGTGAAGAAAATGTCCTTTTATTTCCAGCAATTTCAGAAGACAAGCAAAAGGAACTCTTAAGTGGTATCACTGTAACTACTGAAGGATATGTGGTGATTTGGATCAGCCTACACCACGAAGGGTATAAACACACAGAGAGGAAGACAAACAGCCACTGTAAAGAACTCTCACAAACAAGTATGGACCTAATTCTGGATCTCTTGGGAGCATGAGAAGGAAACCACTTTATTCTAAGGAGGACTGACTGGGTGAATTCAGTTTCTATAAACATTCTCAGATTTGAGGCCATTTCCACACTACACTGTTATGGTGCTGTTATTCCATTTCCAACATCTTATGGAATCCTGGGGTTTGCAGTTTGGGGAGGGACATTTAGAATTCTCTGCCAGAGAGCTCTTTGGCCTCAGTAAACTACTAATCCCAGAATTCCACAGGATATTGAAAGTGGAATAATAGCACTATAACAGTGTCGTGCAAAAAGGCCCTGGATCTCAGGGCCTAGCTCCTTTTCTCCAGTCCTGATGATAAAAGAGATGAAATCTTAGGGCAAGAATGCTGCCTTGAAAAAATCTCTCTCTCTCTCTTTCTCTCTCAGTCTCAATCTGTGTGCACTGTTTGTTAGAGATGACATTTCATATTCTGCATAACTGTAGCAGATGCTTAATTTATTATGATTAATGTCAGAACCAGGGGCTGCCCCTTTTAACATCATCTTCATGAGTGGCCCTTTCACACTACACAATTGTATCGTTATGATTCCACTTTATCCGTCATGGCTACATGCTGTGGAATTCTTGGGTTTGCAGTTGTAGGGAGCACTAGAAGAGGTTTATGTTTGAAAAATATAAATGCCCCTCCCTAATCTACAAACAGCAGGATTCCCCAGGGTGCAGTTCCAACAGTTAAAGTGGAATTATAGAGGTAATGTGAATGGGGTCTCAGGGTTCCACAGCCTGCCCTCTGTGGCATCATAAGGGATCCACAGCCTGCCCTCTGTGGCATCATAAGGGATCATTCCTAGATTTTTGGTGCTGAAATCTCAGGACCTGAGAAAGTTGGCAATCCTAGAAGCAGGTGAGTAACTAGCATTCATATGAAGTAACTGGCATTCACACTGGGAACGCAAGTAGGTTGGTGGAAAAAGAAAGCGTTACTTTTTATGCTCAGTTTTACCCCCAACCTAGTCGCTGTAGGCACTTGTGACATTTTTTAGGTCTTCACTTGGGTGGAATATAGGTGGTGCAGAATAAAAAGCAGGACTATATTTTGGGGGAGAGAATGAACCCTCAGATTCAGTTCAGATCCGCTCAGTGCTTCAGATAATGACTCATTTTTGCTAGGAACAATCTGGAGCCAGTCTAACTTGTACCAGAAATCTGAAGGCTTTTATGTACTACCATTGACTCTGCTAGGAAATCCAAAGCAGCCATAAATTTCCTTCTCTTTATTGTAGCTGGATACAAATACCAGGGTAATTAATACGGTATTATATGTGGTGAGCTTCAGCAAAAATCAGTGAAGAGGATTTTGTATTACCTACCTTTAAACTGAGATTGATTGAAAGGAGGAACTGCCAATAGAGCTGTTTCTCTAAACAGAAACTTCTATTAGGGAATTAATTCACTCAAAAAAACCTACACAAAAAATGAAGTGGGCTCAATGGCATATAAAGTCCATAGCCTAAGTGAGAGGAAAATAAATTCAAGAAGCACAGTGACTGAGCTGCAATTACAATGAATGGCGATATTTGAAAGCAGACAACATTTGTATGTATCTGAAAAGCTTTGAGTGGGCTCTAGGTTCAGTTGTGTTAATTTCAGAGGGAACCTGATTCACCTCTGATAGCACCTAATCCATTCCAGTGGTTCCAGTTTTGGCCAGGCTTTGATTGTTAAATCTGATACATTTTCCACTGTAAGTGCTTCTTTCACACCTTGCCTCTTACATCCCAGTTCACAGATCTTCCATTGTATGTTCACAGATCAATCACTGTATGTTGTTGTTGTTGATGTGTACCTTCAAGTCATTTCTGACTTATGGTGACCATAAGGCAGGTTGTTTGGCGGTGGGTGCCTTTGCCCTCCTCTAAGGCTGAGATAGTATGACTTGCCCAAGGTCACCCAGAGGGTTTCCATGGCTGAGCAGGGATTCAAACTCTGCTCTTTGAGACTCATAGTCTAGCACTCAAACCATTGCACTACACTGTGTCTCACCACTGTACAGCTCACCACTTTTTTTTTTATGTTTGTAGCATTGGCTCAAAAAATATTTCTAAAATAATCTGTAAGAAAACCAGGGAAAGAAATCATGTTGCCAAAAAGAGGAGGAGCATTGCTAATATATAACTGAACATCAAAGAATTCTTTGCTTTAAACCGTATTTGTCCATTGCTTACCCTATTGGCAGCCACTTTCAAAGGTCTTGGGCAGAACTTTCTCTCATCATTGGTATTTTTAACTGGAAATGCTAGGGATTGAATTTAACATTTGTTTAAGTATGTATTCTACTGCTAAGCCATGCTCTGTCCTCAAAGAACCTTTGAACGTGTACAGGCTATGAACAGACTTAACTTCTTTCTAGACTTATTTCCCTCTTACCACTGTAGTGGTGACTCCTGATGAGGAATAAAGATCTTTGCTTATTTTATTCTCACATGCAAGAAAAGAGTTTCAGAAATGTTCTCCTCTGGGTGTAGCTACAGGTATGAATGAAATTAGGTCATTGCTCCTCCAAAAGAGAACTCTGCCCACCCCCAACAGAAGTGTCCTCCAGTCCACAAAATTTCTAGTGCTACAAAGAATGAGACATTGAAATTCATTCATAAGTAGCACTTTTATTTTTGCTGTTATTTGCATTCCCTTGGAACATTGCCTGTCCTTTTCCTTGAGATGCCTAAACTCAGCCAATGTTTTAAGTTTCTGCAATTTGGGAAGTGAAAGAAAATTTCATGGGGGAAGAATTCTTATTTGGGCAATATCCCCATCCCCCCCCCCCCCGTCTGTAGCTATGTCTCACCTGAAGGAGGCTGTGGTAAGACCTCTTCTGAAAAAAACCTTCTCTGGATCCTGCTATACTATATAACTATAGGCTGATGCTAGCCTTCCATTTTTGGGCATAGTACTGGAGAATGTGGTAGCTTCTCAACTTGAAGAGTACCTGGATGAGGTGGATTATCTAGATCCATTTCAGTCTGGCTTCAGACCTAGTTATGGGACTGAGACAGCTTTGATAGCCTTGGTGGATGACCTTCACAGGGAACTGGATAGTGAAGTGTGTCCTTGTTGGTTCTGCTGGACCTCTCAGTGGCTTTTGATGCCATTGACCATGGGATCTTTCTGAGTCACCTTGCTGGGATGAAGCTTGGAGGTACTGTTCTACAGTGTTTCCATTCTTTCTTGGAAGGGCATTTTCAGAGGGTGATGCTGGGGGATTCCTGCTTGACTCTTTGGCTATTGTCCTGTGGAGTCCCTCAGAGTTCATGTCCCCTATCTATTTAACATCTATATGAAACCACTGTCAGAGGTTGTCTGGAGTTTTGAGGTCAGGTGTCTCCAGTACATTGATAATATCCAGCTCTAATACTCCTTTTTACCCAATTCAAAGGAAAATGTTCCTGTGCTAAACTGGTGCTTGGCAGCTTTAAGGGACTGGATGAGGGCAAACAAATTGAAGCTTCATCTAGACAAGACAGATCAGTCAAAAGATGAATCTGAGAACACAGATTTAACCTGTGTTAGACGGGGTTACACTCCCCCTGAAAAAAACAAGTTCGTTGTTTGGGGGTACTCCTGATTCAGCTCTGAGCCTCGAGTCTTAGGTTGCAGCAGTGAACAGGAGTGCATTTGCACAGTTAAAGTTAGTGTGCCAACTGCGCCCATTGCTAGAGAAGTCAAATCTGGCCATAGTGGTACATGCCTTGGTTACATACTGTTTGGACTATTGTAATGTGTTCTACATGGGGCTGCCTCTGAAAAGTGCTCAGCAACTACAGTTGGCCCAAAGAGCCACAGGTTGTGAACTGGGTCTGCCTACAGGAAGCACACAATTCCCTTGTTGCAACCAGCTCTACTGGCTGCCTGTTCATTTTTGGACACAATTCAAAGTGCTAGTTTTTACTTATAAAGCCTTATACTGCCTGAGTCCAGTTGGTTGAAGGACTGCATTTCCCTTTATGAGCCCAGTAAAACTTCAAGATTATCCGGAGAGGTCCTTCCCTCTGTCCCATCCTCTCAGGTGTGATTGGTGGGAACAAGGAAGAGGCCTTCTTGGTGGCTGCTCCTGGACTCTGGAACTCCGTCCTTAGAGCAGCAAGGATGGCCCCATCTCTGATGCCCTTTTGAAAGCACGTGAAGACATTTTTGTGTCAGCAGGCTTTTTAAATTGACTGGGTGTGGGCTCATGATGATGTGCACCTTTTAAGGTGGTATAGTTTTAATGTTTTTAAAGTATTTAATATTTTTAATATTTGTATTTTTAACAAGCAAGTGTTTTAACTTTATAAATTGTCTAATTCTTTTTTAAATTTTATAGTTTCATGAATCTGTTCTGTTTTAATCTTATTAGCCACCTTGGGTCCCATTGTCAGGAGAAAGGTAGGTTAATAGCTGCAGCTACATCATTAGTTCTCCATACTGTGCAAAATTGTAGGGTTTTGCTTGCTTAGTGGTAGTTTTTTGTATTCTATTTTTTTAATTTTTTTTCCAGAAAACAATGTTGGTTTTTCTGTTTTCTTCTTCCTTTGTTTTTTTTTTCACAATCAATCAATCAATCAATCAATCAATCAATCATGAAATCTCCTTCCCAAAACACTCACAGTACTTGGCCATCTGTTCCACAGATTGTCTCGATATGTCAACATATGATTTTTCTTCAAAACAAGAAGCTCTGCAAGTTTTCTTTAGATCTTTAGACTTAGTCCATCTCAAGGTACTTAGGATTTTGTAGGCACAGAAATGCATCTATTTTTTATTGAAACTCTTTGGGCTTCTTCTCAGAAAGACAATTGGGACCTTAACATGAATTAGGCTCTGGCTTTATTCATTTATTCATTCATTTAATATCCCACCTTTCTTCTGGCACTGAATTCAAGGTAGCTTTACCAAGGTATCGTATGCTGTTGGGGCAGGAGAGGTGTTTCTTCCTTTGTCTTTCATCTGTGCCTTCTGTGGCTCCACCCTCAAACATTTTTTTTTTAAAAGAAAGTACCATATTGTTTTCTTTCTGTTCATTGATTGAAGTTTTATCCCACTCTTCTTCCAAAGAGCTCAAGATGGCATTACTTACCTTCCCATTTTTATCCTCATAAAAACAATTGATGTAAGGCGGACTGAGAGAAAGGCCACAAATAAATGAGCAAGGATTGCTTTTGTTGCATCATTTACATTCATGACAGTAATTGTGGTATTCTGTTCTTGGAATCTGAATGGCATGTGCTTTGATGCATCATCCTCTACACCTTATCTCAGTGCAGTGCCACGGCACCAAATGAATGCAAAGTTACTGTGTCCATATATACTGGGATATAATGGATGGAAAAAAGCTTCTCTAATCAAAATGGTACACACTTTCATCTCTTTTTCTCTAGTTACTTTTGTGCTCTTTGTTCTCACTTCTGCAGTGACATTTTGACTTTATCTTGAAATGCAAATAAATAAGCCAGCCCAGAAACCAAGCAGGAGCCCTGGAGACTTTCTGCTTTTTACAGCATTCTGCCTTGTAAAAAGAAAAAAGAAATACAGCATGTGATCACAAACAGTTGTTAAGTGATCCCTCCCTTTCCTTTCTCTCTCTCTCTCTTTTTTTTCTGGTAGAGGAATCACTGGTATTTATGTAAGGCATGAGTGGGAAGCTACCATTAGCCCTAGCCAGCATGGCCATTAATTAAAGATGATGAGAGTTGCAGTCTTATGTATCTACGTATCTATATCAACTGTGACCTATATCGAATGTTGTCAGAGGTCTTCCACACTCTGCCCTCCAAGAGCAGTAGACAGATCATCAAATAGCCTGCTGTGAAAAATTTGCATAATATTTCACTTCATAGATAAAATCACTTGGATTTTATCTTGGCTATTGCTTATCCTGTGTTACTGAACACATTTCAGTTTGTACAGCCTGAGGATGTAGACAGGATACTTAGAAAGGTAAGAGCTACCACATATGCACTGGACCCTTGCCCTTCGTGGTTCCTGAAAGCAGCCATGGAGGTCAAGTGGGTAAGCAAAGTGGTGAATGCCTCATTGCAGCCAGGCAGGATTCCATCCTATTCAAAAGAGGCTGAGGTTAGGTGTTTAATGAAAGAAATCCTCCCTGAACCAGACTGTACTAGACAATTAGTGGCCAGTCTCTATCATGCCTTTTTGGGGCAAGGTTCTGGAGTGCATGGTGGCCTCCCAGCTCCAAGGATTCCTGGATGAAATGGACTGTCTACATACATTTCAGTCTGGGTTCAGGCTTGGCTATGGGAATGAGACAGCTTTGGATGCCTTGGTGCAGGAGACAGGAAGAGTGTGTCCCTGTTGGTTCTGTTGCACTGCTCAGCAGCTTTTGATACTTTTCACCATGGTATCCTTCTGGGCCACCTGTCTGGGATCAGATTTGGGAACATTGTTCTACAGTGGCTCCAGTCCTTCTTTGAGGGGTGAACTCAGAAGGTACTGCTGGAGATTCTTGTTTTATTCCTTGGCTGCTGGCCTGTGAAGGTAGGACTTCAAATACCTCAGGGTTCAGTTTTGTCCCAATATATTTAACATTTAGATGAAACTTCTGGGAGAGATCATCCAGAGTTTTGGAGTTCAGTGCCTGCAGTATGCTGAAAACACTCAGCTCTATCTTTCCTTTCCATCTAACTCCAAGGAAGTGATTTCAATGCAAAACTAGTGTCTGTTGTAATGGATTGGATGAAGGCAAAAAAATTGAAGCTTTATCCAAACAAGACAGAAGTATTCTTGGTCAGCCACAGGCAGATCAAAAATCAAGGATTCAGCCAGTGCTGGATGGAGTTATGTTCCCCTTGAATTCTCAGGTTCACAGCTTGGGCATGCTCGTAGATTCAGATTTAACTCTGGATGCCCAGATGTCAGTGGTAGTCAGGTAGGCATATGCACAGTTAAAACTAGTGTACCAGCTGTGCCCATTTCTTGAGGTGTCAAATCTGGCCATAATAATACATTACATCCTGGTTGGATTACTGTAACACATGAGACTGCCTTTCAGAACTGTTCAGAAACTTCCAGGAAGTCCAAAATGCTGTGGCTAGCCGGTTGACTAGAGTTGATTACTGGGAATATGTAACCCACCTATTAAACAGCTTTGCTGGCCACTGGTCTGCTCCCAGGCAGAAACAAAGTGCTGCTCATGAACTTTAAAGCCCTATATAGCTTGAGTCCATACTATCTGAAAGACTATTATCTTTGCGCATTAGTCTGCCTTTGATGATCAACTATGAAATAATGAGATCAGACACAAACTTGGATAATAAGGGCCACTTTATTTAAACTGACCTATTTAAAGTTGTGTTGGCCTGGAAGGGAGCAATAAGGGGGAGCAACCTACTTTGGGTCCTGGGGTTTGTATTTTAGGGAGAGGCATTCTCTGCCACATAGCTCTTTGGCCTTGGTAAAACCCCAGAAAAACCCCAGAATTCTACAGCATGTTGAAAGCGGAATAATAGCACTATAAGACTGTAGTGCAGAAATGGCGACAGAAAAACAGAAACGAAAAGAAAGATAAATGTGTGTGAAGTCCATGAACAACAGGACATTAGGTAACTTTGGCATTTGTAGTTAGGCCATGTCAGATGGTTAAGAAATGTATCAATCTTACAGTTTAGTTGGGTTCCATGAACATCATAGAGATACAATCCTGTTAGCGTAGAAATGTTGGTAGGGATTTTTGGAGTGTTGGTGGAGGCAGATTTTTTTTTTGCATTTTTTTGGAACTATACGAACTTAAATATGCATTGAGGAAACAAATACAAGTAAGAGTGCTTAATCAGTGAAGATTTTAAATTTTGAGACTGCAAGCTGAGTTACTGGGTTGAGAAAAAAAGAAGGCAGATAACAGCAATGATCACATTAGCTGTGGTTCTCTCCTAGCTATTTTAAGCTTTTTCTTTTCCAGGTCTTCTTGCAGCATGCTATGGTATCTATGTTCCTGGTTCTAGCCCAGTGCTCTCAAATAAATGTTATATATTTCCCTTTCAAGTATCTGTGTTGTTCTTTCCAGTCACTAGGTTGGAAACCTGACCTTGGGAGTCCAATAGTGATTGGGCAAGCCACATGGCCCAAGTACGAGAAATCTTGTCATGAAAAGGACTCTGGACTCAGGTTTAAAGACTGAGGGAGATGTTTTGCAAAAACAATTTATTTTGTGCTGTATATATGAGTATTCCTTGCCTAAAAAAACCCTGTGAAATTAATGGGATCAACATAAATTGACAGGTAAATTAAAGGTGTGCACACACACTCATGTGGAATTTCTGTACACTACTGTCATCCATGCCACTTCTGGTTATGTGTAAGTTTTGGCTTTCAGGTATTCCCTGTCTGTCATTTGTGGTGAAGCTCATTCTACATGTTGGCAAGCATGTATGGGTTACCTGTCTACTGAGGAGTTACTGTTAACTGCCATCAAGTCAACTTTGACTTATGGCAACCCAAAGAATTAGAGACCTCCAAGTCATTCTATCTTCAACCACCCTGTTCAGGTTTTGCAGATTCTGGGATTGCTGTCAGGAACGAACCACAGTCACGATCCTTTGCATAAAAGCATGGTTTATTGGAACTGTAGTACACTACACTAACTTCAGTACTTGATTTAAAAGAACAGGATAGAGCAAGGCAGTTTTGCCCCAGATCGTCCCATGCATTCTTCCCAGGCTGACTCTCCCTTATCTCTCTGTAGATGTTTCCCAGACCTCGGTGCCATCCTAGAAGCTTTTACAGTTATTTCCACTGTAACTACTCTAAATCCCATACTAGTGGCAGGTACAACTAGCTGTCTGACAATTGTGGCTGCCTTGAATGAACCTATCCATCTGTTATGTGGTCTTCCTGTGTTCCTACTGCTTTCTACCTTCTCAAGCACTGTTTTTTCTACTGAGTCAAGTTTCATAATATGGCCAAAGTATGGCAATCTCACTTTAGTCACAATAATTCAGGCTTGATTTGCTCTAGGGTCTGTTCATTTGTCATTTTAGTAGTCCAGGGTATCCATAGAACTCTTCTCGAGCACCACATTCCAAAGGAGTTGATTTTCTTCTGGTCAACTTTTTTCACTGCCCAGCTTTCACAACCATACATAGAAATTGGAAATATGCTGGCATGGATAATCCTAACTTTGTTATTCAATGAGATCTCTCTATACATCAGGATCTTGTCTAGTTCCTTCATAGCTGCCCTTCCAAGTCCTGGTATCCTTCTGATTTCTTGATTCCAGTATCCACTCAGTTAAACAAACAAACCTCCAAGTAACCATGCATGTGCAATTGTGACCTGGACCTGACAATCTGGGTGTGGATCCCAGAAAAAGCAAACCATGGATGGGGACTGAGTGACTGGGATTGATCAGTCACTGTCAGTCACTGAGTGACTGGGTCATTGGGAAACTAAATCAGTCAGGAGTGATAGGATTCTTCCAATTAGTAATTCAATTCAATTCAATTACCACTTTATTCTTCATTGGTTAGGCCTCATTTGGAATACTGTGTCCAGTTCTGGGCACCTCAATTCAGGAAGGATATTGACAAGCTTTAACATGTCCAGAGGAGGGCGACCAAAATGGTGAAGGGTCTGGAAGCCATGCCCTATGAAGAATGGCTTAGGGAGCTGGGTATGTTTAGTCTGCAGAAGGGAAGGTTAAGAGGGGACATGATAACCATGTTTAAATATTTGAAGGGATGTCGTGTTGAGGAGAGAGTGGGCTTGTTCTCTGCTGCTTCAGAGACTAGGACAAGGAGCAATGGATTCAAGCTGCAGGAAAGGAGATTCCACTTGAACCTCAGGAAGAACTTTCTGACGGTCAAAGCTATCCGACAGTGGAATGTACTGCCTTGGAGTGTGGTGGATTCTCCTTCTTTGGAGGTTTTTAAGCAGAGGCTGGATGGCCATCTTTTGGGAATGCTTTGATGGATGTTCCTGCATGGCAGGGGGTTGGACTCGATGGCCCCTGGGTTCTCTTCCAACTCTATGATTCTATGAATTCAGATCTCTTTTCAGATCTTTGACAGTCTACTACATCCTTGCCATGAAAGCTTATAGCCGCTGCTGGTGGGTGGGATGCAGATGTGTGAGGTGTGTGTTTGTGTCTGTCATGCAACCAATGCCTGCTGAAAATGTAGAATCATAGAATCATATAGTTGGAAGAGACCACAAGGGCTGTTGAGTCCAACCCCCTGCCATGCAGGAATATACTATCAAAGCATTTCTGACAGATGGCCATCCAACCTCTGTTTAAAAACCTCCATAAAAGGAGAGTCCATCACACTCCAAGGCAGCACATTCCACTGTCAAACTGTTCTTACTGTTGGTTTCTTTTGCACAGTTCTTAAAGAGCTCTGCCCTATTTTGCATCTGGAAACCATGGTGTTGATAGAATGGAACATGCCTAGACTCCATGGTACGAAGCAAAAGGGATGTAAGTGTGAGAGGAAAGTTCTATTCCCTGCTAACAGCAAGGGATAGTGCAAATTCTATGCTCTCCATGACTGTGTTCTCTCTGGGGCGCTCTTCTCGAGAGAGTGGTTTTACATGGGGTAGTGGGTCCCAGGTAAGGCTTCTTTTGGGATGGTTGAAGATTTAGAGTATGTCCTGTAGGGTGTGCTGTCATTGTGACCATTTCAGAGCTTTTATGATAGAAGAAATGTGGGGTGTTTCTTCCAGGTATGTCTGGCAGCTCTTGGCTAGCATGATGGTTGTATTGCTTACTCCATGCCCTAATAGCACCTAAATGTGAAAGATCATTTGGGATATGACCTTTGTGTACTCCAGGAAGGAGGCATTGCCCTTTCTCCACAGTGTCACCTCCACGTTCAGAACTTAGACAGAGACAATGACAGATGGTAGCTTCCATGGCAGTGGGGTGGCAAATCCACCCCAAGTAGTAGTCTAAACTTTAAATGAGCAATTCAAGGTGCAAAATTTATTTTGGAGATAGGTTTTAGCATTTTGGACAGCTCCTTTAAATTTCAGACTGAAACTAAGGTGTATTCACTGCTCCATTGACACGGAAGCCACCAGCTGCTGCTAGACAGGAGTTCCTCTGTGCTCATAGCAATTCCAAAGGCAGAAAGAGAGCTGACCTGCAGGACTGCATCGTTATAGTTTCTAACTGATGAATTCCTACAACAGTGTCAGTGGGATTAATTTCATTCACTCAGAGTACTAAAAATCCACTCAATAACAAAAGGTGAAATAAATGACTTTTAATAGGTATAACTGATTGTTTAAATGAAGCATAGCATGTGCATTATTGTAACTAACACCACATGTAATGGTCTTTAGAATCTGACCTTGTTGCTAATTTAATAAATTAGAAAGCATAGCAAAGTGAACAGCATATGACGAACAGAAAATATTATGTGGACTATATTTTTTATAACATTTAAAGCTTTCAATTTGGGCAGAGCCTGCATCTTCTGCTTTGAAAGTATACTGAAGTTGATATTGACTCTTTTTAGACCAAAGAACCACCCAAAAGACAACCTACAAATACGCTGCACTTTTAACATCAAATCAGATATCTCCAAATTTCTCCTTTGACATTTTTTCTCTCCGTCTCTCTCTTCTACTCCTCACTCATGTCAATCTTCCTTTCTGAATAATAGTTTTCTAAACAGATATACAATGGATGGAGAGTCTAGTGAGTAGAAACTTTCTGCTACAAGCAGCAGTGAAATAAATATGAAATGAAAAGAAATGAAATGCCCAGGAATGCCTGAGGAGAACATGGCCTAATTTATTGTCTGGGTTTTTAACTCTTTTTAACAGTATGTTAAACAGCTGCTAAAATAACTGACTGAAAGAAAAGCAATATGTTTTGCCATTCTGTTACCACTTTTTTTTTCAAGGAAGAAAGAACAGAAATGTTCAGTCCTTCCACGACAGGTCTCTCACTGCATGGGCTTCTTTTACTTAACTTAGAGATAGTGACAGTCATTGCCAGGAGAGCAACAAGTGACCAAAATTAGATTCAGGCGGTCATTCACAGGGGACAGTGTCCATTATGTCCATTGCACTGTCCTAACCATCTTTTACATTTGTGAACTTGTTTACCTCTTTGATCTGTGTTTTTGAAACCAGTCTTGAAGTATTTACAGAGCCATTTCATTAGCCGTCGTCACTTTCAACTGGAGATTGGATTCCTGTCCTGTGGGGTGAAGTCATTTCCTTCTTCATTCTGTGGCTTGCTTCATGAGTGTTAGGGTTTCTTAGCATGCTACAGAAGGCAAAGGCACCCATTTTGGTCCATATAAAGAATCCCACTATCTTTATTGGGGCCAATCAAAATGGCAAAAGGCAAGTTTTAGAGTTATAACTAGAATTCTTTGTCCAGTGAACAAAATAGTGTAGGGGAGATAGGGGAACTGAATTTATGTTAACACCTTGCATTATGAACTTGGGCACTTTCTTAAGAAGAGATGTATGAAGAGGCATGAGACCTAGTAGGACTAGGCTGCTATGATGCTATGGAGGTTTCTCAGATTAACTGGGGAGGGAGACCCCACACAAAGACCCTTTCCACATGATATTGTCATGGACCGAGATTGTTGGTACGTTTGACCCAGAGAGAAATTCAGCCACCCTGGACTATAGGATCCCAACAGAAGACACATAGGAAACCAGATCTGGGTTTAACCACTATGCATGTAACATTTATTAAGACATGAAATACAAAAATCACATTTCCGTATCAAGAGCTTTCTTTCACACATTCACACATTCACATTTCACATTCATTCTACATACTCACAAGACGGTCCTTCGCCGAACATTGGCCAGATGTCCTCGAAGGTATGGATGCCCTCTGCTGCAGCCAAGAGTCATGAAAGTGAGTCGAAAATCTTCCCCTCTTTATAGTCATATTCCCCATTTCTTGAGGAAAAGGACATGTTTTGCTGGTTGCTATAGTTCCAAGTACTTCCATTGTATAAAGGCAATCAAGCAATTAAAAGAATAGTTCATATCATCTTGTACCTTACTAATAAAAGGTTGCTTGCAGAAGAATTGGTCATATATCATGTTGTCAGGAAATGTATCAAGTGCCTCAGTGGTTCTCGGCCATGCAGGGTAGGGTAGGGTCAGAAATACGTCACCGCTTGCCTGTCTGAGGGTGTGCCAGGTTTGTTTCTTCTGCCTTTACACATAAGAACTTAACTGTTTTCTTAATAAAGGTATTGATCACTGTTGAATATCGTGAATTTGTGAAGGTGGATGAAACATAAAGACAATCAAAGAAGATATGCATTGTAGGCAACATCACATGGCAATTAAGGAAGCCACACTTCTGGATCTGTGCATCTCAAAAGTACATTCTGTTGGTGCCAAGTCCTTACTGTTTTGCAAACTTTCTTCTCAAGCCAAATCAGTATTCCGTGTGTTCTCAGTTTCACAGTTCAAGGAATCCTCGCTTCACAATCCAAACCCCTCCTTCCAACAATGCACTGCACGCGGCCATTTCAGTTTGGTTCAGGACCGTACTTTTTCCCTCTGGAACTCATTCATTCATCACAATATCGCTGTCCCAGTTCTGCCACAAGATGGCAGCGGTAGGCAGGTTGTGCTTCTGCATGACATCATCACCATCCCGCTGGTGTCATACTGTGCCTTGGAGACCCTGACAGTGAAGAGGAGGATTCTGAGTCTGAGGCAGAAGCTTCTCCAGAAGCAAAAGCTTCACCGGAAGCCCAAAAGAAGAAGATAACAGATAACAACAGGGGCCTGAGCAAGGGGAACAAATAGAGCAAGAGATAACAGAAACACTTATCCTGCAAGACAGATGCTGGCAGAGGGAGGGACTGTGCTGCTCTGCGCGTTTAAGTAGCAAGCCAGCCCTAATGAAGGAACACCTGTGGCAACGGCATCAATAGATAAAAGGGTTTCAGCTAGCCCTTCCTTCCAGGGTTAGCAATTGGTGTCTTTGGTTGTGAAACCTTATGCTGTTCTCTTGCAGCTGGATTACCTAGAAGCTCTGCCTGTTTTGACTATGAATTGGACTTGCCCTTTGGATTTGTTTGCTTCAGGACCTAAGCTCTGTTTAGGACATTCTTTGGCTCTTGCTGTGTAAGTGAAAACTGTGCTTCTGTTCATGATTAATTGCCAGCTCTGTCTGGAACACAACAACTGCCATCCTGTTGTGAAGTGCTGCATTTGCATGGCATTTGCAAAATTAAAAAAAAAATCAGTTTTGCACTTCCAATCCCTCAGCAGTCCTGTGCTTACAATTGTGTGGGAGTCATGGAAGTGCAATTGTGATGCTTCCTGCCCAAGGGTAGCAATGGCAAGTGCCCAGCTGTGCTGTGAAGGAAGAGGCAGAGCCATTGCACTTCCCTCTGCAGGGAACAAGCAGGTGTGGAGGGGAGCATTGCTGACACACTCCCTTCTGGACCTGAATTGTGGTGTGATGACATGGAAGAGCGTTGTCGAGCAGAAATGGCCAAAGACAGATTCTCCACTTTGAAACATTGTTTAAATCTGTTATAGATATACAATGAAATCTGGATAATACTAAAATCAGCATGTAAACAAAATTTACAATGCCTTAATCTCCAAATAATTTTCCATATATAGAAAAAAAACAACAATTCACTCATCCAACTTCATGCTTTTTTCACATATTGTGTTTATTTTGTAAGGTGGAGGGTTCAGGCTGCAATCTGATACACTTCTACCTGAGAATAAACTCATTTAAATTTAGTGGGGTTTTCTTCTTAACAGAAATCAGAATACATAACCTTGTACTGTTGGTGTGATAACTATATATGTTTTGACAGCATTTGGGATGCTTTGCAAAAGAAACAATGTAGCATATAGAAGACTGTCAAGAAAAGGTTGGACCAAACCTGTAGAAAATACTTTGTGATGTGGCTTGTTAAGTGCACCTGTGGAGAGCCATGTGACTTCAGCTGAGTCATGCTGAGTCATGCTGATGAGCAATCAGGGGAGAAGGTTGCATCAGGTGTGGGGCGAATGCAAAGGTTGGCAGGATTGCATCAGCTCATGTGAGTATAAATATAGCTGAGTGTTACCCAACAAGTTGCATATGATGCCTGATGCGTTTGCTGGAGGCTCTGTCAGAAAGAGCAAGCAGAGGGATGCTGGAACGCCTTCTGGAGATTCTTGTAAATATGTACACATTGTAACTCAAGAATAAATTGCCTCCTTGATGGAAGAAAATAATTGGTGTGGGTGAGTTTTTGCTGGCTACAGTGCATTGCTGATAAGATATTCTCTGCTGCTGGGCACACTTCCAAAGCTGTGGGAGCAATCTCTGCTATATTTTGGCTGTGACAAAGACAAAGTACATAAGTATGTGGAAATTACTCATGAGGAGAAAATCATGAGAAGAGGTTGAATGTGTATTCAATCATATCTCAAATATCCTGTGGGTATTTTATATTTATTTAAAAAATAGAGATGCTACTCTCATTTTAAACATCTCTTAACTTTATGGTAAGATACTATTGTGAGATTTTGCCATTTTGTGTTGCTCTTCATTGCTATTGATAAAAACATTGAAAAGGAAAATTAAAATTAAAATACTGAACATTAAATTAATCTGAATTTCTCTCCAGTTTTCCTGGACTGCTTTCTGAAGTACAAATTGTGCATTAAAAATTTTTCATTATTCTGTTTTTCATTTTTTTAAAAAAAAATTCCACAATGCCTTTTGCATCCGTAGTTTGCTAAAGTTGTTCATTCCATCAGTTACCATTCACATCACATTTACTCTTTACTTTATCAATATTCAGAAAAGATTTAAGTAAGAAAACTGCCAAAAAGTTAAGTTTGATGTGATTTCATGTAGAGTTGCATTAAGATTCTTTTTCTGCAGTGTTTTTGAATGCATACATGCTTATTTAAGCATGGATAAAATATGGATAAAAGCAACACTGATGTGTCTGTATGTTCTGTAGCAGAATTTCTTCCATGTGGCCTTTTACCCTTATGCAGAAATACATTTAGCTTATAAGTAAAACACAACATAAAATATATCTGAATCTACTCATAAAAATGGCCATATCATGTGTCTTTTCTTTTTTATTCTGTTACCTTATCATTTTCCATGTGTACAATGGTGACATGACAGAGATATACAAATGAACTATAAAGGAACTGAAAGCTGCAGGAAATTAGGTGTGTTCCATAATTCTACAAATAATTTTAGAAATTATCCTGTTTATTTTTTTTCATATTTATTTAATTTATATTTTGCTTTTCTCCAAATATAGGGCCCAAGGTGACTGATAAACAATAAAGAAAAAGAATGAAGAAAATCCACTCAGTCCTTCTAGAAACTGGTTTATAGTCAGGCTTTCTGTATTGGACTTTGGATTTCACCGAGAGTCAGTGTGAGATAGAGATTAGAGTGCTGGGCCAGAGAAATCCAGATATGGGCCCCAGACTACACTGTGGGGCCTTGGGACAATCATCCTGTCTCATCCTGATCTACCTCACAGGTTTATTCTAAGGAGGAGAAGAGCTGTGTATGCTTCCTGAAGTTCACTGGAGGAAAGATAAAATGTTAATGTAACTAATAAATAGACACATATCCCCTCTGTAATTCTAGAAGCTAGATATATGCAGTAGTAAAGGATAGACATCTATGGGCATCTCATGCATGTGCCATCACTGTTAAGGGTAAAGAGGTGTTAGGCTCTATGGGGGTCTCCATTGGTTTGTGTAGGATATCTATGCCCATACAAATAGTTATGGATTACAGTTCCCACCATCCCTTTCAATGGGCTACCTTAGCTGGGACTGATGGGATTTAGAATCCAACAAACTTTTACCTGCTACTAAGGCCTGTTTCTTCCATGACATCAAGCTGTGGTAGGAGGCAAGTGTCCACTTCTTGAATCTCCGTGTAGTCCTCTGTATCTACTCAGTCATGAAATAAGAACATGATGTGCTAAGTACTAATGAGTTCATGCCCAGATCAGAGGGTTCTGACTTCCTTTTGATATGGGTATTGGGTCTTCTACATTAGGAATGATTGTGTCATGTAACATTACCCCAACTGATTGATTGTCATGCAACTTGGTATCAGAAGTCTTAAAAAGAGAACATGGCTTTGTGATCTCTTGTCATCTTCTGCAAGTTTTGGAGCTCTTTTGGTAGGCCAGTGGGTGTTTTGCTGTCTTAATGACTTCAGCTCCATAATTACCTCTGTGAGCATGATGCTTAGTGGCATTTCTGGTTAAAGTCCTAATTAGCCTTCTGTAACTAACGAGCATGTGAAAGTTTGGCTAGTGGCTTATTATCTTACTCATTATTATGAATGATATGGTAAGGGTTTAAAGCCTGCCAGTTTTACATGGAGACATAATTATTTATGAAAAGGGCATGCCCGAGAAATGGAAATAATTATAATTAGATTTAATCTTTTCATGGTTTATGTATTCTTTTCCAGGGAAACAGATGCCTATAGGGCATTAATTACCAATAGGGGAAATTTAAGGCACTTTACCACACTGTCATGTTGAAAATATAAGTGCCTAGAATCTAAACTAATCTATGATCATGACATTTTTTAAAAATCTTTAAAATGTAGATAGCCAGGTTACTCATACATGCCTATATGTTTTGAGAAGGGTAAATGTAATGCGGTGCATAGGTCCCACAGGAGTTATTTTCTTGCTTAGATGGATGTGTAATCTGGCCTGTTTCTACCCTGTTTCATACCTGAGGAAAACTAGTGTTTCCATCTTGTTTTAGATCTGGAGGCAGGAATTCAAGGAAGGCTGACACCTCCCTACCATAACTTCCCATTCATAAGCTCCTGACTCACCACTTCCTTCTACTTATTCCAAACTTCATTGGTGGCAGGTGACAGGACTGATGTTCAAAAAGGACTTCTTCGAGGGTCTATTCCTTACTAATGTCCAGAACACTGACACAGAACCATCCCAGACATCAGGGCATCGAGAACATATAGTTTTCCATGGTACCTTGATACTCAGTAGAAGAACTACAGGCTTCCAGGGGTCTTGTCTCTGGGGTAATATTGGATAGACTCGCAGTATCATGCCAGCCACGGGGAGTCTGTTTGGTTCAGGAGCTCTGGTACAAATAGTCTCTACTCTGTCTGACATGTATATACTGATTACACCGCAGTCCTGGAAGATAATGGTTGAGATTCCACATCCAGAGGCATATCTAGTGTAAACAGCACCTAGGGCAAGCATGGAAGTTGCGCTCCTACTTCAGGGGCCGCTCCTCCTCCTCCTCCTCCTCCTCTCCACTAAACCTTCAGCTTCTTTGCCCTCCTCCCGGCATTGGCACCTAGGGCACATGCCCTACTTGCCCCACCCTTGATATACCTCTGCCCACATCAAGCAGTTCCATGTCCTCCATCTGTCCTAGCAACTGTCAAGCCTGAGAATGGGGCTCTGCTGCTGCTGCTACAGCTGCTTATTGGTAGAGAAGGGAGGCAAATCAGAAAATAAAGAAGCAGGTGATCTTGCTCAGAGGGGGAAAGAAACAAAGGTGCAATTATAGATGGAGGAATGCACCCTCCCTTGGATCCCAGATCAGTCACATCTTCATAATCTGAACTGTCTTCCCCACACCTCTTCCCCATGCATAAGGAGCAACAGCAGCTGCTTGGGGCTTGACAGCTGTGTGTGAGAGAGAGCTTGGAATAGGGTGCAAAAGGCTAGAGAACAGCCTCCTGCATCTGATCCAGAAACAGACATGTGCATGGGTAAACCCTACTTACACAAATATATATCACTAACAGGATACTGTTACCCACTTGGCAGACCCTGTCCTGGGAGGATATAAAATTAATATTAAATATGCCTTCTATGCCAGAGAGGTTGCCTAGGTGGGTGCATAGACAGATAAGGCAAACAACTGAACCTAGGTCAAGGCCAGGAAAATCCCCAGTCACGTTTTCCCTGGACACCTCAGGCTAGACACGTCTGCATGAACCAAAGGTCCTCAGCCATACAAAACCAACTTGAAGGGATTACTGGATTTTCCCCATGCTGAGCAACTCTTGCTTCGATGAATCCTACAAGGGCAAAGTCCATTTACATGAACCGATCATGCAGACCGTCAAGTTGCTATTGTGTGGTAGTTTCCCTTCTATTTTGGCTATTGTTCTTCCTGGGAAAGGGCCTGCCCCCAAGGTACGTTCTGTCCTCTAAGTAGTCCCCGTTTTTGAGATTCTTTTCGGAGAAGTCCTTGCCACACTAGCAGACTGGCACACTGTTAGTTGAGTGCTCCGCTCAGCTGCCTCTCTTCTCTGAGCTCTATTCTTCTCACCGCTTCCCAGAATGAAGACTTCTGGATAGGTGCAGTAGCACCACCTTTACACCCTCTCCACTTTATCCCCTATAATTTTTTACCTCTATCCCTTCTTGATAGGTCTTGTATATGTGAGTGAGTGACTGTGTTGGTGCATGAGAACATATCTGTTAATAAAATCCATTCATTAGTGAGATTGTCTGGCGTTTGCTTGGTCTGACCCTGTAAAAATTGGGTTGAAGGTCTCTCTGGGTTATCCTGCCCCTTGTTCTGCTAAGCTAGCACTCTGCTAATTTCCCCAGTCCTTGCATTTTTGGAGCGAATCAAGGTGTCCCCCAGGGGAGCCCTAGAAGTCAGGGTGATGATACCACCCAATATATGTCCCAGGCATACAAAGAATCTCAGCTGACATTTTGAGCGAAAGAAGACTTTTTCAAGCAGTCATCATCATCATCATCGTTTATTGATTAGTCAGCTGACCATATCAACAATAAAAATATAATACATAATACAAAAATACAGATATAAAAATTACATACAAATGGACTCAGCTCATATAAAATTAACTAAAATAATTAAAACATATAAACTTAAACTTAATAAATAGTGAGTTTGATATAAGAAGTAAAATACATGGTAAACAAGAAAGATATAATAACAAGTATAAAAATTCAGTCCTAACATTTAAATAAGCTCATCGCCATGACAGGGGACCCCATTTTGTGTGATAAAAAGATCGCTCAGGTAGGTAGCTTTTATAATAAATTTTGCAATCCTGTGGACTGAGTGTGAATTCTCTCTGGAAAGAAAATAGGTCAATTTAACAGTTAGATCCTAATTGGTCGTTCTAACCAGAAGTGGTTGTAAGTATTGGGATCTCACCTTGGTATATATACAGCAATCAAACAGTATATGCACAATATCCTCTATGGCTGATGCACCACAGATGCATGTTCTTTCATGGTATGGAATTTTTCGAAACCATCCTATTCTTACCATAGAATTAAGTTGTTCAAATCTAGCTCTGGTGAAAGCTATTCTCTGTCTCTGTTTTAGGTTTGGCCTAAGATACTTTTCTAGACCAAATATAGTTTTATTTTTGGCTAACCAATTTAGAGACTTGAACCAGCCAGCAGAGCTATATCTGTTTGGGCACTGATGTCCAAAATTCTTTGTTTTAATATTTCCTGTGCTGAGTGTCCACAAGATAATAAATAAGATGGGGAAAAGCCAAGCTGGTGCATTAGCTGGAACAGCTGGCATTTCCAGGAATTTGAATGCTGGAGATCTAACTGTTCATCTAAGCAAAGCTTAGGGAGTCTTCCTGGGTCCATTTTGAGGATCCTTAGCCAGCAGTTAAAAACTTTTATCAAAACCTGGCACTGAATAGAATGTGCCTCTAATTCTGCTCTCACTGCTTGAGCCGGAGTGTTCTTATCTGCTCCTAGTATCCTCCTTAAGAAGCAGCTCTGTGCCTGCTCCAAAAGTGGTATTTTCATTTGACCCCATAATTCTGCCCCGTAGGATAGAATAGGCATGATTTTGGCCTTATAAACTTTTAGAATAGGGGATATACTGGAGGGGTGGTTATAGTTTATCAGTTTATAGAGTATGTTAGAGTTGACCGTAGCTCTCTGTTTGTTTCTCCTAAGATGATTTATCCATTTCCCTGTGTTTGAAAAGGACAACCCTAGATATAAATAGGAGCTAACTTGTTCAATAGGGACTCCTTCCAGGAACCAATTATATTTTTTGGACCTTTTCCCGAATACCACCACCTTAGATTTATCTTTATTAATGGCTAACTCATTATGGGAACAGTAATTAGCTAGTTCTGTAAAAGCTGTCTCAAACCAACCTGTGAATGGGCGATCAGAACCATGTCATCAGCATAGAGGAGGACATTGAGGAATGTGTTACCTATCTTGGGTGTATGGGCCGTTGTTGAAGAGAGGAAACCTGGGATGTCATTAACGTATAAGTTAAATAAAGTTGTAGCTAAAATACATCCCTGTCTAACTCCTTTATGCACATTAACTTTCTTGGTCAGCGCACCATTGGCTCCAATGCGCACTTTAAGACAAGTATCTGTATGGAGGGCCTTGAGCAAATAAAGGAGTCTTGGCTCCATATTTAAATCTGCCAATTTGCTCCATAGAATATTCCTGTTAATTGTATCAAACACTGCTCTAAGATCTATGAATGCTGTGAAGAGTTGTTTTCCTTCAGACATATACTTTGTAATAAGGTGATGTAAAATAAAACAATTATCCATTGTGGATCTTCCTGATCTAAAACCTGCTTGTTCTTCCACTAACAAGTTTTTATCAACAATCCAATCCTCAATTTTGCCTAACAGATGTTTTGTGTACATTTTGGCCACAATGTCAATAAGGTTTATAGGTCTGTAGTTTTTAGGGTCTCCTTTGTCACCTTTTTTATATATGGGCACAATAATGGAAAGTTTCCATTCAGATGGAAAATGGCCTGTGTTGTCAATAAAGGTGAACAGACAGGCCAGGATAGGTGCCCACCAATCCACATATGTCTTAAACATTTCTGGAGGAAGTAAATCTTCACCTGGAGCTTTATTTGATTTCAGGGACTGTATAATATTTGTAGTTTCAGCCGCTGTAACTGGAGACAAGCAGTCAAAGTATTACAGGCTGGACTGATCTGTACAACTATAAACTTGAGTTACTATACTAGTGTATCCAGATGCCCCTATAAGGTAAGTGGTAAAACCAAATCCTGTTCCAAAACTCTAATAGTCTATATGCCAGTTATTTCTTAGTGGATTTAGGCTGACTTTCTAAGAGAGATTTAGAATAGACTGTTACAGAGAAAGCTATTTTTTACTGTTTTGGTACTTTTTTCCAGTGTCAGCACCTGGAGTTTTGATGAAGCATGAGCTATTGGATTTCCAGTTCATAGTTGGGAACTGTATGGTACCTTTTGTATATAGTTCAATGCTACATAAGCAATTCATTTCTGACACAAGGGAGCATCATGTGACCCATCATTGTGTTCATCATGGTTTGATTGCACCTAAGGAAATATAGACCTGTTTTGACAACATTCAGTGCGGACAGTGTGGAAGGCTAACTTAACAACCCAAGTCAGATGGTACATGCAACACTATTGCAAGTATCTGCTTTCCCATGTAGTCTTCTGTTGTCACTAATATTCAAGAGCCACAATACCACTTCTCCTCACTGTAGCATAAATTTACTTGCAGATATATACTAAACAAATCCCATGTGGAACAACACTGCACAGCACATGTCAATGACTGGGCCAGTCCACATGGGCAGTTTTGCTGTCCGTGCTACTCTGCTCCTGCTGCTTTCAGCATAATACATCCATTATGCAATGGTAAATAACACTGCATGCATAGCACAACCTGCACATGCCTTTTTTTGTCTTATTTTATTTGTCTGTGGTGCAATGTCCATTACAAAACATTCTGATAATATAGTGTATCTGGTACAACAAATCACATACTATTGGCATATGTATACTGAGCAAAGGAATCACAAAAAAGATTAGAAATGAAAGAAGAATACAAGAAGATACTGGATAAAATGTTGCTTCAATAATAGTGACCACTACAACAATTGATCCCCTTCGCAATCCACTGCTGGCATCTTTATGAATTTGAAGCAGATCTTTTGGGCTGCTACTGCAAAGGTGTCAACTTTGAGTGTAATGGATTTAGACTGGTCTCCCAACATGTCACAAATGATATCAAGCAACATCCAACCTGCCCTCATTCTCAAGAGGTCTCCCAAGAAATGCATCCTGGATCACTATATAATGGGCAGTGTAAAAAACAATGAACTAGATCTTTCACCTCCCTAGAGTCACAAATAGTTATTGTGTACAGAGGATCTCTGTAGAAGAGCTCATTGAATTGTATGCATTGCATTGTACACATTGTCACTGATAGGATCCTGGTCAATATTTGAGAACTCAGACAAGGAATTGTACAGGTCTGTGTCTCCATATCTATTCCCCTTGAAAAGTGTTCAGAAGCTGCAGCTAGTGCAAAATGCAGCAAGGGTCAGGTATGCATTTTAGAGACCACATAACACTAGTCTTAGAAAGAACTGCACTGGCTTCCATTTTGTTTAGGAGCTCAACCCAAGGTGCTGGTTTTGACCTATAAAGCCCTAAATGGCTTGAGGCCCGGCTATCTGTAAGACCATTTGCTCCCATAGGAGCCTGCCTCAAATTTGAAATCTTCAGGGAAAGCCCTATTGTGCATCCCAAAACCTCACAAAGTTAGTTTGTTGTGCACACATAATAAGGCTTTCTCCATAGCAAGATCGCAGTTATGGAACTCTTTGCCCAAGCTGGGCTGAACCAATCTGTTTTGAACTTCTGGTGGGCAGCTAAAACAGTGCTGTTCTGCCAGGCCTTTGATTTCGAAACTGCGTTGTTTTGTTTTAAATTGTTATAAATATATATTGTTTTAAATATATATTTTACAATTGTTTTTAGACTGTTTTAGAGAATATTAATGCTTTTATACTGCATATAACAGTTATGATACTACTTTGTCATGGAATCCATTGGAGTTTTAATAGCTTTGATTTGTCTATTGTTTCTGGAGCCTTTGTGGACTGGGAGGTGGTATATAAGTACAGTACAGTAAGTAAATAAATATTGTCTCTGATATTGTAGGCAAAAATAAATAGCCATCATGATAAGTAGAAGTTTCTAACAGTATTATTCTTATGAATTTGTCTATTTATTTTTGAAAGCCACCTAAGTTGGCAGCCCTCATTATACTACACAGTAATGAATTCTCCATAGCTTCACTGTGGAAAGTTATACTTTCTTGGACATTTAGAACTTAAGTAATGATGCTATTACTATCCTCTTGTGAGAGGTATTTTTCAAACTGTAGTTGAATGTATTTTAATAGTGCTTTTTGTTACTGCAGTTTCTAGCCAGACTTGGGGAGCACCAGATATCATTTTGATATCAATACTTTGGCCTTTCTTACCCCTTCCTTCCCACATGCTTGCGAGGTCCCCAGACAAGCACGCAAACAGGCTTGGTCACTAATCGCTGTAATATTCCAAAACAATACAGGCAGGCCAGAAATAGCCAAACTGCTGCTTCAGGAGACCTCAAGGCAAGTACCCTCATTATGTATGCAGGCTACTTACAAAGAACTCCCTGCCCCGAGCAGGCAGCTTGACGAGCCGAATACTCAAGCGTCAAGCACTCCGTGTTGGTATACTGGCTACCCTACTGACAATTCGGACCTAACTCAATCATGTAAAATTCTGACCTTTTAGAGGCTTTGTCTCCAGCCCAAAACTCATTATTTTCCCCCAAGTATGGACTAGCCTACGGCCACAATTTGCCCTATAAGAACCCCTGACTTTGAAAGCTTCCTTGGATCGCTCCCGACTTCCATCCCGCCTTGCTGCCACTTTGCTTGGCGAGCCTTCCCCTCAGTCCCATGTACTGAGAACCTTCATATCCACAAACTCTGTCTTCAGACTACCCGGGCTTCGGAACAGGTGCAGTATTTCCCATACCAAAAATATCCTCTAAAAATCCCTCTATCCAACTCCGACCTTTATTTCTTTAGTTATCTGTGTGAGTGTGTTGCATACACTTGTTTGATTGTATTTTAATAAAAACAACAATTATTATTTCTCATCTGCTTGCTCCTTGACTCGGCTGGACCCCATAGACGCTGGGTAAAAGATCTTGCTCCATTGCCCTGCCTCTCGCAGTGCTAACTTGTGCTCTTTGACTAATTTCTCCAACTTAAAATTTGAAGAGCATTTAGGTGTCCCTCACGGGACCCCCAGAAATCAGGGTAACATTTTGAACATGTTTTATTAATTGTAGATGGATTTTATCTGCATTCATTGTTTTCCAGTTTGGTAGCTCCTTGGTTGCGAAAATATATGAAATATCTAATTAATAACAAAAACAAATATTTGAACCTTGGGTTTTTCAGAAATACCTCAAAACCTAGATAAGGTTGAACAAACGTATTGTATAACATACTGTACAACTAGGGAAATATCAAATACTGTACAAATAGGGAAATGTCAGAAAAGTAAAACATTTCAGGTTTCCAAAGATATCACCACATGGTGAGAAAACAGAATGTGTAAAAGTTGATTTTCAGTAGCTGCACATTCAAAGTCTGGCTTCAAATTCTAGCTTTTCATGGTGTAGATCAGTGGCTCATGTAACTCACTGAGGCTGAGGGTTTGTTGTGTTCCTTCAAGTCATTCCTGAGTTATGGCAACCCTAAGGTGAACCTATTATGTGGTTTTCCTGGAAAATTTTGTTCAGAAGGGGTTTAACATTGCTTTTCTCTGAGACTCAGAGAATGCATAAGATTTAATGCAAGTGGTGAACCCTTCAGTTCTTAGGCCTAATCTGTTCCTAGGGCCTAATCTTCCTCAGAGATGTTCTAAATACGGAGTCCAGCAGAGAGAGACGTCCTGAGTGAGTCAGAGATACCCATAAGGATGACATTTGTCTGTAGTAGTCTGCCCTGGAAAAGAGGAGGAAATGGCACACAGAGGCTGATGCAGACTCACTTGGTGCATGCAAAGATCAGGTAGGGTGTGGAAATGGCCAGAGTGCATATTTATAGTAGTTATGATACTACTTTGACTGCCATGGAATCCTGGGATTTGGAGTCTGTTGAGATGCCAACAATTCTTCACCAAAGAAACTAAGTATCTCTTTCTGCAGAACTCTACATATTTCACCAAACCACAGATCCTAGGATTCTATTACAATGATTTCTAACTGATCTAACTCAGCAATGTGACTATGCCCCTCATTGCATATTGGACATATGCATTTCACAGAAACTTCCCAGGATCGTATTTCTTGGATAAGACCACTTTTCACAGGAGTTCTCTATATTTCTGGAAACTTTAGCAGTTAGAAAAAAAAATTCCATACGGTCCCATTTGTTCATTATCATTTCCCTTTGTTGTTGTCATTAACAGATTTACTCCATGTTCCGTCAGGACATTCAAAACTCTTTTTCTGTCATAGATTTACCCCTAGTTTGCCTTGAGAATTTAAGAGTCTGTAAATAACGTTAAAAAAAAATAGAGAGAAACAAACAGAAACATTGTTTAGGATTAGGAAGAACACAGTACAGAAGATAAGACAGAAAAAAGAAAGCCCTTTGGAATAGAATGGATTATTCCTTCTTCTAGAAACCATCTTCTCCACTGATAGAAAAGTGGTAAGGCAGAATAAAGTCTCTCTCTCTCTCACACACACCTCCATTGTTACAGCTGTAGAGGAACTGCTAAATGTTTTCTGGGGAAGGCTAACTTAACATTGTTAGGTTCAAGTACAGTCCCTACCTAGCCATCCTTTGAAAATGCCACAGTTGTGTTATGTACACAGTTGCTAAGCATGCAAGAATGACAGATCTGCTGTATATGCTCTGCACATTCCAGGTGAGCAGGATTTAGGTATTATTTTTCCAGACATTCATAGAATCATAGAATCATAGAAATGTAGAGTTGGAAGAGACCACACGGGCCATCCAGTCCAACCCCCTGCCATGCAGGAACACTCTCAAAGCACTCCCGACAGATGGCCTCTGCTTAAAAACCTCCAAGGAAGGAGACTCCACTACACTCCGAGGCAGCATGTTCCACTCCCGGACAGCCCTGACCATCAGGAAGTTCTTCCTGAGGTTCAGGTGGAATCTCCTTCCCTGCAGCTTGAATCCATTGCTCCTTGTCCTGGTCTCTGGAGCAGCAGAAAACAAGCCCTCTCCTTCCTCTACATGGCATCCCTTCAAATATTTAAACATGGCTATCATGTCCCCTCTTAACCTTCGCTTCTGCAGACTAAACATAACCAGCTCAAACTATTACCAGGATTCTGCACTGCTAGGTGGAGTATAAACAATTTCAGATGATTACGTGTGGTTCCTTTCAGTGATGTAGGCTCAAGTCAGTTGACGGACTCAAATCAGACCTAAGTCACTTCAGTGACTCAACTTGGACTTGACTTGGCAATAAATAAAAGGCACTTGTGACTTGTATATTTTTAGTGACTGACTTACCACCCTTGGTTCAGTTACCTAACATTCATCCAGAAGCCAAAGTCTGGGCACATTTCTCACAGGGGAGCACAAACAGGTTGAGCAATGGGCTTGAGTCAGGGGCAAGCTGTGCTCAGCAGTCTGTCCCTGCTGCATATAGGAAGAACATTCTAAAACTTTTCCTAAGAGCAGAAGGCAAGACTCGCCCCCTGAGTGCTCGGTGCGTATCTCATAGAGGAACAGAAAATGTCTTAGGCAATGGGCTTGGGGAGGAAGGATCCTTCCTTCTAAAGCTTTTAGAGCTTCAGTAATGGGGAGTAATCCTATTCCTTTATAAAAAATAAAAAAAAAATAAAAAAAGCTTCCAGCTTTGCAAATGGGAAATAAGAAGGATCCTATTCCCCACTTCCAATGCTGCAGACTCTTTTATGCCTGTTGACACAAAAGCCTCCAGCTTTGGGAGGGGAGAGTAAGAAGGATCCTATTCCCCACTTCTAAAGCTTCAGATGGCAAAATTGCAAATGTGGAGGGCTGACTCTACTTAAATTATTAAAACTGACTTTATTCAACTCTGTCCAGAAATTCTGGAATATAGATTGGGATATCAAGTTGACTCCCAGACTTGAGACTTGACTTGAAAGTATCCTGCAAGGGCTTGAGACTTGACTTGAGACTTGAAGGTGGAGACATGAGACTTGGTATGAGACCTGGAGTAAAAGACTTAAACATGCCATTGGGTTTGGCTCTTCTTCTCAACACATGAGGGTCAGGACTGGAAGTAATAGGACCAAGTTTGTTGGAAGAAGAGCAAACACATGTGATCATGTTCCCTCCACCTCAGCACATGGAAGAGCACTTTCTGAAGGGGGCTATGGGATCTTCTTCCATCCAAATGGAAAATGGGAAATCCTATTTGGGTAGGAGTACCATCTTTAAAGTACAATCCAATCAAGCTGAATTCTTTGTTTATACCATGACAACAACATCTGGGCCAATTTTACTATGTATTAGGGAAAAAGCACAAATGGACAGATGTTAGCTGAGTTCCTGCATGATCACAGGTAGATCATAAATCACCAGTATGTTCTTCCACTAGGATTTGCCTTCCACTTGCATGGATAATCTGAGCTGACAGTTCTGGTGCACACCCCACTGGCCTTTATGGAGGCTCAGGAGGGTGATAGCTCTGTCTTTTTCTAGGGTGCAAAAGTGCAACCAGATTATGACACTGTTTTGCTGTAGGTGTGCACCCTCATGCTGTCAGCTTTAAAAGCTCTGAAATGAGTATAAATTAATTTCTGCCATTGGTTTCAGTGGTAGAATACACACACACACATAGTAGACAGGGGTGAGGGGATTGAAAAAAAAGAAAGAAATGTTCCTCTCTACTTCACATAGAGCAGTGGTTCTCAACCTGTGGGTCCCCAAATGTTCATGGACTTCAGCTCCCAGAAGCCCTGAGCATTGACCATAGTGGCTGGGGCTTCTGAGAGCTGAAGTCCATGAACATCTGGGGACCCACAGGTTGAGAACCACTGCTTTGGAGGGTCTGGGATACCTCTCCACATCTAATAGCAGGGAACCACTGATAAACCAAGTTCTTGAATGAGAATATGCAGGCTGGCATCCTGTTCAATTATTCCAGTCATTTTGCAGTCTCAAGGACCATAAGCACTCTCAAAATCCTGTCTTTGAAGCCTCACAGTTCCCCTGACTACCACAGCAGTTTCCAAGGTGCTGGAGAACAAGGTGGTAGGTAATTACGTGTCTGGCCTTTTCCGAGTTGTAGGATGCAACAAGACAGACAACTGCAACAGAATCCCAACAGAACCCTAGCGGGGTTTCTGCAGCTGACCCTCTCAGTGTGCCCTGTGATCAGGAGAGGGCTGGGCAGGCTCACCACCCTGGTCTCCAGTGTCACAGAAATGGCTGTGTACTTTTCCAAGGGTGTATCGGGGGGGTGAATCTTTAAAGGTGGGATTTTGGAAGGCAGTGTTATTTCTTTGGTTACATCTCCAGTAAGATCTTGGACACATCTTTTTAAAATGGAAATAGTATTGTTACCAAGTCTTGGAGAAGAAGAAGCTGTCTAATACCCAATTCTAGTGCAATTGGTTGGAATATGGAATATGAAGAGCCTAGGCATTTTCAGTTCCTCCAGATGTCCTGGAGTTTGCATGGAAGCACATCCTTGAAAATGGAGAAGGAGACCATATCAATCAAAGAAAGGGGTGCAGTTCCATTAGATTAACGTGGAATTCCAATTCATAGTTTCTTGGATTTGATTAAAACTTCCTTCTTGTCAGGAGGTTTTATACAGAATATATTTATTCAATATGAATAAAGTTTCCCACTCATATTTTTTCTAGGTCTTTCCCTTGTTTAAAGCTAACATTCAGTGAAATCCTGGTGTACTTGCTCCAATCTTTATTTCAAAGTTTTTATTTGTTATAACTGTGGTCAGATGCATCACTAAGGGCAAGTTCACCTCAGTGAAACTGTATCCTCAACAAATGCTGGGTTAGAAGAATAAATGGTTTTTAAAGAGTCATGTCAGCAGGGAAAGCATGTTGGGAGCTGACGGTCCAATCCGCAATCCTGTTAAGTTGAAGAACTAAATAAAATTGGCTGAAACTCAAGTACTTCGACTTAACTGGGTTGTGAAACTGAATGAGAACACATCAAAGTGCAGTCTCTCACTCTGAATCTCCAAAGTATTGTCCAGTGCAGGAACAGTGGATCTCGTAGATTAATCAGTAAAGTCTCAGTAAATTTATAAGATCTTAATAAAAATGTGTTGTTTTTCTTCACAACATAAAGCTGTCACTTGGAAAAATAAAACCATCTTTTCTATGTTTTATCACATAGAAAAGATCACAAATACACTGATCTTATTAAATGAAAATAAAGGAGGAGGAGGAGACAGTAGACAAATACAAAACCCGTTGTGTCCTCTATTTGTTACAGGTAGCAATCTTAGCATGCCTATACCCAGTAGTTGCTAGTTTAAGTACAGCATGTTTTCATGTCATTTTCTGTTTATTGGTCTTAGCCACACTCCTTTTCTTCCATGATCAGCGAGTTTGTAGCAAGTCTGGGTTTGTTAATGCTCCATTTTGCAATCTTCGTTTCACTGTTCCATGACTTGAATAACACATGATACAGAGCTTCTCATCATTATTTGTTATGAAGCCTTTAGTATTTGTAAGTAAATCTTAACATGATTTTATAATGAAGAATAACTCTGCTTTATTTTTATTTTTTTTATTAGACCCTCTGTGGTACTGGTTCTGGTGATGCTCCTATGGATCTAGTGCTGTCTGTCACATTCACCCAGAAAGCACATTCTTGCTTCCTTCAAAATTCAAGAGAATTGTGGCAAGACAGGAAACTCCAAAGTAGGCCACATAAACAAAATGGACATAAGAAAAAATATTTGTTATACCAATGTGCTTCACATGTCTCTTATCTGGCAGTTTGACAGAGAAAGGCTTAGCTTTCCAGCATGTGCTTAAAGACATTACAGTCTGCAGCCCATTGTTTCTGTTTTGGGGGTTTTCCTTGAAACGACTCAAATACTATGTCTGTAGTTGATTCAGGTTATTCAAGTTCTATGAACTGAACAGTTCATCTCACAAGCTGTTGCTGGTGATTTCAGAAGGAAGCTGAGCTGAGTCATTACCTTTTGCCTGCCCTTTTCTTGGTGTGTTGCATTAAAAAAAATGCCTTCTTTAAAGTGGAACATGTATTTCAAATATTTCATCTCCTTTGGTCAGAAGTCTGGTGCTGGGGCCAGGGCTTTGAGGTTAGAATCAAGGAGAGATTATTTTTTTAAAAAAAGTTCAATTTCAGGGCTGCTGTACCAGTGGCAGAAGAACTGGACTAGATTTCCAGCATGAACCTGAAGCAAGTAGTCAGGACTTTCTATCAAGCCCCATTATCCAGAGAAGTCAAGTGCTTTCTACTTCACTGATCCTAGCTTTTGGTGTACAGAGGCTCCAGGAAAAAGAGGCCCTCAAATGCAAATCTGAGGTCAGACTAGGGTGTCAACCCTTTAGAATTTAGACTCCTTAGTCAAGACATGGAACTTAGGAAAACTAGAAGCACTCTTAGGAGGAGGAGGTCGTCAGGTGGTTTCAGTTCACCTTCAGGCTTCCTTGAAGCATGTGGCCCCCTTGGAGCTCTTTACAGTACTGCACTACAGCCACTGGTTAGTCCTGTTTTTTTTTTTTTTTTTTGGTTTGTTGTTTATTGCTGTCACGTTGACTTTGACTTGTAGCAGCCCTATGAATGAGAGACACCCCCGCAAGTCTCTCTGTCATCAATAGCCCTGCTCAGGACTTGGAGTCTGAGGGGTGTGACATCCTTGATTGAATCTATCCATCTGTAGTGTATCTTCATCTCTTCTTACTGCCTTTTACTTTACCATTATTGTCTTTTCTGGTAAGCCATGTCTTCTTAGGATATGTCCAAAGTACAACAGTCTCAGTTTAGTCATCTCGGCTTCTAGGGAGAGTTCAATCTTCATTTGCTCCAGGACAAATGTATTGGTCTTTTTAGCATTCCATTGTATCTGTTAGAACCCTTCTTCAGCATTTCAAATGAAAACTTACTCTCATGCTTCATTTCCTGATCCTAGACCAAATTTTCATACAATCTTTGATTATACTCTGTTTTTACTTTTGCATTCCATTTGCCTATGATTACCAAAAAATCCTGTTTTGTGTGTGATCAATTTCCTCCTGAACTCCAGCATACATTTTTTTAAAATTTTAATTTAATTTTTTTAATTTTTTTTTCTTTTGTGTATGTGGTTGAAGCATAAACTTGGATTATGGTTGATGGGTTTTCCATGATGACTTCTTGATACCGTTTGGTCAGGTTTTGCATTATATCCTTTGAGTATTTTTGCTAGATCTCTCCTCACTATTAATGACACCCAATATCTTTTCATTTCCTGAGTAAAATAAGGTGTAATTATCTGACTCAAAATTGTCCCATTCCTGTTCCCTTTAGATCTTTTGACTCAAGTATTGCAATGTTTATAAATTCCATTTCTTGTTTTTTCTACGTCTAGCTTTCCTTAATTCATGCTTCTTGCATTCCATGTTCCTGTAATATGTGTTGTGGAGCTTCAGACTTTCCTTTCACCTCTGAGTATGTCAACAGCTGAATGTCCTTTCAGCTCAAGTCCAGCTGTATCATTAGTCACAGCACTACTCATAATCATCTTCTGTAGCTCATTGAGTATCTTCTGACCTGAGAGTCTCATCTTCTGGCACTATCTTTTGTTTCATTTTGGGTTGCACCTAGGAAGGTTTTTTGTAAAAAAAAAAAAAAAATACCTAAAAGAAAAGTTTATACTACCTCCCTCCCCAAGGGCATCTTTAAGAGGTGCAGATGTGCCCATAGTGAGATGAAAAATGTCATTATCTCATAGAGAGAAAATGGCTGAATAAAGAGTGAGAAAGAGAGAGAGAGAGAGACTGCCTCTCTTTTCTGTGCTTTACAAATGGCCCAAGATAGGGCTGCTCACAGAAGTATTTGTGGGAGACAACAGTAGTAGGTGATCACCCAGGAAGGTGGGCAACAGTGGTGATAGGCAGGGTCCCAGGAAATGATGTGAAGGGGAGCTCAGAAGATCATTTGCCCGAGTGTCTCAAAGCTGATGCCAAGCAAGAGTACTTGACTGACATGAACCCTTGAAGCTGCCTTATGCAGATCAGTAGCCCACCTTATCCTGTACTTTCTATCTCAAACAGCAGTGACCATCAAGCTGAGTTTCTCAGCTTTCTACCTGAGTTCCTTGAGCACACAGCAGTTTCTTAGCATGGGAAATCACAGGACTTGAACTAGCAACTATGTGAGCATATAGAGAAAGCTGTAATCATTTTAGTTTTTCTACTCTGCTGTTAAAAAGGCTTCATGGTGACTTACAAAAAAACATTAAAATAGTTATTTAAAAAAACTAGTTATTTAAAAAATATTCAAACATTGTTTTTTTAAAAATAGTTATTTCAAAATAAATAAATAAATAAATCATAGTTATTTTTTCAGACAAAAAACAAAAACCCTGGGTTAAAAGCCTATTCACTGCATTTCTAAAAATCACCCCAGCATTCCTATTCCATCCAAGTTTCATTTTGGATTGCAAGACATTTTTCTTTTTCCCTGTGGAAACATGTGCATATTTTGTTACACCTTGTTAATAGTGATTTCTCAAAGTTTTATATATTTTTATTAATTCATGCTTTCTCCCCATATTTTCCTAATTGTTTTAAATGAGTTTGTGCACTTGTCCAAAAAAGATGAAATTTTAGTTGTGCACATCTACAAGATCTTAGTTCAAATAATAAATGCAGTCTGCTGTTCATGTTTCTTCTTGATTATGGTAAACAGAAAGATAGTCAGGTATGTTCATTAATAACCCCACAGACCATGAACTGAATAAATTTGTAACTTCACTCATTCGATCTTGGCCTATGTTCTTAAAACATCCAAAGGCAGCTAAATGCCTTTTAAGAGTTTGCAGGGTTTTGCTGACATACGACATAACTTTACAGTTCTGTAACTTAAAACCACACTGTGCTTTGTTTTGTACTCATAGGTGGGATCTGCATCAACCTCGAAATGATTCCACACTCCCTTTCCTGGAAAGGGACCCAGAGGTTCAACTGCCTTAATTCAAGAGTGTCGAAAAAACACAAAGTCAGGGGGACATTTCTGCCTTTTCCACCTCCTCTGCATTGCTCACCACAGAAGAACCTAGATGATGCTGTCTTCTCTGTTGGATTTCAAAGTAAAAGGACCGTGGGCATACATAATAAGGCTTATTATTACGACTTTCTCCTGCCATATTATTGGACTTTGTGGAAATGCCAGCCTCTAACAAAACAATAGTGGGATTGTTGCCACTGACTCAGTCCTGCTATTATCCATTGTCTCTTTACAAGAACAGCCTGCTTTGTCCCCTGGGAGGGCTGGTTCCCAATGCAACCTCCTCAGAGCTGGAGGAAGCTGTTGGTTCAAGTCTTGCAAGCTGGTCCTGTTGGAAATACTACATGAAGGGGGGCATGAACAAAGGGCACCAAGAACTTTCCCAGTTTGGCTACTTGCCCACAATAATACTGCTGATACTATATGTTTTGAGCACCCCACCAGCTGGTTTCATGGAGACTTGTTTTAAGTCAGCTAACTTTATTAAATCATGTTTGTGTTACATTATCTTTGATGTGTGATACAGTGATACACTAATATAGCATTGTGTGTTTATTGAACTAATCTTCAAGCAACAACTCACTACTTGTATGAATGCACTTCTAAATTAATAGTTTTAAAAAACAGATGTAGAACACACATACACATTTTTTGTGTGTCTATGATGTAAGCAAAGAAAGAACGGAATCAAGAAAAGTTCACAGGGAGGGGAAAGAATCCACCTGAGAATAAGATCTCTACACAAAGACATTCAAAACAGACTGACAGCAAGGTGTACTGATCCAAAAAGAAACAAGGAATGAAACTTATGTAATATGGAAACTATTAGAAGCAGGAAAAAAAAATAAGCAAAATGTGAATTATACAGAATTGGGAGTGATTTAGAGAAAGCAACTACAGGATAATGATAGTATTTATAATAAATACATGAAAACACAGTCATAAGCAGATTAAGAAACTAAAGGACAAGAAGTGTGCTTCAATAAAAATAAAATATCATACGTTATTTCTATGTTACACATTTTAGGAAAAACTACAGTGAGGTAATCTGCCTAATAGTGTATTAAGGAAGTATTTCACACATGAAACCTAAGAGACATCAGCAAAGAATTATGAGAATTTACATTCTATAGCAGGGAAAAAGACTGCAAGAAAGACTGATTTTTATGCAAAGGTAATTAATTACTTGCCTAATATATTGAAGACACACAAGAAGCCTAAGAGAGAAACAACAGAGTTGAATTAACTGAACAACTGAACACACTGTTGTCAAAAAAAAAAAAAAAATGGGAGAAAGACTGGAGGTTGTGGGAGGGAAAAAATGGAATCAGTAACTAAGACGTACAGAGGAAAAAAAAATAGATTAAAGGAGATTAAAGCCAATCAAAGGGAACACCCCAAAATGTCAGATGACCTTCTAATTCATTAATTTGCTTAGTAATTAAAAAAAAAATCCAAGGTACAATACCTCTTGAAAAAATGAGAGCTATGATTAGAAGGTGGAGGTGTCCATCATTCACATGTACACTCTGGCCATTTCCACACTAGCCTGTTATAGTGCTATTATTCCTCTTTTAACATCCCATGGAATCCTGGGGTTTGCAGTTTAGGGAGAGACCTTTAGAATTCTCAGCCAGAGAGCTCTTCAGCCTTAGTAAACTGCAAACCCCAGGATTCCACAGGATGTTGAAAGTGGAATAATAGCACTATAACAGGCTAGTGCGGAAATGGCCTCTGCCCTTTACCTGCAGTTTTCACACAAACAAAACTTTTTTTAAAAAAAAATGCTATGGGACACAGGCTATGATCCTGTAACCCACTGAATCAATTTTTGAATAATGCGTCAAACCATAATAGAGTAGCGACATTAAATCCAATCGATTTAATGTGTCTACTCCAGCTGGGACTAACAATATGATTGAGGCCAGAATGTTTGCCTTTTTGAAGTGTGAACTTCCATGAGACATAATGTGAACATGGTGTCTAGCTTCAGTTCTCATTCTTTAGGAAGGAAGCCAACTTCACTTCAGTAAGCATCAGAACCGGTACAAAGGGTCCCAGTTTACCTCAAGTTTGGGGCTTTAGTCAAATCCAATTCACATGCCAATTTAACACCATACTAACTCCTCCATGCTTTGTTTAGACAGTACATGATCTCTAATTGACAAACTGTTTAAAACATTCTACAATAGAGATGTATGAGACAAGGACTTCACAAAGTGTTTGTTCTCCAGAACTGAACAGAACAGAACTGAAACAAAATAAACATTTATTTTGTTCTTTAAAAACAGCAGATGACTGGATGCTGGCATGCATCCATTCTCTGGAGCAGGAATATGTAATTTTAACGTATTTTAATACAAACACACAATGGAGCTGCACTGAAATGTGAAAAGCATTTCAATCAATATTTTTAGAAATGACATTTATTTCAGACTGGGCATCTGATTTTCTACCCATTTTGTTTGCTATCAGTAAGCGTGAGGGTGCCTGCACCTATCTATACTTCTTTTAAATAAATTCAGGGTTTTTTTCTGTAAACAATAAATTATTTTATAGTACCATTTCTTTAAAAAAAATCAGTTTTAATTGTCTAACACATCAAAATACACCTGCTGGCCACTTCTGTTCAAGACACCCATAAATACTAGAACTGTCATTTCATAACTCTGCAGGCAGTATTATATATTGTTAAAGAAGGGTGGTTTATAAAGAAATAAAACAATAAAATGTGAGCGTAATACTAGACAAGTCACACTAGGAGTTTCTCCCCCACTCTTCTGTTTGCTTGACTTAAATCAATATTGTAGCTGAATTGGACAAGCAAGCAAAGTCTGTGACATGTTGTCATGAAAAGCATTAAGATTTAGTACCATTGTGATGATTACTGCCATTGTTAAAAGTATTTTTATGGATGCTAGGCACTTGCATTTCCGATCATGCTTTTCTGTCAGTACTGTATTTGTTGGATTTGTATTCCAAATTCCAGCAAGGGAGGAGTCATAAATGTCTTGAAAGAAAGAAGAATATCAAGAAAAAGAAAATATCCTAGTGACAGAGTATGAATGAGCAGCATGATAAACACAGCAATGCCACAAAGAACTATTCCATGCTTTAGATACAGTAGTTTCAACCCTTTAGCCTAAATATGAATTTGATGATCAACTCAATGTGTGTGTGTGTGTGTTACTGTGTGCCTTCAAGTCATTTCTGCTTTATGGTGACTCTAAGGCAAACTTCTCATGGGGCTTCTTGGCAAGATTTGTTCAGAATGGGTTTGCCATTCCCTGCCTCTGAGGCTAAGAGAGTGTCACCCAATGGGTTTCCATGGCCAAACAGGCATTTGAACCTGGTCTGCAAACCACTACACCATGTTAGTTCTTGTGTGTGTTGAGTAATACTAGTGTTCCTACCATTGCAGCCCACCTTAGGTCAGGATGCAAGCAAATAGCCCAAGGTCAATGATCTAAAATATTATACAAATTGGGATTTCCTTTTCTATATGGGAAAGAAAGAAAATTATATGTAGAAGGTATGGGAAAACGTGTGTGTGAGAGAGAGATTGTATGCATATCAGCACTACAGCCTGCCTTACATGGAGTTGTGGTAATTATTGGCCAAGACAATGAGTGTATAACAAGTGACCATTCTTTATTTAGCCCTATTTATATATATATTACAGCTTTCCATAGCCACAAAGCAGATACTTTCTCACAGTGTCAAGTTTCTGTAACTCCTTGGTAGCACATCGCACACTGAAGGTCCTAAATATGATCCCTGACATTTTCATAAATTGGAAAGTTAGCTGAAATTGTGAGCAGTTAACTGTTAGTTCAATATCTGTCTCAATAGCAACTCAGTAGGCATTAACTTTTTTAAACTAAAGTTTTCCGTTTTGGGGCATCTCCAGCTAAACAGAAAATCAGGTAGCATGTTTGGGGGAAAATATCTGCCTCAGATGATCTCAGAAAATCTGCCACTAGTCAGATTGCAATTGATCAGCAGAGACCAAAGTGTAACCTTTAGGCAACAAGTATCCACCAGTTCCATTTTGTGGCCCCCAAGTTCCTTGTGATACCTCCTCAAATTCCCAGCCCACCCTGCTTTTTAATGGGAGGAGTAAATGCTCTGAAAATCTTTGAAATGCTGCTAAAATGCATCATTATGCAGTTGTTAGGCCAATTTGTCTCACACAACACCTAGCCCTCCTAAATAGAACAAAAACAGCCAAAACTCAACCAAAATTGAAACCAGAGCAACTTCTACTTTTTTGGGTGGGAGTTACAAAAGATGCTCTGGTGTAGTCCACTGAGAGGGACAGCAGTAAATATTGCCCTCGTACAGTTGCCCACCCTTAGACTAGAGAGATCAGTAACAATTCAGTCTATGACTGATGAATGTTAAGCAAAGAGTCTCCTGCTTTGCTTATTAAAATAAGACATAGTGGCCTGAAAAGAAACCAGAAGAAAAGTTTTGATCCAACTGTGGATTCACCTCATAGACAACATGACTACCTTCATTATTTATTTGCCTTGGAGAATATTGCATTTAGGTCTTCTGGGCAGAATCTGCCATCAAAGGAAGAAAATATTCTGTCATCTGATAAAAGAACTGAATTGTGAGTTCAGTCCTGTCCAAGCACTAGTGGCTCCAGCAGATTCTTCTCTTTTTTAGAAACTAGATTTAGTTTTCAGTTTGTTGATAAAAAGATCATATTTCTCTGTGCTGCTGTTCTATGCTAACAGGGTAAGCTATATATTCTGTCCAAAATAATAAATGGATCTCTGAGTTGCATCAGCCTTTGTCCTTTTAGAAACAGACAGTAGTAACTGATTCTTCATTCCAGGAGGCATGGTTGGGTACAACCTGACCCCACATATCTACCAGTGATTCATTCAGTCTGTTATATCCATTTTGGGAGTGAGAGTAGTTGTGCAGCTCATGGCTATAGTATCTGGTCTAATTTTTGGATTTTTAAGTTTCCTCCCTTATTTCCTAGCCTGCTGAAGACTTCTGGACAACTGGAAAGCTTGGAAGCTCTGGGGGCATTTTGGCTAGTCATAGTAAAAGTTATTGCCTATTTATGGATATTGTTTGGATCCAAAACATGATCAATGGGTACGTTTCAGTTAATAAAAAAAGGTTATGGTGTCAAAATTTAGCTATATAAAGATTATACCATCCCAGTCAGGAAATATGCATCACTCTAAAGCCAAACAGGTTATATGTGTGTGTGTGTGTGTGTGTGTGTGTGTATTATTTGGCTTCATTGGACTGTGGATGAAGGAAGATGAGAAAGCATACCCTGAAAGGCTTACGGGAAATGAAAAGCAAATACTAGGCATTCAAAGCTTTGGATGAATATGTATTGCTTTTGCTATACTCCTTTATTGTTGGATTGATTTTATGTCCAACCTAACAAAGGCCTATTGCATTGATATAAAGCAACATCACTACAGCCCTATACATCTGCATTGTTCTAGATAAATGGACAATGAGTCACAGAAAAACAGTGCTCTGAAGCCCTGAAAGGGACAGTACAAATTAGCCTACATCAAATTGCCTTCTAAAAAATAAGCAAAGCTCAGTTTCATTACAAATAACATGCCTGATTGCAGATGTCTGGCATAAGAAATTTAGACTATCTCTGACCAACTGACATCATCAAGGAGAGGGGAAAAAACATAATAGTTTCTTCAGGTCTCACTTTCTACAGACCCTGCGTGCATGTATGTGTACATGTATCATTCATAATATATACAAAGACAGACTGAAAGTGTCCAGGGTTTCCGAAGATGCCCAGGGGATTTTCCTCCAACTCAAACTAAGGTTGTCTGTTTCATCTTCTCAAAGAGTAGTACCTTACTTCTGAAGTTACTACTGGAATGAGTATTTCTGTTCTGTACTGTCAACATTGTGAATCCATGGGGAGTAAATTGCCCAGGGTCACTTTGATGTGTCATATTACTGCTGGAGAGCTCAATTACTACTCCTTGATCAAAGTGAAAAAGTATATTCACTGTAGCTGAGTTCTGGGTAGAATCTATATGGAAAACCATGAGTTCTTTGGAGGAATGAAATACAAATGTGACAAACAAAGTTACCAAATTATCTTATAAATCTACTTGTTTTAATGACTAGTGGCAAATTTGACTACTTGCTCTGTTCTGTTCTGGTGGTAGTCATAATCAAATGGGTCTCTGACTAAACAAGAGGTATAACTGTAGTACCAACTGAAAGGTCAAGTTTTCGTCCAGGGCAAAGCTGGGTAAGTGAAAATATTTAAGTTCAAGACAAGGTTTCAGATTTCAATTAGCACTCTGGACAGCTCCATGTGGAACACAGGCTAGATTCTCACACATGTCTCCTGTTGACTTACGATGACTCCTTAAATTTCACAGGATTTTCTCAGGCAAGAATACTCAGAGGTGGCTTTGCCAGTTCCTTCCTCTGAAATGTAGCCTACAGCACCTGGTATTTGTTGTCGGTCTTCCATCCAAGTGCTAAGCAAAGCTGGCTCTGCTTAGCTTCCAAGATCAGACAAGAAGGCCCAAATGTTGCTTTATTTCAGAGGTGGGCAAAGTGCAGCCCCTCGGATGCTGCTTACCTCCAGCTTCCACCATCCCCAGCCAGCACAGCCAATGGTGAGATATAGAGCACTGTATTTCAATGCTACCCAGAAGACCACTCTTTGTTCACTGCTGCTTTGCTGCAATGACAGACACTCCCAGAAGAGACATAAATAGGGTCACACCTTAGTTGGCTCATGTCATAACCACTGGAAGAAACTCTAGTGAAAGAATCCTTGCCCAATATGTCTGGAATATGGTGGGTCTGCCATGGTTTCTGAACTTGAGTTGGAATGCAAGGGAAAGCTATTGATATGGTGTTAGTTTCCCACATATCCTAGAACTACCAGAGAAGTGAAGTTGTCTGTGGTTGATTCTGAAGGAGGTTGCTTCTTCTACTCCATCTCCTCCTCCGAGTTCAGAGTTTTATCTCCAACTATGGAAAATCTGATGCTGGGACTATGACACTTCTACAGGATTAGGCCATAGTCCAGAGCAATATTCAGTTTGAGAAATTTGGAAACAGTTTGCACTATAATACTGGTGGCAAGGCAGAAATTGTTATTCAATGCAGAAAAGTCTAAAGGGTTTTTTTCCAAGCCTTTGGTTACACATGAAGGAGCTTGTTGGGCTAAGACAGTAAAATGCCAGAATTCTGTTCACTTTTTTATTTTTAAAAAATCCTATGCCTTCAGTGGGATATACATGTATATAGCGGGGTTACACCTACTTACATCCTTTTCAGAAGCTAGAAACCTCTTCCACACAACAAGGTCTGTGTGTGCAACAGTAGCCAGAGACTATTAGGCACAGCTCCATCTCCCTGGTCATTGATTGACTGTGGACATGTATCTAGGCTTATTGCAGCTTATCTTTAATACTAAAGGTGGGACGACTACTTTTTCCTGAGAGTGGCGGCTGCTCCTTTCCTCGCCTCATGCTGAAGGCCAGCCCAAGCAAGCCTGGATGCTCTCCCACAGCCAATCAGTGACTGGGGAGATGGACATGTGTCCTGCAGTCCCTCACTTGTTGCAATACAATGGGGAATCAGCTGAGTCAAGGGAGCAGACTCCTTTACCTACCCCCCTCCATACACTCTGCCAGTGAGATGTAAATTCTTGACCAATATCTACAAGAAGGCCCATTGTTAGTAATTGATAACTAACTCCATTTATGACTTGCTATCATTTCTAAGCTTTCTGGGAGCATTGGCTATCTTTTCTATTGTGCTATAAATGCATACAATCAATAAGTGATACATGCAATGCTTACTTGATATAGAAGGTCAAGAAAAAGTAATTTTCTCCTGCAGATTGAGATAAATATTGAAAGGCAAGACACTATTCCAAGGGTTTTGCTTTACAGTGGGAGTTGAACACTATGATACAGCAATCAATACCAGTCCAGGATGACCATGATTTCATTATTTACACTTCAGTGTTTTATGAACCTTATTAAACCTGCTGCAGTTACGTGTATTGACAACTAGAGCAGCTGAAAATACAGTGGAGAACGGTCATTGTATCAGCTGCATCATTGGACAATTCCAGTAAGAGCTGAGCCAAAAACCACAGCTTGAGAACCCTCACATTTGTCACATTTTGAGAGCAGAGCTTTGCTGCAGAAAAAGAAGCTAAACTGAGCACTGATATGCAGAGCAAGAGATAGAATTGAGGTTGAAATTTAAAAGCCCAAGTCCTGAAGAGCTTCTTGTCCATCTACTATTTTGTTCTGGGACAGTCATGGACTGAGTTCTTGGCATAGCTAAGATCCTCCTGGATATAATTTTTCACGTCAGGGTAGACTGTCTTGAGCCCCCCCCCCACAGATTCCCCCTTGAACAATTCCAGGAGAACTGACAGATTCCTGGATTCTGCCACACAGTGGTGTGAACAAAACATAGAATACGGAGCAGCATATATAAAAGGGAGAATGGCCTTAATTCTAATTGGCCCTGTTAAATTCTTTTTTCTTTTTTTTTTACAATTTTATTGAATATTTACAATCTAAAAACAAACAAACAAACAAACAAAAAACAGAGTAGAAAGGAAAGATCAAATGTCAAGAACAAAAACTGACTCTCAAGAAAGAATTCAGCCAGAGTCCTGAATGGCATGTTGGAGGCTCTACATCAATGATGCAATGGACCATTATCAATCAATAAAAGAAAGTCATTTTTCTTCAAACGAGTCTTGTGTAACGTATCTTTTTATTACCTTTTCGTTGTGTGAAAGCTTTTCCATTAGCCATGTGTCCCAGATCCTTTCCCACCATCTTTCAATGGAAAAATTACCTGTTTTCTGATTGGAAGCAGTTTCCAGTCTTGCATTTATGAGAAAAAAAGTTAATGAGGCCCTTGTAGTTTAGCTGCTTACGTTGTGAGCCGTATATTGAAAAGAACTGGAGGGTAGAAAAGGATCAGCTATTTGCTTTGTAACAGCACTGATGGTTTTTGAAACCTCAGACCAAAATTTGGCTACCACAGAACAAAATAACTACACATGGAGTAGATGCCCTTGGAGCTACAGACCCTTCAACAGTTGGATGACATGGTTTTGGTGATATGAGTCAATTGAACAGGTGTAAGATACTACCTATGAATCAGTTTGAGAGCGTGTTCTTCAAGTTTAGTTGGGTGGGATTTGTATGGGACTGACGTCCAAATTTTCAGCCAGTTCATATCTGATATTGGAGCTCCAAGGTCAGCTACCCAGCCTGGTTTACTATTAAGACCTCAGTCACAGGTCTCATCAGTTAAGTATTTTCTAATTTGTGAGGCCCCCATTAAATTCTATGAGAAAAGGTAACAAACTGGAACTGATGATAAGCCTGGGTATGCATGTGGAAAAACCTGCTCATCCCAACCCCACACTCAAGTCATTCATCTACCAGCCCAACCATATTTTTCTGAACAACCTTTTATTTTCTTTTAAATATGCAAGAGGCCTGTTCAGGGAAAAGTGAAGTTTTGTACTTTGGAACACATTTCTGTGGGGCAGAAAATTTATATGGGATGAAACCTGTAGTAAAACCGGCCATAACTGATATGGGAATCCACATACTAGCTTGCCAGTAAACAATAACAGCCAGGCATCCTCTATACCTTTAATACAGATGTCAGAATATAACAGATTCATTTTCTAGCATGTTTGGTTTCTTAAATTTCAAGTTCTTTCCACTCTGTTTATGAAGAAACCTGGGAATGCTGGGAAGTCCTTATCAAAAGGGAACTGAACAAACTTCTTGTCTCTTTGGACTCACTAAATGAAGCCATTCCCAGTACAGAGAAGACCATTGTAGCAGATTTAAAAAAAAAAAAAAACGTTGCCAGAAGAGATTGTTTTGAATGCCTGCATGTATCCTAGAACATGCATTCCACAGTCTGTAATATGTTCAAATGGGTAACATTGATGAGTCATTAGGAATACCAGTAAGAGGGACTGGAATGAATTCTTCAAGCTAGCCTCAGAACATTCGAGGAGATAGAGGCTGAGATCAAAATATACAGTGAGAAACTGGTGGGCTTGTCCTACTCTCTAGTTGTGAGATTTCTTTAAGGGGGCTGGGTGAGTTCAGCTTATGGAAGACCTTTGTTCAGCTGTTTAGGCAAGCATATTAAATCCTCTGCTGTATAACCATGCCTTTGGCTCCTCTCTGGGATTCAAAGCACACATGTACTTGGAGACATGATGACCTCCGGTAGAAATTCTCTGTGGGTGAGGGCCCTCAATAGTGAAGAGAGCAGAGAGCTTTCTTTGCTATGAAACACCCTCTAGTTCTGTTATTCACCAATAAATCCTTTCTTCCTTTCATTCTGATTATCCTTGGATCTATTTTGATGTGTTAGCCCTGACTGGTATTCCAGATAGATACAGTCATGTAGTACCTTACCTTTCTTCCATTTTGGAAAAAGAGGTGGAAAGTCTACTGCAGTACTACATACACTGTTGAATATACACAATTTATAAAGCTGAGCACTCAAAGTCTGCTTTCTGGATGCACAAATGTGTCAGTTCTGCTCTTTCCCATGTTCCATTTTGTAATATCTTTCTCTTGTGTTGATCTAGAAATTGGGAATTTTGGAAAGTTCTTATCAAATAATGAATCAAAATTCTCCAGCATCTCTAGCTTTCTTGGTCTTCAGGAATAATCAAGGGAAGCTTTTTCATTCCACAGATTAAAACACTGATTTATAAGAGCCAGTTGAAAAATTGGAAATCATTCTTTGGGATATGTGATGTGTATAGAGAATACAGACTATGTATAAAAGTGCAGACACATATCCTCCCCTCCCTTGACTCTGTCCTCTGCCTCCAAAGGATCCTTATTCTAATGATATGAATGTCTTAGTCATATTTAGTGTACTTATTGCTATTTTTTTTTCCAATTAAACCAGGAGTAGAGCTCTCTTATGCCTTACCGGAAACAATCATAATGTTTAAAAATGTAGGTTGGAGAATTTGCTCTAGGCATAAAAGTACCTTACTGGTGCTTTTCTTTTTATCTGTAAGATAAAATTAAGCATTCACTGAGGCTGAAAAAGCCAGAGTCTCTCAAGAATGCTGTGAGATTTAAGAAGTATGCTAATCAGAGAATGTATCATGAAATAGGTGATTGAAGTGGGGAGCACTAGTTAGCTTCAAACACACTACCTTAGATTTATTAAGTGCCATTAGGGGAATGTAGGGGAGATATTCTTTCCATGCAGGAAAATATCTGAAGGATTCTGAAATAACAAAGATGACCTTCATAAATTAATGCTCTTCTGTGGTCATGGCTGCATGTCATCAACTCTAACTTCTAATACACCTAATTTTTGATGATGAAATACAGAGCAAATGTTTTGCAACATTCTACATCTCCTTCTTAGTTATGTATGCATAATTAAGTAGCATCTCCTGGCCTATCCCTCTCCCCACAAAACTACTTTAGGAGGCAGCAATGTGGTAAGCAGGATCTGTTCAGCTGCCAATCAAGGTTCAAGGAGGATGAGATTTCCACCTTCCTCCCACAAGAGAGTGAAGATGAGACAAAGAAGTGTGAAAAAGGTCCTGCATCTGATTGCTTGCTTACTGGTGTATGTTGGGAGTGGCAACCTTTGCATGCTTTATTAACTGGCTAGTTACTTTACATGTTTATTGTAGGCATAGAGGGGACTGCTTAGAGTAAACTTCCTGTTGTTTGGTCAACACCCACTTCCCCTTGCATGTTCTCTTCCTCTTTCCTTTTGTTCTTCAGCTTCCCTGCAGGTATGTTGTTACTGCAGTTCCTGGGCCATGCTTGGGGTGACATTAGATATCATTTTGATATCAATAATTTGGCCTACCATACCCCTCTGTTCTCCACATGCTTGCGAGGCCCGCGGACAAGCATGCAAACAGGCTCAGTCGCTAATTGCTGGAATATTCAAAACAAATACAGGCTGGCCAGAAATAGCCAAACTGCCGCTTCAGGAGACCTCAAGTCAAGTACCCTCATCACATAGGCACGCCACGTACAAAGAACTCCCTGCCTCAAGCAAGCAGCTTGATTAGAAGAATCCCCACCTGTCAAGCACTCTGCGTTTGCATACTGTCTACTCTATTGTAAATTCAGACACAACTCAATCATGCTAAATTCTGACCTTTCGGAGGCTTTGTCTCCAACCCGAAACTCATTGTTTTCCCCAAGTACAGACTAGTCTGTGGCTACATCTCCCTCTTTAAAACCCCCTGATTTTGAGACCTTCCTCAGATCACTGGGATCACTCCCGATTTCCATCCAGCCTTGCTGCCACTGTGCTTAGTGAGCCTGCCCCTCAGTCCCACATACTGAGACTCCATATCTCCAAACCTCTGCTGCAGACAGCCCGGGCTTCAGGACAGCTGTAGTATTTCCCATACCAAAGACCTCCTCTCAAAATCCCTCTATCCAACTCCAACCTTTATTTCTTTAGTTCTCTGCGTGAGTGTGTTGCATACACTGTTTGATTGTATTTTAATAAAAACCACAATTATTTCAATCCTGTGTGCTCCTTGACTTGGCCTGACCCCGTAGACACTGGGTGAAAGATCTCGCTCCATTGCCCTGTCTCTCGCATTGCTAGCTTGTGCTCTTGGCTAATTTCTCCAACTTGTATAATTGAGAGCACATTTAGGTGTCCCTCCCAGGACCCCAGAAAACAGGGTAACAATGTGGTCTCTGATCCTCTGGCAAGCATGCTTCCCTGTAAGCATGTGAGTTCTCATTTTTGTCTTACCTTTCTTCAAGAATTTGAACCTGTGTAGACTATGCACAAGATTTTGTGAGTAAACGTTTCATACTTTTTAACCAAACTGTTTGTGTTTATTTTGAGCTAGATTAAGTGTGTCTGGGGTGGAGATGATAAAGTGGGACTTGTAATTTGTTCAATTTCTGCTTGTGCATTACAAAATACTCTGCTGATTGGGAGACTTATTACTAAAAATCTCTCAATTCCCCAATAGTGTAGGGATACAGCATCCTCTTGCATCCGAATCATCAGCTGACCACACCTCCATCTCTCAGTATGGCTCCTGCCTGGTAAAGTAGGTTTGAGAGGATATTTATGATCATGGCAATAGTGCTGCAATCATGGATACATGATGTTAATGAATACAGAGTAGTTACAAATCCATAACTCTAGGTTACAGATCTGTAACTAGAATACAAAGTGCCAGCCAATATTCTTAGCTGGACTTTAGAGATATAGTAGTAGCGATGGGGGGGGGTGTCATATCAAATGATGCAACAGATCATAAGAAGTATTGGCTGGGAACATAAAATTACTGTTACTCACTGTGTGAAGAAGAAATTGAACTTACAAAGTTAAAAGATGATGCATCAGCCCCAGTCAGGATTCTATATGCTATGTTGTTGGTCAATCCCTCTACGCAGCATTTATTGACTTTAAGTCAGCATTTGACTCAATATCTAGATCCAGATTATGGCTTAAACTTAAAAATTCCACAATAGATAAGCGCTTACTTCTGTTGCTCATTAAAATTCATGAGAATACCAGATTGAAAGTCAGGTTTGGCAATAAAGGACATGTCACTAAGGAAGTACAAGTAAAGAAAGGAGTCAGACAGGGATGTGTACTGGCTCCACTCTTATTTAACTATTATATAAACTCTTTGATTCCTTATCTGAGTAACTCTTCCTTCCATCTCCCTAAATTAGCCCATAGGCATATCAACTTATTACTGTATGCTGATGATGCAGTAATCTTGTCATTGACTTCTGTTGGCCTTAAGAGAGCCTTTAGATCACTTATCCAGTACTGTGCTGAAGAGGAACTAATAATAAACTACACCAAGACTAAGATCCTTACTTTTTCAAAACACCCTAAGCAAAGAAGTTGGGTCCTAGGAGGGCAATTAGTTGAGCAGGTTAAGATCTTTAAATATTTGGGGATAGTTTTCCAAGCTTCAGGAAGTAGAAATGCTCACTCAGATTACGTGTCCAGTAATGCTCAGAGAGCTGCTGTAGCCATTCAAAATTACCATTTCAGCAAAGGAGCACAGTTCATCCCAGCTGCAATCAAATTGTTTACAGCTAAAGCTCGAGCTCAACTGTTATATGGAGCTCAGTTGGGGATGTATAGTAATATGATCTCTTTAGAAAGAGTTCAAACAAAGTTTCTGAGAAGCATATTTCAGGTTGCTCGATGTGTTCCAAATGCTGTATTGCGAAGGGAGGCAGGAGTTAGTAAATTGGAAACAAGTATTTGGTTGAACATCTTTACCTATTGGCTAAAGCTATACAATAATCAGAATGGACTGACCCAGTTAATTCTGGCTGATAAATATAAATCCTCATGGGAAACAGCTGTGCTTCAGAAGTTGAGCCTTTGTGGACTTTCGAGCAATCATATCCTAGGATTAGGATTAGACCAAGCAAAAGCTATTGTAAAACAAAGGATATTAGATATAGAAGGTCAAACAGAAATTGCTACCTTCACTAAGTATACACTTGTTAATAACCAATTGATGATCTCTAAACCGGCCGCATACTTGTACTATGTCACTGTGCCCAAATTCAGGAGAGCCTTAACATTGGCTCGTTTTAATGTTCTTCCCACAGCGATATTGGAAGGGAAATATGGGAAAATTCCTTACGAGATGCGATTCTGCCCTTGCAATACCGGTGCGGTAGAAACTACAATTCATGTACTCCTATATTGTCAGTTTTATTGAGACATTCGACAAGAGCTGATTACTCCTCTACTAACTCAATTCCCAGGACATTCTGATGGTTTCTATCTACGCCATCTGCTGGATAATCAGGAGCAAACTGTTATACTCAAAGTAGCAAAGTTTTTGTATATTATGTGTAAGATACGTTCTCAAATGGTTAATAGTGGCTGATGCGAGCCGTCTAATCTTTGCTATTTGTTTTTGTTTTTCTTTTATTAGTTTTTATGTATTTATTCTGTATTTATTATTGTTTTATTGGTCAATGACCGAAATAAAGTGTCTGTCTGTCTGTCTGTCTATGTTGCTTAAAATCATATTGGGAAAACAACAGTATATGGCATAAAATTATTGTGAATCAATAAAAATAAAATAATGATACATAATGATACATACATGTGAAAAAGCTTCTTAATTCTGCTGCCAATGAAGCAGTGGTTAATCTTCAGCATCAGCCACTATTGAAGGCAAAGTGTGTCAAAACATATTTAGCTACGGAAAAGCATCTATGTCTTTAGTGATTCCTTTGAAGCTGTCTTCGACTCATGAAACATTTCATAATATGGGACAGGCAAACCTAGGATACATGGTCTGGAATACTATTCAACAGTATATTTGCCTCATTTGTAAGTTGGTTATTACATTTCTGTTCAGGCTTTAGTTATGTTTTCTTGATTTCAGCTTTTAGTTTCTTAGTTCAAATACAGTAGAACCGCTAGATCAACTAAAAACATGGTAAATTAACACTTATGTAAGCCCCATTAACACAAGTGGCCTACTCTAGTTGAGGCTAGCAATGGGATTTACCACTCAGGCCTTTTCCGCATGGGGCGAGGGAATTGCCCTGTGTCGGTACTCACCGGACCTGTGTGCTCCATGCCCAGGTCCAGGCTGGTCCAGAGCAGTGCGTGGCTGTGCTCTGCACTGCTCTGGGGACGAAAATGGCAGCTTCTGGTTGGTGGAGGCTCTTCACCAACCAGTGAAGCTCGCCAGCCTAAAGCCTGCCCCCGGCAGATCTGCAGGCTTGCACTGGTGCGAGCCTGCAAATCTGCACCAGAGCGTGGCCAGGGAGTGGTGAGCTGCATGCTTTTGAAAGACCTGTTTTAAGCAGTCTTTCAAAAGCACGCTGAATGACCACTTTGGGTCATTCCGGAGCAGGCTGAGGTCTAGAACTACACAAAGTAGTCCGGACCCAGTCCACTCCCAGGTGCAGTCATCCTCCCTGGAGGACGCTCTGCACCGTTTTAAAAGTCCCATGCCGAAAAGACCTGTGGATCAAAATAATTGTGAATCAAAACAGTATTTTGTTGCTACACTTTGTCAAGATTGTTCCAAATGTGAATAGGGCCACTTCTGTTATAGTACTATTAATCCATTTTCAACATCCTATGGAATCCCAGGATTTGCAGGTTAGGGAGTGATCTTTAGAGTTCTCAGCCAGAGAGCTCTTTGGCCTCAGCAACCTACAAAACCCCAAATTCCACAGGATGTTAAAAGTGGAATAATAGCATTATTACAGTGTAGTGTGGAAATGGCCTAGAACAGAGGGAACAACTATATAATCTTGTATTTCACTTAACATGCATAATAAAATTCCTAAGAACTGTAGAAAAGTGTAAGGACTTTTATCACAGAGCTAGTAGGACCAATTTAAGCAGCTTCCCAAACTACTGGACACATTGGTAAAAGGAAGCAAGTACTTGTCTGTATCCTATCCAAAGTCTAACAGAAACTAGCAGTGAGACAATATTGAAATCACAGTTTGGTAGAGCTTGAGAGGGAAAGATTAAAGAATAATTACTTAATATGATTAAAATAAGCTTTCATTGAGATAATCCTGGATTATATATTCCTTTTGAAAGTTGTGACTCAGGAGTGCAATAACATTATAAACAAAGAGTAATATCGTGATCTGCATTTCTATCCCTACCACCAGTGGAGGATAAGTCCAACAAGGATTGTCCAAGCAATTTCTAATTAAGACATGGAATTCTAAGAATTAGTGAAATCACTTTTCTAATACCCACTATATCTCTTTTTCTTCAGATAGCACCATGATCAATGGCTCACTGGAATTCTGTGAAAATCACAACTGCTTCCAGCTTCTATCTAACTTGCAAAGCACTCCAATATGTCCAGTTAGACTGAAGGATTTATGCTGATCAATACCTTTGTGGAAATAAATCCTTACTTAAGATGAAGTTAATGTAATGAAACTGGCTTGAAACAAGGTAATGTAAATCACATGGGGGTGTAAATGGGCTTAAATTGAGGCATTGTAGCTACCAATTTCTGCTCCATTGCTTGATATTAATATATCTCAGGATGAGAAACATCTATGGTTTCCAGATATTGTAGGACTCCATCTTTCATCAGCTCAGTTACCATGGCCAACAGTTAGGGAAAATAGAAACTATAATCCAATAATATCTTCAAAGCCTGAAATCTGCTTTAGTTCCGAGATATGCTATGTATGACCTCATCCCAACCCAGAGAGTTTTTAGTACGCTTATGGTATGCAGCCATATCTGATGATGATGCCAAGGAGGCTATGGAAGTCTTGAATCATTGTCTGGATGAATAAACTGATGTTCACTTTAGACAAAACAGAACTTCTGTCAGTCACCAGGAAGCTCGATTTAGGGTTGGGATTGGAGCCTGTTGTAGATGGGGTTGCACTCCTTCTGAAAGATCAGGTTTGTAGTTTGTAGATCGTGCTTTCAGACCCAGTGCCACTTCTAGAAAGCCAGGTAGCTGCTGTGACCAGGAAAGCTTTTAATCAGGTGAACTCTTTTTAAAATTTTAAAATTGTATTTAAAAATTGTTTTTCTTAGGCATTGTATTTCTCCTCAAGGAACTTGGTGGAGTGAGAGGCAACACATAAATGTGCTAAATAAATAAATTCTACAAACATTATAAGGAATGGAAATAACTGTTGTGTGAACTACAAATCCCAAAGTATGCTGAGAAGAAAAGAGTTGAGGATTAAATCAATTTAACTCTGTAGTATAGGGAGTCATTCAGGCTACAACTGTAGTTCAAAGGAATGGACTAGGGCTTTCTTACAAAGAATTCTAAGTACTTCCCCAAACTACTAATCCTAGGATTCTGTAAGAAGAAGCCATAGCACTTAAGATGATCTAACACCAATATAAACCTGTAGCATTGATATACCCATAGGCTTCAATCATATACCTGCTTATCTAGAAATAAACCCTACTGATAGCAATGTGGCTTAGTTCTGATAAAACCTGCATGGGATTAAACTCTGCCTGGTCTCCCCAGTCTACCTTGGACATTTCTGTTCCGAAATGTTTGATTATTGCTTTAAATCATTAGCAGCAACAGGAACTGAGGTATGCAAGCTTGAGTGTTATTTCCTGATTTATAAACTCTTAGGTAGAAGAAGACATAATCAAAGAACAAAGGGTTCTGAAATGGTTGGGGAATATCTGGTTACTGAGAGATTACAAATAAGAACAAGTGTTGGGCCTTATGAAATATTTCTTTAACAAAGAAGACCATGTCCATGTCTAAACTAAAGAGAAACCTTGTGCAATTCACCTGTACATAATATAATATATTCATACCATCCACATGTTCATATAGCTACACAGAAGTAAATCTTCTTGAGGTCAGTGGGGGGTGTAGTTGGTGGTGGTGAGGATGGTGTTGTGTGCCTTCAAGTCATTTCTGCCTTAACAGGAACCCTAAGATGAACCTATCATGGGGTATTCTGGTGTGTGTGTGTGACACACAAAAGGTCACCCTGTGGGTTTCCATGGCTGAACAGGGAACCAAACCCTGATCTTCAGGGTCATAGTCCAAAACTCAAATTATTTCATTATGTTGGGTCTCCAGTGGGGGCTACTCCCGGCAAACTGGGGAAAGGATTGCAACATTCCCCATTTACCAAAGAGAAGCCCAACTTAACTCATTTGGACTTACTTCTGAGTATTATCCAATTTCATTGTTTGGATTTATCTGAGTGGTCTTGAAATGTACACATACTCCACACTGCACCCTACTCAAAGTAATTTCTGAACATTTTGACATTGCTGTACCAAGCTGGTGAGGCCTAATTAGAGAAGGGAAACAATGTCAAGTTAATTCTGAGAATGACATACGTGGGTTCAGTGAAAACCCTTTGAGTGCAGTTTATATAGAGTAGTAGTAGCTGGAGAGAGGAATCAGGAAGAGGAACGCTTATATAATGTGTATTTTCCCCCCAAACAGATGTCTTTTATAGAAAGCAAATTAACATTAGTGCACTAAATTCATTCAGGAAAAAAGCATTAAGGAGGATTGCTTTTGCAAAGCAACGCTGCAAATACTTTAAAGTAAAGGTAAGCTGCTTAAGGTACATATTTTCCCAATGATGAATTTAATTTTGCCCTTTTTGATATCAGTTTAAAATATGTTCAGACAATGTGCTTGCAATACGAAAAGACTCGGGTGGGGGGAAGCCCAACTCAGACTAGTTTAAGGGAATTAAATGCGGACTTCTGCTTACATTGTTAAACAATTAAAGATAATGACCAGTGTTTGCATTGCTTGTCGGAAATATGTCAGCAGTGTTCTTCACAGTGTGCACAGAGAACTTCCAATTATGTAAAAAGCAAAAATAAATAATTAAAATTAAAAACCAATAGAAAAACAAAAGATAATGACTACTTCTATCGCTCTTTCAGGCCAACATCTAACAGCTAGTAGATGTCATTCTATCTCTATTTCAATGTATACTTTTGCTGGTGTGATGCTGTCTTTCACAGGAACAACTGGAAGAAGGGAAATCATTTGTTTGGCTTCCTCTTAATCAATGCACCAGTTTATATCTTTTCCTTCAGTAATGTAAGGTGTCAGAGTGTGAAATTGGAATTTTATGATATACCTGGCGGTCAATATTCTATTGTCTTTCTGTCATTTATTGCATGTTATTAATTTTTTCAGTAACACCCACCAGTGAAATATTTTGTGTTGCTCTATGATTTTTCTATCTAGAGTGTTCTCTTGGCTTTTAAATTGCAAAAGATACAGATAAAACTTGTCCTGCCCGAGATATTTGGCTGCCTGAGGCCAAGGACAAAATGGCATAAACACACACATCATTTTTTACACAAAAGTTGACTAAAGTGATGGTTACTTCTACTCCAGTGAGAGCACAGCATCCTTCACTGCCCTTGAGGACAGCAGGCTAGCATGGAAAGTCCAAGGTAAGTTGGGTGAAATAGCATGTTTCCCAATATCATGCCACTTTTCTATACTCTGCACGCCTCACTGTCTGCTGCTCATTCTACTAATGGTTGGGCTGGAATAGAATGAAGTCATTGGCTAACCAATAGGTCTTAACAATGTGCTGCACACCTCCCAGTAATTTTGCAGCATTTATTTATTTCATTTATTATATTTATAGGCTGCCTTTCGTCCAAGATTGGGACCCAAGGTGGCTTTGCATTGCATTGTAATGCATTGCACATTGCACTTTCTTACAAATATCAGTCATGCTTTCTCATTATGAAGCAGGATTTGTACAATATACATTTGCAGGATTAGCCATGCTGCTTGGTAGAACAGTGAAATGACTACTTCCTTGTTTCAGGAACTATGTCCTCAAATAGATTTTCAAGTAATGAAAAAGTGTTATTTTAGTTCATTTCCACTGATATCTAGTGAAACACAAACTGCCACAATTTCACATAAATTTGTGCATGTATGCTTGAGAAAGTGGGAGTGTTCACAATGGGTCAAGAGAAAAGAAGCCATCATAAAAGTGGTGATGGGAAGAAAAGGTTGTGGTGGTCATGACAGGACCAGTTACATAAGATGAGGCATGCAAACAAATGGCAGAAGTGCAATTTTTGCACCATTTCCTTCTCTGTTTCATCTTTCAGCCTGAATAGCATTGCCATCCTTTCTGTACTCATATCATGCTTGAAGGTGCTGCTATTGACTGTGCCATGATGGCAAAACAGAAGATCATTTTTGATCCAGTACTGCTGGATGATGTCAATTTGGTGTGAGTGAGGCTGAAAGCAAGGCCTCAAAGCCTGAGTAAGGTCATAGGATGACAGGGAGTCCTTCAGATAATCTGGGCCAAATCATTTAGGACATTAAGGCGCACACACAGCATGTCCTCATGAAGGAAATATCAGTTTAAAGAAACTCATAATGTATATTGATGTAATAAACTATTGCTTATTTTTATCGGTATGTAATATGGTTTTAATCTAATGGTGTTGTTTCCATTAGGAATAGTCTTCTGGCCCTGAGGAGTTGAAACTTGAGAGGTGATAAACAAAAGTACTTTAAAGGAGGAAAAAAGAAAATAATGCCTTCTAATGCAAAATCTTGTCTGTTCTGTCGAGGAGACCACCAATGTCAATGTCATTGTCATTTTCTGGAACTTCTGGAACTTCTGAAGAGTGTACCATTTGGCAGAGATCTTCCTTCCTGGCTTGAGCCTTCACAATAGACCATAATTCTATTATAACATCAGGAAGCCCAGAGCTTGCACTGAATAACAAATTCTCCAAATAAAGGTTAGATGACATCTGAATCTGTCTTTGTAGCAGGAGGAAAGTAAAGCTCCAAAGAGCCTCAAAAACCCATGCAGAGATTAGCATTGAACTAATCACCTTTGTCTTTTGAAAAAAGATTTCAGGGATTTGGCAGCCACAATCCTAGAGCTTCTTCAGAGTGAAGCTTTGCATAGCTGTCTGAGTTGTCTAGAGCTGAGGATGAGGCCTTGAGTTCTCAATTGGAACATGAGAGGCTCTGACAATACTTTCCCAGTCCTTCTTACACTGGATCCTGGTGGAAAATGAGAACAGAAATGGAATCTGAAATAAGACCAACAAGAAACAAAAGAGGGCATCATTGCAAAGGGCACTTCTGTGTCAATAGTGCAATGAATTCACTCTGGATTTTATTCCAAATGTTAAAGGAGCTATCTAAGAGGATGGAATCTGTTTCAGTGATAAGATTCAATGCCTTAGGTAGCTCCTCACATGAAGCACATGGGGAAATGATTATGTATTAGTTACATTTCTATCCCACCTTTATTTCCATCAGCCCCTTCTGTACCACTCTGTGCTGACAACAGCCTTGTAGGGTAGGCAAGGCTGAGACAGTGACCTGCCCAGTGTCAGCAAATAGGTACCATGACATAGTAAGGAAAACCTGGATCTCCCAAGTGCCCACATTCAGATATGGAAAGCAGAATGCCAGCTAGAAGTGAAGAACAGAAGCTTGGGAAGTGGGGGGTATGGTTCCTCTTGAACTCCTTTAACTTGCTGCATTTTGTGAGACAGAAACCCTTAATAGAACTGTTAATTTCATGCACTTGCACTCTGACTATATCTGAATGATTGGTGCTAGATAATGAGTCTTTGTACACGCTAGAATGTAACATGAAGTGAAGAAAGGAAGGATTTGTTTCTCAGCCAATATTTCACTGTGTCATGGTCCAAGAATGATAGCTCTCATCATCTGCTCTTATGACCTTACGGCCAACTAGAAATGATCATATTACATGAATGCAATTAACATGATTTTGTTCTCTACATTGTTTCTTCAGAATGAGTCCTGGGATGTGAGGAAGCGAAACTTAACTCTTCCTCTCCCTGTCCATGACAGCTTTCCTTCAAATGCATGTAGCTCCCAAGAGAGGTTATTTGTCAGAGCTATCCATGTCAGAGGAAAAAATAGATAAGCTCCTCTGCTTCACCTCCCATGGTCTCCAGGCAGTTCGTGCTTCCCTGTGGATGCTATTAACTTGACCAAAAAATGTGCATGCTAATTGCCTGCATGCAATTCATGTCACTTCTGGTTTAGCGTTTGAATAGCAGGCTGAAGAAAGCATAAGAAAAACATGCATACTGCTCCTGACCTAAAACATTCCATGTTCCAGTTCTCTCCCAAGCAATCAGTACAAAGTGAGGGGAAATATAACTTACACCCATCTTCATAGGGGGATTATTATGAAGTAATAGGAGAACAGATGGTATGTAGGTTCCTTTCACTCTGGGAAAAGGGCCATTGAAATAGAAAAATGACATCTACTTTCCCACTCTTTGTTTTGACACCAGTGTTAAATTGTCAACCATTTTTACTTCTTAGTGAATTTACTGTCATAAATCATAGCAATTAAAATAAATTACAGGTGGTAAATTATGTTACAACCTCACTGCTATCCTATACCCACACAGCTGAGAGTACGCCTCCTAAAACGACTGAATTCTGAGAAGACCTCTATGTATGAGAGTGCACTGTTACTGCATGAATATTTACTGTTTACTCAGGAACACAATTTATGGTGCAATCCTATAGATCAGTGGTTCTCAACCTGTGCGTCCCCAGATGTTTGTGGACTTCAGCTCCCAGAAACCCCAGCCACTATGGTCAATGCTCAGGGCTTCTGGGAGCTGAAGTCCAAAAACAACTGGGGACCCACAGGTTGAGAACCATTGCTATAGATCATTACTCAGTAGAAAGTTATAAAGATATAAATTTCATGGGGCTTACCCCCATGCTACTGCAGAGTTAACTGTCTAAGCCTACATGTGAGATCTATTGTCTGACTTATGGAATCAGAATCATAGAAGCAATGCCCCACACACAATGTTGCTCCACCAGACAAGAATGCCATACCAATATTGTCCCATGTTAATGAATCAAGTGACCTTTTCAGCTGGACCAGAAATTACACTTTTAATTGGTTCTGTTTTCTCACAGTTTTCTTAGAAAGAGTCTCCTTTTATCAGCAGGGAAGGGTTTATGGCAAGTTAGACACAGCATATACACTGATCCACCAGTAATACAATAGCTCACATGTTTGCAACATTATATTGACCTGAGCTGCAGCCCAGCGGGGCAGAACACTATCAAGACTGTTGCAACTTGTCCACTCAAACCTAAACTAGGCCTAGTTGGATCTAGCACAAATTGATCCAAAGTGACTCAGATTGATTTAGCAATCCTGATATCAGTAACAAGGAGAAAAAGGGGAGAGATTGGGGGAGGGAGAGAGAGACTAAAATGTTGCAAAATAGTACCTTAAAGGGAGGGGGGACACATGAGGGTGGGGAGAGAAGGAGGGCAGATGTTATCCTTAGGTTACAGTCTGGGGCTCAAATCTCACTGTCATGCTTCAGTAACAGCATTTTGAGGAAAATGCTTTGGTAGAGTCCGCTGGAAATTTGTGTTTTCTGTAGCTTATGCTTATCCTTTCTTCAACCAATTGGTATTTAAGTTTTCAACCCTCCTTTCTAACCACATCCTGATCTAATCTGATCCCTCCTGACTTTTCATATTTGTTCTCTCTCTCCCTCCTCTTTCTTAATAGTGCTTTAATTAGGTAATAGCAGTTCCCTTATCCTTTTACTTCCACCCCAGAAATGTTGAGGTTTTTTTTAAGTCTGTCTTATTTAGTGGGTATGTTCTAGCCAGAATCTTATTGGTAATATCAGCTAGGGTAAACCCATAGATTCAAGTATTGAAAGGTAAATCAATATCGATATGAATCCTCTTGATTCAATGGATTTACTTTATTTACATCTAGCAACAGAATTCAGACTTCTATCTTTACACTTGTTCATGTTTCTCTGTAATACATGATATAATGATATAATTATAATGATACAATATTTCTGTAATATATGCACATGCAGTTGTTTTTCGTCTACACAGAATGGAGTCCTATTGGTTAGTCTTATGTAGAGTAAATATATTGAATTAATGGTGAGGAAAAGTTACATCTGCAGTGGTAAATATTTGCATTTTAAAAATTACAATTAAGAATACATTATAAAGGTGTTGCTATCACTGTAAGCAAATGCTGTCTGTTCTGAATGTCACTTTGAGCAAAATAATCTTTATATTGGGGTGCCAGTAGGCCTAGTGTTTATGAAGACTAATTGTATGGCTCAGGTCTCAGATCATCAGATGTAACTGGCTACAAACAATTTCTCCAAATTCTAAGGTATGCTTGATCTTGGTTCTATCTTTTTTCTTCACTATCAGATGAGCATTTGTCTCATCTGAAAACGAGGGAACAAGAACGATGACCACATTGCTTCAGCTCAAATCTTGGATTAAATATGACAATTTACAAGAGAGTCTGGAGACATAGCTATGCTACAAACTTGTTTTAACAGACAGCTGCTTTATCCAAGGTCATGAACCTTGGGAACTGTAGCTGTATGAGCATTTTTTGTTTTAAAAAAAATACAGAGTTCTGCTCTTAGAATCCTCAGTAGTACCATTAATTTCCAGGATTTCCTAGTGGAAAGTTGTTACTGTTAATGTTCTATAAACTATATGGGGGTAAATTCTTGCATTCATATATAGGTTAAAAGGCATAGAATAAGCAAAAAGACAGGATGAGCAAAAGCCACCCTGAAGGTTAATGGACGAGTTGTAGAAAAGGCTTCTCTCAACAGTAATAGCTGGAATTGTTACTACAGAAAGAACCATGTCACTATATGGCATTACAATGGCATGAACAAATTATCCATATTGCATTCAGAAATGGTACCTATAGGAATGTATAAGCTATCTGGATTCATATAATTGGGGTATAAATGGGTTAAATGAATAAAACCAAAAACCAAACAAATAGTGTAGACTAATATTTATGTTCAATGGTCCATGCCCAAGAGTAGAATGGAGTCCTTTGCAAGAACAGCTTTTTGGCCCTCCTGCAGCCTGCTGTGTCCCCTGCCCCATCTTCTCTGGAAAGTTGAGGAAGCCTTAAAGAAGGGGAGTGGGGGGGGGGTAAAGTAACACACCCAGGTTGCAAGAGACAGAAGAAATCTTGTTGTACAGATATTGTTTCCAGGCCCGCTCTAAAGTGCAGGTTTTAACATTTAACATGTAAAAATTTGAGGTTGGCACACAGATTATAAATTGCTTGCTGTCCAAACATTGAAAGATGAATTACAGGACCAGGGCTTTTTCAGTGGTGACTGCACATTTATGGAATTTGTTGCTGTTAATTGCCATCAAGTTAACTTCAACTTGTAGAGACCCCACAGATGAGAGATCTCAAAGTCACCCTGTTGTCAACAACCCTACTCAGGTCTTGCAGATTCAGAGATGTGTCTTCCTTGACTGAGCCTCTCCATCTGTAATGCAGCCTTCTTCTTTTCCTACTGCCTTCTACCTTAACAAGCATTATTGTCTTTTCTAGAGTCATGATGTGGCCAAAGTATGATAGCTACAATTTAGTCATCTTGGCTTCTAAGGAGAGTTCAGGATTCATTTGCTCTAGGATGCATTTATTCTTCTTTTTAGCATTACACTTCAGAGGAGTTGGTTTTCTTCCTATCAGTTTTCTTCACTGTCCAGCTTTCACAGCCATACATAGAAACTGGAAGCACAATGGCATGGACAATCCTAACTGTAGTATTTAACGATATATGACATTTGAAGATCTTGTCCAGTTCCTTCCTAGCTGCCCTTCCAGGTCCTAGTCTTCTTCTGATTTCTTGGCTGCAGTTTCCATTCTGATTTATGACTGAGACAAGGTATGGGAACATTTGAACTATTTCAATGTCTTTAATGCTATGTAAATAATCTGTGGTCATTATTTTTGTTTTCTTAATGTTCAGCTATAAACCTGCCTTTGTACTTTCTGGCTTGACTTTCTTCAGTAATCATTCCAAATTTTTCCTGTTTTTCTGCTATTAGTATGGTGCAATCTGCATATCTCAAATTATTGATGTTCCTTCCTCTAATTTTCCTGCCTCCTTCCTCTAATCCTGATTTATGTATATATTCAGCATACAAGTTAAACAGATAGGGTGATAAAATACCTTGCCTGACTCCCTTGCCAAAGGCAAACAATTCTCTTTCTTTCATAACAGTAGCATCTTGTCCTGCGAACAAGTTACACATCAGGATAATCAAAAATTGCAGCACACGGATTTCTTTAAGAGTTATCCATAGTTTCTCATGACTTGCATCATCAATGATTTTGCTATAATCAATGAAGCATAAGTGGATTTTATTTTGAAATTCTTTGGTGCGCTCCATTATCCAAAATATGTTTGTAATGTGATCCATCGTGCTTCTTCCTTTCCTGAACCCAGCTTGAACACCTGGTATTTCTTGCTTGATGTGTAATAGAAGTCTTTGTTGTAGAATTTTGAGCATAGCTTTTCTTGCATGGGAAATTAATGCAATAGTCCTGTGGTTACTGCAGTCTTGAGGACTGGAAAGTATATTGATTATTTCCAATCTGTAGGCCAATTCTTTAGTTTTCCGTATTTGTTGGCAGATTTTAGTTAGAACTAGAGTAGATTCTTTCTCAAGGCTGAAGCAGCTCTGTTGGTAGGCCAGTTGTTCCTGGTGATTTATTTCTCTTAAATGCTCTGAGTGCAGCTTTCACTTCACTTCACTTCACATTCTACAATTGGAGCTTTATCTTTATATAGTTCTTCCTTGAATGAATCTGTCCACCTTTATTATATATATATAGTCATTCCATGTATTGTTTCCATCATCTTTTTATTTATACTTTGTCATGTAATGTCTTCCCCTGCTGGTCGTAGAGCATCCTCATTCTTGGTTTAAATTTCCCTTTGATTTTTAGGATCCTATAGAACAGGTCTCTTGTTCTTCCTTTTTTTGTTGTCATCTTCTGTTTTTCTGCATTGATTATTACATTAATTCTCCTTATTCCTGCACACAAGTCATTGAATAGTCACATTCAGGGCTCTGGCCCTATTTCTGGCTCTTTTAATTTTGTTTCTCATCGGTCCTTAACTGCTTGAAGCATTTCATCTGCCATCCATTGAGGTTCCTCATTCTTTTTGGCTTTAGTGTCTTTTTGCATTCCTCCTGACAATGTCCTTGGCTTCAGTCCAAAGTTCTTCTGACTCACGGTCAATTAGTCTTAATACTGCAACTCTATTTTTCATATTGTCTTTAAATTCTATGGAGATGTTCTTCAAGATGTATTTTGGCATGACAGTTGGTTTAGTGTTCTTCTTTAGCTTTACTCTAATCTTTGCTATGAGTAGTTCATGGTCTGTGCCACAGTCTGCTCCTGGTCTTCCTTTTACAGAGAGTGTCAGGGTCAGAGACCCAAGCGGTGATCCAGCCCGGAGAATGGAGAGGGAGAGATAGCAAAGTCCCACCGGGAGGAGTCAAAGCAAGCAATTACTCATAAGCAGTCCATTTACCTAAGCCTAAGCGACAAGCAAAAGCCATAGTCAGAGTCCAAAATCCAGAGGTCAGGAGCCAAGAGATCAATCCAAGTTATCAGGAGCCGGGTGCTGGAAGCAAGAAACGGGCAAGGAGAGGGCTTGTAGAAAGTTTGCCACAAGCAAAGGAAAGCTTCCAGGCAGGCAGTTATATAGCCCAGCCCAGGCCAGTCACTGCTTCTTGAACTTAATCAAGGAAGCCTCCCTTTGCTCAGCTCTCTTGAGTCTCCACCTTGTTTCTGGGCTGATTGATGCAGGCTCCAGGGCATCCTCAGGATCACAGCTGAATCCCCATTGCCCTAAAGGAGCAGGCAGAGGAACATCCGAGCCTGCTTGATCCATGGCAGCAGGGGGAGCTCTTGAGCTGTAGGACTCATCTCCAGCCAGAGCCATAGGGACCAACAACTGCTGCTTGTCATCAGCAGCTCTGACAGGGGCTTCAGTTCTCACAGAGAGAATGGAGTTTTGCCATCTTCCACTTCCAATCATGCAGTCTGTTTGATTCTATAGCCATTTCCACATGGGGCAAGGGAATTGCCCCACGCTGCTACTTATTGGATCTTCTGGCAGTCCGGTCCGGTCCAGGGTGAGGAGGAGCAGTGCGTGGTCATTGCTCCACACTGCTCCAGCATCCAAAATGGTGGCTTCCAGTTGGTCGTGGGTCTTGACAAACTGGTGAAGCTCGCCAGCCTAAAGCCCGCCCTCAGCAGATCGCAGGCTCACATTGGTGCAAGCCTGTGAATCTGCATAAGGGAGCAGGCTCACAGTGGCGTGCTCCATGGTTTTGAAAGACCAGAAAAATCCGGTCTTTCAAAAGCACGCTGGAGGACCACATGGGGTCATCCCAGAGTGGACTGAGGTGCGGATCTACGGTAAGTAGTCCAAACCCAGTCTGCTCCAAGGTGCAGACGTCCTCCGTGAGGGACGCATTGAACCGTTTTAAATACCCCGTGTGGAAATGGCCTATATTGACCATCAGGTGAAGTTCATATATACAGCTGCTTCTTCGGTTGCTTGAATAATGTGCTTGCAATGAACAAACTGTTTGCTTCACAAAATTCAGTCAGTCAGTCTCCTGTTATATTTCCTAACCCAAATTTTTCTACAATCTTTGATTCTGTTCTTTTTCCTACTTTTATCTTTCATTCACCTATGATTAACAAGAAGTGCTGTTTTTGTGTGTGATCAGTTTCTTCCTGGACTCCTGCACAGAATGTTTCAATTTCTTCTTCTTCTCCCTCTGTAATTGGAGCATAAATTTAGATTATGATTATATTGATGGGGTTTCCCTGAAGTCTTATTGACATGATTCAGTCATAATTGTATCCTTGCACTGATTTTGCTATAAATGCCTCAATATAAAGTTTATCCATTTCTTCTTAGGTTTTCATTTCCTGAGTAAAATCCTGTGTAATTATCTGACTCAAATTTTCCCATTCCTGTCCACTTTAGCTCACTCACTCCAAAAATGCAATGTTTATATGTTCTGTTTCTTGTTTTACTATGTGTAACTTCCCCTGATTTATGCGTGTCACATTCCATGTTCCTATTATATATATTGTGCAGCTTTTGACTTTCCTTTCACCTCTGACCACATCAGCTGCTGAACACCCTTTTGGCTTGAGTCTAGCTGCATCATTAGCCACAGCACTAATTCATACTCGTCTTCTCCTCTACCCCAGTCGCTTGTTGAGTGCAATCTGATCTGCAAGTCTCATCTTCTGGCACTATTTCTTGTTTAATTTTGGACAGTCCCATCATAGGGTTTTGATGGTAAAAGACATTCACAAGAGGTTTACTGCACAGTACTAACAAGCATTAGCTGTAGTATCACTGCTGTTGTCTCTAAGAGATCCTATACCAATGTCATACCCTACTACTGCATTTTGGCACATTTAGTCTGGCTTCTCAGCAAAAGGCTGCCTGACATGGGAAACCCCACCAATAGCACAGCATAGCCTCTTGTCTCATGGGAGCACACAATCCCACTTCCACAGAAAGGAGAAATCCCGTCATTATTAGATGATGATAATTCCTATCTGCTTGCTGTTACTTCTGCTTTGGATTAATTTTAAGGGGTATGTGTATACTTTTTAGAATTGTAGGTTTATGTCAGCCTTGGGCAAACTTTTGGGATATGTAGTAGTTATTTTCTGTTAGAACCGTTGGATATACCAACTAGAATCAAGGGACAGACCTAAATTGACAGCAATGTATCTGTGAATTCATTCTCATATCAGGATCAGAGTCAAGTTCATAAGCTTTTGGTTTTTGAAAACAAAAATCTGTCATTTGAGAGGAGGATTCCTTCCTTCCTTCCTTCCCTCCCTCCCTCCTTTCATCCTTCAAAATAATGCTGAAAATAAGGAGTTAGAAACGCTTGCCAATGTACTGCAAATTGCCCAGAGAGGTCTATCAGTAGATTCAAATCTTCTTCCTCTTCTCCATCCCCCTGTTTATATATTTGTGTGTTATTTTGAGCTATATACTGCCTTGTGAAGGTTGTTATATCTTGAAAGGCAATTTAGAAATCTGCCAGTTACAACCAAATTTCAAGCACCAGGGAAATCTGAAGATAGTGGGTTAAAAGCAAAACAGAACAGAACAAAGTGAAAACACTTACAATCAACCAAGAAACTTGTTGGTCTATGAATAAATAAATTCCTCAGCACTTTTGGAAACATAATAACTGAGATACATGGACATTTCTTTCAGAGGAGTTGAATGAATGGTGATCATCTGCCATTTATAGCATAATAGTTGGATTTCTTTCCAAATGAAAACATCTGGATACAAACAACTTTATAAAGACAAGAAAGCTCTTCATTAGGCTTGCTATAGTTACTAATATCTATTTAAGCTTTGATTAACAGGAGGAAGAAAAATCCCTATATAATACTCATGCATTTGAAGGAGAATATTGAAACTCTTTGTAGGATTAGATTTTATATCTACATTTCTATAAACATATTTTATAATGACTCTACATTAGTTTTTAATTTTGAAAATTTATAGCTTGAATATTGGAACTTGCCATGTCTGCAAAGTCTCCACAATAATGAAATTGTCAGCTTGAAGCTATGTTCCAAATCATGATGCTGCACTTGGAACAGGAAGCCAAATTTGAAAGCAGCAGAATTGGTCTGGGACTAATATCAATTGTAAGCCTCAAACAGAGTAGATCTATTTAACCAATTAACTTACCATATTTGCCAGTGCATAAGACACACTCCCCCCCAAAAAAAATGACTTCTGAAAATGGGGTGCATCTTATACATCACAAATACAGATAACTCTTGCCTGCCAAGACAAAAAGGAAAGGAAAGGAGAGGAGAGGAGAGGAGAGGAGAGGAAAGGAAAGGAAAGGAACCTTTCTGTTCCTTTTTGCCTTGGTGGGGAGGTCTCCCCACCCAGAAAGAAATGACAGGAATGGGGGACAGGGTACTAATATTTTTTCCCTAAAGAATACGATCTGAAAATAGGGTGCATCTTATACGCTGGTGCATCTAATATGCAGGCAAATATGGTACATAACTGCTTACTTATCAAGTTCCTATTGGTCCAGTGGGTTTAGTTTAGAAACAACAATTAGACCGAGGTCTTGACTCGGGCTGGCATACTAGATACGTAAATCTCTTAGAATGTATTATAATAAGCAGTATGCCCATACAACAAACAAGCCAAAGTCTGGCTAAGTAAGACATGTTTGAAATATTAGAATTAGTCATCACACTTCTTCCAACATTTTACAGATGAACATGTAGCAAAGATGGCAAAACTATTAAGGAGTTAGTAAGCCAGGAGAAGCTGCAATATTTTGCAACTGGAAAGGGAGAGAACCAGCGTAGTTCAGTGGTCTGAGTGTTGGATTAAGACACTAGGAAACCAAGGTTCAAATCCCTGCTTGGCCATAGAAAAACACTGGGTGACCTTGGGCAAGTCAGCCTCAGAAGAAGACAAAGGCAAATCCTCTCCAGCCAAATTCTGCCAAGAAATCCCCAAGATAGGTTTGCCTATGGTTGCCATGAGTCAGAAATGACTTGAAGGAACACAACAACAACAGGGAAGGGAGAGACTTCCCTCCTCCTCCTTTCCTTGCTGAAATAATTGAGTACAAACTTTGTACTCAATGTGAAGCAATTCAAATAAGCTGAGGACAAAGGGGGGAAGTAAGAGGAAGGGAGAAAAATTAGGACATTTAAAAAGCAGTGGGAAAAGTGTGATGATAGAGGATTAATTGGGACCATTGAAGGGTATCTCATTTCTAAGATTAAGGTACAATTCAGAGCCACTTACTTAAAAAACTTTCCTAATGACTTTGGCTAGATATGAACGGTACCTTTGATAATTCCAACTGCATACTGAAAAAGAGATACTGGCCTTAAATAGCTAAGCTAAAACCACTTTCTTTGCACCATGGCAAGTCTGCACAGCTTGTGGCCCCTCAGCTGAATGCTCAATGTGATATACCTCATCGTTCTGTTGCCAGCATGGTACTGTAGACATAGAGTAGGAGGTGGTGTGTTGCATTGTTTAGTACCTGGCAGACCACAAGATGTGGCTGGTAGTTATGCTTGGCTTCATGGTTCACAAGCTGAACAGCACTCCTGCTCTAAGGTAATAAATCAAATAAAATAATGTAGCAAAAAAAATAATTTTTCTACCTCCATTATTTCTATATATGCCAGCTGAGCCAAGAAGGAAGATGATAACCAGTGGCATGTAGTTAAACACCAAGACAGACTGTACATTCTGCCTCCTGCATGGGCGTACTTGAAATCACTACACGTGAACCATTTATATCATGAAGTGAGCTATTGTCCACGTAGATCAGACAATTTTCTCCATAAAATAAAGTTTTGCAATGACATGAGGCAAACTGCCCAGTCTATGCAAACCGCCTGTGAATATGAATGGCTCACTATGTAGTAAACAGCCAATGGGGAGTGATTAAAAGCAGCCTCCATCTGGTGGCTGTAATACAAATGAGTACAGAATTAAACTGATAATCAAAAAGAATTATCTGAAGCTTTTTTACATATTGGTCGAGCAAATGTGTTAACCTTCCATCTATTTTGTGATATACCTTCAGCTGTGTTCCTTGTCCTTCAGACTGTGGTGGCACTTTGTTGGCTGTAAAGAAGCTTCCACACTTAAAGTTCTGTCGGTTGTATGCCTGTGTCTGTCAGTGCATACTGTTCCAGCCATTTTGCTTTTCTGTGCCTAAGAGGCACGTCAGAGTAGGTATGAAACACAAAGAACAATTTGAGCTTTTTAACACAAAATCCACTTGTTCTACACTGTGATTCCACTAACAGTCATAGCTCCATCTTATAGAAACTTGGGATTTGCAGTTTAGGAAGAGGCATTTAGAATTCTCAGCCAGGGAGTTCCTCTGGTGTCACTGACCAAACTATATAGGCTTTTGGGGCCTTATCACACTACACTATTATAGCATTATTATTCCACTTCAACTGCCATGGCAATATCATGTGGAATCATGGGGTTTGCAGTTTAGAGAGAGGCATTTACAATTCTCAGCTCCAGTGCCTCACCAGACTACAAACCTCAGAATCCCACAGGGTACTCCAGTACTGACACAGTCAAGGAAATGTGACAAAACAGAGACCATAGGCAAGTAATGGCTTAAAAAAAAATCAGACACAGGGCCTTCTCATACTGAACATTTATAGTAATTTGATTTCACTGTAACTTCTGTGTCTATATTGTGTGGAATCCTGGGATCTGTACTTGGTTCAAGGCTGCTAGAGTTCTCTGTCAGAGGATACTAAATACTTTATGAAATGACTGACCCCAAGATTCCATAAGATAAATCCTAGCACTTAAAACAGAATCAGAATACTACAATTGTGTAGCGTGAAATGAGACATGGGTATTTAAGACACCTTTTTGTTTGGTTTGTGTAAGATCCCAGGTAAGTTGGCATATAACTGCAGCCCAAATGAACATAAACTGTATTATCTTTTAAAAAAAATATTCCAGAGGAATTATTTAGTATTCAATAGGAATGGTTAGAGAAATTATTTAAAGTGTTGTCCTCCATATGTTGTTTGATGGTCTCTCAGCATTTGTTACCATTCTCTGTGCTAACTTGGGCTGATGGAGGCTGTTGAAGCAAACCAACGATATCCAGTAATGTCAAAAATGTTACTTTCCCCTGTGTTACAGAATACAACTTTGGTTCTCCCTAAGAGTATAATACACTTACCTAGGTGTAAGCTCTATTGGACAGTGTAACCAGCTTCTGAAGAAATAAATGAAATATCTAAGAACTGATTCTTATGAATACTTGTGAGATGTTGACATTGCTGATCTGGTTGAAATACCTCTGTATCCTCAGAAACAGGACTCTACTTTTACAGTACAGTTCTTGGATGGTACTAACTATGGGTAGGTAAGAAAACAAATCTGTTAGTCCAGTTGTTTTTGTTTCTGTTATTTCTCCATTAGAAATGTATTTCCTTTTAAGATATTGATTCAGAAAACCTCATTCATTTTGTTTGGCATGACTTTCAACAGGAAACCCATCAAGTTTCATATTGTCTTTTTTTTTTTGTCATACAGCATGATTTTTTCACACATTTTCCTGTTCCTTCAGTCCTTCAGATCTGCCACATTTCAGACAGAGACAGATTACGAAGAAGTGGGGGGAGCAATTAAGTATGTGCACATCCTATCAGCTTCCCATTGCTTTTGATGAGATGCAAATAGAACATTCATTCAGAACTCATGTTTGCTGCTCAAATGAATGAATGAAATGGGGCTCATTCATTTCCCTTTTCATTCATTTCTAAAATTAATACATACCCCACATAATAACAACCATGGTCTTCAAAGTATGTGAATATTTTTATCTTTCATCTCAAAGTCTAAAAGAGAATGGAAGTAACTAGTTACAGTACATGGTAAGAAGTCTCTTCCTGCTGTGATTAAGGGATGGCCTCCTGTATATTACCCTGCCCAATTCTTACCCTGCCCAAGTGCTTACTCTTCATCTTTCATCCTCTGGGGCTTGGCTGGTCAGGACATGGGAGAGATCTTTCTTCCTAGACTTTGGAACTGCTTTCCAAGGGAAATTCAATTTGCCCCTCCCATCGTCTGCTATCTTTTTGCCAAGTAGGCTTCCTATTTAAACAGGCCTTAAGTCTTAGCTGACCCGGATAGAGAAATATGAAATCAAGTGTGCCATTTTTTAACATGCAGTATGCATTTCATGTGTTTTGACTGTTTTTAAGTTAATGTTTTAAAAGTAGTGTTTTGATTGGATGTATGATTTATTTATTTATTTATTTAATTTTGTACTTCAGATTGTTTTAGCTGTTACATTTTTAATGTACATTGTAAGCTGCTTTGAGTCCCATTTGGGAGAAAAGTAGGATATAAATCAAATATATACATAAGAAATAAATAATTTGCATTACAACTGTCATTAAACATGGATGACAGTTCCTTTTACAAAGTAACTATAACTTCTATTTATTTTTATCATTACTGAGGTGTATCCTTACTTAATAGTGGAGAATGAATATTAAACGGTTCGGGTACTAGTTTATGTCTGGAGACCACACAAGGCATGGCATGAGCTAGTACCCACACCTTGAAATATTCATCCTCCACTATTGAGTAAGGATGTACTTCATTAATGATAAAAATAAGTGGTGTTGAGGCAATGCCAAAGTTGATATTTTGTACTCTTCAGACTGCAGTCTCCAGACCAGTTTGTATTTTGATTTTTTTTTTTAAAAAAAATGTAACAAACAAACTTTGGAAAACCTGAGAAAGTAAAAGTGTTCTTTGTAATGGTAACATGGGGACTGGGGACTATAAATCTAATAAATTATTTCACAAAGGTAAGTTCCAAGTTCTGCTTTAAAGGTGCTGCTTGCAGAAATGCCAAGTTTTTTGCTTGTTTTGTTTAAGTCTATGCTGTTGGGGCCATAGGCTTTGAGTTGGAGGTGGGAAGATCTATAATGCAATGGTAACTCCCTCCCTTACCATGATCCTGGGGCATGTCTGGGACAGGGGAGGAGAAACATTGATTTCTGTGTTGCAGATAGCAACAGTTAAAAACAAAAATAGAAAGACCATTGGTGCCAGTTGGAATTGTAATTTAATCTTGCTCTTGGCATTGGGGTGCATGTGTCAGGGTTTCTGGGAGAGAGAAGGAAGGGTTAAGTCTTTACTCCTGAGTCCCACAGTTCTGATCTTGCTCTCATTCATGCTCTCCTGTTATCAAGGTTATAAATTTAAGCACTCAGTTTAAAGGGATGTAAACTTTGATGCTTGTCTTTGGTTTACACATGCATTTAGCACCATTCCACCAGTAAAGCAGATTCAGCTCAGGCCAGGATCAGTTAATTATTCTTCAAGCTGGAAAATATATCAAGACATGTCCTATTATATTCTTGGAATAAAGTGTTAATTGGATTGTGATTTGGAGATATTTATGGAAAGCAAGCATTTAAAATAAACCTTGTTTGAGTTCTAGTTATCCCAAAACAATAACAACCATGATTGAAATGAAATTTCAGGCACTACGAAATAAGTAAGGACCTACCATTTACGGAGATGATTTTATTCCTATCATCCTACCCAGTACAGTATTCACTGTGACTTTGCTGTGGCCTTTTTCCCCTCCAGGTCATAAAAGCGGAGAGAATTAATGGATAAAACATTGGCTTCTTGTGATTTGAAAGATGAAACAGATGAGTTGACCTTAGAGGTGAACTCATCAGTTAATCAAACTTATTACTGTGTAGTTGATGAAAAAAAACATGGACTGTTGTCAGTTAAATCACAATACAATTCCCTGAAGAACTCCTTTCAATGCAAATAGAATGGGCCTGAATCCAAATACTTCAGTTTAATATGAACTGAAAATCAGATTAGCAGTTTCTGAGCACTTTGACCTGGTACATGAATATGAAAACCAGTGGCTATCTCCCCCTACACCAGTCCTTAGGAACATGGACCATATAGCATTGTCAGATTAAAAACTGGGGATAGCTTTTCAATGGTTGGGTAGAGAAGAGAATTTCAGTAGGTGTAGCTTGTCATGCTAATCCATATTCAGATGTGAATCTGTGAGTTCTAATCTGAATCCTATTGATTAGTCCCAAATAGATTAGATAACACTGATTCAGTTGCTGAATGGTAATATGATGCATAGGTATATCCCATTAATCTTGTGAGTATAGCTGGAACTGTGAGGTCATTTGGAGCTAACCAGTAGGATTCAGGCCAATGGTCTTCCACAGCCCTGGTTAGGAAGAACATCTTTAAATCTTTAAAGGGTGATCTGCTACACACATGAAGGATTCTCTGTGAATGGCAACCCTGAATGTGCATCATTCCAAATCACTGAGTGCCTTTCGTGCTACATAACAATAGTATTATTCTATTTTAACTGTCATAGTTCCATCCTAGATAATCCTGGGATCTGCAGTTTTAACAGTGTATTGAACTGGAAGGCCTGTCTCACTTAAGGGATACACTACATATCTTTCAATGGTCCCAATTTAGCAAGGACAGTCTTGATTCATTATATGCCATCCCACTTTTTCAGATGATTTGGAAATATCCCAAGTTCTCACTCTTCCTCCCACTTTTCCCATTTGCTCTCTGCTTACTTCAGTTGTTGCAAATTGAATTAAAAGTTGAAACGGAATTAAAAGTGCTGGGGGGAGAGCAGAGGAATCTTGGCCTTCTCAGTAGGCTCAGGCAAAAGCAAATTGCTGTAGCCTCTACTAGCTTTTGTGTTCTTCCTCATTAATAATGTTGCCATCTTAACCACATTCTGATGTTGTTTTGCTACATGTGTCATGGTTTTCATCTGTGAAATGTTGAAGGTTATGTATGGTGAAGCAAGATATCACTGAGAGTACAAGCTATAGCTTTAATGTTGACAATTAGAAAGAAAAAAAGAAGTAGAAGCAGAAATAGAAATAGAAACAAAGAAAGTGCTCTCACATCTTGTTGAACATAAGCTGACATAGCCTTGAATGCAGATGGTCACCAAGTCTGCACCACCAAATGCTATATTAGAATCATAGAGCTGGAAGAGACCACAAGGGCCATTGAGTCCAATCCCCTGCCATGCAAGAATATACTATTAAAGCATTCCTGACTGATGGCCATTCAGCCGCTGTTTAAAAGCCTCCAAAGAAGGAGACTCCACCACACTCTGAGGCAGCACATTCCACTGTTGAATTACTCTAAGCATCAGGACGTTCTTCCTAATGTTTAGATGAAATTCCCTTTCCTGAAGTTTGAAGCTATTGCTTTGTGTCCTACTCTCTGGAGCAGCAGAAAACAGGCTTGCTTCATCCTCCATATGATATCCGTTCAAATATTTAAACATAGCTATTGTCACCTCTTAGCCTTCTCTTCTCCAAGTTAAACATCCCCAGTTTCCTAAGCCATTCATCACAGGGCATAGTTTCCAGGCCTTCTACAATTTTGGTCACCCTCCTCTGGACATGTTTCATTCTTTTAGCTCCAGATGGATATTCAAACTATGGACAAGGAGTCAGCATTTCCCTTTCTCAAGGCCAGGAAAGGGAAATCCCTCCCTGGCATGGTTAGCTTTCTAGAAGCTTTGAGAAGATATTCATAGGCTTAGGAGGAGTATAGTACCTCCCTTCTCTCCTGATAAAGATTCCTGCTGTCTCAGAAAGAGCTTTTTGTCAGAACCAAGACCAGTGCAGTCAGCCTGGATTCATGTCTGTTTATCTTTAGGCTTTGGGCCTCCTGGCTGAGTAATCTGAACATACCACAACAAAACCTTGAAACATGGGCTTTAAAGCAAACTAGTTCATATACCTGTGCAGTCATAGCATATTATAATGAAGTTTTTAGCAAGACAGTTACTAAAAACATGTAACAAATCTTCAGCAAACACAACTCCTGGTATCTGCACAGGAAGAAAGGAAGACTATTAAATAAATAAATCTCACAACATAACATTCTCAGCCATGCAGCTACTCTTGTGATAACTGAAGCCCCTGTCAGAGCTGCTGATGACGAGCAGCAGCTGTTGGTCCCTGTGGCTCTGGCTGGAGATGAGTCCTGCAGCTCAAGAGCCCCCCTGCTGCCATGGACCAAGCAGGCTTGGACGTTCCTCTGCCTGCTCCTTTAGGGCAACAGCGATTCAGCTGTGATCCCGAGGATGCCCTGGAGCCTGCGTCAATCAGCCCACAAACAAGGCGGAGACTCAAGAGAGCTGAGCAAAGAGAGGCTTCCTTGATTAAGTTCAAGACGCAGTGAGCAGCCACACTTGTGCCTGGGCTATATAACTGCCTGCCTGGAAGTTTCCTTTGTTTGTGGCAAACTTCTTACAAACTCTTTCTTTGCCTGTTCCTTGCTTTCAGCACCTGGCTCGTGATACCTTGGATTGATCTCTGGACTCTTGACCCTTGACTTTGGAACTCTGACTATGGCTTTGCTTGGTGCTCTGGTAAATGAACTTCCTTGAGTAAGTGCTTGCTTGTCTTCTCCCAGCTGGACTTTGCTGGCTCTCCCACTCTCTTCTCTGGGCTGGCTTGCCGCCCAGGTCTCTGACCTTGACACCTCTGGTGTTTCTGACCACACTACAGACCCCAGGATTCCACAGGATGTAGCCATGACAGCTAGATGAAATCTCAGCACTATAACTGAAAGGGGGTCCCAGGTGAACCTACGTGTACTCCTTTTGAATGTTATATTGTTAATTCATTTTAGATTTTTATTTTTCTGATCTTTTTTTGTAACTTTGTTACAATTACAAAGTTAAATAAATTTTTTAAAATAAAATTTAAACAAAAAATAGGGGGAAAGCAAGGCTAGTGCAACATGTAATAATTGGGATAGGGCCAACGTGCACAGTCCACCTCTACTCCTCTAAGAAATTTACAGTCACAAGAAGGGAAATACCCACAAATGTTGTGAGTAGTTAGGGTAATTGTAAGCATGGAGGATACATGAAGCTGACTGCTGCTAAATCATCTCTTCAGTCTACTTGGACTTATCCTGTTTACCCAGGTTGCTTAGAGTTCCAAGGGGAAGGCTTTCCTAGACCTACTGCACAACATCCTTTTCATTCTAACCAGTGTTAGTAGTCATACAACACCCCCCAACTCTGATATGATTTAATCAGCAAGATATATTAATTTGCCTTGATATAAAGTTTATCCTGATGTGACTGGAAAGCCAGCTGGACAAGAGGAAGACACTGGCTAAACATATGCACTGCAAAGGTAGGTCAGAGATCCGCTCCAAGCAGCCAAGTCATTGTCAGGAAGTCACCAGGTAGCTGCAGAGTTGATAAGCTTAAGCTAAGCTGCAACAGCACTGCTATCACATAATAGTGATTGATGATTTCAACCTTCTTCCCATCAACCTGTAAATTTTCCTCATTGTACCCAATCCTGCGCACTATTACAGAACTATCATGAGGTCTATTAAGCCTCTGTCACCTAAAAGTAAGACTATCGACTAATTCTGCGCCCCATTTTATCTGTTGCAAACTCCTTTGTTTACTCATCCAGAAAGTCATTTATACCCATGCCCTCCAGGCAGATTTTGGGTACAAAAAATTCTTCATTTTCACCAGTTGGTTGTAGTGTATCAGATGCTGAATATCACTATGTCACTTTGATTTGTGATTGTACTGTCCTTAGACACAGTTCTAAGCCACATCGCTGCTTCTTTGCTACTCTTTTGTATTGGTACATATTGCCCATTTCAACCTGAAATCTCACTATTTTAAAACCCTTTCCTTCAGCTAGCCTTGTGTGAGTGGTTGTATCCTGTGTGTGATTGTTAATTCCCCCAATAAAACACATTTTAATTTACTTTTGAATCTCTGGTTGGTTCTTTCCTGCAGAAGACCCTGTAAACATTGGTGTCAAAGATCTTGTTAACTTACTTCCCTCTCGCAGGCCTCCTTATTTGAGTTAATAATTCCCCACCTTTGAATGGAGGTTCTGACATGATGGGTGGACCCCTGAGTCACCCACGTTTTGGGGTAACATCAGAGTTAGTGTTGACTTAATCTTGGATGTTCTAATGTAAAACATGTGCTTTGTCACCATGCGATGAGTATAGGACATTGCAACCAGTGGGAGTCTCACAACAATTTATACCCCACAGCCATCATTGCTATTTAAAACAGTCATAAGTAGGACTGGCAGAACATCAAAATGCACAGCTGGTGGGCCAGGGAGGTTCTCTATAAACTGTAGGGACTAAGCAAAAGTATCAGCCATATATAGATCATTCCTCTCCTTTTCACGTTTTCCCCCTGCATTCCTTACAGCAAAAGATATGAATAACTTTTCAACATACTCCACTGCGAAGAAACTGACTGACTGAATATAAACATATTTCTGAATACTATGACTTCATTCAGTAATATCATTGCATTCCTTAAACCACATAAAACCATTACTGCAAATAATTTCTATCTGAACATATTGGCTATCTTTAGAAATCATTTCAACTTATGATTCCTTGCAGTAGTGATATTAATTAATGCCTACTCATTCCAATAAAATGGAGTGCCCAAATAATTTTTACTTGTGAACTCAAATTACTTTTCTTGTCCGTGAAAATGCAATATTTGATAAATTAAAACAGAAGTAATTTACTTAAAAATCACTTTATTAAAATATATTGTTGCTACCTTCCTTTGTCAGTATAGTTTTGTTCCTGTAATCAGTTACATATAATGTCAATTGTTGTGTTCAATTTATCAGGTCAAAGGAAATTTGTTGATTTCAAGTAAGTAACAGAAGATTAATCATATGTGTGACCTGGTATTTGCCTTTACATGTCTTAATCTATGCAACGTGATGACAGAAAGAAATTGGAAAGACACTGTTTCATCAGGCACCATGAAACACTGGGTTTTCAGTTGACCAGCCCACACTCATTGAGGTATTTAATTCATATTGGAGCTGGACGGACAGGTATCAGTGCCATCAGAAACAAATCTGAAAGACATTTTTTTAAAATGACTTTCCAGAGAAAAAAGGGAATTACCCACTCCTCAATGTGAAAAAAAAATTGGGAAAATAATATTTGCAAACAAAGGATGGGCAACTAGGAGCTACACACACCTGTCTTCAAGATCTGAGATGATAAGACCTCACCGTCTTCCATTTGTTTTTGTAATAATTTTTTATATAAAAAAAATCCCTTTAGGAGGGATAGCAGACAGTTCTGGCATGTTTTCAGAGGGCATGGACTCATTTCTGCTCTGACTACTAGACTAGTACAGTAGCAGTATTTACATAATATGCAAGTACAGTAGAGTCTCGGTTATCCGATATAAACGGGCGGGCTGATCGTCAGATACCCGAAAATGTCGGATAATCCGGAGGCCCGTGGCAGCCGCCATTTTGGGGGCATGTCTGGGGGCATCTGGGCATGTCAGGGGCGTGGAAATGCCTACAGCCACGCCTCCAGGCAGCCGCGAAGTCGGATAATCCAGAATGTCGGATGAACGAAGGTCAGATAACCGAGACTACCGTACCACATACTGTGTGTACTAAGTTATTTCTACCTAAACTGACAAATTGTACCCATGTAGTGCAGTTGCTAGAAAGAATGATTGAACACTGTTCATCTCACATATTAAGCTTTTCAAGCAGACTTAGTTCTCCCTAGAACATTCTATCATACTTCTTATCAGAAGGTTGTACAGGACTCTATATTTAAAAATCCTCTGAGTCATAATTCTAACAATCAGCTGCAGAGCCTGCACATAAAAGACTGACAGCTGGGAAAAGATTAGGGTATTTTCTTCCCCCAAGAATTACTTAAATATTCAAGGTCAGAATAATTCTTGCTTAAAGAACAGAGTGTCACTGAATGCATTAAATATTTCAGGGAGAAATGACGAAAGTACTGTGGAAAATAATAAGGCTTTTAATTATTTTCCCTGTCCGGTTCAACACACAGTCTGGCTAAACAACCCAAATAAAGGGGCTTTTTTTTTCCGTTGCTGATCCCATAGCTAAAGAGCTTTCTAGTGTTGTCCGGAGTTGTCAGTGTTGTCAGTTAACAGTTCTGTGCACATAAAGAATCCATGTGCTACAGTGGGTAGGACATTTAGCTTTAATGGGGCCAATCGTGGACAAGACATTCGTCTCAGTCTTATATATGTCCTATGGTTACTCCAGTGCTTTCTTCTGTAATTCTATAGAAAGTTTAATATTACTTTAATCTTAACTTTTTGTTATGTTTTTTAGTTATATATGATTTTTACTCTTACTTTTTATTCTGCTGACTGCCTTGAGTCCCATTGTTGGGGAAAAGGTGGGATGTAAATACATTGATTGATGGACTGATTGATTGACTCACTGATTACTTCATGCAGTCCATGAATTCTCATTGAATAGTTGAATAGGGCACTTCAGCTGAATGGGAAAAGGTTCTGTCCACATGATTAGCTACCTTGCCTTTGAAGTTGGGATGATCATCTTCATAAATTTCCTTCTCATTTGTTTTGTTATTGTTGTTGTGGTGGTGGGTGTCTTCCAGTTTTTTTCCAACTTATGTCAACCCTAAGGTGAACCTATCACAGGGTTTCCTGGGGCTGAGAGGGTGTGATGCACCCAAGGTCATCCAGTGGGTTTTCATGGCTGGGCAGAGAATTGAACCCTGCTCTTTAGCGCTCAAACTACTACATCATGCTGGCTCTATCAACAAATAATTGTACTATTTTTATCCCTTTTCTGAGAAAATCCTGGCCACAGAATGCACAATTTTTGCAGAAAATTTGCAGAAACTCCTTTTTTGTTTGTTCATGAAGCTTGTTCTCTGTACAGAAAATGCATGCACAGAGGCACAAAACCAATGTATAATTTCCATGCATAAGTGTTCATGCAGCTGTGAAGATTCTTATCCACCCAGGATTCTCCTTAACACAGTTTCCAAATTCGAGAAACCCATTTTTTCATATTAGTATGCAAATGTTTTTGAATATTTTTTTCCATCACTACTTTGAAGGCCCTGTTTAAACTTAAGTGGATAAGAGAACAGAGTCTGGTGTCATGTTGCTGTCCTTTTGTGGGATATTCCATGTATCTGCATGACATAGTTTTGGCAGTATACTATCATTTTTACTACCAAGGATCCACCCTATAGAATTCTGGGACTTGGGGCATTGTGGAAGTGCTGTACTCCATGGGAAAGCGCCAAAGCTCTCTAGTGGAGAATTCAATGTCCTCCATCAAAACACAAATCCTAAGATTCCTCAGAATGGATCCATAGCACAATCTGAGTGTGAGATACAGAGGAAATGACAGGTTTTTTTCTCCATCCCTGGTCCTAGGAAACTGCCTTGGTAATAGCCTTATGAATTAATGGTGCAAAGTCTTGGTTTGAAGGCGAAACTCTGGGTTATTTTAGTACTCTGTCTCTACATACCACTGACAAAATAGAATGGCTTAATACTTTTTATATCATGATGTTTAGAATGATATTCAGAGAAAGCATAGCAGCTAGACTCATTGTTGAGTTTGGAATTAAAAAGAAGCATTTGTTTTTCACAAAAATCAGTTCTATCATCTTCAGCTGAAAAGGAACTCTAGCAGCTGAGCTTGGAAAGTAATCTGCCTCAGACCCTGAAGAGCTACTGCCGGACAGAGTACACAGCAGCCAACTACCCTAACCAGTGGTGTGAATAATATAAGGCACCTTCATGGATGATCCTAATAAGCAAGGACAGGCAAGGGGAAGGAGAATTGCAACTGAGCCCTGAAGTTCCCAAATAATGCTGTCTAAAACAAAGTATTTCACAAAGTTTGTGATAAAAGTTAAAGACTTACATTTCAAGCTACAAGAACATATTAGAGGTCTAGGAGGAGAAAGATGTTCCTATTAATGGAAAATGGGAGTTTGAAAAGATAACAGAGGGATAGTTGTCCCAACACAGAGAGGAAAGGTTCTGAGAGAGGTTAATAGAATGAAGGTGATGGTCAGTTGATTTAAGGAATAAAGGATATAGTACAGTGCAATTGGAGTGGTGAACAGCACATTTTAGGAAGATGTATCAGCCTCTGGGTAGAACAGAACTTGCGTGTAATTACTTAAGATATAGATCAGATGATCCAATATCCAAACATTCTGAAAAAGGTAGATCATGTTTCCAAATGTGAATGAAGAGGTTCCTTAATTTTTTGGTACTCCATCCACATATAAGCACCACAAAAAAAGAGTATTTAAAGCAGATGATTATATAGAAAACCAGAATATCTGTAAAACCAGTTTTTAAATAAACCATTTCTTTACCACCATATTTTTGATTATAGTAAGATAATTAATCTCATCATTACTTTAGTTATATTTTTATATGAATTTCCCATCAACCATTTAGAGGATGAATAAAACAAAAATTAAATAATAAATTTTAATAATGTATAGATTGTGATCTATATTCCAACTATAGTTTCCTTAAAAAAATAAAATAGCTTGAAGACCAAAAAAACACAGAGAACAAAGAAACAAAACACAGAGACAAACAAACAAAAAATATATAGAGGACAGTGGGAAAAAATGAAAAAAAAAACCCTTAAGGAATAGAAGGATACAAATTTTTTAAAAAAGAAAGAAAACTTTATATTATTATAATTTAGCCACTAGCCTCTATGGCTAAACTTTTCAATACATATGAATTTATATTTTCAAGCCAGTAATTTAAGACAAGAGTTCATGTTCTATAAATCTGTTCTTTGCTACAGTTATTGTTCTCCTATATGTCAACTTAATCCAGGCTTTTTTTGTCGTCGTGTGCCTTCATGTTGTTTTCGACTTATGGCAATCCTAAAGTAAACGTATCATGGGATTTTCAGGAGTTGGGAGCATGTGAAGCATGCAAGGTGACCCAGTTGGGTTTCCATGGCTGAGCTGGGAATCAAATCCTGATCTCAAACCACTGCACTACTACTCCAGGCTACCACATGACATGGAATCTCCAACCAGTGTTTGAACAAAGATACTTCTTTCCTTCTCCATAATTTAGCAATACATATTTTGCTGTAGTCATTTTTGCTGTAGTCAAAAGCATAGTTTTTCTAAATCTGTTTCTTGAACTTCAGATTTCAAAAGATTTAGAATTATTTAAGATTGTGTCCTAAGTTATCCCTAGTAATTTCTTGAGTCATAATGAACCCTGTACCCCCAGATTTCTGGAAAGGAACATGAAGTTTCAAGCTCCCTTCCACCAGCAAGTGAGGCTGCCATGAGAAATTGTGACAAGGGTGCTGTATCTGATAGCTGCAGCCTTGCCTGCTGGTGGGAAGGGGACAAAAACATCCTTTTCTTTGCAGGCTGATCAGCAACTAAATAGACCTCCTCTGTTTCATGTGGCTGCTGGCTTCTAAAGTGGGCCTGTATGGAACATCTATGTAGTCTTGCAGTAAGACTACAGAAGACTACATAGCTGTAACTCTGGATTATGAATTCATAGAGAATACTGACCATTAGGACTAATTTAAATTGATTTAATAAGCATCCATACCTAGAGCTAAGAAGAAATGGCCTCTGAAATTTCTCCTATGTATTTGTTAAGTGCAGAAATTGGGTAAATTATTTCACTGAACCTCTCACAAAGGAATAAAAATCCTCCATCAACTTATAGGGATGGAACTCATTTTTACCAGTGCTTGGGGCATTGTGTCTTTCTTTTCCCCTCGGTCCCCCGCCCCCGCAAATGCATGAGGCAGCAGCATCAATTGCAGTGGTGACCTCACTACATTTTGCATCCTCTACAATCCCCCAGTCCTACCATGATTCCAAGTTAATGTTAATAGGAAACAGTGGCCAAAACCATACACACAAAATAGTTAAAAATAGTCAAAACCATTCTGCAAAATGATCTCTCTAGATGGGGTGGAGAGCATTTTCTTAGAAAATCTTTTGAGAAAGTTCACTTCTGCTTTATTCATAGTAGCGATTTGGGCAGAGGACCAAATCTATCACCAGAGTCAGAACTCCTCTAAATTAAGCCACCCAGACCAGTGCTTCTTAAGTTGTATGATGTGGTGGACCAGCACCTCTTTTCTTACCCAATGTGCCAGGGACTGGTACAGTATTTGAGCCCATCAACTACAACTGTTTCTTTCTTTTCTGGAAACTCTTTTGGGTCCAACAACTGATGATAGAGCAGTAGCAGTCTACGGACCACCCCTCTAAGTAGCACTGCCATAGATTTCATTGAATATTACCAGCTCTTTATCTACTCCATCCTTTCTAGTCTACTAAGCAGCCATAGAGGAAACAAATAGAAAGTCTACATGTAGATGTTAACCTTAGGCCCTTTCCGCACGAGGCGAGTGAATCGCTCCGTGCCATTACTCACCGGTTCTTCTTGGCTCAAAGCAACGTGGACTTTCCCTTAAGCCCTTCTGCAGGGCTCCTCCATTTGGTCCAGGGCAAATCGGAGCAGTGCGAGGTCTGTAGATCCGCACTGCTCAGGCTTACAAAATGGCGGCTTCCTGTTCTTCGTGGGTCTGGACCAACTGCTGACACTGACCACGCCCACAGCCTGCCCTCCGCTGATTGCAGGCTTGCATTGGTGCAAGCCTGCGCATCTGCACAAGTGAGCAGGAACGCAATGGCGTGCTCCAGAAGATTAAAAGACCGATTTTTTCCAGTTTTCACTTAGCGCACTGGAGGACCAGTGGGGGTATTTTGGTTCAGACTAAGGTGCGGAACTAAGGTAAATAGTCTGAACCTAGTCCAATCCAAGGTGCGGATGACCTCCATGACAGGACGCCTTGGCCCGTCTTAATTTCCCTGTGCGGAAAGGGCCTTAGAGAGACTTATCGCACTTATCCCTTCTTCAGAGTCTCCAGGCCCCAATGGTGTACTTCTGTTGACAGAAAAAGCTTTTAAAGCATCTAGGAGAAGTTGATGCCCTCTCCCTGTGTGCCCTCCACATGCCCTCAATGCCTTCCTCTTTCTTCCCAATTCCTCAACTCTTTTCACTGTGTCAAGCTTTCCTTTGGATGGTTTCTCAGCCCTCTGGATCAATTACTACAGCTAAGTGGGAGTTGTGTGTGGAGAGAGGAATTGTGTGGTGAGAGGAATTGCTTCTTCCAAGGACAGCTAATGGAGCTTCTTCTGTCAACAGAAAAGGCAGATGATAAGGGCTGTTGTTGGTCTTTAATAACTTTTCCTCATACCCAGTCAAAATCTCCCACTACTACCACTGAGAACACCATTGCTTTCATGTTTCTATGAGCGCTACTGGAAGAAAATTACAGATATGATATTTGTTGGTCCACCCTGATGCAGGTAGATTAACCTACTTCTTTCTTATACATTCATTTTTATCAGGTCATTTTATATTAGCAAAATGAAGGGAAAATATTTGAAATGTGAATAGACTTAGTACTCTGACAGCATAGCATTGAAAGACAATTATTATATTTTCTGGTTCTAAGTAAATCAATAGTAAAGATTTCATGACTTTTTTTAGCTGCCAGAAAAGGATAAACCTGGCATCATTGATTTTCTCATTGTCTTTATTTCAGATTTTCTGCTTCAAAGATTTGTCTTTTTTCTTTAACCTCAATGGATATAAAGCCACTGTGCTCCCTCTGCAAGGTTTTAGAGTTTAAGGTTTCTTTAAGTTAGAAAACACATCCACTAGTTTTCTGGTGCCTTATTTCCTGGGAGAAACGGATAATGGATTGCTGTTCAGCTAGGATAGACTACGAGGTGTTGGGCTGAGAAGACCATGCCAAAGAGTCATCAAGCCAGGGATAATATATCTGGTAGGATGTGGCCCATCATAAGAAAATCAATCTTTCTTTCTTTCTTTCTTTCTTTCTTTCTTTCTTTCTTTCTTTCTTTCTTTCTTTCTTTCTTTCTTTTTCTTCCTTTTCCCTTCGTTCCTTCCTTCCTTTCTTTCTTTATGGGACAGATAGATTTTTCTTATCCTCAACAATGAAGGATGTCTCAACAGTTCAACAGAAAAGAATGGTCAGCCAAAACCACCTTACTGCCTTGTACAGGAAACAGCATATTTTATACATGTGTTTTGCACAAATGATTTTTTTATCAAAAAGTCTCAAACTGCCAAAAAAAATATTGAAAAATGCACAAAAACACTCATACCATTTCCCAGTGTGGGAGAGGAATGAAGAAAAGGAAGGAGAGGAGGAAGGAAGGAAGGAAGGAAAACAGGCAAGCAATCCTGTTGGGTCTTTTGTACATGATATAGTTTAAGGGTTCCACTTGTCTCAATCTAGCCCTATCTATCTCCTAACCCACCTTGTGAATGCTCCTCCTCCACTGAAAAGCAAGATACAGATTAATTGATAAATCTTAAATGTGGGAAGGAACCATATGGCTTCTTCATATACCGTCTAAATGAGATGTCCGCACTAGTAAGCCCAGGTATGATTTTATCACCTCAGTATAACAACAAATAAATCATTCAATTAAAAGGAAAAAAACTCTTCAGATTACTATGACGTGTTAAGAGTTTCCTTATTCACTCAAGCTCCAAAATATTGGAGCACTTGAAGGGTGCACTCTTAACAGACATGCTATTTAGGTAATATGGAATCCCGTGCTATGGAATGGAATCCTGTGCTATGTTAAGCTTTAATTTTACCACTACCTTGGAACTGTAATGGCTCTCGATGGTGGACCTAAGACCTCTGTTTGGCTATTCACATGGGTCTATGCAACTAAAGCTATCATGTGATGAGAGCTGTGTACTGGGTTTACTGCTTTGGGAAAAAGTTCTCTCAGGCACTAACTGTCTCTGTCTGCAGGACCTTACAGACTATACTTTTTAAAAATGGACAGTTAACCAGAGTAGCTCCAAAAACAAGGAAAGAAAAAGAAATCATGTTGAAGGCAAGCTGATTTTGAAACACAAGCAATTATTTCTTTATTAAAAGACAGAAAAACATAGCAGCAGAATCCAACAGAACAAACTGCACTCAATACAAGCTGTTTTGCAGAAGAAAAGTGGGGTAGAATGGCACAGATGCTAAAAAACTTCACTCTTGACAAGATTAAGGGGGTTTAAGGTATGCAGCTAAGCTTGAGAGTGTGCAGATACACATACACATGGATTATCTCACTCGCCATTGGGAAGAAGAGTCCAGTTGGCTGGGTGGCCAATGATCAGGGCAGCAGATGCTTCTCTTGGGGGACTCTCTGTGATCCTCACAGGCTCCTTCTGGTCTATCTCCACAAAGTTTGGCATTCTTCCAGACTCTTTCTTTCAGCCTTTTTCTATCTGGGGTACAGATCTGTAAGTCTGTGTCTGTAAGCAGGCTCTTATCTTAGGGGAAGCAGGTGCCCTCTGTTACTACCGTGTACTGGCCTGGTCTTTGGTGAACCAAAGATATCATTTTGATATCACAATTTGGCCCTGCTCTGCCACCAGCCAAGTGTTTGTGAGGCCACCAAACAAGCGCGAAGCTAGGCATGGCTACTATTTGCTGCTCACACCAAACCAAGCCAGAGATTGCTAGATCTGCTTTAGAGGACCTCCCGAAACAAACACCCTCATTAGACCCTCTGCCCTGAGAGGACACCCTAGTGAGCTAAGTGCTTAACTGTCAAGCTAGCCTCATTTACATACCGGCCATACCATTGTCAATTCGGAACATAATTCAATCATGTAAATTCTGACCTTTCGGAGACATTGTTTCCAACCCCAAACTTATTGTTTTCACCTAAGACCAGACTAGCCTATGGTCGTTCTTTCCCTGATAAAACCCCCAGTTCTGAGAGCTCCTCAGACCGCTCAATGGACTTGCGTTCAGACTGCTCTCCTGCCTTGCCGCCTTGTTCTGCGAGCTCCCCTCGGCTGCCACGCCGAGTCCTCCTACCCTCCATTGGCTTCCCCAGGACTGCAGGATTGGTGACATATCATCCATTCCCCAAAAACTCTATTTCCTATTCTAGTTAGGAGTGTGTTCGTATTTTCCTTAATAATTGTCTAATAAATCTTAATTGCTATTCTGAACTACCTGACTGCTCACTGACCTGATGCTGTAGACATAAGGTAAAAGATCCCTGCTAAGTTACCCCACCTAGAGAGTGCTCCAGCTAATTTCCCCATCTTTGCTTGGTTTGGTTTGTTGTTTGGGCGCCCCTCCTGGGACCCCCAAGTCACAGGGTAACACCCTCCAAGTCTGTGTGTCTGTATTGAATCCTTTCCTAACTTGGGGGCTGTCACCTAGATTCAAGGGGGTGCCTTCTGGGAGAAGGTAACATGACCTTAACGTTATACTCTAGAGATTCAGAGATTTAGATATGATCTCTACTCATTACCATCTGGGTATTGGTAATGATTCTTAAGTTATCTGAGGAGATGCAAACAATAGATTTCATATACACAGTACAAAGCCAGTTCAATAGGGCCATTTGCTCTCTTTCAAATCCGAATGGGATTTCCCAACATCTCTGCACAAAGCACAATGGCAGTTCTACCAGTCTGAACCAGTTTTGCAGGGCTTCTCAAACACATCAAGGAGCCATTTCATTGTCAGCTGGAGGAAGGTTTTTTTGGGGGGTGGGAAAGTTCCATGTAGTAGTCTGAAATGAGGCCTGACTTCTCCAAGATGGACATGGTGTCCAGGCAACTGATTGCCCTGTCCTCCACATGTTCAAAAAATATGCATCAAAGTCTACTTGTAAGTAATATTTACCAAGCATAACTCATAAAAAAAATCCGTGTTGCAAGTGTCCCATTTGAAAATAAAAGGATGACAGAATAGGAAGGGGAACTTGCAGGTCAATTTGTGTTTGTGTGTATGTGTTACTGTCTGAATTTGTTTCTGTGTGAATTGGGTCTGGGTAGCAAAGAGCGATGTCACGTGCCACTAGTGAAGCAACTCCACCCATTTGAAGATGTGGCCCCACCCACTGCTGCCATGTGGTTTCCAACAGCCTTTCTGACAGAGCCAATTTGTCTCTCAGTTTAACAACAGCACAAATAACTTAAACATAGAATTAACAATGCATTTTCCATTTTACTCCAAATGTCAACACAATCTGGTTAGTTCTATGTGGAGAAAAGTTAACGATATTATTTTTCATAAAAACAACAAAGATGTTGTATTGCTAGGTCAATGCATGTCCATTCTACCGTAAGTCATGTTTCACAAAAGATGTGTTTAAAAATGGGAAGCCACCCTCTAAATTCTAAACCAAGAAAAGTCTGTGAAAAAGAAAGTGAACTGTGCCTATTATTACTGCTAGATGTTACTTGGCAAATTTTCAAGCATTAGTTACTCTTCTCACCTCAATATCAGCACAGATGGTTACATATCTCCCATGCAGCCACATTTCAAATTAATCCATGAAGATTATATGCATTGTGTATAACTTACTTCCTTATCTCCATTAAGTAGTATCTACTTCCCTAGCTCTAATGGTTATGTTGATGGAATACCATTCATCACAATTACCCTGTTCCTCAAGTCCTGCTATCATATAAGACAGCACATTGGAAAGATCTGTAGATTTTCAAAGCTACAAGGGCCATTGGTATCTCATCACCTTTTAAAAGTTAAGTGATAATTATTACATTTTTTTTAAAAAAAAAATCCTACACTGGATATTTTGCAACTTTTGTAATATTTGTATATGTATATATATAATATTACAAATTCTGTATGCACACACACACACACATGGAGATAGCCAAATTATATACAAAATATAAATCTATGTATGTGTGTGTGTGTGTATAAAGGGCGTACATATGTACACATTAAGAAAACAAAAATAATGACCACAGGTGATTTACGTAACTTAATAGTAGATAATGAAGACATCAAAATATTTCAGGATATCTTGGCTCAGACATTAATCAGAATGGAGACTGCAGTCAAGAAATCAAAAGAAGAGTAGGATGTGGAAAGGCAGCTATGAACAAACTAGACAAGATCCTCAAGTGTAAAGATATGTCATTGAATACTAAAATTAGGATTGCCATGCCATTTTATTTCCAATTTCTATGTTGTGAACACTGGACAGCAAAGAAAGCTGATAAGAAGAAAATCAACTCATTCAAAATAAGGGATTGGAGAAGACGTCTTTGGAAACCCTGAAGGACAAATGAATAGGTCCTAGAGATTACAGGCCCGAACTCTCCCTAGAAGCCAAGATGACTAAACTAAGGCTGCCATATTTTGGCCATATCATGAGAAGACATAACTCACTAGAAAAGACAAAAATGCTTGGTAATGTAGAGGGCAGTAGGAAAAGTGGGGGATTGCATAACAAATGGATGGATTCAGTTAAGGAAGCCACAGCCCTGAATCTGAGAGACCTGAGCAGGACAGTTGATGATAAGGTAGCTTGGAGGTTTCTATCAATAGGGTTGCCATAAGTTGAGATCAACTCGATGGCAGTTAACAAGAGCAACAAGACATATCTTCATGTATTACACACAGGGGCACTGACATTTACCCAGCTGTTCTAACATGGGAAGAAATGCATGTTGCTATGCTATAACTTCAACCATCTCATAAATCATATTTAAAGGATACGTTTGCAAATGTCCAGGCATAATTTGTTTTCAGCTGCTGCTTTCTGTTACTCTTCTTGGCATTATCAGTTGCCATTGACAGAGGTGAGGAAATAATGCATGCAATTGTGTCACAATGTCATGAGACAAGTTTTCCAACAAGATTTGGCAGATGAAGGAGACCCTGGCCCATATCTGCTGTATTTAGTGTGAGAAGCCCTAAGACTCTTAGTCTGCTTTGAATGATATATGAAACTGCATGTCACTAGTCAGGAACCAAAATGTTTCACTCACTTTTACTGAATAGGCTGTTCTGTATATTACATCTAACCATAGATGAATACTTTACAGTAGTGTTCTAGGTCACTTAAAAGTTTGTGTGGGAAGATTCAATCTAAACAAGCAAGGAAATGTTTTTTTGATGTTCCAAAGAATAAGGATCAAATATCAAGCAGAGAAGTTAATATCTGTTTACTTTCAGAAACAAGATAAAGACTGTTAAACAGTTTGGAGCAGAGCTGAGAAAACTTATTGGCCATACTAGCTGAGAGATTCTGAAAGTTTTCATCCCAGAACATATTTCTTCCCATTTATCTTTCTCAAAACTATTTATTAGATGAACAGTAGTACCTAGTGTTGTTTTTTTTTTAGTGAAATGCTAATGAAATCAAAGAGACTAAAATTAGTCATCATTAACTAAATCTTACTGATTTCATTAGCGCTACTAAGTATAAAGAAATTTGAGTCTAACTGTATTCCTTAATCTTATTTTGTATAAGCTCCTTCTATGCAGTGAAAGGAGGTGGGATGTGATTTTCATTTTTTTTTCCTTCCTTCTTGCAGGTCACTGCAACATCACCGACACTGTTCTGGAGAATTTCCCAATCTTCAGAGCTGTAAACGGAATGGGGAAGCAGTACATCCCCCTTCCTTTATCAGGTATATGCAAGAACTTTGGATCAAAGCCTGCAGATTCAGTGAGGCCTTTAATGTGGAATGTGGACAGTTTATCTAGCTAAAGAAGTACAGCTAAGTGTAGAATCGTTGCATATTGCATTATACTATTTTCTGGGAAAACATTTATCTCTTCTGGCATGAGATAGTGAGTAGAAAGGTATTTGTCAAGATAATAGGGCCTATTTCTGCTCTCACAGAAAGAAAGTATAACTCCATTAGAATAGGAAATCTTTTGAAATTAGTTTCAGCTTCCACCTTGTAGGTTAATTTTCTTACAAGACATCCTGAATTGTATAGTTCTGGATGATGCTACTAGTTTCTAAAGAGGTATTATTCTCTTTTGTACATATGGGGAGAAAGACATCACTAGTCTGATTAAATTTCACTTTTGAACATCAGATTCTTCCTGTAGTTTTAGTTGGGCACAAAATGTATATTAACACTAATTATTTGCTAATTTTTATGGCTGAAGTACACTAATAAGTAAGATACTTACATTTGCTTAAATAGGATGTTATATATGAACTCTGGTTTTCTTTCAGTCTAACATGATTCTCATGTTCTGTAACTCCTCTAAATGGAGGCTTAAACTTGCCATGATGACATGATTGAAAATGTGAAATAAAAGCATGAAATTTTATTTCTATGGAAGAGTATAAAGCATATTCTCAAGACTACATTGTCTGTAAAAAACATTATCCTTCAACAATTGTGTCATTAAGAAAGCATGAATATTTCTTCCATCTAGGTTGCACTTTTCCAAACATTAACATAGATTATAGAGAACTGGGATTTCATTTAAGCAGGATGAAACAATTTAATTTTGTTTTGTGAACTTGCTCTACAGGTGTTGTTCAGATACTCTGACTTTATGGAGGAGTCGATCAGTTTCATTTCCTCCCACAAGGCTTTTAAGTCCCATGCACTTTCCATTTGGAATATGAAGACATCTCTGAATTTGATCTTTGGTACAGTTCTTCAGATATAGAGATTGAGGATCCTGTAGGTCCTGCAAGATGTCCAACTACTAGATCAGAGGTGCTCAAACTGAGGTTGCTCAAATTGGAAAAACATTTACAAGATGATACAAAGCTGAATTCTGAATTTTCATGCACTATAATAACAAAACATAGCTAGTGCAAACATGTTATATAACCATACCTAGTCACTTCTAGTGTCAGGCATTTTGGCATGACATACTGTTCCATGCAACAAGGAAGAATTCAGCTTGAGCATGATGTTCCAAATGTGTTATATTGCTGCCTCTGATGGTTGCCTGAAAATAGAATCATTAGTACTGATGCTGGAGTTCCTATCATTTTCTTCTTTTACAGATAATCACCATATAAAAGAAAGGGGTCTGATCATGCAAAAGGTCAATACAAAACTGCATCTCTTTCCTGTATGCACATATTATGACACTGCAAAATCATTTGCTAGAAAAGAAGAAAGTGGTATCAGGCACATGCTCAAATTGTCTAGATTGTACATTGTGAATTCCTAGAAGTCTGAATACATTCGAATACACTTAAGGGAATATCAAATGGTGTATTGCTGTGTGACTGCAATTTGCTGTTGCTGTGTGCCTTCGAAGAATCATAGAGCTGTAAAGGGACCTAAGGACCTTTAGGTCCAAATCCCTGCTCAGTGCAGCCAGAGCATCCCCAGCAGGTACCTACTCATCCTCTTTTTTGAAGACATGCTTTCTAGGAAATTGGTTCCATTGCCAAAACACTCCCACTGTCAAGAAGCTCCTTCTAATGCTCAATAAAAATTCTATCCTCCTTTAACTTAAAACCATTAGACCTAGTCTTCTCTTCACCAAGCTGAACATGCCCAACTCCTTCAACCGCTCTTCGTATGTTTTGTTCTTTGTACCTGTTATAATCCCTGTTGTCCTGTTCTGAACCTGCTCCAGCTTTTCTTTATTCTTGTTAAAGTGAGACACCCAGAAATAAACAGTACTCTATATTAGGCCTGACCTGCACAGGCTTTTGATCTCATTCATCATGCCTTGTCTAAAGTTACTCTGAGGCCCTTTCCACACAGGGGGGCATGAAATGTGGGGAAACAGGGCGGCACATGCGGAAACAGAGCTTACCTTGATGTGGGTAAATCCGTCGCTGCGGGGAGCAGCATGCGTTCGCCGCTCTACACGGCAGCGGCGTCTGGCAGCATCTGGCGGTGTCCAGCGGCGCCCAAAATGGTGGCTGGTGGCTTCTGGTGGCTCTCCGCCAATTGGAGAAGCGCACCAGCCAGAAGCCCGCCCCCGGGCAGCTTGCGTGCCCCTGCAATTCCACATGGGGCGCTGCGACGGGCTAGCACGCGCGTGTTTTATAAAGGCCACATGAAATGTGGTCTTTATAAAACACACGGTGCCACCCCCGCAGCCACACTAGGGCGGTTTGAGGTGTGGAACCTCCACATTTCTAACCGCCCTAGTGCACTCCACGGTGTGGACGACCTCCGGGTGAGGTTGTCCTACCCCGTGTTACCCCGTGTTTTCCGCCCCGTGTGGAAAGGGCCTATGAGTCCATCTTTATCATTGTTTCTCGCAGTGCTTTTTTTCCTCCACAGTGCTTACAATGCTCATATTTATAAAGTTTAAATGTATGACCCAGTGAGGAAAATGTGACAAAACAGGGAACAGGGAACAAAAATTGCTTTTTTTTTTAAACCTCAGAGATATCACTAAAACACAGACTGTCTCTTGAAATCTATATTTGGGTGTAACCAGTTGCATAGGGACAGGGAGGCGGTTCACCCCCGATGGCAATGTTTTTGGGGCATCCCAGCCTATAGCCACGCCCCCACCCACTCTGGCCCTGGCCCTGCTCCTGCGTGCCCTGCCCATGCTCCCACACACTGCAGCCACACCCCTCATGCCATAGCCCCCCACCCACCCACCCCACCCACTCCAAGCTCCACCACTGGGTGTAACCTGCTCTACCCAAGTAATTATTTCATAGCAAAGCAGACTTCAGCTTTGACTCTGATGGTACTTCTTCCACAAAATCTTCCTATTTTGATGTGTGGGAAAATATTTTAAAACAGAGGCTGTAGTGACCAACCTGCATGATACTGTTCTTGATAGTGAAAGGAGTCCATCAATGTAATGTCTGTAGATAAAGGTTAAGTATCAGTCCTCAAAAGAAAATTAAACAGCACAGTCTGATGCAGAGTTCTGAGTACTCTCAGCTTTGTCTTTCTGCTATCAACAAAATTTACGCTTGTGCATTGTGATGTAAAGTAACAGAATCATTTTTTGTTCTGTAACTTCAGTGTCTGCAACAGGTTTGTGAGTCAAGTGGCGAATGCATTTGTCCTTGTACAAACTATTGGACTGTTGCTTTATATAGCTCACTGAATGACAAGCTTTTGCAGTCTTTCCTTTATTAAAATAAACTAAAGAAAAGAGTAGTCTCTGACACGGTGGCTTTAACCAATTCTTTAAAAAAAAATGAAAATTGAAAGATGCCTAGAGGAAAGGGCTCCGTAGCACTCACTGGCTGGTAAATGTGAATAGGGTTGCGTTGCATTTTCCCTTTTCACTTGCAGAAATCTAATGAACACGCTAATTGCTTATTAGCTTTGGAATGGTTAATGTCTCCATTCTTCAGTTAACAGATTTTTTTCTAAATACTTTCTTGGTCCCTTTTAACCTAAGCACTCTGTAGGGAAAACCACAAACATGGTCGCAAGCTCTGTGAGGTTGCAGTGATTTATAAATATTGTTCCCTTTTAGACACCCAACATGTTAGGAAGAAACACTCTGAAACTGCTTCACTGCAGATTCTTCATTTGTGGCAACCTGTATGCCTGAGCTGAAAAAGCTTCTGGGTGGATTCTTACGGTTTATTAGTATTCTATGTGATCCAGACAGGCCACTTAAATTTCAGAATGCACTATGGGAGCTTGGGTTACCATAGCAACCACCTTCCAGCTTCCTGTGACTTTATAAGGTTGGAGCACTATACATTTGAAAGGTAAGATGTTCACTGAACGTTTGTTTCCTTAACTAAACACCAACAATGTTCAATCACTTAATAATTAGAACTGCCTGAAAGACATATTTTTTAAAAAATATCAGACTATTGTGGCTAAACAGCGAGCGTATTTCTGAGATTACAATATATATTTATAGGCACCTATAGCGACTGTATGGAAAGGTAACTAGACTTATTTTTCCCATTATCATACAGAAGCCTTTTGCTATACAGCAGTAGTGCTTTTTAAAGGAAGGTTGTGTTATTTGGCTATTTTTGTGCAGCAGTTATTTCTGCATGGAGTACTTCATTTCAGCCAGATCGTAATAAATAAAGAAGGTAGATTTTTAGATAAAGATCTTGCCATGGACTATCAAGCTGGTTGTGATGGGATTTTTTTCCCCAGAGGTTTCTTCGTATCTTCTACACTAGAACATGCTGTTCAATAGAGAATGTATCTTTCATTTACTTAAACAGAATCATATTTGGTGCAACAAAAGAAATAGCTAGGATCATCTTTTTTGCACTTTAACAAACCCTCCGATATGAGTATCTGCTATGCTTAACATTTTGCCACCTGATGCCCACATAACTAGAGGTGTCCTGTATTTGCAAAGGAGCTAACACACATGAAACATGCAATGACATTTGCATATTCCTTCAAACTTAACTGATACGATCCTTATGGCCCAGTCCACATGACAAAAACAAACAATAATTTAAAACCAGTACTATCTACTGAGTTTCCTAACGTAACACAGTTTATTTCTTGATTTTATTTTATTGGGAAATGCGAAGCTAGTACTGAATCTCTCAGTCAGAGCAATCAAATTGGCACAGCAGGAACTGAACCACAACCACCTACATATCCATGTGCTTACAGGTTTTAGAAGAGAAAAATAATTTTAGGATTTGTAAAACAAATTACTTGTTCATAATCAAATATGTAGTATAATGGAGGACCTCCTTTCTCTCCTGAGGGAAGTAGAAAATGGCTCCAGGTTAGAGTGAAGCAGAAAGAGAGTAAGTGTAGTAGAACAAGCAAACACAAAGTCACCATAACACAAATGGTGATGATACCAGTCAGGATAACTAAGAAGTGGTTTCAAGACTGTAAAAAAGAGCTATCCAAATTTATATGGAATGGAAAAAACCAAGAATGAAGTCCAAGTGGCTAACTGATCCGAGACACCGAGGGGGCTTCGCAGTACCAAACTTAGAGCTATATTACGAGGCAGCATGCCTAACTGGGATGAAACCTTGGATTCTTCTGGACAATAGGAAAATGTTGGCTCTGGAAGGGCATGATCTTCATTTTGGCTGGCATGCCTACTTGTGGTGTGGGAAAGCCAAAGTCCAAAAGATTTTCCAAAATCACGTGATACGAAATGCCCTTTTAAGGGTATGGGAGAAGAACAAGCGTTATTTCTGCCCAAAAATACCATCATGGGTTTCACCGATGGAAGCGCTTTTGATTAAAGGTCTGAGAAGACAGGGCAGCTGGCTGACTTATAAAAACATACTGAAACAATGTGGAAAGGAAATTCAAATGAAAGATCAAAGACAACTAAAACAAGAAGGATTTGATATACATTGGTTTCCCTTCATGCAGTTAAAAGAAAGATTTAAAAAGGATATACAAGGAAAAGGGATGGACTTAAGACAAAATGAATTAGAAGAACTGATGTTAAAAGGTGATAAAAAGTTACTTTCAAGATTGTATAAAAGATTGTTATCCTTCAAACTAGAGGAAGAAACGGTTAAAGACTGTATGACTAAATGGGCAAGAGATCTCAATCATAATATTCTTTTAGAAGAATGTGAAAATGTTTGGAAAACTAATATGTTATATACCAGATCCTTTACAAGAAAACGTGCTGAAAATGGTATACCGTTGGTACACCCAGCAAATTAATGAAAGTGAACAAGAATATGAACGATCAGTGCTGGAAATGTAAAGAACAAGCCGGATCCTTCTACCATATGTGGTGGCGATGTGACAGAGCAAAGAGACTCTGGTACACCATATAAGCTAATATGCAAAAAAAATTGAAAATGAAAATTGATTTAGTCCCAGAATTTTTTTTACTGGGAATCTTTGGTGCAGAAAGCTCAACAGATTTTTGTACTGAAAGATTAGCATGGCATTTAACTGTGGCGGCCAGACTTGTTTATGCTAAACATTGGAAATCAATTTACACCCTGACTATGGAAGATTGGATAGAGAAAACTATTGAAATAGCACAAATGGATAAATTGACTTACAGATTAGATAATAAAATGGATAGTAAGTTCTATACAGCATGGGAACCCTTAACAGAATTTTTGGAAAATAAGGGTATCCCAACTAAAGGTCTCAAATCATGAAGAGAAGGTGAAATGTGATTATTGTTGTAATAATGGGACAAGTTCTAGACATGAATGTGGTGAGAGGGAGAAGTATGAGAAGTATGAGAAGAGATGTAGAAACAATAAGTCATTAGTTCTCGGAAGAAACGAAATGTTGAAATAGATAATAGTGTAAGTTGGATAAAAATTGTAAATAGAATGGAAAATAATCAATGGGAAAATGAATAATAGATTCTATTCTTTAAGACATACAGAGGTGTTTTTTTTTAAATACAAGATATAAGGCTGTATGTCGTGAAAGGGGGAAGTGCCCTATGTTTGTGGGAATATGTTAGTGAGAGGTGTTGGTTGTTATATGTATGTATTTGTATATGTTATAGATATGCATGTATTTGTATATTTTGTGTACTAGTATTTGTTTATTGTGTAATAATTTTGTAATGTGATGTTAGGTTGGATTGTTTTTTTTTTCATTTTTGTTTTTATAAAAATAAACTCAACCCCCCCCCCAAACTAACAATTAGAAAGTATAGGCATACAAATGTTTCTAATTCTAATGTCTTTTGTAGAGCATGCTTTGCCTTCAGCTTGATAAGTTCATATATTCATATATTCACATCTGTCTTCATGATACAGCAACCTCTTAAAGAAGACTGATAGCATGACTGATGGGTCAGTTTTGACATTATACCAAATGACAGAAACTGCAAACTATGATTTAAAAATCCATATCAAACCATGTTCTCCCAGCATTACTTGCTCGCCATTCACCAACTCCGGCAATTCAGATATCATGACAAACCATAATAATGTTTCTTTAATATACTTGTTACCCTGTTTACTGAGGGTCTCGGGAGGGACACCAAAATGTGCTCAACTAAAGGTGAGGAAAATTAGCTCAGAGCACTGCTTTAGCGTTACGAGAGGCAGGGTAACTTAGCAGGATCTTATAACCCAATGTTTACGGGGTCAGGCCAAGCCAAAGAGCACACCAAGTTTAAGAATAACTGAAATTTTATTTAATACAGACAAACAATGTATGCAACACACTCACACAAGTATCTAAGGAAAATAAAGGTTGGAGTGGTATAGAAGGATTTTGAGAGGGATTTTGAGAGGGATTGCTGAATTGGGTGATACGACACCTGTCCTGAAGTTTGAGTTCGTTGGTCTGGAGTCTCAGTACATGAGACTGAGGGGACAGCTCACCAAACAGAGCGGCAGCAAGGCTGGATGGAAGTCTGGAGCGATCCAAGGAAGGTCTCGGAATCAGGGTTTTTTGTAGAGAGAGGTGTGACTGCAGGCTATGCCTTACTCGGGGACAACAATGAGTTTTGGGTGCGAGACAATGTCTCCAAAATGTCACAATTTAGTATGATTGAATTAAGTATGAATTGACAAAGAGGTAGACTATATGCAAATGCTCAGTGCTTGGCATTTAAGCTTCTAGCTTGCCAAGTTACCTGCTCGGGGCAGGGAGTCCTTTGTAAACAGCATGCATACATAATGAGGGTGTTTGCAGAGAGTTCTCCTAAAGCAGTGATCTGGCTATTTCTGACCTGCCTGTATTGTCTTGGGATATTGCAGCGTTTGATGGCTGAGCCTAGTTCTGTGCTTGTCCGGGGGCCTCTCAAACATGTGGAGAAGGGTGGTATGGCAAGGCGAAATTATGATATCAAAGTGATATCTAGTGCTATCGCCAGGTAGGTCTAAACTGCAGTAACACAGTGAACCTATGATCAATATCTGGACTGATTTTTTGATGTTTGAATCAAACCATTCCCCTGTTAGTCATCAATTCTTCAATCAATCATTCAATCAATCATCAATAATCAATCAATTAAATGACATAAATCTGTATGCAAATCTGCCCTTAGAAAGGTCCAATTTGAAAATCAGGTATGGGTAAATTAAAGATACAGTTCGGGATTGCAGAAAGTTGAAAACATAATCTGTGCCGCTATAAATGTAAGAGCTGATATTTGATATTTTCATACACAGAATGGAAATAATAGATACATTTGTCATAGTCTCCATTTAGATTCCATGTGATTAGTGATTACTCTCCTGGCCATAACATACAGAACTATACTATATTATTACATTCACCCATGATTCCTCACCTCATGTTGTGTGAATGTGTGTGTACATGTGACAAAGATGGAATGAAAGTTCATAATGTGTTAGCAATGCTATGAGAAGATACTGTACATGATGTAGACAAAATAGGATTGCTTCTTCATGGTTAAGTGGCTATTTTCTTTGACATCCTCTGGGCAAAGGTGAAGACAGCCAGCATGCTGAAGTAGTATAACTATTGGTGTTAGTGTTGATTAGGGCTGTGGGAGACAAAGGCTTGAATCCTCATTCAGCCAAAGAAACCCACTGGATGACCTTGGGCAAGTCATACTCTCTCAGCTTCAGAGTAAAACATTGATAAACTCACTCTGAACAAATCTTGTCAAGGAAATCCTATCATGAGTTTGCCTTAGGGTTGCCATAAGTCATAAACAAAGGCACACAACAAGAACACAAGTTTTTAAAGACTATGTGTAACAAATGAGATTATGCAGTCCTACCAATACTGTCAAACTGCCGCCCAATGAAGTTCCCTTGCAGAAGCCAGATTTTAACACTTCTGTTAAGGTGCTGGGGCTAGGATACACAATACATAATTAAAGCATCCTCACACCGGATTTGTGACCTACAGAGCTCCTTATTTTCTCACCTGAAAAAGCAAACATACAGACCAATGTGTCCACATTGTGTCAAATCCCATATTATATAGAAGAGCACTCTATCTTTTTTTTTAAAAAAATGTAAAAATAATGAATATTCAGGCACTTCTGAATTCATTAATTTGTCTTATTAATGTGGTGAGATGATGTGATGTGTGTGTGCATTCCCTATGATGAAAGCTCCAAATAGAACCAAGTAGTAGTGATTAAGGAAAAATATTAAAGCAGCCTCACATGCTCTAGTCCACATTTTCTCAGCTAGGGCTCTCTGGAACCACAGGTTTTCTTGAGAGGTTGCTAGGGGTTCTGCAAGAGATCATATTTGGAAAATAATAAACATTCTAATGCATTTTTCACCTCTTTTGTTTAATTTATGTACAGAACATATCATATGAAAGTGGCATTAGATCTGGAGGAAGATGTGAAAACAGGAGGATGCAATATTAACAGTTTAAGACATTTAGACACCAACATATTACTAGTAGAAAGGAAACAAAACTTAGGACAAGTGCTGATGAAAATTAACAAAGAAAGTGCAAAAGCAGGGTTTCAGATGAATAGAAAGAGAACAAAAATAATGACTGATGATGATTAACATAACAAAAGTAGACAATGAAGATGTTAAAATAGTTAAAATATTTCCTATACTGACTCTGTCATAAATCAAAATGGAGACTGTAGACAAAAATTGTAAGATTAAGACTTGGAAGGGCAACTATGAAAAAACTCAACTGGTCCCTCAAATGTAAAGATACAGAATTATACCTTTCACTATTTCAATATTTCAAAAATCACAATAATCTATGCAGTAGTATTTCCTATTTCCATATATGACTTTGAAAGCTGAACAGCAAAGAAAGCTCCTATGAAGAAAAACAACCAGTTTGAAGGGTAGTGAAAAACAAAACAAACAAACTATCAAAACAAAACAAAAACCAGAAGAAAACCACCTTGCACTTTACATATTATGGCAAAGCCTTAAACTGCATAGATTATGAGCTATGGCTTGCTGTTAAAGAAGTAAGTGAACTACAATATTTTTATTTTTATGATGTGCAACCTATACTGTGCACAAGAGGCCACTGTTAGAATGGAATGTGGAAAAACAGAATTATTTTCAGTCCTTTTAACTGTTATGAGAATACCTACAAGTCTCTTTTCCCTTCCTTACTTGCTTGCTTGCTTGCTTGATTTAGGTTTGCTGATTTCCAGAGGCCATAAACTATATCCTGAACTTTCAGTATTGTGGAGAAGGGGGACAAGGTAGACAGTATTTAGGGACTAGAATTTATTAGCTCATAAGCTTAGTATTTTGGTAATATTATTTTTTTCAACATTTCGCTATAGAAATTTTTTTTTCTAACTAAAGAAAGAAGGTAACACTAGAGTGAGAGTTAGAACTCCTTGTGGTAGTATAATAAATGTTAAGAAATAGCTTAGATGAAGCATTCAAACTATAATCATGTGGCAAAGTGTGAGGATAGTAGATTTAAAAAGCAAAGGAATTTTTTGCATTCTAACCAGACAGTAGTGGCTAAGATGGATTATGTTATCAATTGGAGCTTGAAATCTCTGGTCTGCTGTGCCATAAAAGCCTTTAGTGAGGCATAGAATTAACTGCACAGAACCCGCACTGAAGAATATAAATTCACTCGTTTTCTGCACAAAGAGGAGATTTAATTTGCTGTTTATTGTTCTTTATCCCCACTCATTACTATCATTACTCATTATTGCTCTTTCTAAAGTGAGCAGACAATTAGGCAAAATTAAGAGTAACAAGAGGAGTAAATTACATAATTAATTGTTAAATTGGTAGCGGAAATCTGACCTTATTTAGAGTCAGAGAAAAAATAAATACAGCATCTGTTTTTCTAAAATCAACCTCTGTTGTTGGCTGAATGTGGCCATTGGAGACTGAGACATTTTTTTTTTTTTGGCATTTCTGGAGAAGATCAAACTTTTAAAAAGTCTTCTTACCAGCTACAAAAATCTTAGCAAAACTGTGGGTCTTTGCAAAAACCAAAGGATAACACATCAGGTTTCATATGTTCATTCACCAATAAACTGCAACTTCTAGAAAAAAATAGGAATTCAATTATTTATTTTGGCAGAAAACGAGACATTTTGTCCCACTGAATGACAGGACATAGTAGGGAAAAAGAGAAGCTTGTGTTTCTAAACATGAGTTGAAATCCAATGTATCATATGCTAATATCAGGATTGTTGGCACCTTCCTTCTTGTCTCCCCAGCAGGCAGCGCACTCTGATACTGAAAATATACTCTGGAGGAATGTATGCAACTCTGGAGAAGGGTATTTTTTAAAAAATGGAACTGCAGCAGGGAGAAGAGATTGTATTACCCATGCCTGTGCACTGAGTTCTGGTCTTGCACAAGTAGATGTCCATCTTCTTTGATCAACAAAGTAAACAAATGAGAAATCATAGAATGTTATTTCTTTATTTAATATACCCAAACTTCAGTTGACCTTAAAGACTCTACTTAGCTTGATGGATTGAAGGATGGAGGATGATGGATGTATGGATTTATCCATTCATTTAATTTTTTGCCTGCCTTTCTCCCAACACGGAACCTATGTTGACTTACAAGAGGATTAAACCAAGATACAACTAATGGGAAGTCATAGAATGTCCTTTCTTTCTTTAATACATGCATATCTCAGTTGGCCTTGAAGACTAGGATGGATACATCTCTCTCTGTCTCTCTCTCTCTCTCTCTCTCTCTCTCTACACACACACACACACACACACACACACACATACAGATAGATAGATAATCAGACAAATGTTTATGATCCATATTGACTGAACATACAAAGAGGGGACTGTACTACTCCACCCTTTCTTCATCAATTCTAGCCTTCTCCTCACTGTGACTGAAGTGTGGGTGTCATCAGCCAGAAAAGACAATAAGCCTCACAATTAGAGATGGTTAAGACAAATATCCCTGGCCTAGGCCCTGGGCCACTGCTGGCTTAGCAGACTCATTTGACAATATCTAGAAGCTGGAGTGAAACATCTGCTGCAAGTAAAGCCACTTCAGGCGCTGACATTTCCACAGGCTGTCACCTCTGTCACAGTGACAGACACATCCACCACTGCTTGGATCCAAGCCAGTATGAGGTAAGGCTACTGATATTATTACCATCTCTTCAAAATCCCCATCTATTGCACTGTATATATCAGTGAGCAAGAATAAATTCCACATGTTTGTAATACTCTAAAGTCACCAGATCCTATCTGATCTTGGAACCTAAGCTGCGTCAGCCCTGGTTAATACTTCAATGGAATACTGTTAAAAATACCAGGTGCTGTGGGCTACATTATAGAGGAAAGAACTTGCAAAACCAGCTCTGAGTTTTCCTTGGTAAAAGAAAGCCCTAAAAAATTCATGGGATCTCCATAAATCTAAGAAAGCCTTATGAAATTTATGGGGTCTCCATAAGTCAACAGGCAACCTGAGGGGGGGTGTGTGTGTGTGCGCGCACACACACAGAGAGCAAATGTAATGTAATGAAGCCACTGACAGTAAACACAGCTAAAGAGAGAGATTGAGAAAGAGTGTGTGTGTGTACAAGGGAATTCTCCTCACTTACTCCTAAGTGATAGCACTGTATACCCAAATGTCATTGGCTACAGGTCAACTTCCTTCCTTCAGGAAGAAAAGATCTAGAATGGGATATGGAACCAATCTGGAAGTCAGTTGGGGAACACCATCATCTGAAGGAGTGGCTTTCCTACCCTATTGTTGTCTAAATGATACTGAGGAGAACTATTTTTGTTTTGAAAAGAAAGAATTATGAATATGAGACAGATGTTTTGTGGGCACAGTTGCTTGAATGTGTCAATGTGTTAGTGTAACAACACTTTAGTTCTCTTTTGGTATGTCTCAAATTATCACAGAAAAAAGGCATCCCTTTTCCGGGGGCAAAAATTGGAAGGTGGCTGAGCTATTTACACTGAATTATTGTGACAAGGGACAAGAAGGAAAAGTCAACATGTTTTGAACTGATGCTAATGAATGAGCTTCTCTGTACTTCGTTTAGGTGGGATTTGTCATGGCATCCACACTCTCATGATAAAAAGGCCATTTGCTGAAGTCAGTGTGAACTGTATGCCTTGCTGTCCTGCAAGACCATTTTTTTTTCTGTTGGAATATAAATGAAATAGAAACAAACCTGGCCTCCAACAATTTGTTTAAACAATTTGTATATTATCACTATCTAATGAAATTTTGGACACTGAAGGTGAAGAAAATTAATTATAGGCTAATGTGATATATCTGCAGTTAGCATACATTAGCTCCTGTCAGCAGACTCCAAAGTGACATATAAGCCTAGTTATTAATTTTCATAGACACCAGGTACCTGTGCAGAAAGATTTGTTAATTAATTAAACCTTTCCATGATGTTTGCTTCAAAGGTAATTAAGGGGAAATGCTGTGTATGGATCCCCATGATGATATCTTTAAAAAAAAAAAAAGAACAGCATTGCCATTTAGCACCATAAAAAATTTACCACTGTCCAATAACGTAGTAAGCAGTCATGAGCTTTTGCTTTGGGTTATGTGTACAGCCTCTATTATCCACAGGTTCTTTTTAGCCTACTGATGCACGATTACACATGAGCCTGTTATACTGAAGAGAAGAGTTTGCAATGACACAAAGAGCTGTTTAATTTGTATGCATTGTCCAAAATGGATCTGTGCATTCACGTTAACACACAAATATATGCTGTGTTCTACCTTCTCTGAGCAAAACAAACTTCTTTGCTTATGTGTTGATGATTATATTATTTGCTTAAAAGCATAACGGTGAATAAACCCATGGGAAACATCAATATTCTGGGGGCAACTGAAGGCTTTAAATAGCCTTGAAAATACTCTACAGGCAGTAACTGGCTGTATATAGCAACAGTTCATGGCAATCATATACTGCCTTTAGCACTCTTGCTAACTAGGCTTCCATAACAATTTGGGAACACAGGAAAAGGCAATGTCTCCTAAAGCCTAGTTTGACAGCACAGTGAAGCATTATTTTAAAAAAAGAAAAAAAAACCCAGCATTTTATGTGCCAAGGGAACTCAAACTGAATGCCAAGAAATGCTGAATTCTGCAGCCTGCATAAATTATGCAAATCATGCCAATTTATATTGATTTCCCTATTTTTGCACAACATTTACAAAAGTAGAAGGAAGGAAGTGAGGAATGGCACTGAAAACAGACTCTGTGTACTGAAAATCCATCCATTGGATCTGGGGCTTTCATGAAATATCTACATTATCTGAACAGTCTGCGCTGGCTGTAGTGAACCTGGATTTCTATTTTATTAAAATATTTATGTTTCATCCTGTATCTCAGTATCTAACCACCATCCAGCCTGTTTCACCCTCTATACATCTTCTGTAAGCCAGGGAGCATTATGGGCTCCACAGCATCATGATGGTGTGGTCACACTGAAAGCCTTTCCATCCCATCCTTCCACAGTAAGATTAAGCCTTCTACAGAATCGCCAGGTCTGTCCCCAGGGAAAGACTATCTTAAATTGGCCCCCACTTTTGCAGCAATAGTCCATTACTTTCATTCTCACCTTCATCAAGAAGTGGTTGTTCCATGACAGAAGGAAAATCCCTGAATGCACCAGATAAGCAAAAGATCAACATCTTTTCACCAGTAACAAAAACTAGGTCAGGTAGCCCATGTGTGCTGGACTAACAATATATTGAGACACACACACCCACACCAATATGCACACATACTTTTCAAGGCAGTGCTCTCACTCTGAGATTCCTTCCCCTTCCCCTGAAGATTAGAGAAGAAGATCAAGGCCATGAGGTCTGGGAACCCAAAGCACTAAGCAGATCCTGACAGGACAGCCTCAGGGTGAATGTTAAGTCCCCACAACCACAGTGCTGGGATTCTCCAACTCCATCTGCAAAGCCAAGATGACTATCTTAGAAATGGTGATTGCTGTGTCGCAGAGTGGTCAATACTTCAACAACATGCTTTTCCTCCCTCTATGAATCATCACTAGATGCAAGGTCTCAAAACTGGTGCCAAAACAAATGGGTTTCCTTCTCAGGACAGGGATAGAATCCTTGCAGGTAATGGCAGCTCCTTCTCCACCCTCCAGTTTAGATTGTTGCTGCATAATATACTCAGAAAAACAAAACTGGGTTGAAACCATCCAACCCAGGTCTCACTGATGTGCTCTGGGTTACCCCCCAACACACATTTGTCATGGATAGTAGTTGATCTATCATTCAGCAGCAGCACTGAAAGACCAAAGAGGATGGCTAGCAGGGCAATCTGATTTCTGAGAGGCAAGTGAAAGACTGAAGGGCAGGATAGGTTTTAGCTGTCTATACTACCTTTTCACTACCTGACGTGTCCAGTCCTAGGCACCATGCCCTCCTCTTCCCAAGGTCATGCTAACAAGAGCACATCAAATTCATCTATCGATAGCAAGGTTATAAGCACAGCAAAGCCAGTTCTGTCACTTTGAACTTATACAATCCATGTTAATATACTCTAAAGTATAAAATTTAACTAGATTCTAAATTTGGAACATCTGTACATTCAAGTCTTAGTATTCTAGATAAACATTCCCTAACCTAGTTCCCCCCAGACATGTTGCACAAAAACTCCCATTATACCCTTCAGATGTGTTGAACAATAAGCTGCACCAATGTCTATTTTAGCTGGGGATAGTAGGATTTGATGTCCAACATATCTAGAAATCAGCAGAGTTGGGTAAAGCTGTTCTAGGTATTTTCCATCTCATGTTTTCCACACAAGGAAATCGTGCACACTAATAGATCTGTATCTGTACCACCAGAAACCTTATATGGAGCAAAGGGGCAAACAATAAAGTAAAAGAGGCCCGTGACAAAGAATGAGACAGATCTATGTTCTTCACAATCTGCTATTTCTTACGAAGAGATGTGAGACTGTTTTCAAAAATGCTGATACCATTTCAGAAGGAAGTCAGACGCAGTGCAAATGAGAGGAACAAAGAAAGATCAAGGGCAGCAGAATAGATTGCAACTGCAGGTTTAGCTTAATTGGTATGAGTGGAAAGTCTTTCCATCAGGCTTAAGCACCAAGCGTGTCTAAATAATGCTGAGAAAATTGAGTTAGAGAGTGTACACACAACAGTTAGGCACTGTGATGATTGCATTTCAGCTGAGACTGGAGATGTCTCTAACGGAAATCATTTTCCTATTTATTCACGTGTGCAAGAAGGAAAGGACATCTAGAATTAAATCTGAAGCTGAGCTCATGAGCTTGTGTTTGGTACCTTGAAGTCTAATGCTGGAAGACTGGTCCTATCAGGATTTTTTATGCATCTTTTACTTCCAATTCAACATGGCTATTAATCTAAACTAAATGTTTATAGCTTTTCATTGATCAAATGGAAAGTAGAAAAGTGGCAATCCAAGTTCATTAGGAGCAATCTCCTTTGTTAAGTTTTAGTAGTGCTCAGGGTAGCAATAATACTACAGTTGGCTTTTAAATAATCACTACTCTCCAAGCTTTTCCAGAACCAAAGCTGCAACTGCAAATGATGGCCCTTCAGTTCTACCCTCAGAAGTGTGTGCTGAGCACTGGTAGTGGAAAGAAAAAGAAAAGGCTGCAGATGTTGACACACAAAGAAAGGTAAATAAACTGTACCACCCTTCGGCTTTGGCATGTAGAATACAATACTCAAGTGCAAAGTGGTCCAGTTTTTTATCAGCCCTGTTTCGTTATTTTGTTGACAACTTGTAGGTGTTAAATATGCCATGGGGAACAAAATCATTCCGTGATCAAGAAATGAAGTAGCTAAAATAGCATACAAAGTAGCAAAGTGCTTCTTATTCACTTGGCTTAGCACAGAGTGGATTTGAAAGCAGGGTCCCTTTCACACTACATAATAATAGCGCTATGATTCCACTTTTACTCTTGTGGCTGCATCTGGTAAAATCCTGGGATCTGGAGCTCGGTGAAGAACCTAAACAGCAAATCCCAGAATTTCATAGGATAGAATCATGATAGTTAAGCTGGGATCATACTGCTATAATTGTGTATTCTGAAACGGCTCCAGGACCATTCCTACCTTCAGGCAAAGTGAGGCATTCACAACAAGCTGCTGGTTTTGTTCCTCTGACTATCCTCCCTGAATTTCCTGGCTGTTCCCTCTTTTGGAGGACAATGTTGTATTTGCTACACAACCTGCATATCCCACACATCCTGCTGCCCCTATGAGTCTACTGCCTGAGGTAGTGTTGCCAGGCTGACTATAAAACAGGGCTCCTGTAGCTGTAATATTTAGAAGATAAATGGCAGTGGGGAAGCATCAGTGCCTGGAACTGGATGCACAGCAGTGACATCCTTCCCTGGAACTTGAGCCCCTCCCTGCAAAAAAAAATCAGGGAGATCAAGGAGGATACCTGCTGCTGTGTGGGCAGCTTCATGAACAGAGGTAGACATTCTGCACTGCTGTTCTTCTTGCTTTCCACTGACAAGTAAATAGCTATATTTTGAAGGCTGTTGTTGTTGTTTGCTCTTTGCTTTGTTTTCAACTTATTGCAACCTAAGGTTAATCCACCATAGGGTTTTCTGGTCAGGATTTGTTCAGAGGGGGTTTGCGTTTGCCTTCCTCTGAGGCTGAGCAAGTAAAGTGTGACTCACCCAAGGCCACTCAGTGGGTTTACATGGATGAGCAGGGATTTGAACCCTGCTCTCCAGAGTCCTAGGCCATTTCCGCACTAGACTGTTATAGCGCTATCATTCCACTTTCATTCCGCTATCATTCTGGCTGGCCCCTCCCTGAAATGCAAACCCCAGGATTCCATAGGGATGTTGAAAGTAGAATGATAGCGCTACAACAATCTAGTGCAGAAATGGCCCTAGTCCAACATTCAAACCACTACACAGGCTGTTGGGATCTGCATCAGCTAAAAGGTGAGGTTTAGGGGGCAGAAGGTGGAGAGATGTCATGGTTCTTCTTGACAGAACTTTATAGTAAGCCTTTCTGAAAGAGAGTCTACTAAATAGTAAAGCAACCTCAGCTCAAAGTGTTGTGGAGAAGGTTGCCCCATTGTCCATGCTGGATTAATATTTAACTTCCATTCCAGCTACTTTGTGCAAGGGAAGGAATCCCCATTTGTCCTTCACCTCAGGTGGCACAATGTCATGGGCCAACACTATGTGGCACAAAAGGAATGGACATGTTCTCTTCCCTCCCTCTCCTTTCCTCCTTCCTTCCTTCCTTTCTTTGTCCAGAGTCACCAGTAGCCTATTCACATTCTCCTGACATCTCTATTATTGTTCTAAAGTCATTGTGTCTTGGCAAACATGCTTGTACAATATCTCAGTAATGATTTTTTCTCTTTTTTCCTTTTCTTTTTGGTCCGGAATCAAAGGTATTACAGAGCATGTAAGTTTTTTCTCTCATCATAAACAACTAGTTGGGAACAGATACTATAAATGGATTCAATTAAATCTTTTCCTTTCTCTTTTCTACAGTACCAGAAAAGAATATAAAACTTTGGAACTTGGTTACTTTATGGTTGCTTTGAAAAACTTTTGGCTCACGGGAACTGTTTGTTCCTTGGAGTTAAAATTCAATAGTTAAGGCTGGCTTTAAATGAACCACATTGTAAAGAATCTGTTTCTTTTATCACTGATTTGCCCAACCTTTTACTCATCAAAACCAGAAGCTTTGTAGTAGTAGCCATCATTAGGAGCACTTTTGAAAAATATGCCTTTAAAAAAATATATGGCATTGTCTTATTTAAGTGTTTCAGGGCTCTTTTTAAATTTAAGGTTCCATGGGATTTACGTCTCTGTTTATTTGTTTTTGTTTTTATTTTTATTTTATTTAGTCTTGTTATTTATCATATGTTGTCTTAGGGTGCTTGGTTCTGAAAAGTTCTCTCTGTTACCTAGGTTTATACCCAGAGGTTCAACATCAGGATAATGTAGGGAGTTTCTGAGTAAAATATTTTGGAGTAATTTTTTTCTGGTATGGTAACTTAACTTGGTCCTGAATGAAAATCTCTAACAGAAGATTGTGATATATGGAGACTATGGGCATTTCCACACTACACAGTTATAGTGCCATTATTCTACTTTCAATATCCTGTGGAATTCTGGGGTTTGTAGTTTACTGAGGTCAAAGAACTCTCTGGCTGAGAATTCTAAATGCCCCTCCCTAAACTGCAAACCCCAGGATGTTGAAAGTGGAATCATAGCACTATTATAGTGTAGCATGGAAAGGCCCTGTGAGCCTGGGAGAAACTCTGGTGGACATTGTGCTAAGAGGCTAAGAAGATGCACTCTTTGAACCTCCTTTTACACAGTTCAGATTTCCCTTCAATATATGCCCTTTTCTCCATCTCTTTTTGGTCTGTCATAAACACAAGTCTTTTGCTAGTCGATGAGGTATGCATATGTGCCTTCAAGTCACCCACTGGCTTATGGCAAACTCCTGAATTTCATAGGGTTTTCTTTGGCAAGGAATAGTCAGAGGTGGTTTGCCATTGCCTTTCTCTGAAATTTAGCCTACGACATCTGGCATTTCTTCATAGTCTCCCATCCACGTACTAGCCAGGACTGACCCTGCTTAGCTTCCAAGATCAGATAGGATGTGGTGCCTTCAGGGTATTTAAGGTGTGTGGTACATGGGGACCCTTTAAGAAAAAAAATAGGTGAAAAATTTAATTTAGTATCTTAAACATGATTACTCAGGAGTTCAAAGGCAGATTTTAACTGTGAAGCACTCAGAAATTGTTGCTTGGATGAATGAGTTGTAAGTTTTGCTTTTGCTTTTTTTTAAAAAAATCACAAGTTCTTTTCTTCAGATTGATAGGGAATATAATGAATTTTGAGAATTATTTATTAAAAAGATGAGCTATATCTAACTAGTATAGCTAGGAAAGATGAAGAAAAGGGGGAAATTTAGCTATAGTTCAAGGAATTCATCTTCCTAGCCCACTAGATAGACACATAGATAGATAGATAGATGATGGATGGATGGATGGATGAATGGATGGATGGATGGATGGATGGACGGAGAGATAATTTGGTGAGTACATGTGTGTATGGGGAGAATACAGACACACACATGGGAGGACATTTACCCTCCCCTCTGACACACCCCTGGAAGAAGTATACCATATGATCTCATGGTGAAGGGTCCCCTTGCAGTCCCAAGTCATAGAATACTATCACCTTGAAGACGTTTGAGGCTCAATGAGCAAGGCACAATTTTTGGTTTATTGGACTAAACACAGAGAAATATAAAAGTTTTAGGGGAAAAGGATGTTCAGAGTCTCATTCTCTAAGATCCTAGGAATGTGGGGACTGGAAGAAAAGTTCATTAGGAGAGAATTCTTTTGATGGGCATTGACTTCATTCCCCCCCCCCGCCATCCACAGCTACAAAACCAAATTAGGAACACAGTTGTAGTTAGGGTTATGACTAGGAATAAGGTATAATGAACACATCTTTTATTTTCCAACCCCAGAAAGAACTCCTGAACAGGTCATGCCTGTAGACAACAAGCATATGTCATTTCTGCTTAAATGCAGAAGTATATGGTTTACCCTAAAAATATCATGGCCCCCCCCCCCCCAGAATGCACTATACTGGTTAACACACTAAAATTACCCAAATGGGGGGGGACCCAATAGATTTTAGGGGACAATTTTGCCTTGTTTGTTTAAAAGAATAACACCTATACATACTAAGTGGCTTCTGAACTAAAACATAAGCTGACCTGAAGTGCTGCATCTTAGTTCATGAGGGGTTAAGACTACAGTCCAATGCATTCTTAGCAGGGAGGATGTCTTATTGAACTGCATGGAACTTCTTAAACATCCTTCAAATTGTATTGTAAGGCCCTTACATAACCCATTAAATATTAATAACACTCAGGAAATAAGTCTAGAGAAAGCTGATATAATTAGCAATAAAAAGTAATAAAGGCAGAAACTGAAGGCACCTAAGGGTTTAATTGTTATAAATGAATATATTTTGGACTGGTAAATTTAAATATTTGAAGTTGCTCCCTCTTGAAAACATAGTCTCTATAGTCAACTTTATCACCTTGGAAAAATCAAAGAATCATAGAATCATAGAATCACAGAGTTGGAAGAGATCCCAGGGGCCACTAAGTCCAACCCCCTGCTATGCAGAAACACCCATCAAAGCATTCCCAACAGATGGCCATCCAGCCTCTGCTTAAAAGTCTCCAAAGAAGAAGACTCCACCACACTCCGAGGCAGCATATTCCACTTCCAGACAGCTCTGACCGTCAGGAAGTTCTTCCTGTGGTTCAAGTGGAATCTCCCTTCCTGCAGCTTGAATCCATTGCTCCTTGTCCTAGTCTCTGGAGTGGTAGAGAACAAGCCTTCTCCCTCCTCAATATGACATCCCTTCAAATATTTAAACATGGCTATCATGTCCCCTCTTAACCTTCTCTTCTGCAGACTAAACATACCAGTTCCCTAAGGCATTCTTCATAGGGCATGGCTTCCAGACCCTTCACCATTTTGGTCGCCCGCCTTTGGAGACACTCCAGCTTGTCGATATCCTTCTTGAATTGAGGTACCCAGAACTGGACACAGTATTCCAAATGAGGCCTAACCAATGCAGAATAGAGTGGTACCATTACCTCCCTCAATCTAGACACCATACTCCTATTGATGCAACCAACAATTGCTTTGGCTTTCTTGGCTGCTGCGTCACACTGCTGACTCATGTTCAGCTTGTGATCTACGAAGACTCCCAGATCCCTTTCACACGTACTGCTATCCAGACACACGTTCCCCATCCTATATTTGTGACGTTCATTTTTTCTGCCCAAGTGCAGGACCCTGCATTTCTCTCTGTTGAAATTCATTTTGTTAGCTTTGGCCCAGCTCTCCAATCTGTCAAGGTCGTATTGAAATTTGATCCTATCCTCTGGTGTGTTAGCAACCCCTCCTAGTTTGGTATCATCTGCAGATTTGATCAGCATGTCCTCCACTCCTTCATCCAAATCATTGGTGAATATGCTGAATAGCACTGGGCCCAAGACAGAACTCTGAGGCACCCCACTAGTCACTTCTCTCCAGGATGAAAAGCAGCCATTGGTGATCACCCTTTGGGAGCGGTCAGTCAACCAATTACATATCCACCTAACAGTGACCCTGTCCAGCCCACATATTACTAGCTTCTTTGCAAGAATGTCATGAGGAACTTTGTCAAAGGCCTTACTGAGGTCAAGATATGCTACATCTACAGCATTCCGTTCATCTATCAAGCTTGTAACCCTATCATAAAAAGAGATAAGATTAGTCTGGCATGACTTATTTCTGAGAAATCCATGCTGGCTTTTAGTGTTTATGGCATTGCTTTCTAAGTAATTACAAACTGACTGTTTAATGATCTGCTCTAGGATCTTTCCTGGAATTGATGTCAGGCTTACTGGGGCATAATTATTAGAGTCCTCTTTTTTCCCCTTCTTGAAGATGGGGATGACATTTGCCCTCCTCCAGTCTACTGGGACTTCCCCTGTTCTTCCCCTGTTCTCAACGATTATTGCAAGTGGTTCAGAAAAGACTTCTGCCAGTTCTTTTAATATCCTTGGATGTAGTTCATCTGGCCCTGGTGACTTGAATTCATCTAGTTTGCCAGATATTCCTGTACTACTTCTCTACTTATTCTGTGCTGCATTTCCCCTGCTTCCTCACCTGCTCCCCACACCCCAGGTTGGGCACTTCTATCCTTTTGGGAGAAAACTGAGGCAAAGAAGGTATGAAGTAGTTCTGCCTTCTCACTCCCCCCCCCGTTATTAATTGGTCACCTTCTCCACATCGTAATCCTATCATTTCCTTGTTTTTCCTTTTGCTGCAGACATATCTAAAAAACCCGTTTTTATTTTTTTTTATGTCTCTGGCAAGCCTGAGTTCATTCTGTGCTTTAGCTTCTCTGACTTTCTCCCTACATCTCCTGGCTATTTGTTTGAATTCCCCTTTGGTGGTTTCACCATTCTTCCATTTCCTGTACATGTTTCTTTTAACACTTAGCACAGCTGAGAGTTCTTCAGTCAACCATTCTGGTTTCTTTAGACACCTGCCATTTTGTCTCCTTATTGGCACAGTTTTCAATTGTGCCTTCAGTATCTCACTTTTAAGAAACTCCCATCCGTCATGAACTCCTTTCTCTTTTAGTATTCTTGTCCACGGAATTTCAGTAAGTAACTCTCTAAATTTGGAGAAATCAGCTTTCTTAACATTTAGGATGTGTGTCTGGCTACACTTGGCTTCTCCTTCCCCCTGGATGTCAAACTCTAAGAGAGCATGGTCATTCCCTCCTAAGGATCCCACCATCTCCACCTCATCAACAAGGTCATCCCTGTTGGTCAGGATCAGATCTAAAATAGCCAATCCCCTTGTTGCCTCTTCCACCTTCTGGACCATGCAATTGTCTGCAAAGCAAGCAAGGAACCTGTTGGACCTTGTGGTCTTTGCAGAATTTGACTGCCAACAAATATCAGGATAAGTCAAGGAGAATTATGTTGTGGCAATAGTTCAGTACTTATCAGGATCATGGGCCAAAAGGGATATGTAACACCAGTTTCAAAAGGCTTATGATTTTACATTGGGCAGCATATGGTTGACATCACTGCTGTTCAATTAAATTGTGCAGTCGGCCAACCTGTCATGCTGCCCTGGGGGCTACCATCTGCCCTGTGCACTCACAGAGGTTCCAATATATCTGAAAGAGCCTGCTGACTGCATAGAGTGCCTTGGGAGAAACATGCTAGACATGGAGAGCTGAACCTGAACAGGAAGTTCATGGGCTACAGCTGGCACTGTTTGTAGGAGTCCAGTTGTCCATATGACCCCTTCTACCTGTTTCTTTAGAATAGAGAGAACATAATTCATACCATGAATGCTGCAATTCCGAAGAAACGAGTACATCGGGATAGGTATTTGTCACTGCAGTGAAATGGGGAAGGAAGCCATAGGCATCCCATTTCACTGCAGTGACAAATACCTATAAGGAATTGAGATAATTACAGTTATCACACGTGTACAACAATAGGGTTTTAAATGACAATTACATTGACTCTAAGAAAGTAAAAAGTAATCTGACAGCATACTGGCAAAATTTACTCTGCTAGGGCTGTCCATAACCATAAACTGTATACCAAAGCATGTTCTCCTTTTCCCAGTGGTCCATCTGGTCCATGCATGGACCCAGTACATGTACAAATATATGTGCTTTAATGGAACCAGACTTGCCCAATCCTTTGCTTCAATGCTTACCATTGTTAAATTATATGTATTGCTTGAACACATTCCTCCCATTGATAAGGGTGTGTTTAAAGAGATATTTTGCACACATATTAACTGTACACATTTTTCTATGCATACTTCCCCCCAAATAGGTTTGTTTTTTTCTGGATGTATCTGTAGCTGTCCATCAATATGAACACTCTAGAGAGTAAGAGGCATTGCCTTGTGGAGAGAATGAACCAGGTGTGGATGAAGACAAGCCCATTGAACCTTGGATTGAGAGGGGGAATGATAGGATGAGAGGAGGAACATCAGGAATTTATTTAATAGCAGTACAGCTATAGGAAGGATGGAATGGCAAAAATAACTGCATATACAAACCCACTTAAATTCAGAAGGCAAAGCAGTAGATAATTATCTATGTGTGTATTTATGAATAAACAAATAAATATTAAACCAGAAAGAGACATGATATAGGGTTGCCAGGTGAAATAAGAGACAGGGCTCCTGTACCCTTAATGGTTATGTGCAAGAGGGAATTTCATCAGTTGAAGCTTGCATGAGAAACACTGGTTGCTGAAATTCCTTCTTCTACACAACTATTAAAGGTATATGAGTCTCCTGGCAACCCTGAGAAGAATTCCCAGCAAAACTGATTTTCAAGTATGTGCCATTTTACATTCCAGGGCTCATGTAACATTTAACTTTCACTGGGGGCTTCTGCTCACTTACCCTAGTTGTTCGCCTCTCCTCCTGCTCACTTGTTTCATCTCCATGGGATAGGGATGGGACAGGGTCATTTGACTCTGTTCCATGATAGACAGCTGCCATTTTAGACCCCCCTGAGTAGATTTTTTTTAATTTTTATCCCCCTCCCAAAACCTAAACCAAATAAAAGAAAGCAAGAGAAAAGACAATCAAGATGACAAATAGCAAATAAAACAAACATTAATTCCAAAATCAGCTGCATATTTACAACTTATACAAAGTACCTTTAATAGTGTAACCAACTTAAAATGATAAGGGCCAAAATGATAACTGATGTGATGGTGGACACACACACACCCCAGCAATCTTGCTCAATTATTAAAGTGATGAAAGCAGCCCAGACTATGGTGAACATACGTTTTTTAAATTTCCTCCCTAGCCATTCTAATACTATAGATCAATTCTTCTGAAAAGATATTTTCTTACTCATGGTCTAGCCAAGCCAAATGAAAGGTCCAGTTTTCCACATTCTTGTAATTTCTAACTGTGCAGACCTCAACAACAGAGTAACAAGATTTTCTGCAGAGCATTTGTGATATCTCCTTCAAAAGTAGTTGATAATAATAAAGTTCCTCTAGGATATCATTAATTCACACACTGAATTATTCCAAAAATCTGCTACCTTTGGGCACTGCAACCATATGATCTATTGTTCCTACAGCTCCACAGCCCCCTCAACACAACTATGAAGTATTCTTGTTTATTTTATGGAGGTTAACCTGTGCCAAGTGGCACCTACGGATTGTCTTCAAAATACATTCCTTGGAAGAAGCTGATATTATTTATAACAGAGTGTGGTCCATATTCTCAAAATGCAATTCATGTATCAGACCTTGCATTTGAGATGATCTAAAATGGTAACTATCTGCTGCAGTAGAAAAGCACTGCTGTCTTCTTAAAGAATTTTAACAGGTACGATTTGGGAGAACATTTGCTCAATTTGGGGCTAGCCATGTAGAAATAAGCTGACGATGAGCAAGGTTAGCAGTATAAGCCCTTCTGAACCACAAAATCATAAAGTGGTACTGGGCTAAGTCTAACTCTGATGTTGGCACTCTTATTCTTAAACTTGCATTTTGAAAAAAGTATTTAAGCGCATAATAGAAGAGGATCTCTAAATATGACACAACAATATAATTTTAAGCTGATCTGGTACTGTCAGAGGTACTAAAGGAACTCTTTTGTTGAGAATTCTAAATAGGTCTCCCTATGCTACATACCCTAGCATTCCACAGGATGATATATGACAGCTAAAGTGGATTTCATTACCCATTGGAATTATGTTGTTAGATGTGAACTCACACTATGGGATATAAAACCCTCAACTGTGATCCTGAGTTCCAGTATTTCAGGGGGTGGGGTGGGGTGGGGTAGGGTAGGGTAGGGTAGGGTTTGGTTTATTTAACATCTTCACTGAAATGATCCTACTCCGGCCATGGTGAAAATGATACATGTATCAACATGGAGCCATGTGTTGTGTGATTCTTCTGCATTCCTATCTACCAGAGGGTTTCTCTGCTATATTCATTGTTTTCAAAGGTCTCACTTCCCTAATTTACACTTCCATTCTCACCTTCACTACCACCCCTAAGATTTAGAACTGGTACAAAAGTCATTGTAAGCACAGGTTAGACACCTGTAGAGACTTTCAATAACAGTTTCACTGTTCATTAAACCTGTTTCAGGCTCTTAAATGTTATTTGCTGAAATGATTAGCATTTTCAGGAAATGACTAGATGAGGACTGTTATCTTACAGTGAGAGCAAATGAAACATAAACTAAATAGTGTGGAATATTTTATTATGGATTAAGTATTTAACAGTCAGTACTTAAGTAGTAGCAAGAACATTCTTGTGACAGACTAATTTTCTTCTTTCTGGAGCCCCTTCCTTCCTTCCTTCCTTCCTTCCTTCCTTCCTTCCTTCCTTCCTTCCTTCCTTCCTTCCTTTCTGTTAATGATTTCACTTCCATTATTAAAAATTGGAATTGTTTAAAGCAGGGTCTTGATACACGCCAATCAAATTATGACTCCAGCTGACAGTTTAATCAGGCACTTACTTTGCACTTCACAATTTAAATGTTGTGAATAATTAATTGTAATTACTCAAGTGTCACTTAATCAAAATTCTCTTATGTGCTGATAATCATCTCAGTCATTCCTTTCTTCACTCACATACTTAAAGGATATTTACACATTAATATCATCACAAATGCTGAGTAATTTAAATCTTTAAGCTAATTTTCTTGCTAACCTTTCATTGTAATCCATCCCAAAATGCAACTGCAGTAAAGTTAAAGCACCAAAGTTGTTCTAGTTTGTGATATGTTTCTTAAACATACTGGACAGAACTTAAAAAAAAAGTCTGCGTGCAGCATTCTATGTTCCTGGGGGACAGATCTCAAGAGTTATAGGAATTTTTTCAAGATTTCCCATTCCACATTTAGAAAGGGAGATCCAGCTTCCTACCTGTGGCTGTCAAAAGACCTTTTTTTGGGGGGGGGGTGATATGTTTATTTATTAAGTTCAACTGTCATTACAAATCAGCACAATAAATATAAATCAGTATACAATAGACCCTATGTATATGTTGCCGTACACTCTATAAGAAATATTAACCAACAGTATGAATCCAGCATTACAGTATTATAATCAATTATAATCAATAACTATAATCAATTATACCCCCAAAAGATATAAATGAAATTGGTCAATAATTAGATAATTTTGAGTTTGTCTATAACTAATATAACCTAGAAGAACAATCATTATTTTACCCTAACAATTATTATACCCCAACTAAGACCTATTCCATATATTCACTATTTCTTATCCTAGAATATTATGAAAATCTAATATAAGAATCTAATTAAACTTATATTTAACAAAAAAAGGAAGAAATATGAGAGAGATACAAATATAATCAATATGAGAAGTAAAAAAAAAAGGAAAAAAGAAAAAGGGAAAAAAGAAGAAAGAAGAAAGAAACGGAAAGGAAAAGAAAAAGAAGAAGAAGAAGGAAAGAAGGAAAAGAAAAAAAGAAAATGGAAATGGAGAAAGAAATAATGTGAGTGAAATAAGATTATGAAAAGAAAAGAGAACATAATATATAAAATGAATTTACAACTCTATTTATGATTTACAGTTCTAAAAGAGATATTTCTCCCCATCTATCTTTCCATATACTTTTTAGAGCCTTACATTTTTGATTCAACATGTCTATACTTCGATTTTGCATGTGGCTGTCAAAAGGTCTTTATCCAGTGCTTTGCCAGCATCAAAGTGGAGACCACGGATGGAAAGAGTATTCTAAAATACTTGGAACATGATTGAAAGAAATGTGCTTCACAAGTACTGGGAAACCTTGATGAGGAGACACCTAAACTGACAAGAATCTTTGCAGCTAAAGACTTATTGTGCACAAAAACTGCACATAGGGGCTTTTTTTGGAACAACCCCCTCCCCAGCATTTTCCAGTGCAGGAAGCAATATTTTCCATACCTACGATAATATTTCATGCAGAGGAATACTAATTCTCATGCAGAAAAAGTTGTGTCCTGTGCAAAAGTCCCCATGAGAATTGTGCACAAAGTTAGATCTTAACAACTGCATTTTTATAAGAATATTTATGCACAGAAAAAGCTGTTCCTTTCACAGCAAGTTTTGTTTTTTGTGCAAAATTTTCAGCACTAGTTTTTTTCTTTTTTGTGCAGAATAAATCCTGAACTGCAACTAGTCTTCAAAAACTGCACAATTTTTTACAGACTTTTTCACAGCAAGAAGAAAATTGCTACAATTACTCATTGCTTCCTTTGAGAAGAAATTAGCAAACAATTACACCACTCTTGGGGCCAAACCATCCTTGTGTTCTGTACTAGTTATCAGGAAACTAAAAGATAATGCCAAAAGGCACAGAGAAGAGATGTCTCATGGAAATGCTAGCAGAAACTGTGAATCTCCAAGATCCACATCCTTCCATTCCCTTGATCTGCCTCCATAAAAGGGCAAAAACTGTTTCAGTCCTGGAGATGGTATTATTTATTTCCCACAATCTATGAGAGTAGGGAGAGAAGAAAAAAAAAGATTATGCAAAAAGGGTATAAAATACCAAAAAAGGGGGGTATAATACCCACCTTTCTATGCTAGCAGGTGTGAGTCAACAGGCACAGATAAAGATAGTTCTTTAGCCATTTTTAAGTGCCTAGAAGATGCCAATTTTTACCCATGTTATATATGATATTATTTTATATTTTAAGTTATAAGCTGCTTTGAGCATCAGTTTTGAGTTAAACATGGTGGTGGCAGTGGCAATGATGATCAGGATGATGGTAATGCTTGGTTTCATAGTCTACAAGGTGTTACCAGCTGGAGTTTGGACCATCAATGATTATAGTTGTTTCCAAGAATCTAGGAGTGAGATATCATCAGAAAACGTGGCATGTTCCAACTATGCCATAACAATCCCATCTATAATGATTGCATTCATCCTTTGAGTATAGATGTAACTCATAAGATGTATTTTAAGCCACCTCAGGTCTCAGGCTGAGAGAAAGGCGGGTATTAAATAAATAAAGAATGGCATCCATGATTAACATTCAGAAAACTAAATTTTCCAGAACTACAATGTTAAGTGCCAACATAGTTGAGCAAAGTCATTCTGCCATTGCTTCCAGAATAGGGGTGGGGAAAAAATGATCTGCGCAACATGGGACGCACAACCCCTCTGTTGCCTCTCTAGCCTCTCTCGATCTCTCCCCTCCTCCCAATTTCTTCAGGTGAAAAATGATGGTAATGCAGTTTCATAGCAGAAAGAATGGAAGCATCTAATGAACTGGATGAATTGTAAAAGAGAGACCAGGTCTCAACATGTATAAAAGAAAATTTTCTTGCAAAAAATTTCTGCCAGGAAATATTTGCATATTTGCAAAAGCAATTTAGAAACCAACCTGTAGGAATTTCAAAGAAGTATCTCCATTGCTTCTGCTTTGAAGCTGGTCTGTTCTGTTCTCCTGAAGAAGGCCTTAGAGGAACATTTTTTTTAAAAAAATGCATTCTAAGACTCAGTTTTTCTTTTGCAATTGAAAAAATTCTACCTGGAGCAGTGGTTTCCAGCCAAACATGCGTTGACCCCCAATCCTCATTATCCAACCAGCTGAACCAGCTCAGAAGACAAAACTGGGAGTAAACTTCCAGTCATTTCTGGGGACAATTTTTAACCTTTTTTGGGGGGGGGGGTGCTGAAAATGAGCCACTGTAGATTGCTGAGGATGGACTGGTCCAAAAATTGACCCCCTATTTAGCTGAAGTTGCCTCTCCAGCTGTAAAGCAAGCAGCCAGTAAATCAGATAGGAGCGAGCAGACAGATAAATAGGATCAATATTAGCTTGGTCTAGATGAGCTTTTTTTCCCAGTTGAGGAAAGCTATTGCTCAGCTGCTGTCATGACTCACTTTCCTCTGGCCAGGACTTAATGGACACCGAAGAATCACCCCCATCCTTTGAAGCCTTGTAAAGAGAGAAGGAGCATTTTCATAGAAGTCAGCATCTGTTAAATAAAAAACACTGACCAGACAAACACCTTACATACAGAAGTAGCCATGTGTATATCTCCCAGCAGATGCTGGGAATCTTCATTACTCACAACCATTTAGTTTGCTCGACTGGAAGTGGTCTTGGTGCTTGTGCTTCTTAGGATTCTTGACTTCTGGACTGGCTGTATTTAACTACTTGTCTTACACTTCTTGGCATTGGTTATCTTGATTACTTTGCATAACAGCTTTTGGACAAGTTGGGACTTTGCCACTGCGTCTCCCTTCCTCTTCCCTGACTTGTTTGGATTACCTGTGCATGACTTGGACTGTTGCTGCCTCCCTTACAATAATCTGACTTTCTGGACACTGGCTTTCTGTTGACATAGGACAAGTTCTTTCAATCTAGTCCAATCCAAATAAATCCTGAAAAAGCTTACCTAATATTTTCTTTCTCTCTCCAAAGTAATTTTAACTAATTTCATCTACCTCACAGACATCTAAAGTAGGCAGATTACTGATATTTTTCAAATGGTGAACTAAAGTTATGTTTGTATTAGAATATCAAATTAAATAACTAATTTCAATAGCAGAGAAGTCCCAGATAGGATCAAATAAAACAGGTGTGGGGAAAAGTTTTAATGGACTGTACAGCATGAAGTTTCTGCCAGGGACGTGAGGGCAGCTATACCCTAAATCTCCAGGTCTAGCATAATTGATGGGCCCACACTAGAGACAAAGAAGTGTCTTTGGATTCAGTAGATCCTGAACCAGCTCTTCCCTGACCATGAAATTCTCTGTTTGGGGGTATTTCCTTATCCCAATAGTAGTGCAACAATCTAGCAGCCAATGGAAAAGAATTAAGGCCTTAATCACTGTGAAGCTCCCCCACCCCGACAGCTCATCCCTAACATTGGTGGTTAGTAACACACAATTAACTATCTTCAGTTACCAGTGTTAGGAAATTAGCACTGCATTCTGATGTAAAAATTAGTATTATTTCTTGGCTTTACTCTGTGTATTCACATTTGTGTGTGTATGCACGTGAATATTCATATCCTTTGAGTAATACCAATAAAATGAAGTTTGATTCATCAAGAAAACTGGATTTCTATCAGATAGAACTCAACAGCTCTCCTATCAGTCTTGGTGGGGGGTTAAAAATAACTTTCCTCCCCAAAGTCCTACTCTGCTGCTACATTCTCCCCAAAGTCCTACTCTGCTGCTACGCTGTGGCATGAAGATGGCTTTAGGCCAGTGGTTCTCAACCTGTGGGTCCCCAGATGTTTTTGGACTTCAGCTCCCAGAAGCCCCAGCCACTATGGTCAATGCTCAGGGCTTCTGGAAGCTGAAGTCCAAAAACATCTGGGGACCCACAGGTTGAGAACCACTGCTCCAGGCTCTTGAATACTATGGTAGCAGAACACAAGTTATGGAAGATTTACAAGCTTATAAAGTTGAATCTATGGCCTTAGTGGTGGACTGTATGTCTGATGTCTGACGACCAACCTAGCTATGTACTTTACCAAGTAGGGTGAATAACGCATAACAGTTCTATTGGGTATTGAGGCAACAGCAGCTCACACCAAAGAGATTCAAGTTAGATCGGGTAGAGAGAAATTTCATTTGTTGCAATTCCTAGATTCTAAAGAAATCCCAGGCATCCCTGCTATTCATATGAGTTTTACTTTTCTCAAACAAGTTGACTTCCCCCTAGTAACAGCAGCATCTCACATTGGCATTTTATTTATAGTCAATGCACATCTGCAGTTCTTCTTGCTTAATCAGTAATCAGCACCACTCTCCAGATGACACTGCACCATTCATCCACACTTGCTGCAGCATGAGTCTGATTTGCATTCAAGTGTGCAGCACCCAAAGCAACTTCCATTTCTCATTTCTGATCATGAGTTTCATTTCCCATTAACTGTGTCACAATGTGCCATTCTGCTGATTTTCCATTTAAGTGTAATATATGGCAATAGAGAATTTCTAACTCTTTCCCCTGTTATTCTAGACATTTTCCCTAGTGCATTGTACAGTTCTTTCAACTATTTGTAATCCATTTCTTTTCTTTAAAATAATTGGATGTGCATTAGGTTGAAAGTAACTATAGGCTTCAAGAATTTCATTTTTACTATGAAAGAGGGTTAATGGATTTTATGACATTATGGAAAAAGCTCATTTGGAGGGATAGAAATGATTCAGTGGTCAATGACGAGTCTGACAACTTTATCTAACTTATGGAATGCCATCTTATTGGCTTACTTTATTGTTTTTCAATTGTGTGACCCCAGCTGCCTGCCTGCTAAGGCTACAAACTGTTTTATTTTCGTAATAATCATGAAAATACATGTCATTCTGTAATCCACAGTATGTAGCAAATCAGCAACATGCCAAAATAAATCACCCTCCCTCTGTAAATACTTAACTTGGCAGGTAATAATTAGTATTATTTCATCCTTTACATTTCTAGAAGGTGATGATGATTTGCAACACATTGTCAAGTGCTATGCCATTTATGATTCCCTAATGGTATGGCTTTGGTCAGGAAACCAATATAGCCAGGGCTAAACTGACACAATTCTAGAACATGGGCTAACGATACATGATTAAACTACTTTACATAAGTAAGCCTGAGTCTGGTCAACTCCTGAATGGAAAAGTAGCTGTGAACCCTGTGTGTGTCACCATGAGTGCCTTGACATAAGAAAGGGAAGGGGAAAATAAACCTATTAATAGACAGCACTAGAATACAGATAATCTTGATATCTGCTTCTGGGAAACAGAAGAGAAGCTGAAGGCAGTAATAACTCACCAAACTCAAAATAGCCCACCAAGTTGTTGGCCCAATAGAGCAGGGGAAGTACCCATCCTTTGTGACTGGAGCAGAGGAAGTATTAACCACCTAAAATTTGTGAGTGAGCTGTGTTCTTCCTACCTAGTCCATAAAAGGCAACGAGAGACAAAGTATATCCCACCTGGCGCCCTGGTGGCACAGTGGTTAAATGCCAGCACTGCAGCCACAAGGTGGTGTGTTCAATCCTGCCAGGCCTCAGGTTGACTCAGCCTTCCTTCCTTCCGCAGGTTGGTAAAATGAGTACCCAGATTGTTGGGGGCAATTAGCAAACACATTATAAACCACTTAGAGAGCACTTAGCTATAAGCGGTATAGAAATACACATGCTATTTCTATTGCTATTGGCCAAAGGAATGCCTATGTAAGCTTGCTGGCTGAGTCAGCAGAGGAAATCCATTCCATGGGTTATAATATTGGCAAGGAATGACAACCACTGATATGCACTATTGGCTCAGATAGATGGAGATACTATTTCTTTTTCTGAAATCAGTACATGTAAAATTCTACATGTTAAATACATATGACTTTTCTTGAGTTTTTCCTCTTATAAAAAGTATAATTCCTTGTTTATTCTGGGCTAGGACTGGCTGCAGTTTCAGACCTTCCAAAGACTTCATTTGGTGCCAAAATCTGAGACATGTATCCCCATTATAAGATAAACTGTTAATTGTGCATGATGCAACAGGTGATATATAGGCCATTTCCGCATGGGGCAAGGGGATCGCCCCATGACGCTACTCACTGGACTTTTGGGCTCCCTGGTCTGGTCCATGCTCCTCCAGAGCAGTGCGTGGCTGCTGCTCCACTCTGCTCCGGGGATGAAAATGGTGGCTTCCGGTTGGTCGAGGGTCTCAACCAACTGCTGACGCTTGCCAGCCTAAAGCCTGCCCCCGGCACATCACAGGCCCGCACTAATGCAAGCCTAAGAATCTGCATAAGGGAGCAGGCTCGCAGTGGCGTGCTCTGTGCTTTTGAAAGACCTGTTTTTAGTGGTCTTTCAAAAGCACACTGGACGACCACTTGGGGTCGTTCTGGAGTGGGCTGCGGTGTGGATCTACGTTAAGTAGGTCCAACCCAATCCGCTCCCAAGTGCAGACGTCTTCCCTGGAGAACGCTCTGCCCCGTGTTAAAAACCCCGTGTGGAAATGGCCATAGTACAGAAAGCATTCCGGTGCTGCAACTGATAGACTGCAACAATCCTTCACAGCATATGTAGAGTTTGGCTCTCAAGCAGCTAATTTTAATGAAACTACCTGACTGCTGACACTCCAGTTCTCCATGGCTGAATGATGGGTTTCCTGACCTGCTGTTCACTCTCCCATGCTGAGGTTAGTGGAGGTTGGACTTACAAGATTCATATAATACAGAAACAAACAAAAGAGATTGAAGTGTACAGATTTTACCCATCTCTCCTCTTAATAGCTATTCAAACAGCATAAGCAGGTTGGTAACAGAAAAGTTTACTCCCTGGTTCATTCTCAGTCTTCAGTCTATTCCCGGCCATGAACTTCCAAACTAAAGTGAAACTATCTAGAAGGGCCCACTAAATGGAAACTACAGTGGTCCCTCCACATTCATGAGAGTTTAGGGTATAGAACTTTTGCAAAAGAACCTTTGCAGAAGTGGAAAAACCATGAATAACACCCCTCATGATCCCCCTCCAATTATCCTTCAGAGTTCCCACCACCCATTCCCTTGCCTTTGGCCCTGGCACTGGGGAATTAAAAGGACAAGGTGAAGGGCTCACCAGTAATTTCCCCTTAGCTGAGTTCTGGCATTCTAGCTATCCTGGTCATCATCTTAAGAAAGGAGATTTCTCCCAGAGGGGAAAGGTAGGAGCAAAGAGAGCACACGAACCAATCAGTGGCCATTACACAGCAGAAAGTGCAGCCACATGACACACCTCCAGCAGTACGGGGGCTTGGCTCACACAAAAGAAAAAAATGTCCATTTTAAACACAAGACTCACAAGCCTGAGGTGAGGAATGCAAGTGAATGGGGAAAGGAGAATGAGGTGGGGGGAGGCAAGTTATGTGCCTTGCAAATAATCAAATTCACTAAGGCGAAACCCACAAATTTGGAGGGAGGACAGTAATATTTTTTATGTCACTGTGTAGGGGCATAATAATTAGAAAATAATTAATCAATAGCTTAATAGCAGGCACATTGAATTAGGAAAAAGAGCAATGGGGCCAGGGAAAGTAAGAAGAATGCTTATGCTTGCAGCTGGATGCAGATAACAGGAAAATCAGCTTGTAGAACTTAGAATGACAGGAAGCCAAGTAGAGCAACGGTAGATAGTAAAAGAGATAACTAACTGAGTAGGCTCAACAGGTGTGAAAGAAATGTAGACTTTGTGGGTTGCAGCATCTGGAGTAGGCCAAACTAGGCCAAGGGGAGGGGAAGCGACCATAAGAGATGAACTTTGGTGACCGAGAGCCTCATAAAGCTTCATTTTAATTAGGATGGAATCTTGTATTATAATTTGGGACCACCCATATGCACATGTGTAGTGCTTGTATGCTGACATAATAATGTATTCATGAAATGGGCCCTTTTCGCACGGCATTTCCGATGCAAAAGGGCTCCTTGAGTATTGCGCAAATGTGAGGAGTTGTCCACACGACGCACTCACATTTGCATGATGCTTCAGGGCCTGACACAGACCGTGCACGCATTTTTTCATTTTTGGCTTGAAGTCAAAAATGCTGCGCAGTCACACATGACTCCGGGCCCCCGCGCACACTTACCTTGTGTGCGGAGCCTCGGAAGCCGGGCCGGTCGCGCTTCCTGTCCAGTGCAGGCTGGGAAGGTCCCAGGTTGCACTGCAAAAGGAAGAGGTGGGCCTCTCGCACAAGCAGAAAGCTCGTCCAGAGCCAAAGGAGCAAGGAAGCGAGAGCCTCTCTCCGGAGGCTGCTCACGTGAGCACTGCACCCAGCACCGAAAATGGGTGAGTTGTGGAAAGGGTCATAGTTTCTATATGTATGTATTTGGATTAGTCAATAATTAGCATTTCTTGCTTCTGTAATGGATGCTTAGCAAGGTATAAAGCTACCTGTGTGTAGCCATTTTCTTTGGAGTACTATATTTTATTGCCTGATGCACAACTGCTCCCCTCTTGTACAAGAGAAAATCATTTAATAAATTCTTTACATTTTTTTTGCTGCTAAAAACCCTGGTGTGATTTTGAATTAATGCGGTAACAACTGGGCATCCCTTAAGATCTAGGCACAGGTCATGCTTACAGTTCAATTTTGTTCCCCATGTGTTTTTTAATGCACAGCAAACCTAGAACTCTCATGGAATTTATCTCATTTGGAAACATCAATATTAGTCATTTTGGAAGAAGAACTAGCACTCAGAGCAGCTGTTCAATGTAGGTGGAACCATTTTCCCAGGGTGCAAGTCAACATACTGTTATCCTGAATATCTTGAACAGCCACTCTAACTTGTGGATGTGTTATTAGCATGTCCTAATAATCTACAATAATAATCTACAAAGTTTGCACAAACCTCCCAAACATTATGCTAATATACTGGAAAAATGACAGAGCATTCTTGGCCTATCTAGTAGCATGTTAAACAGACTGAAAAGCCAGTGGAAACATTCCATCCTTTTGCACACTGCTATGAAAATGAGCCTACATAGAAATGAACGTCGATGCTACACCGACTGCAGTATTTGCTTTTGAAAATGTGGCTACAGGGGATACATGAGGCCAATACCTTTTGTACTTTGCTTTGGTAGACTGCATATTATATGTTTACATATGCAAATAACATAGAATGGCTGGCAAAGAACAAACAATTGCCCAGACTGTTAAAAAGACATCTGTATAAATGATCTCTAAACTTTGCCAGGGAGACTAACAGTTACTTTAAAACAGGGGTGGACAGCATCTTCCCCAAAACCATAAAATGTCCCCAAATTTCTTCTGGGGGTATAGGGAGCATTTTCACACATTTTGCCCACCTACCGGTCATTTTAAGCCCAGAATAAAACTTAAAAAAAAACCAAAAAACGTGAACAGGAAATTACTTCCTACTCACTTCCGGTGTTGAAAAAGGCCTAATGTTGCCGAGGGATACCTTAAAATGGCAAGAAATGTCCCGGCACCTTTTATATATGATTCAGAGACAAAAATAGGCTCTTTTATTTTTTTTGGACAAAGGTGGGTGGTAGCAGGGATGAGGCCTTCTGGGATCCCATGTGGGAAATAATTAGCCCTCTGGCTTCTGACAATTTCTTAACCCTTTTTTAAAAACAAGGGCATACACTCCAATTGTCCTAAGTTAGTAGGGACAGTCCCAATTAACACCACTTTTTCAGCTGCTTTTAAAATGTCCTGGTTTCTCCTTCTCCTCCCACTTTCCCCTTTGTCTTCTGCTTACTTCAATTGCTGCAAACTGTTGCTGCAAACTGAGTTCAAAGTGCAAAAGGATTTTGTGCCCAATTAATTCTGCATGCAGGGGAGGACAGCAAGGGGCAGAGTCTTGCCTTTCTCAGCAGGCGCAGGCAAAAGCAAACTACTATAGCCTCCTCAGTGTGAGTGTTTTGACATCTCAACCATAGGGGATGTTGCTCAGTTACCAGATCCCAATTTTTATCTGTGAAATGTTGGAGGGTATGCAAGGATCCTACACTGATTGTAGCAAGATAGGATTCTGTCTGCCCCCTTCAAATCCACTTGCACTTCTGAGTTCTGCTATGTCCTAAAACTACTCCAAGAAGGAGTGCTGTGACAGACATCTACAAAGACTTCTAGGTGTATTTGGCACATACCTGCAGGTGAAATTCTTGCAGCACTTCCAGCTTCAGAAAAATAGCTAGATGTATCCCTGCTCATCTGCTCACTTTCTGACAACCTGGAAATGGTTGCTGGAGATGGGGAGAGAGGGCTGCATTGCTTACAAAGGTGCATTTGGAGAGGATTTTGGTTGTTGCATGGTTGGAATAGAATTCTGACCTCACAGCAACCAAAAATGTGTGTTGTGATAGCATAATTCATGAATTCATAATTCTTGACTCATAATTCATGAACAGAATGCCAGCCATTTCATTTTTCAGGTAATACTGATTTTTAAATTAAAGTCTCTTAATATTGTTGGCGGTTGCAATCTTTGCCTGCCTTACTTTCGCTGGAGCTAGGTTGCATGTGGGAGTTTAGGCACAGCATGTTTATGGCTATTTCCAGTTTGTTTGTTTCTCACACCAATACTCTTCCTGCCTCATGTTCCTTCTGTTCTCTGACTCTTATCAGCTTTCACCCTTTCTGTCTCCATTCCTGCTGATCATGAAGCATATGCCTTTTTAGAGCTCTCTCTGGATAAGATGCTCTAACTCTTCTGAAACTATATAGCACTTTTTATTTCCTTATTTTCTTCAAGAAGTTGGACCTGTGTTGATTATGCATAAGTATTCATGAATGAAACTACTTTTATATACCTTATTAAAAAGACAAAGTTTGATTTCTCTCTCTACTAGTTACTATGTGTGGGGTGGAATAAGCTGTTACTGTTTCAACTTCTACCAAGCACTCTTAGACGCTCTTCTTGAGAGGTCCACTAAAGTCTTTTACACTTCCTAATGAGTATTCTGGTAGGAACTCAAGAAGAGCCAGCTTGGCCATGGAAACCCACTGGGTGATCTTGGGCAAGTCACATTCTTTCAGCCTTAGAGGAAAGCAAAGAAAAACCACCTCTGAACAAATCCTGCCAAGAAAATCCCATGATGGGTTCATCTTAGGGTCACCATAACTCAGAAACTACCCAAAGTTACACAACAGCAAAGTAACTCAAACTATTTTCCTCTCATAAAATGTCAACCCAAAACACCCATAGTTCAATCCTAATTTTCAGTGATTCTACTGAAATGAGCAATTTTTGACAATTTTTCATTCCACATGCATCCTCCTGTACTATTTAAATATCTGTTTCAAAGACTGGGAGACCCTACCTGACAGTGTGTGTTGTGGCATGTTAGGGAGAGGGCTGTAGGGTGGATATTGGCAAAAATAATCAGTTCCTACCTCATTTTTATTGCTATGTGTGTTTAAGTTGATGCTAACTTACAAAAACCATATCATAGGGTTTTCTTGAACAGACTTATTCAGAGGAGGTTTGCCATTGCCTTCCTCTTAGAGTAAGATTGCATGTGACTTGCCCAAGAACACCCAGTAGGATTCCATGATTGAGCAGGGATTTGGACCCTAGCCTTCAGAAGTCCAGAAGTCCACACCACTACCACACATTGTCTCTCTTACTTCATACATTGTAGGATCATGCACTGAATTTCAATACCTCTATGGAACACCACTTTGCCCAGAAGGCAACCTGTAGATCTAACCTGCAATTTTGCAACAACCAAAAAAATGGATATATTAATTTCACGGAAGAAAAAAAATTGTTGTAAGGAGTCATTCATATAATAGAATGACAGCTCTTTAGGACATCTATTGCTATATGAACAAATAGCTGAAGGATATTTGTTTCAGCATCCATCTTTTACAAACATTGGTATAAATGTTTTTTTAATTATTAACAAGATACATATCAATACATTTTCTGTATTTTCTGTCTCCTCTCTGCTACACTCTATGGCCAGAATCCTGTTGGTTAGTCCCAACTGAAGTAGAGCCACTGAATCAATTGTTAAATGGTGAATTGCTTACATAAATGTCATAGATTTAATGGGTCTACTAGAGTTAGAATCTATCCATAGGAATCAAGTTTATGTCTTTTCTTTTCAAGAAAAATTGCAATATCACCCAGACATTGTACAGTTGATGGAATGGTCAAAATGAGGGAGGGCAATCTGTGGCTCTCCAGATTTTGGACTGCAACTCCCATCAGCCCAAATAGTCTGCATAACCAGTGATGAAAGGTAATGGGAGTAGCAGTCCAGCAGAGCCAGGAGTACCATAAGTCTCAGTCAAGAGAACAGGCAGCTACTATCCATCAAAACAGAGGATATAGTACACAGGTTTTGAGGATGCATCAGGAAAAAATAGAAAGTCAGAGGGGTGTATATAAAACTTGAGGCTCCTTTTCTATTTTGATGTTTATACTTTTCTTTTAACCTGTCAGTTGTGTTTTCTTGTTTGCTTGTTTCTAGCTCATTCCAGCCGAAGAAGAAAGATGGCTTGGGGAGCAAAGGGAGACTGCACACAGGAATGATGCTTTTTCTGCATTTCCACCAGCCCTTTTTAGAGATTCAAGTCACACCATGTTCCTTTTCAAGTTCCATGCGTTGTCATTCATTCACCGCCTTAGCCTGGCTTTGAAAGCTTCTGGACTGGCCCCTGAGATTGCACACTTCGTTTGACGTGTTTGGCTTTCATTCCTCCACAATAACATACAGCCCTGAGGAGCCCATTCTTTTCACCTTCTTTCTATCCTATTTAAACATCCTAAAGTGTGGTATTGTAATCAAGGTTTTCTCTGTTTTCTCCCCAAAGTATGGCACTATATTAACAGGTGAAACCAACCATTTACTTACTGGCTCTTATAAAAGGCAGTATGTAAAAGCCACAAGCACTGATTGAATGCAGAAAAGGCCTATCTGGTTCACTGATGAAAGGTCTGATGGCCAGTGGTGTACCAAGTGCAACTGACAACCAGTGTGTATAATTTTTGACACCTTTTTTCCTCTACAATGACATTGTTTTCAGCAGCAATCATCAAATGAAACAAATAATAATAATGGCCAGAAAAGAAATGCAGACAGTGAAAATTTTCTTTAAAATCTGATAAACCTTTAAGGCTCAACAGCTATCTGGGACAGAGGAAAAGGAACCCAGGATACCAACTTCTGATTCAGCTGCTCCCGCCAAGCCCACCAGCCACACACAATAAGATGGAAATGATGTTATCAAGCAGAGGACAGCAGGAACTACTTTTGAGGACTTGTTCTGGGAATAACATCTGGATACCACAAAAGACTCTAATACTGTATTCTCATGTAGGATTCTCTGGGAATGATGGGGAAAGCTCAGAAACTGGCAGGCCAGCTGAGCTCTCCCTGCCATATTTAGATAGATGATTTTGTTCTAGTGCTTGTGTGCTTTAGCTATGTAGATGGGGATGATGGAGTCCATTGATGGCTAGGTGAGCTGGGAACAGAGAAATGTTATTGTAACAACCTGTGGTAAGAGAGTAAGCAAGCACGGCTGCAAAGTTGGACTGGTGGCAAGCTGAATGGGAAAGTAGGAAGGGGACAGAGAGCCTAGGAACTGTGTTGTTTAGGTAAACTGTCAAATGGGATGTTAGCACACACTAATGTTGAAATGCAATGGTTTATATAGCACTGCAAATCAAATATTCCTTTAGTCTTGGCAATGCCAAGGTGTGCTGTTGTTTCCTCAGTATTCCCGGATAAAGTATTTAAACCTCTAAGCTCAATTCCTTGAACTCAGAGCTATCCTGTACTTCACAGAAATCTTTCAAGAACAATATTCTAGTAACCATTCTGGGCACAACATATGCATTATGCAAAAGAGCCCAGAACTGCATTCACCAAAAGAGCTCAGAATACTGTCTTCCCTAATATCCACCCTCACTAAATTCACCAGTCATTCAGGACTGTATGGGAATGATAAGAAACACACACAGAATTTCTATAGCAATCACCTTGTTATAATCGTTCCTGGCACAAGCTGTGTATTCTGTAAAAGGGTACGAAATTAGTGAGGGTGAATATTTGGGAAGTGAGAATTCTACGTTCTTTTGAATATACATATTGTCCCTGCAACGGCTACTAGGTGGTGGTTGCCGTGGGGTTTCCTGACTCTTTCCCATCACTCCCATGGAATCCTGAATGACTGGTAGGGGGTGTTCTTGGGAAGTTGGTGTTCTGGCTCCCTTACTTAGTTCTGTATGGTTTTTAAGCCTTGAAGAGGTAATATAAGCATACTTTTTGACATGTTTCTGATCTCTCTCTCTCTCTCTCTCTCTCTCTCTCTCTCTCTTTTGTTTTTATTTTTTTGCAAGGATCCCCAAAACATACCAATATGTTTGACACCAGTCTCTCTCTCCAAAAATGTCCCATTCCAGTAATTTCAATTCCATTTGGGATTTTTACCCAGTCTTAGAATGAGGAGGCTTTTATGGGCAGAAGCAAGAATGTTCTGAGGAAAAGGCTGAAAAGGTTTCTCTTCAAAAGGGAGGGTGTATAACGAGCTTTTCAAGAGATGGGGAGGTTACTTGCTGTCCCATAGAATTTCTCATTCAGGGCCCAGAGGGCAAGGGAGATGGTGGAGAGACAAGCCAAGCTTTGCCAAACCCAAGGAGGCAATGAGGAGTTTCAGGAAGCAGCAAAACAGTGAGCAACCTTTCCTTGCTCATGTTCCTAGAGACTCCTGCTTACAGTCTGTCTCCTCTACCTCAGATCCTGAATCCTTTCCTTGAGGCAGGGAAGCATCTTACTTCAACCTTTTTTTGGAAGGGACAGAAGGATGGAAGTGGGGAAAAGGAAGATGTACCACACTGTGAGAAATCTGAGTGCTGTGAAAACAGTGGCTTCTTCTCATGGGAACAAAGAGATGTGAAAGCGAGGACTGGGGGAGGGGGAAGTAGAGGAAAAGACTTTTTTTTTCTGAGCAAAAATTACCCATTGTGGCTTATAGCCATCCATAGGTTTTCATAGTTCTTGAGAACCCACAGCTTTTGACTACAGCCATTTCCACACTACACTCTTATAGCGTGATTATTCCACTTTCAACATCCTATGGAATCCTGGGGTTTGCAATTTAGGGAACAGCCAGCTGGCCCCTCCCTAAACTGCAGGATTCCATAGAACGTTGAAAGTGGAATAATTGTGCTATAAGAATGTAGTGCGGAAATGGCCTACATTTCCAGAGCTTACTGTCCTTGGTGCATTCATTCCCTTGTAAACCACATTTAAGTGTTGGTCTGGAAAAGGAAATGGCATCCTTTCCTATGTTTGAAAAACATGCATGTGCATGCACAAAACCACTGGCGATGATGCTGGAAAAGATATTCCCTCAAGGCTGCAACTTTTAAAATGAACCAACAGATGAAAGAGAAAGCTGTAATATCAGCTTTGGAGAATGACTCCCCACACACAAACATATATCCTGGACTTGCCATCCTGCAGGGAAGAGGCTGAACCAGGAAAACTATAACTCACATTTGAAGATGAATTAAAAAGAAAAAAGAATGGGGAGGACAAAAGAGAATCTAGCAGTTCCTTTAAGACTGATTTAGCACAAGCCTTTGTGGATATTAGCCCACCGACCCCCCTCAGTCACTGCACCTGAGAAAGCAGATCTATATCCACAAAAGCATACATAAAATGCAAATCAGTGTTAAAGCTGTTACTAGATTCCATTATTTGTCTCCCCCTCTCTTTCTACTTCTTATGCTGCAATAGAATAAGATGACTACATCTTCCAGGACAAATGGTTCCATTTTCAAAAGGAAGCTGCCCCATCTCCCATTTTCTGTATCACTCAAGAAAATTCCCAACAATAGTCACTGTGGAGACAACAGTTTAAGAAGAAAGGGTGGGGGGAGGTAGGAAATAGGCTTGACTTGAGGCAGGCTGAGAATGTCCCCTGTCCAACTTAGGTTCCTTGTAGTTGATCCCTTATTTCCTTTTCTGGGGGCCGAGGCAAGGGAGGAGGGAGTGAGAAGCTGCTGCATTTATCAGATATTTCATTCCTTATTGCCAGCACCTGGTGCAGAATGTCCTCTATACTCTCATTAGTATGGCACCGCTGATGGCATTCTTGACAAGCACTTGGCTTGTCTTGGTTTGAAATGTGAAAAGAAAGATGACTTCTTTCATACACTATCTGCCTTTCAGGATGCTTTGTGCCTCAGGGTACATACAAAGTGTTTTGTTTTCTTGGAAATGAAAACATAATTAGAGCTTGGCTTAAAAACAATTTCATGTCTAAGTGTATCCTGCTAAAGACAACTCAATTACAGTGAAAAACATGAAGGCAAAAATAAGTAAATATTTAAATAAATAGGAAAGCAGTAAGCCAAGGATAACTAGCACAGCAGTAAGTTGCATGTGAATTATGGCCATAGATAGAAAAAGATGGTTGAGGCCCTGAAAAGATTCCAAAAATAGCACCTCTCCCCACTTTCTGTATGTGTGTGAGCTATTCTGGCAGCAGGATAGAATAGGAATAGACTGCAACACAAACATCTTCCTGTGTGAATCAGGCCTGCACCTTCTATACGATTAACAGCCTGATCCTATGTACTTCTAATCAGTTACTCAAGTAACACAAAAACTGTGGATAACAGAAACATTAGGAGACTCTCAAGGGGAGAATGACACTGTGAAAAAGCTGACATTGAATAACTCCGCTACCACCAATGGATATTTAATTTCTCCAAACATAGTTTCAGGATTAGGTGGATAAAATAATTTCTAACCTTCTCCATCGGAGTTGAAAGCTGTGCTCACTCTAAGAAACAACAAGCTTGAAAGCACACGTCATCACATGTCATTTGAGAGCCTTATCACACCATATGTTAATACTACATTGTTCCATTGGAATCCCACTATAGCTATTCCCATGATGGTATCAGGTTATTAATGCTCACTATTGCATCCTTTCAACAGCTGTGGATGGTCAACGTCATTCGCACTGTTCTTCCCTCCACATTACAGTGTCATTGTGAATCTTTTTCCCTGCCCCACACATCATGATTGATCTGGAGGTTATCGGACAGAGATTTTCTTGCGAGAAGCTAAGGGAGGGACAACCTGAGAATGCCCACACCAGGCCCACTACTGGATCAGCTATGGAAGGAAGCACTATGAGGAAACCACACTCTCACAGCTGACTGGATTGTTGTGGGAAAGGGGATTTTTAATTAATTATTTGGAGCATGAAAAAGGGCACATTTCAAATGGATTGTAATGCAGTAGTTGCTGGTGATTAGGGATGTTGTGTGATAGGACTGATCCCAAACCAGGAATAATGCATTGCTTTGGCAGCATGACACCCTGGTGTGATATGCCCCTAAGTCTCACTGAATGCTAGAAAGAAGGGAAGCTAGCAAAAGAAGCAGGGGATCTGGGCTGGCGAAGGATTAGAATTCTCCACTTTCTTCTTCTGATGAAACCAATAATAACATGAGATAGCTCTCCAGGGGACTGCCTAATCAAGCTGCATTGCAATCACCAAGCATTTTTCATTCCTAGAGAAAGCCAATCTCACCATGGTTACAATATGCCTTGCTGACATTGAGATCAGAGCATTGCAATGTGCTTTGTGTTGGGTTGCCTTTGAAAAGTGTCTGGAAGTTTCAACTGATTCAAAATGCAGCAGATACAATTGTGATGGGAGCATCCCTGCCCTGATCATGTCTCACTCCCAATACTGAATGTGAATTTGTTTCCAGGCCCAGTTCTGAGTTCTGCTTTTGAACCACAAAGCTAATAGGGGGCTGAAGGACCCTTTCCTGCTATAGGAAACCACCAACAGAAATTGGGCATTGGAGAAAATTCATTTTAAGAAAATTTGCTACCCCAATCTGAGGTGCAATGCTGTGTTTACATGCAATGAAGCACTAGTTGTAGGAGGTGACTTCCATGTCAGTGAAGTAGTGAATTTGCTTTGAGTTTTAGCTTGAACTTTAAAGGAGCTATTGAAGATGCTGAATCCCATCTCCAACACAAAAACACAAGCAGGTTCACTGTTTGTATTTTTACATGGAAGCAAAGAGCAAAGGTCAGAAGGTGACCTAAGTTTGAAGGATAGAGTCATGATGAAGACAAAGCCTGCTTAGACATTAAAAAAAAAAAAAATTGTAAGCTCTTAGAGATTTCAAGCTATGTTAAGCCATTCTGTACCTTGTTTGAAAACATTATTACACATTCTGCTGTTGAAAGATACCAGGTAGAACACCAGAGTAAGATGCAAAGAATAAAAGTGGCATTCATGATTTGGAACTAGTTCTTCTTTGCATTTTGTTGAATTTTGTTCCTCAATGATAGCACTTTGTTGCTCGATTGCTGCCACTGATGTTTTTTGTAAGATGTGATATACCGTTCTCCATTAGAGTTCTCATTCTAGATGAGCTCAATCTACTATCAGGCTCTATTCATGAACAGGTTAAAATTTCCCCTTCAAAGACACCAGCTGCTATCTGCACCCAACCACCTTCCGGTATGAAAACTACCAGTCTGTATGAGGGAGAGTTTTTTCAATGCTGGCATCCATGCTGGAAAATTCTCCACCCAGGGACATTCAACTGATATAATTTCCATCTGTCTTAAGATGAAAAATTAAAACAGTGTTATTTAAAATGATGATCATTAAAACAGCTGAACATTTGATGGAGGCATTCATATATTCTAGTAGCAAAACTTCAGAGCCAGCATCTATCACTGTGGAATACAACAATTTTACTTGCTCTAAAGGAAGCCAAGTTGATCTCCCTGAGTGGGGAATTCCATACCACATTAAAGAAAGTTCTTTCCTGCATGTCTATAAGCAGACAGAAAGGCTGAATGAGCATTGATGCGGTAGAAGAGAAAGACTAGTAGTAAGAAAGAGGGGCAATAAGAAAGGACGGGGAAAATAAGAAAGAGAGGGACAGAACACCAACATGTGGGCATATGAGGGGTAATGCTCATGGAGCTGGATACATCTGCTAGTCTCTGAATGGAACAAATGCAATTGTATTAGACGGCTTTGTAGAGTCCTTAACATGAAGTTTCATCATGGATGGTGAAAAACAATTACTTTCTTTTGTTTCATTAACCTGCTTTTCTCTCAAGGAGGCAAAACAGCACCCTTATTCCTCTCTCCATTTTATCCCCACATCAGTCTTGTGAGATAGACAATGAAGGTAGCCATGGTGACCAAAACCAATATTCCAAAAGAAATGTTAGATTCCTTTATAGCATAATATTTTCTTAGGCCAATTCATCAGCCATGAAATACTATGCATAAAACAGGCATCCTTCACAATCCTTCACCAGGCCAGATGATAAACAAATGAAAACAGTATGATAGTATGGCTGGGGAAGTAGTCAATATTCTACTAGGACCACCCAGGACATGCCTAAGGCAAGAGGTTGTATTTCATGTTAAAACTGAAATGGTGTTTAAATTTTAATTCAGTACTAACAATGGTATAGCATCCTCCTGAGGGCAACAGGCTAGTAATGAAGAAAAGTAAGTACTTATTGTGACAACTGTGTAGCAGCAAACACAATTCCTCAGTCATGTTCAGTCCTAATTCCACTTTTGCTCAGTGTAGTCCAGTCTGGGGTGAAAAAAAAGGATCCAAAAGAGTGAGTCTATTTCAAAGTAAGGAAAAATGTAACTGTCTTGTCTTTTCCAAGGTCCATTGGGTAATATGAATTTAGTGGCTGTCCATACACTTCCTATTCAACAGAGAGAGACTTTCAGTTCTCTGATGTCACAGTGAAGGTTTTTACCTAACTAATTTATAATTTGCTTTCCTTACCATCTTCTGTCTAGTAATCATTCAGTCAGAAGAAGAAGAGGCAAGTCCTTGTCTCCCAAGTCATCTAACACCACAAAGCAAAATAAATGGCCAAAGAATGTATAGAGCCAAGATGTTTTATATGGGAGTCAATTTCCTTCATTTGTGATGTCTCTTTTTTTCTATTATCTCTCCTGTCCTGGCCAAATTACATTTTTTACCATTAGCTTATGGCTGGGCTACAATGAGACTTCATTATACTTACAGTGAAAGTGTTCCAGTGACAAATTGCAAAGGTTACACAGGTTGGACTGTGCATGATAGAGTGAAAAGCAGGCTTTGTCTAATGACCTTAGGAAAGGCACAGGTGGTGCCAGGAAGCTGTTTCCATGCAGGTGCCTCTTCTGATAATGGCTGCAGGAAACGGTTGACTATTGAACGATCATGAGCACAACTCAACCTCCCATGGTTAAGTCCAAAGCAATCTTAAAAACAAAAACAAAAAAAACACACAAAAAAACACCCTGGGCAAATCTCTTGTTTTGTTCTTTTAGCTCTAAGGTAAAGGTAATTATGACCTTTAAGGTCGCAAAGCTCTCCTATTTCTATCTCAGGATGAATAAAATTGCTAAAATTATATTGCCTCTAGCAATTATGAACAGAAAGGAGTATTTTAAAACAATTTAAGTTGCTCCCAGCTGCTTCTTCTTCTGCTCATTTAAAAAGAACTCTCTCTCTGTCCTCCTCCCTCCTTCCTATTTTTAATTTCCCCAGCTGTTCAGGTGATGTTAGACCCAATGATAGTAAGCCTTATATTGTCAAATACATGTTTTCACCAAACACGCAGGCTAAGGGGCTTTCAAATGGATAAGCAGTGGGGAAGACCACTAACTCCTCCTTTGCCTGACATTTTTCTACTACGACACCACCCCCCTGCCCCGTGCTTTATTCTCCTGCTTGGATCCAAGACAAAATTGATTGGTCTGAAGAGAAAGCAAACTGAGGGACTGCTGTGGGACGGAAAGGATGAAAAAAGTTTATGGCTGCAATTCTGTCAGTCTACTCTGCTGGCATCACTGTTGGTGCACTAGACTGTCACCACTAACTGGTGGCAGAGCTGGAACAGAAAGGCAGTAGATGTACAGGAAGAGTGCAAGCAGTTTTTCAAGCCAGTATTCCCAGGAAATCTTATTTTCATGGACCCCCTGGAAGCCGCACGTTACAAAAACAGGCTGCCTTAAAGTGTGTATGTGTGTGCATATCCCTTCAAGTTGCCTGTTGACTTATGGCAATCCCATGAATAAGCCAGATCCTGTCTGATCCTGGAAGTTAAGCAGGTCAGCCCTGGTTAGTACTTGAATGGGAGACAGCTAGTGAATATCAGGTGCTGTTGGCTTTATTTTAGAGGAAAGAACACCTCCAAGTATTCCTTGCCTAAGAAAACCCTATGAAATTCTTGAGCTAATCATAAGTCAGTAGTGCCCTTGAAGGCTGTCTCACACACACCTTGATGCCCAATCCTGAAATAACAAGTCCAGACACATGACATAGGGTTAACTAAGGGCCACCTTTATTAATTATTAATGACTATTTCATTTGTTTCGGCCTGGAGGAAGTTGCAAAAGGGGGAGGGGCAATTTAATGCAGGTCCAGCTAAGGTCAGGTGACATACCATTGTCACCCCCCCACCTTTCCTTGGGCAAGCCGCTTGAGCCCCTAGAGCAACCTAGTTATTTGGGTTGCTCCCTAACAGCTTGAGAAGGGAAGATAAATGCAGGAGGAACTCCAGCTGAATTCCCAGGACCCTGCAGGGAACAGTCACATTCCTAGGGCAGCCTCAAGGGCAGCCTCCTTCACCGCCCCCTGGTCACAGGAATTTAAAGAGGCCAATTCAGAGTCCTACCCTACACCCGAAGTGGGTGCCCAGGGCATCCACCAGAGTTGATATCTTTGCCCCTAGTCTAACCAAAAAGGCCATCTGCAGGGTGAGGAAGCTTTAAATAGACCACTGCCCCACCCTATCATATAATGTGACCTGGCGCTACAGTGCCAGCCACAAATCAGGTGGCCTCTTCCAGGGAGGGCATCAAACTCTTCCCCTCCATGCAGCAATGGGTTGCACGTGTCCAGGTAAGTCTTCTTCCTCCAACATAGGAAATATTAGGATATCTCTAGTAAAACACATACATCCCTTCTCTAGACTAGTCTTTGAAGAATAGAAGTAGCACTCTTGTATTATAGAGACAGAAGAAAAGTTAGCTGGACTTAACCATCTCAAATGAGAGTTTTCACACCTCCCAAGACACCTTGCAAGAAAACACACACCTTCTCTTTAAATATTCACACATTTTTGAGACTTACAGGGCACTGTTGAGCAGTAAAATGTATGCAAAACCCTGTTCATATTTTAAAAGAGCTATAGTTACAATGCAAATAATACTGAGAAACACGTTTTTAGTCAGTTTTAGAAAGTTATGTCAATTAGACTCACTGTTCAAATAAATACCCAAATTATGAAAACTGTATTAAAATGTATGCATTTCAGCATATGGCTAGAAAAACCCAGAAAATCTCACAAACTGATCCAGAAAAAAAAGGGAGGGGTTAACAATTCAGGTAGAATTTGGAGAAAGTCAACAAAATTGTGAGTGAAAGATTTTTTTCATTCCTATTATATCCTCAGTTGTGAAGGATCTCGTAGCCTAATTGTGTAAAATTATCAGTGTGCAGAAATAACCAGAATTCTGCTAAGTTCATTTGGCAATACAGCTTGATTCAGAAACATTTCTAGCTCCATCTGGAGTAAAAGAAGACTGAGAGCCCATGGAGTGAATCATTGCAAGATTTTTGTCAGGATGAAAATGAACTCTGCTGGCTCAAGACCTGATCGTGTTCCAGAGGGAAGCTTTTCCCTTTCTTCTTGATTGATGCTGCTGCTTCTGTGCCTGCTTGCTTTGGGGGAAGTTGACAGGCTGGCTTCAGATGAAGGACTTGTGTTAGATGGTCTGATGCACAGGGAATATTTGTCATAGTTGGCCTCTTAGGCAGATACACAGTGTGTTAGAAAGGGAAAGACCAAGCTGGGAAACAACCTACAGAATAAACCAAGTAAACTCTCCTAGGGGAACATGGATTTTAAATGAAGTTTAATGGCCAGAATAGAGAAGGAAAATGTAACACAGGATGGTTGCAGCTATTTCCCTTTAGTGTTGTGCACACTGAAAAGTGATTGGATTCATTCCGTCTTCTCTTCCATTTTCATGACCCAAGATCAACTCTGAGCTCTGCACAGCTCAGAAAGTTGATTTCTCCATTTGTTCAATTGGTGGATAGTAAAATAATCACATAGTTCTTAATTGTTCTAGAAAGGAGTTAGGCTATGTGCAGAGAGCACTAAAACACTGTAACACTGTGTGTTAAAGTAATCCAAATCCCGCTACAAGGGGGAAAAAGTTATTTTTTCCCCATGCTGATTGAGCAAAATTGTATTTTTAAAACATATTTTGCATAGTTTGCAGTTTTTATGCTTTTATAACATTTATTCTGGCTTTGCTAGTCATTTGGAGAAGCAGGAAAGAAAGTTTTGTACTGGCATTCAAGCTAGTGACCTGCTCACTGGATATTTTAGCCATCCCTGACTTGCTTCTGTGGCTATAGCAGGCATTGACCACACACCTTCTACCCTATCTAAGGGTCCAGAATACTGAAAAAATGAAAACTCAATTTCTCAGGGAGCAGAAGTGGTCAGCCAACATATTTTCTTTTTAAAAATGGTTCCATTTGTGTAAAAATAAAAAGGAAATAAAAAGAAATAAAATAAAATAAAATAATAAAAATAATAAAATAAAAAAAAAGATAACATACTTTTGTATTTCCAAATATATGAGGAGGAGCCTCTCCCCACTCTCTCCAGTGAATTCATCATCACAGTCCCTTTTTTTTTTTTTTTTTGAGAGAACTGAGTACCAACAACAAGGGAGGAAGGAAGATGTATCTTCTATTATAGAGGAAGTGTAAATGCTATAGACAGCATCTACTGCCATTTGGAAAATACAGAGGCAAAGAGATATCATACACCTTTTCTTACAACATGGTAGGGAAACTGAAAAATACATTAAGAAGAAATGTGTACCATGTTTTATTTTATTTTTTTCCTAGATGACAAGTAATACACTTCTGTGATTTATTCTGATTATGATTGAGCTGAGAATGTTCTAGTCAGTATGATAAAGTTAAAGGCCATTTCTGCATGGAGCGAGAGAATTACTTCCCGGACTTCTTGGCACCCCTGTCCGGTTCACGTTGCTCTGGAGCAGTGCGTGCTCATCAATACGCACTGCTCCAGCATCCCAAATGGCAGCTTCCAGTTGGTCAAGGGTCTTGACCAACTGCTGAAGCTTGCCAGCCTAAGGCCTGCCCCAGCAGATCACAGGCTTGCACCAATGCAAGCCTGTGAATCTGCATAAGGGAAAAGGCTCCCAGTGGCGTGCTCCATGCTTTTGAAAGAACTGTTTTTAGCAGTCTTTCAAAAGCATGCTGGATGACCACTTGAGGTCGTTCCGGAGTGGGCTGAGGTATGGATCTATGTTAAGTAGGTCTGACCCAGTCCGCTCCCAGGTGCAGACATCCTCCCTGGAGGATGCTCTGCCCCGTTTTAAAAAGCCCATGTGGAAATGGCCAAAGTTTGCTTCAGTAAACAGGTTAAGAAGAGCCTCTGTAATAGTTTCATTAACATGTTTGCTTTTCAAATCCATTTTGAATATGTTCAGTGGGTATCTGTTAAAGGTACTGACTATTTCAAAGAAAATGGAAATAGGAGGAGAGCACACTGTATATGGAATCAGGAAAACAGAACTGACAAGAAACAATCTGGTTCAGTCACATTCAGTGCACAGCTGGGCCAACCTTACTCCTATGGTTTTTGTTTTTAAATACAGTTTCAAGTTGCTGGTGTTTCTTCTACTCCTTGAGTAAGAATCCTTTGCCTTTAATTATTTTCTAAAGTGAAGACATTTGGAAAGTAAAGCTTCTCCTGGCATAGAGATGAAATAGTTGGGACACCTCTGCTACACAGGACACTGGCCAGAGGAAGAAGGAACAATGTTTGCAACCCTATATCCATATGTATTCAAAGATATGTTCCCTTATATCTTTCTATCCATAAATGTTCATGGTTGGAGTTACCTGAAGACTTACACCTCCTCTCCCAACTCCACCAGTCCCTTCTGTCCAGCTTCCTTGCCTGTGAGAGCTTTAGACATTTCCAGCTAATCCAGCTCTCTGACCATTTTTGGAGTTCTTGGAATGTTCCAGGTAACAACAACTTCTGAGGAAGACTGCAAAGCTATTGGAGATGGATATATATTTATCAATTTCTGCTCATTTTGACATGTGATCTTTTCATCTGACTAGTTCAACTACAGCTGGGTTCTATCATCTCTGGAACAGCCAGATGACATTTTCTATACAGTGATGTTACTTGCCCTTAAGGAAATGGTCCAAAATGGTCCAAAATGTGCTTCTACCGCATGTTGTTCTTCATTGGTTAATTATTATCTTTCAACACTTACAGTACTTCACAAAATCTGGACCAACAACCTCAAATACAGTCTGTGTACTCCTTGCAATAGAGAGCATTTATTTATTTATTTATTTATTTATTTATTTATTTATTTATTTATTTATTTATTTATTTATGCAAATTTTTGTACTGCTTGTTTTATAGTGGCAAAATTCTCACATGTAAACCAGCTGAAAAACAGGTTCTGATGCTGAGAGCCAGAGGATGTCTCTGTCTATCCACACAAGGAAGCTACAAGCCTGAGGCTCTGAAAGGCTCCCTACTAAATTGCATAGCTGAACAGCAGGCAGCCAAGAGCGTTTCAACCATGGAAACAGCCAGTGCAAAGAGGAGGTGGGGTGGAATGACCAGGCAGAATGCCACAAATAATATTGGAGTTATAAAAGGGAATCAAATGTGCATCCCTCCTCCTGCCAAAACCTTGTTCCTTCTCATTTGTATGTAAGAGGCATAGCCTTACATATACACATATAGCGAAGCCCAGACACTTTAAATCCCCAAGTTATTAAACATTCATTTAGAAAGCCTGTCTTAATTTGCAATTGCAACGCATGAGCAGAAGCAGAATGTTTCATCTAGCTTGTTACACTGAAGAAAAAAAAAATCCATCATCTTTAGTAACATTTATTAGCTCTTTCTTTTCAAGTCAGCCTGAAGCACTGAACTTAGCACTGACCTACTGCAGGGCTGCAGGTCAGCCTCACCCAGCTCCTGTAAAAGCTGCCTATAGCCAGCAGCAGTTAATTTTGTGTATTGCTCAGACCAGCGATGTCCACTTGCACTGGAAGATTTTACAAGGCCAAGGAGTGGCACTCAGATCTGGGGGAAGATGTAAGGAAACCTTAATTAAGCCTCAAGGCTAAAACTGTGATTACTCAAATTTCAATTAAATCATTCTGTCTTTGAAAAACACTTTGTGAGGGACCTCAAAAAAGACCTCAGAAAGGGGAGGGGCCTCTTCTGTGATACCTTTCCAATTTAAGAACTGTGGTAGGGAGTATTTTCATACTCTGACTACTGGAGAAATAAGGCTTCCATAGATAGTCTTCCTGTAGTTCTCTGTTCTCTGCAGGAACCTGTATGTGTGTGCATTGCGGAGGGAACTTGTTGTCCAGCTTCTGTCTCACCAATTGCATTACTCTGCTTTAGATATCTACTATTATATTTCACATTTACCAAAACACTTTTCTTTCATCAGAACTGGGTGGTATATGCTTCAAGACACACTGCAGAGTCAAGTTTTGGCTTTTACCCATGCCACTTTCATGAATAAACTGAAGTGAACAGAAATATAGCTGCACCATCAAACTCAGAAGAGGCCAGGAATTGGAAACAGACACATTGCATGAGGTGGAAGAAGGAAGAAAAAGAAGTTGCCTTAGAAGTAGGCATTTGAAGCCTAGGCAGTTCTGAAGAGCAAGGCTCTCTGGAGCAGTGGTGGCATGTAGCCACCTGGCAGGGATAAGTGGAGTAATTCAGTACTCTTAATATTTGTCCACCTGAGTCCTTCACCTGGGTACTTCACTCTGCCGGATGGGGCATCCAGCTATGCATGTTTGCTGTTTGACTGGCAAACCAGCTCCAGTTTTGCAATCCCACATGGCAATCTCCACAATGGAACAATTACTGAGCACCTGATGAGCTGACACACAGGGGCAAGGGATGGCATTAGAGTTTGTTTAGTCAGAAGTTGCTCATGCATCAAACAGGACTTTTCCCTCATTGAAAGTTACAATTGTAAGTCACAAAACCATCCCCATCACCACCTGATGTTTTCTTTTCATAGAGAGCTTGGTGGAAAGGTATTAATTGGCCAAGAGGGAAAAAATGGGAAACACTGTCTGAAGTTCAAAGTAGTTCTGAAGCTAATGGGAGAACAGCCCAGCTTTGCTTTAGATCACACTGAAAAGGACACTGTTTTCTTCAGAGGAATCTCCTATTTTAATTCACTGTAAGGACTTTGTCTGAAATGAGTGCCCACTCTAAGACCTTTTATTTTACTAATATTTTTATTATAAGGTTTCCAATACCTTAAAAGAAGAGAAGTATACGACTTTAAAAAAGAAAAGAAAAAATAGAAAGAAAAAAACAGTAGTAAGGCAAACTTGTATTTGGCTTATATTTTATCTATACATTACATATATCTAATTTATATTAATTTTAATATAGCCCAGAAGTATCCTTATACAATATTTCATTTTTATAAATCAAATATCCCTCATCAGTTAACCAATTGAGCAACATAACATCTCTAAAACGATTACAGATGTTTATACCAAATCCAAGGTTTCCTACCCAATTTCAACTCCTATGAAAACTAGGCATAACTCATCCAGCTAAAACCTGGAATTTGGGAGGTGAACAAACTTTGGGACTATCTGAGGGTGGCATCTCCTTTAGTCCACAGGGCTGGTGGAGACTGCCTGGGAGGGTCACAATGGACTGGCTGGCTGATAAAAGCCTGGGACTGGGAATAGGATGATCACCTTGATAGTTGAGGAGGAGGCCTGGGACAACCACTACCTCAGCTCAATGCTGCACTTGTGTGTCTGGTGTCTTTATTTCTGTGGATGCACAGTCTTATGCCTATGATTACATTTTGGTTTCTTCAAAGCAGCAGCAGAGTCTTCTAAAAGCCAATTGGCACTCATGATAGGATCACAACATGTCAAGCAGCTGAGGCTTCCAAGATGTCACAGGCACCAAAAACTGTTTTTGATACTTTTGATACAACTACATACCAGAAATAATTCCAATGTGAATGATATTGTTCTATCCCATTCACCGGGAGAGTATCTATTTTGCTAAACCAGAACGACACTTTGCTGAATGAATGCAGGGGAAAATGTAATTTCTTTGAAAAGGACATGATAGAGACAGGTGGAAGACTTCTCAATCTCCCACTACAAAAGAGTACTGAAATGGGTGGTATGGAGTGGGTAAGTTGACACTGAATAGATAACACCTGGGATATTCCATTTTACTCCATGTGAGAGGTGGCTGAAGTATAATGCAAAGCTGACAATTTGTGCCAAGAAGGAAGAAGTGAATGTATAAAATCTTCTGTTCTTTATCTTCTAGCGCAGTTACTTATTACTCAGTTGGTCTATATGTCAGTGAGAGTAGACATTCTTCCTTTGTTTTATTTCACTCCTTTTTAAAGAAATGACCTTGCCTCAGTCTTTGCATTTTTTATTCAACTTTTCTTCTATTAAAAATTAAAATTTATCATTTAACTTTATCAGGGACATGTCACGTATGAAGATGAAGTGACGGATGGAGAATTAAGCTGACTTTGTAAAAGGTTTGAGTAGATAGTCATTTTCCCCCCTGGCTATAGCCCTGCCTTTTAGTTCCTGTTGGCAGAGTCTCTGAAAAAAAATTAGGTTAGTTTTCAGACTTTAAGGAAAAATGCTGAGTCTTCCATAGAGTTTCCAAAGAGTCTTGTTATAATTTGCAGTTCTCATGCCAGCAGTTACAACCTTCAAGTTGAGAATCTGTGTGAACTTAAGGCATATACTTCATAGTGTTGATAAACACTACAAAGGATGAAACAAAGAGATTCTGCTGTTATCTTGGCCCTACCACAAGATTTTGTCTGCAGGCATATCAGCTAGATTAAAATACACAAAAAGATTTCACAAATTATTTTTAATGGTGCATAATACAATGCCATTGCTTAAAAAGGAGACTATAAATGAGCATCAAGTTTTATATTTTTATTTCATGTAAATGTGATGGTTAATTTCCTACCTGTAAAATAATGAGCTGAAGAAACTCATTAGTCTAATAGAAATAAAAGCTTTAAATAATGTGACTTCAGTTTGTAATGTCAGTAGCTTCAGTTACTTCATTCTGATGCCTACTTTTTCATAGATGGCTCAGAGTCCTGCTAAATCTCTTCTTTTTTCTTTTTTTTCCTCAGTGCTTTCTCTTCTTTTCTCTTCTTCTTCTTTCCAGTAGAGGGTTGGGCTGAAAACGTTGCGGCCTCTGAAAAGAACAACTGGATGGCAGACTCCCACAGTTTGTAGGCACAGGCTGCCAACTGGTAACTGAAGCCTTTCTTCAACACTGGTTTTGCACCACACCAGAGTAATGAGTTTGGAGGGATAAGGCAGCGTGCGTAGTATGCATGACTCTGTCCTCCAGCACCTGACTGCCTTTCCCTGTCACCCACTATTGAGTGCCTGAGATGGCTGAATCTAGGGAACATTCAAAAATGTTCCAAAAAGTGGTCAAAATGTGATTCTAGAGTATCAAGAAATTCTGACAAGAAAAATCCTGGACTGACAATAATAATCACTGGTTGGGACTTATCCTATGCAAAACTAACATGGTTGTTTCACAGAAAAAAGAATCTCCTCCTCCTCCTCCTTCTTCCTCCTTCTCTTCTTCTTCCTCCTCTTCCTCTTCATTTATATCCCACCTTTCTCCCAATAATGGGACTCAGGGCAGCAAAACATATTTAAAAACAATACGAATCCTATCATAGGGAATTTAGGATACTTGTTAAGGGTGGTTTCTTTCATTTTACTTGTATCAATAATCCCCAGGAAACGGGTAAAAGGAAGTAGTGACAGTATATTAGAGGATATTGAAGATTTCTGGGCTTAATGTTAAACAAACATGGGAAGACTTCTACATTCTGTAATTCTTTTTATATATCATATTTTTTTCTTACATATATTTCTGTGTAACATCGTATACCTTTTTTAGAAGAAAAAAGAATAAAAAAACCCCAATACGAATGTAAATATAAAACTATATAAACTTTGATAAAAGTATAAATCCAAATTATTCTAAAAGCAATCAAACAATTTATAAAATTAAAACATTGAAATGATTTAAAAATAATTAAAAGACTATGCAAACCATAAAACAGCACATCATTAAAAGCTCATCTCATTTGGTTTCTAAAAACCTGGTAGCACAAGAATGTTTTCAATTGTAGATGGAAGGCCAGCAAGAGTTATCCTAGCCAACCTAGGTACTCCTGGAATTCCCTAGGAGTTCCAAGACTAGGAGCAGCCACCGAGCAGTGGTGCACCAAGGTTCAACAGCGCCCAGGGCAATGGGGCAGGGAGAGCGGCAGTGGGTAGAGGCAGGGTGAGTGGTGGGTGGAGGTGGGTGGAGTGTGTGGCAGTGGGGGTGAGGTGAGCAGCAACAGGCAGGGGAGTGGTGAGTGGAGGTGGGTGGGGTGAGTGTTGTGGTGCGAGGTGAGTGGCGGTGGGCAGAGAGGGTGATAGCAGGCAAGGGAGAGGCAAGTGGCAGTGGATGGGGGTGGGCCAAGCAGCAGGTGGAGGTGGGCGGAGAGGAATGAGCAGCAACATGTGAGAGAGGGGCAAGCGGCAGCAAGGACAGTCAGGGGTTCTTCTTGGTGCGCCCCCCCTGACATTGGTGCCTGGGGCATGCTTGCCAGTTGTCCTACCCTAGATCCACCTCTGCCACTGAGAACACCGTTTTCCTTGTTACCATGAAATGAGAAAGTGGTAGGACAGAGAGAAGGGCCTCTCCAGAAGACCTTAGCACCCTAAGCACCCTGATGGGCTTATAAAAGGAGATAGGGTCCTTCAAATAGTCTGGTCCCTAACTATATAGGGATTTATAAGTCATCACCAGCACTCAGAATTTTGCCTGGAAATAGACCAGCTGCCAGCAGAGATGTTGCAACGGGTGCGTTGTATGCTCCCTGTAGCACAGAAAATAATGTCCCCTAGTACAGAAAATACTCTTTTTTAAAGCAATAATGTCACATACCAATTTTGCATAGAATAAGCCATAAATTGCAAATAATATTCAGAAACTGCACAGTTTTCAAAGACTTTCTCACAGTGATACGAAAATTGCTAAATTGCTCATTGCTTCCTTCAAGAAGAAAATTCATGTAGTATTACATCCCTAGTTGCATCACTCTGTGTTACAGTCAGCCCAGCCTTACTAGAGCCTTGCTCAGTGCAGTAGGTCTATTGCTGGGAAAAGAAGGCAGATGAGAGGATGAAGGAAAATTCCCATTCTTTCATAGTTTTAAAAGGTGGCAGAGAAAATTTCAAAGTGGCAATTGGGCAACTGTAAGGCAGCTTTTGCCATAAAACTTCTAAGATAAAATTCCAGATATGTGTGTGATAGTTTTTTTTTTTTTAAAAAAAAACACATTAAGAAGCAGAAAGTATGTGTTGAGCGTAATTAGAATACTTGGAAACTTCAAATTGGTTCTCTCAGAAAACTGGAGGGAAAGTTCCTAAGACAGTCTAATGATGTAAGGAGGAAAATGAGTATAATCAGCACTGAAAATGTAGGTGGTTATAATTGCTGGATAAAAGAGCAGATATTTAACCACTCAGTTAATGTTTGTTCCCTGAAGAAAACATTGAAACTCTCTGGAACAGCCACAGCATAAGCTAATCAGGAAGATATTACTGAGATAGTGTTCTTAAAGAGAAAGGGACAGACAGAGATTCTCTGTGGATGTACATTCATGAACTTCCTTTGATTTAAGTGCATGGTTTTTTTAAGGGAAGGAAATATGTCTTTAATTTATGTGCTTGTTTTTCTCTGACTTTATTCATCAATAATAAATAATCTCTAAATCCATGTTTTACCATTCATTTTTGTGGAACCTGGAAAACTTTTCCAACAGACACACTCCGGACCACACTTAGTGGGTTAGTGTCATGGGGCAAAATATTGCCCCATCTACATAAAACGATGCTGCACATTAGTTCCAACCTTAATATTACCACCTCTTGGCCCACCCCACATCTAGTGGCCACTGTTCAGTTGCAGTTCCCATCACTGCAGCCAGCACAATCAGAGTATCTTTTCTCTCCCCATTTCATTCCATATTTCACCATTTCTTAGGACATAATATTAATTACCATGTTCAGCTAAATGCCAAATGAGAAGATGTCTGCATTATAATAATGAGATGTTATAGCATTTCTCTCTGGAGGCTAGTCTTGGCCCAAGCTGGGTAGTTATAAAGAGCTCCCTAGTTTACATGGTGGATAGTGAGCCAAATCTATTTGTTCAGAGGTGTCTTAGTGCCTGTAGTAGTCAGTTCTGATAGTTGTTAAAGAGTATCTGTAGTGGGTCTATTTTTAACCTTGTCAGCATTGCCAGGATGCCTGTAGTATAACCTTTTTTCATCCTTCTCAGTATTTCCTGTGCTGCTCATTTCCTGCTTACCATCTTTGGTAGCACCTCAGTTTTTCAAGCAATAGAGAAGAACAAAGGAAGCATCATGAAAAGCCATCTCCAGTTGTTCAAGGGTATAGAGTGATACTATAAGAGGGCTATAATAACAGCTGCTACAGGGAGAGGAAATCTTCTGTATACATGAGGACTATTTTATACACTTCTGAGTGAACTATTCCAGACTGTCTTTTGATCTCCCTGAACTGGTACTGTCCACATTGCCTCAGGGTTCATACGTGAAGGATTCTCTTTAACTAACCCCTGATTTTATATCTTCTAAGTGCAGATGCCAGGGATTAGACCTACAGTAACATTCTCATTGCCTTCGCCAAACTACACACTGTCATTAACTCACAAACAAGCTTCTTTACACATCTAGTCCCTTGCCACCTATTCCTCTTACACTGGAAGCTCTGAAGGAAGACAAAAGGTAGGGAAGGATTTCATCATCATGTGCACAGTATGGTCTCTTTTCAAAGCTAACAATAGTCAAAAGAGTGAATTCTGTTTTCAGGACCAGCACATACCTCTGTGTAGCCAGCTAGCAGCCAGCTCTTGACAATATCACCTTCCACTTGGCAGAAGGGGAGCAGGCAGGTTGAAAGTTGTCTTTAGGTCAACAGTCTTACAAGATGAAAGAAGAGGTGTGTGGGCAGAGAAAGAGTTCCTCCCTTCATAGCTGCATTGTAGTGAAGAAGCTTTGTGGATCCACTGACAGTAGCTGGGAGGAGGACAACTAATCAAATAGGCTAGGGAAGGTTGGTGAGATCTTCTACCATGAAGCCTGACAAAGGTAGTAGAGAAAAGACTGACCAGCAGGAGGGTGAATGGAAGTAAAACAATGGAAAAGCAGAACGTGCATAAGTAGACCCACGACTGTGTGGATCTCCCCTGACATCATAAGGCAATAGAGGCAGTCCTTAACTTCCATGAGAGAGAGAGAGCAGCAATGTAAAGTTTCCATTCCAGCAAAAAGACTTGGTTTTAGGGCATCTTCCCTGAAGTGCAATGAAAGATACGGGTGGGTTTTCTTTATTAAACCTCTTTTGTATGAATCCTTGCAGAGTCACCACTCTGCAGCACTGCTGAATGTCATTTGGATGGGGTTCCCAGATCTCACAGCCTGGTTGTGAGTCTCAGTGAAAAGACCTTCTTCTCTAGTTTTCAGTGTGAGAGAGTAAAATGTGGGGGTAAGAACACTGCTTTGAAAATGTACCTTTTCCTCACTTCTTAGGCTTTTTTAAAAAAATTAAATAACATACTCTGTGCAGTTGTGATTGATCCTTTAGGTTTCAAGCTTAATGACATCGCCAGGACCCATCTCCTCTGACATCACAAGGGGTTGTCCCAAGGTCACAGGCTGTGGCCTTGGAACATCAGGGCCTGGGATAATCCTGATCTTGCAACCCTATATTTGGAGAGCTTTGATGACACATAGGCAGAGATGGTAGTTCCAAGGAAAAATTATAGTCAGTATAGGGGCTTTAATGGTTTTATTATTACAAAGCAGGGGGAGGGGAAGGAGAGGAATTTTTGCTTCAAAATGTTTATGAATCCGAGTTTTATAAAAATGGATAGAAAATGCATCTAAACTAATACTTACATGCATTTGCAGTCTATTTGATAAATGTTCAAAGATTCTTCAACTGACAGTGGAGGCATTTTCTCCATACACTAGGGCTTGGCCTTCTGCCATTATCTCAGAGTGAATCCAGTTTGAATAACTTCATGTTGCTTAAGGACATCACTTTCAGAAGATGCTGAGGTCAGAGGGAAGCCTACCTCTAAAAATGTTACATTTCATTAAAGCACATCTCATCACAATTGGTAATATTTCGCAATGTGACTGGCTCTGTCTTATTTGAAGTGCCTTGATTTCCTGAGGGATGTTCCCTTGAAATACCATGAGGGATGTTTCTCCCCTGAAGGACTTTGCATAATTAGAATCTGCATAATCCATAGAGAATGGTGCATTGTTTTGGTAATGTGTACTGAATAAATTGAACAGTGTTGCTCATGGAAAACACATATTTTGATGAAGCCATTAAAATGCTAACAAGCTTGCTTAAATAAAGTGAATTTGTAGGCACTAAGATAACAAAATATTCTTCTGAAAAAAGAACAATATTTAGAATGCACCCTATCACACACCCAAAATTTGCTCCACATGATATGGAGGCTGCTTGTCATTATCAGAACTGTTCTGGAGAATCATAGAATCATAGAATTGTAGAGTTGGAAGAGACCACAAGGGCCATTGAATCCAACCAAAAATTCTGTTAAAGAATAAATGTCCAGGAACATATCTTCTTCACTAACTAACATATACTTGTATTCATCAGATAATGGATCACAGCAACATAATACTGAAATCTGATCCAGGTTTACTGCTGCATCTTAAGAAGATAGGAAGCTGCATCAACCTTGAACCAAACCATTGGTGATTCTTCCATGCTACATCAGTACTGGTTACCGTGGCATTTTTGGATTTCCCACAGGAGTTTTCACAGCCCAGACTGGAGATGTTGAGGAACTGAACCTGAGACCCTCTATCCAAGATCCCATAGAGGAGTAGCCAAGTACGAAGTTCTGCCGGAGAAGCTGTGCAGTGGCTACTCTACACAGTTGTCATATAGGACTGCACTAATGTGTAGCTGATCAGATACCTGTAATCAGCCACTGTATGATTTCATTGCACAATCACAGATGAGGAGCAAATTGGAAAAATGAAATACTTCCAAGCATCCACTTTAGACCTATTGAAAGAATAGGCAGTATCCAGGCAATACTTCCAGAAAGGTTTTCTCCTCCCCCTCTCAAATGTCCTTGGGCATGTGCTCCTCCTGTTTGTCCTAATACCCTACAGGATAGATGCCATTCACTACAGCTCATTGTGCAATGCATATACATATTTGGGTAACTAAAGTGGGTAGAAGACTGCTCATTGTACCAAGAAAAACTGAGCAGATGGTGCTTGCTTGTGCTATACTGAGCAATATGATGCCCTCTCTGATCTTGTGCATGTGCAGGACATGCCCCCTGACATGGAAGTGTCCATCAGGGTAGCCTGGCATTGGAAGTGTGTTAGAGAGATGGACCCAGTGAGAGTGGCCATGAACAACAACATGGTTCACTCATTCTTCTGTGAGAAGGACAAGTCACTGAAAGATGCAAATATTGACAATGGAACCTTGAGACTGCAACCTTATACAATCTTTTGCAAAATGCAATTGCTGTGACTGTAATATTATTGGCTTTACTACTTACTAACTTCTAATTACTGATAATTATCAATGCCATTGTCTTAATTTTTGTTTTGACAAACGCAATTCTGACTGATAGTAGTTTTCAGTCTGACAGGAGGAACCTGTGTTGGTTTAGACAGACAACTGCTTAAAGCCCATATATTCTAGGAAACACAGTTACACAGCTGCTTAAAAGCACAATTGCTTGTGCAATAGTTATTCTGGAAGAACTCTGCTTATGCAGCCATGAACGGGATCCAAAAAAGTGCAATTGCTGTTGTAAGGGTATGGACTTCTTCATATGTCACCATCAGAACTTTAGCCTCTGCGTGCAAAACATGTGTTCTACCACTGGGCTATGGATTTTCTCACAAGAGCATGCTGTCCCACTAAATATTATAAAGGAAAAGAAATAAAGCTAGCATGTTTATATCAATTCATTCTTACACTAATTTTTCTCCCACTTGTCTCTAGTATCAACATCACTAACATCATCATGGGTAAAATTAAAACTTTTCTAGGCTTTATAAAATTCTTACAACAAATTAGACCGCTTCCGTCTGCGGACTTGCAACCAAACAGATGAGATAAAGGTGAAAAGAGACGAGTAGGAAACAGGAAAACAAGAGAATTCAGGTTCTCTTCCTTCATAAAGTTTATTATTTGCATTGTATTAAGATGAGTGTATTTTGAGAGGGAGCAGCAGAACTTTGTACTGTCAGAATATTTGATTTGAAGACAAGTCCAAAAACACTGTCAATCAAAAGTAAGGTTTATTTTGGAAAATAAAGCACAATATTGTGGGTTTAAGTTGTGAAGTATTCCCAGTTTTCTCCCTTCTGTGGGAACTGATAATCTGAGGCCAGAGATGGATTTGGAACAGAGGCATAGACACAACAAAAGTTGACAAGGCCTGCGGGATAACTAATTATAGCACTGGGTGATGGGTCATTAAGCACGGTCATTTGTATACCTTCATCTGAATATGTATTACAAGAATGAAGATCCATCTGCTCAAGACTAATGTTCCATCTGTCTCAGGAAGTCTGTGTCCCTTTTCCTGTTGATCTGCAATGGCTTTTATCCATTCGTTTGGTGAACTGTTTCATTTTCAGTGGTTCTTCACATTTTGTTTGTTTAATGCTAGCTTCTGAGGTTCTTGCCTTAATGGGGAATACTAGCTGAAGACAGAATAATTAGCAATTTGGCATGTTACGGTAAAGCAAATTATTTTTCTAGAATCGAGTTGACTTGTCCCTTCATTGTCCTTTTCTCTGATTTTCTCTGATTTTTATCTAGAAATAACCTTTTGTGTTGTTTCTTCATGTATGGTCCATAATACAAATATTTTCTTGTGTTTCTTACATCTGGGTCTGCTTAAAGATTGCCTTTTTCAAAAAAAAAGTCGATTTGCTTATTGGAAGAAACCAATAGCAAGCATATACCATCTTTGTCACTGAAACCTGCACAAAGCAATGCGGCACTTAAATTGATCTCTTCAAATTCAATGATGTTTCTAGAATGCCTGTTCATTCTTTGCCTACTAAGGCTCTCAAAATGACTACTGATCACTTCCATGCTGTTAGTTTCCCACTGAAAGAAACAGGTCAGAATCAACTTAATCATATCAAAAGTCTAACAGATGGTAGTAGCTCTTGACAGCTACTACCAGTGTGATTTAAGTTTTAATAAATGGTTTGAGCAAGTGAAGGCTGATGTGCAATGGATTTGATCTTGCGTGATCTAAGAAAGATTTTAAGTCTCAATCCTGCTACTTTCTGTGGAAAATCAAATCCTGTTGCTTGAACAGTGTGATCTTGTGTGTGTTTACTCAGGGGTAATTCTTCAATATATTCCTTCCTCACCCTAAGATTCCTTCTTTTTAAATTCTTACCAAAAAACAAAACTCCCTGAAATTCTCAACCATTCTCACACTGAAAAATCTTTATTCAGTATGCAGATGGTAGAGACACATGTATTTTCTTTGTAGGTCATAGTCAGTGCCAGCAGTTGACAATGTGGAACAGTTTAATAGACAGCAACACAGTCTTGAACATACAACCATTGCATTTTAAGTACAAACACATTACTGTGCAGTACATGATAACAGAAGAATAATGCTTCAGGACTGGGAATAGTAAAACACACATACCACATTGAAACACACGCATACAGACAAGTGTGTGTGAAAATGGCTTTGTATTAAGGATAAGATACTCCTTATTAATGTTACTGGACAAAATTTACCATGCTAATGGAAAACCAGAAAAGCTCTGAAGGAGTATACAAAAATGCATAAACCAATGACTGTGTACACAGGATGCTCAAAGATGCAAAGAAGCAGCAGAAGCACTAAAAGTACACGTCATTCACCACATTTCTGAACCATAGAATCATAGAATCATAGAAATGTAGAGTTGGAAGAGACCACAGGGGCCATCCAGTCCAACCCCCTGCCTTGCAGGAACACCCTCAAAGCACTCCCGACAGATGGCCATCTAGCCTCTGCTTAAAAACCTCCAAAGAAGGAGACTCCACTACACTCCGAGGCAGCAGATTCCACTGCTGGACAGCCCTGACAGTCAGGAAGTTCTTCCTGAGGTTCAGGTGGAATCCCCTTTCCAGCAGCTTGAATCCATTGCTCCTTGTCCTGGTCTCTGGAGCAGCTGTAAACAAGCCCTCTCCCTCCTCTATATGGCATACCTTCAGATATTTAAACATGGCTACCATGTCCCCTCTTAACCTTCTCTTCTGCAGACTAAACATACCCAGCTCTCTAAGTCTATCCTCATAGAGCATGGCTTCTGTTACCCTGTTTGCTTGGGCTCCTTTAAGAGGATTCCCAAAAGCTGTCAAAATTGTCTCTTGTGGGGAGAAATTAGCTCTGCACTGCTTTAGCTATGCAAAGAGGACAGGGACCTTTTACCCAATTTTTACGGGGTCAGGCACAGTCAAAAACCAAACAAATTGTTCAAATGTAAGTATTTTATTGACATAAATGTAAAAGTCCCTACAACCACTCAGCTGCACTCACTACAACAAGCATAGAAAGTTAAAGTTCCTACAATCACTCAGCTTCACACACACTCCAACAAACATACAAGACTACAGAAAATTAGAAAGAGATGAAAATTAGGAGAGAGAGAAAAGACATAAGAGTTTGATTTAGTACTGTACCAATCCAGAAGTCTTCAGCTGGGAGAAAACATCTCAGCCACACCTTTAGAGGCTGAGGGGAGTTTGCCAGCAGCTTATTGTGTTGTAAATCTGAGCTGTTTACCAGCTCCATTGTTTGGCGGCTCTGAGAGAACTCCTAACTAAACTCTCAAACCTCCAAATGCATCATCCCAAAAGAACTCTGAAAGAACTCCAAAAGAACTCCTTCAAAAACTCCAAAAAGAATCAGAAACTGTGTCTAGTTATAGTGTCCTGTGAAACCAGATGGCTGCAGTTTTTATTAAGATGGATTTCAGCTTTGTATTTCAAAGAAAATACAGCCAAAAATCCTTGTAGTTTCCTGCAAGATGAGTATCTCTCATCTGGAGATGCATACCTCAAAAGTGTCAAATTCCAGGCTGTTTGCATTGTTTATTTTCTCAGAGAGTAATTGCCTTCCTGATCACTGCTGAAAATCCATTCAAGTGGCCTTTGAGCCATTTGCAAGATTTACCCAGGATGTGACAGAAAACAGCTACTCTTTTGATCTATCTCCATAGCCACTGCCTATGTGTCCATCCAGTATATCTCTATGGGTCACTATGTTTGATATAAAATAATTAGGATTCTCAGGACATAGTCTTTAGGGGTGTCAGGGGTATTACACTTCCAGGCCCCTCACCATTTTGGTCACCCTCCTCTGGACTTGCTCCAGCTTGACCAGGTCCTTCTTGAATTCGGGTGCCCAGAACTGGACACAGTATTCAAGATGAGGTCTAACCAAAGCAGAGTAGAGTGGTACCAGTACATCCCTTGATCTAGACACCATACTCCTATTGATGCAGCCAAGAATTGCATTGGCTTTCTTGGCTGCCACATCACACTGCTGACTCATGTTCAGCTTGTGGTCTATTAAGACTCCTAGATCCCTTTCACATGTACTGCTATCCAGTCACGTGTCCCCCATCCTGTATTCCTGTATTCCATTTTTAATACCTAAGTGTAGGACCTTACATTTCTCTCTGTTGAATTTCATTTTGTTAGCCTTGGCCCAGCTCTCCAATCTGTCCAGGTCATTTTGAATTTTGATCCTGTCCTCTGGGGTATTAGGAACCCCTCCCAATTTGGTGTCATCTGCAAATTTGATGAACGTGCCCTCTATTCCTTCATCCAAGTCATTGATGAAGATATTGATCAGCACTGGGCCCAGGACAGAACCCTGTGGCACCCCACTAGTCACTTCTTTCCAGGATAAAAAGCAGCCATTGGTGATCACCCTTTGGGAAAGGTCAGTCAACCAGTTACAGATCCACCTGACAGTAGCCCTGTCCAGCCCACATTTTACTAGCTTCTTTGCAAGAATGTCATGGGGAACTTTGTCAAAGGCCTTACTGAAATCGAGATATGCTACATCCACAGCATTCTTTTCATCTATGAAGCTATCAATCTTCATTTTTTCAGGTGTCTGGAAGACAGTGTCTGCACGGTAGGTTCCAAAACCAAATCAATGCTACTACAAAGCCTGGATGTTTTCTTTTGAGAAAAGACATGCTGAAAACATGCATAACCAATTTGTGGCGGGAAGATGCCCTTGGATTCCCTGATGCTCTTAATCCCACCATCCTACCATTGCTCTTTTATGGATGCCTTCAATATGACATTATATTCATTTTTTCCTTTAAAGTAACATTCCAGTCTTCACTATCCTGAACTTTCTATCCTCTAAAGCAGGGTCAGGGTATGTGGGTTCCTATCATCTAATTTTATAACGGCTTCTTCACTATCTTGCTGAAAAGAGAAGGAAGAAGGGAAGGCCCTCTCCCATGCCTCTAGGCCTGACTTTTGTTGGCTTGTGGCTGGTCATGCTGTGAGGCTTGGTGACATGGTCATTTCAGATAGTAGATCAGAGTGCCTGTGAAAGATTTTCCCCTTTCCAAAACTCAGACAATTTTCCTAGTCAGGTTTCCCAAAGCACCTTGTTTCTGAGAGGATTTCAAAGACAATATATATGAGAGGTGAAGACTACCTAAACTGAAGCTATAGGTCGAGATAGCCTCTTCCTACTTCTTCTGTGATCGTGTAGTAATGGGAGGCTGCACAGTATGTAGGCCTGAGTGAGAGGCCCTCCTCCAGTACCATAGTAGCAGGCTTCTCCTTGTCGTTGTCACTGCCTTCTCCCCTTTCCTCTTTCATGTATGGTGAGAAAGGGATATGAAGTGATGTCACTGCCTTCTCCTCCTCCTGCACTGGACAGATGTGGCTGTTGGACCACTGCTGCTGTTCCCCATGGCAGCTAAGGTATTTTCTTGACTGACAGTATAGTATACACTTGGTGGCTTAATTCATGGCTGTGTATCTGCACATACAAAAAAGTGGGGAAGAAAGAATATGTACATGTGTGTGTACTCAAGTACAGGAAGAAAGGAAGATGTGGAGGATATACCGTACTCAGTGCGGGAGTGTCACATCACTTCCCACTTCAGCTGGTGAGAAAACCTGAGCTGTCCCTGCTCTTAGCATATTAATACTGAAAGAATGTAGCCTTCAGCAGAAAACAAATGTTCCCCTCTCTTACTTTAAATACTCATTGACCTGAATGCTTTTGGTTAGTCTCATCTAGAGTAGATCCATTAAATCTACTGTTGATTGGTAAGTCAGCCCTTGGATAAATCCCACTGTTTCAAAGAACTCTTTGAAAGGAAAAAAAAAATGAACCCCATGATTCCTCTCAAATGAAATGCCTGTCTACTGAGCTTGCAAGCATGTAATTCTTATTTTGGGCAATTCATCCAGATGGGAAACAGTGCAAACCTTTCAAAAACAAACAAACACTTGCTTCTGACCCTGAACAGTGTGATTTGGGACCCTGCTCTAGAATCCATCCTCTGAAAGACACAAGCAGGATGAAAATGAGACAGGGGTACGTGTAAGGCAGTGGTTCTCAACCTGTGGGTCCCCAGATGTTTGTTGACTTCAGCTTCCAGAAGCCCCAGCCACTATAGTCAATGCTCAGGGCTTCTGGGAGCTGAAGTCCACAACCATCTGGGGACCCACAGGTTGAGAACCACTGGTGTAAGGAGAAGTCATGCAAAAGGATCGGTGAGAAACAAAAACACGCCTCAGGATTGCAGGAGCTTTCCTCACTCTACACACCCAGTCACTCACTGGCTAAAGAGACTCAATGTGATGGTTCTAAAAAATTTGAACTTGCCATCATTGTGGCCTAGGGCAATCACTGTTGAATGCACAGAAAATCTGCTCCCCCTCCCCTGCAAAGGAAGTAACATAAGGAATCCCAGACTAATTTAAGTAGATGTTATTATTATATTTTTAGTGACAACAGAATATATGAAATATGGATTAATAAATGTTATGATTTCACACAGGCAACACTTTCATAATTCACCTTTATTTTGATATATATTTCTTAAGCTGTCATTGAATTCATTTCTTAATCACTTCTTGCCTTGCAAGTTCTGATTACACTTGACTCTTAAGATCACCCTTCCTGATTAGAAAACCAACTTCATCAACTCAGAAATAGCAGCCTGAAGAACATTATCTGGAAGATAATTTTGGTGGGGAAATGAAATGGGCAAATAAAATGCCAAAAAACTCTTTCTGATATATCTGTGTGCTAAAAGCTCATTTATTTTGCTCTTTCAAAATACTTCTATGATTTATAACACTGTTCAAAGGTCCATATAATTTAGAGTTTTAAGAGGAAGCATGTTGTTGCTTATTGTATTTCTTTCATGTACTAATAAGCAGTTTAATCTTACTCAAGATGCAAAAAATTAGAGGTTTCTTTAGTTCAGGAAGAGATTTCTTTCAAAAGCAAAAAAGACAGTTGATGAGAGCAAGGTATCATTGAATGTTATTGGATACCAAGTCCCGTCATCTTGAATCAGCTTCAGTGGTCCAGATGCTAGTCCAAATACCATCTCCCACCAGCCTTAACCAACAAGGCCAGTTATTGGGGAAATAGGAGTTGTAGTCCAACTTGCCATCCTTACCCTAGAAGATCTCTAAGCAAACATATGCATGTTTAATAAACCTACTTGCCTTTGTCTTGTTCTGTTTTAATCATTCATTGCAAATGTATGTGAATACCATTTGAGAAATTTACTAATTTTGAAATTTAATCATTGATATTGTACCTCAATCTACAGCCAAGACTTGAGTACTATATTACTAGCTTCAAACCAGGAATGTAAGCCATAGTTTAAAGTGGATTTTTTTGGACTGGACATAAGGAAAAAACCACTAACCATAATGTGTCCCAATTCAGACCCAGGACAGCATCCATGGTGGTTTTCCAGTGGTAGAATGGCAGGATGCAGTAAAAGTAGGAGAAGACAATCCTTTCTTTATTCACCTCTGTATTTGTTCCCCAAACCAGAGCTGGAGCTCTGGAAAGCTATTGTAGAAGGCTGAAGGGGTAGGAGAAGTGTTCCACTGGGATGATCAATGGAACATTGCATTTAACCATGGGGACAGGCTGTGGTTAGTTGAAAGACTAGAAGAAAATTCTTCTTTGGAATAATGCAAGGTGCAGGGGGGGGGGTACACACGCCCAAGTCTCAATCAAGTGACACCAAACTGTTTAAAAGTAAATGACAAGCACCTCCTGCTTAAGGGCTTAGTTGCTTCAATGGAAGTTCTGGCTGATCCAAATACTGTTTAAGATGGAACATACACAACAAGGAACATGCAACTGCTTTAGGCAAATCCTGAATAATAGGATGAATCAGGAGGACTCAGATTGTTCAGTACTAGCTCCAGAACATGTTGGCCTGGCCCAATTCATTTCCATATAGGCTGAAGTCCAAAGTGGTTTGTACCAAGCTGGAGATCTGGACACTAAGACAGATCTCAAAGTGAAATGATGAGGAGGGGCTGAGATCTGTTCATTGACAACTGAATTGTGCAATCTGAGGCATGAATTTCACAAGCATTCTGCAATAACAGTGTTTATGGGAACAGATTGTTTGAAGTTATCAAAGTTATACAGTTGATTTCCATTTGTGCTTTTTCATTCTATGTTACTTGCAGATTGTGAAAGAGCGGTGGTGAGTAGGTGGGTAGTTCCTGGTCTCATTGAATCTTTCTTTAGTTTCCTTTCGCCTGGATGAATAGCTTTGCTTAATCTTCTCTTTGTCTTTCTTGTCAATTTTTCTGTTTAATGGGTCTCTGTTTGCTGCACAAAACTTGATTCTACCCTTGTCAGTTACCACTGTTGTTGTTGTTGCTGTTGTTACATAGATCAGAGGCAGGCAGTCTGGCTCACCACAGAAAAGGCAGAGCATTTCTACAACCATTTTGAAGAGGGAAGGGATCTAAGGATTGCTATCTACCTATACTCTAAGCAGAGAATGAGATGAGGTAAATAGTACTATAGCACTAGCAACCTGCTGAAACACCTTAAAAAGTAGAACTAACCAATCTTGCACTGGGCAGAAGCAGAAGAAAACTCAAGCCAGCCAAGCAGAGGGAGCAAGGCCCACACTGCTGCAACAAAGTCAAATTGCAACAATATCTTGCTCCTCCACCACCCCAAGAGGCTTAGGCAGACAACACTGGAAAAGATGGGGTGGGTCAGTATGATACTGTGAGAGGTTTCTAACACCAACAGCAAATTGTATAAGTGGCTAGTGCAATTTCATGCTAGAGTTACCTGTCTCAAATGGGATTGGGTTAATCCCTTCTTAAGGGCCTACCATGTCTCCAAAGGCTATGTTCATTTGTGAAAAAAAAGTTGTTTTCCAGTGGGGGACAATTACTATTCTGCCAAAATGATGAGCATCTTATTGTCTTTCTCTTCTGCTCTTGTGATTCCTACATTTTGAAATGGGTTTGGTGTCTGCGTTGGAACTGATTGGATCTAGATCAAAGAAGTCCAAATCAGACCCAGATCCCTGTTGCCAAATTGGGCTCCAAACTGAATCAGTCCTATTTTACAACAGAAGAACCTCCCAAAATCCAGTGCTCTTTTTCAGAGTGTCCAGATAGGTATCACTGAAACATTCAGGAGCTGAACATGATGGAAGCATCCTTCTTCTGTTTTTACCCAGCATCTGCCTTTGGAAGCAGAAGTCCCATTCCAAGCTTGTATAACCAGGAGATACTATTGTCAGGCATGTATTTGCTTAATTTTTCCCTTTAAAAGACTTTTAATATCTTTTAAAAATATTACTGACCATTTTGTGAGAGAGAAGCCTGAAAATGAATTCCAAGTTGTTGAAGCAGTGCTTCTTTAGAGTGGCCACCTTTTTAAATGAAGGTCAAATTGCAGGAAGAAATCAACAGATGAAAAAGGAGTTTCTCTCATCATGGCATTTCAGTATCAATAAACACTCCCTGCTTCCTCTTGTCTGTTTCCGTAGATTTTAAGAAAGGTACAAAAGTGGCAACTCAGGTGTGTAAAGGTAAACATTTTCCTGGAAATTAGTCTGGTGAAGAAAATGTTAAGAGTGTTCATATAAACATATCTTATACACTGCATTGTGTGAGAAATGCAGCTTCTGGTGTCTATACACCAAGCATGAAAGTCACTCACATTCAGTCAGTTTTTAACATACTGGCCCTGTGCATGGAACAGCCTGTGTGCACACAGCCCCTCTGCATTGGGGGAATATTGACAAGCCAGAATTCCTTCTCATGTACATTTATAGGATGGTATTGCCATACCACACCACATATTTACTGGCTGAATATGTGACAGGTTGGTATGGTCAATGGCCATATTGACTGCCACTGCAACTGCACCACCCCCAATAAATGTTGTTCATATTTTTATTGCTAATTCATTTCACATGTCACACTACCTGACTCTCTCTAATGGTCTCTTCTGCTTGGCAGATGTCAAAGTCCCAACCTCCCCACTAAGTCTTCTAAAATAATTATTAATTTTGCATAGTCATCTTCACCTGGCTTGTCATGTAATTTCTTCAGCTCTGTAGTATCCCTTTTTGATCTGACAGCACCAAAATGGTTTAAATACAAGCAGAGTCATTTGATTTGGTTGTGGGAAGTCAACAGGAACCAAATTAAAGCTGAGTATTTCTATGTCAGTTCCACTGATGAATGCGAAATGTCCAAACAAGTCAGTTTATCTGAATGGTAAATCAGCTTAACCCAAGCAATTGCCATAACTAGGTTTATTGGACCCTGTCTGTTTTCAGACTTCAGGCTCAGTAAATACATGGGATGTGATCCCATGCAAGTCAGTCTCAAATAAGTCCCAAGAGCAGAATTTTAATCTTTTTACATAATTTTTTTAAAAAAGTAGGTTAATCACACAATAATATTTGACCACTTGGTTATTTCTCTTTTGACCCCTGTTCACTAATAGCCAATTTCAATAAAAAATGTATCTCACCGTTTTGAGAAGACAAACATTCTTGGGTTTTGCCAAGACAGGGAAGAACATTCCAAAGTTCAATGGCAAGCAGCCCAAATGCTTCTCTATGGACACTGGCAGGCCTGATCTGGTACAGTGATGGCTTTTAAAGAGAACATTTCTAGTAAAACATAAGTTATATGAACTTGGGGAATGATACTGAATATTGCCTACCTTTTACACTTTGACACTTTTCTAAGTGTGCATTCTTTTTTTATATATCATGTGTAAAGATCTCCCAGAAAGATGTAAAGTTTTCCTTATTCCATTGGATTATCTCCTGCTCATCACCAGTCACAGTACTGGCTAGGAAGCTAGTTAACAGTATTTTCGGTCCTTTCTACACAAGGCAGTGAAAACGAGCCAAGGCGTCCTGGCATGGATGTCATCCGCACCTTGGATTGGACTAGGTGCGGACTATTTAACTTAGTTCCGCACCTCAATCCGATCCAACCCACCCCCAGGTGGTCCTCCCCCACGCTAAGTAAAGACCAGAAAAATCAGGTCTTTACATTTTCTGGAACGTGCCATTGCATTCCTACTTACCTGTACAGATGCGCAGGCTCGCACCAATGCAAGCCTGTGATCTGCGGAGGGCTGGCTGTGGGTATAGTCAGCCTCAGCGGTTGGTCCACTCCCACGAAGACACCGGAAGCCGCCATTTTGAGCCGGAAGCCACAGGAAGCCGCCATTTTGAGCCGGAGCAGTGCGGATCTACAGACCTCGCACTGCTCCGGTTTGCCCTGCACCAATGGAGGAGCCCTGTGGAAGGGCTCAAGGGAAAGTCTGCGTTACCTTGGACCCAAGAAGAGCTGGTAAGTAACGGCACAGAGCCCTCATTTTCTAAGTATAGCTACATTACAAAGCTGTTGTGGGCTCAGGGGCTACTAAAACTCCAGTTACCAATAACCATACATAGACAAATTAAACTGAGATAAAACAGACCACAGCTTTATTGATTACTGTTGTAAATAGGCTTGGCATCAGTGCAGGTTCAGATCTAGGCATTTGCAAACCTGTTTCCCAGTTGATGAACCATTGTTAACCCATCCTGCTTGCTGGGCAAAATCCAAGATGACAGATACAGGAAGCAACAAGGATAGATGCCACTGTGTGATTCCCTTGTGTGTGACCCTTGCTATTCCAAGGTTGCTTAAGGGAAGTCCACTCACCAATCCAGTCAGATAGGTAAGCCTCAATTGAATCTGAGTCCCACGCCAAACTATTCCCAAAGCTGTGGCAAAATATAAGAAAGCAATTACCATTAGATGATTAATATAATAATGGGAGGAAGAATGGTACAAAACCTCTGAAAATGCTGAGGAGGGAACACTGGAAGTAGTATATATAGCCTAGCCTGCGACCAGTGGAAGGCTTACTTCTTGCAACCTCTGGCCACAGACACCACCCAATTGCACCATCTGTCACTAGCTGGTTTTCTCACTTTCTTCTTAGAGCCCAGATAAAAACATGGGCTTCTGGGAGGGAGAAGCCTGCGACACCATCTAGACTGTCATTACTTACTCACCACAACTGGTTCACCAAAATAAGCTGTGGAGTACAATCCTCAAAACGTTAGATTAAAGAAGTAGGAAAATCTGTCCTGGATTTTCTGAAAAACCTTCTAATAGATTTCTTGTGAGTGTGCTGCTAACACATTCAGAGAAATTCTCAGAGATTCTTTCTATTTTCCCCCAAACAACCAGTCCTTTCTAGACTGCCAACACCCCAACTGTTTGGGGGCTAGAGTAGAAAAAAATAGTGATAGGCACATGTGTGCACACACTCTGTCTGTAAAACATACATTAGGTCAGAACAGATTAGTGTGACAAGAGATCTCAATGACTTCTGTTTTGGCACCTGTGAGTTATACTCTGCTGAAAGTTAAGAAAACATATAATTTACTGTTTTCTCAGTGAAACAGTTTGGGTGTCAAACATGTCAATTAAGTCCTGTGCTAGCAGAACAGTTAATGGTACTTTATCATTGGAATGCAAAGGCAATTAGAATGCAGAGAAGGATGTGTCCTTTTAGGTCATTTCTGCTCAAAAGTGCCTGCCTGCAAAGCCAATTTACATGACAGTCCTTTGTGAATATTTTAACTTGTGAACTAGACAATGGTGGCACTGAGCATTTCCTCTCCCTTCACTTCTTACCTCCATCAATCACAACAATAAGGGAATCAGCATATTTTATATTCTGCCAAAATGTATAGCAGCTTGTTGTCTTTCCTTCCTTTATCTATACATTAATATCCAGATATGACACTCTAATTGATAGAAACCTGTTGTAAAAACTCCTTTCACTGTTGAATGTATTATGCTAGTCAATCATTTGTTCTGATGAATAATATGGATGCATAATTGACAAACAACAGAAATCCATAACTACAGCCTCCTTTGAACGAGATCAGGGCAGCTGCTGACATGAAGTGGTGCTCCCCACTTAGAGGTGCCAGGAACCCTATTTGCATTGGTCCATTGTACTTGTTTACTGGCCAGTTTGAACATCTTCCCTTCCATATTCACAGGTCACATGCTTAAGAGCACAGTTTCTTGTTTTGGAGCAAGTCCTTGCATCCCTCTGAGAAATATTGGCAGCAAGGTAAGAGTTAAGAGGCAAAAACTAGAAGAAGAATTTCACCAGGGCCATGTAAACACTTCATTGGGCTAACATTTACCTCACAAAGTCCCCAGTGAGACATGGTCTATCTGAAGGCAGTACTTAACTCAGCAATTTTGGGATGAGCAACTCCCTCTTTGGACCACGGTCTGACCCTGAGCGGGGTTTCCTTCTCCAATGTTTTCATCAAAATTTGAATTATTAGAATCATAGAATCATACTATTGGAAGGGCTTCTATGGGAAACCAGGTCTAACTTTATGCTCAATGCAGGATCCCCATCTAGAGCATCTCTAGCAGGTAGCTGTCGAATCTCTTTTCAAAGACCTTACCACTTCTCTAGGCAACTGGTTCCATTGCCAAACCCATAGCCAATGCCATGAGGGTTGATGGAGCTGACTGGCTGATGTAGTCAGGATGGGATGACAGGCAGAAGCATCAGTCTAACTATATATACTTTCTTTATATTATCTCCAAAATGCTGTTTGGAGAAAAAGATTGTTGATGCAAATGGAGTCCACTAGAGATCTGGACTAGATAGAACAGCTGATAGGCTGGGTGGAGGCTAGGGAGAAAATAAAATAAGTCAACAGAAGATAGCTACCAGACTGCTTTTCCAGTCTCTACTCCAGGGCATGAAAACAATGCTGATTTTTTTTAAAAAAAAATGGGATGGGAGCTTTGAAGAACTGTTTAGGGGACCATAGGGGTAACAAAAGTGAGATCCACATGATACTGACTTTGCCCACTCTTGCTCTACACCAACTTCTCTCTCTCTCTTTTCTTTTATTTTTTAAAGAATTTTTCCAAGAAATAATTCAGTTTTGTTTTCCTGGCAATTTGTGCTACCCACTCAAGGGAGTCACTCTCCCATAGTCATCTCCCCACCTCCACCTCATCATCTGAGCTTTCCCCCCTCTATCTCCCTTGTTATTATTTCATATTTAATCTTTACATTTTATCTTGAGTTCTGATCTGAAAAAAACCTCCCAGATCACAACATAAATCAAAGAAAAAAGAAAAACTTTCATCCTTTGTTTTGTTCTCTACACCTTGGAATCCACAATATATGCATTTCAGTCTTTTTGCCTTCTTCTCGCTAACTCCTAGAAGGTTTACCTGTGTCTTGTGTGCATGTCATGCCCTGAATCTTATAGTTAGCCTTTACTAAAGTTGACTTATTGAATCAATGAGGTTTATGTCACCATTCAACAGTTGATTCAAAAAGTCTACTCTAATTGGGACTACCAATATCCAGAAATAGGAATCATGCAAATTCCAGATGTTGTTGGACTGCAACTTCTGCCATTTCTCACTATTGGCTATGTCAGCTGGGCCTGCGAAGAAGAGTTCCAGTTTAACAACATCTGAAGGGCTCCAAGATTCTCACTTCTGACCAATAGGATTTAGACCCATGTCTGCATGCATGGTGTAGTGGTTTGAATGTTGGACTATGACCCTAGAGACCAGGGTTCGATTTCACATTTCACCATTGAAACCCACCGGGTGATCTTGGGTGTGTCACATACTCTCAGCTCCAGAAAACTCCACAATAAGTTTAGCTTAGGTCACCATTAGTTGGAAGTCATCCCAAAAAAACGGCATACTGTTTAATACACAGGCAGGGCTTAAGCAGGGTATTTAGGTCCATCCCCTGCCACTTGATAGTACTTTTGGAATTTCCTGAAATCTGGGACCTATCCTCTCTTGGATCACAGTACCAGAATCTCTCATAATATCAATAGAAATTGGCAGAATCACCCTCCCATTGGCATTGGCAACAGATACAGGTTTTCCACCTACTCTGTTCAACAGAACATCATTCTGGTGATGATTGGCAGTTATCAGGGTCTGGCTGTCCTGTGCTGGTAGCCTGTCAAGGCTTCCAGTTGTGAAATCAGGCAAATAACAGTAACTAACAAAACAGTGTTTGTTAAAGCAGTCTAGTTTTGCAGGAAGCTTAGTGCAACCAAGTCCAAATTTACCAATAGCCCAGAGAGGGAATGTCCAAAAACAGAATCTATAATCCAGGCAGAGGTTCAGGGTTCAAAGAACACAAGCAAAGAATGCAAGAGTCAGCAAGGCTGTCACCACCAATGGAGTCAGTAGGTTCCAGGAACTTTCTGCCATTCTGACCTCTAATTATATTGTCTCAGCGTCTTACCCAGCTGTGGCTTAAGTAACAAGCTCTTCCTATATAAACACTGCGAGAAGCCTGGACTCTCCCTTGACCTCCTGCACTGGCTGCCACAAGTACTGTCCTTCTAATGTCTCTAGGGTGTGGCTGTTGGGAAGAGTCCCGTCTGGATCCTGGGACAGAAGCATGACAGTGGTACCTGAAACACTCTAGGTCAATTGGTCACAATGGTAGAGTGAGGGCAGTGCAAGAAGAAATGAGAAATTTAGGCCATTTCCGCACGGGGCGAGGGAATTGCCCCACACCGCTACTTAAAGGATCTTCTGGCTCCCTGGTCTGGTCCAGGCTGCTCCAAAGCAGTGCGTGCTCATCGCTCCACACTGCTCTGACATCGAAAATGGCGGCTTCCAGTTGGTTGAGGGTCTTGACCAACTGCTGAAGCTTGCCAGCCTACAGCCCGCCCCTGGCAGATCTCAGGCTCACATTGATGTGAGCCTGCGAATCTGCACAAGGGAGCAGGCTCACAGTGGCGCGCTCTGTGCTTTTGAAAGATCTGATTTTTCCGGTCTTTCAAAAGCACACTGGACAACCACTTGGAGTCGCTCTGGAGCGGGCTGAGGTGCGGATCTACATTAAGTAGTCCTGACCCAGTCCGCTCCCAGGTGCAGACATCCTCCCTGGAGGACAGACTGCACCATTTCAAATACTCCGTGCGGAAATGGCCTTAGACATTTACACGTACACAGAGACAGCTGCTGGTTTTTGGCTCCTCCAGTGTTTGGAAGGCCTGGAGCTATGCTATTGCAGCTACAGTTTTGGCAACCAGAAGTGAAGTTTCAACATTTTTTGTTGTCTTTGAGGCTATGGGTTGCAATGGAAATCTTTTGCTTTTGAGGAGATTCCCCAGAACAGTATATTTAACTAAACTAAAGCCTTTTAAAGGGGGACTGGCCAAAGAAAATGAGATATACTGGAGGCTAGGGATAGTGAGTCTTCCAAGGACCACATGAGTCCCAGCCCAGCCTTTAGTCAACTACACTCATAGATCTAGTACAGATTGTTGGAACTCCGCTTCTAGCAGACTAGTGGGTAGAAGCTCTAGCTCAGTGGTTCTCAACCTGTGGGTCCCCAGATGTTTTTGGACTTCAGCTCCCAGAAGCCCTGAGCATTGACAACAGTGGCTGGAGCTTCTAGGAACTGAAGTCCACAAACATCTGGGGACCCACAGGTTGAGAACCACTGCTCTAGCTGCAGCTCTGCGGTAAGGGGAGTTTTCCTGGCAGAGGGACCTCTGGCTGGAGAAGCTTCCCCTGGATTAAAGGCAGAGCAGATGATCACCCATTAGAGTCTGGAATTCCTATTGCTTGCTTTTACTTTTGAGAAAATGTATTGTGAGTGGAAAGGAACAATGGAGATCTATAGATCTATAATTTTAACTAGTGAAAATTTTATGTAATCAAGTCAGCAAGTAGCACTGAGTATTAACATCATTTATCATGTAATATCATTTAGTATGTAAAAGTGATATGGAATGGAAAGTAATAGAAAGTAGTACTGAGATATTATGCTAGATATGTTAACTTCTGGTAGAAGAAAATTGTATTCTTTTTTTATTTTCCTTTTTTTTTTTTATGGCACAAATTAGGGAAGGGGAAGAAGTGGAATGTTAGATATTATCCTTGAGAGGCTTGGATCAATTTTATGGTTACAATCCATTTAAAAGATTAATCAACTACTAATCTACTACTGATTGATATCAGTTAAAGCTGTTGCACTTTGAACTGTTTCAGCAACTGAAATAAGCTGAAGACAAAGGGGAAAAATGGGAGGCAGAGAAAGAAGCTGGGACATTTTGAAAGCTGCTGAAAAAGTGGGAAGACAGAGGACTTACTGGAACTGTCCCTGACAAATTAAAAAAAAACTGGAGGGTATGTTTTTAGAGGGGGCTTTAGCTGGCTGGATACTACTGACTGCTGTTATGACTGTCTTTTTGTTTAGTGTGTTTTAACTGATTTGTTGTTCCACCTTTACTGTACATACCTTCCAGAGAGTCAGTCTGGTACACTAATTTGAGTGTCAGGCTAGGACTCTAGGAGACCAGAGTTCAAATTCCTGTGCAACCAAGGAAACACACTGGCACACTACACTCTCTCAGCCTCAGAGGAAGAAAATGATAAATCCCCTCTGAACTAATCTTGCCAAGAAAACCCAGTTATAGGTTTGCTTTAGGGGTGCCATAAAGCTGAGAATGACTTGAGAACATACAATGACAGCAAACAACCTATTGGTCATCACTTTGGCCTCCAACTCTCCAGACCCCTGAGTTTTGCTGCATTTCCTCAAAACTGTTTTAGGCTAAGGGAAGAATGTAAGTTGAGAGATGACTTCAGAACAATTCTTGGTTTAGGAAATGGCTGGTCCTGAGACTCAAGCAGGCCAGGAAGGCCCCTGACACAGCAAGCTTGTCCTCTACATCCCAATGGGTATGTATAGCTGTTACCGCAGCTTCTAGCACGGGCTTGTGGTATGTTAGATATCACTTGGTATCAATAATTTGGTCTTCTTTACCCATTCCTCTCCATGTGCTTGCGAGGCCCCTGGACAAGCATGCATACAGGCACAGCTGACAATAGCCGAAACATTCCAAACTAATACAGGCAGGCCAGAAATAGCCAGACTGCCGCTTTAGGAGACCTCAAGGCAAATACCACACTATGTATGCACGCTACTTACAAAGGACTCCCTGCCCCGAGCAGGCAGCTTGACAAGCCAAATACTCAACTGTCAAGCACTCCGCGTTTGCATACTGGCTACTCTATTGACAACTCTGTCATAACTCAATCATGTAAAATACTGACCTTTCGGAGGCTTTGTCTCCAGCCCGAAAATCATTGTTATCCCTGAGAACGGACTAGCCTGCAGCCACATTTTTCCCTATAAGACCCCCTGACTTTGAGCGCTTCCTCGGATCGCTCCTGGCTTCCATCCCACCTTGCTGTCGCTTTGTCCGGTGAGCCTTCCCCTCAGCTCCTCATGCTGAGAATCTTCACTTCCACGAACTTCTTCTTCCGACTACCCAGGCTTCAGGACAGGTGTAGTATTTCCCATACAAAACCTCCTCTTAAAATCCCTCTATCCAACTCCTACCTTTATTTCAATAGTTCTCTGTGTGAGTGTGTTGCATACACGCGTTTGACCATACATCAATAAAACAATTATTATTTACTTCTGTTTGCTCCTTGACTCGGCCTGACCCCGTAGACATTGGGTAAAAGATCTCGCTACGTTGCCCTGCCTCTTGTAGTGCTAGCTTGTGCTCTTTGCTAATTCCCAACTTTGTAATATTTGGAGTGCACTTAGGTGTCCCTCACGGGACCCCCAGAAATCAGGGTAACATAGCCCAAAGAACCATGTTAATTCTCTGCCACTGCATAATGTTTTAATTAAAACTTTGTTTTTAAACAGTATTGTATTACTGTTATTCAAATTAAACATCATTTTGGGTAGAAAAGCAGGCTATAAACTAATCAAATAAATAGAGAAAATAATCTTTTAAAACAGCAAAAGGCAAGGTGGTCATATCAATTACTACAATAAATTTCAAGAGCTGATATCCACATGGTAATGTTATAAGAAAACACAGTGATACACAGATGCATGAAATTACTGCAAAGATTTTTTTTAAAAAAATGCAACGTTCTATTCTACTGCTACAGAAGAGAGATGCAAAACAGTCTATTCTAGTTGCTATAATAAACAAAAAAAAATAGTTTTAAAGTGCTTTCTGTTCTTGGCAATGTAACTTCTGTGAAAGAAAATAGAAACTGAACTGAGCCATTCCATTACTGACAGCTGGCAGAGATCTGACAAAAAACCTAGGCGTACCTATACCAGTACGATTAAAGAAAGTGGATGGAATTCACTAAGCAATCAAATCCATCAATCAGTTTGTCCAGGAAAGAAGTTTCTTCTGCCTTTTCTCCGATTTTTTAATTTCTGATAAAGAACATAATAGAAGCCCTACTGGAATCTACCAAGTCCAGCACTGATAAGCTGGATGTCTCTGAACTGCTTATAAGCAGTTAATAAAGTCATTGGCTCACTTGTTCTTTGTCCTGTTGCAACTGACGTCTAAACATTCAAAGGACCCCCCCCCCAGACAATGAACAACCCATCTAGTTCGGAGTAGATCTCTCCCATACCTCATGATTTTGTTTATTTCCTTAAAACAGAAATCTAGCAATATACCAGCCAATATTACTGTGGGCAGCAATAATTCCTTTGTGATATTAAACTGTGTGCTGTTTCATACAGATTAATATCAAAAGCCTAAATCTAACCACTACTTCCAACTACAGTAGACTCAGTAAATAATGGGATTTGCTCAAGTGTTGACTTACCATTTTGCAATCCATTAAATGACTCTATGCTAGTTGCAATAGTGATTGGGTTTAGGCCAATACAACCACTCATCTGAGAATGGTAATGCATCCAAACACAGTCATTATTGCTTTCAAACACATTACAGTCCCCAATTCTAAAGAAGTATGTTATTTTCTTGGACACAAGACATTGTCAACTACTTTCATGAAAAGTAGAAATGATGATGTACACTTCTGCAGTGGTTCTGCAGCCACAACATTGTGAGTTCAATCCTTCAGGGCTCCAGGTTGACCCAGCCTTTCATCCTTCTGTAGATCAGTAAAATGAGTACCCAGCTTGTTGGAGGCAATTAGCTAAAAATATTGTAAACCACTTAGGGAGTGTTTAACACTGATAAGCAGTATAGAAATGTAACTGCTACATTGCTATTGCTGTTACTCTGTGACATTCATAGGCTGCAGTCTTTAAGAGGTTGGAAGGCTGAACTCACAAGAACCTGACAAAGTCCGGTGTGTATGTCTATGTGTTCTACTGCCTTGAGAGAGATACAATTTGTCTCACATGATTTATGATGATGGACTGGTGGAGACATCACTAAATGCAAAGACAAGCCCAAGGAAACCAAGTGTAACAAAAATGAGACTCATAGGCAAAGAATAGCTAGTCATCATGTATGCATACTATAAACAGTGCTTCCCAATAGTGAAAGAGTTGAGGGCAATTATCACACAAAAAGTATGAATACATGCCGATAAAGGAACACATACATATAGAGTATTCTGGAACTGGCATCAGTCCACACATTCCGTGATATAGTATGAGATTGCAGTGCAAATATACACCAGTGAAATTACATTGGATTCCTCAGTTGTACAATTGTCTGTATAACAACAGATGCCAGGGTCTTGAGATTTGTTGTTATACAATAAGCCCCTCATTCTCCAATCAAAAGTGTGAGAGAAGGTTGTGGAGGTGTTGCAGCCAAATACCTGAACTAGGGCCCTTGCCAATCTACAAGAAAGAATGGCCACTATTTTTACATTAGCATAGTGCCTCAGCTGAATCCCTGACTCTATCACTATTGGATTTTAACTGAAAAATCCACTGTACTGAATGTATTCTTTCACCCTGACTGAACAATCACCTCTTTGTCTTGTCTACCTGGACTGAGTGTTTACTCAAAGAAAGAACTGCCATACTACTCAGTTGGCTGGATTTTTACTCACATTCTAGGCATGCCCACTTGGACCATTATCTCACCCAGCTTCCAAATTCTGATTTTTTAAATGCAATTTATGGGACAAAAATATGCAGTTATCTTTCTGCCCTGTACCCTGAGTTTGAATTTGTTTAGCAAATGAGTGAAGACTCATACCTATGATTGCCATTTGTGGCACTTCCTTTCTCAGTTCCAAAGATTGCCTAGAAAGCAATGGAGGCAATGAAGCATAGGAGGAAGGATGGAACAAAGCAGAGTAAATTTTGTGATAGAAAGATTAGTATGTAAAGTTCTATGGAGCCTGTTGTTTCTCATGACTTGCTTGATGTAGCAACAACGTGTTTTTATTATATATTAAGGCTGAAAAATTCCAATTTAGAAGGGATAGCTGGAGTCTTCCACTGCCTGATATTGGAAGAAAAGAACCATTCTCCTTATTGTCACCTTCTTTCCATCTCCCCCTGGACTTCCCCCTCCCACGCTGTCCCTGTTACCATCTCCCCCCATCTTTCTTTATCTCTTTCTTTCCTTGTCTTGAAGCCGTGGCAGCACCACTGCTTTCACTTTCACAGCTGTTTTCCTGCCCTCTGTTTAAAGCACCATCGGTCTCTTGTTGCAGCTAAGGGGCAGACAGGTAGTGATGAGAAATAAAGCAAGAAGTAAGGGGAAGGAAGAGAGGACAAGAGTGTAGCCATTGCAGAAAGGGAGGTAAATTTGATACAGGTAAGATGAAACAAGGTGTGAGAAAGGAGAGGGTAGGAGGTATAACAGGTGGGTGTAAGGAAAGACAAGTGAACCAGCACAAGAGGAGGGAAAGAGAAAGTAAGGCCCTGCTTTGGGGATCCCCGATATCAGTATGGTTCGGAATGGGCACCATGTTTAATTGGCATCATATTTAATTGGCAACACATTTTAATTGGCACTAGTATCATATTCAAGCCTGAGAGGTAACTGAGAGGTCAAACCGAGTGAGCGAAGAGACTGACTGTAAATGTGAGAAAGAGAGGCTAGTCAACTGAAATACCCTCTAGGGAAGATTAGGTCATTTGCCAAGCAGTAGCTGTTGTTTCTGTGAATGATTAGCATAAGTAGAAGCTGAATGTCTTTCCAGGGAACACAATTGGGGAAAGCCTATCAGGACACTGACTGAGAGATACCCTTCCCCTCTGCACCTGGACTCCTTCCTCTTGCCTCATAACACCCATAATACAGAGCTATTACAACAGTCAGCATGTCTTTGTCATCCAAACACTGCAAATATTAGTGGGTTGATAGTCCATTGTCTATGTTGCAACTCCTATTGTACACTAGACTGGGAGAGCAATTAACTCACACTCCTTCAGGGAGTGAAATAGAGTATATAAACCCTTGGTCTTGGGAAGTCAGTTGCAGTCAGTTGAAATCCTGGACCGCACTATGTCACTCTGAATCCTGATTTGGCCTGCCTTTAGACAGAAGTCTAAGTCACATTTCAACTCTTCACTACCCTTCTCGACTGGTAACTGTAAATCCCCTCAAAATCCCCTCAGCCTCTCTATACATATGTTTTCCTCCCTTTATCCTTCAGTCAGATCTTGTGTGAATGTGTGACTGTATGTATCTTGTATGCATGTATGAGTGAATTCCCTTCAAAAATACACATTTTTAGTTTACTTTTGAATCTCTGGCCCGTTCTTTTCCTGCGTGAGCCTGTAAACATTGGTAGAAAGGTCCCATTAAGTTATCCCCCTTGCAAGCTTCCTCTTTGAGCTAATTAATTGCCCACTTTTGCACAGAGGTACTGGCATCACAGAGTGGCCCTTGTGGCACCTATGTTTTGGGGTAACAATGCAAGTGAGGGATGGCAAAGGTGTGAGGTGGGGAAGGAGGGAAGAGAGAGTGTAGAGTGCAGTGGCAAGGATGAAAGAAGGGAGGTATAAGGTGATGAAAAGTGCAGGACTAGGGGAGTGGATACTATGAAGGCATGGGAGAGGAGAGGAGAGGAAAGGAGAGAAGGAAGGATGAGATGTTCAGTGAAAGAGTGCAGGTAGTAAGGGAGACAGGTAAAAGACAAGGCAAATTATAAGGGAGAGTTGGCAAGAAAAATAAGGTGCTATAATGATCTGATGAGAGGAGCATTAAGAATGCCTGTGCCTGACAAAATGCTGCTATTGTTCTTATTGCCATCATCCACCAGGAACGTACATTGCTACTTTATGTTGTTCCTTTCTTCTTATTAATCCCCACAGCAATCCAGTGTGGTAGATTTACTTATCCTTGCCTAAAGTCACATGATGAATTTGACAAGCAAGCTGAGATTTGAGCTTAGATCTCTTGTCCAAATGCAGCTCTATAAACATTATTTTTTTACTAGTTCTTTCAGAAGCATGCTTACTATAAAAGTGGTGCCAAGGCTAAAGCATAATTGTAGAAAAAAAGCAATTGTTTTATGTGCTTAATTAGAATGCAAATTAATAATATGCATAATTATAATAATTTGCACAGTATGCAAACAAGATGGCCAGATTTGAGGGGCTGAAATAAGCCACCCAACCAAAAGAGAGCTATTCTAATCTGGAATCCTATTGTTAGCACAAACTAGAGCAGGATTATGGAATCAGTGGGATTTACAGGGGAGCTGACTCAGCATTCAACAGTTAAGCTGCTCCCTCAAAGAACCAAAGCATATCTAAGACCCAGTACTCCTAAAAGGGCATAACTAAACATAGCTTTTTCCAAAAATTCCCTGAGGAGTTTCCTCTCACACTCCAATGCTTTCTCAAGTGAGGCCTAACAAGATTCCAAGAAAGATATCTTTCAGGCAGATGACAGCCTGTACTCCATCACTCAGGACAGCCTCTACCCCATCACTCACTGGGTGACACCCAGCAACACTGTGGCCTCTGTCGAGAAAACCGGGGTGCCAGCTGAAAAGCAGCTGGACCCACAAACAGGCTGGCTTGGAAAACACAGCGAAGCCCCATGTTGCTGCCCGTCAGTGTTGTCATGGTGCCCGGCATTATGTCAGAAAAAGTGGAGGTGGACCAAGGAGCTTACTTAAAGCTGAGCCGCCCGTTCCCTCACTCTTGTGATTCAACATGACCCACCCTCCTGCCTCTCATGCAGTGTGAGCTTGCTGGTCACTTTGGGGCCAGGTAGGAATTTTCTCCCCTTTCCACACATTTTTTTTGCCTACCCAACACTGCTACAGGGCACAGGATAATTGGCTACAGGGTGCTATCTCTTATAGGTTCACACTGGGAGGTAATGGGAGGAGAAAGCAGAACTTTGGTGAACACATATGGCATCCAAATGGTGAAGGATAAGCCTCTGGAACACCTTCTTCAAGTCCTGAGACTTGTGGGTGGATGGAAAAGGAGACTGTCCTTGAGGCTGGCCTAGGGGTTTTGCCCTCACTTCTGGTTCTGTGATGAGGGATGTACCTTGAGACCCACATTCCAGTAAATGATCAGCTGAGGTTGCCACCTAGCTTGATGGATTCACCTGGAGACATTGGTGTTTTGCCGAAGGGAGGCTGAGGGAGAGCTCCAAGGAAATTATATGTGGTCTCATAATTTCATGGGTTGGTCGGCAAAACGAATTATCATTCTCTGTTTAAATGATTTTTGTTGAAGTGCTGGTGACTTTAATGCCCTCTTTCCCTGGTTAGTCAGTGGAGATGATCAGGTTTTCATGTCTCTCTCTTATAAGGTCCGGGTTTTCATGTCTCTCTCTTATAAGGTCCAGGTTTTCATGTCTCTTATAAGGTCCTTTCCACTTTCAGCTTTGTTTCTCAGTTTGGCATGCCAGGTTCTTCTACCAAGAGCTGCCATGATGCAGATGTGGAGGAAACAGGGGGAGCGGAGCAGAAGTCAGGCAGACCTAGCAGTAGAGAAAGCAATGAGATTTTGTATGCCTGTCTGTGTGAGTACATGTATATGCTTAGCTCTTCCAATTATTCCAGCCACCTCCTTTTTGATACTGTGACCATAAATAGGAAGCAAGCAACCACAGTGCCCCACTTTAGCAGAGCTCAGACATAACACAATACAACTAATGTTGTTATCTCTAACATGTTGAGATGGGGGAGGCAAATGAGGGCACAATGAGATTTTAAAAAAAAAGATAATGTCTAATAACATCATTACATATTTTGGGCAATTATGCATAATGTTTTCTTACTACTCTTGAAATGTTGCTCCAGAGTGGCATTTTTGCATTTAATTTTTTTAAGTAACTAAAAATGAAATGCTCCCAGCAGACTACTAATATGTTATCCTTTAAATAGTAAGTGCTGACTGGCATCATTAGCAAACAACAACCACAACAAAACGCTATTAATTCCATTTTTTAAAATAACATTTCTAAACATTTGAATTTTGGAAAAACCATGGCAAGTTTCTCTGTTTTCCTTTCTCCTTTCTCCTTTCCCTTTGATCATTTTTATCTTTTCCACAAGCCCAATTGATTTAATCTCAGCACTTTGAAGCCTCCCAACAAAGAAGTCCAATCTGGTCTTCTTGGGTTGTGCTCAACCACAGCCTTAGTGTATGTGTGTCCTATCTCAGTCAGAGTAGCTCAGCTGATAACCCAAACAAAACAAACTGAATAGCTTCCAGCTCATTATTTACTTTTAGGCAGGCAGTACAAGGTGATAAATAAAGTCCAGCAGAAGTCTAAGGTAGACAAGTCCAAAGTCAGTCAGGGTAATCCAAAGCCAGGCACAGAGCTCAGCAATAAATCCAGCAGACAGAAAGGTCAGATAAGCTCTGACAACTCCTGGAGGGGAAGAGTGGCACCTATATAGGTCAGCAGCCTAACACAGCTGTTGCCTGAGTAATTGCTGTCAGCTATAAATCCTCTAGGATTGGTGCAGACTCTCCTTATTGTCTGTGATCAGTAAAGGTGGGTACAGGTATGCTATTTTGTGTTTCTGAAGGGGCAGGATTCTCTGTTGGAGCTGGCACCACCCCCTGTTCTGTTTGTGGCACTGTTAACGTCCTCCTGTACAGCAGGTCCTGGCCTGCCCCCGTCTCAGACTCTGAGTCAGAATCCATGTTCCGGAAGCAGGGCATGAGAATGTGTGTGTGTGTGCACGCACATGCGTGCTTCTCTCTCCAGGCCTCTCATGCTCCTCAGTTCCCTCCTATATTTATTTTCCCTTATTAAAATCTGGTTTATGGATTTGCATGTATGTGTTTATTTAAGCATGTTTATTCTATTCGAGCATATAAAGGGTAATGAACATTTGGACTGTCCATTGGATGAGGACTAATTAAATTTAGACTATAACTCATGTCATTATAATACAAATTCCAAAACCATAATTGTTTATATGTTTGATGCTTCTGTGCACTCAGTAAAAGCCCTGAGAACTTTTTCTTTGAAGCTACTAGGACAAATCTGCTAAACTGTGTTACTCCTAAGAATCCAAGATACTTTATACTGGGGAACCTGAAACATTTCATACACAAGTCTAAAAAGCATCCTCCTTAACACCCTTTAATGGATATTTTTTTGATGACACAAAGTCAGTTACTAGCTAATTGTGAATTACTGTATACATGCAGTTAGATGTTTTTTCTTATTTTTATCTTATTGGTATTATTATGAATCACAAGCTCACAGGTAAAGAGAGAAGCAAATGGTTAATATTCCCCCTATCCTGTTCTTTAATACATTTACCCCACTGGTATTACTATTTACAGTTCAAACTGCATGTCTTCCTTAATATACTATCCAATATTAGACAATAGTATCTAAGCAAAAGTCACACATCTCTAACCTCACTGTTTTACTTTTACTAAATTAGCAACAGGGCAGTGGTAGATTTTAAGTCTCTCTTTTTTTTCTACACAACAAATTAGCTTTCATTAAGAATTATCATTATCTTTAGCCACTTTCATAGATCTTTATGTCCTTCAGCTGATATTGAAAATGCCTTAACTAATTTTGCATGTCTCTAAGCTTGACTGCCAGCAGATACTTGGCATTTTTAAATGGCTGTCTAAATCCTGCATAATCCTTTTGGTGTCACCCGAGGTTATTTGATCAACTGCTTAGTATTGTGCTATCAGCAAATGTGTACATCTTTTTTATTGATTCTATCAGCTAAATTGTTTTGGTGGAGAGCACAAGGACAAGGGATGAGGCTAAAAATACAAAGCAAATTGTTAGGAATATTATCTAAACACTCAAGCATATGCTTCATTATACATGGGACATAGATTAACTGGAGTTTTATTTGCAGATCGTCCAAATAAAATATTTTGCAAGCACAGAGGTGACTCTTGAAAAGCAGCTCATCCACTAAATAGATCAGGGTCAAGGGACACATGGTCTTCCCAGAAGTTGTTGGATCCCAACTCCTACGAGCCCCTACCCTGCATGACTCAGTGGTCAGAGGTGATTGGAACTGTAGTGGAGACTCACTTGGAACAGATTAATATGATATATGTGACATTGCATTATTATTGCTCTATGGAACTATTATAGTAACATCAAAACAGTCCCTATCTCTTCAAGTCCATTGTGGTACAATGAAAAGCTTATGCCGCAGACTAGAGGGTGACAGCCTGCCATAGAGACAAGGAGGCAATCTTGGGAAAAATGTGAAAAAAATGGATTTCATTGCAACTTCCTGGGACTTCATTGTCCTTGCATTTTGAACAGGCAATAACTTCCATGACCTTGGGTTTAAAGTTCTCTTGCAATTATTTTTGTGTAAAGCAGGACACTTTTAAAAGAAGAGTCTACAATCCAATTCTGTGCTTAGTAAAAAAGTATGAAGGTATACATTTCACAGAACTTGCCTAGTTTCAACTTCTGGTGGTTAAAAATAACCAGAAAAGATGTGCAACATATTGAAAAAAATGTGGTGGCATCACCATGGAAAAGATGCAGAATACATACTGGAAAATATATGGAATAAATATTTTTCCAGTTTTGCAGATTTTTCAGGTTTTATGCAAGATGAGTTTAGAGCAGCTGAACTCATTTCTATTTGTCTCTCTTAAAAAGCTTCATTACTTAGAAAATAGGCCTGTAATGTCTTAGGGGCTAAGGGGCAAGTGACTTACAGGAGTTCAATCTACTCTCAGCATGGCAAATATGGACAGTTGGTGCTTTCAGTGTATGTTTTTAGTCAGGCACACCATGACTGACTACCAGTCAAGCTAGACATTTTGGGAACTGAGTATTCGCTATAATCAGCCCATTTTCTGAAATGGAAAATCCATGCCTCAGCAATCTGACCTGTAGATTAAGCTCATGTTTACTTTCTAATGATCATGTACAAAAGGTATACTAAATATAGGATGGGGAGGTGGGATTAAGCAAAATTACACGCTGGGACAACCTACTTCTTTCACCATTTACAGGGAAGGTGTCTGGAAATAAAAAAGAATAAATTTAGCATCTAACTTTGAATCTCACCTCTGCTTCTTACTGCAGTAAAAGAGCTATCTATCAAGAATAAGTAGAAACTGAAAAGTATGTAGGCTTGCCTATTCATTCAGGTGATGCTGTAGTAGTAAAATGCCTAGGAGGATTTAACTTTGTTTCAATTGGTTGCTGTGGTTCAGTGGTTTGGGAGATGGACTGAGACTCTGGGAGACCAGGGGTCAAATTCCTGCTCAACCACAGAGAGGCACTGGGTGACTTTAGGCAAGTTACACACTCCCAGCCTCCAAGGAAGTCAATGGCAAACTGTGAACAAATGTTGCCATGAAAACCCCACAACAGGTTAGCTTTAGGATTGCCCTGAGTCAGAAACAGCTTGAAGGCACACAACAATAAAAACAAGAACAGCAAATAAAATCTGGACTATACTAAAATCTGGACAATACTACTGTTAGGTGGATTTGTATTTAGGTGACCAGCTGAACCCAAAGGGTGCTCACTAATAACTCCTCCTCATCCTGGAGAGAAGTGACTAGTGGGGAGCCACAGGATTCTGTCCTAGACCCAGTGGTATTCAACATCTTTATTAGTGACTTGGATGAAGGAATAGCGGGCATGCTTATCAAATTTGCAAATGATACCAAAGTAGGAGAGATAGCTAATGCCCTAGAAGACAGGATCAGAATTCAAAATGACCTTGACAGATTGAAGAGCTGGGCTAAAACTAACAAAATAAATTTCAGCACTGCAAAATATAAGGTACTCACTTGGACAGAAAAGAATGGAACGTGCAAATATGGGATGGGTGACACCTGGCTTGACCACAGGATATGTGGAAGGTGCGTAGGAGTCTTAGTAGACCACAAGCTGAACATGAGTCAGGATTGTGATGCAGCAGATAAAAAAACCAATGAAAATCTAGACTGCATCAATAGGAATATAGCCTTTAGGAAAATAACAGTGCCATTCTATTCTGCTTTGGTCAGACCCTACCTGGAATACTGTGTCCAGTTGTGGGCACAGCAGTTCAAGAAGGATATTGACAGGCTGGAACGGTTCAGAGGAGGAAGACCAAAATAGTAGAAGGCTTGGAAACCATGCCCTATGAGGAGCAGCTTAGGGAGCTAGGCATTTTTAGCCTGAAGAAAAGAAGGTTAAGAGATGACGTGATAGCCGTGTTTAAATGTTGGAAGGGATGCCATGTTGAAAATGGAGCAAGCTTGTCATCTGCTGCTCTAGAGACTAGGACATGGAGGAATAGATTCAAACTGCAGGAAAAGAGGTTTCATCTCCTGATAGTAAGAGCTGTATGACAGTGGAATATGCTGCTTTGGAGCATGGTGGAGTCACATTCTTTGGAGGTTTCTAAATGGAGGCTGGATGGCCATTTGCTGGGGGTGCTTTGCATGTGTGTTCCTGCATGACAGGGGGTTGGACTCGATGGCTGTTGTAATCTCTTCCAATTCTATGATTCTATGACCTCTTTGTTTGAAAGAACTGACTGATGACTGAAATTCTTGGAGGTCTCCCTTTAATGGCATCAGCTTAAGACAACATTGACTTGAAGACAATTAATGAGAACAACAATGCCTTTGTGCATTGGATGAAAGCTGTGGACCTCCTCCATGGACAAGGGTAACTGAACAGAGTTTTCAAAGCAACAGGAAGGAAATTAGAGGAAACAAATGCATCTGATTTATTAATCCCCTGAAGACCACAGATTGTTTATGCTTATTGTTGCTACTTAAGCTAATTTCACTCATTTTGTTGTGGTACAGCAGACAATTTGCTATATGTGTGCCATGCCTGTAGCGAAAAAAAGCACTGCATTTGTGAGACACTGGATACATGTGTAGATGTGCAAAATGAATGTGTATAAATGAAAACACATAGGAATTCTGTCCTAAATGCAACTTTTCTTGTTAATCCCTTATCTTGGAGAGAGATTGTAGCCCAGTGGTAGAGCATATACTTTGTATGTAAAGGGCCTTATGTTCCCTATATCTCTAATAATAGGATATCTCTAGTAAGGTTGGAAAGACCTCTAGCAGAATCCTCAGAGAACTGCTGCTAGAGTAGTAGATAGATAGTAGTAGATAATATGGACTAAGATGGAGCTGAAGTATGATTCATCAGATGACAGGTTTGTATGTTTAGAAGAGGGAAAAGGGAGCTATATTAGAATTCTCTACTAACATCCACATTTTTCTCTCCATTTTCTCCCTATTTGAGCTGTGCTGGTTTTTACATCTAGGTTAGTACTGCCCTTTCCATAGAAGTAGCTTGAGAGAATGATTAGCAGCTCTAAGATCCTTGATCTCTATCAGAGGCTTTTTCATGTCAGCTTCTATTGCTGCAAGGGGGATACATTGGTCCTCCTGAGAGCTGCCTTACTCACTTAATAAAGGGAAAGAGGCAGTTTTCTGAGTGGCTGAGCTGTCACTCCCCTTGGTAAATGATATTAAAAGTTTATTTCTCTTTGCACATCATAACAGTTTCCCTTCTGGGTTTTCCAAGTCTGGATGATGAGACCAAGGTATTCAAAGCTGCGGATTCTGCACCAGCTGCTTTGGAAGTAGGTGGTTGGTAATTGGCCATCCATCCCCTGCATTTTCTTCCCAGTGGCCTCATTTACATTAAAAGCACCCTAGTGAGTGAAATATTTATTCTCAGTCAAGTTGTTGGAATCATTAGGGATACTGGCAAAAAGGGAAACATAGGTTTTCCAGTTGCAGCCATATCAAATGGAATGAGGGCAGTTTGCGAGTATCCAGTGAGTGTTTCAGGTACAAACTGAGGTCGCATTGATCTAAAATGTTCAAATTAAAAGGAAATCAGAAAGTATGAGAAAAAATGCAAGCCTTTATACACTGCCAACGCATGATGGGTTCTAGGAAGGTAGTCACTAATTTCTCTAAGTTCTGCATGGCCATTCCCGCACTAGACTGTTATGGTGCTATTATTCCACTTTCAACATCCTATGGAATCCTGGAGTTTGCAGTTTAGGGAGGGGCCTTTGAGCTGCTGGGCCCTCTAGACTTCTCCTTCACCTTTGTTTTTGCTTTGGATGTGAACTAGTTCTTTTCAGTTAGCCTGGCAAATGAAAGTATTGGAGAAAATGACAATACAATGCTAAGCTCTTGGTTTAAGTGAAACTGAAAATAAACCCTGAGAAGTATTAACCATTCTGCCCCTTGTTCCCACACAGACAAACACTATGGAGATGGATCATCACTAATGCTGAAGGCTTCCTCATCAGTGGAGCAGTGAATCTACTCTGAGTTTTAGACTGAACTTTACAGGAGCTCAAACTATAATGCAAAAATCTAGTAGGGACAATGAACAATGCACAAGCTGCAGAAAGTACAGCTTCTCCCTCTGGATTTCCAGTTGTAAGAATGGAATGTGATTTGTCTGATGAACCCTAAACATAGGGCCACAGCTATGGCTATATAATCCAGCACTTGGGATTTCTTGTTCCCAAGAAAGCTGATTCAGTTCATGCAGCAAATAGAAACAGGTAGTGAACTTCTGCCTGAACTATGTAGGTGTGGGGGAAGAACATCATCCTGAAATGTCCTTTCATGAGTCACAGTTTTTCCAAAAACCACAATACTCCATGCACAGCTAAAGCTAACATGTCCTGGAAAAGAACCTTCAACCTTCTCCCTTACCTTGTTTGTTTCAGGTATAGAGTTAGCAAGGCATAACGTGAAGAGATACAACCAACTGCAGCCTTAAAGCAGTACAACCCTAGAGACAGTTGTACCCTTTTCTTGTGCTGAATTTATAAACTGGCCCCAAGATAGAAAAGAGCTAGCTTGAACAAGAGGCTACTGAATTAATCCCAGACCAGAAGACTGATAAAAGCGAACTTGTCATTTGCCATCTGTTATTTCATAAATGTAATATTAACTTAATATACAGACTAGTCAAATATAATGACAGTGACAGATGAGATTGCCATGGATGTAACATATTAGCACGATCACTTAAGAGTATAATTAACTTATCAGTCATAGTACAGTATGTAGGGCTGCTTCTTTGAGACTATCTGCTTGACAAGGAATATACTCATTCATTCTTTGTCGTCTTCCTGGTGATTTTATTTTTGAGTGCCCTCCCACCACTACCACTGATTTCCAAGCTGCCATGAATGATGGTTCAGCAAAGTCTTAGGTCATTTCATTCTAATCTAGGTGAGTTTAGGTATGGGTTAGAATACAAATTAAGAGTTGCTAACTCAAGCACTCTTGGGGCCAGAATTCTGCTGGTTCGTCCCAACCAGAGTAGACTCACTGAATCAGTGGAATTTACCTGTGTGTTGACTCCTCTTTCCACAGTTGATTAAACGGGTCTGCTCTACTTGGGGCTCACCAACAAGAGCCAGGGCTCTATGTGAAGAATGTAGAGACCTGGGTGAAACCTCATTTTCTTCTTCTTCTTTTTTTTAAAAAAGGAGATTTTGTAATTTTAACAGACTTTTAAGGACTGATTGTTTAGGCCTTTTATAGTGTGCTGGATGTTGTCTATGTTATTTTATTGTGCTGTTTTTTTCATAGTTTAATGATCCATGTTTTTTACTATTTTTTTGGATAGTTTAATCACTTAATTTCTGTATTTTTAAAAAAAATTAACCATTTTTTTTAAAAAAAAATCTGTTGTAAGCTACCTTGAGTTCTGAACTGGGGAAAAGGTGGGATATATAAGCAGATTAATTAACTGACTAATTGATTTATTATGTGAGAGGGGAAAAAAAACTATTCACAGTATCTTGCATGAAGACCTGCATAGAAAAGAAATTTAGGACAATATTTTGCACCTCCAGGATAGTCTGAAGGAGTGATTACTACAGCAGCATCTTCAACAAGACCCTGAAACCTGTCAACTAGAATGAACAAAAATCCAGTATCGACTCACAGGATTGTCTTTGAATAAACTGCAGAATTAAACATTCCAAGCAACGGGCATTAGAATACATATATATTTATGTGTTTTATTTTCATCGTATTTTTGTCCCTGTCAGCCACAGCCTTTCGTTAAAAATAGCACTCAAGCTGGGTAATAAATATCATTAAATTTAAATAACTGATTAAAATAAGTTAAAACCATTTTTAAAAAGCAAATTATACAACAAATCTGTTAAATTATCACCAAGATAAGCCATATAAAAGACCAAGATTTACAGATGCATCTTTACACCTTTCTTATAATCTGTGGGACTGGAGATCCAAATTTTTGCTTGTTTTGTTCCCACAAACAGGAATGACCCCCCCACACCAAAAAACCCCCCCACTCCCTGGAATTGTGTCTGAATTAATGGTCTGATTCCACTTTAACTGCCATGGCTCCATGGCATGGAATCCTTAGAATTCTGTGCTAGAACACTCTCTTAAACTACAGCACTAGCAGAAAACCCTGTTTCATTAAATTCTGAAATGGAACACTAGGGTGGAACAACAGCAGTTAAAGAAGTATCAAAGTGCTATGATTGTGTAATGTTTCCAGGCACAATTCAAAGTGTTTGCTTCAATACATAAAGCTCTATATGGCCTGGGGCCAGGTTATATAACAGACCATATATCTACAGATGAGCCTATCTGGGCCTTGATATTCTCAGGAGAGGCCCCTGTCTTCATCTCACCAACCTACCAGGAGCAAATGATGATGACACAAGACAGGGACTTTACAGTCGGAGCCTTTAGGGCAGGCTTTAGAATTCCCTTCCTAGGGAGGCTACAATGGCTCCTCCCTTGCAGTCCTTCCATTAGACTATGCATTTGATTGTGCACAGTAATTTGTAAGTAAAGCTACTTTCATGTTTTACAAAGAAAACTAAGCTAATTTTTTTCCTCTGCTTTTCTCTCTAGCTGTAAGTGTGTGGTCATTGGACTGCTCAGTTGCTCAGGCAATTGATTACACTGCCCGAGGTAGTACTGACTCTTTCTCCCATTTCCCCAAAATGATAAGGCAAGGCTTTCAAATTGTGGGGAAGCCTGCAAGAACATTCTCATGAACGTGGTTAAAGCCAGGAGTGGAGAGGGCTCCAAGCCAGACCTTGCATCGTCGGTTGCCCACTGCTCTATTAATTCAGCAGTGAATGCATGAGCTGCATTCTCTGATAGAGTCCTAAGCACAGGTCACTGATTGCAAAAGTAGTTTGTCCTGTCATATCAGAGCCAAGCCTATGGCTTTGGTTTAATTCCCCTTTTTAGATGATTGTCAATAATAACAGGAGAGAATATCAAAAAGCATGAAGCACCTTTCATGCTGTACATATTGGTGAGGACATCTGCACTCAGAGTGAGGTCCCATTTTTACACCTGTACCTTTTGGGGAGCCACTCTGGTATAGTGGTTTGAGCATTGGAGTCCAGGGTTTGATTCACTGCTTGGCCATGGAAACCCACTGTGTGACTGTAAGCACATCATACTCTTTCAGCCCCAGGAAACCACATGAGGGTTGCCTTAGGGTTGGAAATAACTTGAAGACATACCACCACCACCACCACCACCACCACAACACCCTTCTAGGAGGTTTCAGGTTTTCATCATGCCTGAACTAAAAGTGTCAAACTGAAGTAGTTTGAGCTTCAGCTAAAAATTGGCCCTTTTGGAATGGGAGAGGGGCTTATGGTGGTTGTGGGTGTGAGTCTACTCAGACCACTATATCTGTGGTGTGTCTAGTTGCCAGCTGAAAAACTGGAGATATAAGTCTATCTGGTGAAATTCCCTCTTCTGCATAACTATTAAAACTGTGTCATTTTTTTTTGGTCCGGGGTAAAATTTGTGATATTTAGAAATGATTTGGGACCCATTTTTTTTAAAAAAATGTGGAAGCCTGAAAGCTTTGGGAATCTCCTAGTGAGCTTGAGGTCCCATAAAATAGTGGCTTAAAGTCTGCTACACTGACACAACTTAGAGTAGCACAGCATAAAAAATACCCTTAACATTATAAACCTTCCAGAACAAAATAAAACCCTAGGTTATCCACCTGAAAAATAGGACAGCTGTTATACACCTTTAATGAATGCCCAGATTAGGGAACACCAGGAAAAATTCTTTTCTGCACATGCATGAAAGTTTCAGGAACCTCCAACCAGCCACTACAAGGCAGACTTGTAATATTCTCCATGTATCATGGGCAGAGATTTTAAATGTTACTTTCTTGGATTACAACTCCAGATTCTGGGCGCAGGTGGTCCAAAAAGTAACATTTCCAAGCTGTGGTCAGGTGAGCAAATTGTTCATAATCATTTGAGACTAGCTTAGTTCACAGCCCTAATTGCAGGTGGCCTGAATGATTAGACTTTCTCAGAATTAATTAGTCTTCTTTTGTTTGACAAATCCTATGTTCCTGTAGCCAGACACTAGCCAACATGTACAAAACACTCATTTCAGACCTTTCTTTTCATTATTAAAAATAAATGACATCTCATATTTAGTCTAGCCACTTTTTCATAACAGTTCAGTCTGTCCCCAGATTGCTAATCTAATACTAGGATTACCGGTGATTGTCTTTTTTAATGAAATTTCTTGCAGGTTTCCAGTGCACTCAAATAGTGTGATTTCATATTTATTATTTGCGTTGTACATTGCGCTTTATTCCCAGATGCAAAGACACAAAATTACTTGTTATTTACAAAACTGCTGTTACTTTTAAAATGAGTGAGTAAGATTCTTAACCATTCTACAAGCACTTTGTAAGGACAGAAACCTTTTCTTTGTAAGGACAGAAACCTTTGAGAAAGGTACTGTAGGGAAGCAATTCTGACACATTCGGGATTCTGGACAAAATTATTTTTCATGTGAGTTTTTTTTGGGGGGGGAGGCAATCAGGGAGGCTCCACTAGACCTCCCTGCAAGAAGCTGAATATTGCCCATTGCCATACAATTCCCACCCTGCATTGGGAGTGGAACAATGCTATCTAATCTTGTTTGGTCACAAGTGAGTTTTATTATGTTGAGTGGGACCTGAAAAGCACACAGAAAATGCATATATGCTTGATCCCTCAACATTTTAATAGTATATACCAATAGACATACAACTTGCCATTCTTCCTGAAAATATTAGGACAAATCCAGACAAAGGCTATTTCCGCACTAGTCTGTTATAGTGCTATTATTCTGCTTTCAACATTCTCAAGGCCCTTCCCTAAACTGCAAGCCCCAGGATTCCGTAGGATGTTGAAAGTGAAATAATAGTACTATAACAGACTATTGTGGAAATGGCCAAAGATGTACTACACACACACACACACACACGCAAGTAGATACACACATACAGAGAGAGAGAGAGAGAGACTCTAGATTGAAGAAACAATTCCATCTAGACATCTAACTCTTGCTGAAGAGACCAAGCCACTTATGAGGCAACATCTTCACAAAATTTTGTAGAATGTACTCAAAAACAGAATTTGAATTATAAAACCTAAAACATGAGGCCGACATTTCTAAGACAAGCACATATTCCTTCCGCACTATTGTTCTACTATTCTATCAATGATCTGTCAATGACTACAGGTTTGTGTGGCATCAATAAGGTTTAGGTTGCTTTTCATTCCTGTTTATGTGCATATTATCTTAATTGCCTATAAAGGGACTACAGAACAGGAACTAGAGCTCTAGTCATGCCTCTCAGAAGTGAATATTTTTAACTGTTAGAGTTTTTTTGAAGAAAGATTCTTCCAAGAACATTACTGTTAGCATTAATATGCAACAATAAAATTTCATTTAGAGGTTGGAGATAAATTCACTTCTGGTTATAAATGCTTAATTAAAACTGTAATAAAAAGCTTACAATTAGTAAAAATATTTTCAATTAACCATCTGAAAGATCCTGTTTTAGTTTCTAAGCATATTAGCATAAATAATTGGTGAATAATAATCCAGTATTATTTCTTTAATTAAAAAACGGGGGGAGGAAGGAGCTCCAAATTCCATGCAGCATGACCATTGTTATGGCGGTAATATTCAGCAAGCTAGCAAAACAAATTTATGCATTTCTTATTACATTTTTATCTTGTTCTTCCTCCAAAGAGCTCAAGGCAGCACAACATATCCACTGCATGCCAGAAAAGATAGCTATCATTCTTTTCTCCTTGTCTTTGTGCTTTTCAAGACTGAGTTTTTAATCTAGGTTGACAATTCCTTAGTGCACTGGGAAGCATGAGATTTAGGGCCTCACAATTATTGGCAACTGCAACCAATATGGTTTATGTGGCTATCTGAATTTCTGCACTAGACTGTTATAGCGCTATTATTCCACTTGCAACATACTATGGAATCCTGGGGTTTGTAGTTTCGGGAGGAGCCACATGGATGTTGCAAGTGGAACAATAGCGCTATAACAGTCTAGTGCAGAAATGGCCTAAGTCTTATAGAAAAGCTAACCTTTTGCAAATGTAGTAATCATGAAGACACAACACATTGTGGGGGAGATCTTTGCCCATGGACTACAGGTATTTATTTCTTTATTTGAAATGAACCTTCATTTGTAGCTTCTAAAAACAGCAGCAGCAAGAGTGAAAATAATTCAGTGGTTGCAACTTTCCCCATGTCTGTTGTATATCACGATGCCTGAGAAAGTTTAATTTTTGACTGTGGCACATAAGTTAAAGGCACAGATTTATTGAAGGTCATAAAGATATCAGTGCTAGACTTTCCACTTGAAAGTCAAAATGTCAGGATACTACAAATGGCAAACAGCTTAGAACAGTGGTTCTCAACCTATGGGTCCCCAGATGTTTGTGGACTTCAGCTCCCAGAAGCCCTGAGCATTGACCATAGTGGCTGGAGCTTCTGGGAGCTGAAGTCCACGAACATCTGGGGACCCACAGGTTGAGAACCACTGGCTTAGAACAATGCTATCTGTGTGTAGACAACGCAGCCCCAGTAGAACGCTACTTAGCAGAAGATTGGATATAATCCCCACTCTATAAAACAGGATCTGAAAAAATCACTTGCCCAATTATTTTTCCTCATTCTACCATAGGTGCTCATTTTGTAGAATTCACTTCATTTCACCTTGAAGAAGTTTGGATTTGTTTTTGCTTTTTTTCCCCTCTTCTTTTCCTTTTTACCAGTTCCCACCTCTGGTCTCAATGAAATTGGCAAGACAGAAGCTATACAACAACCAGTTCCATGCCCACCCCCAAACACATAGGTTCTGGCAGGAAAAGCATAGGGTTTTTTTTCCCAATGAGACATATAAAAGTAGCTTTACTTACAACAGGAGTCCATAATCAAGACGATGTACTAATGAAGTAGAGAAGGAAAAAAAATGGCTGCACATCCAAAGGCTACAGGAAGAGAGTGTGTGTGGAAAAGCAAACAGGAAGTCTGCAACCATGCAAACTATTATCCACTATAAGCATACAAAAGTTGCTAACAGTAACATTTGCTATCTACCTTTTCCTGCTGTCCTGCATCCTGCTTGCCACTTCTTGATGTCTTTCTGGGTATTTTATATTTTAGCTTTGGACACCAAATGTATGGAAGGCCCAGTTTCACTTCATTGTACTATTGAGTTGTTGGGCATTCTGCCATGCTACGGCTAGAACACAGAGGTGTTGTGTAATTTTCCTCTAGTGGTTGTCACTACAGATGCTGGAGAAATCTCAGTGGAATCTGTTTGACAATCTACATTATGTGGGCATAAGAAACATCTGAGGAATCTTCAGGCAAATGGAAAGAATAATCTGTCAGTAAAACTTACATGTGAACTTATGTAAACACTTCTGCAAAGAGTCATGGTACTTCTGAAATTTCCCATATCTTGGTGCAGAGTTTCATCTAGTATTGCCTTACCACTGACATACCTACATATATTGTCCTCTCTCCTATGCTTCCTCTACCATCCCTTTTCCCCACTGTAATCCACTTTCGAAGGCAGCCTGTTTTCAGAATCCCCTTTTTATACGGTAGAGTGCAAAAGGTGCCAGAAAACAGTATATGTCTCCACAAAAAGTAAGGTAATAAAGACTAAATCCTAGTGTTCTTTGGCAATTAATCTTTCTTCTTTGTTTTTCCCTCTGCAGTATTGTATATACTTCATAGAAACAAGCCCCATTTTACTTAATGGGTTCCTATTGTGAGTAGTAGCACAGACACACAACAGGAGACAATATATAAAGATGATATATAGATACTTTCCTTCAGAATCCTCTGCGCGGATGCTTCTGGCTTTTGTGGATGATGGGGATGAAGATGGAGCAGTAAGTGGTGATCAGACCTAGGAGGATGGGCAAAGCCACTAAAAGAAGTAAAAGTTTACATTCACTCTATCACATGAACAAGCTGGGGTGGCGAAGAGAAGTGTTCAGGCACCAGGCAAAAAATTACATGGATGGAGAGGATGATGGAAAGCCGGTTAGAAGCTCATCAGTGGGGGTTCCTGGAAAGTGGTGGGGACAGCAGAGGAAGCATCCAGAGAATGATGGAAGGAAAGAGAACAGCAGCAGACACATGCCTAAGATTCCTCTGGGAACAGAACAACCCAGAACAGTCCAGAGAAGGAAACACCGTGTGGCAACTAAAACTATAGAAATAATGTTGTGAGGGGTCAGGAGGCTTTGCAGGGCAGTGGAAGAAAGTAGATTCCAGCTAAATATTAGAAGAACTTCTTCAGGATAAAAGCTATTTGACAGTGGAATGCATTTCCACAGAGGGTGGTGCATTTTCCTTCATTGGAGCCCTCAGAAGCTAGATGACCATCTCTCAAGAGTGCATATTCATGCAGGGGCGGAGCTTGTGCTCCCTTTCAACTCCATAGTTCTATGAACTTCAATGTCCTGTGGACAAGCTGTCAGCAGGAAAACAGGCAGGAGAACCAAATACTCTGAACAGAAAGGATGTATGTAAACACTTATTGAGGAGTGAAATACTGCTGCCCATCTGCTGCTGGATTGCTTGATTTTCAAGTGAAAAACAAAGTGGTGTCTGTTTATGACTGTCTAGTAAAGTGCTCTACAGGAAAGTATGAGGCCAATCTGTACAAAATTAGGATTTTGCAAACAGAAGGCTGTCTCACTTGGATGTTTATAATTCTGTATTTAAACTATTCCATAACACGAGAAGCAGGTGAGACATATGGGTGGCTAAACTAAAAGCAATGTTTGTGTGCCATTTTGTCTGAAACTGTTTAGTCAAATGTGATGCTATTGCACCACCAGACAGTGTAATTCTTGCTGCATGATTGACATAATCTATGCATTTCTAGATGTTGCCTGACCAGGGATATGAAACAGAAACAAAGAATGGTCATTGAGTTCTTGGCCAAAAAAGGATGTGCTGCTGCTGACATCCACAAAAGGCTTAGAAATGTGTATGATAAGGTGACAGTTGATAAGAGTAATGGGTGAAGATGAGTTAAGAAGTTTAAAAGAAGCCAAAACCAGTGTTAAAAGACAAATTACACAGTAGAGGGCCATTGAGAGCAGTTAGCAATAAAAACCAAAATAAAATGAATGACATGATTTCTGCAGATTGGTCGAAGAGATTGTTGAGGAGCCTGGCTGTGGTCAAAGTGCTATTGAGCAGATTATCCACAACTTGGATGCAAGAAAGTGTATACCTCATCAATTAACAGCTGATTTGAAGAAAAATAGACTATGTGTGTGTTCAGAATTTGAAACCCACAAGGTCACCTTTTTCAGGAATGTTTGTACTGGTGATGAGACCTGCATGACCCAGAGACCAAGAATCAGTCCATGGAGCAGCAGCACTCCACCTCCCCTAGACCAAAGAAATTCAAAAAAAGCCAGCGCTCAACACAGAAGATTATGGTGAATGTCTTCTAGGATGACAGAGGGGAGATTTTGCTTGGGATGGTCATTGGTGCCACATCTGCCTTACAGACCCAATCTTGCACCCTCAGACTTTCACTTGTTTGGTCAGATGAAGCAAAGCCTTTGGGGATGGTGCTTCAATGATGTAGGTGAAGGAGGAGATTCTAGCAGACACTGATTCAAAGGTGGCACAAATGCATTGACTGTGGTGGAGGCTATTTTGAATAGTACCATCTTATAAGTAAAGAATTACTTTACACGTATATGTAATTGCATATGTCCCATGTTGTTAATAAAGGAGTTATGATGTAGCAGGCATTACTTTCAGCATGACTCTCTTTTAGTGCACCTTTTTGCAACATAAAAGCCAGAAATTTTGTATTTTATTGGCATACCCTCACACTTATTTGCAGTGAGATATGTAGAATAATTCACCCAAATCCAGGGGAAAATCTGTAAACAGGAGAAAAAAACCTGCTTCTTGGTTCATCTGTTGTGTAGAGAAGTAACAGAGAGTATGCGTCTAGCCAGAAGACTCACAGGACAGACTAAGGATGATTTTCACTTCTATACAAAAGTATTCAGTTCAATGTTTACATTATTCTGTGCCCAGAAATTACCAGGAGCTATTATTGTTCTACAGTGTTCCATATATATGCTACACTCATGAAACTTGTTTTGCAACTCAATCAGCACCATATAACAATGGTTCAGTGGCTGGTTAGTATATGCCGTCTTTATAGTTTGAAAATGTATGGCTAAGGCTTTGTTCTCACTCCAGAAAAGTGCTGCTATGTCAAAATAGTTTTAAAAAAACTTTTGTTGTTGTTGTTGTTCTAATTGCATGTTTGTATAAATTCCAGAATTTCTGATAAGGTCTTCAAATAGCCACTTCCTGGATCCCAAGTGGTATCATTACTGCTGTAATTTCTTGTTTGTGGTACTGTAATTACTCTAAAAGATCACCTCCTCCATATACAATCTGGAAACCTTCCTTTCAGCATTTTCTTCAGAGTGTAAGCAACTCACAAACTTCTGCCAGGGGTCATGGTCATTAGATATCTCTGTGTAGTCTACATTTCCTCCTCCACCAGTTAATGTGTTCTTTCCTCGCACCCCCAGCAACAGTCAAAGTATATTATATCACTTCAGTTTCACCTCATTTAGCACAATGATTCTCTACTGCTCCTCCAGATGTTTTGAACTTCAACTCCCAGAGGCCCCTGATAGCATGACCAGTGTTTGGAAATTCCCAGAGATGACCTCTAAAATACCTGTGGGACTAAAATTTGAGAACCACTAATTCAACAGTTTGGTATTCTTTTTCTTTCCTTCATTTATTTTCCAAAGTCATTCCCCTTCTACCATTTCTTGGTCAGTTAACAATATTGGGGTTTTGTAATTATTCTGAAGAAGCTGCCTAAAAGGACTTAATTAACCATCATGTGCAGTCCAAACACTTAAAATTTATTTGTCAAAACTCCACCATGATGAAATAATGATTTTAAAGGTTTTCCCATACTACCATTTTTCTTTGACTCATTTGGAAGTCATCCTGGTTATGTTTGCTGGCATAGGTTCTGTCACACCATGCCTTCCTTATATTTTGGAGCTGTCCAGTTTCTCAGATTTTCTGTCATGATAGCCTAAAGATTTGAAATTCAACATCCCAACTGGCACTTCTGACAAAAGTTTTTTGTGCATGCCCTTTTTTATGTTAATAAAATTAGTATGTCCTTATCTTTGTCCATTTTCAAAAATCCATTCACCTCCTATTTTGCAAATTCTTCTGAACATTAAAAGTGCAGTTTGCAATTCCCCCTTTTTATCTGAACCCAAAAATTACAGCCTAAAAAAAAAAGATTTTCCATTAGATTTTTTTTTTTGCCCCAGTCCTCCATAAATAACTCCAACATGCTCTGTTGTTTCTTGAAATGTTTATAGTTATTACTGTCTTTGAGACATCGTCTTTAACTTGCTACGGTGTCACCTTTGTACTATAAATGAAATTTTAAGACAGAAAATTTTTCCCTTTTTCCTCTCATCTTTTTTTCCTTAACCCCCATCTTTTTTTTTCCCCTTAAACCCCCCCAACTTTTCTGCATAATACAAATATCACTGGACTGTCTTTCCCCTCCTTATCACAATCATCTATTCTTTTCTTTTTTTCTTAGTTTGGGTATTTGACCATTTTAAATTGTAAGATTTTTACCTTTATAAAGGTACCTTCATCATCAATCTTGTCTGAAAACCAGGCAAAATCACCATGATGGTAGGGCTCTTATTTTTAAAAGTATCCAAAATTCCTTCATCAATATATCCTCATAATCACCTTACAGGACTTCCCTTCAGCTAGTGCATGACAAGTATCTGTACAGTAATCACCAATATCACAGGTATTAAACCATGCAAAACCCATTCAATGAGTTCTAATCATTCTTAAGGAAATCTACAACAGCTGTCTTATACAAAAGTGTCCACATTTTATTCTGTGCATATATACTCCAAAAATGGAAAACCCAAATTCAATTAATGGGGATTTGGTAAGTCCACATTTCTGAAAGTTCTGTTATTAATGGGTTACTATCTTTTGGGAAACATTTTTAGAAAGCCAAAACTCTTTTTTAGGTTTAAATTGTTTTTTAAAATTAAATTAAAATTACTTTTCTCCATGTCCATTTCACACATATTAAAGAAAATCCAAAAAAAGGAAAAAAAAAAGTGTAAAGAAAATTTTAAAAAAAAATCTTTTACCTTGAATTAAATCCCATAGCATCAGCTTTACTTTTATACTTAAACAACTTAAATTTCTCCCTTTCCCTTTTTTTAATTGTCCTTTAATATACAAACTTATTTATTAGCCAATTCAATCTCCAGTCTCTCCGTTTTAACCATTATAAAAAAAAAAAAAAAAGCCTTCCCTTATTTTATTTTTCTCTACATATTTGGGTTTTCCCAAATTTTCCATAAAATAATTTAAAACATCCTATAAATTTTACTCCATTTCTTTCAACAAGCAATTCACTAAATTTCCCTATTTCATTTCTTCAGTTCTCCTAACCTCTATATTCCCATTTTCTCTATACAAAATCCTTTTACCCTTTTTTCCCAATTTTAAAAGTTATAATTTTTTAATCTTAACAAAACCCAAGCCTTTAACACGTGCTTCACCTATTTCCTTATTCATTTAATAGCCACATTCCCCTTTTATTTTCCAAAAGGATCAGATATCATTTTCATCTATTTTTCCTTTTGGCTTTTGTGACAGTACTGCTGTTAATTTTTCCATTTCCATTATTTCATATTTTTTTAATAACCAGTCTTCTCTTCGGGGGGCTCCTCTTGTTTCCATCTACTAGCATAACACATTCTCGCCGCAACTGTCATAAAATTTATATCTTTTGATATGATTGTTTTTTTAGTGGTCCTATACACTCATAATATTTAATAAATACACCTCTGGAAGTAACGGGAAATTCCTTTGAATAATTTTCGTTATATTATTATGTATTAATACCCAAAATTTCTTTGTTTTTACACACGTCCACCAAAGTTGGAAAAGATTCCTTTTCGATCGCACTTCCAACACTTGGTTTTTTTTTTATCTTTTTTGAATTTTTCAGGCGTGAGAGCACCTTAAAAAATTTAAAGTAATTTTCTTTTAAAGCTGCGTTTCAATGTTTATTTATTAAAACCAATTTTTTCCCAACATTCCAGTTGTAGCGGCCTTCCATATTCTGAGCCCATTTTAAACATATTCTCCTTTACTATCTCTTCTTAAAGTTCTAAATTTAACAGGGTTTTATATAGCTTTGCTATAAGATGTTCCATTCCTGGTTTGAATAATTTGTCCAACTCGTTTTCTTTACTTTATCCCTACCATTTTTTGGTCCAATTTAAATTTCTCCTTTCTGTTTTTGCAATAACCAGTGGGTAAAAGTCCCAATCCACTAATTCTTCTTTTTTTTTTAATAATTCACCCCGCTATAACTTAACTATATCCTTATATGAAATCCATCTATTTATTTGCGGTTTCCCTTTTCCCAAAAAGCCTCATGAGGAGATACCCAAAATTCTTCCTTTAAAGCCCCCTTCTTGAATTGGTTTCCTAAAAAAGTGGTTATTAAATTCTTATTAACCCCATACCAAAAAGGGGCCAAACCCGAAGGGCAAATCTGCACCTTCCAAAGCTAACAGTCTTTTCATCATCCAGTCTAATCCAGGAGTCCCCCAATATGCAACATGCATGAAAATAACCCATTTTCCCTAAACCTCCTCAACATCAAAAACCATACCACTTTTGGGGTTTTTTTCCATTCAAATAAATTTTGGGAAAATTTTGTTTATTGCTTAAAGATCCCATCGTTTGTTATAATGGGGATTTTAAATAAAAAAATTAATCTTGGAAGATGTTCATTAAATTGTTGCAATTCTGCCTAAAAAAGATATGTCCAGTTGTCCACCCCCTTTAGATCCTCTTTCCCAACTGCCAAACTTTCTTATAATTATTGTCATATAATCCGTATTATGTTTAATGTATTTCCAAAATGTTTTTTTTTTTTTTCTCTTTTTTAAATTGGGATTCCCTCTCCAGCACACTTTCCTCTTTTTGCTCATATTCTTAGTTAATATGGATGTTTTATCTGAATTAACTTTAAAACCTGACACTGTGCCATAATCCTGTAAGATCTTTTTTAACCATTTTATGCTTTGTCCCGGATTATCTAATATAATTACCAGATCACCTGAATGCCCTAAATTTGAAGATCTGGTTTTTTATTTGATCCCCTTATTTCCGTATCTTGTCTTATTTGAATATTTAAGATTTCAATCATTATTAAAAAGATCAATGGGGATAATGGGCATCCCTGTCTCATCCCTTTCGTAATACTATTTTAGATGTTTTTTCTCCATTTACTGTAATATTTGCTACTATTTTTATGTCATCCAATCCACCTCAAAAAATTATCACCTATTTTTATCTTCTTCAAAGTTTCCCCCAAAAATTTTTCATTTAATGTTATCAAAAGCGTTCTCAAAAGGATATTTCTTGATACAAATATCCTTCCTAGTTTTTTCTCATTATGCTTTTGATAATATTCTATTATTTCAAGACAATTCTCATATTATTCTTGATAGATCTTCCGGGAAAAAGCCACATTGATCTTATAATCCACTTTTTTAATCCCTTTTTTTAAATTTTTCTTAAAAGGGTCCAAATATTTTATAAGCTGAATTGAGCTAAGCAATTGGTCTATAGTTCTTAACATCCCCTTCCTTTGGGGGTTTAGACTATCATAGCCTCTCCCCAAGTGCTTGGGCACACCCCATTTCTACCTCTTTTATCACTTTTGCATGGGTTCCACCAACACACCTTAAAAGTTTTAAAATAATGAGATGTCAATCCATCAGGTCCTGGGGCTTTTCCCAATTTTAATTTCTGAATTGCATTTATAATCTCCATTCTATGATGGGTTTATTTAACTTAACTTCAATTCCTCTCTAATTTGGGTATTTCAACTTTTCCCAAATATTTCTTAATGATTCTGTCCAAATCAGAATGGTCCTTTTCTACATAAAGTGTCTGATAATATTTGCAAAATATTAATTTTATTTTTTTTGTTGTCTACACAATTCATTTCCATCCTTAATTTCCAAGATTGTTCTTTTCTCCCTTTGTTTTTTAAGTTTATTAGCTAACCATTTTTCGGGTTTTTTTAGAATGTTCATAATATCTTTGTTTCACATTTTTCGTTTCCTTTCCAAATCAATTGTATTCTGCATTGTAATTTGCTTTTGTAATAACTTCAATTCATATCTTGCCTTATCATTTTGGGGGTTTATCTTTAAAATTTTTCTTCCTTTTTCTTAAGTTGTTCCCTAATTTTTTGTTGGAATTCTTTCCATTTCTTATTTTTATAAATCTCCTGTTCTATAAATCCTCTTACCACCGCTTTTCCCGCCTCCCAACCACCTTTCTGATATCCCCTTTCCTGAATTCTCCTTAAAATAATATCTAATTCTGTTCTTACCTTATTTACAAACTTTTCATCTCTTAATAGGTCTTCTTTTAATATCCATAGATATTCTTGTTTCCTTTCTTTTAAAAATAGAAAGGGGGGTATATAAATATCCTGGGAGAATTTTCCCTTTTTAATACTTTTTAATGTTTTATAATGTAATTATCCTAAAAACAACATTTCCTAAAGTAAAATCCTGGGGACCCCTTAAAATACCCCCTGCATAAAAGAAACATTTTTCCCCAAGATCAAAAAAAGTTTTTGGCCTTTGAATTTCTTTTTGTTTTTATCATGTTCGGGGGTTATAACCCCATTCCAACACCCATATCAAACTTTTCTATTCATATTCTTCCATATTTCAACAATCTATAAAAAATCCGATTTATTCTGCTGTGGGCCAAAATCCCCCAAATAAGATTTTCCCTTCACCATTTCCACTTCTCCCCCCAAAAAAATCCACCTTCATCATGAAAACTTTTCAATTTAATTTTTTTTTTTTCATAATTGAATTTTTTTTTTATTACATACTGATAAAATTTGAAACCCAATTTTTCTTCTTCAAAAAAATAAATTTTGTCTCTTGATTTTTTAGGCAATTACATCACTTTAGCTTTTTCAAAAATGAAATGTTCTTTTCCTTTTAAAAAGGGCATTTTAAAACCCCGCCATTCCAAAAAAGTTTTTCCCTTTCCCCCTTTTTTCCCTTTAGTTTATTTCATCATTTCTAAATTTGAGTTTTCTTCCCTTTTCCATCCCCTTCCGTCCTTCGTTAAAATCCCATCCATCCTCTCCATCCATCCCTGTCAAAACCTTTAGATATTTCCTTTCATCTGTTTTCTATCCAAAGTCCGTCCTCTAGCTCTTTTTTTTGTTCTTTCTTTTCCCCTCTCTCTCTCCCCAAACCTTTTTTTTTTATGTTTCCGTTTTTTTTTTAAGATTATTTTTATCCATTGTTCCTTGCTATATCCTTTTTTCTGCTACTTACTCACTTTTGCTTCCATCATATTTAATTCCTCTTTATATGTTTTATAAAATCTTTGCTTTTTAGGTGGATTTAAAAATATCTCCCCCTGTGAAAAAAAGGTCAGCCTTCACCTTTGCACCACCTATATTTTATTCCATGCCTCTTCAACGACTGTATCAAAAAGCCATATTCCTTCCTTTTTTTTTTAAAACCTGAGAAGGCACGTCTTTAAAAATCTGTAACTCCTTTCCCTCTATTACTAATTTATTTGTATAACTTTCTCACACCAACCCCTTTCCCTTTTCCCCAAAAAAATAGAAATATCCCCAGGGGCCTTCCTTTTCTTTGCCACAAAGGAGTTAATGCAAAAGATTTTATCAATTTCTAGGTCCAGCTGTTCAAAATTCCACCCAATATATTTTTAAACCGGAATTTGCGATTACATAAATCCTCACCTTCTTCCTCCTCCAACCCTCTGATCTTCAAATACTTGTCTCTAATCTTTGTTTCAGTGCTTATAGCCTGCACTTCCACTCGTCCTATCTGTTTTCTTAGTTCTGGACCTTTTTTTACAATTTGTTTGTTCTGTCTTCTATACTACTAATTTTTTGGTTAACGTTTGGGTTTCTTTTGTTATATTTTCCATCTCATGACCTATATTTCTCATTTCTGGTCATACCTCTTTCATTTCTGAGGACACCTTCTGCATTTCTTTCTTGAAATCCTCCCCTTTAAATTTCCTCATTTCCTTAATATTGTGTTCCAAATTCCAAAAATTTGGGCGACCTTTCATGGAACCTCTTCTCTGCTGTTGTGTTAATACTGCCCCCTTTTACCCAAAACCATCTCTGTGATTACCTTAGCTTATAATTTATAAATTTACAGATTATCTACCTCTAATGATGTTGATATTATTGTATAATACAGTATGCTATAACAATATATTATGCTATATAAAATAACAATATTGAAATACAATATAACACAATAGTATATTATGCCATATAATATAACAATTTGAAAGAATCTTATGTCTTCAATTTATTAATCCACTAGATATTATTAGGTTTCAATTCCTGTAATCCTGTAATTCATTGATTTCTTAATTTCTTTTAGTTTCCCAATTTAATCAAATAAAAAAAATCACCTCAAACACTTTAATTCGGTAGCCCTTCAGTTCAGCTTGATTTCAGTACACAATATCCTTATAAATCCTTAAAATTTAAGCTTCATATTAATACAGTGAGTTAGAGAGAAAACAATATCTTCAGTATATTCTACAGTCACTTATCTATACAAATGTCCATACAATTCCTTACTGGATTTTCAGCTTTTCAACTCTAAACCACTAGTATTCCTTTTTTTAAAAAAAAAAAAATTATATACTTTTAATTCTTATTTTATTTATTTATTATAAATATCCTTCTTCTATTTCTACTCCCGCACCACAAACTTTTTCCTAGTCAAACAATTTACCCCCTGTGGTCCTCGAGCCTGTGTTCTCCTTTTTTTTCCCTTTTCAATTGTCCAATGATCTTCTACCTTTCTCTCTGCTATTTCCTTCTTAGATTTTGTTTCGTCCCTTTCTTTCACTTCTTCTATCCTTCTTCTATCTTTTTAGTAGAACCATAAATTTGTTTTCCCCAGTTAGCTTCTTTCTATTTTTCTCCTGTACTTCCAGTCATGCGTGTTTGTATTTATAAACGTTTATCCAGTATCACCGTCTCCTCCTCCTCCTGCTGTTTCGTTCTCTTTACTGTCTCTTTACTCTATACCTTTACTCTTTAAAGTTTTTTTATTCTGCCCATCCCCCCTTTAAATTTTTATTCTAAATTTAAATTAACTTAAAATATCTTAACTTAAGCTATCTCTTTACGCTTCTCCACTTCACTGGCTCTAGTTATCAGTTTTTTATTTTTTGATTTCTAGCTTAAAAACTCCACTTCTGTATGCTCCTTCCTGGGGGCTTGGAGCCTCTCTCTTTACCACCTTGGGGGCTGTTTTTTGTGTTGGTTATCATGACCTTCCAGTTTGAAAACCCAAGATTTTAGAAAAAAACCCCCGTTCCCCCCCCCTGTTTTTTTTCTTCTTTCTTCCTCTACTAAACTTTATAAAAAGTGGTGGTGAGGATTTAGCCCCCCGGAGCCCTTTAGAGGTAATGGCTGCTCCACAGATCCTCCCCCCATTTTGCAGGTTTGTATTTCAGATGTTAACTTTCAAACCTGGATGTGGGGTTTTGGGTCCCCCACTTGCACTTCTGAACCCCCTTTACCAGAGGGTTTTCTGTTCCTTCCCTAAAAAGTGGGTTCACAACCTCATAGGGGATCAGCTCTTCACCAGCTCTGGTGAGAGATGACCACACTCCTGCCGCAGCCACCGGAAGTCCCCACAAGCTCTTCTTTTAAAATGCTTTTTTAATTATATGTTATAACCAAATTTTGTATTTTCTATCTGTAATCTATAATCATTTTTATTTGCTATTTTAACATGTGTATTTTTAAAAAAGATTTACATTAAGATTTGGAGTTACAAATGTCTTTAACTACAGTATGTATTACCAGAACAATCCTGAGTTTAGTTAAATGTGTCTGTGTGTATAATGTTTGTAAGGTAGCTTGTGAAACTCTGCTATAGGCTTGCCTACCTGTGCTTTCCTAGCTTATAAAATCTTTGCCTATTTAGAAAACATAGCTTTTGTAGCTTTTTCTTCCATCTGTAAAAGTTCAAAACTGTCCCTGTTGGTCTACATCCCAGTGGTCATGCCTTCATCCTCTTTCTCTCCTTTTACTTACATCAGTGTGGTCTTCAAAGTGGTAGTGGGAAAATCTTATTTTTCTAATAAGCATCAACAGTTTTTCCCCCATTTCTGCTACGTGTTCTACTTCACATTCTTCTTCCAGATGTGCATTAGAATCAGGAAGCAACTTCTCATTGACTACAGATATTTTCTACATTCAGGATTTGTCTAGCCTCGCCCCTTAAAGGTTTATTTCTTTTCTTATTGTTGTTGTGTGCCTTCAAGTCATTTCTGACTTATGGTAAACCTACTGTGGATTAAAAATGCGGTGACATTTGTCCCAGTGGAAAATACATTTGATGAGCATGTCATGGGACACCTGGGAAATGACTGGGCAAGGTATGACTCATTCCCTAGGGGACATGGAGTAAAGGGCTGAGTCATGATAGTGAAATCATGACAAGCGGTTGCATCAGCCAATGGCCCTGAGTGATGACACGGAAGCAGGTGTGTATAAAAGAGGGGCATGAGTGCTTGCTCTGACTCTCTGCATCCTGTACCTCTGCATCCCGTCACTCTGCTCCTGAAACTCTGATGCTGAAACTCTGATGCTGAATCTCTGCTTGTGGATCTGCGTATCCTGTGTACAGAAGTATATGCTACAACTTTGAAGATTAAAGCCTCCAGGTATTTTGGATGACAAACTCTGTGTCCATGAGTTTACTAACCAGTGGGTAGAGGGGTCAGAGCTGATGCTGTAGTTGTACTCTACTGACACGCTTGTTGCTGTTGTGGAAACCTCTGCTATGTTATGCTTACCTCTGGGACACTTTTTGTCCAGAGAGCAGTGGTTCCAGGGAGGATTTTGTGCTGGTGCTGTAAATCAATCTCCCGCCACCTATCACAGGTTTTTCTCGAGCCAATAGTATGTAATGTGCCCAAGATCACCCAGTGAATTTCCATTGCCAAGCAGGGAATTGAACCCTGCTTTCCAGGATCATAGTCCAGTGCTCAAACTATTACACAACTCTGGCTCTTTCTTTCCTAGATTGATCTAAAAAAGAAAAAAGTCACATCCACATATACCTACAGTATGTTCTCCAGTTCTTGTACTGTTTATTGTTCTACTTCTTTGTTCCAACTCTAGTGGCAATACCACTTAACAATCTGTTTTGGGGAGTGGTCTATCCCTCCCTTTGCTGAAATACTTTAGGGTTGTTGTTTTTTTTAATTTAATGGATTTTCTAATAGTTGGCAAGCTTTTTTTTGAACCTCAAAATCTGCAGAAACCTGAGAATTCAATTACAGCTCTTTATTGTGAGGTCAAATTTCTCACAAGCACACTTTTGCTCCTGGAAAAGACTGTGGTTAAAATTAGGCTATATTTCTTAGACAATTATGGAAATTTTATGGTCAAAACACACTTTTCTTAGGTTTGTTATAAATATTCACAATTCTGTTTGTCCTTGATGAAAAAAGCTGTCATTAAACATCAAGATATCTTGTCAAAAAACTGGAAATGATCATAAGATTTTTGGGCCTCTGCATGAGAGCAGAAAGATGAGCACATTTTCTTCCCCATCAAGATCTTCACAATTGGTACAATTGACAAAAATCAATCTCTTTTCCCTTTGATTACCCTTTACTTACAATTCATGCACCCACAGAGCAGGCAAAGAAGGCATCCACTTTTATGAATCCCAAGCAACAGGTGTTGGCAACAGTTGTTACTGAGCAGGTGAAGGAAAGTGGGTGGGGGGAAGAGTAGCTGTAATCTACAAAAACCATTTTATCAGATTAGATCAGATTAGATTAGGGAGCTGAACCACACTGACTATGTAAACCTGAGTTTGAAGACCAGACTGGGAATGTTGTTACTGTACTGTAGCTCTGCTATCTAACAGACACTCGGGCCAAGCTTACAGAACTGGTCTAGGAACTGGTCTTGGTCTTGGGTGACTTCAACATTCCATTTGAGCCCAGTTTGTTAGACGTAGTTTGAGAGTTCATGGCATCCATGACAAACATGGGCTATCTCAACAGGTTTCAGGACCCACACATTCAGCAGGTGTTGAGTGGTTGATGCTACACAGATCTGTGGACAGAGGTGATTAATACCTTCTGAGTTGCCATGGACAGATCATTTTATGGTCAGAGTTAGTATCATGGCTACTATCTCTCCCTGAAGGGGCAGTGGACCTATTAAGATGGTCCACTCTCAGAGGCTAATGGATCCCTTAGGATTCTGGAAAGCTTTATGGCTTATATCACCAACAATTCTGTCAAAGCTTGCATCAATAAATGGAATCAAGATCAGACTAGGGCTATTGACACAATCACTCCCAAACATCCTCTTCGGCCTGTTACTAATCAAGGGCCTTGGTATACGGAGGATCTTAGGGGGCTGAAATGGAAAGGACAATGACTGGAGCACTAATGGTAGAAAACTCAACTTATATCTAAGAAGACATGATATAGAGAATATCTTTGTTCCTATAAGGTGGCAATATGTGCAGCAAAAAAAGGCTTCTTCTCTGCACATTGTGCATCTGTGAATTCACATCCAACTAAACTACTCAGACTGATAAGAGGTTTAACTCAGACACCCTCTCCCTGAATCCTATTTTAGAGCCTTCAGCAGTTCACTGTGATGCTTTTAATGATCAGTTCATAGATAAAAGCTCTTCGATAATAGCTGACTTAGACAGCATCTATCAGAAGTTGACAAAGGGAGGTCCAGCAAATCCATGACTATTATTACACTGGATCAGTTTCACTTGATGAGTACTACTATGTAGACAAGCTGCTGGGGCAAGTAAAGAAAACATTGTTCTCTTGATCCCTGTCCTTCTTGGCTGGTCTTCCAGGGAGAAGATGCAATTAGATCTCAATTACAATATATTATTAATGCATCTCTCAAGGAGCGAAATTTTCCATCCTGTTTGTAAGAAGCAGTGGTACACCCACTTCTTAAAAAGTCCTCTTTGAATCATCTGGACTTTAACAGTTATAGACCAGTATCAAATCTTCCTTTTGGTGGGGCAAGGTGATTGAGAGGACAGTTGCCTCCCAACTTCAGGCAGTCTTGGATGATACAATTTATCTAGACCCATTTCAAAGTGACTTCAAAGCAGTATGTGGAGTTGAGACCACTATGGTTACCTTACTAGATGATCTTTACCTGAATACTGACAGGCAGAGTGTGTCTCTAATGCTATTCAACATCTACATGAAACCACTGGGAGAGATCATCTGGATGTACGGGGCAGAGTGTTATCAGTATGTTGACAATACCCACATATATTTCTCCATGCATTCAAAAACACCTCCAGCTAAGGACAGTATGTCTCTTCTGAATGAATGCCTGGGGGAGCTAATGAGGACGATGAGCTGTTTTCAGTGCATAAAATTCTGTTTTCTGTGCCAGGAACCCATGCAAAGTTTGGACAGAATAAATCCCAGATTGTAAGTTTTGAAAACTGCATGGTTTTTGAAGACTTTCACACAGCAGGAAGAAAATTGCTAAAATTGCTCATTATTCCCTTTGAGAAGAAGCTTAGTGAAGAATTAAATCCCTGTTAAAGGATTTACCAGCAAAAGCTTCCAGTTCAATAATGTTGTCTTGTCTTTCTGTTTTCTGTTCTCAATCCATTTCAGTAGAATGTCCCCAAAGTCTATGAGACAGACTTTTGATTTTAAAAAAATCTAGAAATACACTTTTAAATGCAAAAAATGATGTGTGTTCTTTTCCCCTGCAAAAAAATTGCACAAAATCCTCAAATGTGCATCTGGAAACTGTTAGGGTTTTTGTGTTTTTTTGGTGGGATTTGTGGGGGAAGGGACAAAGGTTGAACAAAAATGTTGCTTTCATCTGCACAGAATAATTTCCCCAAACCCTTCAAATGCAAGTTGGTCGCCCTCTTGGAGGAGAAGGTTCAACAACTGGAGACATGTGTTTCGAATCTTCGCATTATTAGGGAGGGAAAGGAGTTCTTGGATAGGGCTGAGAGGACTTTTTTGAAGATGGAATGCATGGAGGAGCTAGCGGATGAGGAAGCTGGTTCACGAAACCAAGAGACAGACGCTTGGAGGAATGTGACATGCAGGAATAGAAAGGCAAGGTGCCAATGGAGACTCTCGAGCTACAGAATTGCTTCCAAGTTCTTGACCTTATTAATGACGAAGTGGAACAGCATGAAGAGGTAATGGAAAATCACTGAAAGGAAATCCAACATCAGCAACAGGAACCCCAACACTAACAGAACAAAATCCAACAGCAGCAGCACCAACAGTCTCAACATGAACAGAAGGTTCAGGTGGCTGTGAGAGAATCTGCTCATCGTGTAACTCCAGACAACCTCAGAGGAGACAAGTTCTAGTGGTTGGGGACTCTTTGCTGAGAGGAACACAAACTACTATTTGCAACCTGGACAGGATCAATTATGAGGTGTGCTGTCTCCCTGGGGCCAAAATCAATGACATAATGGAGAGGCTAACAAGACTGGTCAAACCCACTGACCATAACCCCCTCCTTTTGGTTCACATCAGAACCAACAACACTGTGAAGCACAGCTTTCACCACATCAAGAATGATTATGAGCTTATGGGTAGGAAGCTGAAGGACCTTCATGCACCAGTTGTCATTTCATCTCTCCTCCCTGTGGAAGGACGTGGACCGCGAAGGGAAAGAAGAATAGTGGAGATCAATAACTGGCTCCAAAGATGGTATTGCCGGGAGCAATTTGGATTTCTGGATCACGGGATGGACTGCACCTCACAACCTTCAGCTGGAAAGTTTTTGCTAACAGTCTCACAAAATGAATCAGGAGGTCTTTAAACTGAGTTTGACTGGGGAGGGGGACAGTATCATTTTGGGCAAGGATTCAATGAGTGCTGCAAAAAATAGCCCAAATGATATAGATAGGGTAGGTCAAGTAGAACTAGAGACCAACAGGGGGAGGGAAAGTAACTTTAGTACAGGACTTCTAGGAAGGGCACATGGTCTCAAGTGTCTCTACACTAATGCACAGAGCATGGGAAATAAGCAAGATGAACTCGAACTCTTAATACAACAAAATAAATATGATTTAGTAAGCATCACTGAAACTGGTGAGATGAGTCTCACAATTGGAATGTAGGAATAGACGGGTATAACCTATTTCACAGAAATAGACCAAACAGGAAAGGAGGAGGAGAAGCCTTATATGACAAAGATGTTTTTACCTGTGAAGAGATCCATGACTTAAATCTGGGAAGCCAAGTTGAGAGCATCTGGGTAAGAATTAAGGGAGCAAGAACCAATAGGGAGCTGTTGGGAATGCTTTGAAGTGTGTTGCTGCATAGCAGGGGATTGGACTGGATGGCCACTGGGGTCTCTTCCAACTCTATGATTCTATGATTCAGATGTACAAATACCAGAATAAAACTGCATAAAATTTTTGTTTGTGTGTAATTCTTCCTGGGAAAACCTATTTTTCATTTGCAAAATAAATAATTGTAAATATTCTTTCCATCTCTAATATTGCAAAAGGTATGTATGCTGTTGTTTTTGCAATGAAAGTTAAGATCAAGAAGGAACAAATCAATGTGCCTATATTCTGACTTAATGGAGGCCAGAGGGTGGTCTGTGCTCTGAAGTTTCTTGCTTTGACCATAAACTTAGTCTTAAGCATCTCTACTTTCTGTGTACCTTTTTTTTCAAATGTAAATATGTTTTTGGCTTCTGATCAACATTTTTCTTTAATTCATTGCTAACATTTTTAATTCAAAGCTAACATTTTTCTTTAATTCATTGATTTTCATTGAGAGAGAATGGAAAACTTGTTTTCCATTGCTTACACAGTTCTTGATAGTCCTCCTGTATACTCCCATCTGGTTATCATATGTCCTTTCTATCCTGTCCTAACATTATTGCCTATATTCCCTTTTGCAACTTTGCACAATGTCTTCAGTTGCCCACCTGTCTTACAGTCTTCAATATGCTATTAGCAATATATTCAGTGAGAACCAGTGCTTAAAAATTCAGTTAGTCTGTTGACTCTTGTACTGTTTTCAGATTATTCCTTAATGAATTGAAAAATTAATCCTTTAAGTTAATTATTAAAATAACTCTCATCATTCCCCTAATCTGCAAAGGGTCAAATCAATATTTTATTTTATTTAAGTCTTTTAAAATATAAATGTCTTAAAATTGATTTTTTGGGCTTCCATGACAAATCAAGGTGGGTATATGGCTCTTTATTTGCATGAGTTAGGGAGCTAGTTCTAATTTTCACTAAGGTTTGTGAGATCACAACCAATTCAATTGACACATAATAGAAGCACTCTATATGTATAACTAGTCTTCACACATTTATTCTTCTTCCTTTTCCAGAGAAACAAAAACAAAAGCTCACTGCAGGGGGAAACTAAAAGGAGAATTTGCATATGAACTGAGGGATAAAGTAGACTTTTAGGTTCAATTTCTAAACATGCTTACTATGGTATAAGGCTACAATCTTATACATATTTACCTGGGAATATATCCTATTTAACTCACTGGCGCTTATAGTTCATCTCCTATATCTGTGTGCCCAGTATACATGATTTCACTTATCTGTGCTGAAAAGCTGTCTGAAAATATTACTTTGAATTTAATAGAAATTAAATTTAAATTGAAGTAATATAGGAAAATACAGTATTAAGCAATTAGCCCCTATTAAGTTCAATGAGACTTTTTCTTGAATGCTGCCTAGATCTGCTGTGATAACATTTTAAATTAAATTGTGAGGCAATCCTAAATATACTTACTTGGCAGTAATTCCACTGCATTGAATGGAATGTAGTACTTAATAAAAATGTTCTTTACCATTCCTGTAAAAAATGAAATTGCAGCATGACCCTGAACACACTTGTTTGGCAGTCCTGCAAAATGGACTCCTGAGGTGGGGCTTCACTTATAACTGGCAATGAAGAGTGGCAACTGAGTAGGAACTGTGGAAGTTCCTTCATGGCACTGAACCTGAGCCGGAATAGGCTGAGCTTGCAGGTGGCCTACAGTCAGATGTCTGGCCTCTGGCAGCCCAACAAATTGGTGAGGGAATGGCAGGTAGACAAGTGCTTCAGACTGTTTCCCTTCTGCCTCCCTTTCTCCTCTGTCTGGCTTTAGCTTGCTCATGCTAAGGAGCCACCCTGGCCTATTCCCATGGGCACTCAGCTGGAAAAAGTAAGTTTAGATTGGTTCTAGGTCTTGTTTGGCCTAAGAGAGAGCCATGTGGAGTCTTCCTCTATGGAGGAGGGGGGTTGAATGCTGCTTCCTTTTCTTCATAAGACTAGCTGAGTGGAGGCCTGGGTTGCTGGACTGGGGAGGGGGGGTTATGTTTTTATGTTTTATAATCTCGTGATTCTAAAGTTCTGTCAAGTTTCAGAGCTTCCTCTCCAAGCTGCATACTCATCTCATCATTCATCTCATTTGAAAAAAACAATGTTTGCTATCATCCCCATTTTTCATTATTCACAGTAAGTCCGGGACCAGATCCCTCTCAGATATGGGAGAACCTACTATACTTCCAAGGAGTCAGACATATGACTGTATAGTTAGAGCCATTACTGAATTGAGAGCAAGAGTTGTAAAATGGCAGATTTCAGCCATTTCACAAAAGGGAGAGGTCACATAGAGAATGGATGCTCCCTGGACATCCCCCTCCCTTGGCTGACTCAGCATACCCGAAATTCAGGATCTGCCTAGGGATTCGTTTAAGTACTGATAAGAAAGTTCCGGCAACTCTGTAACTATTTCCCTTAAACAAAGGAAGTTTGTCCCTCCTTTGATGGCTCGCGTGCATGCATGACTTTCTGTTACTTTGTTTTCTGCAATAAATTGCAAACTCCTTAATCAAGCAACACTGGCCTCTTTATCTGTCTCTCCAGCCTCAAGCTGTGGCTTCTTGAGAGTGTGAGCTAATAGAATGCAATTGGACTTCTTTCTAAATAAACTATAAGCATACTATTACTCATCAATAAGAGATAAGAGTGTACTGTTAATCATCTGTATTCCTTTCAAATCTGTCACTGAAGGGTTGTGTAGCATGCTGATTGCTTGTTTGTGATTATGTTTAATTGTCAACTTAGAGCTACCCCATGAATTTCATAGGATTTTCTTAGCTAAAGAATACTCAGAGGTGGATTACCAGTTCCTTCCTCTGAGGTATAGCCCACAGCACCTGGAATTCATTGGCTGTCTTCCACCCAAGTGCTAACCAGAGTTCACCTTGCTTAACTTCCAAGATCAGAGAGGGCTTGGTGCATATTCACCAAATAATTGCTTTTTATGATTTTGCAATTTCATTTGAGTGCATGAGTTTAAAGAGGAAGGAAGGAAGGAAAAAAACTGTATGCACAGGCCAAGTGGGCTAGGGAGAAAAGGGGAAACAAAGAGAAAGAAAAGTGACTTGCAGGTGTGATGAATTACACAGCTTTAAGCACAAATATATAAGGATATTACCAAAATTCATAATTACTTAGACTGATATAGACATTTCTCTACAAGGTACTGCAGCTCTCTAATTTATAAACAGAAAGTGTTCCATGTCCTCAGAAGTTCTTACGTAGCTCAGAGTGGTGATGTTTGTCTGACACTCCCCCACCCCCCAAACCATCTTTTATGAATTGCATGAAGAGCTGACCAGGGCCATTTCCACACTGGACTGTTATAGTGCTATTATTCCACTTTCAACCTCCTATGGAATCCTGGGGTTTACAGTTTAGGGAGGGGCCTTTAGAATTCTCAGCCAGAGAGCTCTTTGGCCTCAATAAACTACAAACTCCAGAATTCCACAGGAGTTTGAAAGTGAAATAAAAGCAGTATAGTGCAGTGCAGAAAGGTCCATCGTGTCAGGTCAGGTGATAATTCATTGACTGCACTGACTTGGTTTGGTCGTGATGGGCACTAGTTTGCTCATGAAGCCATTTGTCAATGTTACAGCTGGGTGATGGTTGTTCAGTTGAGAGCTTTCAGACAAGAATGACTGTCTATACTTTATAGGTCTACTTGGCCTCCATAGTTGTGGTAGCTCCTGGTTGGGACTCGTTCCCTACTTTAAGAGCTACCATCATGTGTCCTACATATGCTTACAAGATTCTACCTCCTGTCATGTTGACCACTCCCCTTCCATTGACCGATCATTCAGCAGAACTGTGGGCGACATCAAAAGAAATATAAAAGGGCTTTTCACATTTTCATGGGATGCACAATCTGCAGGAGGTATGACCAATGAGCATATTGGGAAGAGGAGATGCCCACCACGTAAATGCACAAGAATTCTTGACTGAACATCCCTGGTATTAAATAAGGATTTGGGCATGCTCAATAGGCTACATTTCTGCCCTATTGAGGTGTTCAGAAAGAGGAAGGGAGCATGCTAGACCCACCTCCAGAGTTATTGCTTTCATTGCATGAAAGAAAACAGAGTTTTTCTGAAAAGGAGAATCTCTTCTGTGCATGGAACTTCTCAGGGTGAGCCAATCAAATTGTGTATTGTGTGGAGACTGCACACATGAAGGTGAGACTCTCCTTTTTAGAACCATCACTTTTCATGTGATCAGAGCTATGACAGATGAGGAAGGTTAGCTCTCCTTATCATGGGACCTGTCGGAGGCAGGGCGGGGCCGGGTAGGCTAGGGAGGCCTCAGGCCGGGGCCGGCCTTGGTCCAAGGTAGTCCTTGCGGCAGGCAACGAAGGAACGGCGAACGGCAGGTCCGTGGAACGAAAGCAAGCCTTGCAGCAGGCGAACGGAGAAACAAAAGGAAAGGGTTTCCTCACCCAGACAACGGAGGGACGGTCGACCAGCAACACCTCTGGACGAAGCTTCAACCGGCGTAGGACACGGAACGGACCGACGGCGCAGGATATCCGACGGTTGTTGCCCCGTGCCAGCCTTGTCTCTCCTCTGGCCCTAAATAGGGCCCTTGACCAATTCTGGAGCTCTCCCGCAGCTGCAGGCCCTCAGCCGGCCTCACAGCTGCGCCTGATCGGCCAGCTGTGAGCGCTCCGCCCGGCGCTCCAGCAGCCGCCGGGAGCGCCGGGCGGCCTCCTTGGCCTGCCGCCGCTGCCGCCACGTGGGCGGGGCCCCGATGCCCTCCTCCTCGGCGGGCAGACCCTCGGCGGAGTCCGGGCGCTGGGTGCCGACGACGGACGGTCCCTCCGCGGCGGCGTGGTCTGCCGCAGCACCCGGGAGCTCGTCGTCTGTGGCGGGCGGCTCCGCGCCCCCCTCCCCGGCAGCGGGACTCGAACCGGCGGCCGGGCGGCCATCCACCGCAACGGTAAGGTCCGCGGCCTCTTCCCCGGTAGGGAGACCTGCGGGGACGGCCAGGCAACCGTCCCCGGTGGTGGGCTGCTCCGCGGCTCCCTCCGCGGCGGCGGGGTCCTTGCCGCCGGCCGGCTGGCCGTCTCCGGCACGAGAGGCCTCCGCCACGACTCGCGAGGAGGCCGGCGTGCTCTCGGCCTCGGGCGCCATCTCCGCCGCGTCCTCCGCAGCTTCGGCGGGGCCGGCAGGGCCGGAGACCCCGACAGGACCCCAGTCTGAACACCTGACCTGTAGAAGCCTTTGTGACTACATGTGCAGACTTCTGATTTATCATGTTAAACAACCCATTATTCTCAGTCAGAAGCTAACAGAGCACAGTATAGAGGAAGGAAACTTAACCTTTTCCCTACCTGTAATTTGTCCACTTCAGATTTCACTTTCAAGTGGTTTCCATTACTATAGAATCAAAATGTGTTTTGCACACTGAGGAGAGAAAGGCTGCTGCAGAGCAAATGATTTAGAAGGAAAGAGCAGGCAGGAAAAATAAAAAGTCCTCATTCTCATTGTTGCTTTTCTGCTCAAAACTTCCTTTCCCCACCCAATCTCCTTTTTAAAAGCAATGTTGTTCCATATTACAAACTAGACTCTCAGGTTCCAAGGACCAGTTCTATTGGTTCAACTACAGCAGGACGGATTATTTATGGGGTTAGAACACAGTGTAAGACATAAATATAAGAGGAATGCATTTAATTTTATAGCAATATTCCAGATGTAGTTTTGAGCAATCTAGTTAAGGGTCATATTACTCCTGTGTTCTATATTGGGGTTATGACTTTTTGGCACAAAACAGATGTTAAATAATAGCAAGAATGCACTGTATGCAAGAATTGAACTTCAATGTTTCTAGTCACCATGGACTTGCAGTGCCCAAAGTTTGCTTTTCTAATGTTCTGAACAACTGTGCAGTCCTTTGGACCAAAAAATTAATACTCTGCCATGCTAACAGCATCCCCATCATGAAGCCACAGATTTTAAACTACCAGAGGTTTTCTGAAGTTTCTAGTTGCCTGATTAGCTAAAGAGATAGAATATAATTGTTCTGCTTTACTTGACAAAGAAGTATGCTATCAAGATAAAGTGAGTGGAATCTGCCATAAAAAACGAATTATCTCAAAATCAAATTAAATATGATAAAAACTCAATTTACCTCGATGCAATTTATCAGTGACTGAGTGATAAGGGCAGTAATATCAGGAAAGGCATGCAATGAGCTTTTGAGGAGTACTATATTATAGATAACTTGGTTTGGGGGCACTGGCTTTGTGTACTGAAGGTACACAGGAAAAGATTAGAGAAACCCAAGTTACTGACATACTGATAATGTGGTGTTATATGGGCAGCGTAGTAGCATCAGGAAAAAGGTGGAGTTAACTAAGTAGCTATCTAGAGATTAAAAGTAATGTTGTCTTTGAACATTCTGAAATAGCTGTTTTAAATTTGCTGCTTCTTTAGAGATATTATTCACTCCCTCTTCAGTTGAAAAATGAAGGGCATAATTCTAAGAGAAGGAAGTTGCCTGTGGAATTTTTAATGATGAGTAAGAATGGAGTTAAAGGAGTGTACTGCCATATTCTCCCCCTCCCAGGTTTGCACAACCTTCAAACGTTTTCATGGTATTTTCACAGGGACACTCCCTACTGGGCTTTGCCTAAATATTCATGTAATTTCAATGATAAATTGCACAATTAAAATGGATGCAAAAGGGCTATTGGTATATTACAATGGTGTAAACTGGACTAGAGTTTATGTGGGGTAGTGGTCTGAGTTTTGGACTATGACCTTGGAGATTCCCCGCTCGGCCATGGAAACCCACTGGATGAGCTTGGGTGTAAAAACCCCATGATAGGGTCACCTTAGGGTTGCCATAATTCAGAAATAACTTGAAGACACACAACAACAGCAACAACAACAACAACAACAACAACATTGGACTAACATCATCACAACTCACTTTTTTTTTGTCATTGCAGAAGTTGGAATTCTCCACTGACCATGCAATGAGCAAAATCGTCCCCCCACACCCAAACTCTCGCTTTTGTCAGCTGCAGCCCCTCATGAGGCAAGGAGAACAGTAGAAAAACATCCAGAATCTTTTTCCTATAGCTGGATTCAGAACTATGATACTATCTACTGGGACCTCTGAAGGACCCTCGGAAGTGCCTGTGGATGCATGTTGGTCTACATCCAGTCCAGTAGATTCACCATTTGGGTGTACTCTTGGACTTAACCTGGAGCCTGGAGGCCAATAGTTCTGCTGTGGCCAGGATTACTTTTGCACACTTACAACTTGTGTGCCTGCTGTGTCCATTTCTGGAGAGACCTGATCTGGCCAAAGTGGTACATGGCTTAGTTAGAGCCCCCCTTGGACTATTGTAACATGGTCCACAAGGCTGCCTTTGAAGAGCATTCAGAAAATTCAGATGGTACAAAGAGTTGTAGCTAGAGTGTAACCTGGGGCAGGGTACAGGAACTATATACATTTCTTCTGTTACAACAGCTCCACTAGCTACCAGTATGTTTCTGAGCACAATTCAGAGTACTGGTTATGATCTTGCTGTAGTAATTTCAAGTAATTTCTGACTTATGACTACCTTAAGGCAAACCTACTATGGAGGTATTTTGCCCCTGCCTTCCTCTGAAGCTAAGGCTCTTTCCACACGAGGAAATTAAGATGGGCCAATGCGTCCTGTCATGGAAGTCATCTGCACCTTGGATTGGACTAGGTTCGGATTATTTATCTTAGTTCCGCACCTAAGTCTGATTCAATACGCCCCCAAGTGGTCCTCCAGCGTGCTACATGAAGACTGGAAAAAAGCAGTTTTTAAATTTTCCGGAGTGTGCCAATTCATTCCTGCTCAGTTGTGCAGATGCACAGATTTGCACCAATGTGAACCTGCGATCAGCGGAGGGTGGGCTGTGGGCGTGGTCAGCTTCAGCGGTTGTTCTGGACCCACAAACAACAGGAAGCCACCATTTTGTCAGCCTCACCAGTGCAGATCTAAAGAACTTGTACTGCTCCGAATCTCCCTGGAACAAACAGAGGAGCCCTGCGGAAGGGCTCAAGGGAAAGTCTGCGTTGTTTCGAGCCCAGAAGAAGCGGTAAGTAATGGCACAGAGCGATTCCTGGCCTCGTGTGGAAATGGCCTAAGAGAGTTGATATGCTGGGCATGGCTGGGGTACAGGACACAAGACACAGCCTTCTTGCTGGCTGCCCCTAGGCTCTAGAACTCCCTTCCCATGGAGGCCAGAATATGGCCACTCCTTGCTGTCCTGCTGCTGTCAAGCAAAGAGTTGTCATTGTTGTTGTTGTTGTTCCAACAAACGTTTAAATCTGAAGGTTTTCAAAGAAAGGGCTTTAGAGGTACACATTGTTTTTATTGAAAATAATCTTTTAAAAATCTTTTTTAGATGTCTGTTTTAAATTGTTTTAATGTTGTGAATAAATTAATTATATAGTAATATCGACCTTTGTATGTTTTTAGCTATATTGTAATTGACTTCTAATTTTGAGGGGAAAGGTGGTATAAAAACAAAGATGATGATTGATTATGATGATGGTACACAATCTATTAAAACCCAGAAATTTAAAACCATTTAATACACTTTTAAAACATGGTGTGTGTGGGGGGGAGATAAAAGCACAGCACATCCCATGAAAAGACCGTTATACCACAATGAGTTAAGAGCCAAAGACCTGGTTTAAAAAGTGATATTTGCCTTCTGACAGAAAAAGAGCAGTGAGGGGGGCATCCACATCCCTCCCATATAGAAGGGAATTCTGCAGGCTGGGCACAGCAACCAAGAAGGTAAGCAACTCCCATGTCCTCACCAACTCTGACTGCAATGGTGGTGGGACCAACAGGAAGCCCTCTCCCTGAAGATGCTTGCCATTTTTGCACTACACTGTTATAGTGCTATTATTCCACTTTCAACCTCCTGTGGAATTCTGGGGTTTATAGTTTACTCAGGCCAAAGAGTTCTCTGGCTGAGAATTCTAAAGAGCTCTCCCTAAACTGCAAACTCCAGGATTCCATAGGATGTTTACAGTACAATAATAGCACTATAACAGTGTAGTACAGAAATGGCCACTGAAACACAGGCACACTGATACAGGGAGATACAATTCTCTTAGATGGTCTGGAACCAAAGCCATGTAAGGCTTCAATCATAACAAGGACTTTGAATTGTGCCTGAAAATGGACTGGAAGCCAGAGTAGCTGTTGCAACATGTGAGTTTTGTGTTTCCTATAATCAGCCTCACTCAGCTTTCTGACCATAACATTTTGGACTTACTGAAGTTTCTGAATATTGTCATGCATAATGTAGACAGATACTATGCTTTCTCATATGTTTTGTTTTCTATGGTATTTTTTACAATTGTAAGCCACTTTGAAATCTTGAAACTGTGCACAGTTCACGCATTTTCCTAAATAAATCCCTTTCAAATAAAGCAAGCTTTTAAAATCTTGGGAAAGACAGCAACAGATGGAGCCAGCTCATTGTATTTGCTTTGTTTCTTTCATTTTACTGTAAACATATAAATGTAGAAGTGGCATGAGTAGAAATGGTTGGTAACTTCATACCTGCTTTCAGTTACTGTCTTACTTTCAGTTACTGTCATTCCAATCATGACCCAGGACTAGATAGCAGCTGCTTCTTTTGTGATGTTTCGATACTGAGCCATAGATTTCCCTAAAGGTATGGTCTGAATATCCAGATCTTAGTAAAGTTCGTACACTGGGTATGCTATATATTACTTTCCTAGAAGGTTTTCAAAACATGAGTGAATTTCTACCAGTACAAAAAGCAAATGGTCTTTGCTTGAATTCTGATGGGAAATGTATGCCTGTTCCTTTGTAGGATAATTTTGGGACAATCAAAGAAATAATAATGTGAGATTTATACATCATTCGTTCAAGTTTCTTTTGTAAAGCCCCAAGTGGGAACCTGCACGTCTTCCCTGTGTGCGATACTTTAATTCTGAGAATATTGCTCCCTTTTTCACCTGGGCTATAGATAGTACCTAAGTCACTCCTGCTTTCTTCATTGGTGCTTTCTTCACAATTTATATCTGGCAACATCCTTGAAAATGTTCTAGGTTCATCCAGAAATGAGGTACTTAGAAATTTTAAGTAAGGCCATTTCTGCCCTACACTGCTATAGTGATATTATTCCACTGTCAACATCCTGTGGAATCCTGGGGTTTGCAGTTTCGGGAGGGGCATTTTTGAATTCTCAGCCAGAGAGCTCTTTGGGTTCAGTAAACTACAAACCCCAGAATTCCACAGGATGAGCAAAGTGGAATAATAGCACTATAACAGTGTAGGGCGGAAATAGCATATGTCTACTTCTATTTCACTTTTGATTAGGATGCTTTGGAAAGGAAAGGATTTTTTAAATCCTCCCTAGCTTATTACAATAGATCTTTATAAATGTCATGCCTTCAAGAAAACATGTATATCAGATTTTCTATGAGCTTAACCTATACCAGATCACACAATGGCTTCTTCCTATTTACTTGATTTTCCAGTCTAATGAAACTATGCAGTAGCTGTGGAACATCTGCCAAACTAATGCCTTGGAACAGGAGAAAATTCATTTGCTAATCAAATTAATGAGAATGGAAGAAAGTTTTCCTGGATGGGAAAAAAAAAACAATAACCAAAGAGTAAATTGGAAAAACAGAAATCTTCCCCATGGTACAAAATAAGGAAGAAAACACAATAAATCAGTTGCAGAATTATGGCTAAATACTGAACAATAAAAATTAAGGGCACTGGAAGGCTAAAGAAAAACAAATTACACAATTATAACCAGCTTAGCTGCACAATTGCTTTTGTTATAGAAGTAGGGTTTCTGTAATAGAAATCATTGTTACAGTCTAGAAAAGACAATTGGTGCACAAATATAGACTTTTATTGAGGTTCCTTAATTCTCCCACTATTGACGGGCACCTCTCATTATCTTTATTGCTTGTATAGGCAGTTTTATGTGGCGAATCAGTGAAATTATGCGCGGAAATTATACACGCAGTGCCATAAACATGCATGGTGATTTCCTTGACGTAAACTGCTATGTCATTGCAGCCTAAGGAGTATGTCTATAAAAGCAATTATATAATGCAATTGCCCAACATATGTGGACATTAGATGAGGGTAGGCTGTGCTTCGCAAATCTTCCTCACAATCATTGTCATGGCATATTTTACCGTGGCAGTTAGGAAGCCAGAGTTGATAAATGGATTACTTTTGGATATCATAGATTTGCTTTTAACAAATTTCAAAAAAAACCCCCAAAACATTGCAATGATACCTTTTTAGGTCAATCGAAAGGGCAAATACATTATGCAAGCATTTGTGGGAAGAAATGCAATGAAGGAAGGTCACAGGCCTTGCACAGAACAGATACAGTTAGATCTCAAAGTAATGGTCTTTGTTTCTAACAATACCAAAAAAAAAAAAAAATACTGCCCCACCTTGTTTTTGTGTCTCTATCACCTCATAGCCAGCAAAGACTATGGCCTTTATTGGTGTTACCACCGTGTCCTGGCCTGGCCTTTGGTGAACCAAAGATATAATTTTGATATCGCAATTCGGCCCTACTCTGCCACCAGCCAAGTGTTTATGAGGCCCGCCGAACAAGCGCGAAGCTAGGCATGGCTACTACTTGCTGCTCTCACCAAACCAAGCCAGATATTGCCAGATCTGCTTTAGGGGACCTCCTGAAACAAACACCTTCATTACAAATGCACGCTACCACAAAGAGATCCTCTGCCCTGACAGGACACCCTGGCAAGCTAGATACTTAACTCTCGAGCTAGCCACATCTACATACCGGCCATACCATTGTCAACTCGGACTTTAACTTAATCATGCAAATTCTGGCCTTTCGGAGGCTTTGTCTCCAACCCAAAACTTATTGTTTTTGCCCAAGACCAGACTAGCCTGTGGTCGTTCTTTCCCCAGTAAAAATCCCCCACTCTGAGAGCTCTTTGGAACTCTCGCCGGATCGCTTGGACTTCATTCTGCCTTGCTGCCGCTCGGTTCAGCAAATTCCCCTCCACGTTTCCTCTTCTACAATTGGCTTCCCCAGGACTGCAGGACAGGTGGCGTATCACCCATTCCCCTTGAACTCTATTTTTCTTTTCTAGTTAGGAGTGTGTTTGTGTTTTTCTTTAATAACTGTTTAATAAATCTTAATTGCTGTTTGAACCATTTGCCTCCTCACTGACCTGACGCTGTAGACATAGGGTAAAAGATCCTGCTGTGTTGCCCTGCCTCTCGTTAGCCAAGAGAGTGCTCCAGCTAATTTTCCCCACCTTGCTAGGTTTGTTTGGTTATTTGGGCGCCCCTCCCGGGACCCCCAATTCACAGGGTAACACTGGCATCAAAGCTTCTTCTGTCACCATCTTAAACTTAGCTTTAACATCTTAAGAAAGATGCTGCTCTGTGACCCTCCATTATTGCATTTCTTCCTTTGAAATGCCTTTTAACAAGCATGGCCGATTAAAAGGCTTATGAGATTTAAAGCTTGCGTAATGTATTTTGTGCCTTTTTGTTGGCCTAATGAAGGTATCACTGCAATGTTTCTTTGTAGTTTGCAGTTTGCTATGTTTTGCTGCATGGCCAACATGGCACATAGATTAAATTAAAAGAATTAGTTTGAAGTAAAATTTGGATTCATCAGCCTCTTTTCCTTGCCTACTCAAACATACCTAACAGTAAGAATTTGGATGGTTTCATTTCCATTTTTCAATAGTCTTAACTGTTCATCGGACCACCAAATTGTAACTTTAGTGAGTGATGCTTCTTTGAAAGACAGGATGGTAAAATAAGTCAGTTTTTGGATTCCTTTTCTTTCAGACTTTCTAAACCTCATGTCCTGTTGCTGTTAAACAGAAAGAAATCTATGAAATTAATTAAACTGAAATTGTCATCCACCTCTGCTAAACCAAAACAATCTGAAATCTCTCAGACACTCTTCTCCAGCCTTGTTGCTGTAAATCTTCATAAATTTCATTCTCATAGGCATGAAGGAACAACTTTACTGTTCCCTTCAATGTGAGAAAGTAATCAAAAACTCATCAAAAACTCTAGTTTTAGAAGACTGTTTGTAGTTTGTGATTTTAGAAGCCTATTTGTAGTTCTCTGAAAAAAAACAACAACTATGTGACATGCTCTGCGAAGGAACTAAATTGCAGTTTTTTAAACAGAAAATGCTGATTTCTATGAAAAAAATGGATATTTTTCACACAAAACAGGACATAAACTCGAAAGATTCTTTCTTATGTAGAAGGCCCTTTAAAAAGGTTTCCTGACAACTTGGAATACATATTTTCCCCATTTTTTTTTCAAATATTTTGAATATTCTTTCCATTCCTAAAATCAAGATATGTAGAGTCTCTGATGAGAAAGGGGATGATTTCTAGGGGTGGGGTGCATGTAGATTCTTGTTTATCAAGCAAAGTACAAAACAACAACAACAACAGCCCATTCTCTATTATTATTAAGCAAACCAGTACATTAAAACAAAAGGTTCACTCTAACATTCTCCCTAACTTTCTGGTTTACAACATGTTTTGATTTTTCTTACTGTTGGGAAAAAAAGGTTTAAAAAATGCAAGCCAGCTGTAACCCAAAGTCTAGTCATCTCAGGCCACCATGTCTGTATATATCATATGTAGAATGCCTGGAATGCAGTACAGTGAGCCCTTTCATGTCATGGGGGTTAGGGGCACAAGACACCCATGAAAGTGGGAAAAAAGTGAACTAAATTCTTTTTAAAAATCACAAACACTTTCTTTCATTCTTGATTTATTTTATCTGAGAACATTTCTCTAGGAATCTATATCCTCCAGTGTGATTCTGTGGTCAGCTTCTGGCAGAAGTGGGTCATAAAGCCAAGTTGGAAGACCTAGCAATGCCTTGAGAAATGTTCTCTCTAGAAGTCTCTAGGTCCTGCAGTGTGACTCTATGGTCCACTTTTGGCTGAAGTGGACCACAGAATCATGCTGGAAAACATAGACATTGCTGGAGATAACATATTTTTTCCATGGTGAGGCACGTAGGTTAAGAACTTTTTAAATAAATAAATTAAATAAATTTTAAAAATAACCTACAAATAATCAAATCCATGAGTGCTGAAGCTGTGGACATGGAGGGCCTACTGTATATTAATGGTTATTTGAATATAGAGACAAAAGACATCTGCAACCACAGACAGAACAGTCAAAACAAAAATAATCATGTTAAGCCTTGAAAACTGTTCAGGAGTAAGATCCGCTGAATGCAAGGGAACTTCCATTAGCATAGACATCAGCAAGATTTGGCTGTATGTCTCTTGTAAGGCACATCAGACATTGAAAGTTTTCGTCTAAGACAGAGAACCCAACTAAAAATAAAAATGTGTGATTACCACCAGTTATTTGCCAAGAGTTTGTATCTAATCTGTAGCCATATTATTCATAGTGTTGATTCCATTAATACTGATCCCCACATATATTTGTATATATGACGGAGAAGCCATTTTCCACTTTAAATTGTTACGTTGCTTTACTGTATTCCCAGATGTGACATACTCAGATGGATGAGGCACTTACCACAATGGTATTTTAAACTGTGGGAGATTGGTGTATCCAGCTCTGAAGCATATGACTTCTTAAAAGAATGTCAAGCAAACTTGGCAAAAGATGTGCATAATATTAGCAGAGAGATGGTATTAAAAATGGTAAAATAATGGTCTTAGTTGGAAATACCCCCTGCTTTTAGCTTTCCAGATTAAAGTGATTTTTATTTTATTAAAATATTTTTATCCCTCCCAAGGATTTCAGGGCGTGGTACAACAATGTCAGTTTAAATGGAATAAAACAATAAGTTTATGCAGACTAAAAGCATATCAAATTATTTAACACTTAAGATAGAAACCATTTAAAACAGTGTAAGATAATTTCCCAAGAATATTTCTGACCTCTATTCCAAATGTCAAACTTTTATGAAAAAAAGATAGGCACACACATAGAAAGTTAGAAAGGAAAGGAACAGAAGGGAAAGGAAAGGAAGAAGGGATTACTTATTAATTATGTTTGAAATCCTGCAGCAGACACATGGCTATGCTCTGTCTTTCCTTCTTGAGAGAGAGTGTGTATCTGCAGCAGAGCATGTATAATGATTAAGGAGCAAAGATACCAATGACTTAAAGAAACAAAGTAAAGGCTTTCAGGTGCATTTGTTATTATGGGAATGGTACCATGATTTTAAATGTAAATAGGAAACAAGTTTGAGATCATAATTTTATCTTGTTGTGTGTCTTCAAGTCACTTCTGACTGACGGCAATCCTCAGGTGAATCTATCACAGGGTTTTCTGGGCTTTAGAGTGTGTGATGTGCTCAAGGTCACCCAGTGGGTTTCCATGGCCAAGAGGGGAACTGAACCCTGATCTCCAGGTCATAATCTAACACTCAAACCAGTACCTCATGTTGGCTGTCTTAAGTCTAATTTACAACATCATGACTGACCAACACAAGTATGAACCTAGGCACTTTTCACACCGTAGCTGTTCCTGGCGTTGCCCTGTGGGGATTCCAGCAGCAGCTCTGCTGGGAGGAGAGTGAGAATAGAGCACTCCCCTACACACTGGCTACCTTCGGGATCCAAGAAATGCAATGACCCCACTCCTTCCTCCCACAGTGTAGTCAAGTACTGTCTCAAGCTGCGCTGGAACAGGAAGTGCAATCACTATGCTTCTGGACCTTCCACACACCAGGTAAGTACAGGATGGCGGCACAATCAAGGGTCATTGATGGGGAAAACCCATCAATGATTTACTCCATGATTGCACTGCCTGGGGACAGGAGAAGGACAGGACTGCAACAATATAATGCAGAACCATCATTGGGGTCCCATCCTTCTTCTGTCCCTTGGAAGGGTGGAGCAGAAAGGGCCCTAATTTTACATAAAGGAGTACAGAGTTGCCTTATCCAAATTTATTGATGGACCAGCCCTGTGAACTAGGTTGCAACAGCAAAAACAGTTACATTTCTATACCACCTATCAGTGCTAAGCACTCCCTAAGAAGTTTACAATGTGTTTAGCTAATTGCTCCCAACAAGCTGGGTACTCATTTTATCGACCTATGGAGAGATGGAAGGTTGAGTCAACCAGGAACTCTGCAGAATCAAACTCACAATGCTGTGGCTGCAGTACTGGCATTTAACCACAGCACCACTTGGGCTCTTGCCCTCAGGTTAGGTTTGTGTGTGGCTAATACCACTCAGTGAGATTCATTACTAGTGGAGGATTTGAACCTCAATAACTTCATTCCAATCTGTCATTCTAAAACACTGGTCTTACATCACGTAATATCAGCCCCTGATATGAACAGAAAAAGATATGCATGATTCTAAGATTTTGACAGAGCCTGATAATGTCAATTTCCTGGTTAGTAGAAACCAGGGGAGCAACAAAGTAGTGTCCTACAGCTGGATGCACAGCAATGCTATCATCCTCAGAGACTTCCAGAGCACCCCAACGTACAGGGTGAAGGCTGAAATCAACCATCAGAGGCAGCTTGTCAAAGACATCCCTCCCAGCTCAGACACCTCAGCTCTGTTCCCTTTGATAGTCACTCCTTCTGATTATTCAGCAGCATGCCCCTCCATGTGGTTTGGTCTATTCGACTCCAGACATTTTTGATCTGTTTCATGACCCCCTTCCAGGATTCTTTCAGTTACACTTATTCTATTTTCTGGAGAATTGAAGTGGAATTATGTGCCATTACTGAGAAGGTTCTCGCTCTCCCTTTTGATTGACACCCATGTCATTCAGATGGCCTGACCTTCTACAGGAGGCCCTCCATAAAAGATATTAATGTATTGGTTGAACATATGGAGGCACTAGCCCTTTAAGTTGTTCATAGGACAACTTAAATACTCTGGGCCTAAGCAGTGAAAGGGTCTAAAAGTGAAGACAGTATTTAAACCGGATATGTAATAATGTTCAGGTGCTGCTGGCTTAACACCAGTACAGTACACTATCGCCTCCATTTGAGAGGTCAGCAATGGATTCTTCCCCAAATGCTTCTCACTCTTCAGAAGAAGCCCCTCTCCCATACACTACAGTAGTCCATGCTGAAGATTGCGAGAAGATGAGTAACTGAGATGAAATTATTTCTCTATATGTAGGCTTGACCAGGTCCCAATTTAAATTCCAATATGGATTTTACTAACTCTTATCCCTGTTATTTTTGATCTCTTCCACTGCCTGAAAAGTTCAGTGAAATGTGTACATTTCCCCCATTACTGTCACAGTTGATGGGTTTTCAAAAACAAGAAAAAAATCCTCTGGGGAAAAAAATTCCTTCATATTTTGTTCACAGCCACATATATAATATTCTAGGAGAAATGTGCTAGAAGAGTGATGTAGATGGCTATGCAGAAGGAAGGCAAAGTGATCCTAATAAAAAAGCAATAATACAAAACTAAAAAGCATAAAACATATTCAGGAATCAATGAATATTAGGCAAACTATTTTCTTTCTTAAATAGGTGACTGCATACATTACCAAAGTATTTCCTTTCTCTTTCTGCTTCTGCTGAAGTGTACGGTAAGCCTAGCGTATTGGCACTTAAAGCAGTAAGCCTGGTTTTATGGAAGAAAAGAAAGAATAATTGATTAGGTATTCTTTCCCAGAACCTTTAAAAGGGAAAAGTAATTCTTTTTAGAGAGAAAGAAAGAAAGAAAGAAAGAAAGAAAGAAAGAAAGAAAGAAAGAAAGAAAGAAAGAAAGAAAGAGAAATTCAGCAAACCTAGCATCTTTCCCTTTTTCATCCAAGAACTATGATGACATCTGAATGAAACTCTCTTATACTGAGGAAGCATACCTGTAAATGCCAAGTCCTTGGGGACAACTAAAAAGGAAAGGCCATCACCTGCGTGCTTTGGTTGTGAGTGTTCAGAACCATTTAGAGAGTGTGGTGAATGAGGCAGATGTAAGCAGACTGACCCAGTTATTGAGTCATATAGTATGACTTAAGGCAGTTATTTAATCACTTCAATAATTATCACTGCTCATAATTTGGGATAATTTGTCTAGTGCAGCTGTGCTGAGCTTAGTAAGTAATCAGGAGGCAAACAAAGCATCCCCTTCTTTTACCTAAAGCCAGAATAAAAAGATGATTTTCTGTGGGATCCCACTGCTTCTGCCAGAAATGGAGATGCCTACCCCCTCCTGCATTCCTCGTGAACCCTTAAACCTTATTTATCCTAAAAACTTATGTGTTATAAATAGTCTTTTAAAACACACTGCAATTGCATATAGTATTAACCAGTTCCTTAACATTCTTGAAAAGCAGCTCCATACATAGTGCATTACAGTAGTCTCACTTGGAGGTCACCAGAAAATGGATAATTGAAATTAAGCTATATGCCAACAGGTAGGCTCATCCAGAATATTACCACAGGGTTTTGCCTCCATGGGGAAAGGAGAAAGGAAGAAATCTCCAATACTGCTGGTACTAGGTATGGAAATACACTGTTAGATACCACAGTGCACAGTGGGTTTTGGTATAAGTGTGGACCAAAAATCCCCTCTCCCCAATCGATCTCCCATGGAAGTTGGGGAGGAGCATCACTGGAGACATTTTGAGAAGATATATTTGGCAAAAGAAGCTGTCACTGTTCAAACACATAAAACAGATGCTACAGTCACTCATTCATTTACTGTCTTTTAAAAAAACTTGGCTGCTGCTTAAATGACTGCATAGGGATCAGGATAGGGATGATGATGATAATGATGATGATGATGATGATGAAAATAACAATGATTTGCTTAATTTACATCCTGCTTTCCCCCCACCCCAGAACTGGGGCTCAAGGCAGCTAGCAGAATATAGATTGTCATTAAAATATAATTAAATTATCAATAACATTGAAAGCAATTATAAAAGAATAAGAAACAGAGGTGTGTGTGTGTGTGTATTTTTTTAAAGGTACCATTCTTATTATAACTGAGGCCATTTCCACACTACAAGGTTATAGTGCTATTATTCCACTTTCAACATCCTCTGGAATCCTGGGGTTTGCAGTTTAGGGAGGGGTATTTAGAATTCTCAGGCAGAGAGCTCTTTGGCCTCAGTAAACTACAAACCCCAGAATTCCACAGGATGTTGAAAGTGGAATAATAGCAGGAGAACAGCATTGTGTGGAAACGGCCTGAAAAGAAACAGCCTAGCAGTGTTTCTCACGGGGAATGGCACAACCAGCATGATGCTACTTAATATTAATTGCTGGTTGTTGTTGTTTAAAAAAAGATGGCTGCCTCCACTAACCATTGACATTTTTGGCACATACATTTTTGGCCTGTGAATATACCTCCATTTTACATTTTATTCTTTCCTTTGTTTTTTTACTTGGCATTTCTATGCAGGAAAGATGGGCCAAAAATGAAAGGTGCCCCCCCCAAAAAAAGATGTATCTCCACTACTCACGTCCTCTGTTCACAGCCATTCATTCAAGAAAATGTGCAAGGAGGACCTATGCAAGGAAGCAACTGCTGGAGTATTCTATCCTGGCGCCAACACAACTCTCCCCACCTCCCCCACCTGTGACTATGACATCTGCAACACCTTTAGCAAATTCTGAAGCCGTCCCAGTTTTTGTCAAACAGAATGAAAGGCTGTAGTTTCCAGGAATGAGCAATAGAGAGAGGATGTTCCTGCTGTCCCATCTGTCCCCATTGTTTTAAATTATTTGAAGGCAAATGGCAACTGGCCTGTACAAAGAGTTCACATCACAGCCAGCTTGAGCACCAACAGAATGCTGTTGGCAAAAGTGAGAAGAATGGATGTTGCCTTCTCAACAGTCGACTCCCAGTAGATAAGAGTAAGGTTGTTTTGTCCAAATCCAAGCAGAGCCAGCTGCTCGGCTATTATTTGGTCACATTCACATATGATTCAAAATGCTCTTGCTCAATAAGCAATTATAAAATAGAAAAAGTGAGTATGGAGAGAGAGAGAGAATCAGAGAGGATTTTGGCTGATCTTCCGTGAAATACATCTCCGCTTTCAAATGAGGAGTGAAGCATGGACTGAGTTCTAAAAACTGACAGAAATTCTCAGCAGGCTCATAAATAGTTTGAAATACTGTTGGTTTTCTAGCTCTTTTCCATCCCAGTCTCTAACAGCAGTCACATAGGGTACCCAAGGAAACCTAAATTCTGGCCTAAATCCAATGCTAGCCCCAACTAGAGAAGTTCCATTGAATGTAACTGTTGACCTACTGTTCAGCAATTAATTTTATCCTACTTGAGACCACCAACTGGATTGAGGCCTTTGTTTTTCAGAGGTGGCATAATGCAATGGATAGGGATCAGACTTATTATACTAAGGTCACATGGGCTCAGCTCCTTGCTCAGCTCCTGTGATGTCTATTGGTCTTAGGCCAATGATCTGTTGTCCATGGGTGCATTTGTCTGAAAGCTTGCATAAAGGATTCATCACAGACTTGTGGAGAAGAGCACAGAATCATGCTTCTCCAGTCTGTTGCTTTCTAGTAAGACTTCCTGTTCTTCTCTAAATGTTAAAGTTTGGTATGACATATTTGTATATGGACTTATCTACATCAATGCCCCAGATATGTTGGTCCCAATCTGCAACCTAGGCTATGATCAACCCAGGCTATGCATACCACTTGGATGTTTCCAAACAGTTATTTTTATAACTGTTTAATTGTTTAATTATTTTAATTAATTATTTTTTTCACAGTAACAAAGATATGACTTTTTTATTGATAGAATTTAATGAGGTTTAACTTTACTTCTTTTGCTGCATAAACAATATACTTTTATGGTATACATTTTAAAAGCGGGGTAACTGTGCTGACTTCAGGATAACTTCCAAAGTTCATCTTATTTTGTTGAAATACCTTCCTTAGACCAACCCAAGGCCTTTCTGATATAGACTTTGGTATTTGTAATATTTTATTTATGTTTACAGGGGTGCAGCCTTACTAGATGTTATATAGTTCAGCTTTAGGCTCATGCTCTACTTGCATTGCTACCTGATGTTCTAACTGTTCAGATGATAACAAGGTGGACAGGAGCAGAGCATATTTTGTACCACAGGCAGCAACTTGTAGCGTTCAGATATAGTGTTCACCATTTCTTTTTGAGAAACAGGAAAGAAATTGTGATTGCCTGCCTTCAAGTCACCTGTTGACTTAGAGTGATCCCAAGGATTTCATAGAGTTTTTTTAGGCAGAGTTACCCAGAGATGGTTTTGCCAGTTCCCTGTTAGCAGTTCCTTCCTCTGAAATAGAGCCTACAACATTATTTAACAAATGTAATGGCAACTACCTTTGGGACCTTGGAGATATAACTGTAACTCAGTATATTTAAAAAATAACCTTCCTGGTTATATGCATCCTTTTTCATCAAAAAATACATATTTGGGTTTATTTTTATAATTAAGCATTTAGAAATAAGTTATAAAAATACTTTTAATATCATAAGATACCCCTCATGCTTTATTTTAAGAGTAGAATATGCTTTGTAAATCACAAATCACAAGCTAACAGCCCAAGGGAAGATTGAGGCCTCACCAGAGGACGGGGAAACTGTTCAACAGTATCTCATCATTGTTATGCATTAGGAAAGGATAGTAGCTCAGGTGTTTCTTTTTCCTACCACAGCAAGCGGTAACAACATCAGCAGCTGTGTGTGTACTCTGGCCACTGTTAGAATACTCCATAATGACTCAGCAGTGTTCTAGCACATTGTGGCAGGCCTGAAAAAATGGCAGAGATTATCTGGAGAATGTTTGACAGTTGTTGTTGGTGAAAAAAGTAGGAATTAAAAAATGTCTTCAGCTCTAAATAGGTGTCTACACATGTATGAACCTGAAGGTTAGTACAGTAACATTCAGTGGAAACAGAGACTTTGTCTAAACGTAGCTAGCTAACCGCTATAAGGACTTTTGTTACTGTTGACTATGGCCCTTTCCGCACCTTACCTTTTCGCGGAGGTGGGGGGGTGGCATTCATGCGAGCAGCTTCTTGCATGAGGCGCTCACATCCCTTCTGCTTCCTCGCCGCAACTGGCTTGCCAGTCGTGCGAACGCCCCGCCCCCGCCCCGCCCCCGCCCCGCCCCTTCCTTCCGCAGTGCAGCCTGGGAGCTGTAAGCTGCGCTGGGGCAGGAAGCATGACCAGCCTGGCTCCCGAGGCTCCACAGGGCCGGTAAGTGCGCGCGGGGCCTTGTAGTGACGCACGACCAAGCAGCATTTTCGGTTTTAAGCCAAAAATAAAAAAATGTGTGAGCGGTCCGTGTCAGGGCCTTGAGTGTCACATAAATGGGAGTGCGTCATGCAGACCGCTCCCCCCATTTACGCGAAGCTCAAAGGGCCCTCTCACTTTAGAAATGGCATGTGAAAAGGGTGTATGACAATCCTAGAGTTTTCTTGGCAAGATTTATTCAGAAGAAGTTTGCCTCTGACATTCTCTGAGGCTGAAAGAGTTTGACTTGCCCAAGGTCATTCAGTCAGTTTTCATGCCTGAGTGGAAATTTCAACGTTGGGCTCCTGGAGCCTGAATCCAACACTCAAGGCACTACAATCACATTGACTTCCTTTCCCTTAAGCCTTCTTGAGCAACTTTGATGGGGCTTATGAAATAACTTTTTGGCCTTTTTTTTTTGGTTCTGCTTTTAGGTTGTACAAAACCCTTAAAAATCCATGTTTATCTAATTCTCAAAGCAGCTGTGCTATAGATCTGGCTGAGAAATATTGACTCTAGCTTAGCCAGTAAGCTTTGCTGCTGAACAGCATTTTGAACCTGAGTCTCCAATGTCAAAATGAAAAAAAAAAATCTTTAAAATGGCTAGCTATATATTGTGGCTCAGCTGTTGGTTTCTCAAGTTAATGGCTTTTGAAAGGACCTCATCACCTTCAGCATCTTTTTTTTATTCATTCATATTCTGTTCACATCTTTTGGTCAGCACTCATAATGTTCCTTTCCATGTAAGCCATGGAACAAAATGTACCATATTTGCTGGTGTATAAGATGCACCAGCTCATAAGATGCACTCTATTTATATGCCAGTAAATACTATTTGCTAACATATAAGATACACCGACATATAAGATGCGCCCCATTTTCAAACAGTATTTTTCAAGAAAAAAAGTGAGTCTTATACACCAGCAAATACAGTAATTGCTTTCAAAATCTGGTCATGAGGTTTACTGTAAGGGCATTCCCACGCATTAGGCTTAAAGCATATCTGGCATCAATTGGATCTATAATTTGAATGTAAAACGTACATTAGCTGAAAGCTTGGCTTGATCACATTTTAAACACCTCTCCTTTGCCTCCCTGTCCCATCAATCATAAAATACCATTCAAATAAATGTAGATGTAAGACTCAGATTCTGTTAATATAATAGGACATATCTTCTTGGTTTTAAACACAGGCCCAGATGTACATGCACACAAATATATTAGGCACATACTGTAAAACTCATTGTTTACAGTATCTCAGGCCATTTCTGCACGAGGCGAGGGAATCGCTCCGTGCGGGTACTTACCAGATCTTTCCAGGCACAGACCAACGCGGACTGTCCCTTAAGTCCTTCCACAGGGCTCCTCATCTCATCCACGGTGAATCGGAGCAGTGTGAGGTCTTAGATCCGCACTGCTCCAGCTTCCAAAATGGCGGCTTCCAGTTGTTTGTAGGTCCCAACCAACCGCAAAGCTCGCCACACCTAAAGCACGCCTTCTGCAGATCGCAGGCTCGCATTGATGCGAGCCTGCGAATCTGCACAAGGGAGCAGGTATGAAATGGCGCACTCCAGAAAAATGAGAAACCTGTTTTTTCTGTTCTTTAAAAAGCGTGCTGGAGGACCAGTTGGGGGCGTTTCAGAGCAGACTGAGGTGCAGATCTCAGGTAAGTAGTCTGGACCTAGTCTGCTCCAAGGTGCAGACAACCTCCGTGAGAGGATGCACTGCACCATTTTAAGTCTCCCGTGTGGAAATGGCCTGAGAGGCTAAGATGAGGTCCAAATTTCACATTTTGGAAAATTCATGAAATTAGAGTTGCTGGGTCAGTAGCTTCTCATTTCCTGTGATTTCAGGTCTGAAACCAGAGAGAGGCCAGAGAGTGAACCCTTTAAGGTGAGAGAAGTAAGGACTGGGAAGGTATTGGAACTGCTTTCATTTCAGTTTATTTTAGACACAAGCATGAATGCAACCTAAATACAAGGACCTAGATTTTGGCAAAGACCCGCATAACCAGGTAATATGGCAATCCAGATCCAGGGGAAAATCCCTCTAACCATATTTGGCATCTGGACAGGCAGCACAATGTGCCCAGCAGCTGCAGCATTTGCCACCATTTCCCCAAGGCTTGTATAACAGAAGGCCTTAGCTGCAACACACCTGATAATGAGGAGATTTTTGTCTAAGACCAGCACTGCTGCTGGCTTTCATAAAGATTTGCTATAAGTCTTCCGGCAGGTTTTTTTTTTTTTTTTTGCCCCCTCAAGGCCCAGCACAACAAGAGAACTCACAGACTGTGATACAAACCCTCTTCTATTTACCTTGATCTAGACAGCACATTGTGCCCAAGTGTATTCACCCACGTGTTTGTCTTTTCATTCCCCTCCCCTTGTCTCCACCTTTTTTTTCTGGTGCACCACTTTTTCACAAACACAAAAAACATACAAGTATCTTTGGGCTCAAACAGAGAGCCCTGGGTTGCTTTCACATTCACAGTTATAGTGCTATGCTTCCACTTTAGCTGTCATGAGACCTAGGTCATACTAAATCTCTCTCTCTAAAATGCAGATTTCAGAAAGCCGTACATAGGAATCAGAGCATATTGTCTGGGTCAATATATCACAGAATATGAAGTGATGAAAGCTGATAGAAAGACCTATTTGTCATGGCCTATTTGAAATATGGTCTTACCTTGGTTCTTGCAATTCCTCCCCAGCTGGTTTTCTTCAACTGACCAGGAAGATAACTTTCTGAGTCATCCTGAGATAAAGACCATCCAAACAGGAGATGCTATAGAGAAAAGGCATGAGATGAAGAAAAGAGTTAAGCTTCCCTCTAACGCTTTCCTCTTTCACCCTCTCTACTTTGTGTTAGAAACCCTTCATTTGCTCTCAGAGACCCTATTCCACTCTTACTGTATGATCCTGAAATTTGCTAAGTCATTTTAGGTTTCATATTAAAGAAATGTATGGAACAGTTGAAGGAATCACTAGACGGAGAGGCCCCTGCTTCAGAAAGGTTAATAAAGTAGAATTTTTCCCCTTATCTTTATTACGTTGTCAAGGTTTTATTTTCTAGACATACCTGATTGGTATTACAACTACTTCTGTGAGAATAGGAGGATGGTAAAATTCAATAATAACTATTCTTTCTGAAATTGTTTTTCCCCAAACAGGAGATAGCATTAAAAGAGTGCAGATACAATAGTTTGCATTCTGTAGAGGCATTCAGAAAAGCAATTGCAAAGACAGACAATGCAGAGTGATATAGACTAAATTTTATCTTTTAATATGTTAGAATGGCATATTTATTCACTGAAATTTTGTATATACCTTGAGTTTTGTTGTAGAGAAACTGCTGTATGTTACACAGTTGATCAGTACTAATTTAAACATGAGCATCAACTGCCTTCACCAGCTCTAAAGTTTTGGCCTCAAGCTGAATTGGATGCTGAGAAGCAGGAAAACCACTGGTGATGACACAATGCAGTTAACTTTCAAATAATAGATACTGAGTTGTAGGACATGTAAATGATGTAGAACCTTTTGCTAACATTCTCATAGCCTTTCTGTCCTACACTGCTTTAGTGCTATTATTCCACTTGGCAATATCCTATGGAATCCTGGGATTTGGAGTTTGGAGAGGGGCATTTAGAATTCTCAGCCAGAGAGCTCTTTAGCCTCAGTAAACTACAAACCTCAGAATTCCACAGGATATTGAAAGTGGAAGAATAACACTATAACAGCATAGTGCAGAAAGGCCCTTAGTGCACTTTACAACTCCCTTGATTAGGTACATAACAGCAACAATCTTGTAGCTTCTGTCTCTCACTTTCTTAGACCCAGCAGAAGGAGCTATTTATAACACATTTGAGCACATTTGGCTCCATCATTTGTACCAGTGCTCTCAAACAGCCATACTTTCCCTAGAATATGTGATCCATCTAACTAAAATGTGTCCCTCAATGTAAGTGGCTGTGCAACAGGGAATACTGCTGTGAGGCTTCTGTCTCATAATTGTTCCTACAATGGTGCAGTCCGATGCAACGGCATGGACATATATTTTAGACTACACAAATGTTCAAGAGGATCTTGGCTGGTGTTCCACATCGCCCGTATGGCTCTATCTACCTCCATCCCCTTCTTTGTGTCTATTTAATGTATGATTAGCAGCTTTATTATATGATAAAAGCAGTTCTTAGTTTCTGGAGCAGATCCACCAATCTATAAAGGATGAATTCAATCATACTAATTTTCGACAATGGTCTGATCAATGTAAGATTAATAACTGGATTGTTTCATTAATCCATAGTTAGAGCTAACCACAGTCCATATAGTTTTGGACATTGTGTTGGGCTATAGTTAGTTGAAAACAGAAAGTTCCTGCTTTCAGTCACACCAAAAAGGAAGGGGGCTGATGAAATCAAGATTTCTTTATATCAGACCTTGAAATATTATGTTTAAAAAGTAATTAACTACTCATTACACTTTTAAAATATATCCATCCATAACTAATTTAGAGAGAAATGTGTTAGCAATACATTAGTGTTTAGTTTCTTTTCATACTGCTTTGTTTAAAAAAGACACACTTAAAAATTATAAAAATCGCCAAAAATCCCACAGCAACCCTCAAAAGCAATGTTTTAGAAGTAGTGAATAAGTGTTACACAGTATAATAAAAAGTAGCAATGTTACAAGTCATATTATCTTTAAAAAAATAATGTTATTACCCCATTGTTCACTCTCCAAGTAGCACATTAGAAGTAAAATATAACAAAATCAAAAAATCCACAGAAGAATGATAACTTTATTGGCCAATCAAAATGCAGAAAATGCATCATTCAAGCTTTCAGAGCTTCACTGGCTTCTTCATCATTCAAAGATGTTAAAAAATCATACAAGAGAAGAAAAGTGAAGATGTTAGAGTAACAGGCCTACATTTTGTCCCAGATATTACTTCTGATGTCAGTTAAAATGGTCTAGAGAGATCTTAATGCAGGCAGAAGCCAGTCCCACTCTTGGCTATCAAGGGACTAGGGACAAAGGGCAATAAAAGAAAGGTAATAAAATTTCAAATCCATTAGCAACAGAAAGGTAACTTCCCTTGAAATCCAGACTGCCCCTGTCCTGCTTGAAGCTGACTGTCCTTTACTTAGACAGAGATCATTGAATTTCTCAAGAAGTCACAGTACTGTTACAGCTGGAAAAACATTTAGGTGCTGGATAAGTAGTGTCTGAGACAAAATGTAGGCCCATGACTCTAACATAATCACTTTTATTCTCCTTTATGATTCTTAACATTTTTGCTTGATGATGAAGCCAGTAAAGCTTCAAAAGCTTGCATGATGTATTTTGTGCATTTTGGTTGGCCAATAAAGGTATCACCTTTTTTTGAATTTTGGATTTTATCATATTTTGCTGCATGGCCACCACGGCTGCTCCTGAACATGTTATATCAAAGGTAACATGACATTATTTTCAGACTCTGATAATGACAACCCATGATTTAACATAGTCGCCAAATACAGTCTATGCTTAGTTCTAACAAATGCATTTCCTATGTCTTTGTTGAAACCATTTAACAAAGTAAATCAACACACTCACATTTAAGATTGTGAATTTTAAGTAGGTAGTTTCGCTCTTTGGCAGCTGTAGCAGTTGCTTTTAATCAAAAAATTGTCTAAGCAAAGACATGCACACTCAGGTGCTTAATCAGCTTCCTTTGCAATCCCAAAAGCAGACTTGTATATTAATAAAATAAGGGTCATTAATTCTCTGGAGACCAAGAGAAAAAAGCAAAATATTTGCATAGTATGGTAAGTATCATTTACCCATGGATCCTAAATTTGTTGGTATTGTGTGTAATTAAGAAGTTTCAACTTTAAGTAAGCTGAAGTCACAGGCCCTTTCTGCACCGGGGTACTAAAACAGTGCAGAGTGACCTCCAACGGAGGTCTTCTGCACAGTGGAATGGATTGGAGCAGACTATTTTTCATAGTTCTGCTCCGAAGCGACCGGAACTGGTGGCTCAGTGTGTTTTCAGAGGTTTTTACAAAGCACGTAGCGTGCAGCCCCGTGCAGCTCCGTCGCCATGCTTTGGTGCAGATTTGCAGGCGTGCACTCGTGCTTGCCTGCAGATCTGCTGGGGGCGGGCTTTAGGTTGGCGAGCTTCTCCGGTTGGTGGAGAGCCTCTGCCAGCTGGAAGCAGCCATTTTGGACACCGGAGGACTGCAGAACAGGGAGATCGCACTGCTCCGCATGGCGACGGACTTACCCGGCTGCCAGTAAGCTCCGTTTTAGCACGTTTTCTTCTGTTTCCCCCTCCACGTGTAGAAAGGGCCACAGTTACAGCAAATAGCAAGTGACAGACATGCTAAAGAAACTGTAGGATGCCCCCTCTTTTCTTATCAAGGTTCTAGAGCATGTGCTGGCCTCACACTTCCTGTTGTTTTGGGGTGAAATGGATTATCTAGGTCCATTTTAATTTGGTTCTGGCCTGGCTGTCATATAGAGATGGCTTTTGTTGTTTTGATAGATAGCCTACCCTGGAAAGTGGAAGGGGGATGTTATCCCTTTTGGTTCTGCTGGAGCTGTCAGCAGCTTTTGATACCCTCCCCCCAAACACCATGGTATCCTTCTGGGCTACACCTCTTGGACGGGATGTGGGGACTATTTGATGATGTCTTCAGTCTGACCTGGAGGGGCAATCATAGAAGGTAATGATGAGGGTTGCCTATTTGACACCCTGATTATCAGTGATGTAGACTCAAGTCAATTGACTCCAACTCAAGGCTGGCTTAAATTGTTTCAATGACTTGACGTGGACTCAACTCAGCAATAAATGGCACACTGACTCAACTGCCTTTGCTTCAGTAACATAACACGTTCATCCACAAACCTTATGACTTTGAACAACAGTTCCATCTTTGTCTACTGGTCCTATGAGCATCTGTCTCAAGCCCAGAGTGTGAGTGCATTTCTCAGAGGGGAACAGCAACAGGTTAGGCAAGAGGCTTGAGGCTGCGTTGATGTCTGCTTGTCAGCCTGTTCCTGATGCATATCAGGGGAACCTTCTAAAACTTTTCCCAAGAGTGAAAGGAAAGACCCCCAGAACACAGGATTAATTTCTCAGAGGGAAATAGCAGATGTGTTGCCTAATAGGCTTAAGGAGGAAGGATCCTTTCTTCTACAACTTCTGAAGCTTCAGAAAGGGGAAGTAAGAAGGATCCTATTCCTCACCTCAAAAGCTGCAGACTCTTATGCCCACTGACACAAAAGCTCATTAACAGCACAGCTTTGTTTAAATAAAGCCTTGTTTGAACTTGGCTATGATAATTTTTTTTTACATAACTTTGTGCACACCTTTTCAATTTTCTAGTTATTGAAACTTCACACCCTAACACACATACACTACTACCAGCTCCTTTTAAAGTTGGCTCCCAGATTTGAGACTTCACTTGAGACTTGAAGGTAGATACTTGAGGTTTGACTTCAAGTTTGGAGCAAAAGTCTTAAATATATCACTGCTGACTGTTTATGTTGTCTCTTAGAGATCAAGTTCCACCTCCCATGCTGTTTAATAGGAGGCAGGTTGTCTAAAGTTTTGGGGTGCAACACTCAAGATGAGCTGATTCTGTGCTAAGCCAGTTTGTTCTTGGACTCAGCCCTGATGCTATAGTCCCTGGTTTAGCAGTGGTCGCCTGGCACATGCTTTTAAAATAGAAGGAATTGCCATTATATAAGGTGGCAAAAGAGATCAGTGCAAACATAAGAAGCCCTTTCATTACATTCTCAGTAAAGGAAGAGAAAATGAGTGGGACTTGCACTGGCAGAACGAACTTAGGTGACTGAGGCCCTTATATACCTATTTCATTTTTTTAATTTAAGAAATGATACATTTGCATCCATCTTGTTATGTAATAGGCACTTATGAAAAGGGCTACTTCCTGAGTCCACTGGTTCCCATGCCATTTTAAGTAGTTATTAAAAGGCTTCACACAGTGGGAGGAAACATCTTGCTATATTTTCAAGATTGTAAAGGAATGTACTAGGATGTGTATTAATTTTGCACAAGAGTGAAATCATTTAAAATGTACTCTTGCCTTCAGCAATAATTAATGGTTAAATAACCATTGATGGGATTTTCTTTCACACAGAATGTATCTCCCCTGTGCTTTCCACTAAATTCTGTCTGCAAAGCAATTTTGTAAAGGCAACTCATATTCTTAAAGTTGGCTGGCAGGTTTTGGCTGTAAAAGCCTGGGTAGCAGGGCATATTTTTCCTTGGTAATGCATAATTAACAGAGATTTGGGGTGGGGAGATGCAAGGCAAGAAGAGCAGCAGTGAGCCACCTTCAGAAAGATCTTTAGCTGGCATTACCCTAAGTTCAAATGTGTCAACCTCTTAATCCAAATCCACCTCCACCAGTACTAAGATACTAAATTTGACAAGGTACTGTAGGTTTTAGCAACAGTCATGGTGCCCCCCATACATTTTGTAGTATAGTTTTCATCAGCCGGTGTATTTGAGATGGAGTCCAAAATATCTGAAAGTTGGGCTGAGGAAGGCTGAGAAGAGCTTAAAATGATGGTGAAATTCTCCTAAGACAGACATGGATGAGAATTTTTTAAAAAAATCCTATGCAAATTCTCCTCCATTCTGGATCAAAATGTGAATTGGAGAAGACTTGCTAGCTCTCTCCTGATCCAGTCCTATCAAGTCTATAAGTTTCTTTTTCTAGCCACTAGACATGTTGTGCTCTTCTTTAGATGTCAAACAGTGGTGATAGCATTAGCAATATTGGAGCCATTTGTGATTTTCCCTTCCTAATTTCTTAATTTGCATTCTCCTGCAAATAAATATGTATGGATGAAAGTTCCTCATCTCAGTTTAGACTGATTGTAAAATCAGCTAATGTAGACTCAGTTCAGATTCAACAGACATTAGTTCATCTCAAAGCATTCTCCATTCCACCACTCTGATATTCACTGGTGGCATATGCCACCCAATTTCATCAGGCATATAGTGAGTGCTAGAGATTTTACAAACTCCTTTAGAAATTATGTCCCACACCTTCACTTTCCTCAAATATACCTTGGTGAGGCACTAAAGCTCTCTGGCTGAGAATTCTAAATATTCTTTTTCAAGATTTGTAGGGGTTCGAATGAGAACTCTCCCCCAATTCCAGTAGGAATGTAAATGCTCAATTTGATGTGCTGCAGTGTTTTGACTGTTGGACTGGGACTCTGGGAGACTAGAGTTTGAATTCCCACTCAGCCACAGAAACTCACTGGGTGATCTTGGGCAGGTTATCCTTTTCCAGCCTCAGAGGAAGGAAATGGAAAGTGCTCTCTGAAAAAAAAAAAACTTTCCACAAAAACTCCATGATAGAGTCACCTTAGTTGTTATTATGTGCCTTCAAATCATTTCCAACTTATGACCCTCAGGTGAAACTAGCATGAGGTTTTCTGGAGCTGAGAGTGTGTGATGCACCCAAGGTTACCCAGTGAGTTTCCATGGCTGAGAGACGAATCAAACCCTCGTCTCTAGGGTTGTAGTCCAACACTCAAACCACTATACCATGCTGGCTATCAAGGTCACCTTAGGGTTGCCATAAGATGCAAATGACCTGAAGGCACACAACAAACAACAAATGCACAATTGTCTCATCCTCATGTGAGAATAAAATTTTTCACAAGTCTTCTCCATGATGTTCAAGGTTGCAAGAGTTATTCCACATTTGTATTATAATCAAAAATAGTACATAAGATTACTAGAGGGGGGCTTACACAAACTAGAATGTTTTGGCACATAAAATATACAGGTTTTGTACAAATTGCAGCATTCTTTGCTGTTGCTGCTGCTGCTGAAAAAGGGACATGTCATTTCACTCTGGCACAGGGGTGGGAAATCCTCCAGCAGTTGATAGCTTTTCTTCTTTTTTAAATATGTTTACTAACATGTATTTAATATATAGAACAGCATATAGGGAATTAATAAGACAAACAGTAAGTAAGTAGACAAACTCTACTTTCTAACCAAATATTACATTAAACTTGACTACAACTGAACTAAAAAAAAAAGGACAAAAATACATATAAGTAACTACTAACTCACCAGCTTTTGGTTCAAAGATAATCTACAAGATATGTTTCTTCTAGTGTGTTTACTGTTACATACACTGCTGCCTAGTATTTAATAACTATAAGCTTAACCTTAAAAACCAATAATTAACTTCCCCCCACAACAGTCTCCATTCAATCCATTCATCCCAATCATTTTTAAATTTAACCAAAGACCCTTCCTTAAGTAAAATAATCTTCAAGACTTACCTTGCAGATGAGTTACAATTTGGGCTGGCGGTGCTGGGCACATGGCTTCACTGGCCACATGTGTAGCTTGGAGCAGTTGCCTCCATCTTCCCATTGGGAAAATTCTTTAAGATCATAACTCAGAGTATATTTCAGATGTTTTACTCACATCCATTTCCACATCCTTCCCCTTGTTCCATCTGGATATGATGTCCCACATTTTGAGCCCATTTAATTAAGGATGGGAGGAATCCAGAATTTTCTGAATCCGAATCCAGATCCGGATCCCTAGAAGGTTCTGGGGATCCACGAATCTCATGAATCTCAAATCTTTTGAATCCTTTTGTAAAAAAGAGTTTAAAAAGCAAGGGAAAGAAGGATAATCTTGGGCAAGACATACTCTCTCAGCCTTAGCAAAAACCTAGGCAAAGGCAAACCTCCCTCTGAAGAAATCTGGCCAGGACAATTGTCATAGTTTTGCCTCAGGATCTCCCCAGACTGAAAATGACATGAAGGCCCTTTTTACACAGGCAGGAAAATGTAGATTAATCTCACATTTTCCTGCCTGTGTAAACAGGACCACTACAGTAGAGAGATAATCCAGGTCAAAACTGGATTTTCTTTGCATAGCTCCTTCTGGCATCCTGGGGTTTGTAGTTTGATGATGCACCAGCACATATTGGCAGAGAAGGCTGTGACACCTTATAAAACTACAAACCCCAGAACTGTGTCTGAAAGAGGTTCGCAAGGGAGCTCTGCAAAGGAATGTTTCAGCTGTCCTTGAAATCTCAAGCCTGTAGCTTCCTGTCAAGTACTGAACTTAAATATGAAATGTTCAATTTAAATATCTTAGAATACAAGCCCAGCTGTAATTTGTGAAATTGTTAGCAAAGGCCATTATTACTCCAAGGGAAAACCTCACCTACTTACTATCTTCCCTTCTATGTATGTTCCAGGTTTTCAGGCATCTTGGTCTCCCTGGTTTTCAGGCGTCCCGGTCTCCAACAATCTATTTAGTTGGCGGATTTGAAAGATTTGGTTTGCCTATTTTGGTACAGAGATTCAGATTCAGGAATCTCAAATCCTTACCCAGGATTCGAGGATTTGGTTGGCTCAACCCTACATTTAATCATACAAGCTTTCATTTGTTCATCTTCTGTTTCAATAACTTATACATTTTGGCAATTAAATGTTCCTCACCAGCACATCATTGTTCTTCCAACTGAGATTTAGACATTTCAAAACCCATATAAATTCTTATCTATTTTAAACTGTTCAGTTAAGTAGTTGACAGCTTTTTCAATGCTGTGTCTCACATTCTGAGATATCTTTTCTCATCAAAGAAAAGTAAGTTTGCAAATATTCTTTCAACCCAAAGATACAACACAAAGAGGCATGAATCAAGAAATTATAGTGCTATGATTTGATTTTAACTGCTGTGGTCCCATCCTATGTAATCCTGGGATTTGCAGTTTAGGCAGGGGTATTTAGAATTCTAAGCCCAAGCGTTACTCTGGTGTCACTGACTAAACTACAAATCCCAGGATTCCATATGATGTTGCCACAGCAGTTAACTGTTAGATATGAAAGGGTCCCATGGCCAGATTTATTAAGTATCAGTCAACACTCTGCAGAGATGAGATACCTGTGCTGGAACTGGAACTGACAGTAAGACGAAAGAGATTTAAGGTTGCATCCATCCAAACCCAGAAGAGGGAGCAACTATAGCTAACCCCATCTTCAGACCACGTGAACATGGATGTGGGAAGAGTTCTTTGCCCCACAGCCAATGCCTCTGAACTCTGATTCAGTGAATAAACTTTGTTCCAAAAGGCACACTTTTTCCCCACAAAAATCTTCCAAAATAGGAAAAATCTTGTGGTGCTTGGCCGTTATCTCATTGGGATGGCTTGATGCATTGATGCAATCAGCCAATCTATATTGCCTTCTATGGGCCACACTATCAAAGAAAAAGCATTGAGATATTTGTTGTCATCAAGAATGAGAATATTTATGACTATTTCTTGCATTCCTACTTGAAGTCAAGAGAAGACATCTTTTAGGCTTTTCTATCTTTTCAGAATCTTCCACTGTCTTTTGGCTTTCCCCTATACAGTAAGTGTACTTTTAACTTTGGAGACAGGACTGATATTAATTTGGCCCTTAAGGATTGCATTAGCTTGGCCCCTTTGAATGCTCAGAAAAATCTTTTAAATTTTTTAAACATTCAATAGGATTGCTTGAAGGCCACAGCCATTTTGGAACAAGGCACTGTACTGCATGCCCATTTCTGAAACTAACATTGGTGATTCTGTTGAAAATTTTCTGTAGGAATCAATGCCCTTTAAAGATTTGCCATCACCTGTGCTTCAATCAAAAGGTCTCCCATTACAGCAGTCACAGCATCCACTTCCTTAACAGCCTCTGGTTACCATAATGTAGATAACTACTGCTGAGATTATTGTACTAAATAGGAAAAAGGAGAACAATTGATTGTATTTGTTTGTTTGTAATAGCCATCTTCGACACAGTGGTACTCTGATTAGAATGAATTATGAGCTGTTCCAATTATTATTCTTTTTCTTTGAATCTCTCTCTCTGTGCAAGTGCCTTGTGGCATTTTATCAGCAGGATCTGAAGCATGGCAGAGCTTCATTTCTTGCCTTCTGTGGCACTTCACAGCCAGATTTGCAGGAATTATTATCAAGATAGTTGTGATGAATTATCAAAAGAGAAAAATATAATGCAACATCAAAGATGGCTTAGACAGAGGGAACATAAGGAAATGGAGAAGCTGTGAGGTATAATGGTTAGAGTGTTGGGTTAGTGGCAGGGAGGGCTATAATCAAAGTCCTACTTATGACTATAATCCTATCACCCTGCTGCCTTGTTGAAATCTGTGGGATTTACTTCTAAGTGAACTATAGAATTGGAAGAGGCCCCATGGTCCATCAAGTCCAACCTCCTGCAGGATCTCCATCTAGAGCATCTCCAGTGAGTAGCTGCCCAGCCTCTTTCTGAAGGCATCCAGAGAAGGAGATTCTATCATCTCTGTAGGCAATTGCTTCCATTGCTGAACTGCTCTTACTATTAAGAAGTTCCTTCTAATAGAATTCTACCCTTCTGTAACTTAAAACCATTAGACCTTGTTTTACCCTCTGAGGTAGCAGAGAATAAACTTACACCCTCCTCTTTGTGCCTTTAAGGTATTTAAAAAGTATGATCATATCATCCCTCAGTCTTCTTTTCCCCAAACTGAGCATGCCCTGTTCCTTCAACCTCTTCTCATATGTTTTGTTCTCTGTACCTTTTATCATCCTCGCCCTTCTCTGAAGCTGCTCCAACTTGTCTATATCCTTCTTGAAATGAAGCACCCAGAACTGATTGAAATACTTCAAATGAGGCCTGACCAATGCAGAATATGGTGGGATTATTACTGCCTTTGACTTGGAAACAATGGTTCTATTAATGTAAGCTAAAATAGCTTTCCCCTTCTTTGCTACAGCATCACATTGCTGGCTCATGTTCAACTTATGACCAACAATAATCTCAAGGTATTTTTCACAGGTTGTATTGCTGAGCCATGTATCCCCCATCCTATATCTGTACCTTCAGTTTTTGCAGCCTAAAGGTAGAATTTGCATTTGTTTCTATCTCAGTTGAATTGCATTTTATTACTTTGAGCCCCGTTTTCTAGTTTATCATGGTTCATTTGAATTCTGTTCCTATCTTCCATCACATTTACTAATTAATCCAATTAAATATTATATTTAGTCAGTTCGCTAATCAGTTTGCATATTATGGAGGACCTTATAGAATGTTTTGCTGAAGTCCAGATAAATGACATCCACAACATTCCCACCATCTACTAAACTTGTGACCTATTTTTTTAAAAAAAGATATAAGCTTAGTTTGGCAGGATTTGTTCTTGATAAATTCACTCTGACTCCTACTAATCACTGCATTGTCATCAAGATACTTGCAAACAGCCTCCTGTATAATCCATTCTAATATTTTTCTTGGTATTATGATTAGGCTGACTGGCCTGTAGTTCTCTGCATCTTCTTCTTCTTCTTCTTCTTCTTCTTCTTTGCTTTTTTTGAAGAGAGGAACAATGTTGGTTTGTCTGCAGTCCTTTTGCACATCACTTGTTCTTCAAGATTTCTCAAAAATAATGGAAATATTCTGGGATGCAGGTCATCTGGTCCTGCAGATTTGAACTCATTTGATTAATTAGTTGGTTCTTGGTTACCTCCTTATCAATCTTGATTTGCAATCCAGATTCCTTACCAAGGTCTCTGTTGATGCATGAAAACTCAGTTCTCTTTAGGAGGAAATCCTGAAGCAAAATAGGTGTTGAGCAGTTCTGTCTTTTCATTGTGATCTATCAGGAAAAAAATTAGTGACTTACAAGCTGGCTCAGTTTTTGGTAGGAACCACCTGGTGGAACTATACCTTAAGTTTGACTAGACAATTTGCTCTCACTTCAACACATTGATTCTGAGCAGAACTAGACACACCTAGAAGTAATAAGCCATGTGTTTAGCTGTGACTACCTGCATGAAATTAGGCTAAAAATAAATTTGGCCTTTCTTCTCATTCCTTTTCCCTGTCAGCATTGTCCATAACTTAGAAAAGATACTTCTTCAGGCTACAACTGCCAGAGTCTTCTGGCTGTATGTGTATGTGTGTGTACATATGTACACGAATGGAATGGAGGAGAAACCAAAAGTGATAGATCTTCCCATCCAGGCAGAAGGTTTCATAAGCATAGCTCTTCAAGGTCTGTTTTGAATCTTTCTGTATTCAGCCATATTGGTATCATGTGCTGAAACACCCTTTTTTGTTTTTCTTTTGTATAAGTAGTATAATATGACAGGGGAACCCCCTAAGGTGTCCTCACATCAGAACATCTTAGATATAATTGTACAAGAGGAGTAAACTATTTCGATTTTAGGTGAGTTCCTACTAAGTGCTGGAATTACATGGAACTGTCTGTCTGTTTTCGCTGGAAACAGCCTCCAATAATTTATAATAAAAATATACATGGGACCATCAGAGAACAAATTCCGATATTTCCTAACACGAGCTTCTTCCTTCTGAGTGGGGCTTTGAAGAATTGCTTCACTGTCATGGCCTATATATTGCTATGCATGCTGTCAACGATTGATAAGCAACAACAATAAAAGTAATCATGTCTACCCAAGTGTGAAAGTCATACATCTGAATATGTTTCTAAATGCATAGGAGATTGCTGGCATCACATCAGAAGAGGAAGAAAGCCTGAGAGCTTGTCAGAAGGTCTTGCAATAGAAGAGTAAACTACTAATTTGAAAAATTTCAAAGGACAATGATCTATTTATAGCAGAATTTGTGGCAAGCAAGAAGTCCATGGGTTTGCCCACTGAACAGTGGTACTTTGCACACATCTTAATGCTAACAATAAAATGGAGAGTGGGGAACCAGAACCAGGGGTTTAGCAGAGGTCTCACATACAATCAAATCAGTAAGCTCCTCAGAGGTTCTCATAATACTTTCTGAAAGATAAGGGGCATTGCTGGTGTAGGACAGCCTCTGTTATTTTGTAGTTTTCTGACAACAGAACACTTCTGGGGCAATTTTCCCATCACTTCAGCAGCAGTAAAGGGAGGTTACACTGGTGGAAGATCTCTTAAAGAAAATGGCAGTGGCATTTAGCAGATCACAGAAGGGGCGAAAGGCAAATGACTCTTGAATACCTTATACCTTGAAACCCCTGTGATGACAATGAAACAAGAGGTAGTTCTGGCAATACTCCCAGGTCAGAAGGTACTCAACCTCCTACTGAGGAAGAGCAAAGGACAAGTACAAATGCCATTGCGTCTAATGGCACAACTGGAACCAAGCTGAAAGGATGTTGGGCTGCTGGTGCATGAAAGACATGAAAGCCAAGTTCAAAGCTGCACAATGATATAGTAGCAACATGGGAAGCAAGAAGCATGAATCAGGGGAAGCTAGAAAAAAGAAAAAGAAGAAATAGAACACGTAAGTTTTGCAATACTTGACGTGACTGAGACAAAGCGGACTAGGGTGGGTCATTTTCAAGAAGATATTACAAGGTATTTGACTCTGGAAATTACAGTCTGAGAAGAAATAGAGTGGCATGTAGAGTGAGATGAAGTGTAGCAAAAGCAGTCAATGGATTCAATGTGAAGTCTCAGTGAATAATATTAATAAGACTTAATGGAAAGCCATCTATATATCCATAATAATAGACAATGGTCTATACCATAGTCCACTCTTTAACTTGTTTTTGCAGAGAAAGCAAAGTATCTCCATCTTCTCCTTCTAAATTATGTAATCTATTTCATTTTTATATTGGCCATCTGGCAATATCCATGTATCCAGTTGTATGTTCAGTTGCCTGAAGAATGCGTTTACAGCAACAATTGGATTAGTCACTTAGTTCATTTCTTGTCTCTAGGCCAAATTCCTTAACAATGTTTGATTCTGCTCCTTCCTACTTTTGTATTCCAACCACCTATGATGATCAACACATCCTGATTCACTAAGTGATTAATTTCTTCCTGCATATCAACATAGAATTTTTAAATTTCTTCCTCTTCTAACTCTATAGTTGAATCATATACTTCAAATATCGAAAATAAGATTAAAGCTAAAGAAGTACATTTAATCACTCATAGTGCAAAAAGGGAATCTGAACAACATAACTGCAGAATTCAAAGAGCAGCCAAAGAACAGATTTGCACTGCTAAGCAAAATAAATCCAGAACCAACCTCCCCCAACTCTGAACTAAAATCAGGGGAACTAATTTGAAAGAATGCAAAATACACTACCTGTCCTCAATATGAAAGAAATCTTGTTGTACGACTAATTAAATGTTTCAGATAGTTAAGGACAGGTGAGAAGGAAAAGGCAATAGAAATAGGATTGGAATCCTAAATGTGACTATTCAGTGACTTTTACATAGAGACAAACAGGGTTCCTACACTAATAAGTGCAAAGAAGTATAAGAACAAGAAGAACAAAGAAGTTAGAACAAGAAATCTCTTCCACAAGCTCTGAGAGGTCAAAGTGTTATCCTGCTTGCTGGGGGTCCCTTGGGGGGATTCCCAACACTTGACAAAATTATCACCTGTGGGGAAAATTAGCTATGAACACTGCTGTAGCAATGCAAAGAGGGCAGGGTAATTAAGGATCTTGAGCCCAGCATTTATGGAGTTGGATCACAGAGAATCAGGCTAATTGTTCAAATTTAAGTATTTTATTGAAATAGATGTTAAACTCCATACAATCACTCAGCTGCATTCACTCACACAATCATACAAGATGCTATAGAAATTAGAAAGAGGTGAAAATTAAGATAGAGAGAAACATAGGGGTTTGGGTAATACCATACTAATCCAGAAGTCTTCGGCTGAGAAAAGACAAGCAAAAAGCCCAACTCAGCCTCAGGGGGCGGAGCTGAGGGGAGCTTTCCACTGGCAGAGGCATTGTTTGTGAGTCTGGGATAACTCCTAAATGGAGGAGAGAAAGGGGTTCTAGTTATAGGCTGGACATGTCCTGGGGACCAGATGGCTGCATTTTTATGAAGATGGATCTCAGCTTTGTAGTTCAAAGAAAATACGCCAGGCATCCTTGTAGTTTCCTGCAAGATGACTTTCTCATTTGGGGATGCATGCCTCCAAAGTGTCACATTCCTGGCTGTTTGAAATGTTAATTTGATCCCAGAGACCTCTTGTCTCCTGTTGGCGCTATTATTGCTGAAAATCCATTCAAATGGTCTGTGTGAACCATTTCGAGATTCACCTAGGATGTGTGACCGGAAACAGGGCTACCCTTTGATATATATCCATAGCTCTATTGCCTACATGTCCTTCCAGTAGATCTCTGTGGCTCACTATGTTTGATATAAAATAATTATGTTCCTCAGGACATACTATATAGGTGGGCTAACAATTGGGACATGTCAAACAAGGATAGGACTAATATGAGAAAATATTATACGATTAGGACAAAATTTTTAAAAAATGATGCAAGCAATATACAGAACTATGCAAAAGAGATGACTGGACAGCAGATTCCTTCAAGGAAGAACTCTATGAAGATGAAACCACAATTTTAGAGAGAAAAAAGTGGAATCTGTTCTCAAGGCACTTGGGATAAATTAATCACCAGGGACAGGTGGCACATCAATGAAGCTTTTTGAAACTGTTGAAACAGAATCCGCTCAAATTCTGACAGTAACTTGTAAACAAATATGGAAAATGAAGCAAGTTCTTTAAGGGTAGTGATGCATAGCTGAATACCAAACTTAGAACCATCCATGCCATAGTATTTCTGATTTCTTTATTATTATTGTTGTTGTTGTTGTTGTTGTTGTTACTGTTACTGTTATTATTAATCAAATGACAACATAAAAACAACAAAGAATATAAGACGTTAGAGTAAAACAATACATTAAAAGAAAATATCTATACATCCCAGCTTTTTTTATTTCACGTAATGTTCCTTGCCTAAGTCTGCTCACCACCAGATAGATATACACAACACACACTCCCTACCCAGCATTGCGAATACAAAACAATGTTTCCAGAAATATTTAACATTTAATGTCTTCCCTTATTCTCCTTTCCTGTCTTCCTCGGTTTTTCTCTAGTTAGTGCTTACAAACTATTTCACAAATTTAGACAATATTTTAAAAAACTAGGGGAAAAAAACCCTCCACCTTTGTCTATCCTTATAATTTCTTAGTTTTTTAAATGATCACTTTCAACTCAAGGTTTCATTCTCTGTCATTCCTCTTGTCCTTTTTCATTTTTGAGTGGTTCATATTTATGTATAATTTTCCTACTCCTCTGTTTTTCCATCCATTCTCAGATTTTTCATGACTTTATCAAGTCTTAAATCTATGTAAGCTCTAACCTCACTTCTTAAACCTCCTTATAGAGGTTATGCATAATGTCTTAAGTTATCTGTATCCCTTACTATATTTCTTCAAGAATTTTAATTTTCCTCTTTAGTTTTATATACCTATTTATATTTCTAATATCTCTACCTTTCCTTTTCCATAGAAAATTCATCCTTTATCCCCATTATTGCTATCTCAGCCCAGTTTTCCTCTAATGCCAATAACATGGGGTTACAAACTTCTTTAAATCTTTTTATCGAATTATCTGATAACATAATCATCAGTCTGTCCATTCCCATCAGATCATACAGTTTCATCCACCATTCCTCTATGTTTGGTGCCAGTTTCTGTTTCCATGTTTTAGCATATATCATTCTAGCTGCTGTGATCATGAAAAGTAACAGTTTTTTCTGTATTTTCTTGAACTGTTTGAACTCATCAGTCATATTTAACAAGTATATCTCTGGTGTCATTGAAAAATTTATTTGCAATATTTTGATGGTTCTTTTGTAGACTTTCTTCCAAAAAATTTTTGCCTCTATACATGTCCACCACAGATGGCATAACATTCCTTTCTGATCACATTTCCAACATATATTTTTAGTATTTTTTGTAATTTTTGCAATTTGTACTGCTGTATAATACCGTCTGTGGAGGATTTTATAATAATTTTCTCTTAGACTCATGCTTTTGATTAATTTTTGAGTATCTTTCCTTGAGTCTTCTCATCTTTTAAGTGGAATTAGGTGTTCTACGTTCTGTGCCCACTTTATCATGTTTTCCTTTACCACTTCCTGTTCCAGATCCAGTAAAAATTTATAAGTCCTTCCAACCAAGTGATCAATATCCAGTTTCAAAATTTTATCAAATTCTCTTTCATGAGGTTCTATTCCTACAGCCTTGATGTCCATTTTGAATTTTTCTGCTAGTTGTCTCTGTAATAACCAACATGTTCTGTATCCATATCCTATTAATTCCTCCTTACTTTTTAACAAAACACTTTCCCCTTGGATTTTAATAAGATCTTTATATGTTATCCATTTATTTAACTTACACCCACAATGGTAATTTTGGATACAATTTCTTTTTATATATTAACCAAACTCTTAATAAGGATTTTCTCACAGAATGATTATTAAATTCTTGATTTGCCTTTGCTTTTCCATACGATAAATATGAATGCCAACCGAATGGCAAATCCACTCCTTCCAGAGCTAATAATCTTTCATTTCCTAATTTGATCCAATCGATCAACCAGCTAAAACAGGCATGATAATATAATTTCAAATCAGGCAAGCCCAAATCCTCCTTTTCCTATGGAATCTTTCATGATCTTCCATTTTATCCATAAATTTTGCTAAATCTTTGTTCCATTGATTGAGTGGTACATCATTTATAATTATGGCAGTGGTTTCAACCTGTGGGTCCCCAGATGTTCATGGACTTCAGCTCCCAGAAGCCCCAGCCACTATGGTCAATGCTCAGGGCTTCTGGGAGCTGAAGTCCATGAACATCTGGGGACCCACAGGTTGAGAACCACTGAATTATGGGAAGGTTTTGAAAAAGAAATATCATCCTCGGCAAATATTCATTTTTAAATATTGCTCTTCTTCCTAATATGGATAAATCTAGTTTAGCCCATTTTATAAAATCCATCTTTATATTTTGCCAGGTTTTCTTATAGTTATTCTCATATAGATCTGTATTATTTTTGATTACATATACCCCTAAATATCTTGCTTTTTTTTATATCTTAAATTGAGATTTTCTTTCCATTTCTGTTTCTTCTTGGCTTGTCATATTTTTTGTTATCATTGTTGTTTTTTCAGAATTTACTTTAAAACTTGATACAGTACCAAACTCCTGTAGGATATATTTTAACTTATCAATACTTTGTATAGGATTGTCAAGCAATATAACAAGATCATTGGAAAATACTCATATCTTAAAAGAGTGATTTCTAATTTGCACTCCTTTTATTTCGGGTTCATTCCTTATTTGGATATTTAATATCTTGATGATTATCAAAAATAGTAGAAGGGACAGTGAACATCCTTGTTTTGTTCCTTTTTTTACATCGATTTTCTTTGTCCTTTCTCCATTTGCTAATATTGTTGCTGATTGATTTTTATAACTCTGATTAATCCCAATTCACCATTCTCTCACCCATATTATCTTCTTTAAAGTTTTGTTCATAAACATCCAATTTACATTGTTGAATGCTTTCTCTGTGTTGACGAAGATCAAGCCTAGCTTTTTTTCATTATGTTTATAATAATATTCTATTACATCTATAATCACTCTCATATTATTCTTAATTGATCTTTTTGGCAGAAAGCCATTTTGGTCCTCATATATCCAGTCAGTTAACACCTTTTTTAATCGTTCTGCTAAGATACTGGTGAAGATTCTATAATCCGTATTTAAAAGCAAAATTGGTCTATAATTTTTCGACTCTAAATGATCTTTATTCTCCTTCAGTATTAGACTGATTGTTGCTTCTTCCCAGGAGGCTGGTCTGTTACCATCATCTAATCCATTTATTACCTTTTGTAGGGGCCCAACCAATTCATCCTGGAAGATCTTATAGTAACATGCTGTAAAGCCATCAGGACCCAGGGCTTTACCATTTTTAAGCTTTTGGATTACGTTTAGAATTTCCATTTTTGCTATTGGTTTATTTATTTTCTGATTTCTATGTTTGTCTGTGAAAGCTGGACAGTGAAGAAAGTTGATAGGAAGAAAATCAAGTCATTTGAAATGTGATGCTGGAGAAGAGTTTTGCAGATACCAAAAAAAGTCATAAAGACAGATGAATGGATATCAGAGCAAACTGAGGCCAAATCTTCCTAAAAGCCAAATAACGAAATGGAGGCTATCATATTTTGGACATGTATGAGGTGATATGACTCATTGGAAAAAAAATGATAATGCACCATACATTTGATGGCAGTAGGAAAAGAGGAGGACTGTAGTATAGGCAGGCTGCCTCAGTAAAGGAAACGAGCATCCTTAGTTTCCAAGGCACGAGCTGAGTTGTTAATAAGTGGGGCTCCTTAAGGCCTCCTATTCATATTGTTACTGTAGGTCAAAGCTGCCTTGGTTGTAAATAACAATAACAAGAAATATTGTGCTTGAAAAAGATTGGCAATTAAACCCTCCACGTAGTTTCTGTACTGGGCTGAATTTTTATACTCTGATTTCTCTCAAATTGCTGTAACATTAACAGTTGCATTCCTCCCTACTAGATACTAGCACAGCTAATAATCACTATTTATGCTTTTAATTCTGCCTTCCAGATATCCAAGATCTTTGGCACCTTCCCATGGATTCCCTAAAGGTTCCTTACACTTTATAGAAAGCTACAAAATACTCTTTACATCCATTTGGGTGTAAGAATAGACAAGAGATGGGTACTACACAGCAGCTGAACTTCAGGCCCTAAAATCTTATTCCTGAGTTCTGTTCTTATCAAGTGCTGTTGTGTAGGCTTCGTATTAGAGATACACACTGTTGGCTATTGTTTCCACAGGTGATTCAGTCATCTTAGCTATCAGTACAGACAAGCTGGTTTGAGTTTTCTGGCCATATGTTTATTTTATCTGGGAGAAAAGCCAAAGAAACCAGTTTCATTTTCCCCTATATTTGAATTTTGCAAATTTTGGTAATTTTTGAATGAAAAGAAAGCCTTAAATGAAATCGTCATCCAATCTTGGGAGATGAAGAAACTGCAAATTTCATTTTCTGGAACATTTGAATTTTGGAAATTTTGGTAAATTTGGATCAAAAAATAAACTGTAACTATATTCTCACTCAGCCCTATCTGGGAGTCTACCAAATCACATAGTATGAAATTCCAATGGAATGACAAATTTTGAATCCTTCCAAGTGAACATTTTCTCAAATGATCAGAAATGTTTTAAGGGACATCCCTCATCTTAATTGACCTGTGAGTCCAAGAATATGACAGGATGATCAGCATCAGTGATGCATAGAATCATAGAACTGGAAGGTCCGTAAGGGCCCTTTAAACCAATCTGCTGCCATGTAGGAACCTACAATTAAAGCACTCTTGAAAGGTGTCCATCCAACCTTTGTTCATAAAAAAAAATCTTTGTAGGGAATCAATCAGTTGCGTAGGGATGGGGGGCAATGGAGGTGCTCCGCGACTCCTTGCTTGCCCTCCCCTATGTGTCATAGCCCTGCCTTGTCCGTCATAGCCATGCCCCCATGCACTGTAGCCATGCCCTCACCTGTCTGCCCTTGTCTCCACCCGCCCCTCCTCCACACACTCCAGGCTCCGCCGCTGGAGTCAACTCTCCCTCAAGGAGGTCTATTCCAGTGTAGAACAGCTCTTACAGTAAATATGTTCTTTCTAATGTTTAGGTAGAATCTTTTGATTATTTATCTTATTATTTATCTTTATGAACATAGGGGAAACAATGTCTCAAACACAGTACATATTCTTTCTTTCTTTCTTTCTTTCTTTCTTTCTTTCTTTCTTTCTTGTTTTCTTTCTTTCTTTTTCTCTCCCCACCCCACCCTCCTTGCACAGCTATTTTTGTACATTAACACCTGAAATTGCTAGACAGAGAATGCAGAAAGCAGTTGCAGAGGCAATTTCTAATTAGAACTGCTACTTATACATTCAGTAAATGGGCATCTCCCAGAAAAAGTTTGGTAGGCCCAAATTCTATTCAAAACAATGGGAATCAGTCTGCCATTTTAAGTACACGTAGATTTCAATCCCATTTAAAACAGTGTGTTTATTTCAGAGTTATGTTTTACAGTGTTGGTTATTGATTTCAGTGGAAATTAATGTGCTTCTGGTTATCCAATTTCATCCCAATTGAATTATTCACTACTCCAGTGGTAGGTGTAATATCAAAATCATATAGAGGTGGCACACTGATGCCTTCTGTTGCCCAAGGAGTAGGGTCATCTAATAGCAGAGGTCAAGGTTGCTTATTGATTAAAAAATACAACCCTATGTATTCCTACCTTTAAAAAAGAAAACTAAGCTCAGTGGGATCTGCTTCTTGAGTTAATCTTCATAATGCTGTGTTTTGATTGAGAACTTCAATCTGGTAGACAAGTGTTTTAAGTGTGGTTGTTTTGTGCCTTCAAGTCACTTCTAACTTAAAGTGTTGTTGTTGTTGTTTTGTTCTGATTTGTTCAGAGGGATGCCCAAGATCACCCAGTGGCTTTCCATGACTGAATTATGGTCTCTTGGAGTCCTTGTCTAACCCTTAAACCACTGTACTAAGCTGGTCAGTAATTACTTCATCTTATAGAGGTCATATTCTTGGCCATTTCCACACTACATTGTTATAGTGCTATTATTCAACTTTCAACATCCTGTGGAATTCTGGGATTTGTAGTTATTGAGGCCAAAGAACTCTCTAGCTGAGAATTCCAAGGGCCCCTCCCTAAACTACAAATCCCCAGGATTCCACAGGAGGTTGAAGGTGGAATGATAGCACTATAACAATGTAGAGTGGAAATGGCCTTTGTTATAGTTTGAGAGATTTCCCAGACATTCCTGAGCAGCAGATTTATATCCTGTTTAACTATTACATTTTTAACATTTCTTTTACAAACTAGATAGCTGGATGCTAAAACATAAAAACATTACGTATACCTATTTAGTTTCAGTTTAGCAAATTGAAATATAAGCCCAGTGAAGGAGCTCTCAACACATACTCACTTGACTTTTCCACATAAGCTATAACTTAAAACAGGAATTAAAATAGATTTACTTGACTTTCTTGTCACCTTATATCCACATCACTGTAACACTGAACATTTTATTGTGGCACAAAAGTTAAGTAATCAAAACCAAATCAGCCCTTGTTGGTTGACTCAGGCCTTTTCCACATGACAATGGCATCCCAGAATGGGAGTGTGAGAGGAGCGGGACCTCAATGACGTTTCCACATGACATCGTCACAGTCTCATCCTTCTTGCATTGCCAGCTGGCATGATTGCGGGCTATATCATTGATGAAGAAACTCAGTCAATGACCCCGGATAGTGCAAGCCTTCTCTTGCAGCCAGCCATGGAGAGGGGCCGGATCAACACACTTCCTCTCCTACTGCAGAAAGGGAGGTAGACTGGCTGCAGTCACGAAGGACAAAGCATGTCCCTCATGCTCCCTTCTACATGCAGTCAGTCATGTGCAAAAAGGAGTGTTGGGAACATGCTCCCATTCCAGCAGAGGCACTGCTAGGATTCTGATGGGACGACATACAAAAGCGTTGTCATACAGAAAAGTCCTAAGTGTTCAGCCCCTTTTCTGTGAGCATCCTAAAAAAGTTCTGGTGAAACCTACTGCAGCAACATTGAGCCAGCGAATGGTATGATTCCAGTACCACAAGAAAAATTGAAAAGTCAAAAGAGTATGTGAGAATATATTTTGCAAGGCACTGTAGAGTTTTAGTACATAACAAAACAAAGTTCCCTTGCAGGAAATACAAGAACAGGGACCTCAAAAATGAGCACAGGATAAATAAATTGTGTGCTTCCAATCTTTTGTCTATTACCGTGGGGACAGTAGCACAGAAAGCTGAACATCATTTGAAAATTGAAGACAACAGATTTGCCATCAGCATAGAGCCTAGAAGCCTACAGGTTGTATAGTCTTTAGATTTTGCTTCATGTCCACTAATGGGGTTTTAATGCATCTCCTGACCTTGACACAAGAGCTGTTACTGTTCAGTAAAAGAAAACCTTGTTTCTTTTGTACCCATTTCTAAAGAAGTTTATGATGACCAGGAAAATATATGAGTAAAGTGTATAAATACTGCAGCCTCCTCTACAGAGAATCCCTTTCAGTGCAATAGCAACAGTGAAATCAAATACTAGGTTGCTCAGGGATTATTTCCCTTTTTAATAGGAAGAGGAGGAAAAAGGAAAGAAGAAGAGAGAAGGGGGAGAGGAAGGGCTGGGGAGTGTAGAAAAGGAAGATGAAATACTTCTTTCAGTAATTGACTCAGTGCTACATTTACACAAATGTTACATAAGCTAAAATTTAGGGCAGAAGTGGGCAAGGAACAGGGGGCCGGGGAGACCATATCCTATTAGGCCATTTTAGACCTGAGAAGCTTTTTATTAAAAAAAAAAAAAAACAGGAAAAAAAGTCTCACCAGGGCCCAAAATGGTGTGATGTTATCTTGTGCCTTCAATTTTCTTGGCAAGATTTGCCCAGAGAGGGTTTGGCATTGACTTCCTCTGAGTCTGAGGGAATGTGACTTGCCCAAGATCCCCGGTGGGTTTCCATGCCCAAGCAGGGATTCAAATCTCATCATAGTCCAATGCCAAAACCACTTAGACCATGCTGGCTCTGTTTTCAAAATGGCTTGGAGAGAACGGCAAATCTTGGAAATTGCCCACGCACCTAAAATGTATTCGGAAGCAAACTGATCTTGCTTGCTCCCCTTCCCTTCCCTTCCCCTCCCTTCCCCTCCCTTCCCTTTTTCTTCCTTTTTCTCCCTTCCCTTCCCTTCCTCTTCTTTCTATCTCCTAACCTCCTATAATTGCACACACCATATTCAGGACCTCAGTAAGTTTCAATGTAGCCCTACAGGGACAATGCACAAAAGTGACAATGGTGTTATTGGCTGCTATTGTTTGCTCGCATCCTTTCAAGCAAACTCATCAATTGAGCAACTCATCTCTGAGCTCTGGGGGGAAAAGGGCTGGGGTGTTCTACCTCTGTGCCTCAACAACACAGCCAGCATGAACTTTTCTCCCATCCCCAGAGAAGCCCTTTGCAGTGCTCCAGAACTGACTCCAGGTTGTTTCCCAGCCTTGCAAGGCAGGTTTTGGAGGTAAACAAAAGACTGCAGGAGACTAGAACTCTCCCAGTTCTTTCACAGAACCATCACACTGGATTCTGACCTGTGTAACTTTCATTTTCTAATTAAAAAATTAAAGTTATTTAGCTTGACAAACTTTGTTTAGAGGTATCCCTTAATACTCAACTGACTCTTGGAAAGAAGCTATGTATCTGAATATTTCCACCTGGAGCCTCATGCATTCCTTTATACTCCACCAGAGGTGTCTACAGTCTGTTGTTACTTACATTCCCATGCATACTTACTCACATGCAAGTCCCGCATGGATCTTATTTCGCATGTCACTGTCCTTTATTTATTTATTTATTTATTTATTTATTTATTTATTTATTTCTACAGCCTTAATGGTCTTAGGAGAAAGATGAATCAAAGACAGGCGACTCTTTAGTCAGGTATGACACTTAGATAACTCTTTAACTGCTACAGCTGAACCCTACAGAATCCTGGAATTTGCAGTTTGGGGAGGAACTTAGAATTCTCTGGCAGAAAATACTAAATACATAATAACACCACAAATCCCAGGATTCCATAGGATGCAACCACAGGTGTTAAAGTGGTATGAACGTGTGACAGTTTATGCCATGTGAAAGAGCTCTTTCTTGACAAGCTGAGATGGCAACAGTCTTATTTGGTATTAACATAAAGGAAAAAGGAAAAAAATGCACACAAAGTAAGTTATACATCAAAATAAAACTCTGCAGATCTTCATCCACATATCACTTAGCCATAGGTAAAGTCACTAAACAAGATGCATTCTGTTTTCTATCTAGTGCGCCTTCTCCAGGGAAGCAAGTGTGTGACCTTGGAAAGAGAGTTATTTCATGAAATCAATTAGCCTGTTCCATGCAGTTAACAATCAAATCTGTTATCTTGTGCATGCTGCAAATGGCTGACTGAGATGTAAGAAGCTCTCAGCCCCTCCTGTATCCATGTGGAGAAAGCAATTATAGCCCTGATGCAGAGACGCAGATTGGAACACGGAAGGAGAGCAGCTTGAAGGAGCTGGATATCAGAGGCACGTATTGGAGGGGTTCTTTTGAGCATGCAGGGTTGATAATCCTGCTTTATGCTTTGAGCAGAGTTTGCTTTTTGCTTATTTGTGACTAGCTGAGGCTGCCATATACACGCGCGCGCGCACGCACATACATATGTACACACACACACACATACATACATAATTTCTCCCAGGCTGCAGCTCCCTGACCAGGAAAAGTATGCAAAAGAAACTTACAGATTTGTAAGCAAGTGAAGGAGAAATCATAATAATCACTTGCAGATTGATGCAGGCTCTTCCAAAAGAACTATTTCGAAAAGCAGTGATAAATGTCTGTAAAGAAAATGAAGGATTTACCTCAGGAAAATGGCTATTGAAATGAATCAAGGGACTGCATTTTTACAATGTGTTTGCTAGTCAAAATAGGTATGGGAACCATTTTGCCTTTCTTCTCAAATGCTCAGAGACATAATGGAATTTAGCATTTTTTTAAGGCACATTTTCATTCCCTTTCTTTATTCAGGCAACAGTGCTAATGGATGGTTTTCAAACATGCCCCTTCAAAGCAGTATTATGAAAATTATGAGTTTACCATGGAAATAGATCTTATAACTTAGTAAAAAAAAAAAAATGACAAGATGAAATGCATGCCTGAACTAGAGAAATAACAAAACTGTCCTTCAGGGAAATAGCTGTGATTTTTTGAAAAATGCCTACAAAGGTAATTTTCTAAGAAACCCAGAACCCATGCAAATGTATGGACAAGTAGATACACTGAATGCAATCTGGTAAATATCAGTGGAAACTAATATTAGAGAAATTTCATATCATACCATACCGCATCATTTATTAGTGGAAAGCTACTCCTTTTGCACTAGGATAAAAATATTCACTTTGTTTAAATTATGGAACATCTTCTGACCTCAGTGAGAATTTCTATGATGTGTATGATATCATATGTATGATATAAAATATTCCATGACTGACATAAATTTTATGAATGCAAGATGTAGAGCTGGGGGGAAAACACAGCGTGGAATAAAATAAAATAAAAACTAATTCAATCGCAGAAAATGGACAATTCTTGTGTTATGAAATATTTTCTTACCTCATTGAATTCCATCCCCACTCAGGGTCAACATACAACTTACTGAGAATCAAAGCATATCAGTTCTGTTTTCATGGGAAGGAAAGAAGGATAGATAGAGGGATATTTATCCCACTCCATTAAACTGGCTGAAACAAATAAGAGCACTAATGGTGAAAGTCAACAGATTAGCTGGGACATCTTTTTTTCTTCCAGGCTTTTTTTTTTTTAATAGGAGGAAAAACTGTACATGGGAAGTGGTCGAAATGTTCAGAACTGTGCCAATGACAGGACAGTACAGTACAGTAAATTTTATTGTATTTGACTAAAAGCCATTACAAATATAGTTAAAACCATAAAACCAGTATAAAAGTATATATACATCCATCCATCCATACAAATATTAAATCAGAGAGTCCCCGGCACAGTCTATGGCATTCTCTTTCAAATAATTTGCACAGATGCTTTTAGCAGCTTTGGCAAATAAAGCTGTTTTATATGTAACCAGTGGATCACAATCTGAGAGCAACCAGCACAGTTTTCTGTAGGGAGTCTCACCTTGCAAGGAAGCCAGAATATGTCCCAAAAATCTTTTTCGAGGATTTTGATAAAGGGGGACAGAAAAATAGGTAGTGTATGATGTCCTCTACCTCCCCCATGCCACAAATGCAGATCCTTAAGTGTCTTAGAATGTTTCTATATCTGCCATCTAAAACAGATGTTGGCAGAATTTGTAAACACAATTCCGTGAAAGCTATTCTCAAAGAGGAAATAGTGAGTGTATGAGATGGTTAGGTTTCACCATATGATACCAGTGTGAAAACTTTGATCTTTTAATTACACTTAGGTCCTGCTCATTATCCAATTTATAAATATAGTCCCTCACTTTAGTTTTAAATCCCTCAAAAACAAAAAATATCTGTTGAGAGGCTTTTGGTTATTAACAGGTCCTGGACTAGCTTAGCCCAGCCAACTATCTTCCATTGCTCGGCTAAGCACAGCTTAGGCAGGCGATCATCTGTCATGTCTAGGACCCTTTTATAATATGTAAAAATTGCCAACTCAGACCTTGCTTTTACAGATGGTACACCTAACTCTGTTCCAGGAATGCAGCTGGAGTTCCTGGTGGTACTGCCAGCAAAGATCTAAAAAATTTATTCTGGTAGACTTCCAGATCATTGAGATTCCTATGATTTACCCCCCCCCCCAAATCTCTACACCATATAGCATTTGGGCCACTATTTTCCCTGAATACACTTTCAGAGCTGGGAGCACCAGTTTCCCCACTTTGGAATAAAAGAACTTTAAGGTAGCATGGATTGACCTCTGTTCTGTTGTTTTTATATTGCATAATTGTGTCTTCCAGGTAAGTTTCTTGTCAAAGTATACCCCAAATATTTAAAGGAAGGGGCCTGTTCTATATTATTGCCACCCAAACACCATTTAATTTTAAGTGGCCTCTTACCAAAGATGAGCACCTTGGATTTGGTATAGTTAATCCTAAGCTATTCTGTGTGACAGAACTCATGGAGTTTATTGAGGCTTCTCTTCAGCCCAATTTTATTCATTGAAAGTAGTACGATGTCATCAGCATATATTAAAAGTGCTACTTTACATGTTCCTACGGAGGGTGGAAAGTGATCAGGACAATTTAACTGAGTTACTATATCATTTATATAAAGGTTAAACAAAAGGGGTGCTAGTAAGCACCCTTGTCTAACTCCTTTTGTTGTATTGATTTCCTGCGTCAGCCTTCCATCTGTGCTGATCCTGACCCTCATAGAAGTATTTGTATATAATTCCTGTATTAGGAACAGTAGTCTTTTATCAATGTCAGTCGTTACAAGTTTGCTCAACAGACGATTCCTATTAATTGTATCAAAGGCTGAGGAAAAATCAATGAATGCAGCATAAAGCCGTTTGGCGGAGACTCTGGTGTATTTATGAATTAGGTGGTGTAACACAAAAATCTGATCCACTGTGCTATGACCTTTCCTAAAACCAGCTTGTTCCTGGTGAAGAACATTTTTCTCCTCCACCCAGTTAGTCAACTGCTGAAGGAGAAAGTGACTATAGATCCTGATATCCAGCAAAATGAAAGGTCGATAATTCTGTGGGTTTAATTTATCTCCTTTCTTATGTATTGGAAAAACTATGCTCTGCTTCCATCCCTCAGGAAAGATAGCTGTAGAATTTATATGGGAGAATAGTTTAGCCAAAATAGGAACCCACCATTCAGAATTGTTCTTATATACCTCTGCTGGAATCATATCCTCCCCAGGTGCTTTATCTACTGACAGCACATGTGTAAGTTTAACCACTTCTTCCTCAGAGACAGGGGGCCACTTAGGTAATACCATTTGCAGAGTTTGTTTGGTGCTTGTTTGGTAAGAGCTCCCGTGTACATCGCCATCCAGAGTATTTCTAAAATAAGTACACCAGATATTAGATGGAATGCACGCTTCTATTGTGGGAGTATAACCTGTATCTGATATTGAGATCAAGTTCCAGAATCGTCTTTCATACCTTTCCAAAGCTGCCAACATTAACTCCTTCCACTGAGCTGTCATAAAATCCTTTTTTTTCCTTAATAAATCCTTATAGATTCGACGACTGGAAGCCAAGACCTCCAAGACGGCTTGCAGATGAGTTCGTCTTACCCTCCTAGTTAGTTGTGCCAGACTCTTTTTAGCTTGCCTACATTCATTATCAAACCAGCCTATCTTACCTAAAGCCATTTTAGGCTGATTGTTTTTCCTAATTAGAAGTGGCCTTAAAGCTGTGGAAATGGTCGTAATACCCTCTATGGGATCCATATGTCCACTGACAATATTCTGTTGCATTTTTAAAAAGTGAGGACTATATAGATGGTTCTGGATAGAGAGTTCCACAGAAGGTGACCATTTTAGTCGTTTCCCCACCATTATTGGTGCTAATGACAGTGTTATAGAATGTCTACATTGTAGAAGTTCTGACAATTTGTGGATGGATGTTTTCAAGCTGTTCCTCTATTTAGTTAGCACTGCTCTCACTTTGAACTGATCTCATTTTCTCTCAATGACATGTGACTATATCCAACTATCCATGAGCTGTAACACTGAGGTCAAATGAAGAATTATGGAAGACACCATCAAATATCTCAAATTTACCTAACATTTTTCTTTTCTCCTGTGGTTGTTTGCAAATTTCACAGCTACAGAATAAATACATATGCACATGGCACCATAAAATGGGGAAATAGCACTAAAGAGCTGAAGAAACTGAAGTGCTTCACTCCAGTGCCATTAAGTGTCTGCCTGCCAGTAATTTCTGTTGCCGAGATGTTATATCACAGACCTCTTATGCCTATAACCTGGTAAGTGGGAAGGGCAAGGGACACACTCTAATGGGCCAGTTTAGGTGTGGGCACTCTGATTCTTTACTGGGATATTGGTCTTGGCTCAAATTAGAACTTTTTTTGGTTGCTGTTACTAATCCTTCTCTTCCACCCATCAGACACATATGAGGAACAGCTGAGAAACCTGCGACTCTCTAGATCAGTGGTTCTCAACCTGTGGGTCCCCAGATGTTCATGGACTTCAGCTCCCAGAAGCCCTGAGCATTGACCATAGTGGCTGGGGTTTCTGGGAGCTGAAGTCCACGTACATCTGGGGACCCACAGGTTGAGAACCACTGCTCTAGATCCTTTGTAAAGGATGAGGCATGATGGGAATTCATCAACATATGGAGAAGCCTGAGTTATCATGTACATTTGGGTTGGGAATGCTGAGTAGCAGACAACTGCCTTGACTTCCACGAACACCTGTTTGGGTATGTTGGAGAGCCAATGTGAAACAATGTGGGAGATGGACATGAGTTTATACCCCTGCTGAGCTGTGACACAAATCAGGTAAGCACATGCCCATCAACAGTTAAGCCTTGCCTACCGCATAGGGCAATGTGAGGACAGGATAATATGATTTCTATTTGTGCTGCTCTTCTTAGAGGAAGGATCAGATGCAGAAGTGATGAATACTAAACATTTTGTTTTTACTGATGTGTTACAGAACTCCTCCCTCCCATATTGATGCTATTGCTGATGCTGGTACATTGATACATGTGATACAATGTGAAATTAATTGCTGTTCCATTCCCAAAAGGACTAGCGATGTAGGTGCTACCTGTCAAGCATTTACTGGCGCTCTGAGAGAACAAATAGCTAAAAATATTCAGTGAACTTTGTTAATGTTCATATCACACTGTTCTTGCTAGAGCTTCAATGAAAGTGAAACTGATAATAGGTACACTTTCTAATCATAGAGTGTAAATGAGCATCCAGCTGTGAAGTTTCCATTCTTAAGGCATGTTGCATCTGCAGGAACTGACTCACCTTCTAGATGTCTGACGGGCACACTCAAATCTCAGACAAAGATGAACATTATTCCTCTAACCTCATCAGTAAATAGCCATATCCAGCAGCAGAGGAAATGTGATAAACTCTATAAAAGACCCTGACAGTGAAACATTATGTTTTAGAAAATAAAACTTCAGGTTATATCAGCTCACTTTGAAATCAGCTAATATTCATTGTCAAAAGTTTCATTTTCTTCAGCTAAAATAAACTTTTAAATAATATTAAATACTACAAAAGCTCTACTTCCAGTGGAGGAGACACGCTGAACGGGTGGAATCCACAGAGCTGTGAGATTCCTCCATCTGACGCAAGCGGGAATTTCCTCGGAAAGGACTTTTATCTTAGAGGAAATTGATCCCTGGATTAAAGGGGATCACGGAGGAGGCTCAACGGGGATCTGCCGAGCCCAGTGTGCTGGAAGAAGAGGGGAAAGGAGAAAGGCACGTCTGGGTCATGGGATCGTAGAGCCGCCATTATCGCGTCGGATAGCCTTTATGGGACAGGCGTGTCCCTATTGTTACATAACCCAGTAAGTAGGAAAGCAAGAAATCCATTGAGCTACTTCTTGGTCTGACTTTTACTGGGGAAGAAAAGGATCAGAGCTGGATTCTAACTCTAAAAGAGAGACGTAATCCTGGGGGAAACAACTTCGGGACTGAGAAGGAGGAGGGAAAAGATATTGCTGCTGTGTGGCTGAATTAGTACATTGGACCCTACTCGAGAGTTTCTTAGTCTCTAAAATATTTAAGTATTTATAAAAGAGTAAAAGAGTGTGAACTAAACAAACTAAATATAAATTTAAGGAAGCTATTGGATTGGACTAAAAAACTGGACTGGACTAGACTGGATTGGATTGGAAAAATAAAAAATATGGAGAGGAGTGAATCCACTTCCTTCTGCATATGTCATTAATTGTGGGAAAAGACTAGGAGAAAGAAAGAAAAAAAAATCAACCATCTGTAATTATAATGTGCTCCAGAGTTGGACTGTGCTGAAAGAGTTGTGTGAGAGAGTGAGATAAAAGAGAGAGAGAGTGCGATAGAAGTGGTGGCGAGAAGCGTTAACTGTGACGGGAGCGTATGGTAAGCAGAAGGAACTGAGTTGGAGGCAGAGAGAACTGCGAAGATAGTGAGAAAGCGAGGAAGACGGAGAGGTGACGGACGAGTAGAGACGAAGGACGGGATTGAGATGATGGAAGGGGTAGCACCAGTTAGAGACGGAGATGACTGATGGAGTGGAGTAGAAGGACGAAGAAGAAGAGAGAGCAGGGAAGCCGGAGTGGAGATGGAGGACGGAGGACGGGGATGAAGGAAGGATTAAGAAGATGGATGAGACAGAGAGAAAAAGGGACAATTAGCGGCTAGAGACGAAGGATGGGAAAGAAGAGAGAGTTCAGGCGACGGAGAGAATAGATACGAAGGACAGGGACGACGGAAGGATTAAGGATTAAGAAGACGGACGGGATAGAGGCAGACGGAGATGACGGATGGAGTAGAGACGAAGGAAGGTAAAGGAGGGAGAGTGGTGACGACGGAGGGTGCAGAAACGAAGGACCTTTAGAGACGACGGAAGATTTGAGACAGCGGATGGTGTAGAAGTGGAAGGAGACAACTGACGGAAGGGACGAAGGACAGAGAAGAGGGGAGAGTGGAGACGACAGAGGGAGCAGAAATGGAAGATGGACATAACAGAAGGACTGAGAAGGTGGAATAAGATGATAGATAAGTGAAGAGGATAGAGAAGGGTGGTTAGAGAGGGGGGAAATAAGAAAGAGAGAGATGGAGAAGCGGAGAGAGAGCAAAAGATATTGAGGAGAGAGAGGGGGGAAATCTTGAGGGTTGACATTGAAAATATTATTAATAGAAATTAAAGGTCTCTGGAAAGAAGAAGTCTTGAAAGGAGGTAAGAGACACTTATAATTATTTTGGAATTAACTGTGAATGGTGGGTGGTTTAGGGTGAAGGGAAAGAAAATACGGTGAAGTATACTATAAACTACATTATAAAGTATAAATTATAAATTGTAATTTGGAAATAGAAACCTAAACATCCAAGTGAAGAGTCTAGCTGTTAAAACATTGTTATTGTTGCATTGTTGATGAATCTTGCTGACCTTGCTGCTAAAGTGCAAACTATTGAGTGAATATTTATTTCTAATTAATTGAATTATCTATTGATTAATTCAATATGGTTTGATCTGAATAGAATTTTTGATTATAATAATTCTTGATGTATTTACAATTAAATAATTAGTGAATTTTGAGATATTGTTTACTCTTGAAATCATTGTTGGTTATTTGTTTGGAATTAGTTAAATAATTGTTTAATTTAGTGAGGAGAATTAACTAACTCTATAGCTGTGAATTATTTCAAGGAAGATTGGTGGTGATTAACAGGTCTATTAAATTAAATTAAATCAAACCTAACCCAGATAAGCAGCTGATAAGTAATAGAAGAAGAAGGAAGGATCAGAGAGGGTCTAGGCGGAATAAGTAGGTAATAAATAGACAATCAGATTAATAGGTAAATAAATAGTGGGATAATTTGGAAGTTTGATAGCTTGATAGTGGGATAAATAAACAAATTGATAAAAGATTAAAATAATATAGGCTAGTATAGGATAGTATAGGATAGAAAAGAAAAGAGACAAGATGATGGCGGCAGGGAAAAGGAGGGCTGGAGCAGGAGCCCAGTCACAATCACAAATACAAACTCTTTTGCAAAGGAGAGCATCGACGGAAATCAAGACACCACCAGTGGAAATGAAGATAGCAACTATGGAAAATCAAGGGACGAGTCAAAAGTTTGGAATGGATGTAATGGAAGAATTACGGAAATTAACAACGGTATTCAAGACGGAAATGAGAGAAATCAGAACGGAAATGAAGCATATGAGAACGGAAATAAAAACAGATATTAAGAAAGAATTGGAAGTCTTTAATGGAAAAATAGATAACATCTCAAAAGACTTGAAAAACGTGAGTGAAAAGGTAGAACAGATGGAAGAGAAGACAATGAGGCTGGAAGAACAGGTGGTAAAGATGGAGGGAAAGACTGAGCAACTGGAGAGGACAACGTTACTTATGGACATAAGAAGCAGAAATAAGTCGATTAAAATAAGAGGATTGAAAGAAATTGATCAAGAGGATCTGTATCAAAGACTGATGATGCCCTTAGCACATTATATAGGATGGGAACTGGAACAATTGGATTTAGAGATTGACAGAGTGTTTCGTGTAAATTCAGTGGTGGCAAGGAGGAAGAAGCTGCCACGGGACATCGTGATATATTTTCTAAGGGAAAGAGTGAAGGACCTGGTTTTGAAGTGTAGCTATACTAGTAAATTGGTGATAGAAGGCACGGACGTGAAAATATTTAAAGATATACATCCAACTTTGCTTAAAAGAAGGAGAGAGTATAACTTTTTAACCCAAGCATTGAGAGAAGCTGGAATTAGATATATGTGGGAAAGAACAGAGGGAATTTCCTTCACTTGGAAACAGAAAAGATTGGTCCTGAATACAGTCGTGAAAGCAAGAGAATTCATGGGAAGGTATAAGGAAGAACTACATAGAATAGAAGAACCAACAAGAGAATATCGAGAAGAAAAGGGAGAAGAAGAAATACAAATAATTCAAGGATTGGATAAGAAAACGAAAAAAGAACAAATGAAAGAGGAATTAGCAAGAGTACAAAGAGAGGAAGAGTTAGAGGGAAGATGGGAAGAAGAAGAGGAAGAAGAAGGAGAAGGAGAAGAAGAGGAGGAAGGAGGGGAAGAACCTATTTCGGTACAAGAGCTAGATCCAGAATTGAGAGAAGAACAAATAGAAGAAACAGAGTAGTATTAAGGTAAATTGAGTTAAAATAATGAAATTAAGATTTCTATCTTGGAACGTTTGGGGTATGAACTCCCCGTACAAAAGAAAACGTATATTTCATCAGTTAGAAAAATTAAAATTAGATGTAATAGCAATCCAAGAGACCCATATTAGAAATAAAGATTTGAATTACATTAAAAATCCAAAATTAGGGCAAAGCTTTTCCTCTTCAATGGATAAAAAAGAAAAGAGGTGTAACAATATATGTGAATAATAAATATGAAGCAAATCAAGTGTATAAAGATGATATAGGACATGTAATAGCAGTAGAGGTAAGAATTAAAGATTTAAAATTATTAGTTGTAGCAATATATGGCCCCTTAGAGAATAAAAGTAAATTTTATTCAAAGTTAATGAGAGTTTAATAGATTTAGGGTGTTATAAAACGATTCTAATGGGAGATTGGAATGGTGTCTTAAATCCTTTGTTAGACAGATCAAGTACTGGCATGAGAAGCAATAAAATAAATCAAGGTAAATTACCAAAAAGCTTTTTTGATTTACTAGATTATTTGTCTTTGGGAGAAGTAAATAATAATAGAAATAGAAAGGAAGAAAACATATTATTCAGACCGCCATAAAAGCTGGTCGAGAATAGATAGATTTTTCATATCTCTAGAAATGAAAAAAAGTATAATTAATATGGAAACATTGCCCAGAACAATTTCGGACCACTGTCCAATAATTTTGAATATACAGTTGGGAGGAAATAGTTGGAATTGGAAACTTAAAGAAAATTTATTAAGAAATGAATTGGTAGTTGAGAAAGCAAAAAAAGAATTAAAAGAATTTTTGGATAATAATATGGATAAAGGGCAATCGGCTCAGATAGTTTGGGATACTAGTAAGGCAGTAATGAGGGGTTTTTTTATAAACCAACAGGCTTGGATAACAAAATGTAGGAAGGAAGAAGAGATATGTATTTTAAATAAATTACAAGAGAAAGAAAGGGAACTAAAGGAAAAGCCTAAAGATGCTAAAATATATAAGGATATTCAAATTTTGAAGAAGCAATTCACTTTATTAGAAACAGAAGAAATGGAAAGGAAATTGAAATATATAAAACAAAGATATTTTGAATATGCTAACAAACCAGGGAGGTGGCTTTCATATAGATTAAAAAAAGAAAAGGAAAAAAGCACTATTACGGAATTGAGGGAAGGCCAGATCATACATTATCAACAGAATAAAATTAAGAATATATTAGTAAATTATTTTGAGGAATTATTTAAAGAGAAAAGGGTAATTAAAAGAACAAAAAATTAAAATAAGGGAATATTTATGTTAAGAAGATATTACTGGATTGACAGAAATGCAAAGAGATTTGGACAAACCGATTACGTTAGAAGAAGTTAAGGAAGCAATTAAGAACTTGAAAGAAGGGAAAGCCCCGGGGCCAGACGGATTTATAGCGATACATTATAAAATTTTTCAGGCATTATTAGCCCCCATATTAGTTCAAGTAATAAATTCTATTAATAACAAAGACTTGCCAAATTCATGGAAAGATTAAAATATTGTGTTAATCCTGAAAGAAGGAAAGGATAAACAAGATAAGAGAAATTATAGGCCAATTTCAATTTTAAATATTGATTATAAAATTTTCACTTCAATTTTAGCAAATAGATTAAAAAGAATATTGGTGGGATGGAGATATGAAGATCAAAATGGTTTTTTACCAGGTAGACAACTGAAAAATAATATAAGAATAATCATAGATATAATAGAATATTACCAAAAGATGAATCAAAAGGAATTAGCGTTAGTATTTCTGGACGCAGAAAAGGCCTTTGACAATGTGAATTGGAATTTTCTGTTTGAAGTGATGACTAAATTAGGAATGGGAAGGAGATATAGAGATTGGATTCAAGCGATTTACAGGGAACAAAATGCCTGTTTAATAATCAATGGAGAGAAATCAAAATCGTTTAAGATTAATAAAGGTACAAAGCAGGGTTGCCCACTTTCCCCATTGCTATTCATTATGTGTCTAGAAGTATTATTAATAAGAATTAGAAACAATAAGGAGATAAGAGGAACGAGGATTAAAGGAAATGAATTTAAAATCCAAGCATTCGCAGATGATATGGCAATAATTTTAGAAGACCCAAATAAAAGTGTTAAATTACTTATGGAAACATTAAAAGAATTTGGACAAGTAGCTGGTTTACGGATTAATAAAGATAAATCGTTAATGATTACAAAAAATATAGGGCAATCACAAGAAGCTGAATTAATAGGGAATACAGGATTTAAAATAGAAAAAAAAGTAAGATATCTGGGTATTACAATAACGAAAAATAATTCAGAATTATTTGAGAATAATTACAATAAAATTTGGAAAGAAATACAGGATGAATTGAAAAAATGGGAGGAAAATGCTTGTAAAAAATGGCTTTGTTGTTAGAAAAAATGAATAGCCCAATATACATATGAAATGCGCACAAAGTGAACACAGATGTTCACATGAACACAAAGAAAACTATGAAAAATCAGAGTTTAGAATGTAAAATTTAAGGGACTAAGATGTGAGCTGCAGATAAAATGAATTGCATATAGGTTGTTCTTGTAAAGTGCTGTGAATCTAACACTATTTCTGGCCGCTATATTATTTTGCTCAAATTGAGTCTAACAAAGACATTATTTCTAGCATTTGGTGTTATCTCAGACTTTTCTGTACAGTACTGGTAATGGAAATATTTTTTTCTGGACAGTTGACGTGGGGAGGTACTCTAAACAGAGCTCCCTTGTTTATACTGCTCTGCTGTATTTTGACTGCTTTCACAATATATTTGTTCCAAAAGCGGATTCTTCCATCCAGTCCATAATTAAATTAAGATTTAAGGAACGTTGCTGTTTTATTAACTCAATGTGCTGGAAGTGGGATGCCTGAGGCAGAAGATTTGGGGCACCATGAAAAAATGAGCTGCCAGTCATACATAAAGTTATCTGCTCAGAGTGTAGAATTAGGATTTTCCATTCAGGAACCAAAACATTTCAAGATGGCCACTTGTTCAATGTGCCAGACTGTCGCATGGAGGTATAGGTGAACCTATGATGAGTTTTTCCCAGTAAGATTGGTTCAGAGAAGGTTTGCTGTTGCCATTCTCTGAGATAGTGTGATTTGCACTCAAGATCAGCCAGTGAGTTTCCATGGCTGAGTGGGTATTCAGACTCTGGTCTCCCAGAGGCCTAGTCCAAGGCCCTTTCCACACCCTACCTTTTCCTAAAGACATCTGGTAGAGATCCCGGCAGCGGCTCTGCCGGGGGAGAGTGTGACAGCAGCACTGCCCTCTGCACCAGCTGGCTCTCTGCAGAAGGGAGCACAATGGCCACACCTCTTCCTTCCTTCTGCAGCTGGATACTTTCCCAGGCTGCACTGGGGCAGGAAGCAGAGCCATTGCACTTCTGTGGCTTCCAAAGGACAAGTAAGTCTGGGATGATGGTGCAATCACATGTCATTGATGAGGAAAGCCCATCAATGATTTAATCCATGATCGTGCCACCTGAGGACAGGAGAAGGACAGGGCCATGACAATGTCATGCAGAAGCATCATCATGATCCTGTCCTTCTCCCATCCCCATCACAGGATGGGAATGTGCTGCAGAAAGGGTCCAACACTCAAACCAGTATACCGCTATGGTTTACAATATACTTTTGTTGTTGTTGTTACATGTCTTCAAGTTGTTTCTGACCTATGGTGACCCTAAATCTGACCTATGGTGACCCTTAATCCTTAATGGGATTTTCTGGAGCTGAGACTATGCGATGTGCCTAAGGTAAAGCAGTGGGTTTCCATGGCCAAGGAGTAAATCAATCCTGGTCTCCAGGGTCCAATACTCAAACCAGTATATCACGCTGGTTCTCTTACTTCATTACTTCCTTCTCTAAGTGTATAATTCATTCATCTTAAAGGGACTTTTTTTGAACAGGCATACATAAGGTACACAGTAGCCCTTGTTTTTATACATACAATGGCCTAAATCCTATGGTTAGTACCAGTGAATAGATCCAGTGAATCAGCTGGATTTACCCACATGGATTTACCTAATCAGCAACCTACCTACATAGATTTACCTACTCAGTTAGTTGGGACTAACTGGCAGAATTCCAGCCATTTGTGATACAGTTTTATAAACACAATCATAATAAATATGTTTTCTGTAATTTTTAAGTGGTATCAGTAGCATAATCAAAACCATCCTAAGTATTCAGAACCAAAATATTCCTAATGTATTTATTTAAAAAACATAATAATACCTAGGTACTCATGTTATATTTGGAAAAGAAATAGTTCTAATAAATCTATAACAAAAGTGTGGGTGTCTGTAGCATCCATAACTCAGTGGGACATCATGTTTGACATGTTTGTGGTTGTCATCTAAGTTGTAACACTGTTTCAAGACAAAACTCCAAAAGAAGGGGTCACACTAGAAGCAAAACAGGAGGGTGTAACTCAGCATGCAATCATAGTAGATGCCTCAGAATTTGACAGAGTATTTTTGATTGTCATTCAGGCTGTTGTGCCTTGTTTCAGCTGAAAAGTTGAAATGACTATGAGCAAAAATGAGTGGGAGAGGGATCTCCAAGTAACTGCTGGTGAGATTCCTATGGGTTTAAAAAATGAATGGGAAAACAGAACTTCTTTTAGAACATCAAGTACAGAGCAACCCAGATTGTGCTGGATATACTTCATCTAGTAAAGGAAAAGAGAATGTCTGTTTTTTAAATCAGCCATAACATATTGGGACATTATGCCAGATACCTCAAAATCTGACAGTGGTTTGGGTTGTTCAAATTGCAATGCCCAATTTCAAGTAAAAATTCCATAACTGTCATGATTTTTTTTTAAAAAAAAAAAGGTTGAGATGCTGATAAAGGAAACTTGGGAGCTAATTATAGCTTCCTGAGGACTCAGGTTGGATAAACCAATCCCTTCTCTCGTGTCTGAATCTCCTTTTGATTAAACCTTTAAGCAGCTATTTATGCTTTTCACTAGTTTTCTATCCTGGACAGAGATCTGGTGCTAGTCACCTGGCAGGTGAGTGTCCCAGGTAGTCATACAGAATGCCAAGTAGTAAGGCTAGCTGACTGACCATCGGAAACGTAGCCATTTGACTATGGGAACGCATGAATCTCAACAAAGGCAGGATAGATTAATACAGCTGTTAGAATATATGAGTTTCAGAACAATTTTTGTCAAATGAACCTCACTATAGACCAGTTTCTCCAGAACTCTGGCCTTCGAGGTGTTTTGGATTTCAGCTCCCAAAATCACTGATCAGTGGCCAAAGCAGCTAGGGCATCTAGAAGTTGAACTCCAAAACACCTGGAGAACTAGAGTTTGGGAATCAATGAGGAGATCAAGGCTGGTGAAGCTACTATATGCTGACTAGCTCCAGGGGTCTATCTGTCTAGGACTTCCAACATCACAAGAAAAGTAAAGTTAGTATTAATAAAATCCTTAGACCTTCACCTTTTTTGTGTGAGTTCCCTTAAAAACTTTTGCCTCAGGATCTTCTGAAAAACCATTATCTTTTGGTAAAATACAAGCATAAGTTGCCAAGAAATTATGATCAATGCAGCAAAATTTAGGAAAGTGCTTTTGGTGTAAGAATGCTTTTTAAAAAGTGCTTTTTAGGTACACTGAACCGCCCAGTTTCAAGTTAAGAAAATGAAATTCCAGACAGGGGACTTCCTAGAAACATGCAAAGGAGACAGCCATAACTCACTAAGGAATAAAGACTGGGCAGCACAAGGCATCATTCAGGTAGAAAACAGGAGGTAGTTCCCTGAGGCATTGTTGCTAAGCTTCCTGAAATTAAAAAGGCAAGAGAATGAGAAAAGCTTCTCTGGGAAACTGCTGATAAGACTGGTGAGCAAGTGAAAGAAATTTAAGGAAAGGAGGGATCAAGAGAACAGGAAGTCCCATTTTGGGATCTCAAAAGAGGACCTGGCACAGGCGGTGCTAGGTATGTTTAAATAATTAAATGAACAAACAAACAAACAAACAAACACTCAATTCCTTGTGCACATAAAATGATGCGAGTATGAATGTGACTGATGGATTGGATGATAATGCCAAACTAAAGACTTACTTCTATTCTTGCTCTGGACTAACTACTCTCATCATATGAGTCCCTTGATCATAACATGTTGCCTAATCCAGTGATCATAACATGCTTCCTAAGCCACTGGGCCCTGGCATTCTTTTCTTCTGATCAGAAACTGGGTAAGTACAGTGATCTCTTACCAGTTGTTTGATTTATTCATTGTTAGCATTCTCCAACTGGCTGCTTTACCTTCTGTGACAGTCACTTAGGGATAAGTTGTTCCAGCAATTCATGGCCCTTTTGAGTGCCCTTTTAGCAGGCTTTTTGTTCAGCCATCACACTTGATTGACTCCTGTCACTGTATAATTTATTACCCTTCATGATTTTTAATTCTTATGGCATTCTTTCTCTGTTGCAATGTAGCTTTGCTCTACAGCATTTTCCTCAGTAATTTCTGATGCCCCATTCCCAAATCTAATGTTTAAGCTCATTTCTTTTGTCCTGATGAGCTTTTATGATTGGCTAATTGAATCATCTCTATGTGAGTTGCTCCTCTATTTAAAATACTTGACTCTGTTAAAAACACTTGTGCAATTCATAACACACACTTTCATAAAGGAGTAAACACACAAAGACACACACACAGAGGAAGACTACTCCAAAATCATCACAATCAAGGATCTCATTTAAAATCCAAAACTGAAGACTGTTCCAAAAGTCCCTTCCAAACAAAACCCTTTGAGAACAAAAGAATCAGGAAACAGAGTGTATAGTGCCATGTATAGAGTGTATGGTGTTCTGATGGAGCTCACCCTTGATGGAAAGTGAATTATTCTTTAACATCATGAAGCAAAGATCTTTCATCAGCAGTGTTAATGTTATTTCACACAGATACACACTAACATCACAGAATGTGTGCTTCAGAATCAATGGAATGTGTTAAACATGCAATTACACCTTCTGACTCACTGAGAAGCTAATAATAATTCTACCAAATAATCCCATGCTAACAAACTATCAGCATCTAAAATTATTTAGATCATCCTGGTTGCTTGTAACCAAGAAGAAATTTTATGTGCAGACTATGATTCCTTGAGTTGAGGCAAGACAGAAGTAGAATTGGGTCCAAAGATGTGCCAACAAGTAGAGTTCTCCATGAGGAAGAGAACTTTCCAGCCCTTCCTCCATCTGATCTTACTTCCATTTGCTCCTGAAGGAAAGGTGACACACATACATGTACATACCCTTTCTAGAAGAGCTTTGGATGATGTATGGAAGTTGTGAGGATTTGGAAGAATCATGTCTGTATGTGTGGGTGAAAATTCTGCTCCATATCAGGGTCCCAGTCCAGCAAATGCATGGGACTTGTTTCTTCCTCATAAAGAGGTTGAACAGAGAGGAGACTTGAGGCTGCCAAATGAGCATTGTCTTGCTGGGTCTGAACTTTCAAGGTTGCAGAGATGATACAGTAGGTGGGCTACAAGCCCTAAGAGATTGCAATGGGTAGCTTGATATGGCAGCCTCCCATGTTACTGTGCTGTACACTCCCAGCCCATGATATGATTGGCAATGAACATTATTTAATTGGCATGGAACATGTAAATCATATACTGTTATGGCTGAAAAGTTATGCTGGCAAAGAGGACTGGCTGCACATGTGCAAAAGTAAGTCAGATGGGACCTCAGGGCATGGCCAGGTCATATCAGTCAGGAAGCTCTGGTGCGGATGAGCTTGCAATAATCCCCTCAACAATTCAATCTTCAAACACAATAGCACACGAAGTTGTCTCAATAGAGCAACCAATGGTCATCAACCTGTTCCCTCTTCCCACTAAAATTTTCCTTGTTTTTTTACATGCCCAGACATTAAGAAGCTATCATGACTCCCATCAATGCTTTGTCACCTAATGCCAGGACCATTAGCCCATTCCAGATTCCATTGTTTGCTCTGTCAGAGAGCCATTAACACCTTCCCATTTAGGGCAGAAAAAAGATATTTAAATCCTGGCTCCAAGACAGACAGCCCATAGTACACTGAACGTAGGCCATCACTCTGCTGTTCAGATTCTTGTTCTTGTGCTACCCTCGGTCCCCTAGTCTGAGCCACATTGCTTCATCTCTTCTCTTCAGAATAGGTAAATATCACCCACTTCATCCCAAATTCCCACCATCCAATTTTTCCTTCCTTTCCTCTAGTTAGCCTTGTGTGGTTGTGAGACTCCTTGCATCTTGTGTGTGTTTGTGATTTTCCTCAATAAAACATTATGTTAATCTCCAACTGGTGTCTCTGTATAAGTACTGGGGTGAATAGGTGGAAAGATCCTGTAAGGTTACCCACACACACACAGCCCTTCCTTTTGAGCTAATAATTCCCCACCATTCCACAGAGGCATTGGCATTGTGAGTGGACCACTGAGTCTTCTTCCCTTTGGTAGTGTGTTATTTAGGCCAAACCACCTCTGACTGCTCTGAAGGGGACACTGAAAGCAACTCTGCCACATGTGCTGAGTGTTGTTGCAAGATTAATTTCTTCTTTAGCTGCTTTGAGTACTGACTCTCTAAAAATAAAAGATAAGATTGTGAAGATTGTGATGATAATGATGGCAACATTCAAAGAGATGAAGAAGTACAACTCAGATACGAAAACATACATTGACCAATATCCTGCATCAAACTGGCACATCATAAAGTTCCTCAAAATGTAGTTAACATCTCATTCCCCTTTTCTATAAACTTTATCTACTGTGTTTCTCCCTGGAGGCCCCTCCCTGGAGCCATACAGGGCCTGCCCAAACTATTGCAAAAAAAAAAAAAAAACACGGGGGGGAGTGAGGTCTTTCACAATAGAAAGCATCATATAGTACTAAGTGAGATTTCCTGGGAAAGCATTTTCAATCCACAAAGACCTCTCCATTCAAAGACCTCTCCAATCAGGAGAGATTGCAAGGAGGACGAAAGAAGCTGGGTTGGCAATTTGGCCAATAAACACTCAGATTTCATAATGCTACAGACAATTGGTCAGTTATAGATTAGATATATTTTATGTTTTTACTTACTGTTGGCTTCGAAATGCCTTCCTTTTTAAAAGTACGTTTCAAAAATCTTACCATTTTAGCATAAAGGCTCACCCTCCTAACTAGTGAAGAGAAACAGGAATTCACTAGAAGAAGAAAACCATGTGTCCTTTTCAAAGCTTTCCCCCCGTGATGCATCCTGGATTTTTTCTTTAAAAAAAAAAAAACACTCCCTAAATAGGAATAACATGTTACTGTTTGTATAGACACTGCCTCATGAGAAAGGCATGTGGCCTGGATGTTGGGGGAAAAACACTCAAGAACGATAGTAACAAAGAGAACAAGCGGCAGGAACATTTCCTCCATCTTTTTCTCTCCTCACTGGCAGGAGGAGAAAGAAAGGCAATGGGGCAGCCAGTCAGTTGCAGCCCACTGCAGGAAGATGATGTCATTCCCCTGGACTTCTATAGTACTCCCAGGTGGTCCAGGAGGATGCCTTTTTTTCCTGTGAGCAGTTGCAGGAACAGAGCTGCCTGGCTGCCTGGTAGCCCCTTGTTCTCCTCATACTCAGCCATTGAATGAAAGTTGGGAGGGGCTCCCAAGTAGAAGAAAGGTAGTTAGTTGGCTCAGAGAGGGAGAATTAGGTCCTTTCCGCATGGCATTTGCCATGCAAAAGGGCCCGTCGAACATCACGTGATTGTGAGGAGTGATCTGCATGACACACTCACAATCATGCGACGCTCCAGGGGCCATTAGGTGCCGATTGCGCACCTTTTCATTTTCGGCTGTAAGCTGAAAATGGTGCACAATTGTGTATTGCTCCCAGGCCCCGCGCGCACTTACCTGGCATGCGGAGCCTCCAGAGCCGCGCCAGTTGCGCTTCCTGACCCAGCACAGCCTGGAAAAATCCCAGGAGGCATTGCAGAAGGAAGAGGTGGGGCTCTTGCGCAAGCAGACAGCTCGTGCGGAGCTGAAACAGTAGGGATGTGAGAGCCTCTTGCCAGAGGCTGCTCGCACAATCCCCGCACCCCAGTGCCAGAAAAAGATAAAGTGCAGAAATGGCCCTCGTGTACAGAGGTACTGAGTTCCTCCATCTGTCATGACCAAAACTGTTATGTAAGAGGATGACAGCCTTTATTTTAAAACCAGTTGGGATACTAGTTTTAGACATACATTTAAAACTTAACGGAATGACTAGATAAGGTTGGTCCCTATTACTTAATCAATGAAATATTTGGTTGATTTATGATTTCGTTTGATTACTTATGACAACCCCATTTATTTTGCATGGAGAGGCCACGTCATCCGTTTGTATGGTAGTATTAAGCCTTTGTGCAGTAGCTCTTATTCAGATTCAGAATAGGAATGAAACATTGTGAAAATACCAATTCAATATTTGTGGTGATGCATTCTAATAATAGACTTTCCCCCCTGTTTCTGTGTAGTTTTTTTTTTATCCAGAAAAAAAAATGCTGTTGAATGTTTGTGCTCTTTTCTCCCCCTACAATTGTGTCCATTTTTCTACTGTATCATTTTTGGCTGAATATGTATATTGAGTCAGAATTGTTTCCATGCGTTTCAGAAAGATGTGCATATTAGGTAGCCTTTGTTTTTCTTGCTGCTTTCCCCCCCGTGGGATGCATGATAAGCACAGTAATGTGTGCATTTCCAACCCTCAGTTACATTTAGGTCTGCACCAGAACATATTTCCCTTTTAATTCTGTCTCTTGACATACTGTTTATCTTTTGCATGTCATGCATCAACCTTCTTCCACTTACCTCCATTTACTTCTTCTTAGAGTCAAATTGTTCCTCATCATCCTTTCACATTTCTCACAAAATCCTCCTTCCTTCTAGATATTAGTGCCTTCATTTTCTTCAGTATCTATGCTTCTGAGCACACATTTTCCAGTGAATGAACTGTCTACTTTTTACTGCAGCAGGCTCAATTGTCCAGGCTCCTGCTGTCCAATTACCTGAGGTATGTTTGAGTCCAATTTCCTTGCTATTATCTGAGCAGTTGCTTCTACCAGCTAGTTTTGCTGCTAGATTAGTATAGCTCCTGCTAATTATTTTATCAGATTTGTTTCCACTCTAGTCCTTATAAAGGCCCTTTCTGCACCCTACCTTATATTGTTGTCCTCTGGTGGTGATCCCAGTAACAGCTCTGCTAGGAAAGGAGCACAATGGGAGCTCTCCCCTCCTCACCAGCTGGCTCCCTGCTGAGGAAAGCATGATGGACACTCCTCTTCTTCCGTTGTGCAGCCAGGCACTTTACCAGGCTGCACTGGGGCAGGAAGTGCCTCCATCATGCTTCCAGTGCTTCTGCAAGCCAGGTAAGCATGAGATGGTTGCATGAGCACAGCTCATTGACTGGAAAAACCCATCAATGATTTAATCTGCAATCATACTACAGTAGAGTCTCAGTTATCCGACCTAAATGAGCGGGCGGAGGGTCGGCTAACCCAAATGTCGGATTACCGGAGGCCCGTGGCGGCCGCCATTTTGGAGGCGTGTCTGGGGGTGCATCTGGGCATGTCTGGGGGCACATCTGGGCATGTCTGGGGGCGTGTCTGGGTGTGACTGGGGGCGTGGAAATGCCTACAGCCATGCCCCCAGGCAGCCGCGATGTCAGTTAATCCAGAAGGTCGGATAACCGCATATCAAATAACCGGGACTCTACTGTACATGGTGATGACAGAAGGATGGGACTGTGATGATGACATGCAGCAGCATCACCACAGTCCCGCTCCTTTCTTGTCCCCATGCTGGGATGGGAGGTTCCTGCAAAAAGGGCCAAATAATCAAACCTTGCTTGAAAGCCTATTGTTAGCTCCATTAAAGTAAACCCATTGAATCAATAGGATTTACTTAAAAGCTGTTTACTATTCAACCACTGATTCAGTGGGTATACTCTAATTGGAACTAACCAATAAGATTCAGGCCCTAAGTAGCAAAAACCTTATGTAGGCTTTCACCATACACTCAAGAGTTTGCATGCAAGTCGATACTTTCAGTACTGACATGCACGCAGGCTCCATCTTCCCTTTTCCAGACTTTGCTACAGTAAGTGGTAAGATGTGGACAGTAGGCTTCTAATCATGTTCATTTGATTATGCATGAAGTCAGGAGCATTCACTTTTTTAGGAATCTCAATCAATAGAATGTAATAATAAGAAGTAAGGAGAGAATGGAAGCCTCTCCAGATTCTTACGTTCAACATGGACAGAGATAAAGTTTGTGTTTGTGCCTTCAGCTCCCACCAGCCTTTTAGGTATCACAAGTATAGTCTTTGAAACATGCAAGTTTTCATAAAGCAAGTCTTTCAAACTTAGTTAAATTCTAGAAGCACAGTTTAGACTGGAGTAAAATTCATGGACCTAACACCATTAGTTTAAAAACTTAGATACATTGCCTGTTGGCAACACCTTCTAAAACTTCCATATTTAGTGAGAAAAGTGATAGGCAGTTAAACTTTGGCTTCTGCTGGTTAGAAAACTGTGCTTGTTCAGCTGTGCTCAGAGGCATATCTAGCATAGTCAGTGCTTAGGGCAAGCATGGAAGTTGCACCCCTACCTCCAGGGCTATAGCCACCTCCTCCTCCTCCTTCACTAAATATTTCAACATGGCTTTTTTGTGCCTCCTGGCACTGGCACCCAGGGCACGTATCCTACTTGCCCCACCCTAGATACACCTCTGGCTGTGCTTTTTACAGACAAGGAAAGAACCAGTTCACATCCTGTCCCACAATGCAATTGCACAGGAAGGAAAACATTTTTCTTCCATTGGAAGTTCTATATGCCTAGATATGGCAGGGGAGGGAGGGAGTCCAGCATACAATTTTTAGCCATAAATCAGCTGAAATCACAACCTGACATCACTTCCATCTGCAGATTCTTTGTTCTTCCAGGATTTGTTTTAGAGAGGTGATCACTCATTTGGTGATGGGGGTTTTCATCCCCAAATCTGAAGGGGGAGGGTTCAGAGGATTTGAGGGGATAGGGGTCCACAAAAAATGGTTAGGGGGATACATGTGGTCCAAAGACTACACTTTCCTCATTCCCAGTCCCTTATGGAACACTGCTTAAAAGAGTTCTATCCTGACCTTGGGCTTTGGGGATGTTTGGTTACAGATGCTTTATTGAAGAGGGGAAAAGAATGAAAGCCTGGGCATGTGAGTGGTGTTGCTGCCAACAGCAATAATGCAGAAGAAAGGGAAGAGAACATACTTATTAAGAGTCTACAGACAGGACAACCCAAAATGCAGATGCTTGATAGCAGTTTTGCTTAGTTAATGAGTATTGGCTGACCTTGTTGTGGCTGCTGAAAACCTATTAAAACTGTAATCACTTGAACAGATCCATGCCGGCCATAGTCACTTCCATTTGGTGGCAGTGCTGAATATTAATTGAGGCTGCTGTAGTGTGCAAACAAGGACAGATAATCATATTAAAATTTTATGAAAAAGAAGAAATAGATGCAAATATTCCTTTCTTCCCATGCTTCTCCCCATTAGTTTAATTGCACAATTAAGGGCTTTTCCACACCGGGGGGGGTGTGGACACGCAGGGAAATGGAGCGGCGCACGCAGGGAGGGAGCTTACTGTGAAGTGGGAGGCTCCGTCCCTGCGGGGAGCAGCGCGAATTCGCTGCTCTGCACGGTGGCGGCCAAAATGGCGGCTGGCGGCTTCTGGTGGCACTCCGCCAATCAGGGCAGCACACCAGCTGGAAGCCCGCCCCCGGGCAGCTCTGCAGGGATGCGCTACCGCATCCCTGCAGTTCTGCACAGGGCACCGCGACGGAGTAGCGCACAAGAGGTTTTATAAAAACCATCTGAAAAGTGGTTTTTATAAAACTCGGAGCGTCACCCACTTGGCCGTGTGAGGGCGGTGTGAGGTTTAGAACCTCCCTTTTTTTGTCTGCCCTAGCGCACTCCGCGGTGAAGATGACCCCCGTGTGGAAATGGCCTAAGACTTGCACAGTTTTAAAACATTACCAAACCACCTGTGCTATCATGGGAAGGGGGTTTTACACATATGCCAATCTTTACACACAGATGACTTCTACAAGAGAGATGATCTTGATGCAATCAGGGCACGTCTTCTCTTGAAGGCATGCTGTAGCCATAGGGCAGTAAGTTATGTACAGCGAGTTCAAATACAGACTAAAAAATATGACTAATGTTGGACGTACACACTCATGGCAGAGAGGCAGAGAAACAAATTCATGATATAAACACACAGGGAGCAGCTATTAGAGGATTAATTAATTTCTTATTAATTATCAATAATAAGTAGAATATAATTAATTAATAAATTGATGTCACTTTCATTCATAACTATCACACTTGTGTGATAGTCACACAAGCAACCTCTGGATAAGGAGGCACATTCTTATCAGGAGACTGCCTTAAAACAGATGACTTTTCTTCTTGTTAAGCTTGCTATTTCAGACTGGCAATGACTAATACTGTAAGTTCTCATATAATAAGTCTTTGATGGCAGGAAGCAAGCCATTTCATTTTCATTTCTTTTTTCCAGTTATTCATAACATGAGCTATTTAATTATAGCAGTTGAACTTGGATTTATTCAGGAAAGCACAAAGTATCTTCAGGAACTTCAGAAAGAAAATACAGTATTACTATATCACGTAGACAGAACACTACTAGCAATTAATGAAATGGTATGGCAGGTACCATATGCAACTGTGTAAATTCTCCCAAATTTCTCTGCTGTTGAATTCGTTGTAGGAAACTGCCCTGCCTTTCTATCTGTTTATATTTTCTGGAGTTCTTGAAGAGGAATCATTGAGTCAAACAATTGGACAATTGTCCCCAAGGGACAGCTACTGACATTTGACTTGGTAAATCAATCCATTTAAAATTCAGAGCATGTGTTTCTGTTACTAGCTAACCATCAACCATTTCATGCTGATGAACCTCTCCTTTCATCCCAACTCACTGCTGGAGCAGTGCTCTATTGCAAACAATGGTATAGAGGAACCAGGGCTCCCACAATCAGAAAGTTGCAACTTCTTACTAGAAAGGATGATGGCATCATCTGTGATTCCCCCGGGTGTCTGTATTCCCTCTGATATTGCCACCACGCCACTGCCATCATCTTTATATATATCCTGCCTTTCCTGAAAAACTGGGACTCAGGATAGCTACTTTAGCTGTAACCCTCATAACTAATGTGGAAAGGATTTTCCCAGCAGTAATATATTTTGGGAATTGCTCTGTAGTATAAAGCAAAGTATTTTAGAATAGCTTGGTCCATTAGCTTTAGAAAATGCTTACTTGAAACACAAATAAAACCACTAGAACTGGTTTGAAGGTATGGAGCAATACAGCAAAATACTTGCATTTTAGGATTCTCCTTGGGGGAGCCATTACAAGGACTCTCATAATGAATGTCCACACTAGCAGGTCACTTCTTCTGTCACTTTCTGTGCACACGGGGAAGTTGTGCTGATTATTATATGTTAAAAGACTATATGAAGAGGGTTATGCAAGCTAGTCAACATGCTGTCCTTTCTTGCGCTTTCAGAAATTGCGAGAAGTGGCTACATATATTTGTCAGTTTGTGTGTGCAGAAATTTTTCATTTCAGCTAATGGGAAATTGAATCAGGATTCCTCACAGGATGAGGATCTTTATTGACATGCATCAGTACAGAGAGAGAGACCTTTCTCAAGTTTACAGAATGAGCAATGAAAAATATTCCTTAGGTTTATAACAGGGACCCTTTCACATGATGCAGTTGTAGCACTATGATTCCACTTTAACTGCCATGGCTGCATGTAGTTTAGTCAGGGGCACCAGAGGACCTAACTGAGGATTTTAAAGGCCTCTCCCTAGACTGCAAATCCCTGGTTTCTATAGGATGGAAACATGCCAATTAAACTGGTATCTTAGTAATTAAAAAAAAAAAATTTGAATAAAAAATCATGGCACTATAACTGTGCAGTATGAAGGGCTCTTAGGGAAGGAAGTTTTGCATTTCTTTTCCATTCTTGCTTAGATCCCCTTCATTGTATTTCCCATCCCACATTGATACATTTTGTATTTTTTTAAAAAACTATTTGTCAGATACAAAGACACATTAACAGTCTGAGAGAATATATCAAGGTTTAGTGTTGTTGTAGAAAGAAGCTCTGTGCAATCCTGCAAGCATGCAGTGGCATGCATACACACAGGCAAAGATTCTGTCTCTCACAGTAAGAAAAAAAGAAAACAATAGCCAGTGCTGTAGGAAAAGTCCTTATTAGTGATTTTGAAAGAGAGGGATGTAGCCCTAATGGTCCCTGTTAAATACTGAGAAGAAATGAAAATTATAGTACATTAAAGTGCATTTTTCAAGTAGAACTAAAAAGAACTCTAGAACAGTAGAAAATAGTAGATCAAAGCCCTTGGACAAAAAAATGTATGGCCATTTCCGCACCCTACCTGATCCTGTTTTCTTCCTATCACAATCCCAGCACTGCCTTTGCCAGGAAAGGGGAACACTCACCTCTGCACCCAGCCAGCTACCTGCAGAAGGGAGTACAAGCAACATGTGCCTCCCTTCTGCAGTGCACCTGGGCTCATTGCCATGCTGTGTTGGGGAAGGAAGTGCCTTCATCATGCTTTGTGCCCTTCTGTATGACCAGGAAGGACAGGAGCTCTGCCCAGTCACGGATGTTTAATGGATTTATTCCGTTAAGAGAATATACCACAATAGTAATGGGTTTGGGCTGGATGGCAGTGGGACTGCGACAATGTCGTGCACAAGCATGACCTGCAGACTGCTGCCATCCTGTCCCCATAGTGGGGCAGCTCCCTCGTGCAGAAATGGCCTATGTCAGCTCATCCTGCACACATTGTGTCAAGGCACCTGGGTTCTGGTGCTAGAGCATGTGCAAAGCGCAAAAACAAGAAACTGTGCTAGATCCCTGCTAGTTGCCCTAAACTGAAAAAACAGCTGCACAAAGTGTGTCTAGGCTAAGCTAAAGTTTATTTGAAGCATTGCACGATGCATACTGCCTCAGATAGTGTTTGCCATGAAGCATAACAAGCCAGTAATGCAAGGAAAAATAGCAAAGCAAAAAGAGAACAGAGAGAGAGAACTTTCACATGATGTAAGCTTTTTAACCTGTGTTAGCCACTCCCAGACCCACACCATGTGGCATGGTTCCCATGTTTCAGAGCTTTCCCACAAGATCAGAAAAATACAGCAGATAGATAGCCATAACAATCTTGCACCTGGTACTACCAATGGCATAATGAGAGCATTTTGCCTTCTTCCTTTTGCCCACAAGAAAAACATTTCTAGTCATACCACACTAACAATCACACTCCAAGCAGAATACCTGACACATTGGCCATCTGCAAACAATAGCAGCATTGAGATACATCTCTGTAGCATTATTCAGGGCATCTAGTAGCTATATATACATACTCAGCCATAATATATTTTGCAGTTCTTTAAAATCTTCTCATGTTTTATTGGTATGTATTATGTATCAGACAAGAACTGGGAGGTTTCTGTGAATGAGGATGTTGAATTTTAAAATGTTGTTGAAGCAGAAATATCATGCTTTCTTGAACACAAGCTCAAATTAATTTCAAACTTTGTTCAAAGGTATAAATTTTGTAGGTTTTATAGTAAATATTATTTCAAAATATAATCATGTTCATTTCACAAACTACAGCCTCAAATATTAGATATGTTTCCAATTAACATTAAAACTTGATTTGGCAGTACGAGGAAGCTTTTGACTTCTATGCTGTTCCTTCACCCCAGCATGACTGCCAAGAAAATGTGAAATGTTTTTATGTTCATTTTAAATGAAAGATTCCTTATCATAATATCTGCAGTTCAAATCTTGATCTGTAAAGCAGGCTTTTCTTGGTAAGCTATGCCTAAAATCACCACAATTTAGCATTGGGACATGGTTAACCAAGATCAGAAACTGAAGCTTCTGATTTCTTCTTTACAATCAGGCTGGAAGAGAGGAGAAGGGAAGTATATGACCCAAGCTCACGTATAAGTTCTTTCTAACACTAAACCATGATTTACCATTCCATGTGAATTCAGTCAGCGTAACAACTTAACTTCCATTTATTTCCTGAAGTATGGTTAACTTCAGTTTTGAGCATGTGAAGACTGCAGCAGCAACAGTGTTCTGCAAAAAATGTATAGAGAGGCACCATTTGACTGAGCTTCAGATTATGTTTGTCTGTTCCACTTTCCCAGATAAGTGTTTAAGCCTTTGGCTTGCAGGAGGTGCAAGCCTCTAGCATGAACGGTAAGGCTCACAATCTGAGCTCTCAGTCATGGGAAAGAAAAGGTCATATAGGCACAGCTAAACAGTACAGAAGATTGGAAGTTTAGCAAACTGCTTTTGTCCTAAAGAGTGAATAGCAACCTTTTCATTCTTTTCATAATTTTCTACTTTTCTCATCTTAACACTAAGGCCATTTCCACACTACATTGTTATAGTGCTATTATTCCACTTTCAACATCGTATGGAATACTGGAGTTTGCAGTTTAGGGAGGGGCATTTAGAGGGCCTTAGTAAACTACAAACCCCAGAATTCCACAGGATGTTGAAAGTGGAATAATACCACTATAACAGTGTAGTCCAGAAATAGATTATATCTTTCAACTTTATTTTCATATTACCCTTTTCATAATAAATTATTAATAAACTTCTGGTTTTCTTTCCATTCATTTTAGTGACATTATAATCATTGTCCATCCTGTTGCCTGAAAACTTCTTCCTAGCATTTTGCATGAAAACATCTTCCCTGAGCTTATTGATTTCTCATCTGCCACATGAAAAATAAAATAGGTTTTCTAGCCTTTACTAGCTAGATGCAATAATTTTATTTTTTAGGGGGCGGTAAACTAGCTGCTTTGAAAGAGACATAAAGATGTACGTGCCCAACTGTGGGGTGTAAAAATTTATGGTTATTATAATAAACCACATATTTGTTCACAATGGGCAGTTAGTACAGTGATATTCATGAGTGTACTGCAGAGATATTCTAAAGAAATTTTATTCATCTTGAGTTGCAAGTATCTAGCAGGTTATAACACTATATAAGCTGATGCTCATAACTTTTTTATTGTAAAGTCTTTGATCCAAGAATACTAACATCATTACATATTACACATTGCATTACACTTTGGCTAGTCTTCTATTGGAGATATTTCTAAACTAACCAACACAGAGAAAAAGATTGCATTAAATCAGTTTTAAAACTGGTTTTAGCTAATAGGATCAAAATTCAATTACAGAAAATATGTTTAATATGCAAAAGCCTCCAGGTTCAACCCTGATCATTTTCTGGTCCAAAACCCTGGATGCCAGTGCCTTAAGTATCTGAACCCCTGCATCCAACAGGTGGAGTGTAACCAATGGCCATGCAGTTCTGATGGGCTGCCATTTTCAGCCCACACAGAAGATAGCTTCCCAGCATGGTCATTTAGTGGCTGGAGAGGGTGTGGAGTACCAAAGCAGCATTTGGCTACACTTATGCAGCTGGGAGGCAATAGCTCATTGTCCTCCTAAATGAGTATCCTGAAAATCTAGGACCATTTCTGCCCTACATTATTATAGTGCTATTATTCCACTTTTGACCTCCTGTAGAATTCTGGGGTTTGTAGTTTACTGAAGCCAAAGAGCTCTCTGGCTGAGAATTCTAAAGGCTCCTCCCTCAACTGCAAACCCCAGGATTCCATAGGATGTTGAAAGTGGAATAATAGCACTATAACAGTGTAGTGTGGAAATGGCCTAGGAAGGCCATGGCTCCTTTTCTGTCCTGGCTGCAAGTAGACACTGCATGCTCATCTCTGGATACTAAGTGAGTCACTCCCCTCTCATTAAATGGCCAAGGGAGTAGAAGCCTGTCCCTCAAAGTAGGTTTGGACAGGGAGGGAAGTGTTGCTCAAGGATGCATTGGATATCTCCCTGCACAATGAACTTTAAAAGATATAGGCACATGTAATCCCAAATTATATGCATGTGTCTTACCAACAGGATTTCTACCAACATCTACAGTTACTCAGTGTAGAATTATTATCATGGATCAAGAGGCTCAGAGGCTGAATCCAGACTTCCATGGTCCCAGTACAACTGAGTTTGGGTACCTAAGAGATGGCAACGGAGGTTACTAGGCTTATGTCCAATACTATTTGCTTTATGTAAGAAGTGAGCATGAAAATTTTTTTGCTAAACAGTCTAGGTTGGGGGAAAAATATGAAGACCTGTTTCTGGGAAAACCCAGCTCCTTCTATCCAGAAATCACATTTCTCCTGCTGTTTTCAATGATTCACCAAGACTTTGAATCAGGAAGTCAGGAACTTGACATTTTTCTTAAAAAGGTAAAGCAGTAAAGTATTGGCTATATAGAGCAAATAAGGTTGGAATTATATATACTTTTCTCTAGCAAAAGGTTGGATAAAATGCAGCTATCATGCCACAGTTGCAGCCTTCCACTACTCCTAAACACCACATGATTCCAATAGGAAACAAGGTAGGGAACAGGGTGAAAAGGGCAGGTTTCTACTGGAATCATTCTTCGAAAGGCCTCCTGTGAGTGGTGATTCTTCTGAGAAGCACAGCTTCTGCTCCCTGTGTGGCATGCTTCCCACCAGAAACACATTGTTTCTGAAGTGAAATATCAACAGTGCAGCAGAGGGTATGGTTTCCAGTGAAAGGAAGAAATAAACCTCATCCTTTGGAAATTTTCCATGCCTGCCATAATAGTGGTGACATAGCATGCTGCAAACTTCATCTTGTTGTCCAATAGGTAGACTGTTCTAGCCATCATAGTGAACTGCCTGCTCTCTATGGCTGGTAGTTTCCATTATGTTCCACAGAATACAGTACGAGGCCATTTCCGCACGGGGCGAGGGAATCGCCCCGTGCTTACTTGACTTCTTGGCTCCATGCTTGGGTCCAGGCTGGTCCGGAGCAGTGTGTGGCCACTGCTCCGCACTGCTCCGGGGATGAAAATGGCGGCTTCCCGTTGGTCGAGGCTCTCCACCAACCGCTGAAGCTCGCCAGCCTAAAGCCCACCCTCGGCAGATCGCAGGCTCGCACTGGTGCGAGCCAGCAAATCTGTACCGGAGCGCGGGCATGGAGTGGCATGCTCCGTGCTTTTGAAAGTCCTGTTTCAAGCGGTCTTTCAAAAGCACACTGGATGACCGCTTCGGGTTGTTCCGGAGCGGGCTGAGGTGCAGAACTACACTAAGTTGGTCTGACCCAGTCCGCTCCCAGTTGCAGATGTCCTCCCTGGAGGACGCTCAGCACCATTTCTTTAAGCCCCTGTGGAAATGGCCTATGAGTCAATACAAAACAGTCAGAGTGTATCTTGATTTTCTTGTTGTTTTGTGCTTAAGTTATTTCCAATTTATGGTGACCATAAGGTGAATCTATCATGGAGTTTCCTTGACAAAATTTATTCAGAGGTGGTTTGCTATTTCTTTCTTCTCAGGCTGAGAGAGTGTGACTTGCCCAAGATCACCCTGCTTTCCAAAGCCAAGCAGGGATTCAAATCTCAGTATCCTAGAGTCCTAGTCCAATGTTCAAACCACTATTACACACTGCCTTGCATCTGCTTTACATACAGGAAAGTCATTTTGCATTGCTGTGAATATATTAGTTGTACATCAGTAGAAGCAGAAACTAAATTTGGACCTATGTATTTTAATCTAGGTTTAAGATTACTTATTAAATGTGGATTGAGAAAGCTCAAAAGCTGAAAGAATACTAGGGGCACTAGTTTAATCCAAAAGGGATATAATTTTCCAAAACTGTTATATTTTCATTGTCATTACAGGCTTTTTTTTAAAAAAAGTGAAACAGAAATCCTTCCTTTTCCTTGTGGATGCTTATAATATGATCTCTGTCAGAAAACAAAAAGTGAATGCAACTTAAAAATCTAGGCTTCTGTTTTAGAAAACTCATTTATTCAAAGCTAGGCTTTTAATTAGTGCTCCAGATACAATCCGTAGTTGCTAGATTAATTGCAGAAAGCCTGCTCATTGTTTCAAATCCCCAGAGATATTTTTAAATCCAGTGGGCAGTGAAACTGCCATCTGTTTTGTTGGCTGATGGTTGTTTCTTAGTGGAATAATTAAAACTCAGAGTATCCCATTTAGAAACACGAGCTTGTCTTCTGATCTGCCATTCATGTCTTCTGCAAACTTTCCTTGCCATCACACCTGCACCAGCTGGCGAAGTAATGGGAACAAACTGCCTGCCTGTCTGGTTCAAAAAACATTTGCCAAGAGTGGCATGGAAACCGCAGCTGCACATGTCCTTCAGTTAGAGAATCTCTCTGGAAAGGAAGCTGCTTAAAGTGGGAGTATTTAAATAATACCAAAGAGGTCTCCAGTTCTTGTACTGCTGTGCCAAAGACCATTTCCTGGAATTTGAAAGCATTATTACAGCCGTCCATTTCCAGGATTGTGCTGTGCCTGCCTTCCATGTAGCTAGTATAGACAAGGAGCCAACTGGGGGGTGGGGGAAAGAGGTGGCAACCCAAATTCATTGTTACAGACATGGATGGGTTTTTTAAAAAAATTGCAAGAGCTAACAGGCGAAAGATTTATACGACTTGAAGAGAAACCAGAGTATAAGAATATATATACGTGAGAAAGTATTTGGCAGGGGAAGAGCTTATATATATATATATATATATATAGGGAAGAATTGTTACCATGGCATTCTGGTCTGGTCTTTGGTGAACTAAGATATCATTTTGATATCATAATTTGGCCCTTTTTCCTGCCACCAGCTAAGTGTTTGTAAGGCTCCACCTGACGAGCGCAAAGCTAGGCATGGGTGATATAGCCAGTTCCGCTTCAGGGGGAAGCCACCCAAAACAAACAGCTTGATTGCAAGACAAAGAGAACTCTTTGCCCCTGAAAACACCCTGGCAAGCCAGGCACTTAATGGCTGAGCTAGCCGCATCTACATCCCAGCCATACTATTGTCAATTCGGTTCATAATTCAACCATGCAAATTCCGACCTTTCGGAGCCTTTGTCCCCAGACCAAAACTCATTGTTCTCTTGCAAAGACTAGACTAGCCTGCGGTCGTTCTGTCCCTATAAAAGTTGCCCCGTTTTTGAGAGCTCTTTGGAACTCTTGCTGGATTTGGCTGAAATCACTTAAACCCTTGCTGAATCACTGAAACCGTCCGGAACTCTAGCTGGATTGTCTTGCTGCCGCTTGGCTCAGCAGATTCCCCTCGGTTTCCACACCGGGTATCCTTCCTTCTCCCCAGTTGGTGTCTTCAGGACTTCGGACAGGTGGCGTATTGCTTATTTCTCCAAAAACTCTCTTTCTTTCCTCACTAGTTAGGTGTGCTTGAGTTTTATTATTTTTCTTGCTTAATAAAACTGTTAGTATTTTAAACTGCTTGACTCCTCACTGACCTGAACTGGTATTCATAGGATAAAAGATCTCGCTGCGTTGCCCTGCCTCTCGTTAGCCAAGAGAGTGCTCCAGCTAATTTTCCCCATTTTGCTTGTTTGGTTTGGTTATTTGGGCACCCCTCCCAGGAACCCCAGTTTATAGGGTAACAGAATGCTAAAACTATGTACAATAAAGAAAGGACATTTTGAAAAAGTAAAGTCAAACTGAGATAAGTTGAATAAGACAAAGACATAGGTAAGCTTCTGTTTATTACTAAAGAAGATATTGGGGAGTTCCAATAAAACAAAGTAGCACTGAAAAGACTCTAGGATAGAGGACAAGGAAGTCTAGGAAATGTAATAAAATAACGGGATATAGAAAGTAGAACGTAAGAAGAGAAAAATGACACACATTTCCATGAAAATATGTAAATATGTAAATATTTGTATATGTAAGAAAACATGAACGGAATAATATGTGTGTTACAATTTTATTATGTAATATTTAATAAAAATAAATTGGGAAAAAATTGCAAGAGCTAGATTTGTAAGCGCTAAATACCCCAGCTTTTGTTTCTGAATGAGTGAATCTATTACTGCTGCCTCTCTTCTACCTTTCAGTGTTTCTTTTTTAAATCTAAGACTACTGTTTTGATTTTTTTCCAAAAAAAACCGAGCAAAATCAAATGATCACCCATTTCTAGAAAGAAAAATGAATTTCAGATTTTGGAAGAATAAGATTGCTTTTAAGTAAATTTGGAAGATACATATCATTTAGAGGTTCTGTTTTTAGTATTTATGTATTAAACACTGTAGGGTATTTATACAATACCCCACCTTTCTTCTGATGGTGGGACTCAAGATGGTGAACAAGATTAAAACAGAACAAATGAAATCATCCATGAAAGTATAAAATTTAGAAAAGAATTAAGAGAGTTAAAACAATTACCTGTTAAACGTATTAATATTAAAAATATTAAAAACATTAAAAACATTAAAACCATACTACCTGAAAAACCGAGCCCCCATCCAGTCAATGTAGAAAGCCTTCTGGCACAAAAATGTCTTTGCCTGCCTTCGAAGGGAAAGCAGGGACAGGGTCATCCTGGCCTCTCTGGGAGGAAGTTCCAGAGCTTGGGGGGGCAGCCACTGAGAAGGCCCTTCCCTTGTTCCCACCAAACACACCTGAGAAGGTGGTACAACAACAAAAAGGGCCTTTCCAGATGACGTTAAAGTTCTCCTGGGCTTGTAATAATAGTCTTTGACTGTATGTTACTGCGTAATGTTCTTTAACTATATTTTAAACGTTTCCCTTGATAGTTCACAGTGTTTGTTGTACCATATCATGGAATCATAGGATCATAGAATCATACAACAGAAAGAGGTCATAAAGGTCATCAAGTTCAACCCCCTGCCATACAGGAATACACAATCAGAGCAAATATTCTAGTTTTAACTTCCTTTAATTCCCCTTGACATTATAATACTGTCTACTCCCTAAAATTGTCAGTATTTCTTTATGTATGATATTTTTAAATGCACTTAATCTGTCTGTATACCAAGGCAATCAATGTACAGATAGAAATAAAAGTAGAAAATAGCAAAGCCAGTAAAAACTCAAAATAGGGTTTCAACACAAAGAAAAGCAACAGAAACTAAATAGACAGCATCAACTCAGCTGCAAATAATTTTGGCAAACAAAACGGTTTTGATGATGCACTGAAATAACTGTGATGTTGTCACCAATTGTGCCTCCATGGGCAGGGCATGTCATAGCTGGGGTGCCACCACTGAGAAAGTGCTCCCTCTCTCTCCCTCTCTCTCTCTCTCACAACACATAACACACACACACACACACACAGATACACATAAGGTACTTATTGTAGAGACTCCCTTATTAAAATGTAAATAGTGAAAAATGGCATGAAATCATAGGGACATTAGTTTGAATTTCAGTGTAACACAAATTTTAATCCATTCCAACATATCAAGCCTATGAATATTTCAAGTAATCCAATAGCAATATTGGTATGATGAACAATACTCCAGCTCTTGCCTTGTTTTAGCCTTCATCTTGCTGTACCCTTCCCCCCATTCCATTCTATCTGAAAGGAATCAGAAATAAAAACATCATTATTTTTATGGCTATATTGCCAGTGCAGGTAGTCTGAGATGCACCCAATATTCCCTGCCCATCCCCACCTACAAAACAACTTTTAAGGCTTCCACTTTCACTTTGTTGAAAGAATTACCTGTATATCCTCAAAGTAACTTGTGCTTTGACCTGCTCTACTATGTACACAGAACAGAACTCCAAAGGGAATACAGAGCTCTGGGTCAAAGTAATCCTCATTTTGGCCTATTGATTGATTTAAAAAAGGCTTCACTTTTTCTCAATGTAACACTGTTTATTAGTAAAATATATCAAACTGCTCTACTAACCACCATTAGTTAAGTTTTGTTTTCTTTTACTGCCATTGAATGCTACTGTTTTGGTTGGGTGATCCAATTACCTTAAATACTTGTGAAAGTACTTTTTAAAAGAAGGGGAAACATCATTCTTCAAGCAGATACAGCCTGCTGAAATGCTGGCATATAACAATGTATGCCTATGCTCATTCCCTTTTGTCTCCCTCCTCTGTTTCCCAGATTGGTATATTATATATTCAAGTATCATTGATCTATTGTAATCAGTGGGCTATAAAATTGTAAATGTTGTTTGTGTTTCTTAATCCTTAAGAAAAAAAACTATGAAGCTTTCACATATTCACAGCCATGAAGAAAGAGGTCTGGCTCCAAAGGCTCTCTACAGTTCCTCCTACAGCTTTCTCTAATTGATAGACTATTTGGTTCCAACACAGGATGTGGTAGGGGGAATATAATAGTAAGCAAGTTTACTGGCTTATTTAGGTAGCTACCTGGTTAGGTGATTTGTAAGAAAAGGCAATGGCACAGAAGCTTAAAGTAAAAGTCAATACGTTAATAATAACCCTTTGAACTTATTTTATTTTTAACTACCATTAATTTTTTCCTTTTAACTCATCAGAAAAAATATGTGATACAAATAACACTGTGCTGAGTTTGGACAGAAGTAATCCAAGTTTAAATCCTTTAAGCTTACAGGTTAGTTGGACATATTTCAAATGGTTTTCGTGAGGATAAAGTGAGATAAGCTTCTTCATAAATGTTAAAAGAAATAATAACAAATCTTATACAATGACCTGAACTATGGAATGTTCTGTGAAGGGACTAAACAACAGTTTGAAAAAGAAGATAACAGGTAAGAAAGGGAAGCTGTAAGAAAAGGATGCCAAGTAAGACAGAGAAGACACACACAAAAAAATCCCAAGGACAAATGCTTGTTTTTAAAACACAATTCTGCACCACAAAGTTCTAAGCACTCTTCAATGAGACACATTTTCTGGATCCATTTCAACTGGGCTTTGGGCCTGGTTTTGTTACATAAATGGCTTACATCACCTTGATGAAAGACCTACGTTGTGAAATGGGAGTCCAACCGTTTCGATGCTCCTGGGTTTCACAGTGGCTTCCAGTACTTTTGACCATAGAATTCTGCTAGACTGTCTGGTTTTAGAAGCGGGGCTTTGTCTCATAGCATTTTCATACTGAGTTCCAGTCTGGTTTTTTGGTCTTTATGACAGGTTCAATCTTGTTCCATGTGATTTTTAACCATAGGATGGGATCTTTCAGAGATTTTGGGCAAAGTAACATCAATACACAGAAAATATCCAGGGTAGCCATGTCAGCCACGCAGAAAAATACAACAAAATCGAAAATCCACAAAAATAGTGATACAGTTATTGGGCCAATTCAAAAGCATAAAATACATCATGCAAACTTTTGAAGCTTCACTGGCTCATTCATCTGGCAAAGATGTAAAAAAAAATCATACGGAATAAGAAAACTGATGATATTAGAGTCACAGTACTGCACTTTGTGTCCAATGTTCTGTTGTTCAAAAGTTTGCATGATGTACACTGTCCTTTTTAGTTGGCCCAATAAATGTATCACTATTTTGTGAGTTTTGGATTGTGTTGTTATCAATTTAAAGAAGACACCCCACTATATTTCTCAGGAAATTATGAAAGTGGAGTGTCTGAGGCACAGTGAACTGAGGTACAATCCAGATAAAATGATAGGTGGTTAGTCTGCCTGTACACCACGTTTTCAGCAGGATTGTCTTCCCTGTGAACAAACAGGTTTGGAGTTTGTGGTGCTCACTGCACCATCTGCTCCTGGCAGAGGTTTTCTCCATGGAACATAGTGCCTTTTGCCAGTTTAGGCTGGTTCATAAGCTGTATTCCTGGGGGATCTGGACTGAGAAGGCCAGGTCTCCATGATCCATAACCTTTACATATTGCTTTATATATAAAGCAGCTCTAAAGATGGTTCTAGTCCTAGCTGTTTCAGAATACTGCTGATAAACCATGAAATGGAAACAGGTATTATTATGTTGATGACCTGCCAACTGTACAGATCTACCATCTGTTTCAAGATCCAATTTAAAGTTCTGGTCCTGACCTTTAAAGCCCCTACTGGATTTAGTCCAAGACACTGAAGGGATTGGTAGACTGTGTATATTCTGTGACAAACCTTTTCTGAGCTTTTCTGCCATGCCTATAAAGGAGAGGGCCTTTTCAGTAGTGACATGTGGAAAACTGTACCAATGAAACTCACCTGGCACTCACTCTGCGCAGCCTTCAGTGCCACACAAGCACCTTGTTATTCGCCCAAGCTTTTGAAGTTCCACTGATCCATTTTATTTGGATTCTTTCTGCTTCACAGTGTAGCTTTTTCTGAGCTTCTTTTAAATACTGAAGTGGAAAAACTGTTCTGAGTGAAAGAAAGAAATTCTGTTAGGCAAAGTGGTCAAAGACTGATTACCTTTGAAGGGGAATGGTTCAAACCAGTGATGAGCAGGGCTGGAGTGAAAAAATGCATAGGAGAAGTACATACCTCTTTCATACCTTCCAACATTTCGCAAATGAAAACTAAGGCAATTTCTGCCCTATATTATTATAGTGCTATTATTCCATTTTCAACATCCTGTGGAATTCTGGAGTTTGTAGTTTACTGAAGCCCAAGAGCTCTCTGGCTGAGAATTCTAAATGCCCCCAGAATTCCATAGGAGGTTGAAAGGGTAATAAAAGCACTGTAACAGTGTAGTGTGGAAATGGCCTGTGCAGCCAAACAACATGAGAGTGTAGCCAAGAGGGCAAAAGTTATTAATGTGGAAGAAAGCATGACATAGGAAAGGGTGTAACAGTTTACTTTTCACACTTCCAACTCAGTTTGCAGCAAATAAAATAGGCCAAGGACAAAGGGGTAAAGTGGGAGGAAAAGAAAGAGGGGTACGTTTTTAAAGCAGCTGAAATGTGGGATGTCAGAATTAATTAATTAATTGGGATTGTCCCTGCCAAATTGGGACAGTTGGAAGGTATGTTATTTTCTATGCCAGGATCACAAACAATTTACAGAAGAGTGGGGGGGAGCAAGATCTGTGTGTATTTTCTACCTGTAATCTTCCTTTCTAGCCAAAATGTTTCCTTGTAAATTTTTGAATTACTCAAGTTATAATTTGTTTGTTTAGCTACATGTAGTATTTTAGCTACATTTTTAAAAAACAATGAAACAATGTTCAATTATTGTTTATTTTAAGAGTATTAGGAGTGTCTTTGAGGGAAGACATTTTATTTTAATCAAAATTTTGTGAGCCAGATAATGGATACTGTTTTTTATTCCTTGGCTGATAATGAACTATTTTCTATATAGACTGTATTTTAAAATAATACTAGCTCAGGCAATTGGAGTTATAGCTGCTTTCACTAACCTTAAGAAAAGTAGATAACTGAGCTTTGACTCCAGACAAGTGTCATTACAGGCAAAAGTTATCTTTAAGCCAGAGTTTTAGAAGTATCTTTTGAAAAACAGTGTGTTACCAACATCTTTAAGGAAAATGGCATATATTCTGGCTATTTAGTAAACAAGTGGCCATATGGCTGAATCTTAGGATGCCTGGAGATACAACTCCATAAAGTTGCGGGGGGGGGGGCATCCAGGTAAAAATTACTTTAATGATGGCAGACAGCCAAACTGACCACTGAAGAAACATATTGGTAACCATGTTGGACATGCAGCAAAGTACAAGAAGATCCTAAATCCATAAAACAGCAGTACCTTTATTGGCCAACCAAAATGTACAAAATACATCATTGCAAGCTTTCAAAGCTTCACTGGCTTCTTCATCAGGCAAAGATGTTAATGTTCTGCTGCATGATTTTTAACACCTTTGGCTGATGAAGCTTGGACAATGTATTTTGTATATTTTAGTTGGCCAATAAAGATATTACTACTGAGAACCAATAGCCTTTAATTCTGGGTTCCCTTTAAGCACAGTCAAGTGATTGGAAAATCTAAGCAATAAAGGCCCAGTAAACTGATTGGCTGAAGATTGCACAAGGAGATACCAGACATGGCTAAGTGACTGGCAGCCAGACAGTCCATGTCTGTTTTTAGTGGCTTCATAGGCTTCCTGTTATGGCTGTCTCCTAGCATGTGCACCATATATTAGTAATGCTATGCAACAGAAAGTACTATTTCTCTGTAGAAATTGGACCATTGCTATGTTAATATAGGATAGTTCCTTTTTTAATAATATGATTTATGATACATTGCTCAACTATCTAAAGCTACGTGATACACTGAACCTCCTTGTGAAGTGTATAAATGATCTATAAAAACAACAGAAACAGTATTGTCAAAGTGTCTAGATAAGAATGTGAGGTCTATATGAGAGTGACTTTAGATGCTGCAAGGCTTCTATAAGAATGTACCTAGACAATGAGATGGCTGCTTGAGATAAAAATCCTTCTTCTTGAGAATAATACTTGTTTAATAAACATCAAGAGAAATAAAGCTTCATGCTTATTCTCCCATTAAAAAAAACCCAAAACTTTCAAAGCTTAAGAGAATGTTAAGTTTTGATGTTAACCTGTCTACAGGACAATACTGTCATTTACAAGTCTGGGAGCTCAGGTGACCAAAATGGTAAACAAGAAGGAACTTCAGCTAGATACAAGTTAACCAACAAAAGGCAAAGAAGCTTCAGTCTCTCAACTAAGGGACGGTGGTGGGGCAGGGGTGCAGCTATGGGGAAGCAAACAAAATTAGTGTGTTGCCACCCAAATAAGAATTCACCTCCCATTGCACTTTTCCTACATTCCCCAAACATCTAGTGTTTCAGCAAATAAAAGACTGAAAAGCATTTAGATTAATAATTCTTCTGTTTTCTGTGGCCATTTCCACACTAGACTGTTATAGTGCTATTATTCCACTTCTAACATCCTATGGAATCCTGGGGTTTGCAGTTTAGGGTGGTGTACTGTTTTAATTTTAGTTGCTTCTTTTAATCTCTCTTTTAGCTGTTTTAATTCTTTTATAGTTTAATTCTGTTTTAATATACACAATTTATGTTTTCATATTATATTATTTTAATATGTAAACCACTTTGAGGTCCAATATTGGGCAAAAAGCAGGATACAAATAAGTTAACAACAACAACACATACTTGTTCTATGTTCTTATCTTACTTGAGGTTTGTTTCTACTGTGCTCTGCTTTGAAAGTCATTCTGATTTCAAAGTATTCATCAAAGTTTACCCACAAACAACCTTTTTTTGCATCACAACCAGATTGAAATTTCTACTTGGGAAACCAGCCCATCTCCACACCATATGTTTTAATATTTCTAAGACTGAACTCAGGCTCAGCACAATATTTTCATTGTGTACACTGTACTGCAGCCATCCCGAGATCCAACTGTCTGGTTGCTTTATTACTCAGCAGCCAAAATATATTCTATTTCCCTTAAAGCAAATTTCCTCCCAGAGAACATGTTGTATGTCTGAGCTCATCCAGACTCTAACCTGGAATGAAACCTGCTTTCATTCCAGAGTTGTTGAATCTGAAAGCACAGTCTAACCTGGGACTCCCATGCATCCTTTTGAGGTAGAGGTGGGTCTCAGTTTACATAGGGGCTGCACTCCTGGGCTTGTGATATAAAAGGAGACTGATGGATATGGCAGGGAGAGAGCTGTTTCATAAGGAATCAGGGGTGACCAAGAAGATGTGTTGTAGTGGAACTGAAGTAGTTAGTGATTCTACTCAGTCTATCACCAATTTTAAAGAGGTTTAAGGTGTAAAACACCAGAACTCACTTATTCTGGCCTAGGAAAATGTGCAGATGTTCTCCAGAAAGATCTGAAGAGACAGTGTTTGCTAATGTCAAGGGGATTTGGCTAGGTTCTCAACCTGTGGGTCCCCAGATGTTTGTGGACTTCAGCTCCCAGAAGTCCCAGCCACTATGGTCAATGCTCAGGGCTTCTGGGAGCTGAAGTCCAAAAACATCTGGGGACCCACAGGTTGAGAACCACTGGGCTAAAGTGAGCTGGTTTTCCATTAGTTTCTCTTCAGAGGAGCACACAGACACAGTGCCACTGTTAAGAACTGTGGTTCTTTTATTATGCTTTCTCCATCCAGCAGGCTTCCTAGGTAGGGAAATCATATAGGCACGGGGAAAAATGAGGAGGGCAACACATCTCATGCTGTGTCTTTTGCAGCAAAAACCCAGGGCCCAACAGGAGGAGAGGGAGCACACATGTGCAGTAACTGCCTATACTAAGAAGCCAATAAAGATCCTTGCATAAAACATCCAATGATTTCTTCCCATTCAGTCCTCAAAAGCAGGCTTTAAGATTCCACAAGGTTCTGTGTCTTTTTCATTGCAATGCACTTAGCAGCCTTACCTTGTTTGGTATTTGTGTTTTCTACTTGCTCTCTCCCCACCACTGCCCCTTCACCTAAGCAGGCAGAGGAAATCTCTTTTGCCAGCCGCACCTAAACTCCAAGATTCCAGTTTCTTCCTCTCCATCAAAAACCTCCTTCTAAACAGGCAAAGGAAGCTGCTTCTTTCCTGCAACACCAAGACTTCAGTTAGTTTCTTTCCCTCCCTACTCTCCTGACCTAGACTGGTAAAAGAAATCCGGTCCAGTCAGTTTTTCTTATGCCAAAACTCTCACTTACCACACTCTCTTCATTCTCTCACCTCTCCTGCCAAACTAAACTGCACAGAAGCACAGGGAGAGATAAGCATTATGAGTGAAGCTTTCTTTTCTTTTTTTTTTAATGTTTCTAGAGGAACAGAATTTGAGATGACACAAATAGGTGTCATAGAAATTGAGACTCACCTGTATTTCAACAATTGTATATAACTGATTGATTCAGATATTCGGTTTCTCACACATTGCTTAGTCCATACAGGAGTATATTCGTATAAGGAAAACACAATGTTTAAGTATATTATAGAAGCATCTTCCTATGAGAAAATAAGATGATAGTGAGGATACCAGCTAGAAATTATTTAACTATTATGAGCAACAGAACTGCCAAGTGCATTTTACAGTGTTTGAAAGACAGTAAATTTTATAGATGAATCTGCAGCATTCTTCTGGGTCTCACTGGTCTGTTCAGTCAAGTTTCTGTAACTCTAGCTGTATGTACCTTTTGAATTTGGTCAATGCAAATAGGTGAAAATTTCACTCTGTTCACTTTCTGAAAATAATTAATCAAAATTCACAATTTCTTCCCAAACAAAATGGAAAACGCTGTTCAAATTTTTAAAGATCAGACATGAGAGAAACTGAAGCTGACAAATTAGTGTATTTCTTATCATCCTCTTACATATTTTTTTCTATCTTTTGAAATATTTTATTCTACACATGGATCTCAATGTTAATAGCCTCTTCTCATTGGCATTGTTAGGGACCAGCTAGCTATACTGGCAGCAGATCTTTGACATAAATCTAACTGCCAATCCCATGTGGAGAAAACTCTTTGCAAAAATTACATCAGAAATTGATTCAGTGGAACTACACTATTCAATTTATACCATAGCATTGAAATGCAGAACTGCCTCCATAATAGGGAAAAATCAAGCATCTCATTTATTTCATTCAGGCATATGCACACAAGTACATGAGGTCCTGTGAGTTACTATATATGGAGAATTATTTTATAATGTCAAAGCAAACAAATAATCACTCAAACTCAATATCTTCTGACACAGACAGTAAAACATGTCCCCATCTTCAAGAGGGGGAAAAGAGGACCCAAATAATTATCATCTGGTTAGCCTGATATCAATACCAGGAAAAATCCTAGAGCAGATCATTAAACAGTCAGTTTGTAATTACTTAGAAAGCAAGGCTGTAATCACTAAATGTTAACATGGATTTCTCAGAAATAAGTCATGCCAGACTAATCTTATTTCTTTTTGTGATAGGGTTACAAGCTTGATAGATGAAGGGAATGCTGTAGACGTGGCATATCTTGACTTCAGTAAGGCCTTTGACAAAGTTCCCCATGACATTCTTGCAAAGAAGCTTATAAAATGTGGGCTGGGCATGGCTACTGTTAGGTGGATTTGTAATTGGTTGACCGACCGTACCCAAAGAGTGATCACCAATGGCTGCTTTTCATCCTGGAGAGAAGTGACTAGCGGGGTGCCACAGGGTTCTGTCCTGGGCCCAGTGCTGTTCAATGTCTTCATCAATGACTTTGATGAAGGAGTAGAGGGCATGCTGATCAAATTTGCAGATGACACCGAATTGGGTGGGGTTGCTAATACCCCAGAAGACAGGATAAAATTTCAATACGACCTTGACAGATTGGAGAGCTGGGCCAAAACCAACAAAATGAATTTCAACAGAAAGAAATGTAATGTCCTACACTTAAGCACAAAAAATGGAATGCACAAATATAGAATGGGGGACGTGTGGCTGGAAAGCAGTATGTGTGAAGAGGATCTAGAAGTCTTGGTAGATCACAAGCTGAGCATGAGTCAGCAGTGTGATGCAGCAGCCAAGAAAGTCAATGCAATTCTTGGTTGCATCAATACGAGTATGGTGTCTCGATCGAGGGAGGTAATGGTACCACTTTATTCTGCATTGGTTAGACCTTTTCTGGAATACTGTGTCCAGTTCTGGGTGCCTCAGTTCAAGAAGGATATCACAAGCTGGAACCTGTCCAGAGGAGAGCAACCAAAATGATGAAGGGTCTAGAAGCCATGCCCTATGAGGAATGTTTAAGGGAGCTGGGCATGTTTAGTCTGCAGAAGAGAAGGTTAAGAGTGGACATGATACCCATGTTTAAATATTTGAAAGGATATCATATTGAAGAGGGAACAGGCTTGTTTTCCACTGCTCCAGAAACTAGGACAAGGAGGAATGGATTCAAGCTACAGGAAAAGAGATTCCACCTGAACTGCAGGAAGAACTTCCTGACAAGCAGAGCTGTTTGGCAGTGGAATATGCTGCCTCGGAGTGTGGCGGAGTCTCCTTCTCTGGAGGTTTTTAAGCAGATGGGTGGCCATCTGTTGGGAATGCTTTGATGTGTGTTCCTGCATAGCAAGGGGCTGGACAGGATAGCCCCTGTGGTCTCTTCCAACTCTAGGATTCTATGATTCTATGTAACATTTTGTCAAAATGTTTGTCAAACTCCACAGGTTGAAAAATTGTTCAGAGGGGGACAATTAAGTGCATACAAATGGCAGAGAAATTGTAGATGTGCACACAACCATGCTGACACTCTCAAAACCAAAACTTCTACACCAAATCAGTATCCCCTGAGCGTCTTCTCTGAATGAAATATTTGGCATTCATACTCTTCTATATATAATGTACAGTATAGCACTTGTATGCTTTCTTGTACTAATATAGATAAGAACAGTGGCTTAACAGGGTAACAGAAAAGCTAGCTCATGTCACATTATGACAAGGTTTGAATGTTAGTGCTCTTTTTATGTTACTTTCATCATTTATTATATTTATAGAAGAAAGAGAGATGAGTATTGAAAAAGGTGAATATTGAATCAACAATATGTCAATCTCTGTTTTCTCAAGTATAAAAAAGTGGTGTTGTCTTTTCAGCATTAATATTAATCTTTTCTAATGTATCCTATGGGGAAAACAAACCATTCCACACAGGGCACAGAGCTGTTACAAGAGCAGAATAAAACATTAACGAAATCTTTTCCCCTAGAAATGGCATTCCTGAGGAAAATTTGGATGTAGCAGGGCCATCAAGCAGTGGGTGCTGACATAGGCAAGTTCTCAGAATACTGCAATATTTGTGTACCAACTTTGTTTTTTTTTTTTTAAAAAAAAAGGAGGTACCAAAAGTGTAATGCTGTTGAAGTCAAAAAAGGCAAATAATGGGTCTTATAACCTGTGGATAAGAAAATGTCAGATTTTAATTTTTGAACTTTAAATCCTACTGGGGCTAGGGAGTAAATCTATTTATTTTTATAATCTTAATTATGAAATTACTTAGGGTTTTTTTTTTCAGTTCTTCTCACTGAAGTTGTTTTTTCTAGGCAATGATATATGGGAAGGCCTCAGCTCATGCAAAAGAAATTTTCCTTCCACTAGCACCTTAAATTCCACTTCATGCTTCCTAACTCTTCTCCAGAAAAGATTTCCCAGTTGTCTAGGCAGATCTGGGTAGGCTGCATGTTATCTGCTACTGATGCCTGTTCTTCTGGTGGAAGAGCACCACTGAATACAACCCTCTGTCACCTTCTGCTTCAGTGTCATGATTTTCTCCATGTGGTTCTTCCTGGATTAGAATCATGAGTGCTGATTTGGTAGCAGCTGGAAGCTTATATCTCAGCAGAGTGGTTCATCTACTTCATTTGGTCTGAATTTTAAATAAACTGCCCAAATGTCTCAACCCTGTTTACCAAAACAAGCTCAGCTGCTTTGATAGTTCCATTAAATTTTACATTAAAACCCAGAGTGGATTCAGTCCTCCACAGGCCTGGTAATCACCAGCTACTATTGACCCAAGACTAGCAGGGAAGACACAGTCAACAGAATATCACCATGAGTTTTCAGTGCAACAGAGTCAATCATACTGAACAACGCGACAGAGTCTCTGGAACTCCACAGTTATGGGTGAGGAGGATGCTTTCTGAATGAGTCAAATCAGATATAGGCAGGAAGCAGATAAGATCAAGTTATGACCATAAGGGAGGAATATTATTCTCAGTAAAGTGCATGATGGTCCCAGGACTTGTTTTGGGGTACCCACACACCTCCCAGACCTCCTATTCCCCCTCCCATCTCCAAAAAATCTGCCAAAATTGCATTTTACACGTGTGGAAGTCTCCTCGAGTGCCAATTGTACATTAAAACAAAGTGTAGGGCCCATCATTATCTTGTTTTGGCCAGCCTCTCCCAACTAAAAAAAATGTTTTAACAAAACAAGATGTAGGTTTCCACTTCTGGGGACCAGTGTGTCTTGCAGTAGGCCCTGTGAGCCAAAAACTGGCTCCACGACCTCCAGAAGTATCTCTCTGTCTTACCAGCTATGACTCATATATGATTTATTATGCAGTGCCAATGAAGGCCAGATGCCATAAAGACTCTCTTTTCTAAGGTTGGAAAGGGAGAACAGGAGTAGAGAGGTAAACATGTAATGTTTATACAGACCAGGAATGGTAAAGTTGTAGGGAGAAAATGTGCCAGCCCCTCCCCAAAAACACACAAACACAAACACATGAGGGCACTTGAGCAGTCTTGTTTACTCTCTCACTCACATTATCTCTTTTATATACCGCATCCCAGACATTTCATACATGAAAACTCAGACACATGGGACCAGGCAACATCAGAGTGTGGTCAAGATGGAGAAAGTTTCTAATGAGGAACAGCACACAATCAATTTGTAGTCATGCAAGATCTCACTCTGAGCCTCATGATGGGTATGCCATTCTGAGACTTTGGCCTGGTCTGCTCTAAGCAGTCACTCAGAAGAGCCAGAAGCCAACAATGCCAGCCAAGGTGGGCTTGGCACAACACTGCTCCATCCAAATAGGCATCAGGCATAAAGCTGTAGACCCTTTCCACAGCTTATCTTCTTGAAGTGGCATTTGCTGGTGATCTCGGCAGCAGCTCTGCCAGGAAGGGAGTGCAAAAGCAGTGGTCCCCTCCTCACAGGACCAGGTGTCTGCAGAAGGGACCATGATAGACACACCACTTTCACAATGTAGCCACGTTCTTTCCAAGGCTGCACTGGGGCAGGAAGGACAGCCACTGTGCCTCATGCCCTTCCACAGGACAGATAAGTGCAGGATAGTGGCACAATCGAGGTTCATTGACAAGGAAAACCCATCAACGATTAAACCTGCGATCCTGCCGCCTGGGGATGGAAGGACAGAACCACAATGACATCATGCAGAAGCATCATCGCAGTCCGTGGCGGGATGGGAGGGTGCTGTGGAAAGGGCCTTAATAACATGCTTCATCATCAACTTTTGAAGTACCAATACCACAAATACTATTCCGTACATCCAGTTTTGGGCTAACTAATTTTCTCATAAAAAAAAGCCTGTATTACAAAACAAAATTTCCCACCTGAGACCAAAGACATTTGTTGGTTGTTTGAAACTGTACATCTAGTGTGTTCTCATGTCAATGTTTAATGCATAACCCAGGAAAAGGCTGATGAAGCATTTCTATGAATAAACAGGAAAAAAGGCTTCAGAAAGATGTATTTTCATGCCTCATTAAAAATGAATCTTAATACAAATGGCAGGTGCATTTTATGAAAACGACAGGAAAGTTTATCCTTATTTTATATTTTATACTTCCTTGCTGTGAAAAAAAGGAATGAAAATGTTAATCTCTCTTGTTCTCTCCATTTCTATGTGCTTCCTCCCCTTCTCTCTCCTTTTTTTGTCTCTCTCTCTCTCTCCAGATATTTCTTGATGTTCTTCTTGGACTTGACACTAGAAAAATCTTTTGACCTTCTTGATTCTATTTTTCTCAGTTAGTTTATTGGCTTGTTGAAAGCACTCCAGTGTTCAATCAAAAACAATTCCTACAACAGTTAACAGATCACTTTAAAAAACACAGCAGTCAACCTTAAACTTACAAGTGAGAATTAGAAAAATCCCCTCAACAATTTTCTGTGGAAAATCTGGACTTCTTCTTTTTTAATCTTTTTTGAAATAAGAAATACAGTAATCCGTCCACATTTTCTGGGGTTAGAGGCACAAGACTCCCATGGAAGTGAAAAAAACGTGAATAACTCTAGGCCCTCCCAAACTATATTTAACACATAAAAAAGTATGATCAGTATGGATTCCTTTGAGGCATCAGGGTTCTGTCACAAGGCGGAAGTGGGTGGCTGGTGGGGTTTACTGCCACCTCCACTGCTACCCCACACTATTTTTAAGAAGGATTTACAAGCCTCATTCACAGTTTCTCAGTCTCGCGAGGCTTGCAGTCCCTATTAAAAATGGCATAAGGAGGCAGCAGTGGTGACAGCAAATAATCCGTGAATAATCAAATCTGCAAAAGTGAAACCCGCAAATGTGGAGGGCTGACTGTAATACATAAGGGTTGCATATGATACTTTAGACTGCAATTCTGTGTATATTTCATAAAAATGTACAGCTGGAAGGAACCGTAAAAGACATCTAGTACAACAGGGTGCCATGCAAATAAAATGCAAAGCTAAAGCACACCCAAGAAATAACCATCCAGCCCCTGTTTAAAAACCTTAAATGCAGGAGAGTTCACTGCCTTCTGAGACTGTGTACTGCATGCTTAAACAGTTCCTTATGCTTAGCTGGAATTTCTTGCCATTTGAATCCACTGGTTTATGTCCTAGTCTCTGAAAAAAACAGGAAGAAAAAAACTTGCTCCATTTGCTACTTGATGTACCTTCAGATATTTAAAGATGGCTATCACCTCTCAATCTTTTCATCCCCAAGTTAAATATATCCAGCTCTTGTAGCTGCTTCTCCTAGAGTTTCCAGACTTTTTAACATTTTGGTTGTCCTCTTTTAATCCAGCTGAGATCAACCTACATCTGAGATAGGTGTTCATGTGTAGGTCCTAGGTCAGTACCTGAAAACAGTGGTGGACTGGATGAAAGCAATAAGGTGAGGCTGAATCCTCATAAGACAACAGATGGGGGAAGAATTTCCCATTTCTGGTAATTTGAGGCATCCTGCAGGGGTTTGCATTTCTCTCAGAGTATCAGGTTCAAAGTTTAGGGTACTCCTTAAACAGTCTTTTTCATTGAAGGCTTGGGTGTTTTTTGTGACTAGCAGAATCTTTTATCAGCATGGTTTGGTACACCAGCTGTGGCCGTTCCTGGAGAGGAGAATAGTGATTTATGCATTGGTAACCTCATGTCTGGAATACTTCAATGTGTTCTTTGTGGAGCCTCTCAGGAATCTGATCTAGAAACAACAGTTGATGCAGAATTTGATGATTGTGGATTGAGACAGCATATTATGAGCATGCTCCTTCTTTGCTTGATGAGCTGAACCAGCAGGCACTGTGTTACCAAGGCAGGTTCAAGTTGAAAAAAATGACATACAGGGTCCAAGCAATTTGGGACCAGGTGAACACAAAGGAGCATCTTCTCGCATTTCATTGTATACATTTATTCTGGACATCCTAGTTGTTCTGCTTCCTGTGTATGTTCCACTGTTTGGATCCTTCTCCTTTTCACCATGAACTATATTGTTGCCTTGTCTGCTTAGATGGATCCATGTTGCCATGTATGCTTAGGTAGAATTTACCCCATTAATGAATATCTGTTTAGTCTCCCCAGCCGGGTTTCGTGTGAAATATGTATAGCCAATCCTGTGAGGTTATTACTTTGCCCTGCAAGTGCACTGTTCCTAAAAAATGGAGAGTCCTTCATACAAGTCGCGAGCTGTGAGTCCAAGGATGTAATTGACAAGCACCATCTTCTGTGATATTGTGGTGATACACGGTTCTTAAGTCAACCACAATTGCCATCTTAGCCACTTGTTTTAGCTTTGTGGTTTGTTTGATTTTGTCAGTTTTCTGTTCTTTCTCAGTTCTCTTGCTTCCATCCATGTTAATTGTTTTCCACAGAGTAGTAAAGATGATCAGAAACACTCTAGTTCAAATTCAGCTTTTTGGCTTTCTGGTGCACATTCTGTTCTAAAAGCCTGTGCTTTCTGTATATTTTGAAGCATCTGTGACCACAGCAAAATGGAAGTTTATTTTTCTTGAATATAGTTTTTCACCAGAAGGCAGCTCACAAAATGATTAAAAATCGATTCTGCTCAAATCACAGTAAGGTATACTTAAAAACAAAAGTAAACCAATTATGTCTTAAAATAACTGGATTAAAATCCATTCAAAAGCATAAGCAACATTAACAACTGTACCCCAGAGGACTGCCAGGTTTTCAAAACACCAATAAAGAACAGTGAGAATTTATGATGTGCAGGGTTGACAATTAGGAAGTGGTGACAAGCTTTCAAATGACTTAAAACCAATTTAATTTATGTAGGTGGCTTCATCTGAAACCTAAGAGTCAGCTAACACCTTAAAACCCTGTGTGTAAGCTTCCTTAGGCATTTGGATAACCTGTGCTGGAAACAGAGTTATGAACCTAATTAACATTTATCTGTTCTAGAAGGCAATTCCTAAATTCTTAGGGTAAATAGATCTCAGCTCTGGAATATTATAGTGTGTGTAGATACCCATAATATTGTCCTGAAAGGAAGTTTAAGTAGAAAACAGTATTTTTGGTAACTTTTGAAACAGAAGTGGTTTAGACAGATAGTAATAGTAGTAGTAATGGCAGTAATGACAATAACAACAACAATATCCTAATGGATTATAACTGCTTTTTGCAACATTGAGTGTTTTTGTGTGTAAACTTGCTCATTTAGTCTATTAAAAAAATGTTTTTAGAAAACATATAATAATTTACTTAAGTTCATGAATGTTGAAGGCTTGGCATTTTTTCACTTGTTCCAGTTGCCTCCTAAGAGATCTTTATGTGGCTCAGTTGAGATTTAAAAGCCTTGCATAAGATCACACCATAAGCTAGAGACAAGACCAGCCACCAGATAAGATGTTTTGATTCTTTCGCCTGAGTCTTAACCACAAAAGCCAAGTTTTTCCTTGTTATTTGGAAAGGAAGGAAAGAGAGTGTTTGGGGAGGGTGAGCAAAGATTATCTGTATAGCTCAGCAAGCAAAGTCACAAAAGGTCTTGGTACAATGGACTTCATTGTATGTTTGTTTGAATAAAATCAGACCAGAAAGGCAGAGATGGGGGAGGTGGTTCAGATGGAAAAATACGATTTAACCTATAGATATGTCAGTTATATTTTTTTTAAAAAAAGAAAGTGTCAAAGCAAGACAAAAAAGAGGAAAGAAATTGAACTGATGTTGCATCCTTGTGTAATTCTAAAACTACCAACACAATTGATTTGGGTTCAAATGCAGTACTGTCCTGCATTTTTGTATAAGCATATTGGAGACTCCTAACTTGTTGTACTCCATCCCACTCCACCCCATCCCACCCTTAATCACCATTTTGGTTCTGCAATTTATTTAGTATCTCTCCATTATGTTTCAGGTGAAAACTGTAAATATAACAAGCAAGGAACAGTCTGTGAAAACAGAAAGCACTTTTTCACAGTATCAGGTCATAGAACTGTTCTGACGACCATTACATGGAAGTAGCAGCCTACATGAAGAAGACTAAAGGAATATGTACAGGACTGAATGAGAGACTCCATGTCCTCAAACTTTCCCCCTTTGGCAGGGAGAACTCAATTAATATATTCTCCCATTACTTCAGTTGCTGCAAACTAGGGCCCTTTCCACACGGGGTAATTAAAACGGTGTAGAGCAGTGGTTCTTAACCTGTGGGTCCCCAGATGTTTGTAGACTTCAGCTCCCAGAAGCCCTGAGCATTGACCATAGTGGCTGGGGCTTCTGGGAGCTGAAGTCCAGAAACATCTGGGGACCCACAGGTTGAGAACCACTGGTGTAGAGCAACCTCTAATGGAGGTCGTCTACACAGTGGAGTGCGCTGGGGCGTTTATAATTTTGAGGTTCTACACCTCAAACCGCCCTGAAGCGACCAGAAGTGGTGGCGCCGCGTGTTTTTTAAAAACCACTTTTCAAGTGGTTTTTATAAAACATGAGCGTGCACCCCCGTTCCACCCCGTCGCAACGCCCTGGTGTAGATTTGCAGGCGCGCGCAAGTGCGTGCCTGCAGATCTGCCAGGGGGTGGGCTTCTGGCTGGCGAGCTTCTCCAGTTGGTGGAGAGCCTCCACCAGCCGTAAGCCACCATTTTGGACGCTGCAGGACACCGCGAACTCGCGCTGCTCCTCATGGCGACGAACTTACCCGGCTTCTGGTAAGCTCTGTTTCTGCGCGTTTTACCCCGTTTCTCCCTCCACATGTGGAAATGGCCTAAGTTCAAAGAAGTGAAAGCAGAGTTTGCACTCTGACCATTTCCACACTACACTCTTATAGTGCAATTATTCTACTTTCAATATCCTATGGAATCCAGGGGTTTGCAGTTTAGGGAGAGGGTCCCTCCCTAAACTGCAAACCCCTGGATTCCATAGGATGTTGAAAGTGGAATAATTGCACTATAAGACTGTAGTATGGAAATGGCCTCAGTTAACTCAGCAGTCAGGAGAGGAGGGGCAGAAAAAAAATCTTACCCTTCCCAGAGGCCTCAGGCAAAAGCAAACGGCTGCAGCCTCTCCTAACTTAGACAGTAATTATTTATCTATTTATTGAATTTATATCATGCCTTTCTCCCAGGATGTAAGGCAGCTTACAATGATTAAAAACTAAATCCAGTTAAAATATATCTAAAAAAAAATCAAAAAACGTTTGAAAAAGAATTTAATGGCATTAATTTACAATAATAGACTTTATTTATTTAAAGTCAGTGCTTTCATGCTTTGCCTGAAAATATTTTTGGCCATCACAGACTAGTACAGCACAGAAGCACAACATCTCATCAGAAAATCCTGTAGTAAGGTATCTCTTCTGAATCTTGTATGTGTGTGTGTGTGTGTGTGTGTGTGTGTGTGTGTGTATCACTCACATTAAACAGATTTATAGCTATGCTGTTCCATGCACTTTACATGGCACCCATTGCAAACATACAGGATCTACTGCATCCTTACCTGTAGATGGCAAAGTAAGCAGAAGTGGATCTAGGGTGGGGCAACTGGTGTGTGTGCCCAGGGCGCAAATGTCAGGGGGGTGCAAAAAGAGGAACCCTCCACCTGGCCCCTGTGCTGCTACTCGCTCCTCCTCCACCTGCCTGCCGCTCACCCCGCCCTCACCCATTGATGCTTGCCCCGCCCCCGCCCCTTCCCTCCGCCTGCCACCTTACCCTGGGTGCTGTTGAGCCTCGGTATGCCACTGAAAGTAAGATATCTATTGTGGGTTTTTTGTAAGCTGAGAAATATAGTACGAGCTGGGTAAAACACAATGCACACAAAACCTCTGTCAGAAATAAGATTTCTACATTTTGAAAATTCAAACACTCACACTTTACTCCACCGGTGGGAATTGTTTGGTCATTCAGATGTTGTTGCCTCTTACAGCAGGCCTAATCTGTATAGCCAGTGGGCAGGAATGATGGAAATAAGAGTTAAATAGCTTTTGGAGGGGCACAAAATTCCCAGCCTTGTTTTATTCAGTGCAAGATATTGCAAAATATGTCAACATTTGCTTGGAATTTCATGTAAATTTCAAACAATATCTTGCAGCGTCATAAAGGAATAAAATAAGAATGTTGATGGAACATGCACATGGAGAATGTAATGGGCATATTTGCAAGTCTACTATCGAATAACATGCATTTCATTTCTTTTAATGGTCTCTTAATGCTCTTTCAACCAGGATTCTATTAGTCCATTTGACATCAGTAATGCCCAGTGATTTAAAATTCTTTATCTCACTATGAAACCAAGCCAATTGGATTTTTAAACCCTCTGAGAAAGGTGCTTCATCATTGCTAAATGTTATTTCATTAGCTATCATTATGCCTCATTCTTAAAGTGGCAAGATTCCAGATCTAGCAAAAAAAAAAAAATCATACAGTCTTGAAATGAGAATATTAAATACAACCAGATATTTATCTTTCATGTTATAACCTCCTTAAAAAATTGTATTTTTTTAAAAGTACTTTATGCAAATGTTACAGTCCTATCTAGATTCTTTTTGTCTTCCTTTTTTTTAAAAAAAATGTGCCAGGGTTGGAGAGGATTAAAAAGATATAATTAGATCCCTAAGCCCATGTTAATACAAATTACTTATTCTTTTTCTTCAGTTGCAGTTTCTTGGCACTGGAAAAGATGTACTAAGAGTGTGAAACTTTATGAGTGGTGGAACACAGAAACATAAGAAGTTCCATATCAGGGTCAGAAAACATCTTCCATTCCCCCAAGACTTCATTTCTATCGCTAGTATGATCATCTAACTAAAGAACTAATAAATAAAATGGTCCCTTCAGCCTTGACTAAAATACTTTATTTTAAAAAAACAACAACCCAAGAATATATTTAGAGATTTACAATTTAATGTATCTACACAACAGGAATTAGATTTCTTCAAGTGGCTCACACGGGTGATTTATAACCAAGCCAGGGAACCATCTCTCCCCCTCCCCTTTTCAGAATAAGGTGTCCACATAGGCCCTGCTTATTTCACAATCTGCCATTCTGTGACCTGTCTCTCTCTGTTCAAAACCTACTGCTTTGCACAAGTAGCGGACCTTTTTAGGTATATGAGATACAGAATTTCGCCCATTTTTAACTTTCAAATGAGCCAAAACTAGATTTAAATGATCTACAAGGATATTTATTCAAATGCTTATCAGGATGCCAGAAAGTTCTGTGACTAATAATACAAAATTTCTTAGGCCATTTCCGCATGACAACGCTCTTCCATGTCATCGCGCTGCAATTCAGTGCAGAAGGGAGCACGTCAGCAATGCCCCCCTCCGTACCTGCTTGCTCCCTGCAGAAGGAAGCACAATGGCTCCGCCTCTCTCTTCTGCAGTGCAGCCGGGCACTTGCCATTGCTGTGCTGGGGCAGGAAGCATTGCAATTGTACTTCCATGGCTTCCGCACAATTGTAAGTACGGGAGTGCTGTGGGATTGGAAGTGCAAAACGGATTTTTTCATTTTGCAAATGCTGCACGAATGTGATGTTTCATGACAGGATGGCAGCAAGACGGCGACAATGTTGTGTGGAAGGGTAACTTGCCAACCACTGCCATTCTGTAGCAGAAGCGGGACAGCAATATCGTGCAGAAAGGGCCTTAGTTATGTGGGAGATTATGTAGATTCTGCCCAAGACAGAGAATTCCATTTAAACTGTACATCGTATCTCATCCTTTTGTCCCATCACTGAGAGTGCCACATCTGCAAGCACTCTGTAAATCACTGAACTCACTGAGTAGCCATGATATTTCTTTAATGTCAGTTTCAATGCACCAATGACATTCCTGTCTTGCAGTTTACAACCAACAGTGCAAAACATACGTAAAGTAATATGATCCTAAGCAGAACTGTGGCACTTTTTGAAAGATGAATAACTGTAAGTAAGACAGAGTTACTGCACCTGTTGTCAGAAGCACCAGGACTGTATGTTCATGCATATACAGTAGAGTCTCAGTTATCTGACTCAAACGGGAGGCCGCAGGGTCGGATAACCGAAAGGTCGGATTACCTGGAAGCCCGTGGCGGCCGCCATTTTGGGGGGGTGTCAGGGAGTGTGTCGGTGCGGGCCTGGGGGCATGTCGGGGCATATCTGGGGGTGCGGAAATGCTCTCAGGCTGCCACGACATCGGTTAATCCTGATGGTCGGATAACTGAGCGTCGGATAACCGGGACTCTACTGTATATGCGTATGTACACACACCCACACACACACCACACACACACACATACACATGGGGGGAGCTATACACACACATATCCAGGATCACAAACAACAGCAAATACAATTATACAAATGCTACTTGCAGCCCTAAAGTTTGCACTCTAGTGGGCATAGAGTACCTATATGAATACAAATAAATGTGTAGTAATGTTTCTGCAAGATCTTGTAATTTTTAATTGGTTCAATTTTCTTTTTTTTAATTTTATTTTTTATTCATACAATAAATAAAATTGGAACCCTCGTTTACTTTGTATGTTACCATTGCTATACATGTATTCATCATTGAATAGTCCACTATATTTCCATCGATTATCTCAAATTACTAATAAAATTCCATGCATTGAGCAATAATAAAACTTCTATGCTTTTGTATAAGTATTATTTCCTTGTCATATCACTAACATCTCTTTCCACGCATAATATATACATTACAATGGAATTTCCTACAACCTCATCTTTCTTCTCATTTGTTGCACTGTTTATTCTATCGCTAACATTGTCTAACCATTACCGATTTCTTCTTACACTCGTTTCCTCCACCCTTCTTAAATCTATAAGTTACTATCCTTACTTGTTGCCTGTAGTGAAGCCACCTTTTCAAGATCAGTTTAGAAATCTGCTGATCCACATTGAATAGATACGTTATTACTGAAATTGTCAATTCCTAAATATCTTCCTCTTTTTAAATAAAGTCTCTCAGTTAAGGCTGAAAAGACCCTTTGAAATAAATTCAGTGCATTTTTTCTGGGGAGGGGCTTCTCCAACTTTTACTTATGATTTTTTTAAAAATTAAAAAACAGAAAGAGAAAGAAGAAAAGAAACAAAGAATAAGATATCCTAAGGCTGTGGTTCTCAACCTGTGGGTCCCCCAGATGTTTGTGGACTTCAGCTCCCAGAAGCCCTGAGCATTGACTATAGTGGCTGGGGCTTCTGGGAGCTGAAGTCCACAAACATCTGGGGACCCACAGGTTGAGAACCACTGTCCTAAGGAATAAAGAATTGCCTCTCTCTAATGCAAAACAGACTCCATTAGCTATGGCAATGCTAGATAGCAGCAGTTGTTGTTGTTCTGATCTGAATTTATACTGCACCTTTTTCCAGTGATGGGACCTAACTCGGCTTTTTTAATTAATTGATATGATGTAAACTTGAAAGCCAGCTTAGTGTAGTGGTATGAGTGTTGGACTAGGACTCTGGAGACTAGGGTTTGAATTGCCACTTGTTGCTGTTCCCAACACATCCCACATAAACAATAGTTTTTAATGCTGTTTTTTTAATGATTTATAACAGAGTTTTTTTTATAGTTTAATCATCTTTCAACTTTAGCATTTTGTGAAATATAATTATGTTTTTTAATCTGTTTCAAACTGTCTTGAAACCTAATTGGAAAAGTAAGTAAGTAAATAAATAAAGTGAGTGAACAACAGGTAGGTAAATTGAATTTATTCATTAGCTCCACTCTATTTGGGGCTAACAATAGGGTTTAGGCACAGTAGGTCTCTGACCTTCTGCTCTAGTTCTGAATGTAATCTACTATATAAAAGTCAGAGTTTGTCTGTTTGTTTGCATCAGGCAGGCGGAAACCTCGTATGATTGGCTGTGGCAGGCGAGAAGACCTCATATGATTGGCACGCTGTGAGGATTCTATGGAATCCTGGGATTGGCAGTTTAGGGAGGGGCTTTAGAATTTTCAGCTGAGAGCTCTTGGGCCTGAGTCTGGTTGCTATGGAGACGAGGCCTACCATCAATAAGGATGCCAGAAAACATTTAGGAGGCATATGTGAGAAAAGTTATAGCAACATACACAACATAGTTACAGGGTCTTCTCACCTCACACAGTAGATTGTATGTGTTCCGTATGTGAGGAAACTTAAAGTTGAAATTCAAAACAAAAAATGTTTCCAGAAAAACGTAAAGCCATTGCACAAATTCAACAGAAAGCAAAAAACAAAAAAACACAAAAAAAAACAAGCCAGTACATCAACATTGCCAGAGAACACAGATTAGATTGAGGAATATGGGGAAAAGTTACAGATACTGGAATAGGCTGGTTGCTATGGAGATGAGGCCTAGCAGCAAAGAGGAGGACAGTGTTATTCCCACAGGAACCCAAACTGTGTATGTAAATAACTCTGAATACAGATTGTATTGGGAAATAAGGGGAAAAGTTACGGGTACTGGACAACACAGTTTGGGGAATTAGAGACATAGGATAACAAATCTGTGTGTTTCAACCACATCTAACTCCTAAAGTAAGGTAAAGTAATTCCTAAAGTATTTCTAACAAGTGTTACCTGTGAGAAAATAAAATCCCGGGCAATGCCGGGTAAATATGCTAGTGAAATATAAAAAAGAGGGAAAAAAATATTATTCTACCATTACAGATCCAACTAAATAATCCTTCTAAAATTACTAATAACTATAACCACAGATTATTACATCATTAGATTTCTTATTGCTTAAAAAGTCCATAAATGGTTTCTAATCTTTCAAAAAATCTTCAGTTGGTTTATCCTTCAAAACTCTCATTAATTTGGCTATTTGGATCAACTCAGTAATTTTAATAACACATTCTTCTGTCATCAGTACTTCAGTATGCTTGTAAGTAAAAAGTACATTATTGCTGTAGTAGTAGTTGTTGTTCTGCCTTTTTCTGGGACTCAATGCAGCTTTGTTGTTCTTGTTGTGTGCCTCCAAATAATTTTCAGTTTTGCATTTTCAAAGCAAACCTATCACAGGCTTTCTTGGCAAGATTTATTCAGACAGGGTTTGCCTCTGCCTTCTTCTAAAGTGGCAAGTCAGAGATCAGACCTCGGTTTGAAAAAAAGATTTTCTTTATTATTTCTTCTCGCTAGCAAGCAGCACTGGTTTGGGATCCCTCCCAAAGAAAACCAGCCCCGCCTCTTAGATTGTCCAAGCCTTTATACATTTCAACAAACGTGTCATACATGCGGCGTTTTTCCCATACAATGAACAATGAGCTGTTCTGCTGTGTGCCTAGAAATGTTTCAACTTACTGGTTATATTTCTCCTGCAAAGCAAAGCTAGATTACAAATCAGCGTTTACAGAGTTCTATTGTTTTCATCCAACACAGAGAAAGATTGCACCTGCCAAGTCAATTTTCTGCTTTTTCCCCACTCCTTGTGGTCATCAGGCCTGACTCGAAACTGCACATCCACTTCACTTCTAGGGCTGAGAAAGTGTGACTTGCCGAAGGTCACCCAATGGATTCCCATGGCCAAGCAGATCTCTCTGCATCCCAGATCAGCACTCAAACCTCTATACCATGGCATCTTACAATAATTAAAAGTAGTGCAGCTAAGAGTACATATCATACAAAAGTTGAAATATACTTAAAATCAATGAAAAACACACCTATTAAAAAGAAAAACAACAAACATAGACAGCATAGCACATTATCAAAAATGCTTTCTCTATGAACAATCAGTCTTCAAAAACGTGCTGGAACATAAACTCTTCACCTGCCTTTGGAAGGATTTTAATGACAGCACCCATCTGGCCTCCCTAGGGAAGGAATTCCAGAGCCTGGGAACAGCCACTGCGAAGGCTTTCCCCATATTCACACCAGCTGTATCTGAGAGGATGATGAGACTGACTGAAGGGCATCCCTAGAAATCTCAAAACATGGGCAGGCTTTTATATGGCGATAATACTCTTTTTAGAGGCCATAAGTCTTAAATCAGTTTAAGGAAATGCAACTGCATAAATAGTGAGAATTAAACCAGGATATTGTGATAACCCGTAGCTTTCCAGAGTTTTATTTTGCATTTTCTTTATGAGGGCAAATCAAACCTATTATTCATCTGGTGGTTATTTCTCTTTGTGACTGTCCTTGTCTTCTGGCTGTGTTGTAAACTTGGTTTCAACTGTAGTTCAGAGCTATTCTAGCACTCTGATCATCCGGAAGAAAAAAATCCAAAACCCTCAAATCAAACCCTTGAAGCCACATGCATCCAAATACTCTTTCTGTGAGTCTTACTGTTGGCCACAACATCCTGCAATTTATTATTCTAGGGAAGCTTAATAAAAAAAAAAAAAACCCTAATAGTTGCTAGGAAACAGCTGAATACTTAGCCTGTGCCTTGTCAAAAAATTCCAGAACAAGTTGGAAATATTCTGTTGCTGAAGCACTGGACATTTGGGTGAGAAAGTCCGTGGGAACCACAGATAAGCTGTTTGTGCAAACAATAGCAATGGTTTTGGTAATATCAGAGCTAGTGACATTAAATTTATTGGCTTAACTTTTGTTTTATGTTGTAGAGACAGTGTAGATATTTTCAAGAAACCTTCCCCTTGTTATGGTAGATATAAAGGAAACCAGAAGATTCGCAGTACTCACTTCTGCACTTGCAGACAGGGATGGACCCCATAAAATAAGGGGGAAAAAGTGAATGGGTGATTATCCCTTTCCACACAATCACATTAATTATAACTCATGTGGATGCACCCAAATAAACACAAAGACCATTTCCACATTACACTGTTACAGTGCTATTATTCCACTTTCAACATCCTATGGAATCCTGGGGTTTGCAGTTTAGGGAGGGGCCTTTAGAATTCTTAGCCAGAGAGCTCTTCAGCCCCAGGAAACTACAAACCCCAGAATTCCACAGAATGTTGAAAGTGGAATAATAGCGCTATAATAGTGTAGTGCAGAAATGGCCAGACTCCAAGAAAGAAACATTTTGCAGTCTAGAGATTCCTTTCAAGCAAGGAATTAACTATGTAGTCTGGATCTTCCTCTAGATACAGTTTTGACACTTTGATATCCTCATATATAAACAACTCCCCTCAGTAACAAGAGGCAAAAGGAGGCAAAAATAGTTGTCCTCTGTCTGTCCCTATTCAGACAGGGCAGCCACGTTTAGTTGTTTGCCTTACTGCTTTCTCAGCTGCTTTAAAAACATCTAATTTTTTCCATCCCTCCTGATTGCTCAATTGATTCAATTGGTTCAACCCTGAGTTTGAAATATAAAGTAACTGAGGCTCAATTAACTCAGCAGGGTGAGTTTGCACTTTGGAGAAGAAGGGGCAGAGTCTTTCCCATCCTCGTCACACCGAAAGCAAACCAATGGCAGCTGGAGAACCAAGGATCTCCTGAGACAAAATTCTGTTAATAGGCAAGCTTTAAAGCTCCCCATACCACTGACTCTGCTGAATATTGCTAGAACTTGAAGGAAGCTAAAGCTCTTTTTCAACCCTGCACCCCACTGAAGCAAAGCTGGGCTCAAAGGCATCTTTCGAATGTCCTGCACAGTCCAGTGGTTGTTGCAACATATATCCAAAGCTGAACCAGGGTTTCCCTGCTTAAATTAGTAGTTCTCTGTGTTCTTTCTTATTAATAACATTTGCCTCCTTTTTGCTTTGCCACGCCTTTTTCAGCATACTCTGATTTTGCTCAGCCACATAGGTTTTTACCTATGAAATGGTGGAAGATTTGAAATAGCAAAGCACAAGAATACTTGCAGTAGTGTAGCTGGATAATTTTAGACTCCATACCACTAGTTTCTTGGAAACACGCCTCAAGGTGGAAACACAAGACACTCTGATTAACAAGGGGGATAGTTTTATCACAAGCGTCTTTAGTGAGCGGTTTGACAGTAATTAGTTTCTGACAGCACAGCTTGGCTAGCTTGCAGTTTAGGGAGGGGTCTTTAGATTTCTCAGCCAGAGAGCTCTTTGGCTTCAGTAAACCCCAGAATTCCACAGGATGTGGAAAGTGAAATAATAGCCCTACGACAGTATTTGTGTGGAAAGACCCATAGTCTCATGTATTCTGAAAGACTGTTGTTTGTTGTAGGTCATGTCAGAATGGATTCAGGTACATACTGGTTAGCGTTAACATCCAACTATATTTATTAGTCTAGACTTTTGGAGAAGGAAGAAAAATAGGCCAAAGCTGAGTCCTACTCCTACCACTTAAGCCAGTGGTTCCCAAACTCTAGTCCTCCAGGTGTTTTGGACGTCATCTCCCAGAAGTCCCAGTTGCCTTGGCCAATGGTCAGTGATTCTGGGAGCTGAAGTCCAAAATACCTGGAAGACCAGAGTTTGGGAAACATCAATTTAAACCCTCCAAAGCCACGGATTAGACTTCCCCATTTTCAGGTTTCAGCAAGTAGGTAAGGATTTTGCCAATATGATTTTAAGTTACTCTGCTCATGATTGCTGCATGCTTTACAACCAAATCATCCTAACCTAAACCAATTCACAATAGGTTTATGAACTGACAGTAGGGGAGAGGCAATTGAAGAATTGCTTGTTCTTCTAACCAAAGAGACAGACATGAGCTGGGTCAGCTGGGCAAGCAAATAGGATTATTTACTAATAAACAAACAAACAAACAAACCACACACAGTTTTGCTGACCTTAAATGAGGATTGGGAATTTGGCTCAAAATGAGGACCAATATTGTCAAGCTGGCAAACATCAACATGGCCAATGTAGGCCAAGTTTCTTACAGCCTTGTCTATGAAGGGTGATGGTGGAGATGGTGGAACACAATTGCTTCAGAATCTATCTACACATGTTTGTAACAAAAAAACAACAACAACCACTTTTGTTGAGTTCTATTATATTTTACAATACTTAATATTTTTTCTGAGGAATGGTATTCTTTTTACAGGTTTTCTTTTTATAACCAAATTTCAGAATGTTGGAAACAGAAAAATGTATATATTTCCTCTAAATGCTTTCTGTAGATTCTCCTTTAGGTCATACAGGAGCCCTGGAAGTGTTTTTTTTTTTTTATTTCATTGGCCTAAGAATCCATCTATGTATATTCTTGGAGGAAAGAGATAAATTTCACTAATTTCTATTATATTTTATATATTTTTTTAAAAAAAGTTTTTTTCTCCTACCAAATTTCAGAATTTGAAAATTTTACATACTACTCCTACATACTTTCTCTTTAGTGCCCATAGCAAATTATTTTGGCTATATAACAGTTTTGAGGGACAGAAGTGATTTCATTGGGACCACAACACAGGAGAAAAGACTAAATCCCCCTTCTGATTTCTCCATAATCTGTATCAGGATCTAGGACCCTTTTCCTGAGGGATCCTGTTTACAACTAGCTTTTAAAGTTTTCTCAAAGAAGAAGAAGAAGTGGCAGCATCAGCATCAAGACTCAGCTTTGACTGCTTTCTCTTTCTTTTCTGTCTTCTAGTAGGTCAAGCCTGATGTTGGAATCAAGCCAGAAGGTCTCAGCTCCAGAAACCTATGCATACAGATACACGAATGCAAACATGTCAATATGCATCTAATATAATATAGTTTGACTTACTTCTTTTTGTGAAAAAATCTAATGAACAGCAGAAACCTCATTTGAAGAACAGTCATGGGTAAAATTAAAAAAAAAACCCCTTTAAAAACTCTGGAATTACCTTTTTCAATAAAATAAAGAAGATGGAGTAGGAAGTAGAAGCTAGTGTAATTAAACTAGAACTCCTTGCTGCAATATATCACAGCTGGTTAAATTTTAAAGTAAAAGCAAAACCTACACTATCTGGAAATCTAACGTTTAATTGCAGTTAAGCAAAGTAGATTTCTTAATGGTAGCCACATTAAAGACTAATAGCATTTGTGGAAAATAGCTTGTCTGGCACTACCTTTTTCCAGATACACTACAGAGAAAATGTGCCTACAAGTAGAACATGTGGATGCCTGTGGTGGTGACAAATACTTTTGCAAGGGACATTAATCAGATGAAATTTAGAAGGCATTTGCTTCTGGCCTTAAACTCTTTGGTCTGGAACAAATTGCATTGGAAATCGCTCAGAATGAAGCCTTGAACTGATAGGGAGCATGTGTGAATACACATCCCTTTACTGTAGGAATTGGTTTCAATGTTTATCGTTCAAACCATCCGGATTAACGTGGTTTCTCTTGGCCTTTCCTGTGCAAGCATACCAACCATTGCAAAGTTGCTTTAAAGGAATGAAAAAAAGATGACAAATAGATTTTTATAAATGCTCCTGACTACCGAGAAACTTAAATGGTAGGCTTAAGTGTTTAATAGAGGATCATGATTTGGTTTTCAGAGAGTGAGAGCAAGTAAAGATTTTGAGACATTTGCTTGTATTGTGATGTCATTTAAAGCAGTACATTTTTTAAATGGAAGTTTAATATATGGGAAGCTTCAGGAAGTTCAGAAAATTCAATTTAATACAATATGGCTTCATACAAAAATGCAATTAAAATTGACAAAGTCATTTTAATGTTTTGTTTTTTTCAAAGCAATCATTGATTTGTAGGCTGGAGATGTAGATGGCTGTGGTTGTTTTGGTACTCAATTTCTGTCGGGAAGTGAATAGCCAGAATGTGTCCCTGTTGGTTCTGTAATACTTTACACCTTTCAGTACCATCAGCCAATATCATCCTTCTAACCTACTTCACTATCACAGGGTTGTATTTGTTCAAAATTCTTCATAACAAATACTACTATATGACTATACTTATATATGGCCTAAATCTCCTACAGGTACCAGTTCCTGACTGATCTTGGAAGCTAAGCAGGGTGAGAGCCTGGATAAAAGACAACTAATGAATAGCAAGTGCTGTAGGCTATATTTCAGGAGAAGGAATTGGCAAAGCCACCTCTGAGTATTCGTTCCCTCAAAAATCTTATGAAATTCATAGGGTTACCATACATCAACAGGTGACTTAAAGGGGCACACACACACAAACTAATTTAAAAACTCACTTTAATTATTTTACTACTTTACTGAACCCTGGTTGACTTTCTTGCATTCAGTAAACAGGCCTTAAGCCTGTTCTATATATATATTTGTGTGTGTGAGTGTGTGCGTGTGCACATATATATGTATGTGTATATATATATATATATATATTTGCAAATAAATAAATAAATAAATATACACAAAAAAACAATTGATTTGAGATAGTGCAAGCCAGTGAACTGAAAAGGAATCTTTCTCTCATTCTCTCTCTCTCTTTCATCCTGTCCCCATTCCTCCCTCCCTCTTTAAAAAAGAGTATTCCTTCTCTCCTTAGTCCCAAGGGGAAAGTAGGAGGAAGAATATACTCTTTTCAAAACCTATGAGCTTACTGTAGCTTCTAGAAAACCAAATCTCCCAAGGTATATAGCTGCTTCCCCATGCGAGCATTCTTTTCCCCTTCTCAGAAATAGGAATGCCAATAGTTTGTCTGAGAAACTGAAAGGACCACCTGCCACTAAGAGACGGAGGGCCACCTAAACTTGAAACTGTGTCAGAGTGTGGCTGAAGGTACATGAGAATACTTTTGTTATTCATACTTAACTTTGTCTCCCACGCCATCTTGTTTTCACTGCATCTATATTTGTAGAATCATAGTGTTGGATGAATTTAAAGGAGAACTTAATGCAAAACATGTTTGAGAAGCAGTATGAGCAGTTCATAACTCTTGAACAGACCAGCTTTTACAACATAAAGCACTATGTTAGAAATAGGAAGCAGATCTGTGAGAGAAAAGCAAAAAGGAAATGATGTTAGATGACAGGTTATTCCAGGCTCACACAAGATGTGACCTTCCAAGCCAAACACAGCCCATCAACTTTGTGTTCTCACCCAGTATATGCTTAACAAGCACTCAAATTTCTCCAGGAACAGTTCTGTGCCTGAAAACACCACCAGTCACATTTTTCGGTGTTTTGGGAGTTTGCAAAAACAAATGCTAGCTGAGCTGGAGTCTAGCATACCTGACAGAATATGTTCAGCATGGTGAGCCACAACATTTACAGGCCAGTGTATTCGTTTATGTCAGAGGTGGGCAGTTGCAGAGGAGGAGGTGACTAATTTTAATCCATTTGAACCCACTGGTAGGATGCCCTTCCACATCTTAAGTTGAAAAGGGGCCAAAAATGTGGCTCAGAAATGACTAGATGGTTCCAACCTCCTGCTTTTTTTTTCATCCATTTTTCAGATTTCTGCTAAGTAATGAGGTGTGTGGGGCTGGTTGAGTTTTCTGGCATAACATTGCTCCTAGAAGAGTTTGAGGGCATTCTCTACACAGATAAGAAAATAGTAGAGCTTTAGTGGGCCCTGGGGAGCTAGTGAAGCTACAAAAATGTTGGGGGCAGCATACAGTCCACACTCTTTCCCCATTCCTTTAGCACAGTGGTTCTCATCCTGTGGGTCCCCAGATGTTCGTGGACTTCAGCTCCCAGAAGCCCTGAGCATTGACCATAGTGGCTGGGGCTTCTGGGAGCTGAAGTCCATGAACATCTGGGGACCCACAGGTTGAGAACCACTGCTTTAGCATGTCTTTAGCAAATGAATGTGGTAATAAGTGAGAATGAAGAACATTTCTTCAGCGATCTACGATGATGCATAAAGGCAGCCAGTTAGAGTTTATTATGGCTATTGATATTCTCTTTTAATACTTTTCCAAAGTGAAAATCAAATGAATAACTATTAATACAAATAGGAAGGCATTGATCTCTTGCAAATAAAACCAGTAGCAGTATATTCAAGGTACGTGGACTTGGGGGATGAATCCCTCACCCATAACTGAAAACCCTGATGTCTTAGGTATCCTGATGTCTTAGATGTTCCTTTAAACTTAAACGTAAATTGACACCAACACCAATTGTAGTTCAGAGCACAATTGTAACATTTTAATGGCACCCCATTTCTGAGCTATGAAAGGAAATTCCATAAATTCTACTGTCAAGATAAGTGGTGACTTTCGAAGAGCAGTCAAGAAATCAGTGAAGAAGTCAGAATTTTTTACTTATGAATTATCTGAGTTCAGTTTTCAACCGGGTAATGAAAGCCTGCATGATGAAGTGGTTTGACCATTGGACTACAACCCTAGAGACCAGAGTTTGATTCCCTACTGAGGCATGGAAACCCACTGAGTGACCTTGGGCACATCACACACTCTCAGCCCCAGAAAACCTTAGGTTCAGCATAAATTGAAAACAGCATGAAGGCACACATCAGCAACAAGTGAAAGTAGAGCTTCTGGATGAACATAGTGCTCTCTGGTCTTGAGAAATGCTTACTCAATATTAGTAGTATTGTAGAGAAGATTCCATAAGAAAGCTAGGGTTTTTTTTAAACAAGGCCACAATTTTTTGTAGGCTTAAGGCATAAGGCTTTTTTAGTTAGAAATCTTGTACATGTAAAATTATTAAATAACACCCATTTTTTTTAAAAAAAAAAAAGATGTAGAAGGGGATTTCCCAAACCACACAATAAATTTTTATTAATTTATTTGGTTATTTATTTATTTAATATCCTACCTTCTGCTTGACAGACAGAAAGTGAGACAGATGAAGCAGCATTTTCAGGGCCCTCTTTTTTCCCTCATTGTACATGGAAACTGTGAGTCTATTGCAAAGTGAGATTAAATCATAATGATTTTTTCCATTTCAAATACGAGAACCTCACATACTGTTGACCACTTAAAAAAAAACAACAAGCCTACAAGTCTCCTAGCTTAGCTCTTCTTCTTCTCAAAATTCTGCAGGGAATTTACCTAAGACAACTTTTAGTTTTTGGTGATACTCCTGTAAATTGTTCACAGAATCACAGGAAATGGCATTAAACTATAGAAGCAAGCCTATTTGTTAGAAATTTGATAACTTCATCCACACATCTACTGCAGAAAGTTATACATGTTGGTTGATTTTCCCTATTACTCAATAAGTCAATGGAAAATATACCCTGAAGGAACCATGAAGTTCATCAGCTATAGCTGAAACTGAAAGGGTTAAATTGTAGAAATTGTTGCTTAAGTAGAAAAATAGAGAAAAATAACATGAGCAGATGTGTCCTTTATCTTATCAGAAGGCTTAGGTATGCGCTTAGCTATGCAGGGAACCTGGGGAGTTTTCGAGGTCAATGTAACCCAGGGAGAGTACTCCCTTGATACCGAAATACATCATTTTGAACTGTAAAGGGGGCCTCTGTAACTTGCAACTTTTCATATATGGTCATACGGTAATCATTTCCTGTACCTGTTTTTGAAAATGTATAAATGTGTGCTGACACCTGACTCTGGGCTCTCAGTCTTTTGGAAATTCATTCCACTGAGATCCGTGCAGTAAAAATAAACTTTTGCTTTCTAATCTGATGAACTCAGTCCCTTGATGAGCTATTACATTTTTCTGGGGCTTGTCCAGATATGCGGGGGCATTTGCCCACTTCGGCGGATGCCAGGGCGTCGGGGCCGTTGCCTCTTCCGATGCGACCCAGGGCACCCCCCGACTTTCTTTTGTTGGAAGGATTGACTTGGAGTGGGGCGACGGCTCTGGCGGTGGTGCTCCTGCCAAAAAACCCGAGGTTGGAGCAGAAAGCAGAACCCTCTCACGACCGTTGGTGAGTGGTCTCCCTGCAAACTCGGGGAGAAGGGGACCTGATCAACCCCTTCAGTCTTGTCTTAGTACCCCACTGTTGTTGTGGGTGAAACCGCGCAGCTTTGGAGGTGGCATAAGAGGTGGGAGGTAGCTTGTTGGTATGAATGTGTGAAAGGAGAGTTGCAAAACGTCGCAGCTCCCACAGCATACTGTTGAGTGTCTGGGTGCTTGGGTCAGCGTGGAGCGAGTGGTGTCTATCCCCCTTTGTGTTGGCACGTGAGATCCTTACCCATGGGCCAAATCCCCTTTTTCTAGTGTGTGTTTTCCACATTGGGGGGAATGGGAGGGGGGCAGAACCAACAAACCCACTGCCCCCCCTCCACCGTACATGGCCCTGTAGCCAGCCCTGCAGTCACCAGCCCTACCCCTGCAACCAGATCTCCTAGAGCAGGGGAAGCCGTGGCCAGGGGATTGGCGACTCTAGCCCAGTTGCCCAGGACAAGGAGGGATCTCCTGATTCCTTTGATTTGAGACAAGGACCGAAAGAAAAAGCCAAAGTTAAAAAAAGATCCAAGCCTCAGGAAAAAGTGGAAGAAACAGATGATTCAGATGAGGAGAGTGGAAATGTAATCACATCACTGCAACAAGTTACCCAACTGGTGGCAGATCCCAATGAAGAAGGAGGGTACCGGCGGGTACTGGTTTATCAATACACTCCTTTTACCTCTTCAGATTTGTTGAACTGGAAGACCCATTACGGGTCATACACTAAGAAGCCTCAAGAGATGATAGAGCTGTGCACTAGCATTATGGCTACTCATCTTCCTACCTGGCAGGATTGTCAACAACTATTGTTGACTTTATTTACCACTGAAGAGAGGAGGATATTGGAGGAAGTGGAGAAGGTAGCAGCAGCAAGCAAGACCAGAAGAGCAGGATGTAAATGCCTGGGTGTGTGAGCGAGTCCCACCATGAACCCACACTGGGATCCAAATGATAACCAGCAATAGGATAGATTAGCGGAATATCGGGCGATACTGCTGACTGGAATCGAGGAGAGCTGTGAAGAAGGCTATCAACATGGCAAAAGTACAGGAAGTGACACAAGGACCCACTTAGGCCCAAGGAGAATATTTTAGAAAGATTGTTAAATGCCTATCGGCAGTATACTCCCCCTAGATCTGGACGCTGCTGAGAATCTCCGGGTGGTGGCTATGTCATTTGCCCTGATATTAGAAGAAACGCCAGAAACAAGAAGGATTTGAAGGAATGAATCTCAGTCAACTGGTGAGCATTGTTCAGAAGGTGTACATAAATAGAGAGCAGGAAGAAAAGAGGGAGTGGGGTGAGGGAATCACACAGTCAGATGATGGTTATCATCAGAGAAAATGAAACTGGCACATGGCTTTCCATTAAAGATTTGACTTTGTTTATTTCAACAGCTGGGCCTTGCAGCCATAGATTCCATGCTCATCTCAGCCTCAACCTCTCCTCTCCAGATGTTTGTGGAATTCAGCTCCCAGAAGCCCCAGCCACTATGGTCAATGCTTAGGGCTTCTGGGAGCTGAAGTCCACAAACATCTGGGGAGCACAGGTTGAGAACCACTGCCCTAGACAGAGAGAGATGAAAATGAGGAAGAGGAATCAACCAAAGTAGAGGAAGAGAAGCAAATAGAGGAAGAGTAGTGGATGGAAGATATGAGCAAGAGGCAGATGAAGGATTCGAGGACTTCATTGGACTGACTAGAATGGAACATTACGATTAGGACAGACCGAGGCCCCTTGCTCTTGGCCCCAGGGAGCCTGTGGTCACAGCACCAAAATTGGGGGCCCAGCCATCCCTATGATGGTGGACACGGGCGCTACCCGTTCCGTACTAAATTCAGCAATAGCCCCAAAAACTGAGAATGCCATAAGAATTGTGGGAGCCGCAGGGAAAATGGAACAACACCCTCTAGAAAAAAGGATTGTGGATTTAGGGAAACACCATGTTACTCACCAGTTTTTATATTTACCAAATTGCCCTGTGCCCTTATTGGGTTGAGACTTGTTGGCTAAATTGAGAGCCCAGATTTCCATTGAAGAAGATGGGATGATGGAGATAAATTTCAGGGGGCCAAAGAGTATCTGAATAACTTGCCCAATGGAGGAAGAGTGGTGAAGATACCATATCATGGTTTGTCATGAACAACCTACTGCATTTGGACCCAAGGAGTATGGGCTGAAAGACAACTCTCCTGGGTTAGCCCAGTTCGTGGCCCCCATAATAGTGGAATTAAAGCCAAATGCTGTGCCTATTCATGTGAGGCAGTATGATTTGCCCAGAGAAGCCCTGGAAGGGATCCAGAAGCATTAAAAATGGTTGAAGAAATACAACATAAATTCGAGAATATCGCTTTCCATGGAATACCTGTGTTGAAGCCTGGAATGAAGGAATCTGACAGTTCAAGACTTGAGGATGGTAAATGAGGCTACAGTGACCCCGCCAGGATCATTACAAACCCATATGTTTTAATGGGACTAGTTCCATCCACAGCTACTCACTTTACTGTTTTGGATCTCAAAGATGCCTTCTTCTGTATGAATGAGGACCCCTCAAAGCCAGGAAATATTTGCTTTCCAAATGGAAGACAGTGTTATGGGCCAGAAGACCCAGTTTACATGGTGTCGCTTGCCCTAGGGCTGGAAGAACTCACCTACAATCTTTGAGTCTTGAGTCAAGACTTGAGAAGATTCCGATCTGAACCTGAGAAACGAGTCTTGCTGCAATATGTAGATGACCTGTTGTTGGCAGCTACCAGTGAGAGGAAACCCTAAGGAGGCCACAGTGGAGTTGCTCCAGCTTTTGTGGGAAGCAGACTACAACGTATCTAAGAAGAAGGCCCAGTTGTGTCAGACAGAAGTGCAATATCTGGGATTCCAGGAATTGAACACCAAAGGAAAGCAAGCTCTAGGCCCAGAAAGGAAGGGGCTGTGTGTGTCTCCTAGAGCCCCAGAATCGGAAGATGGTGCGAGAATTCTTGGGTGCAGCTGGGTTTTGTAGAATTTGGATTCCCAAATTTTGCAGTGATGAGTAAACCCTTATATGAAGCTACCAAAGGTCTGGAGACATCTGAATTTGTGTGGGGAAAAGAACAGAGAGCCTGGGAGCAGATAAAGAAGGCACTGATGGAAGCTCCAGCGCTGGGCCTGCCAGATGTGACAAAGATGTTCACTCTATATGTCAATGAGAAGAACGGAATAGCAGTGGAGGTATTGACACAGATGTTGGGATCCTTGCATTGCCCTGTGGTGTACCTCTCTAAGCAGTTAGATCCGGTCACCAGAGGATGGCCTGGGTGCCTAAGAGCTATAGCGGCAACTGCCTTGTTGGTAAAAGAAGCAGACAAGCTAACCTTAGGCCAGAATCTGATGGTAAAGGTCCCACATTCTGTATTGGCCCTAATGGAGTACAAAGGCAATTATTGGTTCACAAATAGCCAAATGTCCAGTATTAGGGAATGTTATATTGAAAACCCCAGAGTGAAGTTGGAATTGTGCACCACCTTGAACCCCGCAACGTTACTCCCAGTAGAGTCTGGGAATGCACTTCATGATTGCCTTCAAACCATGGATGAAGTACATTCAGAGCAGATAGAACAGCGGGACACCCCATGACCCCATCCTGATGTCACTTACTATACAGATGGAAGCAGCTTTATACAAGAAGGAAAGCGAAAGGCCGGATATGCAGTGGTCACAGCAGACAAGACAATAGAAGCCAAAGTGCTACCTGTTGGCACTTGGACCAAGGCGGACCTCATTGCCCTGATTAGAGCTTTGGAGCTAGCTGAGTGACTTACTGTAAATATATACACAGATTCAAAGTATGCCTTTACTACCCTACATGCGCATGGAACACTGTACAAAGAAAAATGACTGATGGATTCCTGGGACTAGAGATCAAATATGGGAAAGAAATAGAGTATCTATTAGAAGCTGTATGGGCTCCTCATAAAGTTGCTGTGATGCACTGTAGAGGATATCAGAGAGGACAAGAGCCAGTGTTTGCAAGGGAACCGAAAAGCAGATGCAGCTGCAAAGGAGGCTCCGGAACAGGAACCAGAGAATGAAATGGAAGATTGGCCCGAGAGCTGGTAACGCCACTTTTCCAAATATCATTACGTGGCCAGACCCCTAGATACACTCAGCAGGAAAACGAGAGGGCTGAAAAGAACCTGAGGGCTATATATGATAAAGATGGCTGGTGGGTCTTGCCAGATGGAATACTGTATATACCTCAATCCATGGGATGGTCAGTTGTGCAGAAAGTACATGAAGCCACTCGCTTGAGAAAGACAGCGTTAGCCCAGCTGATAGCAAAGGATGTGTTTATAGATGGAATAAGCCAGTATACCATGTTGGCATGCTCATGATGCCAAACTTGTGCTTGGAACAACTTGCACCAGGGACCAAGGGGGAAGACAACATCAAGGATCTACTCCTTTTGAATCCCTAGTGATGGATTTCACAGAGATGCCAGGACAATATCGGTACATGTTGGTAATGGTATGTACTCACACAGGGTAGGTTGAAGCATATCCTACCAGGACCGAGAAGGCAAAGGAGGTAGTACGGGCCTTGCTCCAAGACATCATACCAAGTTATGGGTTACCCCCTCCACACTGGATCCAACAACAGCCCAGACTTTGTGCATGGAGTAATCAAGAGTCTGGCAGAGATCCTTGGAATCACCTGGAAGCTACATTGTGCATACAGACCCCAAAGCTTGGGGAAGGTGGAGAGGATGAACAGAACATTGAAGACCCAACTTGCAAAATTGTGCCAGGAAACAAAACTCAAGTGGTTAGATGTACTCCCGATAGCACTCCTGAGGATAAGATGCATCCCTTATCAGACAACTGGGCTAACTCCATTTGAAATGTTGTATGGGAGACCCCTGGCCATTCTAAAAGGATTGAGAGGGGACATCCAGGAATTGGGAAATTTGTCCCTCCAAGAAGAGGTGCAAGCATTAGGGAAAGCTCTAGAGAAGGTTAACGCCCATGCTTTGGAGGTTAGGCAAGTTCCTTTACCTCACAAAGGCACATTCCTTCCAACCTGGGGAGGAGGTGTGGGTTAAAGATTTAGAAAGGAAAGCCCCAATTAGCAGGATGAAGAGGGCCATACCAGGTGCTGTTAGTTACCCCCACTGCAGTAAAAGTAGCAGGGCTGAAACCTTGGATACATTACACTAGGATAAAAAGAGCATTTACTGACTGGACTGTAATCTCATCACTAGAAAACCCTCTGAAATTGAAATTGTCCAGACAGAAAAGGGGGAGAGAAGATTCAGACTAGACTCTGCTGTGATCATACCAGGGAACTGACTCCTCTACGCACAGTCAGATCCGCAACAGGTGAATGAAAACCTAGCCTAGACCCTACTGCTGCCACACATCTGGAGGCTGGTAGCTCTGGGTACCAAGTAGGAGCCCCTCAGCATCTGCAGAGGAAGAAGACTGGGACTAGGCCCTGTTATAGTCACTCCGGAAGCTGACTATTCTACACACGGCTAGATCCCCTACGGAGGATGACGATAAGGAGAATGTACGCTAGTGACTTAGTAATAATAGTCATGTACATATTCTTTGGAGTTCTAATCTTGGTATATCTCTTGTATATGTATAGAGGGTATTTGTGTGGGATAAGCAGATTTGGGCCCCTGTTTGACTCCAAAAATGAAGTGGATAATGCTGATAGGGGTGTGGGGCATAGTGTGTGGAACAATTGAGGCTAACTGGTTTAAACAACACACTGCACACATGTTCCAACAACATAGACCTAATGTTACTCTCATTTATGAACACCCACAGACCGTAGTGGACTTTGGGTTCATGTCCTCCCTCATTAGTGAACCTCATTAGTGGTTGTAGGAGACCTACAGTCAGCATAGAGGGAATCCCAACATGTTTGCCAAAGTTGACAGTAACATAAACAAAACTTGATTTAGGCGGTTGAAATTTTATACTTATTCTCCCGAATATGTTTTCTGCTGTCACCACAGTGGAACATGGAATTCTAAGTGAAAAGGATATATAAAATACTCCTCATTTATGGTAAATTGGGAAATTATTCAGCTTGCAATGACAGGTTTTATTTGTATGGCTCATATAACAATTCCTATCAACCCAAGGTGGGCTTAAATGAAACCAGCTTTGGAGATTTGTATCCGGAATCCCCTATGTTCACTCCTAATTATACAGGGTTCCGGATTGATGACTTTGAGATCCAAATCTATGGTTCTATTTTGATGGATGGGTCATCAATTACCACCCAGGGACTTACCAGTGTGTGAGAATTGGGTATATGACCTTACCTGTCCAAGTTTTCCTACCAGGACAACCAAAACGGACCATTAGGAAAAAATGGGACCTAGTGGGACCACTGGGTAGCCAATGTGAAGATTTGGTCATTGTGGGAAAGCAGTTGTCTATGAGTGAAGGTAGTAGAGTAGGAGATGGACTAATCACAGGGGTCCTTACTCTGGGATCCTATCCAGGAATTGTGGCTCAAGAAAATTGTAAGAGCATATTAGGATTGACCTGTAGATTGGAGAAAACCATAAATGCAACTGGGAAGTTGGTATGAGCCCTCCAGCAAGAAATTGAAGAGCTTAATCAGTTACTATTACAACATCGTATGGCCCTGGATTACTTATTAGCCAGGAAAGGGGGGTTTTGTTCTATAGTCAAAGGAGGATGCAGGGTCACCTTCCATGATCTCAACAAGACTGTAGAAGATGAAATACAACACTTACAAGGGTTAATACAAAACAATGACAATGGCATTAGCAACCTCTGGGACTGGTTAACTTCCTGGCTACCAGATTTTAGTTGGCTGAAAACTCTGTTTCTAAGTATTGTACTTTTGATTGTAGGAGGATTCCTAATAATGGTGTGTATTTCTTGTGCCATGAAATGTGTACACGCCTTTCTCTCTCAAGCTGTGGAGGGGAAGGCAGCTCATTTTGCTGTTATGGCCCAAAAGCAAGCTTAAGTAGAGTATGCTCAAATTGCAATGGAATTTGGCATAAAGGGGGGGATGAAATGGTTAAATTGGAGAAGTTGTTGCTTAAGTAGAAAAATAGAGAAAAATAAGGTGAGCAGATGTGTCCTTTATCTTATCAGAAGGCTTAGGTATGTGCTTAGCTATGCAGGGAACCTGGGGAGTTTTCGAGGTCGGTGTAACCCAGGGAGAGTACTCCCTTGGTACCGAAATACATCATTTTGAAACTGTAAAGGGGGCCTCTGTAACCCGTAAACTTTTCATATATGGTCATATGGTAGTCATTTCCTGTACCTGTTTTTGAAAATGTATAAATGTGTGCTGACACCTGACTCTGGGCTCTCAGTCTTTTGGAAATTCATTCCACTGAGATCCCTGCAGTAAAAATAAACTTTTGCTTTCTAATCTGATGAACTCAGTCCCTTGATGAGCTACTACAAAACAATCACCTAAACAATGCCAGTGCAGGAAGTCCCAAGCCACAGTCCTCAGCGTAAAGCCTGGGGACCCTTGCAACTGTACTATTACAGCACTTTGATTCCACCTTAACTGTGGTGGCTGCATCCTGTGGAATCCTGGGATTTGTAGTTTGGTTAGAGGCACCAGAGGAGCTTTGACGGAGGATTCTAAAGGTTGCCAATCCCAGGATTCCATAAGATGCAGCCACAGCAGTTAAGGCAGAATCATGGTACTATAATTGTGTGGTATGAAAGACAGCCACACTACACTACACTACAAAATTCCATGGATTTACAGAGAAAAAACAAAGTTAAAATCCTTTGATTCCTAAAGTTCTTCCCTTAGAATCAAGGGCATTCTCCCAAGTTCTGCTTCCATGTATCTGGGCTTTCCCAAACTATGGAATTTCCTCCAGCTTTTATGTAGCTGATGGCAGACATATCCAGCTTCATGAGTCATATCATTACAATGGTAACCAGTTGCTCCCATGTCAGTGCGTGTAATATCTGCTCTGGTTTTATTCTGAACTTTAATAGAGCTACCCAAGGTGTTGAATCCTGAACCCAAAATAAGTTTAGCACCTTGGACATCACCATTAACATTCATCCTAAAACCTAAAGTAGATTCACTGTTCCACTGACATAGCTACATAGTTCCACTAGCTACCACTGTACCACTGGCTGAGACTATTTTTCTCCTCCCCTATCTTTAGTCAGATTTCTTGTCATGTTTGTTTTTTCCTGGCTTTGGATCTACTCCAGGTAGGTAAACCCTGATGCTATTATTTTTGAAAGAGCCCTTTCTGGGAATCAATGTTTTCAGCTTGAATCCGGATGAATCAATGGAACTTAGAGTAGTGTCAGGGTAGAGCTTTCTTATGGTTCCATCACTATCACAAGCCCATCTAGTGAGGACATGGGAGATAACCCTCACAATGGCTTCTTCCAGGCTGTGGAACTTCCTTCCATAGGAGGTCCAGCTAGGCCTCTCCTTGGTGTCTCTCCATCAGCAGGCTAACACATTTCTGTTTAGACAGGCCTGATTTGTAATGGCAGTAGGGTATTTGAAAATTGTGTGCTATTGTTTTTCTCTTATATCCTTTCAGATATGTTTTAAATATATTTTAAACTGATTTAAACATGTAACTTTTATGGTAATTGTTCTTTATTTTTTAACTTTTGTAGAATACATTTTTAGTTCAGCTTTTCTTTTCAATTGTTGTGAGCTTTGAATCACAAGCCAGGTGAAAGACAGGCTATGAACTGAACAAATAAAACAAATAAAATAAATTACCGGGTCTCATTGATACAGTGGGTCCACCCTAGTTTAGACTAGTGACTGGATTTAGGCCTTTGTTTGGAAGACAAAATTCCATTTGTTGTATGACTGCAGTCTTTCTCCAAACTAAATGTAATTAAGCATAGCAGTGAATTCAGCCCGAACACTAATTACAGTATACCCTATTTAGCTCCAGTTTAAAGCCTGGCCTTCAAAGAAATAAGAACTGTATATTCCCACTACTTGAACTAATCTTAAGCAGAGACTTTCAATAGAATTTCTACCAAGCATAATTATAGGATTATTATGGTCATCCTATATTTGGGTCATAAGGTATGCACAAAGAGTTAAACTACAGATCTTTTCTGCATTCTGCAGGGAAACTGTCTTCTTGAATAGAGCCCAGGGAACTTCTGCACAGAAAATAATAAATTCAGCAAATAGTCAAGGTTTAATGAAACTTGTATAAACTGGAGCAGGAGATGAACAAGGACAAAAGAGAAGATAATTGTATATGGTTATAGATTAAAAAAAAACACCCATAAACTGGAGCTTTCCCCCCTGCTGATAGGAATAGCTGAGCTGTCAAATTTGCCTCCACAGAGAAAAGAATAGAATGAGTCAGAATCAAACAGTCGACTATCAGAGAACAGAACTGTCTGGTATTGTCCTCTGGGCCTTTCAAAGCAATCATGGAGGCTTATCCTTTCCATCTTCATTTTCAAAAGTGCTGGCACCCCTTTACAGAAATCTCAAGGCACTAAAGCTTGAAGACTGCTGCATCACAAAACCAGGGCTTAGCAATAGCTGTTTGTTTATTTCTCTCCCTCCTCCTTCGTTCTACCCTTATTGATTGCCCAGAAGTCGCTGTTAATATAAATATCCTTTTTTTTCCACAACTGCTAACCACTCTATCCTAAACATTATCCATTTATGCCCTTCCCTGTCAATGTAAGGTGAGAACAGTGGATTGCCATGAGAACTCTAAATAGAATATTGGAGATCCAGTTTGGTATACCAGCTTGAACTCCTTGCCAAAACAAACAAACAAATAAAAATCTGTTATTGTCCTTCTCTTGGTAAAAATGGTGACCAGAAATGAGATCACATTTATTTATTGAATTGCTACTTCTACTAGCCATTGTGATTGGTATACAGTCAAATACATAACTGCTTTGAGGACTGGCTGAGCAAGTGCACTGCATAGGAAGTTCAAGTGGCAAATTGGCCCTTGTTGCTTACATGGTTGTCCACCTCTGGGTTAGGGTGTTGGACTAGGACTGAGGAGATCTGGGTTAAAATCCCCCCAGAAGGGCATAAATCTCACTGCCTTCTCTTGGGCTGGTCATTAGTTTTTAGGTTATCTTGTATGCTTTATATGAGATTAAAAATATGGAGGTGGATGAAGTATGTCCCTTGGTGGAAGGTGCTGTGTGTTGATGTTAGGTTCAAGAAGCTGTAGCTGCATACATGTACCTATTTAAACCCTCACACCTAGAGACTGGTTCGATTTTTTTTAAGACAATTTTGAGGTAGAATTTAAAGAACAGTTCTATACAGTGGTGGTCCTGTATCTTAAAGATTGTTGTTGTTGTTGTTGTTGTTGTTGTTGTTGTTGTGTGTCAAGTCATTTCCCTAAGGTGAACCTATCATGGGGTTTCCTGGGGCTGAGTGTATGTGATGCATCCTGGGTCACCCCGTGAGTTTCCATGGCTGAGCTGGAAATGGAACTCTGGTCTCCAGGGTCATAGTCCAGTGCTTAAACCACTACACCATGCTGGCTCTCTCTAAAACAGGGGTGGGGGAAAGCAGATTCCCTGCTCCATTTTCATGGAAGCCACCAACCAACCAGCCTATTGATCTATTGTATGTATACCAGCACTTCCATTTCTCTAGAACTATTTTCAGACTTTATTCTTATGTAATAAAATAAAATAGCTACCATGATTATGAGTATTGTGAATGTTTTAAATGTTAAATGGTAATTTAGGACAAATAAACTTTTTTCAAATAAATTTTTATGTATTTCTTTATTTTATCCTTTAGAAATAAGAAATAATCCTTTAGAAATGTTGCATGAAAATACCTGCAGAATAAATAAATGCTTACCTCTTACTTCAGGCAAACAAGCTTGCTTTCTTGTTGACTAGAGAACACAGTCCACAACTGAAAGTAATAGTGAAAGGTAAGGGAAAGGAAAGTCCAAGGGATGGAATCAAATTCCAGCCCATAATAAAACATTGTATATATTTAACTCTTTAAAGGACATGTTACCTATGCACGTTCTACTCCACCCACCCAAATCCAGGATTTTACTAACTGTGCACGACCTCTGATGGAGGTCTTCCATACCTTGGAGTGCACTGCGTCATCTTTAATTTTTCAGTTCCACACCTCAATCCGCACAGAGATGCCTCCAACTGTTGTTGCATGTGCTTTTTAAAAACTGGAAAAAATGTGGTCTTGTTTTCCCTGAACCACGCTATCGCGTACATGCTCGCTTATGTAGAAGCACAGATACGCGCTGATTCACCCATGAGATCAACGGAGCCATGGGCATGGACAGCTTCAGCAGTTGGTCCACCCCACGAAGAACAAGACGGCGCCATTTTTTAATCCTCGGAGAGCGGTTAAGAATCACAGCAGGAAAAAAGAAAAAGGATTGCAGGTACGTAGTTTGGGGGTTTTTTTTCTTTATTTTTCACTTTAAAATGCGTACTGCAATATGTGCATGGGGCTGTCGGAGGTTCAGGAGGCTGGGGATATGCGGTTGGGGGGCCCATGGCTTGGGGGGGCTGACTTGGGAAAGTCTTGGGAAAGTCTCCTCCTGAGTAATCTCACCATTAAAACCTCAGGAGAGAATGCTGGATGTGGGAGCCAGGGGGCTGTGGCAGAGGCGGGGGGGCCCTTCGCTGTCCAGCCTTGAGGGCACAGGACAAGGGCAGTGAAGCCTCGCTGTTAAATTATTGTTACTGGCGCTTTCGCTCGGGAAAAGCGCTGTGGGGTTCTCATGCCTCTCGCCCTGAAATGCCCAGATCATGGGGGCAAACGAGGCAGGGGGGCCTTTGCAGCAGAGGGCAGAATGTGTGTGGTGGAAGGGGACATGGAGTACTTCATGGAATTGGGTTCGCAAAAGGCAAAGGAACTGAGTTTGCAACAGGCAAAGGAACTGCATTTGCAAAATGCAAAATGCAAAGGAATTGCAGTTGGAAAACTCAAAGGGATTGCAATACTTTGGCAGAAGAAGGAGACTGCAAATTTCAGGGTTCACCCGTAGCATGGCTTTTTTTTTTTTTTTTTAAAGTCAAGGAGAATGAATGAATGAATGAATGAATGAATGTGTGGCGCCGCAAGGGTTAACCGCGAACTCACCCCTCCTTCTTTCTTCTCCCCCTCCCTCCTCCTCTTCAGCCGCTTCTTTTTAACTCTCTCTCTCTCTCTCTTTCTCTCTCTCTTTTTTTTAAAGAACGCCATGCTGGGATTGGTGGGAAGTTGGAGCTGGTGACAGGAGCGGGTGTGGCTCCGGCGGTGCTTTCTCCCCACTCGCCTGACTGCTGGCCCACTCTGATCCTCTGCAGCACCTTCTTCCCTGCACCTGGGGCCGAGCCGGGCTGTGCACATCCACCTCCTCCCCTCCCTTCCTGGCCGTCTCGTCCGAGGGTCCGCCGGGTGGCTCAGGGTGGGACGATGCTGCGCCCGGCAGGGTGGGTGGCGTGGGGGCTGCTGATACTCTGGAGCGGCCTCCTCTGCCAGCAGGTGTCCGGCCTTCGCCACAAGGTGTTCTGAAACTCCAGCAACCCCAAGTAAGGAAAAGGAGAGAAAGGGGGGGAGGTTGAATTTTGGGGGCACCCCTTCCTCCTCTCCTGAGAAGGAGACTCCCTTAAAATTGCACTGTTTTAGGCCTCTGTGATCCTCAAAAAAGCAAAACACCTCCCTTTTCCCTCGAAGGCCCCGCATTCCCTAAAATGTGCTTCCTCCCCTTGTCTCCCCGACTTTCACAAAGCAATCCCCCTTCCACATCTGTCCTTGTGTGGGACGCTGGCATTTTCTTTGGTCCCTTCCAAAAGCCTTTTTGCGGGGTGGTGCGGAGCGGGGAGGACTGGAAGAGAGGAGGGGGCGAGGATTCAGGACCCTTCCCCAAAAGAGTGGGAGAGGCACCCCAGATGTGCGTTGCTTCTTCCCTTCACTCGCCCGCCTTCCCAGGCCCGCTGCTTTTAAAGTTTCTTGGGCTGGAAGAGGTTAAACGGCCAAGGGGGAAGAGGAGGGGGCGAACCAGGGCCAGGGGGGCTGCCTGCTTGGCTGCCTCCTTCCCTTGCCTGTCCCCCTCCTCTTCCTCCCCTCTTGCTCCATGTTGCGTGCTCAGCATCTCCTTTGTCTGGAGGCTTCCAGGTGCCTCCTGCCCGCGCGTCCCTCTGCCAGTGAAAGCCTGCTGTCAGCCCACGGTTCAGTGCTCAGGTCCCCCTTTTGGAAGAGCTGGGTTGTTGCCCATTAAGGCCACCCCACCCCACCTTCCTAAAGCTCTCTCCACAGGTGCACAATGGGACGTGTAGTCCTCCCTGTGGTGACAGTTTTGCTGAGCTTTGGTGAAATTGAAAAGCGTGCGCGTCCCTGCAGTAAGTAGGGGCTAAAGCAGGGACTGTCCACTGACAAACGCCCCCTCCCCCAGGGAAAAATGGGACATGGAGTACTTCCCGGCCAGACAAGGTTCCACACCTTGATAAATTAATCACGATCACAAACAGCCCTTGAATGACCCTGGCATCCCAATTATGCTAATTGCTCACTAACAGAGATTTGTTGTCTTTCTTTCCAGCTCTGTCATCCTGGCCATCATTGACTGCACAAGGGTCGACCGTTCCAGATGAGACTGTTAGGCAAAACACAATGCATGATTTTGATTATTAATAAAGTTTTTTTGCCAACGGTTTGACGCATATGTTACCTAGAAATATGTGAACAGAAGAGGTGAACAGAAACCCACAAAAGCATAAACATTGCCAGAACATGGCGCCGCACCTTTCCTTTGCCATAGCAAAAGTACACCTGTTCCCCCAGTTTTTACAGTGCAGAGGAACAGAGATGACCAAGCCATAAGTCACCCGCTGAAAATAAAAAACTCTCAATAAATGAATTTATAATAAAGGGATTGTCACAGAACTGTTTTGGGCTGAGAGAGTGCCACCACAGGTGAGGGAGGAAAGGAAAAGAGAGGGAGGGAGGGAGGGAGGCAGAGAGGGAGGTAGGGAGGGAGGCAGGGAGGGAGGGTGGAGGGAGGGAGAGAAAGAGGCTGGTGGTGTGCTGATTGCTGTGTGTGACCTGCCCAGGGATTGTGACAGAACTGTTTTGGGCTGAGAGAGTGCCACCATGGGTGAGGGAGGAAAGGGCGCATCTCTGTGGCTCTTCTCTCCAGGTGGGGATGCAGATGGTCAGCTATTTCGAAGAGGATGGCTCTGGTCATCCAGAAGTGGTAGAGCCACTGGTCGTTGTCCCATTTCGCCAGGACCTCTTCGGCCCACCACGTCCTGCGCATCCTCTCCCGAACCCACCATCTTCTGGGGCGTGGCACACGCCGTGAGGAGCCTCTCAGCAGGGGCGCATAGAAACTGTCATCAGACTCATGGTCCTGATAAAGCCTGGACCTCCTCGCTCTATCTCTGGCCCACTGGCCTTGCATTGTGGCCAGCACAACTCCCAGAACCATCATAAACGGTCCCAGGAACCTGGCAACGTCAGTCATAACCTCGTCCTCCATTGCAAAGCCAGAAAGCAGAAAAAAGAACGGGCAGGAAAAACCAATGCAACTAGATAAAACTCAAGCCGAAAAGGAGGGAGGGGCGGGGGGAGGAGTCATGGGAGGACCTAGGTGGCTGTGCGTACATGCGCACATGAGCACGTATGTAATGACACACGGAGCCATTTTTTTTAAAAAAAAAACAGCCAATCACAGAAGGGGGCGAGGTTATGAGAGTAACGGGAGTGGTCATGACGAGAACGTGTGGATCTATTAACCCACGCTAGACCGGTTCAAGCTAGAGCTGTATGGATTCAAAGCATGCGTTAGTACAGATACAGAAAAAAACAGAAAAAAAAACGGCTGGAACCATCACAGTGCAATTTCTTCTCCTCGTGTGGAAAGGGCCTGTGATCATGGAAAGTCTGTCCTTAGTCAAGCAAAATCTTAAGTGAGCAAACTTTGATAGACTCTTTCAAATGAAATTTACTCTGCCTTATTCCCAGAACTTTTAGAAGGTCCTACTCTTAAACTGTTTCTGTTCTTAAAACAGGATATCATTCTTTAAATGGAGGGGGTCATTGTCTGACATGTCACAAATTAAATAGACAATGTTCCCTAAAAAGTCCAGGGGAGGAAATTGTAGATACAAGAATGCTTCCTGACCAGAGAGGTTTCTGCCTATAAAGACTTCTGTAGAATCACCCAGAGATTACTTCTTGTAGACCAGAAGAGCTAGCATGGTGATGCACCTCATTAGCCTGGGGTATCCCAAGAATTGCTTGGGGTCATGATTTATTCTATGGGATCTCCTTTAGTTAGAGAATTTATTTAATATATGTAAGTCTTTCCTGATGTCTAATAAATCTCTCATTGCTTTCACCCACTACTATGTTTATCCCCCCCACCTACACACACCATATACTACAAGAACCAGCCTCATTTGGTGTTATGCAAATCACAGTCCAGGGATGGGGGTGCAGTGCATTCATTTACCCCACCTTGGCTACAGGGCTGCCTTGAGGGAGATAAATATTGTACACACACACACGCACACACACACACGCACATATGTATATACACTCACACAGACACAACCTTCTAGAGCAGTGGTTCTCAACCTGTGGGTCCCCAGATGTTTGTGTACTTCAGCTCCCAGAAGCCCCAGCCACTATGGTCAATGCTCAGGGCTTCTGGGAGCTGAAGTCCACAAACATCTGGGGACCCACAGGTTGAGAACCATTGTTCTAGAGAAACAACTTTCTAGAATTTACATGTGAAGTATCAATTGTAGTCTTTATATATTTCTGTTTAAATATTCACCCTTAAATATTATGGTGTAGAGATGAAGAAATAGAAGTGCAATTAACCTCACAAAGAATTGAGAACAACCTGATGCAAGCAATCTCATTATCTCTGTTACAGATTCAGACAATGTAATGGGACCAGCATGTGGTTTGAGAGGAAAAAAAAACAGAATGTTCTTGCACAAAGCCATGCCTTTTTGCAAGATCACTTTGGCCAGGGCCAAGGCCAAAGTTCATGGCAGAAAGATCCACACGTAGCACTTCCTTCAACATTCAGCATATATGCTGTTAGCTATCATAATACACAACTAAAGGCCCACACAGCATTGCACACAAGATGCATTTATTTCTTTGTTGTTTCTCTCTCAGCTTGATCACATATCTCATAGTCATACAGAGATATAATATGTCAGAAGAGGCTGTGATTCTCCGTGAAAGGAGCACAGCTTGGTTCTTTGTTGATGTTTGGGTGCAGCTCAGGTGGCTGGTAGTCATGGGCAACAATATTTCAACTCTTACTCAAAGGGAAGCTGCAAGATGTCACTTGAGCAGTCAATCCATAGACAGTGCAGAGACAGCAGACATGTAATTATAACTTATGGCCAGTCTTTTCTAATCATTTTTTTCCCTGTGAGATACTTAGCAATACTGGAATTATCAAACACTAGTTCCAGAGCAAGGTCAATAAAAACAGCTCTAAATTGAGAGATACAATATTCATCATGCCTGTACCTCAGCAGCATTCGATATGTTCTATTCACACCAGGAGTTGCTGTTGTCCAATGTGAGCACAAATGCCTGCAATAAAGGGCTTTCCTGCCCCCTTCATTTTGGAAGATGCTGGTGTTCCTGTCAACTTAAGCTACCTCAGACCACTCAAGCCTTGTAACAGCAAACTTGTATTAATCTGTAAACGTGGCCCAGTTATACAATCCAGAAGCAAGCTACCTAGAAATAATCTGAAATGAAGTGTTGGAAAATCTTTAGACTCTGTTTACTCAAGAGCTCCATTTAGACGTAAACCAGGAGTCATTAGACACAAACCAAATGCTTTTTAGGACTATAGAGGAAGTTTTGCTATGTTTCAGTGGTCCCTTTGATGTTTTAGACCTGGGAGACCCATTTTTTAAAAGAAGGACTGATCTGGAAATGAATTTTGGGTCACTTCTTGTAAAAAAAGGCCTTTCAGTAGCTCAAGAGTGGCCAAAAACATGGCAGTCTAGGGGATGGGCAAAGAGTTATTGCTGTTGTTCTTCTTGCCAGTGGTGTGACATAAGTATGACCCTTTAAGTCTCCTCTGGGGCCAATGTAGCAAAACTGTTTTGTTGCCCAAACTAAACACTAGCAGAAGCAAGTGTGGGAAATACAGGGCTACCCCCTGGGTTTTTTGCAGTCTACCATCCCTTCCTAGACTTTCTAGACGATCTCTATGGGGCTCTGGGAGACATATGCAGCCCATCTGCTGCAGTTTGCCCACATCTTCTGTATAAGGTTATGTAGACAACATTATTGCTATATAGAATAATTGATTAATCAATGCAATTTTTTTTGAAGTGAGACTTCTTATTGGCAGGGCCACCTTACACATTAGGCACTTTAGGTCTAGGACCTACAGAAATTTTGGGGCTACAGACACAGGGTTTTAGGGACTATGAAAACATTCCTAGTGGTACATCAAGATGAGGTGGGGAGTCAAATACAAGAGTGCCTAGGGTCTGTGAAAACCTTGATGAGGCCCTACTTGTTGATGCTTTCATTTCAGTTTAATTAGGCTTTGTATTATAGACAAAAAATCAGTTATCTGTTTTCTATGAAACTATCCTCTGGACAATGTTGTTTTTCTATCAACATTGCCATTAAAACAGTTGAGCAAGCACACAGATCCTTTCTGACAAGCCCTGGGAAGTCTTACCATCACTCCATTATTTCCTGTGTCCTGCTTATTTTGTCTGTATAAAATGTATTTTTTGTGTACTGGTTGGAAGTCTTTTCCAATTAGATTTTTCCCATCTTGTCAGTGTTACCAATATGTTTTGTGCCTTGCCATGTCCAAAGCAATCTGCTGAGTTAAGTGTGCATTTCAGCCAGGAATGTCATGGAGTGTGAACTGTGGGAGAAGAAAAATCAGCAAAATGCTAGTGTCAGAGAAGAAAAACTGTGAAGCTCAGAAAGCTCTTAGAAAAGCCTTCCTGTTTCCAGGGGCAAAAATCTAGCCAGTCATCATGATTCTTAAAGAAAAGCTCTCAAGAAAAAAAATAATGAAATTTTACCTCATTACCAACATCCTCTTTTTATGGGCATGATCCAGGTCCAACTGTAGCTCTTCATTCTGGTTTTGGTGATAGATTGTGTGGGATTGAGTTCAATAGTTCTTGTTTTATTCAGAGGTGGGTTAGAAGAAGCTTACCTAAATTCTCTAAAACCACGAGATCCTGTCTGATCTTGGAAGCTAAGCAGGGTCAAACCAGGTCAAACCTCCCAAATGGATGGGAGACTGGCAACTAATTCCAGGTGCTGTAGGTAATATGTCATACAAAGGAAATGGCAAACCACTTCTGAGTATTCTTTGCTTAAGAATATCCCCCCCCCCCCAAATCATGGGGTTGCCATAGGATGACAGGCAACTTGAAAGCACAGAAACAAACTGGTTAGCGGAAATAATAGGCAGAGATCATGATGCAAAGATACCAGGAGAAAATGGAGACAATCCAGCTAGGTATTATAATGGCATCACTGATTTCTGATTCTCTGTTGAAATTAGAGAGGTCATCACAGGCAGTAACTTGCCTCCTTTGGAAAACAAGTTTGTCTAGACTGTGATGTTTGATTCATAATACATAATTAATACATAATACATAATAATAATATAACTAGATATTCTCTAGGTTGAATGTAAAAACAGATTCCAGGCAGCCACCAGGCAGGTTTGTTTGTGTACAGTTTAGAAGCTTATTGCATTTATAATTAGTTTGGAGGCAAAATTTGGGAAGGAAAATTGACATACTGTACAACTGTCAGCTGTACTGACAGTTCCTGTTAATCCTTTCTTGTCCTATTTTGTCAATTGCTTTTAAAATGTCCCAGTCTCCCTTTCCTTCTCTCGCTTTCCCTCTTTGTCTTCAGTTTACTTCCATTGTTATAAAGTTAGTTCAAAGGGCAAAAGTAGTTGGTATCCAATTAACTTTGAAGGGGGAACAGGAGAGAAGGTGATTAGGGTCCTGTCCTTCCCAGTAGGCTCAGGCAAAAGCTAATTGCCGCAGCCTCTCCTAGCTTGTGTGTTCTTCCTCATTAATAATTTTTGCCATCTTGTCCACACTCTGATGCAGCTAGGTCACATGCAGCCCCGTTTTGCTCTGTGAAAGGTTGGAGTATATGAACTTAATGACACCAGCTCCTCCACACTTATTTTTTTGCTGCTGCAAATTTTTTGAATTCTGGTGGACCATGCCAGATGCTATTTACATACAGATGGGCATAACCCATGAGAAGTAGCAGGGTAGAAAGGGTAGGTGAAGAAAAGGGGCAGTCCAGGGAAGTGGGAGCTGGGGAAAAAAAACCTTAAGAGTCTGCATGTGCATCCTAAACTGCATTTTGTTCACCCATGTGCTATGGTATTATTCTGAGAGGCTTCTGGAATAAACTGGCAGGGCCCATTACCATCATAGTGTCATTCATGGTGGCAGCGTTTCTGCAAGGATAAACAGCTAAGGCTGGGGAACAATACTGCTTTTAAACCTGCTGCTTCATCCTTCCTAACCTATTTTTCCTTACATCTTGAACAGCATCTGAAATGACCTCTTTTTTTGCTATTTGTGGATGGGGCAGCCAACAACAGTGAACACAGCTTCCATTTTTCTTTCAGAACATAATAAACTCTGTCAGTCCTTAGTCCTAGACCTACCAAGTGTTCTCAGAGATATTCTACAATTGCAAGAGGAAAACTCATATTCACAAACCTCATTCTGAGCATGAGGGGTTAGAGAGAAGTTAGCAAAGGTAAGAGGCTCAGGCCATTTCCTCCCTACACTGTTATACTGCTGCTATTCCACTTTCAACATCCTATGAACTCCTGGGGTTTGCAGTTAAGGGACGGGCATTTAGACTTCTCAACTAGAGAGCACTTTGGTCTCAGTAAACTATAAAGCCCAGAATTCCACAGGATGTCGAAAGTGGAATAATAACACTACAACAGTGTAGTGATGAAAAGGTCTCTTCAAAAAATTTATTATAATTGTTAGCAACCATGTCTACATATAGATCTTGATGTATGCATGTCATTTGCCACTTTAAAAAACAACTGGTGTAATACACCTTATGACTTAATTGCAGTTAAATATTGGTAACAGCATGAAAAGACTTCAGTTGTTTCTGACCTGAAGCATGGCTGCAGCAGAACTAGTACACCATTCATAGTTGACAATATAGCCTGCAAAGATTTCAGTTAGTAGAATCTGCAATATTTTTGCCACAGGTGATGATGGTGGAAGAAAGTTTCTTTTAATTCTCGGCCTTTAAAAACTTAATCAGGCAAAGAAACCTTCTCTGATTAGCAGTACGCAAGAGAAATTGAGGAGATTTGATTCTAATATCACATTAACTTGGCATCATTACTTTTCAATTTTGTTTTTGTGATCAGACAAAATCAGTGTGTGCCTTTATAACCCAAAGAACACTAAGAGCAATAATTGAGGGTTTGAGATTATGTACCTGATTTGCTTTAGCCTAGGTTTAATAAAATTGCAAAGGATACTGCTCACCAACATTCATTAGAAATGTTAGAAAAGGTTCAACTTTGAGTCAAAGTACAGAAAGAGCAGTTAAATGGTTCCATATTGCAAATTATTTCTATTTCACACTAGAGTTTTGGTATCTCTGTCTCACTGATTTTGTACCTGGTTTTGCATAAGGATGCTTTTTGCTATCATTGAAATTTTTTCCAGAATGCAGTTGGCTGTTACCACCCTCAGCAGTTAAATGTCTCCACACTGTTCAATCTAACTCAGCTCTGCTGTTCAGGTAGCAACTTCAGGTACTTGACCAGTACAGGGGCATGCAAAAGAGATGGATAAGAATTTCTTTACATCTCATTCTTCATAAGTATCTAAAGAAATTGACATATTTATATTTGGGAGGTAAAGAATTTGAGACTAAATGATTGAAAAAAAAAATGAATGGGGAAAAATGTTGGAAATTGCAGCATTTTCATCCATCCAAGCCCGTGGCTTTGAGTACTTTGAATTTCTTCCTAAATGGGAGAGAAAGAACAGAATGTTTAAAAGGGAAAATGAAAACAACAGGTTTCCTCAACTCTACAATGCAGCACATACCTTCTAGTTTTAGATAGAACAGTTGAAGTGCCTGATACCTGTCTCATGACAATCTTCTAGGGGACACTAATGTCTTCCAAGTATATCATTGTCTCAAAAGCAAATATTTGTCTGGCTTTTGTATAGACGCACTTCCTGGCTTACGTGGAGGTGAATTGGCAGCTGGAGGAGGGGGTCAGGCAATGCTACTGGTGCTATGCTGAATGTGTTGCTGGGCAGCTTCTTCTTCCCAGAGGTCCATGCACCCTTACACAGGCTCTGGGGAGAGGTGGGAGCTGCCAGCTGATAGATTCAAAGGCTAGTAGGTGTCATCTGAGTGAAGTCTTGGAAATCTTCAGTCAGGTCAAGCGCCAAGATATATAAGGCAGTGCCCCAGCCCTTGAGTCTCAACCTGTGCTTGATCATCATAACTTTTGACCTCCTGGAACAACTACATGAAAATGCGCATTGGATGATTGTAACTGCAGTCAAAAATTGCAGATCCAGATATCTATCTTTTGCATAATTTATGTATGTATGTTAATTTCAAAAGATATGTTGTCAAATATATATTGTGCGTTTTCTTGGAAATCAGTCCAACAAATCTGGTGTGATTTCCATCTCATGTGTGTTTACTCAGAAGAAATATCTAAAGCAATCAGGGAGTTTATTGAAGTAATTGGGTAATGCGCTACAGATTCAAGCGCAGGTTTAACTGTCCCATTTAAATTAATGGATGCTGGCAGTCCTTAACACTAGCTTTGTTATGCACACAAATTCTAATTATAGGGACCAAGAAAAGACCTGATTTTATTTATGAATAAAAAGTTTGGAGATTAAAAACAACAACAACAACAAAAACTAGCAAAAAAGCAGATCCATTCAAGATGCAGAACAACACAAAATTGCAAGTATCAGTTATTTTCATCAGCTTTGTGAATCACCAAACCATTGCTAGACCAATGACGATAGTTATATTTCTCCTCCTTTAATCACAAGTCAATACAAGTATATTGATTGAAGAGACTACAGTGTCCTAGCTTATCTCTTTGTAAAGCCAGATATTTGGCAAGAGATCATTTTAATTTCCACTCAGTCATTTTCAAAAAGACAGTATAAAAAAAGTGTGGAGAACATAGTTAGGACTGTATAGAGTATAACAGGGAAATGTGCCATCTTGTAATCTTATCTCTCACCTAAAGAGAAACTCATCCATATTTATTCCATCCAACTGTTATTTTCACTTATAAAAAAAGTTCCTTAACTTCTATAAGGAGAGTTCTTTGGAGCACTCAGTCCTTTAAAGATCCACTGAGATATACATATGATTTTATTTTTATTTTTTTTAAAAAAATCAGCTTCAGTATGGAAAAATCTTTCCATTTTATTTTCACCTGCATTCATTTTTGTTTACATTCAAGTTCTTACCATCCCAGTAAGAAGAAATTTGTGAATTTGGTTAGTTCAACAAAACTAAAACTAAACAGTTCCCCACTTATGCTGGCCAAAATCATTAGGTATAACTATCCCCAGGTTAGAGAGGATTTTGTTGTAAATGCCTGCCATGCTAGTAATTAAATATGAGAAAAAGGAGGTGGCAACCTTAACTCATCATTAAACATGGCTGAGCACAAAGGGATTCATACATGGAAGAATTAAGGATTCCAAGTGCTGAGCCTAAATAGGCATATCTGTTTCAACTTCTTCCATATTGCATTAAAGAGAAAAGAAAAGAACCCAAGGAATCACCCTTTTGGTGGTGACAAACAGTCCCAGAAATACCCTCCCCAGAAATGCTTGCCTAGTACTTACATTAGTTCCATGCTAGGTGAAAAAAATATTCTCCCTTTACACTATTGCAACTACATTACAATATTATACTAGGGATACAATTCTTCACCAATTTTCTTCTCCATGGCACCGATGAGTAATTTTAGCAGTTTTCTTCCCACTGCGATGGGAAGAAACTATTTGCAATATGGCACTTGTGGTATTTTTGCACAGAAAACAGCATCTTCTGACTTAAAAAATGCTTTTTTTCTGTGCAAATAGAAAATCACATGAAAATCTAAGAGTAACATTCCAAGCACATTCCAAGCTTGGCTTCCTTTCCTCTGTCAGCAGCTTCTTTATGCAGATGGGAGGAAATGATATTTGGCACAAGACCATCTTGTGGACTGAGGCACTACAAAGAAAAGCATGTCCTCACAATAATATTTTGTTGCACAGTCAACTACTTTCCCATTTCCTTTTGTTACCCTAACTTCTGGGGTCCCTTGGGAGAGACCTTGATTTGCTCCAAAAATGCAAAAACTGGGGGAATCAGCGAAGCATTGGCCTTGGCAGAACAAAGGACAGGGTAACCCTGTTCTTCAGCCCAATTTTTATGGGGTCAGACTAACCAAAAGCCAGACAATGATTAAAAAGTAAGCTAAAAATGCGTTTTTATTGAGGGAATTCACTCATGCATGCACACAAGATACATTTGGACAAGCATTTACATAATAGCTAACTGAAGGAGAAAGGGAGGGGAAAAATATGGATAGAGAGGCTCAGGGTTTTGGGGGTTGTAAAGTTACCCTTCCAGAAGAGTAGTGAAGAGCTTGAAATGTGACAGACTTTTGTCTAAGGGCAGACAGATCAGAATTCAGAGCGACATAGTGGAGTCTTGTATTTCATCTGATTGCAACTGACTTCTCAAAAGCAAGGGTTTATATACTCGCTTTTCCTCCCTGAAGGGGTGCGAGTTGATTGCTCTCCCAGCCTAGTGAATAATGGGAGTTGCAACACAGAAAATGAGGTCTGGAATGGACTGATTGGTTTCAGTGTCTTGGCTGAGAGGGGTTTCTGGGCTAGCTGTAGTAGGATCTGCACACAGTAGGGCTCCTGGGCACCTTATTGTTTTCTGATGGTGGCAGTTGATAGGATTAGCTCAGAGCCATTAAGTTAGGCTTTCTTGGCTAATTTCAGAGAACTTTTGACCAGGCCATGCTGGGATCACCTCTGACCTACTTCCAGCCAGTGTCTCTTTCTTCCACATGGCCTTGCCAGCCATAAGTATAATTTATATTGTATGCCAATTGAATATATCTGCCAATTAATATATTTTGCCAGTTAGACCATATCAAAATGTGGGGGTGTACATTTTGTAACACGTTCTATTGTGTTTTTGACTGTTAATATTTTTATTACTCAAACATGTCTTGAGGTTTTTAAAAAACAATTGGGACACAGGAAAAAAACTGTCATTATACACCAGTCTCAGCAATAATAACAAACTCTCAGTCTCTCCATCTCTGTCTGTCTGTCTCTCTCTCACACACACACATACACCCAGAAATAGAAGAAGAAATGGAAATATAGCATTTTAGCTAATCCTCATGAGTCCCACCTCCTTACAAATGCCGTTTTTGTTTTTGCTTTGGAACTCTGTTTTGTTTTTCTATATATATTATTATTTTCTTTGAAAACAGGGTCATGAGACCCTTGAGGCATTTTTCACTTCTCTGGTCTTCTCTTCTTTTTGCTAAAGCATATGTTTCCTATGGTTCCTTGTTGCTGCTTATGACAGACAGATGGCATGCATGCTCTCCTCAGTACACTTGTACCTGGTTGTATGCAGTCATCACGCAAGGATGATGATTCAGTTTTTTGTTTTATGTAAGTATAGGAATTTTGCTTTGGCATATTGTTCTTCCGTTCTCCAGAGATAGAAGAATTCTGATACATAAAACTCTAGAAAACAAATGAAGACTTTTGTACAAATGAAACATGAAAACAGAAAAGAGTTACGGAAGATTTGTGTCCCAAGAGGTGAGGTAATCTTCCTCTTATCTTCACTTTATAATTGCCAGACAATATAAGCAATTAATCTTGCCTTTTCAAGGAGGTGTGATTCTTTGTGTCTTTTGTTGCTTCTTCCCACTTCCCTATCCAAATATTAAAAGCTGCACTTCCAGATCATTTCTGGACATCTGTGTGACATAGACAGTAATGGTACAAGGTGTGGCTGACCTTTTCTGTCCTCCACACATTTCAGTTTCCTTCTGTTTTCCTGTTGTCCTCCTTACAATTTTTTATATATTTTTTTTTATTTTTTTGCAACTAACTTTAAAAGTGGAAGCTTTAGGAAATTTAGTAAAATAATGGCTGCTTTCTCTCCTTGCTTCTTTGAGCTGTCCCCCTCACTTTCCCAACCACTCTTTTCTGGCAGAAGAGGTGAAAAGGGACAGGTCACACCATCTTTTGGAAGCCACCGCTGCCATATGGATGGGACTCTTTCCATCCACAACCAGAGTTCTACCTCCTTTCACCACTCATTCCCAAGGTAAGAGTGGCTGGAAGAGTAAGTGGAACAGAATGAAGGAGGAAGAATGGAAGAGATAGCCTTCTGTTCAACATAAAAAGTGCTGTAGTGCTTTATGTCTAACATTATTCTTAAAAGGGGGTATTGCCCATACAGGAAAGGCAGCAACAGGAGGGCTGGCAGTCTGGAAGAGACCTCAAATACAAAAAGGAGCATATACAATTGATATAATATTGAAAAACTGCATTTCCAGATTCCTACATGCTACTCCACTTCATGATATGAGGAAGAAGAATGAAGAAAAAATTGAAGCTTCTGCCCCATTAACAGTTTCAGCTAGAGTAGACCCATTAGTGATACCTAGAGTAGACCGACTGAATAAATTGCTGATTGGTAAGTCATCAGGAAAGAACACAGAACAAGTATAACTAGCAGTGTGGCCAATGATGAAGCTGGACTCAAGCTGAAAGGACATTCAGCTGTTGATGTGCTCAGAGGTGAAAGGAAATTCCAAACCTATATAAAACATATTACATGAACATAGGGCATGAGAAGCATGAATCATGGGAAGTTAAATATTATAAAATAAATTATAAATTATAAAATAAGAGATGAAACATATAAACATTGCAGTACTTGGGATGAGTGAGCTAGAGTGGACAGAAATTGAACATTTTGAGTTTGATAATTGTACAATGTTTTAATCAGAAAATGAAAGTTTAAGAAGAAATGGGGTGACATTAATAGTGAGGAGAGGTGTACCAAAGGCAGTGAGGAGGTATAATGGCAAGTCTGACCAAATAATATCAGTAAGACTCCAGGGAAAATCTATCAATATAACCATAATCCCAGTTTGTGTTCCAACTACAGAGGTACAACAGTATAATCTAGACACAAGACAACAAAAAGATAATACATAAATTGTAGGCTCGGTGGAAACATTGGAAAGCAGGTTAGACTTGAAGAAACCACAGAAAAAAGGATAGTAGGTAGAGGGAAAGGGAAGGCACAAGGAGGGTGGGATGAGAGAAAGAAAGGAGAGAAGATAATTCCGAGATAAACATTAACAAGGGGGAGGGATTCAAGAGGGAAAAGAATAGAGGTTTATAAATTTTACAGGTTTTATAAATTTATATTTGAAAAGATTTAAATGTCAATAATTGCAGTAGCTGTATGTAGGAATCTGTATATTATTGATAAAGAAATTAATTGTGTAAACAATGTAATAATGAGACACATTTGTGTTTGGAACTATTTTAATAAAAGTTATTTTAAAAAAAAAGAAAGAAAAGGAAGATTCTGTGCTAGAGTCCAGAAAGAAACTAATCACACACCCAAGCAGGACTTGGTAGTAATCATAGGTGATTGGAACACAAAAGTAGAAAACAGACCAGATCAAACATTGTAGGAGAATTTGACCTAGGATCAAGAAATGGAACAGAAGAGCGAAGTGATTGAATTCTGTGAGCCCAACAGTTTGCTGTTCTCAAACACCTTCTTCTGCCAGCCAAAGAGATGACTGTATACATGGACATCACTTGACAGTCAATAGAGAAATCATATAGACTATATAATTGGTTGGTAAATGGGAAGACAGCTGCCATCCAGTACTTGATCCTGGATGAGCATGCTGACCTGGCGTGTATCACAGAGAGCTAGTTGGATGAGGCTGGAGTTAAACTGTCCCAGTTTTATCCACCAGGGTTCTCTGTTCAGCAGCAGGTAAGACCTGGGGGCAGTGAGGTGGAGTTGCAATAGTCTATCAAAATTCCATTCCCTGATCAGGTGCCCTATTCTTCAGTTTTCTGGGTTCATCTGAAGCTGGGTGGCTGGGACAGATTAGATATTCTGTTGGTGTACTGTCCATCCTGCTGCTTAATAGTTTCCCTTCCTGAGCTAACCAAGGTGATCTTGGGGTAGGTATTAGAATCCTCCACGCTTGTAGTACTAGGGGATTTCAACTTCCATGCTGAGACTGCACAGTTGGGAGTGGCTCATGACTTCATGTCTCCCATGACAACCATGGGTCTGTCCCAAATGGTATCTGGACTGATTCATGCTGCTGGGAAAAAGCAGAAGTTGACTTGGCGGTTAATAGCAACAGCAAAATCTGTGCTTATGCAAATCCTATTGCTTCTGTGGGTCTGCTGGTTTTTTTAATTATGTATTATTAACATTATGGCATAGTGACATAACTATTTTTGACACTTAGATTTAGAATCAAAGGGGACATCACTGAGAGAATAGTTAGCTCTCTTGTAGATTCAAGTATTTTGCTTAAGATGCTAGGACAATTTTTGAAACCGCCAAGAGGTTAGAGCCAAGTTCAAATGAGTTTCCAAAGAAAATATTTCTCAATAGTATTTTTACATACATTATTGGCATTAATATTTCCAATAAGTATAAATATTGGCTATCTTACATTCTTCTTTTTTCTTCTTAAATCAACATTGTCTGCTGCCCACAAGAAACACTTTCTTCAGTGTGGGTTTTTTTTTTTTTTTTTTGGATTAAATGTTTTTCACCAAAATAAAAGCCTGGCAACATTAATTAGAGCCAATTATAAATTAATTTATCCTTAACCCCCAGTGCAGTAACCTTTGTACTTGCCCAATTGGAATGCTGCCATGTTAGAGTTAATTGTAATATTTGTTGATCCATGGTTGGGAAAATGTCAGAGTAATGCCAATTTAAAAACCAGCGGATGCTAACCGAACACCATGGGGCAAGTGTCAGCAGTCTAACTAGGATTCAGTTGTCTTGTGAAGGAAAAAATGAATTTGAAAATGCATCTTCTTGCTTATATCTACTCCATTTTATGTAATGTGAAAATGTCCTTGACAAATGCAGCAGCATCAGATTGGGCTTCTGTAATGAAGTATTTCCCACTGAGTTTAGCAGTACCTATCGATGAGTAACTGTGTCCAGGATTGCACTATAGGGGTCCCAGAAAGCAAAGTTAAGACTGCTTAAGAAGGGGTGAGTTACCTTTTTTCTTTTCTGTCAAGTATTCCCCTGTTGTGTTCGTAGGCTGTGTGATAAAGATAGTAAGAGTGAAATATCAGTGGGGCAGTGAATCCACTCTGGGTTTAGTCTAATTTTATAAAAGCTATCCAAGATGCTGAACCTACTTAGAGGCAATGGTCCAGCAGCTTGGAAAGCTCTTTTGATAACTGTTTTTATTTATTCAAAATGCCTCCACACCCTCTAGGATATGAGGAGCAATTTCAACCTTTTCTGGGCTGTATTTTCAGCGTTGAGCCTACATACCCTGAAGGCATCAGATTCCACCTGACCTTGGAAGATAAACAGGGTTAGCTCTGGTTGGTACTGGAGTGGAAGTATTTGGATGGGAGACTGCCAATGAATATCAGGTTCTGTAGGCTATATTTCAGTGAAAGGAACTGGCAAAACCACCTCTGGGTATTCCTTGCCCTATGAGATTCATCAGGATGCCATAAGTTGACAGGTGACTTGAAGGCGCATATGCACAATTGCACAATTTTTAATAAGGGAGAGGTGAACACGGACCTTTTGCATCTGGCAGAGCCTCAATCTCCCTCATCTTCCCACACTCCCCAGTCCCTTTAACACCATCCATATGTCAGCTCCTTGTGTTCCATTGTGCTTCTACACATTGCTGGCAGGCAACCAGTCCCCCTGCCCCACTGTTTCCAGTGCATGCTCCACTCCAGTACAGTGCCTCTCAAGATTCAAGGGAGAGCATCCAAAAGCATTCTGTCTAATTTTCTTTTTGCGTCATGACTGGCTTGAAAGAACAAATCAAGTTGCAGTGGGGTATGTGTGCACTATCCTGTACCAATGATGAGAGATTTCTGTCTGCATTCAGTAGTTTCCTGCTCTCCCTGTACAGTCATTAACTTGGTTGCTTATGCAATCACAAAGTTTGAGTTATACTAACCTATCATTACTGTGGCTTGGAGAGGGGAGCAGAGTGGAGAGTTTAATAGAGGACAGGGGAAGGGAGAGCAAGACAGTTGAAAGCAAGCAAGCTGTCTGGGAGCTGGAATGCTCAGAAGAGAGAAGCAAACAGCTCACCTAATTTAGTATATTTGTACATTCTTCTTGGGTGGATGGGTCTGCTAACCCAGATTATTCAATACAGAAGCATCCAGGCTTATACACAGCAGTGCTTTTGGAAGTATTCACTCTTCTCTTGCACATTTTCACATTTTGTTGTGTTGCAACTTGGCATTAAATGGATTGAACTGGCATTGTTATCACATGATGCACATAAGATACTCAAAATGGTGAAAATGCCAAATATTTTTTACTTGGCAAAAAAGGCAACTAAACAGAAACAAACTGGCTTTTGTTGGTTGTGTCACTAGTCATGCCATTCTTTGACTCAATGCTTGGTAAAAGCACCTTTGGCAGCTGGGTGTCTTCTTGGATAAGTCTCTGTCTGCTTTATGCATCCTGCAATTCTTGCCATTCTTTAGGAAAATTGTTCCACCTCTTCCAAATTGGATAAGAATAATTGGTGAACAGCAACTTTTAAGTATTGCTACAGTTTTTCAGTTGGATTGAAGCAGAGGCGTAGCTATGGGGGGAGGGGAGATGGAATCAGAACATTATCCTCCCAAATAAGAATTCTTCCTTCCCATTAAAATTTCATTGAGTCATCCACATTTCGAGCAGTGCAGAGAGACACCCAGAACTTTTATATTTGTTGTGTTTGCACTCCATTAGTAACTTTGCCTGCCCCTTTTCTTTGGGGGTCTAAACTGTATTTCTACATGTTCTGCTGAACTTTATTGCAGTCCTAGATATCTGAAGATTGGAGTTAGATTTCTTTTTGGATTCTGATCAGGTATCAACAGCCTCAGTTTGCCTCCCATCTCATCTAGTTGCCTTCTGGGATTGACTTCTGATCTTTGACTAGGTCATTTGAAAACATTCAGATATTTGCTTTGAAACCACTCTGCTGTTATTTGGATGTGTGTTTAGGGTCATTAGTCTGATGGATCTTTTCCAACACTCCCTGGTCCCTTGCAGACTGGAACAATTGCCCTGTGTTTGGCTTCATCTATCTGAGCCTTGATTCTCACCAATTTCCTTGTTCCTGCTATAGAAAAGGATCCCCACAACATGTCACTGACACAACTATCCTTCACTGTGAAGCTGATGTTCTTAGAGCAATGAGCACTTTAAGTTTTGCATCACATATAGTCTTCCACATTCTTGGAGGACAGACCTGTGTGTGTTTTGAGGCCTGTCCTGCACATACTAAAGTAGACTGCTGACCTTGAGTGTGGTTGGAGAATGCTATCTCACCAATAGTGTTCCAGTAGATTCACCTGTCTGCACAGTTAGCTTCTATACAGGGAAGGGAAGAAGATGCCATCTTGTCCTTTGGACAGACAGCAACATACAAAAAAAAAAAATGTACTTGGCCATGCCTCCCTCCCACCCATACAGCTAACGTTAGATTTGTTCTGGTGCCCTTTCTCCCTTTGATTTCTCCTTTGGTCTCACTTTTCCAATATAAAGGGCCAATATCCACCACAAATGCCTGCTGTATAATAACTTATGTAATAGCAGTCTTTGAAAGGCTCTCAATTATTTTTGAACATTCACTGAATTGTAGTGCATCTGCGAGATGATAATCATGCTTGTTGGAAAATAGCCCACTTCTTAATGTGTGCATAGGAGGCCTGAGTGACACACTCTCTGTCTCTATCATCTCTATCTCTATCTCTATCTCTATCTCTATCTCTATCTCTATCTATCTCTACCTCTATCTCTATCACCTCTGTCATCTATATAGATTTTGGAGGGTCTCTTTAGGCATTGCTGCAGTATTTTCTGAACAGCCTACTATTTTAAGCAATTTAAGTCCTTCTGCATTTATGGTGTTAAGGAGAAAATGGTCGCACTGAAGCCAGTTAGGCAATTAGAAGGTGTTGCCAGTGCAGCAAAATTGATACAGTTACCAGGGAAACAAGGTTCATGATTGTATTTGTTTTTGACATTCTTAAGCTTGGGATAAATGTTTCAGAAAGGGAATCAGCACAAACGGGTAATTAGGTAGGCACCTTGCTGGGAAGGTAAACAGGAAATGATACTTAACTCTGGAAGCAACCTCTCACATATCAAAGTGATCATGGTCACCCCAGGCAACAGAAGACAGAGCTACACAAACAGCGCTTCAAGCTGGAATAATAGTAGTTCAGGACCTCTGACTCCTGCCGATTTTCTTAGAGAGAGCCAATGCCCTGCACTAGCATTACAGTTTTATTATCTAGTGCTATTGTGTCTTATTCCAGTCCTTATATTTGACTAAGTTTGCATATAGTTACCACCAAGTTCAGCAGCTTATGAAATCCAAACCTTGACTTCTTCTTGTGCCACAAAAAATACTTAAAAGTTAATGTCTCTGGAAAGGAGGCTGACAGGAAGAGAATCAGTTCATTTGAAATGTGGTGCTGGAGGAAAGTTTTATGGATACCATGGACTGCGTAAAAGACAAACAAATAGGTCCTAAATCAAATCAAGACTGAACTCTCCCTAGAAGCTAAAATGACTAAACTGAGGCTGTTGGATTTCTTATAAGTTGAAATGACTCATTGGAAAAGATGACAATGCTGTGAAAAGTGGAAGGTGGTAGGAAAAGAGGAAGAATACATCATAGAGGGATTGACTCAGTCAGTGAAGCCACAGCCCTGAGTTTGCAAGATCTGAGCAGGACTGTTAATAACAGATTGTCTTAGAGGTGTCTCATTCAGAGGGGTCATTGCAGTTTGAAGGTGACTTAAGGCAAACAACAATAACATCTCTCTGCCCTCACCCAGACTGGCTAAATTTGTCAGGGCCCTGCAGTTTTCATTGCATTACTCAGCAGTTTTATTTGTGAGATCCAAATGACATTTGTCTTGCCCTGGTGTATTCCTTGCTAATTAGTGTTAGTCACTACAGTTTTTACTCCTTGGCTAGACGTACATTTGAGTACATTTTGAAAACCCAATGCAGGTATACACCTGTTATTTTTGGTCATTTCAGTTTAGGGCAGTGCTTTATGACACAGATAACAAGGGCCAGCTTTACATGTTTTTCATGCTTCCCACTCCCTCTTCATTTCCTTCTTTACCCATTACGTCCCCAGAAAAACTGTCCACTCTTCCACGATGATAGCATTTCATTTCATTTCATTTGCTCTAAAACTTTGGCACATTTGTTATAAAGATCTCAAACCAAAGGGAAACACAAGGATGCCACATAGCCATTTATGGAAATAATGGAACAGTGCCAAATGTCTAGAAAGATTTTTTTAAAAAAAAATAAAATAAAAATTGTAAGGAGCCATTGGTGAGACAAGAGATCATGTGAAGATTGTAGCACAGCTGCAAACACAGCTGGAAGCAAAATGGGAGGAGTGTGAGGGCATTTGAATCACCCCCATCTATATGTGCAAATCCATATCACAAGCAAGACCACCACCCCCCTCCATGAACTGAAATTTGCCATCCTTATATTGAGGTTGTTGTTTTGTTTTGTTTTTAAAGAAAAGTCAAGAAAGAGTTTGAAAATGGAAGGTATAAGAAGTGACATTAAATGGTACGGTGCCATGCAATACAGGTCTCCAGTCTGGAAGAGAACTTTCTCTCTCTTTCTTTTCTTTTTTTCCACTACATCAGTTTAGTACTATTTTAACTGTCATTCACATGGATTCTTGGGATTGGTGCCATACCTAGTACCTGTCTACAGAGCATTTGAAGTACTTCATCAAACCACAAAGCTCAGGATTCTATGGAATGGAGACATGGAAGTTAAAGTGGTATAAAATGGATATAAGTGTGTAGTGTGAGTATGTACTCTCAGTTTTTCTTTTTCTCACTCAGCTCCTTTGCTAATTTTGCACTGTGAGGAAATATTAACCTACTGTAAAGGATTTTGTTTCAGGATTTAAAAAATTAACCAAAAGTAAAAAGTATCCAGTATGCGATATGTAGAAGAGGTCTAAGGGTGTATCCTTTGCCTGTGGCAATGTTGCAGTGGGATGAGGAGAGAGGAAGAAGATGAATGAGACAACCTTGAAGCTGCCTTTCAGCTCTTTCATTCTGTGTGGATTGTCTGTTGCCAGTTGCGGCTGCCAGTTGTGTATTCATAACATAGAATGGCAGCTTAGGCTGCACAATAGTTTCTGTTGTTATAGACTCTGTGTGCTTGTTCCAATGAACTGAAAAATTTTGAACTTAGGTCAAGCACTCTGCTACTGTCAATTGTTCAGATCCAAGATAGCGACAAATCTCCAAGGTAGCGGTGAATTAATGACAGCAGAATATTTCATATCGTATCTATAATGGCACATCTGGGAAGCACATGGCCTTTAGCAGCTGTAATTTTCCAGCACTTTGAAGCTTGAGTGAAGGTGGGAAGCTCTTAACACAACATGTTAAACCCAAAGTTGTTATTGTTTTTGTTAACTAAATTCATGTACCATTAAAGAAATGGAGGATGACAGATTGCCCTGCATCTGTGATTTTTAAGCTCTTATTTATACACCTTTAACTTACATATACATTGTCCAGTCACTGCTCCCCTGTTTCAGCTTTCCTTGGAAAAGATGTTAACTAATCTGTCTCCTATCCACAAAGAAAGCATACCTCAGTGCTGATTAGCTTTTTAAGTCCCTGATAATCTGGGCTTCAGACTACTTTTTGACCAGGAAACTGTGTTTGTGGTATTTTTTGCATGAGTTTCTAGCACAGTTCAGCTGGTTATTTTTGCTATTCCTGAACAAACAGCTTAGTCTTTGAAAATAAAGTTCTGTAGAGAACTGTAGAGACTTAAAGGAACTTTGGATACCACTCTAGAATAATTTCATTGGCTTCTGATGGGATTGGTAAGCATTAGGAATGTAAATCTTCACCATTTTTTTTTACTCTGAAGAAAGCAGTGAGTAAATTTAGCAGTTTTCTTACTACTGCAAGACATCTTCAAAACCCATACAGTTTAGGAAAATATTTGCAATTTGGGGCTTATTCTGTGCAAAATTTGCACATGGTTGTTTTGTATTAAAAGACAGCATTTTTTAAATGCAGGACACAGTATTTTCCATGAAGAAATATTATTTCATGTGCAGAAAATGCAGTAATTGCAGACTTATTCTCCACCGAATTCACATGTAGTTGATTTGCATGGAAAAGAACTTTTTTCTGCATGTTTTTCCATGCAGAAAATAATATGCTGTTTCCATGCAGAAAAAGCTGTTTTCTGCAGAAAATGGGCACATATGACTTTTGCATAGAATCAGTCTTGAATCCTGCAAAGATTCTGAGGAGCCCTAGATTCTTCTTCTTACAGTTTCCTGACAGTTGAAAGCACACAGTTTTTGACCATTTTTCATTTTTTTAAATATTCTTTTTATCCTCTAGTAAGCATGATACTGGACAATCTTAATTGCACACTCTCTTCTAGAATATTGTACTAGGCTCCAGCTGCATTCCATATCCCCCCACTTTGATATTTGAACATTAACTTTGGGCTACTCTGGAATGCATTGCAAACAAGTACAAAATTGCCCCGACAAAGTCACAACGCAAAACTGTGTGCCTGCACGGCAATGTTTAATAAATGTTTACTAAAACTGTAGAGCCAACAATTCAGTTAATCCACAGAAACATTATATAGACCCCTGCTTGGTAATGAACATCACATTGTGCATTTGTGGTACATCAGAAGAGACAAGAGCAAACAGCAACATAAAATGAAAATGTGCCTAGTGAGGTGTGAAAGTGAGGCAAAGGGCACTTCAGAGTAGTGGATTAATTTACAGAGTTTATTAAAATTTGTGAGGAGGACAAATAAATCTTCATCAGGAATGCTGACCTGGAATAATGACTTGTAACGTTCTAAAAGGAGCAAATCAATTCCATTATGTTATTGAATTCAAAATATAACTGGCATGAATGAGTTGTTAAGAGGAGTGATACATCACACTTTGGTGAAGTTTCGTGCATTTTTCACACATCAAAAACTCAGCAAGGAAGCATGAACATATACTAACATAAACGAAGAGAATTTATGTGTTTATAGACTACTTTTTGTCCTGTTAAGATTATAGAAAGGTGTACAACCAATATATATGTCAATATTATTAACACTCAAACACAGATAATATCTTCAAAAACTCCAATTTATAACATTTCAAAATTCCTAATTAACAAAAATAGATTTGCTAGTCACCAAAAAGATTGCAATACTGGACCCGATAGATCTCTTTTAGAAGGGTATTCCACAGCTGCCAGAAAGGCCCTCTTCTTTGTCATTAAGTAGCACACTTCTGAAAAGTAGGTACATGGACCAGTATGTTCATGCACAAGCAGATAAGGTGACTCTCTCAGGTATGTGGCTCCCAAGTCATTAGCACTTTAATAGTAAATACAAGCACACCAAATTGAGAAACAAACAGGCAATGTTGAATTGCTGCACTGCAAGAATTGCAGTACTGCCTGGTGATGGTGGCATTTACCCAAGGATGTTTGGGCTGGACCATCCCAGTCAGAAAAGACTGAATTTCATGAATATGAACTTAGCTTCCAAACAGTGGCTGTATCCACACTGCCAGATTTTGATAAGTTGATACCACTTTAACAGTCATGAGTCTATCTTATAGAATCCTGGAATTTTAATTTGCTGTAGAATTCTGTAGTGCCCTCTCCTGCATTAGAGTTTAAATGCTTCATTAGATTATAAATCCTAGGACTATGTAAAATGGAGCCAAGGAAGTTAAACTGGTATCAAAGTTCTATAGTTGTGTAGTGTGGGCACACCAAGTGTTACAGGGAAGGCTGCAATTCCTATAATATCTTTCTAGGAGAAAAGGCCATTGAATTTGACGTAACTTGCTTGTATATAGATTTCCATAGGATTGGGCTGCAGAGTGTCCTGAGAATGGGACTGAATTTCCTTTACTCATTACAGAGAAGTCAATACAACTCCATTCTTTGTGATCACTCACAATAAAAGTGTGTGCATGGTTAAAAACAATAGCAGCTAGGCCACACAGCAAAATGATATGTATAAAATATTCTCATGCAACGAAGTAATAGTCCCACATGACACACAATGCAGTGAGACAGAACAGGAGAATATTTAATACTGAAACACAAAGAGAAAGAGAGACTGTCAGGGGAAAGGGGAGATGACTGCGTCTGTATGACTGCATTCTAACAAAATAGATAAGCATAACTGGAACTTAACCTCTATAACAGTGGTTCTCAACCTGTGGGTCCCCAGATGTTTGTGTACTTCAGCTCCCAGAAGCCCCAGCCACTATGGTCAATGCTCAGGGCTTCTGGGAGCTGAAGTCCAAAAAACATCTGGGGACCCACAGGTTGAGAACCACTGCTCTAGAAGAAGGATAAGGTCTGAATGAATGACCTAGAATGGGAAAAGAAGCAGTTAGGGAAGGACTTGGAATAGTGTAAAAGAAACGGGAAACGGATTAGTTTGGATGAGGATTGGAATCAGCAAGGATTATATAACACAGAAAAAGAACTCTTCTATCTCTCAAGGCACTTTAAAATGTTTGTGCTTAGTTGATTCCGAACTAAAAAGGAAGCAGAGAAATAAATGCAGCTAACCATTATCTGACTTCTTATCCTACAGAGAAGCAGCATAACTGGAGAGTCCTAGTAGAAGATCTCCTATGAACAGAAGGTAATCTAATCACTATATTCTCAGATTTTTTTTCCTGTCTTTCTTTGAATCCTCACATTTTCCAGACATGGGAAAAGGATCATAAAAAAGAGAATAGATAGTCTGCTTCTCTGCTCTGCCCTCTGAAATTCATATTTTCCCTGAAATTTTTAAGAGGTCCAGATTCAGCATCAGTTATTTCAGAGGCAATCTCTCAGGGAACCAATAAATCTCTTTGAAGCAATTCAATTCAATGTGGAATTTTTCTGAACCTGCTTCTGATCTCTAATATATTTATAATAAGGGACTCTTGAATTACAGTCAGGTAACACCATTTTCATGAAACTGAGAAAATTCATATTACATCATTAATCTTTATTTGGAAATCTTGTTTATTGTAGTTGTAGTCTTTTGCAGAACATATTACTGCTAGCATACTACCACTACAGATGAAAAAGCACTTTTTAATTCCCTGCAATATCAGAATCTGCTTTTATCATTTTTTGTAAAGCTTTTGCAGCATCCAAGATAATAAATCCCATTGCATTGCTAGCATATTATGCTTTTCAGTAATATAACTGAAAGGCTTTGGGAAACAAAATGCTAAACTTCACCAGGAATTTCAATCTATAAATTTCTATTCCACTTTGTGATTGTGACAAAGTTCTGGGGGTATGGCTATTTGGAGGCCAGTGCAGCCTGAAAATAGGTTGCTAGGCAACCGGAATAACACCTCAGGAAAGAAATCCGCCCCAGTAGTGTGTGTGGAGGGGTTTGTGGCTGAGAGAAAGTTATACAAAGCCAAGTAGCTGTGGGTGTTTTTAATCCTTCACTGAGACCCTGGCAAGTAGAATCATAGAATCATAGAATCATAGAAATGTAGAGTTGGAAGAGACCACAAGGGCCATCCAGTCCAACCCCCTGCCATGCAGGAAAACCCTCAAAGCACTCCCGACAAGTGGCCATCCAGCCTCCACTTAAAAACCTCCAAAGAAGGAGACTCCACCACACTCCGTGGCAGCACATTCCACTGCCAGACAGCCCTGACTGTCAGGAAATTCTTCCTGAGGTTCAGGTGGAATCGCCCCTCCTGCAGCTTGTATCCATTGCTCCTTGTCCTGGTCTCAAGAGCAGGAGAAAACAAGCCCACTCCCTCCTCGACATGACATCCCTTCAAATATTTAAACATGGCTATCATGTCCCCTCTCAACCTTCTCTTCTGCAGACTAAACATACCCAGCTCTCTAAGTCTGTCCTCACAGGGCATGGCTTCCAGGCCTCTCACCATTTTGGTTGCCCTCCTCTGGACCTGCTCCAGTAGGTAGGGAGCAGTTAGCCAGAGAGTGTGGTTGTTTTGGGAGGTTAAGTTCTCAGTGGAAGCCTAGCAAGAAGTAGAAGAGTTATTGAAACCTAGTAGGACCTGGTCAGAGAGTGTGACCTAGACTGGAGATTAAGCATTTGGTGGGAGTTTAGCCAAAGTGCTATTGTATGATAATTGTACCTTTCATGAAATTTATCTAAATACTTGATTGCACTGTTTCTGAGCAAGGAGTTAATTGTTAATACTGTTTGAAGAGTGTGCTGAAGAAACGTATCAACTCTGAGCTTCCTGAGAACTTTAAATATGTTGTCATATTTTTATTGTTATCTTAATAAAGGTTACAGTTTATCTTTATAAATACTGACTCAGTAACTTTCCTCACGGGGGGGGGCCGAAACGGGGCGGCGCACACAGGGGCAGAGCTCACCCGCGAGCGGGTTGCTCCGTCCCTGTGGAGAGTGCGGATCCGCCGTTCTAAATGCCGCGAATTTCGGTGGCGCTCAGTGGCGCTCGGCGGTGCTCGGCGGCGCTCGGCGGCGCTCGGCAGCGCCCAAAATGGCGGCCGGCGGCTTCCAGTGGCCCTCCGCCAATCAGGACAGCACGCCAGCCGGAAGCCCGCCCCCAGGCAGATCTGCAGGGATGCACTACCGCGTCTCTGCAGTTCTTCACCAGGGGCTGCCACGGGGCAGCGCAGGTGAGTTTTATAAAAACCACTTGCAAAGGTGGTTTTTATAAAACTCGCAGCGCCACCCCCACAGCTGCGCTAGAGCAGTTTGAGGTCTAGAGCCTCACTTTTTTTAACTGCTGTAGCGCACCCCGCGGTGAAGAAGACCTCCAAGAGAGGTCGCCCTAGCGTGGACAATATGCCCGTGTGGAAATGTCCACAGTCTAAGTTGTCCACAGTGATAAGCAACACAGAAAACACACTCCCATAAAATTATTAAGTGATTCCAAATAAACATTGAAAACCCTTGCCCTTTTACACAAAAGTGGTGTTATAAGCGGTGAGGCAGAGCTGTGTGGTAAAGACAGGACACTTTATGGGATTGGGAACCACCACACCAATCTGGATAAAGTAAGGGACTATCATAGTGATGTTATTTATGTGGCTAAATTTTGATATTTAAGCAGGATGCTTTTCTAATAGCACGGTATCTTATACTATGTCTCCATTTTTGTGGTCCCTTTTTGAGAGGAAGTTCTTATTTGTAAGTTTTGGCTGAATAGAAGTCAGTTCTATTGGAGTTCAGTTGCAACTGGGATTCATGGGGCATTTGGGATCATGGCAGTAGTGGTTCCGTTGCAAATATGTAGTATAACTGAATACAGAATAAACAGGTAACCTATTATTCAATATTACTGTTATTATTAGAATAACAAGAAAATGCATATATGAAAATCCATCCACTAAATGTGGGAAGTGGTGAATTTGACACTTCTGCTTTCTGACATATTTTAAAATCATATTCGTTCCTTCTCATTAATGAAGAAACTTGTGCATATTGATAAGTTATTATTTTTTTAAAAAAAATTCTGAACAAAACTGAGCCACATATCATTGAAGGGGAATGTAACCAGCAAGACCATCATCTCTGAGCTGTTTTGTTAGAGCGTTTGTTTTTATTGTATCAACTTTGCAGCATATTTTCATGTTTTGCGTGGCTTTAGCACCCCAATAGCTTAGTATGATGGCTTAAAATACTGATAATTAATATTTAAGAAATAAAATAAAACATGCACCCACAGACACAACACCTGGGCAGTCTAGACAGTAGTCTGCCACAAAAAGAGAACAGGTGGACTATGGAAAAAGCAGGTCAGAAAGAATAGAAGCACTTGGCTCTTCAAAAGCTGAGCATGTCACATCTTTTAGGACCACAGCACCTGTTATCACCTGTCAAATATTTTTTACTGGTATCTTTCAACTACAGCCAACGCTACCAATTTCTTAAAGATCATGGCACTATCTGGAAGAGCATCGCAGTTGTATTACTCACCCTGAGTTTGATTTATATTTCGATGGCAAAACAACTAGTGGGCCCAGTATAAAGTAATTGATCTTAAAAGTGTGCCGTTTGTCATTGTCATTCCTTCGGCAACCGTAGTGCCAACTATAAAGAATAGTGGTTGTTGTTGTGTTGTTTTAAGCAGAGTGTTGTGGCTTTTGAAAGGTGGAATGGCATATTCTATGCAGGATGCCTTAAAATAAATGGACCAAAGCCACAATGCCAACATTTAGGGTAATATTCATTAATTATAGGAAAACTAGATGTCCTGTATGGCATTTGAGTATTTTCTTGTTAGTGCACTGTGCTATCATTTCTGCCTCACTTTGTACAATCCTGCTTCCTGAAACAGCTACCAGAAAGCTGAAATATAAGCAATTTACAGTCTGCTGTCTATTATTTTCAAGTGACATTGACTGGAATCCTGTAGGGCATTTATATATGTGTAAGCACTATAGTTACAATGCTGTGAAATGACTCCCAGCCCAACCTCCCCCTGTCTTCGCTTACTGGGAAGCAGCTGCTGCAATCAATGGGAGTCTGTTTCCTTCTCAATGAGGAAGCAGCTGACTGCCATTTCCACACATATACCCCAAGAGCAATCTCCAGTGTGACAGGCAGAAGCAGAGCCTCTGTCACAATTCCCCTTCACACGAGTGAGTGGCAACATCAGTTGACTGCTTCCTGAATGAGAGGAAAACAGACCCTCATCAACTGTAGCAGCTGCTGCCCATTTGGTGGGGAATGGGAGACCTTCATGGTCACCAAACTAGGGGCTATGCAGGGATTGTGAATATGTAACAGTTGCAAGTGTGTGTAATTCTGGACTGTGCATTTGTAACTGGCATAGAAGATTCCAGCAATTAGCTTTGTGCTATTTCCTCCATATGCCTACATGGGTCCTAAGACCTGATATTAATCTGAAAAAGGTATCCTATGTACCTTTCTAAGTTAAGGTATAAAACAGGGATAGTAGAATCAAACTATAACATGAAAATGACTTGAAGTGCTGGTTCCCATTGATGATGAAAGTAAATATGCTGCTGATGTTCATGTCTTTATCACAGAAAGGAGTAGCTGGTAACTCTCATGTCTGTCCATTCTGTGGTTTACTCCAAATTTTAAAAGAAGCAAGCCAAATTGCTGAAACTATTATGAGGACTGGCTTGAATACCTTGGATAGCTCCTTTAAAGTTCAAGCTAAAACCTAAGATAGATTCACAGCTTAATTGACATGGGAGCCACTAGCCACCAATAAATACAAGTCTATAAACATGTCTGCATGCCACTTCTCCCTGTTCAAGGAATAAGACGTTTTGGACCACAGAAGTCAAGAAATTGAGCTAAGCCAGTGGTTCTCAACCTGTGGGTCCCCAGATGTTTTTGGACTTAAGCTCCCAAAAGCCCTGAGCATTGACCATAGTGCCTGGGGCTTCTGGGAGCTGAAGTCCACAAACATCTGGGGACCCACAGGTTGAGAACCACTGAGCTCAGCAGTGTCATAGGAATCTGTTTTCCCAATGAGCCCTTGCTTCATTCTGATAGAACATAGAATGCTATATGTTTTGGTAAGGCTGATCCATGTTAGTGCCTTTTGATCAAATCTTAGGAAGCCAAGCATGAATAACTATAAGGAAATAAAGTGACCTCATAAAGTACCAACTTAAAAACTATGGGGTGAAGTTAGAGGTTTTCTGGGTGAAAAGAGTTTTACTGAGAAAGAAAAATTCTAACAAGAAGCAGTTAAATAATTTTCTATAAAAGATGTCCCAAGGAGGAAAATATAGATATAGACATATCTCAATTAACCATCATTTCCTTATTTTTCCTTTTGCTGTGGACATATCTAAAAAAGCCCTTATTATTGTTTTTAATGTCACTGGCAAGCCTGAGTTCATTCTGCGCTTTAGCTTTTCTGACCTTCTCCGTACATATCCTGGCTATTTGCTTGAATTCCTCTTTTGTGATTTCATCATTCTTCCATTTCCTGTACGTACTTCTTTTAACATTTAGCTCAGCTGAGAGTTCTTCAGTCAACCATTCCAGTTTCTTTAGACACCTTCCATTTTTCCTCCTTATTGGCATAGTTCTCAACTATGTCTTCAGTATCTCACTTTTAAGAAACTCCCATCCTTCAGGAACTCCTTTCTCTTTCAGTATTCTTGGCTATGGGATTTCAGGTAACTCCCTAAATTTAGAGAAATCAGCTTTCTTAAAGTTTGGGATGCGTATCTGGCTACACTTGGTTTTTCCTTCCCACTGAATGACAAACTCCAAAAGAGCATGGTCAGTACCCCCTAAAGATCCCACCACCTCTACCTCATCAACAAGGTCATCCCTGTTAGTCAGGAACAGGTCTAAAATAGCCAATCCCCTTGTTACCTCTTTCACCTTCTGGACCATGAAATTGTCTGCAAGGCAAATGAGGAACCTGTTGGACCTTGCAGTCTTGGCAGAGTTTGACTGCCAACAAATATCAGGATTATTGAAACCTCCCATTAACACTGCATCTCTCCTTTTTGAATGTGTGGTCATCTGCTCCAGGAAGGCCTCATCCAAGTCCTCAGGCTGGCCCGGAGGCCTGTAGCAAACTCTCACAATCACATCCCTATTGTTTCTCACTTCCTTAATTCTCACCCAGATGCTTTCGACTTGGCTTCCCAGATTTAAGTCGTGGATCTCTTCACAGTTGAAAACATCCTTGACATATAAGGCTACTCCTCCTCCTTTCTTGTCTGGTCTATTTCTGAGAAATAGGTTATGCCCTCCTATATCTACATTCTAATCATGAGATTCATCCCACCAGGTTTCAGTGATGCCTACTAAATCATATTTATTTTGTTGTACTAAGAGCTGAAGTTCATCTTGCTTATTTCCCATGCTCTGTGCATTAGTGTAGAGACACTTGAGACCATGTGCTCTTCCTGGAAGTCCTGTACTAAAGTTACTTTCCCTCTCCCTGTTGGTCTCTAGTTCTACTCGGCTTGCCTTATCTATATCATTTGGGCTATTTTTCACAGCACTCACTGAATTCTTGCCCAGAATAATACTGTCTCCCTCCCCAGTCAAATTCAGTTTAAAGACCTCCGGATCCGTTTTGGAAAACTATTAGCAAAAAAGTTCCAGTCAATGGTTGTGAAGTGCAGGCCACCCCTTGCCAGAAGACCATCTTCGTGAAAATGGAGGCTGTGATCCAAAGACCCAAATCGCTTCCAGTGGCACCATCTTTGGACCCAGTTGTTGAGCTCCACTATTGTTCTTTCCCTTCATGGGCCATGTCATTCCAAAGGGAGGAGAGACAAAATGACAACCTGCACATGAAGGTCCTTCAGTTTGCTATCCATAATCTCGTAATCCTTCGTAATGCGGTGAATGCTGCACCTCACAGTGTCACTGGTTCCAACGTGAACCAAAAGGAGGGGGTTACGGTCAGTGGGCTTGACCAGTCTCGTTAGCCTCTCAGTTAGGCCATTGATTTTGGCCCCAGGAGACAGCACACCTCACGATTGATCCTGTCTGGATTCCGTTCCTCTCAGCAAGGAGTCGCCAACCACTAGAACTCATCTCCTCTGAGGCTTGTCTGGGGTTACTCGATGAGCAGATTCTGTCATGGCTGCCTGAACCTTCTGTTCGTGCTGAGACTGTTGGTGTTGCTGCTGTTGGATTTCGTTCTGCTGGTGTTGGGGTTTCTGTTGCTGATGCTGGATATCCTCTCAGTGATATTGTATTATCTCTTTGTGATATTCCACTTTGTCATTAATAAGCTCAAGAGCTTGGATGCAATTCTGTAGCTCGAGATTCTCCATTTGGCACCTTGCCTTCCCACTCCTGTGTGTCACATTCCTCCAAGGGTCTGTCTCCCAATTTTGTGAGCCGATTTCCTCATCTGCTAGCTCCTCCATGCACTCTGTCTTCAAAAAGGTCCTCTCAGCCCTATCCAAGAACTCCTCTACCTCCCTAATAATGTGAAGATTCAAAACATGTGCCTCCAGCTGTTGAACTTTCTCCTCCAAAAGGGCAATCAGCTTGCATTTGCTGTAGGTATACCCAACGACATCTTGTGGCAGGAAAAGAAACATGCCACAGCTGTGGCAGGTGACCGCAGCAGCTCCCTCACTCTCCATACTTGATAGTCTAGATAGCTGAATTGGAAAAAGTAAAACTGGGCTTTGCCTTCAAAGTCTCCTGGTAAAACTTATCTCAACAACCCTGGTTTGCCAAGTTCTTATTGTTAACCTATCAAGAGAGAGGGTGGAATTCTATTTATAGTTACTCCCTCAAGGCGCCAACCCTACCTAGATGTTGTGGACAGGCAGATTGACTGTAGACAGCTTCAAGGAAGAAGCAATTAAGTCTTGCTAAGCTTTGGTAATAAAAGTGTGTGCGCCTTTGGCACATGCCTCTGGGAGCAAATATAAAGAGCTGCTTGCTTCTCCCTCTAGCTCATTAGTGAGTCAGCTAGGATTAACAGCTGCTAGCTCCTCCCTCTAGCAGGTCAATTAGACCGTGTGCTCAGGAAGAGCACACGGCCAGAGAAAACAGATGAACAAAAAAACAAATAAACAAACACTGCCCCAGAAGCCTGTAAAGACACCCAGTCAAGATGTCTTCTCAGACACAGCTCACCTTCCACTCTCTCCTCTGGAAATGAACTTGAAGGCTGCTGGGAGCAAATATAAAGAGCTGCTAGCTCTTCTCCCTAGCTTGTCAGTGAGTCAGCTAGGACTAACGGCTGCTAGGATCTCCTCCTAACTAGTCAGTTAGACAGTGTTCTCAGGGAGGATATAAATATTTTAATAAATCCATAAATAAGTACCTTGAAGATCCAAGATGTAAGGTGAAGATAGTACCTGTTACACCAAAACCTGGGTGATTCAGAGGTCCACCCATGATGTCAGTACCTTCATGAAAAGGCAGGGAATTATTAGCTCAAAGAGGAGGCCTGAGAGAGGGGAGAGAATTTTTATGCCTATGTTTATTAGTGCAGGGAACAATAAGCCAAAGATCCAAAAGTAAACATACTGTGTGTCAGCGGCGGGCGGCGGTCAAGCAGATGCTGGACAAGTGGCTGTGGGTGTCAGCGTTTATTGCTGCCAGCAAGCGGAGGGTTACAAGTGCCTCCGGCAAGGCAGGACACAAGCAAACAGTCCCAAACACAAACTAAGCCTTAAATAGCAGGCAGGCGGCAACAGAAAGCGAAAAAGGGTTACTTCACCTGAAACGCCAACAGGGCTTAGGCTGGTGGAGAGTCAAGATGGGGATGCTGACGGGTGGGGCAGGAACCAGACATGGGCGAGGACTCATGGAGGGCTGACGGTTGTTGCTCCGTGCCTTGCCCTGTCTAGCCCCCACCCTAAATAGGTCCCTGGACCGGCCACAGCCAATCTGGGAGCAGGCTCGCAGCTGAGAGCTAGCAGCTGGGCTCGGCTCACTGCTGGGAGCTGTCACCCTGCAACCGTCATTCCAGCAGCCGCCAGGACCGGCGAGTTGCCTCCTTGCTCTGCCGCCGCTGCCTGAACATGGGGGGATGGGCGATGGCCTCCTCCGGATCAGGGCTGCGGGTGGGCAGAGCCCCAGGCCCGGGCCCCGCCTCCCCAGGTGAGTCTGCGCCCGCTTCACCCACCGGAGTGGAGACCGAGTTGCCCCCCACGCCACCCGTGGGTCCGCTGGCATCGGTTGTGGCCTCCATGGCTTCTGGGCGATTGCCCTCAGCGGCGGCGGCCTCCGCATCCGCGTCGTCGTTCGGGCGCTCGTCCTCAGCGGCGGCAGGCTCCACGGCGTCCAGGCACTCGCCCTCGGCAGCGGCAGCCTCCATGGCGGTGTCTGGGTGCCCCCCCGCATCGGCGACTGCCTCCGCGTCAGGCTCCGCCATGCCTGGGACCCCGACAATGTGTTTTATTGAAGGAATTGATGGTACATACAAGATGCAAGTAGTCACAGAACCACACAAGGCTAACTGAAGGAACATGGAAGAAAGTTTTGGATAGTGAGACGTCAGGGTGAAGTGGGTGATATTTACCAATCTAGAAGAGCAGTGAAGAAGCAACAATATGGCTTAGACAGTACACACTTGGGAATCAGTGGCAGAGTGGCAATCAGCAGTCAGTGTATTGTGAGTTGACTGGCCTAAAACTGGGGTTTAGATATTCAATTTCTGCCTGGAGGGCTAGGGTGTTAATGGTTCTCTGGCCGAGTAAACAATGGAGTTCACAGAATGGACGATGAGCTCTAGAATGGGCTAATGGTCTTAGAGTTAGATGACAACAGGTTGTTGGCTATCCTGATAGCTCGGTCCTTGTCAGACAGGTTTGAGGACAAAGGAGAGGTTTGCTTAGTCAGAGGAATCAGCAGTCTTGTGGACAAGACTGTGTGCTATTGTCTAAAAGGCTGAGTCATTAAGACTAACTGTAAGCCTATTATCTCTGGAGTTTCTTGGTGATTCTATGACCTGGCTATGCCTGGGAGTGTTTTCTGACGTATTCAGCCAGCCTTTTCCTCTTATCCAGCCTGGCCGTACGACCATAGCAGGGTATATTTTATATTTATGCCAATTAATATTTCTTGCCAATTTAATCACATTTTTTCAATTAAACGATATCACAGTGTGGGGATATATGACCTGGTAACACAGAGGTCATGACTATTACACACCATTGTTGTCTTCCTAGTTGCTGTGATCAGTTCATCACCTGATGGCCAACCTTCTAATGATGAGTCTCTCCGTACTTAGCAGGGTTGGTCTTCTGATGGCAGACATGCTTCCACCATTTGGGCTATACTTGAAGCCTGCCAGTTATGTGGAGCCTGATAGAGCTTGTGCCTTCCTGGCATAGCCTTTATGATCATACCACAATTACATGGTAGAGTACAAGTTTGTGAAGAAGGATTATAGCCATTTTTAAAAAATAACCAGTATATAATAAAGTTTTTAGCTACTTAATGTAGCAATTAATATGGCTACCCATTGGAAATTACAATCAGCCCTCCACATTTGCAGGTTTCACTATTGCAGATTTGATTATTCACAGATTATTTACTGTCACCTCTGCTGACTATCTACACCATTTTTAACAGGGGCTGTGAGACTGAGACATTGCAAATGAGAGTTGTAAGTTCCTATTAAAAATGTGTGGGGCAGCAGTGGAGGTGGCAGTAAGCCCTACCAGCCACCCACTTCTGCCTTGTGAAGGAACCCTGATGTCTCAAAAGAATCCATGGTGGGTTGAATATGGTGATCATACATTTTTGTGTGTTAAATATGGTTTGGGTGGGCCTAGAGTTATTTGTGTTTTTTTCAGTTTCACAGGGGTCCTGTGTCTCTAACCCTAGCAAAAGTGGATGGATGACTGTAGTTATTTGTTAATATAGATGCAGTTGTGCCTTTGGAAACTGTCTAGAAATCTCAGCAGGTCCAAAATGTTGCAGTCAGGGTGCTGACTGAGGCTGGTTACTGGGAACATACAACTCCCCTGTTGAAAATGGCTACCACTTTTTTCTGGACACAATGGTTATAATTTGTAAAGCCCTACACAGCATAGGTCCTGATTATCTAAAAGACACCATCTCCCAATATGATCCTGTTCAAGTCTTACAGACTTCAGGGGAGAGCATTTTAATAGCCTACCATCTTCAGAGGCCTGTTTCATGAGGACATGGGAGCGGGCTTTCTCAGTGGCTACTTGCAGTGTGTGGAATTTCCTCCAATGGGAGAGCAGGCAGGTCTCCTCCTCTGCTCTCCTTTCATCAGCAGATAAAGACCTTTTTTATTTAAACAGGCATTTTATGATTAACAGATTGTATAAAAGGGCTTTTAACGGGATAGGAACAAGGTTGTATGTTTATCTTTTCTGTTATGTTTTCAAATGAGTTTATACAGTTTTAATTTATGGATGTTTTAACATGATAACTACCGTAATTTAATTGTGTGGAGTTTTTAGCTTTGGTATCATCAGATATTTAGTTGTCTCTCATGTTAACTTTCTTGTTAGCCCCCTGGGGTCCTTTGTTGGGGGATAGGGAGGATATAATTTAAGTGAATAAAAATAAATTAATAACTTAGAATGCAGCTAGGTATATTTGCTTTTCCAGGAAAGTTGAAATGGAACAATTATCTGAGCCAATAGTCAAGTGGAGGATCATTGGGACCTCTTCTTCAGTAGCTGTAGGAATGATGGATATCAAGTGAGGCTGAAAGAGTGCTTTGTATCTGCCTCTTCACTGCTCAACCTGCTCTTTTGTTTATTCTACACTTTCTGCCCATATTTCTCATGTGTTCTTTGATCTCCTCTTTCCTTACCTCCTTTTCCTATTAAAAATATGAGAGGGCATAGAGTTACTTTATATGTTTTCTGGTGACTGCAGGCCAGACAGAAGGACAGACAGAAAGCATGCCAGAAGGGCATGAGTGACGAGAAAGAAAAGAAGAAAGCAAGTCCTTTTGCGGAAGGATTCACAACCTATTTCTTCTATACAACAGCTAAATGGTTGAAAACAGAACGAGAATGATGCTGATTTCTTTTGAAGGTTAATTCTGGTTCACTTCATTGGATGAGTCTATCCATAGATTTTGCAATTTCAGCCCCAGCAGATGTGTATATTCGTGCTGAAGAGAATGAAATGATTGCGGGTCAACTTCAGATGCAACACCCTGCTCTAGAGAACAACTATTTGCACCTGTGCTATTGGAACTACTTCTAAGAATAGCTGCAAAGTGCTTGTAAAGGATTAAACTATTTTTTCTGTGCCTAGGCAATGGCATACTTCAGTTTGAGGCTGATGTTTCCTCTGGCAATATTTAAATGCTAGGATGAGCCAGGAATTGTTGGAAAGGATGGGGGTAGGGATGAGGAACCATAAACTAACAACTTTGTTACTTTGGAGTTAAGAAATTCTAAAGTTCTGTTAACTGTGCACACTTCACCTGCTGCTCAGTCCAGACAGATTATACTTTCATTAGCATGACAGGATATATATGTATTGATGAAGTATGCAAAGAGAACAAATGGCTTCTTCAGGTAACTGTCAAGGTTTGTAGCCTCCCCAATCCTTTTGTTTTGCAAAACCTTTTTGGGACAGTGCCAACGTGGTGGGTGAAGATTTATTTTCATAAAACTGACAGAGACATGCCATTTTCATGCAATTTTCTCCGTAGTTCTCTTTCTCGTTTGTTCTCTCTATCTCAATTTTCTTTATCTTTTTTTAATATTCATGGAATTATTATATATGCCCCTCAATTTCTCCACCATTGTTTTTCAGTTTATGATATGCAGATTTGATATATGTATCTAGTATGACCTGTTTGGCACAAATATCTGTCAACACTATGTCCCTGTAAATTACATTAGAGAACAGAAGTAAATCATTTAAATAAAATCTTCCCCTAACCTCAAGTGTTCACTCAAAAAGAACACAGGAAGATGCCTCCCTGCCAATAAGACTATCTACTTAGCCCAGTATTGTCTGCTCTAGGGGACAATAGGGTCTCAGGATGAGATATTTTCCATCAACTGGTTTGTTGTTGTTGCCAAGGGTTTCTTGGCAAGATTTGTTCAGTGGGGTCCTTCTTCTAAGGGTGATAGAGAGTGCATTGCCCAAGGTAACTCAGTAGGTTTTCATGGCTGAGCAGGGAACTCTGGGCCATTTCTGCACTACAGTGTTATAATGCTATTATTCCACTTTTAATATCCTATGGATTCCTGGGGTTTGTAGTTTGGGGGGAGGGGCTTTAGAATTCTCAGCCAGAGAGCTACAACCTACAAACCCTAGAATTCCACAGGATGTTGAAAGTGGAATGATAGCATTATAACAGTGTAGTGCGGAAATGGTCCTGGTTTCCAGAGTCCTAGTCCAACAATCAACCATTATACCAGGCTGGCTCTCCATCACCTGGCATCTTGGAAAAAAAAATCTGGAAATTCTAGAGATTGAAGCTGTGTCTTGCATACAAATTACGTTCTCCACAATAGAACTGTACTGAATTCCTAAGAATCTCTCTTCTCTTTGAAGGAAGCTGCCTGTTGTGCCTCTGAACAGGATTAAAGCTGTCGGCTTGCCTCCTTCTAGTCAGGATGCTCAGCCAGATCAGTCATTCATAAGGAAACATGGAAGTTGGGGTGTGGGGGGGTAAGAGTTCCTTAAAAACTGAGTCACAAGAATGACATATTTTATATTATTTTTGTGGTGCAGAATTCATCCATATCTCCAATTTTAATTGAGATAAAAAGGTGATTTACATACCAGAAGGTTTAGAAATATCGTTCTGTTGGTGTGTTATGACAGGTTGATAATGCCTGTGTTGAGAGAACATAATTGTTGCTGCCAAGGTTTCAGAAGTTTCAAAATAACTGCAACAGCCATGGTTGATTGATTTATGTATGTATGTATGTATGTATGTATGTACATATTTTGTGATATCTTGCATTAACCATAGTTTCTCAAGATTTTGGAAAACTGGGTTTAGAATGTCCACTGTATGGACTAGTTTAGTCCTGGGATTAATCTCTTTAAAACTGTTTACTTCACTCTAAGGGCCAGGAGTGATCCTACCATTAGATAAAGTGATGGATAGTGGGGGTGTAATGAACTGTTAGAGGGCAGAGTTGTGTATGCCCTTGGCCTGCACCCCCTATGTTAGGCTGCTCCCTTCAGATGTGGTGGTGGTGGACATGGTCCCATCACCAGTGATGAAATAACGTTCAACTGCCAACGTGGTCAGCCAATTGCTGCTGCTGCTGCTGCTGTGTGCCTTTAAGTTATTTCCAAGATATGGAAACCCTAAGGTGAACCTATCACAGGGTTTTCTGGGGCTGAAAATGTGTGTGATGTGCCCAAGGTCACCCAGTGGGTTTCCATGGCTGATCTCCAGGTCATAGTCTGATGCTCAAACCACTACACCACACAGACATAGAGAGCATAGAGTTTTCAGTTGGAAAAAGTCTCAAAGCAGCCTTGCTCAAAGCCGGACTAGACTATAACATCAGATCTTCAGATCATCTTGACCTTCATTTTGAGGCATTTCTCTTGAGTTCTGGGAATATTTAGAGTGCTTGCTTTAAAGATTCTGCAGATTTTAAGAGAAATGAGAAGATATCATAGCCGTGTGTTGATATCACTAGTATGCAATGATAGAAATCAGTGGGGTGGGATCAGTTTTGCTTGCTTCACATCACACAAAATCCTTCTCTACAGAATTATCTAATCATGTGACTTAGAACAGATGTGACTCAAGAAATCCTTGACAATTTCTTCTAACATAATTTTAAAAAATCCATGGTAGCACTGTCTGCATGTGTTAATTGCCTCACAAATAAGGAGTGTTTAACCATTGCATTAAGCCACCACCATTTTTGTTATCAAAAAGTTCCCCAAATTGTTGTTCTTATTTCCTGCTTTGAAACTAAAATTACAAGAAAGGAGATTCTTATTAAACCTTAGGAAGATCTTCCTGACAGTAGGAATTGCTCAGCAGTGGAACATACTACCTCAGCAGGTGATGGACTCTCTTGTTAGAAACTTTTAAGCAGAAATTGGATGACTAGCCCTTAGCAATGTTTCAGTTATGGATTTGTGCACTGATAAGTGGACCGGGTGGTTATTCAGGTTCCTTCAAGTTCTCTTTTGCTTCTATGAGTAGGTCTGAAGATCTGATCAGAGATCTTGTCAGACTTTAGCTTGAATGACTACTGGGAAGAACTATTGAAGCATCTCATCTCATGTTCCTTATCTTGTCACAGACTTCCCCTTGATTAGGGTAGGTAGGGAGAAGTGACAGGCAACAACCAGGAAACTTTGTATCATTTCATCTTATCAGATACAGTATTGATTTTTAACTATTTAATGGCTTGGCTTGGCTGCTTTCTGGGATCAAAATGCACTGCTATCACTGTTTACTACAATTCTGTTGTGTTTCTCTGAATCCCACCTCTGTTTCCATCACATCCTTTCTATGCATCAGGCTACAAGACTTTCTTTTTGCTTTCTGTATCCCAGTTTGTACAGATATTATATAATGTACATGTCTACAAGCATTTTTCCTAAAGAACATATTTTAGAACTTATTTCCTTTACTAACTAAAGCATGCTTGGGCATAACTTTGTATACGTTTTTAGCTATTTGCATTCTTAACATATATGCATAACATACAGCATATAAAAAGTACCATAAGCTTGAAAAATGTGCAAGGTATGTCTTGTGTTGAAATAGGTCTCAAGAAATGTGAAATGGATCATTTTGGTTTGACTCTTAAAACCACCAAACCTTTTTGCCCTGCTTGTTCAAACACTTCCCCATTGGTCAAAACTACTGGTGTTTGAACATCTGAGAACTGGAGCATCACTTGAAAATATCTTTGTTCCATGAGTACTTCTTGTGTTTGCCTGCAGAGCCAGAAACTGTCAAAGATATCTACAGCAGAAAGTAACTGGTATAAGAAACAGATCTTCCCCATGGGAAACTAATATCTTTGTCCTCTACCAGCTATTTCTGGGCTGGGATTATTTCTTCTGAGACTTGTCATGGTCTAGAAATTTGAAATCAGAATGGTAGTTGGAACAGCAAAGTACTTGAAGGGAGGACACATTTGTGCCCAGAAGAAGAACAAAATGATGCCACTGCATCAGCAACAATGACTCATCTGTGAACTACTATGGGGAGCTTGTATATACCTCACATGCACTCCTTTGGTAACTTTGTATGCCCCTTGTCTTTAGATGCCTAAACTGTGTGTCTGCATGCTCAACTGGAGTATTAAGTTACTGTAGTGCTAGAGATTTGGGAACTGAAAAAAAAGTTCATAGGGTGGAAAGAATTCTTATTTGAGGGGCACCCTCATTTTGCCCCTCACCATAGCTACATCCCTTGACACATTTCCTTTGCCTCCTGCACTGACTACTCATAAAAGCTTTTGGGTGTGATCCTGCATTATTCACGTGAGAAGTAATCCTCTGCAAGCAGAGTTCCATGCAGCTACTCCTTTCAGTCTCCACAGAAGGAGTTTCTAACTGTTTGAAGAGGATAGTTGGCACACAAGTAGCATCCACATGTAATTACTGTTGTCTTCTTGAAGCTACAGAACAAAATGGCCATAGGTGCTGAGTTCCCTCTCAAGGGGCATTGTGTGAGAAGACATTGAATACTTTGGTCCACAGCATCCTAACAATGGTTCTTTCCACACCTTACTGTCTTCTGGCGCTGGGGTGCGGGGATTGTGTGAGCAGCCTCTGGCGAGAAGCTCTCGCATCCAGGGTCCTTCAGCTCTGCACGAGCTGCCTGCTCGAGTGAGAGCCCCACAGTACAACCTGGAACCTTCCGCAGTACAACCTGGAACCTTCCCAGGCTGCGGTGGGGCAGGAAGCACAACCGGCGCAGCTTTGGAGGCTCCACATGCCAGGTAAGTGCACCCGGGCCCCAGGAGCAATGCGCGATCACGCACCATTTTCAGCTTCTAGCCGAAAATGAAAAGGTGTGTAATCAATGCCTGCCGGCCCGTGGAGCATTCCGTGATGGTGAGTGCATCATGTAGATCACTCTTCACAATCGCATGATGCTCCAGGTGCCCTTTTGCATGGAAAATGCAAAAATGGCATAACCTGAGGTTACTGCGGAGTATGTTACCAATAGAATTCTGGCCTCTGTTTTCACCTTTTAGTTGTTATGGAGGGTCTGCCACTATACTTTTTAACATTCTTTCAGGTTTGGGGCACTTGTGAAGTTTTCCTAGGCCTCCAACAAGAACTCAGAAAAGAATTGCAGGGATTAACTTAAAGGAAAGGCAACCAGTTAAAGTCAAGTTCTTCTGCTTTCTGTGTGGGAGAAAAACTGTTTGACATCCCAGGCTGACTGACAGGGTGCACACCCCAGAAAAAGCCTTTGCCAACTAGGAGTCATGGGGGATAATGTAGTGACAGGAAGATAATTTTTTGCTGCCCAGGTCTCCACATACTAGGTCACTCCATTACATTAAATAGGGCCTATTTCAAAAGGTGCAGGGGTGAAATTAGATAGTGACGGTTTTCAGTCGATTTGATAATGAAGAATCATATTCTACCTTATGATCCTACTCTAGTCGGAGTATTGGAGATTGGGTCATTCACTTCATTCACTTTCCAGCTTTGCATCTGCTGGCTCTTTTTCTTGCCTGCACAGGAATTAAATTGGCTTGGAGTAGGGGAAATGCTTCTAATGGTATGAAATCAATAGAAAGGTTCAGAAGTGATCTATAGCAGGGTCTCATTCCAGTTTTGTCCCTGTAGCATTTTTTCGTCACTTTCAATGGGGCAAGAAAAAGTACTCAGAGGGGCCAAACTAGCGAGTTGGATCCAAACTCTTAGATGATCTTCAGAGGAGATCTTTGACCCTCACCCATCCTTTGGTCCCTGAAGCATCATTCCCCCAGCCTTATAGGAACACATAGCTTCATTACTTTTGACAAGCGGAGAGAAAAGCCTCCCAAGACTGAGCTGCTTTTTTTAAAAAAAGCTTTCTGATTAAGAGAATAATTATACAGGTGTTTCCAATGAGACCATGGGGAACGTCACCCACCTCTCTTTGAGTTGCTTCATATTAATTGCTTCTGTAAATATTAATTTAGTATCTATTGGTCATTGTCATGCTGTCTTAGTTAACACCTTCCTTTCCATAACTCGATTAATAGTAATTCTCTAACCTTTTGCTTTCAACTCCCAGGAAAATAATAAAAGACCTAGTGATGCATGATTAAATGTATTTAAGAAAGTGATTAAATAGCTTGGCTTCAAAGGATTACACCTGGATAGTCTAGATGTCTAAATATTGTTCCAAATTGGGTCAAGCTCATCTAAATAAACAAAGCACAAATTTACATACGTTGCTACAGTAATCCCTCCACATTCACTATGGTTAAGGGCACAGGACCCCTGTGAAAGTGAAAAAAACATGAATAACTCTAACCCCTCCCAAATCATATTGAACACACAAAAGAAGTGTGATCACCATATTCAACCCACCACGGATTCCTTTGAGGCATCAGAGTTCCTTCACAAGGCAGAAGTGGGGGGCTGGTGGGGCTTAGTGCCACCTCCACTGCTGCCCCACACCATTTTTAATAGGAACTTACCTCATTCGCAATTTCTCAGTCTCACGAGGCTTGCAGTCCCTATTACAAACGGCATAGGTAGGCTGAAGAGGTGACACTTGTCATACTGGGGTTTATTTCCAGTCCCTTCAAAGACTGGAAATTCCTCCAGCGTTATTAATTCTGCTGCCACCACCCACTGAATTCTGAATTAACCAAACAGCACAGTGGGACGCTGTTCAGTATTAACAATCTCTATGCGTTTAAGGACCTTCCCCCCTCTTTTCTGAGTGAGAGAAGTCCTAGCTAGCGTGTGCCAAAGGCTGACGTGGGAATGGAGAGAAACAGAGGTTTTACAGAAAGTATTTAATCAGGTATGTAAATAAGCAAGACAGTAATACACATGAGAGGCTCCCCCCTCCCACGTACGCTTAGTTACAAGAAGTTACAAAAAACAGATATAAAAGCACAGATACATTCTTAAGATCAGCCAGTCTCCAAAATAATAAAAGCCCTAAAGCGACTAACTATCTTATTCCTGGTTACTCACAAGTAGGTTATAGGCTTCGATGGTCTAAAGGAGATGGGAGGGGCCAGGAGATGAGGCATGGGGCCTCCAGTCTCCCACTGGCCCAGATCCCATCTCTCTCTTGGTTCTTCTCTCTCTGGCCACATGGCCTCTCTGAAGTTTTATATTTTCCTCCTTGGAAGGACCTGGAAGCATCTCCAAGATGCCCACCTCCTTCTTTGTGGTTGGTCAATTCTCACCTTGTGACCCTTGATGTAATCCCAACACCTCATTAACCCTTGGTTTACCAGAAGAGGGAAGTATCTCCCTTTGCTAAGCCTAGATAATGGGAAGCCCCATTATTACAACACCAAATAATCTGTGAATAATCAAATCCACAAATGAAACCTGCAAATGTGGAGCGCTGACTATACATTGATCTTTTCAGCAGTAACTGAGCTTAAAAGCACCCTGAACATTTTAAATCTATAATGAAGATTCACACTCTTCCCCAGGAACAGAAGTACATGTACCCTTTCAGATATTCTTTACCTATAATTGCCATTAGTCCTTGTCATCATAGTCAATTTTCAAATGGAAGGCAATGCATCTCATTTCCTTATTCTGCATCCCATTTCCTCATTCTGCCTTATTCTTGGCAGTTGGACAGTTTCATCCCTCCAAATTAGTCTGTATTTTGGAATGGAATCTGTAGCTTGAGAGGAAATTACAGGTTAGTGGCATATCTGATGGAGTCTCTACATTGACGTTTCTATGCTGACTTCTTGAGTAGTCGTTAATTTCAATGATGAGCATGCTATAGGAGCCTATAAATATTTGGTAAAAACCTGATTGCATAGTACCTATTAGACTGAAGTTGGTCCACAGTTTTTAGACCCTTTCACACTCCACAATTGTACCACAATATTCCATTTTAACTGTCACAGTTGCATATTCCCCTCAGATATAGGCATAGTACCCCCTGCTTATCTTTTAAGACTGGGGGATTGAGCACCCTTACCACTTGACAGCTGATTTGGATTTTGTCTGGAGTTCCATTGTCACCTTCTAGCCACCTAAATGCCCAATTCATGATGGTGGTTAAACTAAACAGTCTGAGTTAATATCAAGATTCCACTTAACCATTCTTAAGTACTAGAATTTCAGGACCAGGGTCTTTGGTACATTTTTAGGCTATTTACAATATGTATTCATAGGTTTACAAACATGTACATTCCCTTAGGGAGAGGAACAGACATGCCAATGTCTGTGTGCGTGCTTTCATACATTACATTGCATACAAGGCATCTGTGATAATGGACTCTCTCCCATTATCTGGGCAACACAGCTAGACAAGGGATTCATGAGATGTTGGTTTAAGTTACATTTATTGGGTTCAGCATCATGAAGGACCAACAGTGATCATGAGAGACAGCTGGCCAATGAAGATTACCAGTTGAAGAGAAGTGCGAAAGCTTTGAGATGCTTCCAAGTAAGAGATTATAAAACCTTTGGGTGTCGTGAGGCACAGAGAGGCAGAGACTTTGGGACTGAGGCTGCCTGCTTCACCTAGGGAAACTTTGTTGCAGGCTGGACAAAGAGTTCCAGATTCCCAGATTTCCATGAACATCCAAGACCCAGAACACCGTCTGATTGTGAGTAGAATAACAATATTCAGCTAGTCTTAATAGGGCTTATGTTTCTTTAAGCCTTGGCTGAATATGACTTAGGTTGTTTTTAAACTTTGTAACTACTGCTAAGTAACACCTGAAGGAAGGTGCCTTCATGTACATGATACCCTTTTGCTAATGTAAGATTGCTTGCTTAGAATCACAAAGGTGTTCACTGTTCTTTGATTACGTGTAGCTAATCAGAGCAAAGATACTTAGATACAAGAGTACCTTAGGTACAGCAGGTTGACTGCCTTCTATCTTAATTACATCACCCATCACCTCTCAGGTTATTCTTGGTCAACTCTAACCAAATCTAATTGTAATCAATTATCATGATTACAATATAGCACATTGCATCTGCTAGTGGTAGTCACATCTGCTCACATCCACAGCACGTTTTATTCTTGGTCACGTCTTGTTGACATTTGAGTAGGTTTCTCCCAGACTTAAGCTGAAGCCAAGTTTCACTGATAACATACACACATCCTAATACATCTCATTTCCTAAATTATATCATATATATTCTATTCTATACTCTGTAGGTTATGCTAAGTTGCATTCTGTACCTTACAAGTATACCCCAAGTCTCAAAACCTCCCTAAACTGCATATCCTAGAATTCCATGGGATGTTGCCATGGCAGTTAAAGTGGAATTATGGCACTATAATTATGTAGTGTGGAAGGCCCCTTTTCTGAGGCTTATGGTTTTAATGGGAACATATTTCCAGAACAGAATTTCTGGGTTTCACTCAGTTCTAAATCATGCATTAGTAGTACGTTCTATAGTAGACAGATAAGATTTAATTCTACTTATGTCCTCTCTACTGGATGTGCAGTCTCTATGATTGTAACATCTCCCCTTTTATAAGCTAAAGCTTTCTATTCAAGATGGCAAATGGTATGTGCTTTACAAGTAATATTTTTATGGAATGGTGCATTGCTTCTTTTGTTTGTGATCCACCCACCAAGATCAACTGTCACGAAGTTTGGCTCCTACCATAAGTTATCTACTGGATGTATATTAGAATAGATAGGGTAGCCAACTTAGGCATTGCTAGAACTAGTTACAGGACTACAAAGTATCAAATGCCAAATGTTGATTGCAACTATGTATCTGTTTGAAGCATGTTTGTGTATTCCGATGAATTGAATGGTTAATTGCTTTATTGCCCACTTCTACAATGTATCCAGTAGAGGTGGAGAAGATCATAGGGAAAAAAAAACATAAAGTACCCAAAGGTGTGTGTGAGAACAGGAAATATTCAGAGATAAGGAGGCAGGAAACATGTTCCAGCCTCAAGGATGAAAGACAGGTAAACAACTGTGAGTCTGGAAATGCCTGGAATGGTGGTATGATGTTGAATTTATGATCCTCTCCAATCACAGTTCTGTGTGCCTAAATTTGTATCTGAAAGGTATAAAAACTATAACCACCACGTATGCTGTAGTCTAAGTGTGCTATATTACTTGCATTGCTACAAATAAACATTGCTGATCAACTCTGAGTGGAGTTGATGGAGTGCAAATTCTAAAGATATTGACATCAAAACAGTGCAGATTAGTAGATCAGTGATAAATGGTACTTCTTTACTCACTGAGAAATAAAGAGACCAGACAATGAAACTGGATACCTAAATGTCCAATTCATTCACTATTTAACTATCGGCTGCATCATACATTCTGTCAGTGAAAGAAGCTTGCAACCTGACCTCCTCCTAAGCTAATCTTAGGTGAAGCACACAGATCCTGAATGCTTCACACTCAAACACACCGTGCATCCCATGACACAAAGGAAAAACATGTTCCAGGCTGTCCCACCCACTCTGCACACAGAAGCAAGTCTTGAGATGTCCCCCTTCACCAAATAGGTGCTCATTGTCACTGCCCCTTCAATACCCTCCCCCATCCTCTCTGTCAGTGACTGCCTATTAAGCAACCACATATCATGTCAGTCTCCCATGAATCCATAAAGAAACAGTGAAAGAAGGAGGAGAAAATTTTATTCATCCCCCAAAAGGCAACTAGCACTAACTGAAGGGTGGGCATATGGGCTGATCAAATGAGGAAGCGGGAGTGTATAGAAGGATCAAGCTTAGAAACCCTGAAGGTCCTCCTCCTCTTCTCTGCATGTTTGTGTATTCCAAGATGCTGACCATTTCCAGTTCCCCATGTGTCCTTTTTAGAAGTGAGCTAAGGGCCCCTCCCTGAAACTGGATTTCACTGTGCAGGAGCAGGGCTGGGGTCCCAGGTATGATACACTGAGTCTTGAGAACAGGCTAGCAGAGAGACTGAGCCAGAAGATAGATAGATAAATAGATAGATAGATAGATAGATAGATAGATAGATAGATAGATAGATAGATAGATAGATAGATATGTGTATATGTGGTAACTACATATTTAAACATTACGATAGATCTGCCAAACATTCAGTAGTCCACATGTTAAGAAATAAATAGTCCAAACAGTTTTTTGTATAAAAGATGTAAAAATCCATTGGGCATGTATCTGTAACTGGAGAAAGACGGATCACAATGGATCTAAACAAGCCATCAAAAAACCAACTATTTTTTGACATTGTTATCCTCTTCAAACTAATTTATTTATTTCTTTGTTTGTTTGATGTCCCAGCCCCCAGAATAAAGAGTCCAGACATGTAAGCTTGGGTTAACTAGGGCCACCTTTATTGAATTTACTTATTAATTTAAAGATTAATGGCAGGGAGGAAGCAGCAAGAGGAGTCCAGCTGAGGTCAGATGACAAACTGCTGTCCATCCCCTCAACCTTCCCTCGGGCAAACCGCCTGAGCTTCTAGAGCAACCCAGCTGTTACTGGTTGCTCATTGGCTGCTCAATAGGGGGAGTTGTATCCACGGGTAACTCTTGTCGAAGTCTCAGGACCCTTCAGGCAGTAGTTAAATCCCTGTGTTAACCTCAAGGGGGTACCAACTTCTCTGCCCCTGAGATCGCACAACTCAAGCAGCGGATTTGGAGACTCCCCCTACACCTAAAGTGGATGCCCAAGGCAGCCACCAGAGCTATCACTTTTGCCCCTTACCTGCCAGGTGAATGCCTAATTAATGACCCTACCCCAGCCAATTTCCCAGTTCCCATCAAAACAGTGTTGGGTAGGCAGAAAGAAAAAAAAACCACCAATGGAAGGGAAAAAAATCCCTACCTGGCCCTGTGGCGACCCACTAAAGCACACTGCATCAAGGGTGGGAGGGATGGGTTGTGATGAAGATCCAAAGAGACCATATGTGGGACATGCCAGGAATAAATAGGTGTCTGCCCACCCCATCACGTGACGCAGTCTGGCTCTGCATGCGCCATCTGCCTATTGGTGGCCTCTTTCTGGGGAGGGCATCAAACTCCTCCCTTCCAGGCAGCGAGGGCTGCATATGTTTATTGACTCCTTTGGCTCACTTGCTTTTCTAGTTTCTAGTCAGGACCTATATCCCTTTCTTTCTTTGTTCTCCTTATATATACTGCCAAATAACTGCCAAACAAGGTTAAAATAAAAAATAGTCTTTGGTTTGGTGGGTCCTGAGCTGTCCCCAGGTCTGATGTAGGTAGACACAGTTGCTCAATATAAAAGTCTCCTCCCCTCTTAAAAAAAAAAAACAGGAAAGGCTTTTACTTTGTGCAAGAAAACATTTTATAAAAGGTTTCTTCTAAATCTTCTCTCTTGCTATTAAGCAATGCATTTAGCTAGGCCTTCAATTTTATGCAAGGCAAATGGGGGAGAAAAATAGAACATCCTGGGCATGCAGTTATCAATTGCACTTACTTGCCTAGCAACCACAGCATATGTTAGCTTCTAAATCCAAATCCCATTTTCCTCTGTGATCTTTCGGTTTATGTTCTGTCACTCGACAGTCATAAACCTACTGGATTCCAAGAGTATATATGTCAACATAAAATCTGACAACCTGTCACCTAGAACATCCATGCTGCTTTTTATCACATTGCTTCAGCAGACTGCCTTTGTCTAGTTGACCTTGGCTTGTTTTTCTGCTTAGGGAAGGTTTAGAGAAAGTGCAGCAGTTGGCTATTATATATAAAGTAGCATGAAATGGAAGAAAAACAAACTGGGTATGAATGTTTATGGTGGCATTATCAAAGCTATTTAAGCAAGTTATATGGTGGTCTGAAGTTCAGTGCCTCTGTTCTTCAGAGTTATCATCAGACTTCCACCAGTAAAATATATTCAAGTGATAAGTTTTATTAGCTTTATCAATTTCAGAAGAAAAAAAACTTCTTGGTTATGGCAGAAATAACTCACTAGGAGTATGGGAGATCCATTACAGTAATAAGCGAAATGTATCCAAGAAGACACAGAGGGGAAATATTGCTTTGCTAACCCTGGAGAATCCAAAATCAACATTATGAGTTGTTGGTTTTTGGAAAGGGTATAACCAAGATAGTACTGAAGTGAAATATGAGCATTACGTAAGTATGTATGTGGGTGGGTGGATGCATACATCTGCATGCATATATCACCGAGAAAGAGAAGAAAAAATATCAAATGATTTTCCGGTTAAATGATAATTGTGAATTTGCCATTGTTACTATACTATACACTACACTACACTACACTACACTACACTACACTACACTACACTACACTACACCAGGGATTTTAAAAATGTAGAAGTCTAAGAAATGTTGGTTCTGGAAAAAATGCAGTATGTGATAATTAGTTTCTTTTCAGAGTTGTTATTTCATATCCAAACATTGTGACATTTCATGAGGAAACATGGGAGAAATCTAAACTTTGAACTGAGAAAGAAAGAGGGAAACAAAACTACATTTTCAGCTGAAACAACAAAAACATTTTAATTTTTAGTTGTTTTGGATGGCTGAAGTGAAAATAATCACACAAATTTCAAGCATTACATGTATAGCAAAATGAAACCAAATGCTGAAGTATAAGTGTGGGAACTGTTACCTGTTACGGTGATAGTGTAAAACTCAAGAATGCCTTAGTGATTCCCCCCCCCAGATATTCTTAAAAGGGAGCTGAAATTCAGATCAAGCTTCAGAAAAGCTTACCTCTAGACCAGTGGTTCTCAACCTGTGGGTCCCCAGATGTTTGTAGACTTCAGCTCCCAGAAGCCCCAGCCACTATGGTCAATGCTCAGGGCTTCTGGGAGCTGAAGTCCACAAACATCTGGGGACCCACAGGTTGAGAACCACTGCTCTAGACTTTATTTTCAGTACTAGTACTCAGCCCCAAAGATGTGGTTTGAGATGTTAATACAAGGATATTTCCTAACAAGAAGAATAATCTTCTGGTTTCTTCAAGAATTTTTTTTCCTTTCAAATGACAGTTTTAAAACTACAGAAATGCCAGCAAAGGTCTCTTCATAGCCAGGTTTGGATATTTGTGCTGCAGGGTCTAGAGGCCCTGCAATAATGGGCTCTCCCATTGCCTGGGCAACACACCTAAGGCATATAGATTTGCCCCCAGGTAAACAAAGGGCTATTGGGGATACATTTATTGGGGGTCAGCATCAAAAAGGAGCAAATAATGAGGTACAACTGTCCAGTGAAGATGACCAGTTTAGGCAGAAGTATGAAAGATTCAGAATGCTTCCAAGATAAGGTGTTATAAAACATGGTGCCACAAAGCACAAGAGAAACTGATTGAATGATCTTTGGAGTTTGAAGAGAATTTTGAGACTGATAGTGAAGGAGGGGAGATGCTGCCTGCCTCACCATCCCTAGGGAAGCTTGCTTGTAGGCTAGGCAAAGGGGTCCAGACTTTCAGAGTCCCATGAACATCCAAGACCCAGAACACTATCTGTATCTTGAGTAGAATAGGAATGTTCAGCAAGTCATGTTTGGCCTTGTTTCTTCTAACCTCAGCTAAATATGACTTAGGCTGTTGTTGTAACTTTCTAACTATTCCTAAATTACGCATGAAGGAAAGTGCCTTCATGTATGAGACACCTTTCTGCTAACGTGAGATTGCTTGCTTAGAATGAAAGCTTTCCTTGAAGTTCTCCTCCTTTCCACATTGTCTTCGTGTGCCTCTTCTCAGTGCATGCACATGTAAGCAGACAGGATTCTCATCTCCTGTGGGAGGTGGAAGGAAATCCCTGCAGAGTAAGAGGATGCAAAAGTTCAAGTTAAATCCCTCAGTAACAGGAATACAATTTCACATGTCACCACAAATGTATCTACTGGGAATGCCAGAAGATGAATTGGAAAAAAGACAAAACATGATGAAATCCTATTTTATATGACTGCTGTTACAAGGATTAACTAGGCTAAAAATTGGAAAAAATCAGATATATCAAACACAGAAGACTGGGAATTAAAACTATATGATATGGCAATTATGGATAAGGTGATGACATTAATAAGAGAGATCTCGCTTGGAAAGTTTGTTAAAAAATGGGACCCTCTTATACAATTTTTTAAAAGCAAGTGGGTAGACTTGATGGTAGCGAGCTTTGTAGACTGAAAAGAGAGATATGAAGAGAGAGATAAATGAAGAGAGATATGAACTTTATTCAGTTTATGTTAACTTTCTGTAATATAAAACCATTGCTCTACAGTAATAATGTTAAGATTTAATACTATATAAGAAGTAATATCAGTAGAGCTCTGATGTATTTAAAGAAAAGAAATGGATCCTCCTCTACCTAGCCAATTTGTTATCTTAAGGACAATCTAGTCAGGAAGCCACAGAGGAAGAGGAACGATTGGAATTGAAGTGAGGAAGTAAGTAGGTGTGTAGGTATGTCCTAAGATATGTTAAATCATGTTATATATTATATGTATTATTATATTACTATGATTATATTTATTATACTTAGGCTTCGTCTTTAGAGATCTTCCTATGAATTGTTTTGAATTCCTATGTGTGAATTCTTTGTATAGGTGTGTATGTATTTGTTGTCTTTCAAGAATTTTATGTTTTCTTTTAATAAAATTAAAAAAAAAAAACCTCAGTAACTTCCACTAGATTACTGAGTCATGTGGAGTCAATTACTGCTGGTGGCAATGGATAGAATTCGGGGGTCCTCTATCCCATTCAAGAGGAGGAGATGGGGCCAGAGCCTATTACAGGCCCACTTCAACTGAGAGTTGAATTTCCAAGCCCATTGTGAACAGTGGCGATCTCTAGCAGATCATTACAAGCTCTCTACCAAACTACAGTTTCCAAGATTCCATAGGATGGAGCCATGAAAGTTAAAGTGGTGTTAGTTCTGTAACTGTGTGGCATGAGTACATACTCATTCTCTCCAAATACCATGCCAGCCAGTAACCAGGAAATACTTCTCCATTCCCCTCATGCTCCTTTCAAAGCTTTCCCCTTTCTTCTCTTTTTTCTTTCCCCTCGCACACAGGGTGGCAGCATGCTAAGGCAAAAAGCCAGGAGGACTGTGGGAAATGTGGTTATTGCATCGACTGCTTCAAGCTCTCATTTGCCATTATTGGGTAAGTGATAAGAAGGAGGTAAAGGGAAATGTATTGGGGTCCAAGGCAGGCTTTCGAGGATTGTGAATCTTTCTGATGATAGGTGGGAACCTATTTTCTGAACCTGCAGAAAACAACAACAACAACAACAACTGTGTTTTCTAACATGCCTTGCTAACATCCAAACTGAACTGAACAAAAGCCTTGGAAAGTGTGTCTCTTAAAAAGCATAAAAATAAGACATAAATCCTATTATTAGTCCCAGCTAGAAAAGAACCATTGAATTAATGATAATGTTGTAAGTCAACATTACATACATTTCACTGATTCAATGAGTCCACTGTAGTTGGGATTAACAAAAGTATTCAGGCCTCTTTCAGTCTTTTTGCCAAGGGTTAATGTACCCAGTGTTAATTTTCATAGAGAATTTATTATTTATTTATTTATGATTCAGCACAATCTCTGTTATGGTACTTTACAAGTAAAAGAACAACAAAACAGTTTCCTTTCCTCAGGCTTATGATCTAATTAAGATACTGCCTCTTCTCTCCATCTGAGGCCACAGCTGGGATGGAAGTAAGGCTTTTCATCTGCTTCTACATCAGCGTTGAGCTGGATCTAGTGCAAGTGCTGAAATTCTGCTTAGAAGCCCATGTTTAGATGTATGCTGTAATGGTGGCTCACACGTGCATGTTATGTCATGTTTGTCATTTCTGTAAAGTGAAGGAACTATCACAGTTCAAACATGATGAACAGAATGTTGATCTAACAGGTTCTGACCTCCAACATTTTGTTCTTCTAAGTAGTCAAATACCACTTTAATTGTCATAGCCCAATCTTACAGAATCCTGAGATTTGTAATTGGATGAAGGACTTAAATTCCCTACTAGCAAATTCTAGTAGTGCTATAGTTCTGGGGTGGTAATAGAAAGAATGTTCTCAGTTATTTGTTTCTCAAGTGAAAAATGGAGTTGCTAACAGCTGGGAACCTCCCGTGGGGAAGAATAATGGAGTGATGGGACTTTGGGTAGTCTGCACCTATAATTTGCACTATTTCATTAAGTACTGGCTATTGACCCCTACAGTCCAACACAACTTTTATTCTAGCCAGATAGTACAAGACTGATTGAGAACACATGCAGCAGGCCTTCCTGTCCCAAGATCTCTGGGCTCCCATGGCATCTCAGATCTCATAGGAACCCCCCAAGAAAACCTAGCAAATCTTGTGATGGCAAGCAGACATAATGAGTTAAGAAGTACACTGTGGGACTGCACTGAGAGAATGCAGAACAGGTGCCATATCACCCACATTTGCAGCAAACAGACCTCCAGCATTTGGTGAGACTGCTGTGTAACAAACACTTTGAGGTTCACCTGTTGTGAACATGGCAGGCAGCCATTCTTCTTCCTTCCTAGCCAGGCTGAGCACTGTGCTCTCTAAATAAAACAGATCAAGAAATACTCCCCTGCAGAAAATATCCCTGGAATAATTTAGAGGGTTTTTTTTAAAATACAGGGAGAATCTGTGAAGAAAACTTCCTGCAAGGGTGAAATAATTAAGGATGCACATCCCTGTTTGGCAGACTAGGCTAGAGCTCTTAAGCAGTTAATTCTAAGTATCTCACCAAGCTATATGTCCAAGGCTTTCATAAGATGGGAGCCATGACAGTCACAGCTATAACTATGCACTGAAGATCTACTCTGTAACTCTAGCACTGAGGGCTGGATCCAGGCCTGAATCTAGACATCGAACTCACAGAACTGGACAGAATTTCCCCAATCTTTCTTTCTCTGCCAGCCGCGAAAACCCCTACCAGACTCCGAAAGATCTGTACAATGGAGTGGGCACAGTTTGGAGAAAATCAAGTACAGTCACCGTCTATGAGTGCAGCAAATGGTGCCTCTTTTCTCCCACAGCCTTTCTCCCTTGCCATAGCCCACTCTATGCAGCAGCCCTCCAGAACCCGGGAAGGGGCGCAGTATTGAAGTTGCTTTGAGGACTAGTGAGGGGGAAACCATTTACCTACTCCCTTCTATGGACAGATATCTGAATCAACCCTAAATAATTAAGAGCTGAGAAATCAGATAAGGTCTAGCCCATAGAACCACTTCATACATCTCTCATACATTAGCTTGAACAATATTTTTTCTTGGTCTGAGGAAGACTGTAGCTGTGATCCTATATTACACATTGTAACATAGTTCAGCAGACAGAGCTACACTATGTATCTCATGTCAACACCCCTGGGTTCACTCTTTAGCCACTGCAGCCCCCCCCCCATTGCTTTAACATGGAGAGTGGGGAGATTGGAGAAACTTCTGGCTAGGTCTCCATAGCCAGAATCAAACTGAGGATAGCATCCACTGAGATTTGATGGAGTCCTCTAGAGGTCTCAGCTGATAATGTAGCATTCTGCGTCTAGCTACAGACACTTAGGTGATTAACCACAACCCTATGGTCTCCACCAGCCAAGAATGGCCATGGGTTCACTGCAGCAGCTGAACAGTGAATCTGAGGAAGCAATAGCAATAGCATGTCTATTTCTATACCTCTTATCAGCTAAGTGCTCTCTAAGCGATTTACAATGTGTTAGCTAATTGCCCCCAACAAGCTGGGTACTCATTTTATCGATCTGCAGAAGGACGGAAAGCTGACTCAACCTGGAGCCCGGCAGAATCAAACTCAGAACCTTGTGTTTGCAACACCAGCATTTAACTACTGTGCCACCAGGGCTCCCTGGCACAAAAAGGCACGTTGGTCACTGTGGAAGGTGGAAGACAATATCAATTTCTTCAATTAAAAAGAAACAAACAGTAATACACAAGTATAAAGTGAAGTTAATGGCCTGTATTTGTCACTGACAGGATGCCAGCCAATATCTTTCTTCCTATACAGAATCCATGCCATTCTGAATGCCATATCTTTCTATCACCACAGCTATTACACACACAGTTAGGATTAAATGAATGAATCTTTCTTTGAAAGTGACCTCCAAAAGGCCATCTCACCAAAATTACATACCACATTCAAATATATTTAGGACAAGGACACATATGGACTTTCATCCAGTCGCTAACATTCCTATCTTCCCCTTACTGTAACACCTACTCAACAGCAGCTTCTATGTAGACAAACTCCAGCACTAAATGTCACTGAGCACACTGAAGATAACTTCTAGGAACAGTCTGGTAAAAAGGTGATTGCCCTCCTTGTTTCTGAATCAATTGACCATAAACATTTCAACTGCAGACAAGGACAGGCAGAGGTCACTGTGACACAAACTAGTCAGCCAGGCAACATAGCTACCCAAAGTTTAATTTTCCTCCATTGCAAACATGCATTTTTATTGGCATTTCACACTAAATAAAGAAGCATGACTAATCTGTCATCTCCTGCCAGTGTGTCTTCCTTAATTTACACTTATTGAGTCAGTAAACAGACTTTTAAATTCAAAAAGACACAACCACTAGAAACATTAGCTTTCAGCTGTGGATTATTGAAAAGTGACCTACTTTTAAATAAACTTTGTTGAGAATAATGCCCATTTCTTCTTTTTATGACCTTAAGGTGTTCTCCAAATGGGTCTCTGTCCTTAGAAAAGCCAATTAACAAGAAGTCTGAAAAAAAAAAAGGTTTTCATATTCCACTTCAAAGATACCATACTCTTCACTGTATGCAAAATAACTGTAATATTATTTAAATTTAACTTGGTATCAATAAATAACACAGCAATGTTTTCAACATCTGATTCTGTTTTGGCTTCGACTCTACTTCATTGTTTAAATTTATGATATTTAATGATAATGTATAGCAAGCATAAGACAACATTCCATGAATAAATCAATTCCTGTCCTCTGCTGCTACTCCCACACCCTGAATATCATAAGTTAAGAAAAGAAGATAAAGAAAATTAAAGGAAGGGAAGAGAGAGGAAAGACAATTTCTTGCATATGAACAAAACCCAGCTGGAATTTTTTGGTCAAAGTGAGCTGATTATCCTTCCTATTTTCAGCAATTTTTAAATAAAATATCATTCAATTACAGCAATTTGCAAAATACAAAATATCATAATTTATGTACAAAAGTGAAGGGAATGGATACGCCCTCAGATTCCTTAGCTATATTTTGTGTCTAGAGTGGAAAAACAAAAGCTGTCCTTACCCTGTCTAAACCAAAGTGTGTAATACTGTTGTGATATATGAGGGGGTGGGGGGAACTGACAAGCAAAGCTTCCTATCTGAGGCAGTTAATAAAATGATTCAAATAAGTAATCGTTTCCTTTTTATGAACCTTTTACCTAATTCATATTGTACAACTATCCTAATTTGGCAGGGAAAATCCCAGTGAGTCCTCTGCCATCGCACTTTTTCAAATGCTTAAAAACTGTCCCACTTTACCTCTCTGCCTCCCATTTCTCCCCTTTGTCCTTATCTTACTTCAACAGCTGCAAATTAAGTTCAAAGTGCAAAAGTAGTTTGCACTCCATTCACTCAGCAAGAGGAAGAGAAGAAAGGGGTAGAGTTTTGCCCTTCCTAGTAAGCACAGGCAAAAGCAAACTGTCGCAGCCTCTCCTAACTTCTATGTTCTTCTTCATTCAAATTTTGCCATCTTGACTATGTTCTGATGTTACTTGGCCACACATGTCCCAGTTTTCATCTGTGAAGTGTAGGAAAGTATGCTAATAGAAGATATTGTAAGGCCCCACTTTGGGGGTCCTCGATATCGTTATGGTTTGGATGGGCACCATACCTACTTGGCATCATGTGCATTTGTCAATACATTTTAGTTGGCACTAATATCAAATTCAAGCCTGAGAGGTGATGGAGAGGTCAAACCGAGTGAGAGAAAGAATTTGACTGTAAACATGAGAAGGATAGGTCAACTCGAAACTTCCTCCAGGTAAGACTGAGTCATTTGTCAGGCAAATACACACCATTCCTGTGGATAATAGGCTTAAATAGAAGCTGGAATTTTCCAGGGAACCCATCTGTGAGAAGCCCACCAGGACACTGACTGATAGATATCCATCCCTTGTACACCTGGATTCCTTCCTCTTTCCTCACAGCACCCACAATAGACAGCTATTACAACATCCATCATGTCTTTGTCAATCAAGCATTAAGCCTATCAATAAGCGAAAGACCCATTGTCCACAACAGGTTCCCTTTGTCTTGCATCTGGAACCTTCACTGCCACAGGCTATTTTCAGGGTACAAATACCCCTGATTTCAGGATGCCCAGTGCAGTCTCTTGCCTTTCTGAGTGTTACTCTGTCTGTTTGATTCCCCAACTGAGAACTGCCCTTGGGTCCAGTACCTGAGTAACTTTGTCCTGCTTCTCTGCTTCTTGTTGGATCTGGTAAATATCACCCACATCCTTCACAATATCTATCTGCTTTCCTCCCTTTCTTTCAGTTAGCTCTTGTGTGAATGTGTGTATCTTGTGTGCATGCATGAGTGAATTCCCTCCAATAAAAACACATTTTTAGCTTATTTTTTAATATTTGGCTGGTTCTTTTCCTGTATCTGCCCGTAAACACTGGTAGGAAAGGTCTCGTTAAGTTACCCCCCTTTCACAAACCTCCTTTTTGAACTTTAAAACTGTAATTTTGCTACTGTTATGAATCGTAATGTAAATATCTGATATGCAGTATGTATTTTCGTTGTTACAAATTGAAGATAATTAAAGCATAGTGATTAATAAAAAAGATATGTAATTATATATTGTGAAATATTTATTTCTAATTACAAATAAATGAAATTTTGTCTTGAAGCATGGGTAACAGGCTTAATATATCAACAGAAAACTACATTTCTACATTTTGCAACAGTATGCATAAAAAGCCAACATCAGTGCGAAGGTTGAGCTTGCTTGCTTCTCACCAGATCAGAAATTCTCGGGGCAGTCTTTGCAAGAGCACAACGAAGATCATCTTCCACAACAAGTCTACTCCTGTATTTTGACTTGATAACCAACAAGCTTGAAAACCCTATTTCACAAAGATATGTTGTTGGAAATGGAAGAAGAAGGTGCAACACAGTCTCAGATAGAACAGGATATGACTGAAAACACTTGATCCAGAATTTTGAAACTGGCATTGTAGAGAAATCAGTTCTCGCTGCATCGCTGTTAATAAGTTCAATGAACTCCTCTTGTGCTGTCTCAGGAACATCTTCAACTTTGACTGTGAATGGGCTTCTGGCAAGTGCAAATGGGGTGTCAGGTAGATTTGGAAAGTACGAAGAAATTTCCTCTGCAAGCATGTGCAAGCGTTCTTTCACAGAAATCATCATTGGAATCCTTTTGTCTGGTTCAATGTCATGTTCCTCAAAGAAAGCAGATAAGGTAGGCAACATGTAAGTTTTTCTTTCATCCAATTTTTTTTGCCAAAGCTGAAGTTTCATTTGGAATGATCGGATCTTTTCAGACAAATCGAGGCATGTTGCATTTGGTCCTTGCAGTGATAAATTTAACTCATTCAAGATGGTAAAAATGTCAACCAAGTAAGCTATTTTCTGCAGTTCACTTTTATCACTGAAAAGTGCTTCGAACTGCGGTCTTGCTTTCTGATTAAAAAATGTTTTGAGTTCATCACGAAGCTCAAAAGCACATTTTAAAACTTTTCCTCTTGACAACCATCTCACTTCAGTGTGAAATAGCAGAGTATTGTTCGGCGCATCCAGCTCGTCCTACAGTTGCGAAAACAGTCGACTGTTTAAAGCGCTCGCCTTTATGAAATTTACAGAACTTATGACGCTTTTCATTACTTCTTGTAACTCTTGTGGTAGTGTCTTCGTTGCCAATATTTGCCGATGAATCATACAGTGAGTTCCAATGACTTTTGGTGACTCATTCAGTACCAAACGTTGAAATCCAGATCACATCCTAGCATGGCTGGAGCACCATCTGTGCAAACACCACAAACCTTTTCCCAAGAGATCTCCTGCTCTTCCAGAAATGAACCAACTGTGTCAAATACATCATGTGCAGTAGTTGTCATTTCAAGAGGTTTGCAAAAAAGAAACTCATCTTTAAACTCGCCATCATTAACATACCTCACGTAAACCAGTAACTGTGAACAGTTTGCGACATCTGTAGATTCATCAAGCTGGATACTAAATATTGGAAGTGGAGCAGAAATGGAAATGAAATGGCTTCTCACAGAAGCCTCACACATGTCAGGTTTTTATAGTCACCCAGCTAGGCCAAACTTAAAGGAAACTGGCACCTTTAAAAGGAGTAAGAACCATTGTACAGAATTTAATTAATTCCTACAGTTTAGGAAAAAAAAAAAACAAGAGAAGAACAATTATCACAGGCCCTGCTACCTTTCTGGGGATTGAAAAAACATATGGTAGTTCCTAAAGATTCAGAGGCCAACTTCTTGCCTCAGATAAGGAAGCGTACAGAAAATATAACTGTTTTAATCATAGAGGCCATGCTACAAATAAATGTAAAAGACTGCCCACTGAAGGGGGATGGCAAAGAGATAAGGGTAAAGGACTAACCTGGAATTGTGCAAAATGCAAACAATTGGTACACGCTGGGAAATATAGGGACCCAAAATCCAGGAGCATGATACAGGTGAAGGAAGAGCCAAGGCTGAGAGAGAAAAGATGACCATATGTGAAGGAAGAAAGATAGGTTTTGCTTCAATGTGTTCAGGCTTGTTCCTGCTTCCACTCACACACCCCCCAACTGAGTTCTTAAGTCTGCTGTCTGCAGCTGTGTCTGACTGGATTTCTTTGCCAGGCTTGGCGCCAACATTACCAACAGTGGGGGGGAGAGTTAGTTCCCCCTTCTCCAATTCCAACCTGGGTGGTGATGGTGATGGCAACAGGAGGAGAATCCCAGCCCTGCATCCTCCTCCTTCCTTCCTCTGCTTCTGTGTCATCACACATCATGGCAAAGGAGACGGCGGCTGGCCTGCTCCTGATCCGGCGGCCCCTCAAGCCAGGGAGCGGCTCCAGCAGGCCATGCAGCCCCACGCTCGCCTCCCCCTGCCCCATCCCACCCGGGTCTCTCGGCTGCCGAGCCACTCCCAGGGCCGCCTGAGAGCAGTGAGCCCGGCAGCACTGCCTCCTACCCCCGCCGCCGCCCAGCTCCCTCTACCTTTGCCCAGGGCCGCCCCCGCCGCCCCCCTGCTACCTGCGCTCATGGCGGCGGTGGGGAAGGCGGTGGATGGCCGGCTCCTGCTCCGGTGGCCCCTCAAGCCAGGGAGCGGCTCCAGCAGGCCATGCAGCCCCACGCTCGCCTCCCCCCGCCCCACCCCGCCCGGGTCTCTCGGCTGCCGAGCCGCTCCCAGGGCCACCTGAGAGCAGTGAGCCCGGCAGCACTGCCTCCTGCCCCCGCCGCCGCCCAGTTCCCTCTGCCTTAGCCCAGGGACGCCCCACCACCCCCCCGCTACCTGCGCTCGTGGCAGCGGTGGGGAAGGCAGCAGCTGGCTGGCTCCCACTCCGGTGGCCCCTCAAGCCAAGGAGCGGCTCGAGCAGGCCATGCAGCCCCACGCTCGCCTCCCCCTGCCCTGCCCGGGTCTCTCGGCTGCTGAGCTGCTCCCAGGGCTGCCTGAGAGCACACACTCTGAGCCCGGCAGCACTGCCTCCTGCCCCCCGCCGCTGCCCAGTTCCCTCTGCCTTTGCCCAGGGACGGCCCCACAGGGAGTCCTCTCGCCAGCCAGCTGCCTCCCCGTTACCTGCACCCGTGGCGGTGGCGCAGAAGCCAGTGGCTGGCTGGAGAGAGCGCCGTCTCCTGCCCCCCACCGCCTCTATGCTGGCTCCTACCTGCAGCCGCCCAGTCCCCCTCCGCCTTCCACCCGGTTCCACTTGGCCCGCCCCGGAGTCGCTGGGAAGCACGGCCTCTACCTACCTCACAGCCAGCCACTCATCCCCCGGTGTCTGTGCTTCGCTCCAGGAGGGAGAAAGAGGAAGGAGTGAGCGCAAGAGCCCACGTGGGCCGTCCACTCCTCCCCTTCTTCCCCGCCTGCCCCGCCCGCCAGCTCCACAGGGAGGGTGGAGGAGGAAAGGATGGCGCCAAGGAGGAGGTGGCCAAAGTGAGAAAGCCCGCTGGCGGTGGCGGCGGCGGCGAGGGGGAGCGGCGACCCCCGTGAAAGGGTCATGCAACCCCCCCGGGGGTCGCGACCCCCAGGTTGAGAACCGCTGGAGTAGAGCCACAGGCAGCTAGCAAACATTGCAAAAATGTAAAAACAAATAAAATCCATTAAAATATAATTGTAAGAAAAAAACAGTAAAAACATCATAATAATCAGTAAACATCAAAAGAAGTTGAAAGGCCAGATTGAAAAAAAAAAGTGTCCTCACAACAGCTAGAACTGATCATAACTCTGTATTTCTCAGTCTGGGAGCACCAGAGGAAAACATTTCTCTCAAGGAAGGTCCATCAAAAAAAGCTTGTGTGAGCCTTCACAAATACTAGTGTTCTCAAGAGACCCTCTCCTAAATATCTCAATATCAAGATAAGTTCATAGAAAGATGGGTGGTCTTGTGTATAACCCTGGATAGCCAGGTTATAGCCATTGTGTCCTTAATAATTAAAACTGACTAAATTTGGCCTAAAAATTTTGAGAACCAATGCAGCTCTTTCTGATTTGGGATGATATGGACTTGCCATTCTACATAGGTTAGCATCTTACAAGTTTCCATATATTGCACTACCTGAGCTTCCCATGCAGTCTTCAATTGTAAGCCATTTCCTCACTACACTGTTATAGTGCTATTATTCCACTTTCAACATCCTATGGAATTCTAGGGTTTGCAGTTTAGGGAGGGGCATTTAGAATTCTCAGCTAGAGAGTTCTTTGAAATTTCACAGGGTGTTGGAAGTGGAATAGTAGCACTATAATAGTGTAGTGTGGAAATGGCCATAGTTCCCCACCATAGAACTCAGTAACTGATGTAGAAGAGTGTTACCTACCCTCTAACATTTTACCACGAAACTTGGGACAGTTGGCAGGGATGGTATTAGCAAGTCAAATCAACTCAACTCATGTAAAGTTATTGATGGCATTCAAATGGAGTTTGGCCAAAAAAAAACCCCAAAAACATGTCAGATGTATTTCTTTCTTTCCCAGTGAAAAATAAAGAGGCTGCCATCTTATAATCACATAGCATTAACCTTTCCAGAATAAATATGAGACAAAGCAATAGTTTTACACAATAACATGGTCTGCCATAATATTAAAGCCATTCATCCACAGATTGTATGGAGCTTTTTTTTCAGTTTTACACACTTTTTTTATGTATTTGTTGCATATATTCTAGTATTAATATTATCCAATGTGACTTTCAAGAACAGAACTAGCATTATAAATTTCAGTCTGCACCACTCTACATTTTTTCATGTGTACTTCAGTTGTAATAATATCCATCCATTTTAAATATTCTTATGCCCCCACCACTTAGAATTTTTGAATTGGCATTTTAGACTTGCATATTCTCACCAAGTATGCATCAAATTATTCTTTCCTCCCATTGATACTTTCAGTACTTGCTGTTCTCTGTCCCAGCCCATTTCATGTCTAGTCCATAATTCTAAACGGCTCTATGCTCTACAGATCTGGTAAACATCTTGATTACCAAAACTCCCACTTGCCCAGTAGTTTGTTAGTAGCTTTATGTGCAATTTTGGGGCCTTTCTGCCCTATCCTGTTATAGTGCTATTATTCCACTTTTTCAACATCCTATGGAATCCTGGGGTTTACAGTTTAGGGAGGGGCCTTTAGAACTCTCAGGCAGAGAGCCCTTTGGCCTCAGTAACAAACCCCAGAACTCCTCAGGATGTTGAAAGTGGCATTGTAGCACTATCACAGTGTAGGGTGGAAAGGCTCTTGGATTCATTTTCTATAATCTGTTCTGGCACAAAGTTTGATATGGACATCTACTGTAATTTCTAGGTATTGGTGTCTCTACTTGCTTATGTACAACTAATTTAGACGTGAAGCAACACTTTTAATGGTTCTAATGCTGTGCCCATCCAAACAGCCCTTCATAATTTATTTTGAAATTAATGTATTAATCCAGATATTCATAGCTTGCTGATAGCTATCACCTGAGGGCATGGATGTGAGAGAAAGACACCATGCTAAGGCATGTGATCTTGGGAATTTGCATGCTCGCTCATCACCAGGGACTAGAATGAGCCAGGTTATATCCCAGAATTTGCATATTTTTTCCCTAACTTTGTTGCCCTCAGATCCTCAGCCTGAGGATAGATCTTATGATCAGGCTGATTTACTGAAGAAATAAAGGAACCAGAAGCTTTGGAGTTCTTACTTTTCCTTTCATATTTTTCTTGTTGCAAGATCACAGTAGCTTTCCATCTCTTTGTGAGAATGAGGCGAAATACAGCTAAGCATATTTTAGAAGATGAAGGAGGATGGGTAATTTTTATGAGATAAAAGGGAGAGTGAGTGAGGGGAGGGTGAGAGATAATGAGTGAGACATACAGAGAGAGAGAGGGAGATAAAGTACAGAAAGTCACCTTATAGATAAAAGATCTGAATGTAGCTATAGAGAGAGAGGAAGTGTTTAATTGTGTTGAATCCAGCCATGTTTACAAGTAAGTTATCAAGCCACTACTCTTTGTATTCTTTATAACAGTTGTAGGAAAAAGAGATAAATTACTGTTTTATTCAGTGATATACTTGCTAAATTAAGATGGAGGTTGACTCAGTAGGAATGGTGGTGACTAGCAAAAGGAATGAACTCTTCCTAAGAGGTGGGGAACCTGTCACCCTCCTGGAGTAGTTGGACTACAGCTGCCATCATCCCTAAGTATTTCCCATGCTGGCAAGGATTGGTAAATTGGAGTTTGTTATCCTGAAATTTTGGGGGTCCCCAAGGGATGCCTTGATGTGCTTCAAGTGATGGGAAAGTAAACTCAACAGAGAACAAGCAATAGCACTACGAAAGGCAGGGTAACCTAGCAAGATCTTTTACCCAATTTTTATGGGGTCAGGCCAAGCGAAAAGCCACACAAAAAGATCCAATAAATGTCTTTATTGAAAGTAACTATCACGCATCAATGCATACACTCACACACGCATTCAAGCCCTATAGAAAGCCAAAGAGTGGAAATTAGATAGAGGTATTATTAGAGGATTTGTAGTTTGGGTGATATTGCACCTCTTCCTGAAGTCCTTGGTCCAAGAAAGCAGCAAAAGAAGTAAAGCTTAACGGAAGGATGCTGAGGAGATTACTCAGCTGCCAGGGAGGGGCGGGGATGGTCTGTTGGTAAGACTGGGAGTTATCCAAAAAGCCAGCCAAAAACAGGGACTATTTGAAGGGAAAATGTACCTTGAGGGCAAATCTTCTCCCAGGGAGAACAAAGAGAATGGTAACAGAAAAACAACACCACACCAGCACTTTCTTTGATATTAGAAGATAACAAGGTCTTACCAAAGTTTCAGGATCTTCCACCACTTTCGGTTGCAGTGTGAGTTTATGTATATGGTCCTTGCCTGATAAGATTTTATTGCCACCAGTGCCCAACTTGTGGGAAAGCACCTTAATCCCTTCAAGTTGGCTCCTCAACTGCTGAGGACCTTTTGTCCACTGTGAGTTGGCACAGCTTGAGGTCTCCTGTGGGGGAGTTTACTGGCCTGACCTGGTTTTCCGATTGTATGACCATTGCTGCCTACGTGCTCATCCGGTTGATCTCTCTGGCATGTTAGATTATATTTTATATCAAAGTTGTAGACCCCGGGAAAGGGTTTGCCAATGAGGCAACAAGTTCAAGCATTATCTGGAAGGCCACAGATTCACCATTCTTGTACTGAGGATGGGTTCTTATATTAGAAGAATGACATAGTTGACATGACCCAAGACTACATCCTACTCCTCTGATAACAGTAGGACAAGACTATGTGCACCAGTGTGATGTAGTAACCTTGAGTGCTGGATTGAGACTTTGGAGATCAGGGTTCAGCTTTATGCTCAGCTGTGGAAATGCATTGATCTTGGGCAAGTCACACTCAGCTTCAGAAGAAGGCAAAGGCAAACTCTTCTGAACAACTCTTGCCAAGAAAAACCCATGATAGCTTTGTTTTAGGAACATCATTATTCAAAAACATCTTGAAGGCACATCATAAAAACAACAATAACAACAACAAAAGGGCTGTTATGAATATGTAGCATAATGGGGCGGGGACCAACTTCAATAACAGAGCTCTGAAGTGCTTGATGGACGGAACCACTTCCTTGGAAGGAAACATCATATTTTAATGGGTTTTTTATGTAAAAAATGGATACCTTTCTTGCAAGCAAACAACAGCAAGAATGCTGCTGGGTAGCTAAAATGTGTAACCTAGAGTTTCATATTCATAACTGGTTCATATTCATGATCCCAATGTAGCCTCTAGTTTAGAAGATACATGGGGACTGTGAAAGTCCCCCAATTCCCACTTACCAAGCAACAGCCACTGCAATTAATGGGGGTCTGTTCCCTTATGGTTTGGGAAGCAGCTAACTGACACTTCCCCCCCCCGCCCCCGCCGCAATGCAAGTGATCTCCAGCATAAATTGTGACAGGGCTCCCATTTCTGTTTGTCAGGATAGAGATTGCTTGCTGGAGGGAGTGGGAACATCAGTTAGCTGCTTCCCAATTGACAGGGGAACAGACCTGCACTGATCGCAGCAGCTCCTGCTTGGTAAATGTAGAGGGGGACTAGGACAGAATTTACTGCAAAACATTGTACATACATTGCTTATAACTTTCCAACTGAATTCCAGTAAACCATACTAGAATTTCACAGATGAAAACCAGGATATGTGTGGTCAAGTAACATCAGAATTCAGTAAAGATGTCAAAAGTTATTCATGAGGAAGCAAACACAAGCTAGGACACCTTGCAGCAGTTTGTTTCTGCTTGAGCCTAGTTAGTTGAGTATTGCTAAAAGTATTACTTTTGCCAATTTTGTTTCAAAATGTTATTGCTCGTGAACATATTAATTATCTCATTCAGATAAATATTTTAAATTGATTTTCAGTCTTCCTCATCCTGACACCCTTTCCACAGCTTACCTCTGTCCCAGCAGTGTCTGGTGATGATGGCAGCAGCAGCTGTCCCAGGAGAGGACAATGGAGTGCTCCCCTCTGCACTGGCTGCCTGCAGGAACTAGGAAGCATGATGGCCATGCCTCTTCTTGCCACAGCGCAGCCGGGTACTGTCCCAGCGCAGCCATTACATCTCCGGGACCTCCGCAGTGAAGGTAAGTGTGGGTACATAGTGGAAGAGTAGTGCAATCACCAGTCATTGATGAGGGAAACCTGTCAATGATTTGAAGCACAGTCGCACCACCTAGGGATGGGAAAAAGACTGGTCTGGGACAATGTTGTGCATAAGCGTCATCCCAGCCCTGTCCTTTTCTCCTCCCCATGATGGGTTGGGTACGTTGTGCAGAAAGGGCCTAAGATATCTCTAAGTCACTTATTTAAAATTCTTTTAAAGAAAACAGTAGCATTTGGTTTGTGCAAAAAAAAAAATGGGTTGGGGAGCAATCATTCATCTTGACCCAGGCCCACTATTAACTCTCAGTAGCCCTGGGAGAAGGGAGCAGGATTCACCCTAGTATGTCAGATGTTACAGAATGGTCCTGGTAGTCAAGAATTTGACACTTCTCTGCCTCTGCCACTCTGTAGCCAGTCTCTCACAAATATCTCAGTCTGTGGATTTAATCTGCTTTGTGACTTTTAGTTGTCATTGGAGGGATACCTGTTGTTTTCTAATTATACTTTGAGAAAATCATTATTGATATTCCCTGAGCCTGTGAACTGTGCTCATACAGCACAGTTATAGCTCTTATTTGCTGGGAGCTAATCTTATGAGCCTTGATGAACTCTCTTATAACTTTCCTCAGGGAGAAGTGTTTACAGTACATAAGGGCTTAGGCACAGGAAGCAGATTCTTGAAATGATAAGAGAGGGAATTAAAATGGCCTTTAACAAGTTCCACAGAGAACATCCTTAAGTCAACTATAAACTTCCCTGAGTTTCCTTCATTTACAATTCTCTCTTGATACACTTGTATCCCTCATTCTCCTCATTTTTTACTTTACATCTTCCTTTCTCAGGGCCAAACCGCCCTGGAAAATGGAGTTATCAGCCACGGGTGGGGAAGTGGAAACTTCAGCGGATGTTTTTGTATGGGGTTGTTTCCCCAATCCTGTCTTCTCACAAAAGTTGCAATAGAAATCCTCTTCAAAACTGATATTAGTCATAGATGAAAAACTCGTGGGCACAAATGCTATGCATATCCATCTATCCCAAAGTTAACAATAGCTTCAGGAGTAGTTTGAGCATTGGGACACCAATTTAAGAGTGCTAGCGCACACTGGGACTTCCTTGCCTCTGTCCCATTATGCATCTTCATAGTTCACTAGCAAGGTTTCTTGATGCCTCTGCTACATAGTTAAGTATACATAAAGTCATGTAACATACATCATGACAGAGAATTCTGGCCAATATCTCTATAACAAATTTAGTGAGAACTAGTGTGGTATAGTGGTTTGAGCACTGGCTGGAGACCAGAGTTCAATTCCCCACCTGGCCATGGAACCCCACTTGGGTGACCTTGGGCATGATACAACATTCAGCTGCAGGAAACCCTGTGATAGGTTCACCTTAGGGTAGCCATATGTTCCTCCACTGGAAAAACCCTATCCTGGGGTCTACAATTTTGATATTAAAATATGATTCCATGTGCCTGAGAGGTCACCCGGATGGGTACGTAGGCAGCAATGGTCAAACAATCGAAAACCAAGTCAGGCCAGTAAAATCCCCAATCACGTAGCCCCAGGAGACCTCAAGCTGGGCAAACCCACAATAAACAAAGGGTCCTCAGCCCCTGAGAAGCTGACTTGAGGGGATTAGCGTGTTTGCCCCAAGTTGAGCAAATATCCTATCAGGCAAGGACCATTTACATGAAATCACACCATAACCAAATGCAGATGAAAATCCTGAGACTTTGGCAACACCTTGTAATCTCATCATGCAAAGGAAGTTACCATTGTGGAGCTTCTTTCTTGTTGCAACACTCATTGTTCTCCCCGGGAAAGGATTAGCCCTCCAAGTGCCTTTTCCCCTACAAATAGTCCCAGTTTTTGAGCAGTTCTTTGGATCACTCCTGGTCATCCCAGCTGACCGTTTCTCTGTTTGTTGAGTAATCCCCTCAGCCCTCTCTGTGCTGAGCCCTACTTCTCTGCTGTTTTTCCCAGACCAAGGACTTCAGGAAAAGGTGCTACCCAAGCTACAAACCCTTCAATATTCCCCTATTCAGTTTCCTCTCTTTTACTTCTTAATAGGTGTTGAGTGAATGTGCGAGTGATTGTGTTGCTGTGTGAGACTTTCATTCAATAAAATCATTTATTGGACATTCTTGTTTGGTTTTTGGCTTGGCCTGACTCCGTAAAAACTGGGTAAAAGACCCCGCTAGGTTACCCTGCTTCTCACATTGCTATTGCTTGTGCTCTGGCTAGTTTCCATTCCCCATCACATGGCGCACATTGAGGTGTCCCTCAAGGGACCCCAGAAATCAGGGCAACAGATAAGTTGGAAACTACTTGAAAGCATACAGCAACAACAACAACAGCAATTACAATATTTATTGATAAGCATAATCATATCTATCACTAAGTCACTATATCAGTGTTACATAGAAACAGAACTGAAAGTCTAGGAGCCTTATATATATATAAAAGTTAGTCTTAAATATAAATTAAGTGGATTCAACACAGAGTCCTGGTAACCAATGCCTTAGGGAAAGACTGAGGATTTGAGGTGGAATCACCACTGGTGGCAGTTAGCAGTGTGCTCACCATGGTGGAATCATCACAATTGCATCCTCTGGTGGTATGAAATGTACTGGACCTTGGTCGACTTCTCCTAACAAGTAAGTGCTCCAAATCTTTATCACTATTCTTTCATCTGTGCTGTGAAAGTAAAATCATATATACATATACATATGCATGCTTATTCTGAAAACGGCATTCATTCAGATTCACACTGCTAAAAGTAAAACCACTGTGATGGCTTATATTCAAATATTTTAAAGCTCAATTATGTCACCGTATTAAGATTTACGGTAGAAATTGTATTGAATACAAGCCTTCTTTCTATAGTCTAAAAAGAGAGAGTGTGTGTATAAGCCCCTGATTGTGGTATTACACTCTGTGCCTCTGCACTGCAGTTTCTTTAACCTTATCAGTAAAGCAGCTCAATTGAAACAGAATGTGGCATTTGGAGAGAGAAAAATAATGCACCTACCTTCTTTACAGTCTAAGCAGCACCTCTGTTCAATTTTCAGGCTCCTTCTCAAGGTGACTATTCCTTGCATCTTCCTTTCTAGGTTAGTGTTCTTTTGCTTAGTTGCCAAAGAATTTATTTGATTTGGAGGACAACAATGAAATTTTAAATCTTTAATAAGACTGTTGAGGTTTTCTAATCAGACTCATTAACCATATTTCAAATTTAAAGGAAATTACTTTTCTTTTGGGGTCACTTCTACCTCTCTCTCTCTCTCTCTCTCTCTTTTCTTTCACACACACACACACACGCAGAGCTATCTTGTTCTCCAAGTGACTCAATTCAATGACAATTTGAAAAGGAGCCACTCCTATTAGGACAATTATTGCTGCATTAATGTTTCCTAGATCTTATATTTCAGACTAAGAGGGGCTGAGGTTTAGCTAAGTAAATAAAAAGGGAAAATAGAAATTATTTCTAAGAGTATGTTTCATTTTGAAGGCAAGAGTTCACAGTGATTTCTGTCTTTCTGTCTTGAAAAACTTTCAATAGGGTTCCTTTAGGGTTGCCATAAGTCAGAAAGGACTTGAAGACACACAACAACAACAGCAACAACAACAATCTTAGTGGAACTCCCATACCTTTGTACAATGGAAATGGAGCCTTGGCAAACATACTCTACAATAGGGGAAGGCAGAAGGTACATCTCTATCCATTTGTAGTTGCCTTGTCTGAAGGATTTCTATTGGATGTTAGAATGCCAAGTGCTTAACAACAGCAACAACAAAACTAAGCGTACTATCACACACATGTGTGCACACACACACACACAGATGAAAACAAGAACAGCAGCAAGTAATGAGGATTGGATTATTCTGTGCAAGGACTGTATTCCATCCAGATATCATGTTCTCAGCAAATTACTTCAATGTAACTGTATGCCTTTTGCACCAACTTTAGCTGGTGACCTCAGGGTTCTAGTTTTAAAAAAGTAAGCATGATAGTTATTTTTGGGCTACAATGACTAAAATTCCACAGCCAATAACCATTCTGGATGGGGGATTTTGAAAACTAAGTCCAAAACATCTCTTGTTTTGAGCTCAGGCCAAAACAAAGTAGACCTTGAAAATCTGGTGCTTACCCACCACTGTTGTACAGCATATTTACCAGCTTTGCTGGTAACTTAGGTCACCAGCTAGGCTTTTCTGTGTTATGTCTGCCTTTCTAACCTCTATATTTTCAGCTAGTTAGCAAGAAGAAAAAGCTTCCACAGTCTACCTACACTGTACTGGTCCTACTGCCAAGCTTCTGTGTGCTGGTGGCATGTTTCCAAAGACTCAAGGACTTCACAGATGACCATTGTGTACCTTCAAGGCTCATATTTTCATCTCATATCAGGAGAACACCACTTGTAACTTAAATTAATTGCTGGCTTTGACAGTGTTATTCCTATTAATTCCTGTTAATCCCAGTTGGGGGATTAGTGAGTAATTTATCCTTGAATAGCCTCTCTGTGAATTGCCCCATGTCATTTTCTTTTTCATTTTTCCATGAATGTTTTCCTTCTCCACTCTTTTTTTATTCTCCTTTTATATGCAGAAATAGAAATGTAAATTCCCCCTTGCATATGTACAAGGAGAAGGGGAGAAATGGGGAAGATCACATGGCACCAAAATAGACAAAGATGACCGTTGGGTATATTTCAGTTTAGGTGTTTTACCTGAGTGGAGAAATCATTGGCCCTTTCCACAAGGGGGACGGGGAAACGGGGCAGCGCATGCAGGGATGGATCTTACCTGAAAACGGGTTGCTCCGTCCCTGCGGGGAGCACGCGTTCGCCGCTCCACACACTGGCGAATTTCGGCGGCTTTCGGCGGAGCCCAAAATGGCGGCCGGCGACTTCCAGCGGCGCTCTGCCAATCAGGGCAGCACGCCAGCCAGAAGCCCGCCCCCAGGCAGCTCTGCAGCTAGCGCGTCCCTGCAGTTTCAAATGGGGTGCTGCAACGGGTTAGCGCACTCGCGTTTTTTAAAAACCAGATAAAATGTGTTTTTTAAAAAACGCGCCATGCCACCCCTTGCGGCCACGCTAGCGTGGTTTGAGGTGTGGAACCTCCACTTTTCAAACCGCTCTAGCGCGCCCCACGGTGTGGGCGACCTCCGGATGAGGTCTCCCTAAGCCGTTTTTTTACCCCGTGTGGAAAGGGTCATACTTTCCATGGTTAACAGTTCTTAACTATTCTTGCTAGGACCAAACAGGATTCCATTTCCACACTAGGCAGCAATGCATCCTGTTTGAAATAGAACAGTCCGCTCTTTCCATTGCTCTCAGAACACAATGAGAGCTAATTGTAGAGCTGAGCAGTCCAAGTTTGGTTTAAAAAGAACTATCAGAACAGAGACCTCAAGCCTTGAAATGGCCACCAACACTATCTCAACAGAAGACAGAGCAGACATAGGGTGTGGCTATTGCGAAGGGGGCAAAATAAAGGCATTGTCCCTCCAAAGAAGAATTCTTCCTCCCCAGCTGACATTTTTCTTCATTCTCTAAATGGCAGAGAATGAGATACCGAAAACTGTTCATGCCTAAAACTATTTTATTTGCTGTGTTCACATTCATTTGGTAATTTTGCCTGCCCCTTTTCTTTGGATGCTGACACTGTACTGTTGCCAGTTGTGTAGGGACATGGGGGCGGGAAGAGAGTGATTCATCCCAGGAGGCAATGTTTTTGGGTCATCTTGGCCTGTAGCCATGCCCCCACACACCCTGACCACGGCCTTGAGTGCCCTGGCCACACCCCCATGCACCACAGCCACACCCCCGTGTACAGTATACAGTGTACAGTGGCCACACCCCTCATGCTGTAGCCCCGCCCCCTACACACAGTCCAAGCTCTGCCACTGACTGTTGCTTAAAACTTCAGTTGAACATTAGAAATACAGTTTAGGCATCCAGAGAAAAGGAGCAAGCAGTGTTACCTTTACCTTTTCCAAGAAGAATTCTGTTCCTCCTATAAAATTTCCCTTCAGTTCTCAAATTTCTAGCATACAACTCAAGCTGAGGACCAGGGAGATCTGTGATCAGACCTCCTCATAGAAACATAGAAGAGTTGGGAGGGATTCCAAGGACTGACTAGTCTAAATTCTTGTCAGTGCAAGGATCCACAACTAAAACTTCCCTAACAGTGGCCATCCAACCCTCTGCTTAAAAACCTCCAATGAAAGTGAGTCTGTCATGTGCTGAGATAGGCTATTCCACTGTTGAACAACTTCTACTGCCAGAAAGTTCTTCTTTAGATTTAATCAGAATCTCCTTTCTTGTAAACAGGAAATACGAACAATAATCTGGGGGATTTTTGGTAAGGAAAATGGTGGACATTTGATGGAATGGTTAAACAGTCCTTATTCGTGAGGAAATTAACATACAGAGGGAGTGCTACTATGAATCTTTAAAATTAAGTTAGATGAAACTGTCAAGGATTTCTTGAGTCACTTCTGTTCCAACTCTCATGTTTAGACAATTCTGCAGAGAGAGATATTGGAAGCAGAGGGGATACATGTAAGCAGGGAAGGAAAAATTCATGGGTGAAGTAGAATCCTTCTTTGGGAGCGCAGTGTCCCTGGAGCTACACTCCTGGCAGGTACACAGTTTAACTGTTTACAGTCTTTCCAACTAGGCTGAAATGTATTTTTATTTAAATAACAGTGATTGTTTCTAAATTTGCATTTCTATTTGTAAATTAACATCTACTTTTTTCTCTCCTCTTCTGCACTTCCCCTTCTTTGTCAAGGAGTAAGTGACCATCCTATTCCTACAGAATGGTGTACCTTTGAAACTTAGGGCCTTTCCACACTACACTGTTATAGTGTTATTATTCCACTTTCAACATCCTGTGGAATTCTGGGGTTTGTAGTTTACTGAGGACAAAGACTCCCTGGCTGAGAATTCTAAATGCCCCTACCTAACTTGCAAACCCCAGGATTCCATAGGATGTTGAAAGTGGAATAATAGCACTGTAACAGTATGCTGCAGAAATGGCCTTTTTGACAGTTTGAATGGTTTCTTTTAAAATTCTGGTTCTGCTTCTGTGCCACAAATGCAGATGCAGAATCCAGTTTATGGAGCTTTTCCTTGCATGGAAGTAAGGGGGTAAAGAAAGCTTACTACTACCTCTTTGGAGATAACATTATAAGCAACACATATTGCTCCTTTGGCAAAGGGGAGAACCTCATAAGTAAAGCAAGAAATCACTTAGTAAGACTTCTATCTCTCTTCTCTGCACGTGAATTACTAAATCTTCACAGAATGACTTTTCCCAGACATTTCAAAGAGGTTGTCAGAAGAGAGAAAGCAATTGACAGGTCTAATGCTTTTTTATGTATCTGAATCAAATGCCTGCAGAAAGTCCATTGTCGGAAGGAGACTTGCACTGCCTACAACATTGCGTAATTTACGCAATGCTCATTACCGTGAGTACCCTCCAAAACATTTCCCGTTTGATGTGAACAGTGGGAAGCAAGCTGATAGCTGGCAATTAATTAGTGAAACACCATATGTTAATGGATGTACAGCAGATGTGTGTACATGGGGGACTTCAATCTAAAACTGCGCAATTGCAATTCAGGCAAGGAGAGAAACAAATGGTTGTGTCCAGGGTCCTTAAAGGATAACTTGACTGGGCTTTACCATCAGCTCTCAGATACATGAAAATAGTGTGTTTGGTGCCAAAGTCAAACTGAGTGAAATTCTGCCACAGTGGCTGTCTATAGTTATATATATTTGTATATTATTACTCACAGTTCATGCAGTACTTCATTATGTTTATTCATCATTTCTATTCATGGTTCACCTTTCTTTTTGACAGGAAAAAAAACTCAAGCTAACTGATGAAATATGAGAAGAATGAATTTTCAAAAGAAGAAGGAATACATGTTGGAGCCATTCATAATGGAAAAGTGGTAAGTGGTCAGTGTGCCATTACCTCAAACGGTAAACACAGAAGGAGGCATTAAAATGTTTATGGACTATAAAGGATTGGGTCACAAGAGATTGGCCACACCATTGGGGTTCTTGTCCTAACTGCCCCCCATCCTGTCTGCCCCTGCCTTTAATAGAAATGAAAGGGCTTTTTCAATATCTACCTTGACCAATATCCATGTTTATAAATGTAGAATCTTGTAAGTTAAGAAAAACTATTATAATAGCTTACTTCAAGTAATCTTCAAGAGATATTGCATGTGCATGTTCTCGCACCTCCTGGCCGCTACTAAGTCTTGGGAGGGGCTTATGTTGCTTACTGGGAGGGAGGGAGGGAGGGAGGGAGGGAGGGAGGGAAATGGAGTTCAGATCATGAAGAAGCAGCTGGTCTCAGCTTAGGTAGGGGACAGAAATGAAGGTTTACTCTCCTTGTTTTCCTTCCCTTAGGGGCCCAAGCACCTGGATCTTCATGTTCTAAGTCACCTTGCTTCTCCCTACCTTCCCTTTTATAAGAAGGAGCTAAATGTGAGAAGCTTTGGGAGAGAGCACAAGGAGAAGTGATTAGTTTTCTGTGCCCAATCAAAAAAGGAACTCATGCACAGATAGCTGCACTTATGTATACACAAGTCACTCACAGATGATGACAAAGGCACCTCTGTGTGTTCTATAGTCCTCTTCTTCCCCATGTCATCCTCCTCAGTTGGGGAAAAAGTAGTCTGAAGATTACTTAGAAGACTCTTCTATGCCTGGAAGCTCTTTTCATGATTCTGAACTCTGATTTTCCACTCTGTAGTTCCTCAAGGCAAGGAAGCTCTAGACATTAGCTTGTTGGTTTCCAAACAATGAGTGATAGTTGGGTCACAATCTTGCCTATCAATATTCTTAATCAGGGCTAAAATAAGGTCAAGGTGAACCCACTGAGGCAGTAGTTCTGTACATGCTTTCCTGGGAGGAAGACCCACTGAACTGATTACATCTCAATATACCCTATATAGTATTGTATGTTGAATTTCCTGTGTTAAACATAGCTTATTTCTAGTGGCATGGCAGCCAAAGCTGGGTTAACAAATTCTGGGTGACATTAAGGGCATGTCATAAAGCTGAACAGTGATTCGTCAAACCGCATTGTTCCCTAATGCTTTAAGACAATGACAGTGACATCACAGTTGAATTACTATTTCAGTGATCAGTAAGCAGCTCAGGGATATAGTCTCCAACTTTCCTCATAACCAAAGAACGAATGAGGATGGTGAGTTTCAGTTGGAAGAATGGTGGAATACAAACTATAAAAATTGGAAATCCAAACTGGGAATGTGGTGATTCTGTATTTGTTCATTTCTTACATTTAGATTTTGCTTGTGTTTCAAGGAGATCCAGGCAGTGTGCACAGTCTCCCTTATCGTATTTATCTTCACAAGAACTCCGTAAGTTTTGTTAGGCTCAGAGCATGTGACCCATGAAGATCAGCGAGCTTCATCTATTTGAACCAGAACTTACCCGTCCTAGCCTACTTATCAGTATATCAGAGGAATCATGTAGTTCTCTAGAAGTTGTTGGAGTGCACGTTTCAGCAGCTCTTGCCACCATTACTAATGAGGAGGAATTCCGGGGATTGCAAACCAACAACGTTTGGAGAGCTACACAGTTCCCACCCCTGCATGGCATGATGTTTACCGTGATGCAAAGGAATCTAGCATCATCTTTGAGACTAACTGAGACAAAGAAGTTTGTAACATAAGCTTGCATAGATTACATCAGATGCCACCTGATTACATCAGATGCCACCTGATGAAATCGACTGAATCTACATAAGCTTATGCTACAAACTTCTTTATCTCAGTCTCAAAAATTATACTAGTTCCTTTGTATACTGATACAAACACACCTATGTCTTTGAGTATAGGCTGACCAAGTTTCCTATGGTTGCTCTTGCCAGTCCCTTCTATGAAATTTATTCTGCTGGGGGAATGAAGGAAACAAATATTGTACTGTGGGATTGGTATTATTCCTTTCAGACTGTAATGGCTCAGCACCTAAGCCAATGTTGTCATTTTTCAGGAGTTTACAGATAAAGTAGAACTGAAATGGAGTATTTTTGACAATGAACAGATCAAAATAACACTCAGAGAACACAAAACATTTCCAAGTACAAATAATAGCATTTTCACTAAACTGCCTCAAAACACAGCACACGGAGAAACCTTTATCAAAATATTTGTTGCCACTCAAATTCATCATAACTTATGCACATAGAAGTTTAATGTACCAGCTGGCTGACTGACATAACATTCTGCACTTCTGCAAATGGTTTGTAAGGCATTAAAAATAACCAGCCTCCTAGTGGAGTAATCACTCACATGCCATGTGCTTTCTGTAACCAATTGCTCCAGTAGGAGGCCATTCCATGTGCTTTTTGAGAACGTGCATGTAGCAGCAGTTGTGAAGTAAAGATTCAGTGAATTGGAAGTGGTGCAATGCCAAGAAGAAACCAGCAGATGTCATCAGATCAGGCAGAAATGAAAATGGATGATAAGTAAATGTATGTTGGTATGTATGTGTGTGTGTGTGTGTGTGTGTGTGTGTGCACATATGCGTGTGACAGATAGTGGAATTCTCAAAATTCAATCAGGCAGTCAAAATGGAGCTGCTGCCAAACTATAGTCAATGGAGTAACAGAGCCAACTAACAATTTGCAGGTCACTAGCTCAGCTCTGCCGGAATGTTATTCAACAACTCAGAGGTCAAAAATTAATGGCAACTAGTACAACATTATTTCAGGCACAATAGCCAAAATCAGCTGTTAATAAGATCTAATGAAGTGATTTGCCAAATGAGAGAACAGCTCAGCTAGAACCTCCTGAAAAACAAAAACAAAAAACCATACAACATCAAAGCAAGTTTTATAAATAGTGTGACAATATGGGTCAAATAAGCCCTTTGTTTACATTTAAAAAAACAACTGCTTATGCATTAGCTCCTTAATTGAGCATGCACTGGGAACTATCAATTAACTCTTTGGCTTTTATCCTAAATAAAAACATTAATGAATATGAGGTTATCTTGCAGAGTGAGGGGCATAGGTAATACCCATTGTTATACTGTAACATACACTGGTGGAATTCCAATGATAAATAGGCACTGAAGAGGCTTGTGGTTTTCATAATGGTGAAGTAACAATATTAAATTGGAGATACAGCCACAGCCATTTTTGTAAAGCCATCATGTCTGCTATGTTTTTCAACATCTTCATATAGCCTCTGGGAGAGTTTACCCAGAGCTATGGAGCTGAGTATGTTGATGATAACCAGCATTATCTCTCCTTTACAAATGATGACAAAGATGCTGTGGTAGCACTGAATCATTGTCTGGATGCACTAGATAATGGAGGCCAGTGAACAGAATGAGGTTTAATCCAGACAAGATGGACATGCTGCTCTTCCATAAGAAAACCAACCTCACATTGGGATCAAAGTCTGTTCTGAGTGGGTTGCTCTTCCTCTGAAAGATCAAGTTTGTAGCTTGGGGGTGCTCTTAGACCCAGCACTGCTCCTGGAAAGCCAGATTGCTACAGTGGCCAGTAGCACCTTTGCCAGCTTTGGCTGGTATCCCAGTTGCGCTCTTTGTTGAGGAAAGAAGATTTAGCCACAGCAATTCATGCCTTAGTTACCTCTCAATTACACTACTGTAATACACAAATGGGGCAAATGAAGCAGCCATGCTGGTGTCAGGTGTGCATTTTAGATATCATATAACATTTCATATAATGGTCCTTAAAGAACTACACTGGTTTCCAGTTTGCTTCCAAGCTCAATTCAAGGTTCTGATGTTGTCTTACAAAAGCCCTAAATGACTTGGGGCCAAGATATCTGAAATACTATCTCCCTCCCCCATATGAGCCTGCCAGAAATTTGAGATCTGAGAAGAAGCCCTGTTGTGTGTCCTAATACCTTGTGAAGTTAGGCCAATGGATATATCTAACAGAGCTTTCTTTGTAGCAGTGCCTCAACTGTGGAACTCCCTACCCAAGGAAGTTAGGCTGGCCCCATCTCTTTTAAGCTTCTGATAGGCAGCCTATTCCACATTGTATTCAGTGTTTGAAAGTTCTGTTTTAACTGTTTCAAAACCAAATTCTAGGATTGTTTTTAGACTGGTTTTAGGTATTGTTAAAGAGTATTTTAATTGTTTTTAAAAGTGTTTTTATGTTTGTATTGTTTTAATTGGTTTTTATTTGTTCATTGCCACAGGAGCCCTTGTTGGCTGGGTGGTGATGCAGAAATACTTTAAATAAATAAATAAATAAATAAATAATCATAAGATGACAGTCTGTCTTAGGTATCTGTCAGAAAAGGGAAGCTACATAGACCTTTGATTTTTTTTTTATACTGGAAATGTAGCCATGTTAACAAGAACACAAGCTTAAAGTCTTTGTTTAGTATTTGGACATAAAAGTTTTGACAATGTTTTACATAAATGTTTTGTCCTAGTTTGCCAACAGCATATGACTGAATGAGGCAGTTGCCAATTAGAGAACCACAAGGCTGGCAGATTTGCTTGTGAAGATTTTGGCTTGTGTTATTCCCTTTCATTAAAGGGAACTAGAAAAAAAACCTGACAAGACGAAAAAGTGAAACCTTCTCTAAATGCCAACAGCAGTGCAGGGTGGGGAAGTAAAGTGATTTCTGTTCCAAGCAGATTCAAGAGGTACTTTCATACATGGCATGAAGGTTATGTACATGATTATTTTCCAGAGGAAATCAGAATCATTCTTCTCTACCCTTATCAACTAGCGCCTGATTAGTAGCTCAAAAACTGAACAGAGCTTGCTAGTTCTATCTCTGTTTTCCTAATGTTCACTCTTCCTAGTTCCAAAAGAATGTAAAGGAGTTGCAAATTGAAGCAGATGTGATCATCAACAACTTCTGGTTGCATCAGTTTCACTCCAGAAGGATTGCTTACTTCTTTTTCTCACCTGGAGGGGAAGGCATACATATGGTGGTTCTGTCCTTCCAAGCCAGTGGTTCTCAACCTGTGGGTCCCCAGATGTTCATGGACTTCAGCTCCCAGAAGCCCCAGCCACTATGGTCAATGCTCAGGGCTTCTTGGAGCTGAAGTCCACGAACATCTGGGGACCCACAGGTTGAGAACCACTGTTCCAAGCCATTCTCCGTAAGCTTTGCAATCTCCGCCCACCTAATTGACACTGATCATGTGGTTCTCACAGACCTTGGGAAAGTTATTACTATAGTTCCAAAAATGTCCCAACCTGTACAACCAAGCTCTAGTTTTTCCGTCATATTAGGAACAGAGCCAGATTTAAACCCAGTGTTGACAGCAATCTGGCCTTTATACAAGAGCAGAAGACATTTGCCAATATTCTATATTAGCTATTCAGTTAAATATGGAACATAAATGAATGACATTTCCACCAGGTTTAAAGGGGTTTAGTTAGAAATGAAATAGGTGACTGGGGTTACGTGGATTGGAAGTAAAATGCTGTCCATTATTAGCAGCAGTGAAGAAGCAGTTATGGGAGAGTGGAAGGGATGAGAAAGTTAGTAGAAAAGTGTTAGTGTGTTTAATTGTTGAGAAGTAAAAGATCTGACTCAATTGCATTTACATTAAAAGAGAGTAATTTTCATTAATAACTAATATTAATTAATAATAGTATTAATTTTAGTTATTAATAAACCATTTAAATTTAATTTCAGTATCTGCATTAAAAGTCTGATCTGAAAGAAGCTGAAGCATAATTTTAGTTCCAACCTACTTAACCCTAATCCCTTTTTTGAACTTGGAAAACAAGATGACAGCAGCATGAGTTTTTGAATAGTCCATTTCTGCTCCACCCTACTCTCACTTTCCCTTTATCCTCCCTTACAATCTCACCTCCTTAGTCTCCAGCCCCACATTTCTTTAGCTAACTTGTCCCACCTGGATGTCAGAAAAAGTCCTAGGATTAACAGTTTCAGTGCTCAGTTTCCTGGCACAGAAGTATAGCCTCTACGCAGTATCTAATACAGAACATAGGAAGACCAACCAAGGAAGTGGTCTGGATTTTGTGACGTAAAGCTTATAACTCTCCAACCCAAGAAACTAACCAAAAACCAGAAAGAAACTTTGCAAAAGTCCAAGAAAACTAGGCTTTGGGTGAAGAGGGAAATGTTGACTCTTTAGCACTATCTCTCACTTGATTAATAACATAGGCCCTTTCTGCAGGACGATACTCTTGTGCATTGTCCAGTTGCAATCCTAGCAGTGCCTCTGCCAGGATGGGAGCATGTCCCCATCGCTCCTCTCTGCACACAACTAACCGCCTCCAGAAGGGAGCACAAAGGACACACTCTTTCCTTCCACACTGCAACTGGCCTTCCTTCCCCACTACAGCATGGAAAGAAGTCCATGATCATGCTCCAGCCCTTCTGAATGGCTGGCTGAGATGGAAGGCTCATGCAACCAGGAGTCATTGATGAGTTTCTCCATTGATGATATACCCCGCAGCTGCAGTAGCTGGTGATGCAAGAAGGGTGGGACTGTGACGATGTCATGCGGAAGCATCATCACAATCCTGCTCCTTTCTCATCCCCATGCTGGGATGCCATCGTCCTGTGGAAAGGGCCTTAGAATAGAATTAAGTTATTAATTCTAGCATTACCCTAATGCTGAAATTCCAATTCAAATCAATAGCTTTGGTTTAAAAATGAATTTGATAAAGTTGGCCTTTTTGTTAGAAAATTTCCAACTTGTTAACTTAATTGATTTTGACTCATTAGTTATTATCTCTGGGTGGTGGAAGATACCACACAATTCTATTTATTATCCAATTGAAATCAGACCTCTCAGGAAAAAAAAATAGTGCTCTAGTGACTAAAAAAAATCTGAAACAATAAAAAATAAAACTATTGAAATAATCTCAATAATGGAAAGAGTAGGCTGAAAAGATACATCTTCACACCCTTCTCAAAAACAGAAAGTGCAGGAACTGGTTGGTCTGTGGGGAGTACATTTCACAATCTAAGAACAACAAAGAAGAAAACATTTTTCTGTCTGTCCACCTAGCAGGCCTCTGAACATGATGTTAGTTTCTATAGGGCCTCCCATAAAGATCTTTAGGACAGGTTCCTATGACACAGGAGACCCTGTAGATGTATGTAGAAATATTTTTTTTTTTTTTGAGCTTAGGGAGAAATATCCAGAAGGTTAAATATCCAGAAGAAGAGATGCACAGCTTAACACAAAACAAAGTACAACGTTACAGACAAGTTATAAAGATAACAATTTCATGACCATGAAAGGGTTTCTGCAGATATTAATGAACTAAGCCAAAGCCTAATTCCTGGGACCTGCCCAGTACAGCCAACTAGTCAGGCCTATCTAGTATAGCCAATGGTGAAGAAGGCTAGAAGTTTGTGTCCCACAGTGTCTGGAGGGCTTCATGTTTTCAGCCCTCTATCTAACATGAGTCATAACCAATCTTCTTTAGAGTAATTAAGCGAAATGGGGTTACAAAGTATGGTACTCATACACTGTAGCTTTGCCCATTTGCTTTTCAGTTTCATTTCAAAAGGAGGGTCCTCTTGTTTCCAAGTGGTGCTGTGCTTACTGTTTACTTGTTCCCAACAGTGTATTTAACTTTGCGACAGTGCTGCTGGTTTTGTTCTGCTTCTTTTAATTGTGTTCTTAACTAATTATCAGAGATGCCTATAAGGGCAGTCTTATCGCCCCTTGTGGTTTTATAATTCTAGACAAATCAATAAGAAGAAACCCTGCTGTTTCCCAAGCTGTGTAGCACATATTTCAGTGGGCTGTCCCACAACAGATGTGGCCTCCTTCAGGCCCATAACTAAGTGAACCAATATCACACTATTGGCTTAATAACTAGAAGTAAGAAGGTTAAGATTTCCAGTTCCCCATTCTCTCCTTTATTGCTACATTTAATGTCAGTATTAATATTAGAGTATTTCTCTCCCCCCCCCCCTGTGTGTGTGTTTGCCTTTAAGCTGCAAGGAGTATGCAGAGATGGTTTACCATTGCCTTCTCAGAATATTGTATTTAATAAGATTTTAGAGATGCCCATATACGAGCTGTATAAATGCAATTATATGATTAATATTATCTATGTATGTGTCTATATTGCTCGGGCTTCCCCTTCCTTTGAGTCTGCTATATGGACATAATTTTTGACACTTATTTTTGATTCCATCTTGTGACCCAATTTCACTTTGTATTTTTGTATTTTGTATGCTGTCATAAAAGTTGAACCTCTCTTCAAAATGCTCAGAAGGGTGGGACCCACACTATTCTGTTATACAACCTCTGCATATTTTAACAGAGATAAGGAAGTGTCAAATGTCATACCATCATACATATTACAGTTGACAGGGTTTGAGTGCATTTTCTACCTGGTTAGCCTTACCAGGTATAATGTGCAAAATGAAAATCATTTCTAAATGTTCTACCATACTGAAGAATGGATTTTCCTCTACAAAAATGCCCTCTTACACTTTGCTTGAGCATAATTGTCAATGCAAGGAGCTCCACAAATAGAAATATTTTAATTGCTGTTGGCGGCTCTCTCAGAGAAGGGGAGACATCATGCCTTTGTAACCACAGTAATTCCATCTCTGTGTTACAGCACATTGCTTGTGGAATGCCAGAGTGCTTAGAGACAGAGTTGGTACCACCCCAGAGTCATTTCAGTACCAAGTAAAAAATATGTCTTTTTCCCCCTGAGAACGCTACTACATAAACCTACCCAAAAAGTTGGATAAGTCTCTAAAATCAGATGAAAGTAATAACTTTCATATGAAAGTAATGTCAAAACTCATCTTCTGGAGTTGAAGAATTTGGACGTAGAGGAATCAGATATCCAGGAATATATGGCTCCTGCTGACGGTGTCTTCTTTGAGTCTGGAGAGATAGCGGCTGAGGCAGGTGGGGGCCTACTCCTAACAGGAAGTGGCAGATGACACACTGCCATCTTTTGAAGATCATTGAAGAGATAAGAAGAGCCTACATTGATCCCACCAGTTGTTAAATAGGAGATGTTAACTCACTGAGAACCTGATGTCTTGAGACAGCTGCCTGTAAATCTTCAAACAGCTTCCTGGAATCTTTCTTGCTTGCAAGCATTATGTCTTAGTAACTGTCAGCACTCTCCTGTGTTACTATTTTCTTGACCTTGGGCAGACTACAATTGACCACTCTTGTCTTACTCTTTTTTGACTTCATTTATCTGGACTACTGGCTTGCTATAACAACTTCTGGACCAGCTGATGACCACCTTTTTGCTTCATCTTGTTTGATAAACTGTGACTGTCTTGGACTGGATTAACTACTCAACAGCTCTTGCATTCCAGCTGCCTGACTCCTGGGTCACTTGCCAACTGAAATGTAGGACAGTTAATTTCATTTTCTCCTGCACTTGAATTTTTAAATTGGGTATCACCATGACTTTAGTGCTGGGAAGGAGGCAGCATTGGGATACATTCTTACAGATGGATACACAAATATGGCATGTTCCTGCTAGACTTCCCAAGGTTCCTCTTCAGACTCAGACTCAGGAGGTCCAGGAGGATGGCTGCTTCTTCATATGTCTAAATGCAGGAACACAGCTAGATGCTGCCAGGCCTTTACCCTGATCCTTCCTTAGCCAGTAAATGGCCATATGAGGTATACCTGGCCAGCAGGAATGGAAAGAATTTGTGCTGTTATTCATTATCTGGATTAAGAGAAAAGGGTTTCCTGACATTTCATCATTGTGGGACTTTTTTGTTCCCAGCAACCAAAAAAAAAAAAAAAAAGTGACCAAAGAAATTAATTATGAGTGTGTCTAGAGAGAGCCAGCACGGTATATGGTTTGTATGTTGGACTAGAATTCCAGAGAAGAGGATTCAAATCTCCACTCAACCATAGAAACCCACTGGGTGACCTTGGGCAAGTCACGCTCTCTCAGACTCAGATGAAGGCAATTGCAAATCCCTTTGAACAAATCTCGTCAAGATAACCCTGTGTCATCTTAGGGTCACCATAATTGGGAAGCAACTTGAAGGCACACAACAAATGCATCAATAGAATTCGTGCCATAGATTTTTAAAAGTTAAATGCTACAGGTGGATAGATGAGTTTTGACTTCTTCCCAATTAATTTTTTTAAATTTTAAATTTCTTTTCATTCTAGGTATGAAGAAATCTGTGTATTTTGTTAATTTCTTATAAAAATGAACTGAAATTAAATTCTCAATTACATTTGTGCATTATGTGTATAACTTCTCAATCATCTCAGTCTTTTGTATGACCGGACATGATATCCTTTTCACAGAATACTTTTCTTCTTCCTTGCTCAATTCCTGTTCATTACCAGGACCCAGAACTAAGTGGTTTGTAAGGAAAAATCTGCCAATTTTGGTTTCTCTCAGTTTCATTTTTTTTCGCTTGTCCATTTTTCTATATATGCAAGAAAATGCTATGAATTTTCATGGCCATTTTTCATCATACATGCACTTTTTCTATGCTTAATATATACATTTTTTCCAGAAATATTCTCTAATTTTCTGTAGTTTTGGTGCATTAATTTTCACCAATGAACACATTTTTCTATATATTTTTTCCTGCTATGTACACACACTTGGATGCATTTTGGACTAAATGACACATTGCACTGTTTCTGAGAAATACACCATTGCGCTATTTCAGAGAAATGCAAATATCAAAGCATATGTATGTTTTGGTCCACATATTGGTAAAGATAATGCATTTTAGGTAGATTTCTATGAAAATTTTAACCAAACTCAGTTTCTTCCCCATAGCTAGTCATCATGCAAGATCTGCCTTTCTTTGTTGAATCAGTGGCACCTGATTCCTTCTCCAACCTTCAGCCCCTCTGGACCTCTCCACAAATACCACATTATATTTTGACTTAAACCAGTACAGTGGTGTCAGTTAATAAAATCAGTATACAGATCCTTTCAACTGTATACTGCATGGCTGCATCATGCATTGAATATCATTACCCTAGAGGTTCTTCTCTAGCTCACAGAGGAACATTCTATGTACATACTGTCCAGAACTAGTTCCCAAAGTCAGGAGCAGTATAAGTATAGGTGTATAAGTCCTTTAATATTTGCATTTCCAATTGGATAGTATCATAGGAGATCCTTAAGGATATGCTGCCCAAGGCAACTGAAAGCCATTTCTCAGGAATCAATATGATAGTGAACTTTGTATGACACTCTCAGCATTTATGTTAAAACTACAAATCAGGATATAATCTCAGAAAACAAGTAAGGGTTGTTGTTCTTCTGAGCCCATGCAGGCAAGTTTGTAAACAGCACTCCCCTTCTACAGACTATCACTGGCTGGACATGTGATCTAAGTCAAAATCCTATGCTGGATTCTCTGGATTCATCATTTATTCCTTTGTAACACTGAATTTGTCTCCTGACTGTGAGTTTTGACTTCCCCCTGGTGGTAAATGTTCTCCTTCATAGCATAATTATTTCAGCAGTCTTTACTACCAACTTGGAATCCCTAGAAACATGGCTTAAAGGAATACGTGTATACACCAGAACAAGTTTCACCATGGAAAAATATTTATTTGAAAAGCATAATATAACTTTAGAAAGCAAAAACATGTTTCCCTCTGCAAAGTTATATTTCCCCTTTCATAATAGTGGAGGATGTTGAATCTAACTCTCTGGGTCAAACTAAAGTCATATATTCTGGACTGTGGTGTAGACATCAAAGACAAAGGACTTGCTCCATCTAAGGTCTCATAAAGGAGAATAGGACCCAGGTAAACTTGCACTGTTCCCTGACTTGGTGATGTGTGGAGGCAAGCAAGACAGACAAAGGTTCTTCATAGTGCTGGCACTGGAACTGAAGAGACATGAATAAATGCAATCCTTAAAGACAAACTGAGTGACTTTTTTCTATCTCTTTCTCTCACAGTAAGACCATTTTATACTGAGTTACAGTTGAGATGAAAATTTTCAGATTTTTTTTTCAGAGAAAATTCCTTACATTTCTTCTTTTCTTAGCTCCCCATAAACAGACCTCTTGGCAGAAATTTTTCCAAATATTCTCCACTATTTGGGGTGCGGGGTGGCAGGGTAAGCTGTGGAGTGCTTTTTGGTGCAAGGCATTGCAGAAAGCACAAGGCTGCTGCCAGGATGGCAGAAGAAGGGCAGTGAGATCCACTACTGAGAAGTAATATTACTGTTAGGGCAGCCAGTGGATTAATTGCTACTAAAGATGTAAATCATTGCAAATTTCATTCTCACAAAAATGAACAAATAATTTTACCATTTTTCTTCTTCTTTCACGAAAGTCATCAAAAACTACATAGTCTTCAAAGAGGATTTGCAGCTCAGGATTTATTCTGTGCAAAACAAAATGCACTTTCTTGTGCAGAAAACAATGTTTTTATGTAGAAAGGGCTCATTTCTGGGCAGAAACTTGTTTTACATGCATGAAACTTGTTTTCTATGCAGGAAATCTATCTTCTGTTTTCTGAGGAAAAAACACACGTGTATTTTACACATAGAATAAGTCCTGAACTGTGGAAGATTCTTGGTCATCTGCTGATCAGGGTTTCCTGACACTGTTTTTCAACCAAATATTTTCAAATATCCTTTCCATCTCTAGTTGCCACAGGGATGGCAAATTCACTTTTGGTTTTGTAGTAACTCCTCCTGCAGATGCTTGGAGTTGTACAGCAGCTCTCCCAGTGCTGGGCTGTCTTCTAACAGAGATTTAGTAGCTCTGCTGTTCAGCTCAGAGCATTTGCAAGGGAATCCACCACAAAACTGAGTGTGGATTTGCTACTCCCACAACAACAGATCCAGTGTCCACCCTTGATCACTGCCACTACTGATCAGTAGTATTGACAGCACCACTCTGATAATAGTTGGAGAATTCCTTTTAGTTCCAGAGAAATGCAGTGACAATTTCACTCAAACTCCAGTTTCCACAAATAGGTTGGAATATTTCAAGTGGGATAATTTGCACAAACATCTGCGTCTTCAATAGAATGCCTTTGACAATGCTGGAAGGATGTTTTCAGAGAATACCTTATGATCAGAGCATTTGTCTATATAGTTCAGCAGCTGTTTATTGTATGTATACTATAATTGCAGTAGTGCAAAGGAGGGATTGTAGCATCCTATTCTGGAACAGTTCCCTGGCAAATCAGAACCAACCCATGTGAAAGTTTGCTTAAATGGAAACAGTCTTTCCATCATGTCTAATTTCGTCAAATCCTTAAACATTATAATTGATATCAGGCCTAAAATGCTTGAATATCATTGGGTTTTGAAGACATTGGTCCTGTTACAATTGTTTGGTTTCATTCCAAGAGCTGATAGAGCAATCAACATTTTATGTGTAATAGACCTGATAATATAGTTTAATACTAAATATTGTATTCAGTGTCTTTAGTCTTCACACATTATGTGTTAAAAGGGATCAGTAAATGCAGTCTTCTGTCATTCTCTTAACAAGAGAATAATAGACCACACTTTTTATATAAAAAAACGCTTTACATAAAATAACACTTTCTAAAAAACACTTAAAATAATTCAAATATATAAATGAAGATATAAAGAAACAGCAGAAAAAGGCATGTAAGCAAATATAAAAGCATATTTATTAAAAGTTAAAAATTAATGGAATGAGAAAGAAAGAAAGAAAGAAAGAAAGAAAGAAAGAAAGAAAGAAAGAGGAAAGGAAAGGAAAGGAAAGGAAAGGAAAGGAAAGGAAAGGAAAGGAAAGGAAAGGAAAGGAAAGGAAAGAAGGAAAAGAGAAAAAAGAAAAGCAAACAGAAAAGAATCAACTCTTTCTTCCTTTACACGAAGTATAGCTTACCACTTGTTCCAATCCTCTCAAAAAAGAATATCTAATCTTCTCTTCTTCCCCCTTCCCCAATTCATACTTTCTAAAACAGAAAGCATCTAAACTTTTTTTAACATACTAAACATCATATCTTCATATTTCTTCCGTTATATTCTATTACATTCTACTACATTGTTTTTCTTGTGTGCCTTCAAGATGTTTCTGACTTATAGTAACCCTAAGGTGAATCTATCATGGGGTGTTCTAAGGCTGAGTGTGTGTGACACACCGAAGCTCACCCAATGGGTTTCCTTGGCCAAGTGGGGAATTGAGTCACAGTTTCCAGTGACATACATAGTTCAATACTCAAACCACTACAGCATGCTGGCAACATGCTTGCATAGGAAAAAAAAAAAAGTAAATAACCTTGATACTGCTAGATAATACTACTATTTATTTTTCTAAATATAAATGACATAATTACTTTTTTTACTAGATAATAGTGAATAGTACATATTTAATAACATCTTTACATCAAAATGTATCCATATAATTATAAACATAATCCAGTATCATTATGCAAAAATTTGTAACTATATACTCACCAATTAAAACTGTGACCCTATTATATGTTTTATAACCTCATTGGTTTCCAAATACATCTACACCATTTTGCATTCTAAAAGCAATTACAGAATTCATGGGCCAATCCATTTGTCTTCTTAAATCTGTGACCATATTAACCTAATTTGGCCAAATCTTTGTCTTGAATTTAACTCTCCACTTCCCACAAAAGCATCTTTTCTCTGATTGCTTTTCACATAACACTTTTAAAACATTATCCTGAGACAAAAATCTTTTTTTAGACATCTTGCCACGTCCTTCAATTTCATAGACTAAATCAGCCCTCACATATGACTTTATAAAATCACAGTCTTGGGAAAACATCTTTGTTTTTAACATCCTTCTCACTGTTCTTCAGCCATGTGAACAGGTTCAATATGATTTCATTCAGTTTGCATATAGATCACAATAAAATCCATCTCCTCCTTCTCCCTTCCTTAGGGTATAATTTTCCTTTCCCCAAACAAAACCTCCTGACCATAAATCTCCCCTAAAGCAGAAACTCTCTCCATGAATTCTGCTTCTGCCTGTACGTGTTTCATCATCTGGTTTTCATCTTGTTTCACTTCTATGTCTGATTTCGTATCTTTCTCTATATCTTCTGTATCTCTTCCTCTTGTCTCACTCAGCTTGTTGAACTCTTGCCTCGTGAAGTCTCCACCTATTTCCCCCATAGTCCAGATACTTTTAACTTTTCAGGGAAGGTTTAGTTTTTCATTTAGTCCAGTAATTATAGAGTTAACAATTCATTTCCCTGAAGTCTACCTAGAGGCAGCCAAGAAAACAACACCAACTGATAACGTATGTACTTTCTCACATTTTTATTTCTGTATTAGAGTCCAATGCCTTCTTGCAAGTCAAATGCAATTCAGTCTATTCACAAAGTATATGAACTTCAATTTTTAGTTTTTAGTTCTTCTATTTTTACAATGTCAACTCCCAGTTTTTCAGTTCAACTGTCTTGGTCTTACAGGGCTGAGACTTAGCTCTTGATTGAAAAAAGAAAGCATCTGCAAATAGCTCATCTGATCTGTCCTAATCAGAAGGATTCTTCACTTTTATGACCTCCAAGGTTAATTAAGAGTTCTTCTTGTAAAAAAAAAAGCATGTTGCCAGGTTGCTATCTAAGCTGTTGCATTTCACTGCAGGGCAAGATGTTTCTCCCTCAGTGCTTCCCATTCACAGCACATTTACTAAAAAGTAAATGCATATAATGAGAATTCCAAATGGGTAATGCTCAGCTCCTTCTTTGTCTTTGAAGGAGGGGTAAAAACTTCAACCAGAGATCTCTCTGGCTGACACTGTACTGTGAAAGCACTCCTGGCTGCTGAAAAGTTTCCAGGAGCTGCTACCAACTGGCCTACTAGAAGTCAAATCCTAGACCATAGCCTTTTTTTTTTTAAAGTTTTTAAAGTTATGCTGCTATTGAGCTTTGTCCGTTCTGCAATATTGAGTGAACATTTTCACTTCTGTGTTCTGCTTAGGGATCTATCACTATTTTAGCAATCTTCCTTTCACTGTGAGCAAGTCTTTGAAAACCACACCGTTTTCAAAGCCTATTCACAATTCAGGACTTATTCTATGCAAAATTCATGTCTCATTGATTTGTATAGAAAAATATATTATCTGTGCAGGAAATAGCAGAGGGAAAAGAGCGGAGACACAAAGAATATTCAAAAATATTCGAACACAGAAAATAATATAAATAAAGTCATGACTTGGTATATTGAATTTTTCACAGAATGGGTCCAAAGTTACTGTATTTTCTGCACAGGAAGTAATATTTCTATGCAGAAATATTCTTCATATACAATTATTTTCTGTGCACAAAATACTGTTTCTTGTGCAAAATTATCAACTGCAAATTTTGCACATAATAAGTCCTGAACTACAAAGATTCTCATGGGTTCAATAGGGTTTCTCAACACTTGAAAAATAGGGGGGTTGAATATTTGTGAATATTCTTTACATCCCTATGCCTTTCTCTCTCGATACACACAGAAAGAAACAGAGGGAGGAGGAATGAGGTTGTTGCAGTGGATGACCATATCAACGTAAAGAGAAATCACAGAGTCTTACATCAAGATGTAGTACCATTTTCACATTTTTTGATTCTAATTACTGCTCACCAAGAACAATCGATCTCCTTTTCTATCTTTCTTTATGAAGAGAGATTAAAATAGAGAGAATGACAGAGAGTAGTAGTTACCTGAGGATGGGGGAAAGAATCTTATCCAAAGGTCAGCGTTTCCTCCCCCCCAAAAAAAATGTTTCCAGGCATCAGTTTCTTCCTTAAACCAAATCTCCCATATTGACATGACTTCTGATCACCAAAACACCATAGTTCAGAAAGAACCAGTTGGACCCATCTGTCATCTCCACCAGAAAGTGTATTATGGGTTAACAAAGCAGGCTAACCTATCAGCTTCATTCTGTATTGCACCTGATCATGATAACCTACAGAAACCTGCCTTCGTATATAAACTAAAGCTGCACTCAGTAAAACTGTATGTTGGGCAAGGATGGGAATTATATGTATAACCAGTGGTCTTTTTCAGTTTCGTGCTCTTGCAGATAGAGATAAATTGCTCTTGGATGTTAAACACAGTCTTCCTTTTTCATGACAACAAGCGGCTCCAGCAAAAGCATCCAACAACACTCCAGCAGAGTGCATGGCTCATACCTATTACATGCATATGTAAGAGGACATGAAAGCGCTTTCTTGGGCATTCCTCCAAAGCTTCGGAGTTTCTTTCCACAGGAGGCTTAGCTTCCCCTTCTGTGCTCTCTTTTCACCAGCAAGCAAAGATAGGTTATTTGATGGTGAAGTGGTTGTGGGGAGTATTTTTTATGGGCATGTGCATACACTATATTTTTATCTTTAATATTTCATTTTTAAAGTGATTTTACACCCTTTTAAAATGAATATTTTAATATATCTTGGTTAATTGTGTTTTAGCCTTTTTATCCTCAGTTTTTCCCCACTTCCTCTTGTTTTATCCTTTTTGTAAGCTACCTTGGATTCTCTATTCAAAGAAAAATAGGATGCAAATACAACAAACAAACAAACAAACAAACAAAGCATGCTCGATTGTGTTTGTTGATCATGGTCTACTGGGGCCATATATTTTTAATGAAATGCTTCAACAATAATTGCTACAACAAATTCACCACCTGGTCAAAATTCCTGCTACCTTGATCCAGAAGAATTAAGTGTGCTAAAAGCATAATACACAAGTGCCTACTACTTGAATTTACTGAACCTGAACATATTTTTAAATTTTACTTTCTCAATACATGATGATCAGCATGTTTACTGAAGTCCAATATATTCTCCAACCTTTCTATAGGTCCTGAGACACCAGATTTTGTTACTCTATTGCATTTCTTAGTATAACTTTACACACACAACCAAATCAAAGTGTGTTTGTGTATTTCTTAGGAAAATGCTCTATTTGAAAGAAACACCAGACAAAATAATATCCTGAGAAACTGCAAAGGGGAAACTGCAAAGGTTTATGGGAGTAATTCATTTAAGAAATAAGTACAAGAGAAAGGAATAGCTAGCAGTCCTTCACAACAGACAACTTAAAGGTCTGAGGTTAAAAATGTGGCAGAAGACCATTCAGAAAATGTTTAGAAGGAAAACAAATGAATAACATTAAGAGCAGTAGCAAAACAGAAAAGAGGAGAAAGATAAAGAAACAAAAAGAAAAGAAAAGAAACACATCACTAAGCAGAGTGAATCAGTGTTAGCCAGAGGGAGAAAGATGTCGGCCTCTTGATGAGACTCAAATTATTGATGACTCAGAAGTGCTTGAGAATACTGAGTTCCTGCTGAAAATGTTATTTCAGTATGAAAAGGCTGGGGCAATTAAAATAATAGTATTAATGAATAAGGGTTTGAATGCAGATACAAATAACTCAGAATGCAAGAATAATTTCATTTAAGGTGATTCAGAATGAATTTCAAATATTTACATTTTTACATCCAATATAACTTGTTCATGAATTGACACAGGTCAAAATTAAATGCAGCCAAAGAAGTCTATTTATAAGGAAAAGGTTCGCAAATAGTATGTATAATTTATCCATATGATGAGAAAACTCTTCTGAGTACCTTTGATCATTTGCATGAATAGGGTGGCTAATAAACTGCTACCGATTGCGTACATGGAGCAGAATCCTATAGATGGCATATGGTAGGGTAACTCCCCATTCCATCAGCTATTCCAGGAGGTATCCAATACATAGAGAGCCAATGTGGTATAGTGGTTTGAGAGTTCAACTAGAACTCTGGCTATAAGGGTTCAAATCCCTCCTCAGCCATGCTTGGTGACTTTGGAAAAGGTAACTCTTTTGGATTATGTTTCTTAAAGTCCTCTGGACCCCTACAGGCTGGTTACAATTGTAGTTCAAACTCTACATTTAGCAAGTTTTCAAAATTCTGGGGCTGGATGATCAGTCTGGGGACAAATAATTCAGTATTCCTCTCTTTTGACTGTGTCCTCCAACTGGCCCTCCTCTGTGGCTGATTTTTCAAGAATAAATGTGTACTGTAGATCTTATTCACTGCATACCAATGAAATATGTAGTTTGGCCCTCAGTATCTCTTGCACTGTAAATCTATAGATCATGCTCTCATCTTTCTGGCACCAATAGCAAACAAGGCTACCTGATTAGATGCATAGCAGCCTTTATCCTCAAAAGATGAATAATGTACAGTCTCATTGCAAAACCTATCTGCAAATGATAAGTCTAGACCTTTGATAAGTGCAGCCTATCCAGTGAGGAGGAAAAAGGAAACAAGGTGCTGGAAAGAGAGACAGACACAGAGAGACTGGAGAGAGAGATGGTGTAGTTGACAGTAGGTCTGCCTTTGGTCCAATTCCTGCACAAAACTGCCTAAAGATTAGATATGAGAAGGAATGTGGCTTTCAACATGAAAAAGTTTCCCCACTATTTCATTTAAGCTGTAATCAAGAGGATTTGATCATATTTCTCTTTTCCTTTTGGTTCTGACATTTTCTAAATCAGAACATGGCCCTTTCCACTCAATGCATCCAACCCACCATGGGGACTGAAGAAAGATGGGGCCAGAACAATGTTTATTCACGACATCCTGGTCCCATCCCCAAGCAGCGCAGTCACACTGCAAATCATGGATGGTATTTCCCCATCAATGACCAGCAATCACACTGCCCTCCCACTGCATGCCCGCACTTACTTTATCTGCAGAGGCTCTGGAAATGCAATGGGTGCTTTTCCTGCCCCAGTGCAACCTGGGGCAGTAACTGGCTGTGCTGCAGCAGGAAGAGGCATGGCCATTGTGCTTCCTGGTTCCTGGAGGCAGCCCGTGTGGAGGGGAGCATGGTTCCTGGGAGAGCCATTGCCACCACCATCATTATCGGATGCTGCTGGGACAAAGGTAAGCTGCAGAAAGGGCCCAAGAGCTTTTCTGTGCCTAGGAGTGGACAAATAGGCTTACTTGTATCCTCCTGAGAGCTTGGAAACATTACCACTTTGGACTACATTTCCCACATTTCTCCAAGCAACTTGGCCACTGTTCATGGCAGCTAGCAATTTGGATAGTTCAATAAGTTTTCAAGGCTCTTGGTCTGCAGAATAACCATAACATTTCTACATCATTGCTGTATGGTACTGATACTGTGAACTAAGCATGTGCTAGAGAGCCAACATGCTGTGCATTGGTTTGTGCGCAGGACTAGAATTCTGGGAGACTGGCCTCAAATCCCCCCTCTGCAGTGGAAATCCATTGTGTGATCATATGCATACCACATCTCTAAGCTTCAGAGAAGGCAAGGGCAAACCTCTCTCATTAAATTCTTCCAAGAGTCAGAAACCCTTGCTATAAGTCAGAAATAATTTGGGCACACAACAACAAGAATCCAATACTTCCTTATGCAACTATAATCCCTCCCTCACAAAACCTCAGCTGATGTTGCTATGGTACATCCCCAAGACCCATCAAAGACTGAGATTCTGCAGCCAGGAAAAAGGAATAGCCATCACCCTCCTAGACCTCCAGAAGATAAAGGACTGGTGGAACTCAAAAGAAAGGTGAGCCTGTAGAAATTACTCCCCATTCCATTTCTATTAATGGAAAACTCCACTAGGCCAAGACTGTGAATGGAAGAGCATTGTTGATTACTAGGGATGGGCCAACCGAATCCTCAAATCCTGGGTAAGTATTCCAGATTCCCAAATCTGAATCCCTGTGCCAAAATAGGCAAACCGAATCTTCTGAATCCACCAACTAAATAGATTGTTGGTGACCGGGACGCCTGAAAACCTGGGAGACCATACATACCAGGGAAGATAATAAGTAGGTGAGTTTTTCCCTTGGAGTAATAATGACCTTTGCTATCATCAGTCAATCAGGAGTCTTAAGGAGAGGACATTGCAGAATCAAGGCACCATAATAGAGAAGATCCTCTCTCACATCCTCATACAGTGTATTTCTCCCACAGGCGGAAGTCAAAGGGTCCCTCCAGCAGCCCTTAAGCAATGAACAAGTGTGCATGGGAACAAATGGTCCTTTAAATATTGATGATATCACTAGCACCTTGAATTCAGAGCAGAAGTTCATTGGCAGGCAGTGAAGTTCCTTTAAAGTTAGTGTTATATGGTTTGTGCATAGTGTGGCAGGCAGTAATCTAGCTGCTGCATCTGATACTAGTTGCAACATCCAAGTTGTCTTCAAGAACGGACCCACACAGAGCACATTATAGTAGACAGACTGGGAAGTTACCAGTGTATGAACTACAATGGCCAAGCTGTCTCTATTTAGGAGAGGCTATAGATAGGGGCATTCTGAATCACAGAATCCATCTAAGCCTTCAGTATCAGATGTTGGTCCAGTAGTACTCCCAAGCTGTATACATACTCCTTCAGAAGAGTACAAACTCCCCTCTTGCCCTTGGCAGTTCACTTGTCTAGTTCCCAGACGCAGGAGCCATTAGTACACAGGCTCCATCTTCTTGCAATTTAGTGCCAGTTTATTGGCCTTCATCCAGTACATTGCAGCACTCAGACACTGGTCCAGCACCTGAACAGTCCCATTTGACCCTAGTGATGACGAGAAGTGGGGTAGAATTGGTAGTTTTATTGCCTTTTGCTCACTGTGTCCTTGTCCTTAATATTAAAACAAAAGTGACTGATATAATGAAAACTATGTTCCCTTCAAAGTGTTCTTGATAAAAGGATGAACACATCAAATGCTATTTCAGATTTGTGTGCATCTGTACACATGCATGGTAGTTACTACGCAGAGACAGATCTCAGTGAAATTGTTAATCTATAGGATCTAACTGCGCAAATGAAAACCTCCCTGGAAAAAATGCAGCCCACCAGCCACTTATGAGGCCTTCCAGTAGTTGCTTTGGCCTGTTTGTGCTTCTTCCTTGAAACCACAAGGTAAGAGATGTCAAAAATATGACATGTCTACTTGGGGTGGAAACGGGGTGTAAAGAATATTTGTGAATATTCTTATCTTACAATTTTGGGGATTCACACATACAATCATCAACAACCAGGCATGATCCTCCCCAAAATCTATATTTTCAGTTAGGCAGCCAAAGGGTTTCCCAAAGTTCTACATATTAAGGTACTGAGAATGACATCTGTAGTGCTCTCCTGGTTGTGGGGCACATTCAGAGAATCAGTTGTGTCAGGTCCCTGAGGCACCTCTCCAGCTGTCTGTTCTGCAGCAAAACTGGAAACCCTTCAGTTGATGCACAGTCTGGCTGAAAAAGAAGATTTGGAAGAGGTGCCATCATCAGACATAGCTATGATGAACATAGCTATGATGATGGAACTATATCACATAGCTCTGATGATTCAGAATCTTGGCCACAAAAAAACATGTTTTCTGTGAAAATAATTTTTTAGCCAAAAGGTGAAAAATCATTGAGAAAAATAGGGAAAGTCTCATAATCTTCATTGAAATTATTGATTCTTGCAATCAAGAATAAAATAAGCAAAGATCCCTAGGAGTCTACATTTGGCTTGGTGGACTAAAAGTTGTGAAGATGTGCTCTAAGAATATGGGAGGGTTCAGCATTGGAGAAAATGTGAAAAATTAAACCAAAAAAGCATTTCAGTGACAATTGCAACTCTATAAGGACACTGCAATTTAGCATTCCTCTGCTTAGTAGAATGTAGACATCTTGTCTTATTGCATCTCCCAGTATCTCATCACCATGCTTCTTCCATCCAAGTCTGGTATCAAGTTTAGATTGTTGGGGGAGGTGGCCTTGCTTTGTGAATATCTGTGCATATTTTTTCTGAAACTTGTTTTCAAAACATTCACAACTATATGCATTACTCATACTTGTATGCAAGTTAAAACAGTCTTTTCTCTATGTATTCTGTGCATATCTTTTCTCTAAAACGCATTGCAAGCCTGGAAAATGTACAGATTTCAAAACAACTTGTGGTGTGATCTCTTGGATGCCTCAGGAAGTCTGAAATAGACATTTCTGTACAGAAATTTGAATTCAGTGAGTTCTTATTTTACCCCTACTTAGTATTGAGCAGTATCTTACAACAATAACACTAATATGTATTGACTATGACCTTTTTACTCAGAATTCATTGTACCCACCTCATCTGGGAAAAGTTTCTGGATTTTACAGAGATATTACTAAGGATTCATCAGCAAAGAGCATATATTAATATAAGGAATATCACATTAACACTGTTCAATTAACTCACGCTGTAGCTTTACAGGGAAATTTATCTCAGTCATATACAATACACAGTGAGAAAGTTTTAAGGAATATTCCAGTATATCACAGATTAGATAGTACATTTTTGTTGAATATACATGCTCATAATTCACTTCATTACCTCAAAGAGAGGTAATAATTTGGTTAAAAAAGAAAGATATTTCAGATTAAATGGGTTAGATGGAAGAAAAAAACCTGTTACCTTTGCAGAAATTCTCTTGCTATGAAATAATTTTCTGTCTGCTAAATAATTCTCTAGTGGGTCTCAAGGTGGATCTATAATCATTTCTCACAATTAGAGTCCCCTTGCAGAGATAACTCAGGTGAAATTGGGTTCAGAGAAGAATCCTGCAGGAATTTTATTAATGCTTTGCTCAATCTTTGTTAGTCTGCAGTTTAAATTCCTACAGGATTCCCCCTGAACCCAATTTCACCTGGCTTATCTCAGCAAGTACCTGCTGAGCCTTTCCTACATCCAATATCAACTGGATCTTGTTTTTCCACTCCTATGTAAAAGCAAGCAAGGAACCTGGGGAGAGAATTCACAGTTTCATATATCCTTTCTCAGAATGCAGAGATAACCAAGGAACAGTTGAAAGCAAGACAGTAGATAGTGTGTTTCCAAAGATGTGCCATTTTGTATTTTTTAATACATCTCTTTACAATTCCATTGCTCCTTCAAGTGGTCTTGTTCCACACAGTTGTGCTGTCTATTGCCTTTGACAATAATTAATGCTTCTCAAAAGGTGGCTTTTATTAGCACAGTGTTATTCCAAATCCCTTCTGAACAGCCCAGAATGGGAGATGCCTGGCTGCTTGGCTCTCTGACAAATATCAATGTTCATGGATGGTTAAATCTCCAACGAACTATTTATATGCTCCATGTGGAACATACTGTATTTGTGAAAGCTTATATAAATAAATGTATCTGCCTTTCAAGTAAAACAGATTTCAGGGAAAGGCAACAACAAGGCTAGAAAACACTAGAGCCTTTCAGAAACAGGTTTTGTGTCCAAAACCATGGCAAAATACTTACAGTGCAAGAGCTGCTGATGAATAATAACAAACAGAAGCACAGCTGACCCTAGCATTAGGAAAAGTGAGGCAACTGCTTTAGGCAGCAGATGGTAGGAGACCACAACTGCACCCCATCTCTGGAGAACCAAAATGGGGGGGGTGTCATTTAGCTTGCCTGGCACCTCCTACAGGAGCCTACTGCTCTCAAGTGTAGTGTACTCAAGTGTACACTGCGTTGAATCCATTTTTTTAGAGTATCCTTTGCTTCAGGTAGCAAGATGGCTTGGCCCACCCCTAAACAGAAGTACACATTTCTATTTTTATGAAAAATAGATGGTTTCTATTCTTATCAACTTACCTACACAGATGTGGCCTGACTGTAGCTGATAATTATAGTGTCCTTGTTAATAATAAACTATTATTACTGAGGGTTTCTAGTTGTAGATTTGATATGGTGTGAGCTGTCTAGGAGCTGGGCTTTAAGCAAACAGAATAAAGGCAGAGGAAATCAGTGCATATATACCTGGCAGAAATAACACTACTAAAATAAGATTTAAAAAAATCCTGCTAACAAATTATGCAGGATTATCCTACTGCAGAAAAAATTGCCCAAGAATTTCTGGAACCACTTGCACAGCTAGTTGTGCAACTGCTTGCACAATGCACATACACTTCCACCAGTTCTACAAATGTGTGATCTCTAGTGAAATAACAATGCTGGGTACAGGCCACAGTAGAAATAGTTAACAATTTCCAAGACAAATGGTGAAATGGAGATTCAAAAGTCAATACTTAAGAAGATTAGAGAATACATGACATGCAAGGATACTTATTAATTTAGTCTATTTAGTCCGAGTATCTGTTCCTTCAGTGTCTCTCTTTGAGTCCAAGAAATGCACAAATGAAATAGATAATGAGACTAAAATAGATTTAGGCCTTTGATACTGATTCAGCTACAGTTATTGAATAAGATTCAGCAGCACCCTAGCAAAACACAAAGCTCCACTGGCATGCATATGGTACGCTTCCACCTCCTCCCACAATGCAATGTAGCTTGAAGGTACAGAGTACACTCCCACAGCTCAGGAAGGGCAAGGGTACTGGAACAGTGTCCAGCTGTAGCTGTGCAGCTGAGAGAAAGAAGCAGCCACCCTATGCCAGACCTCCAGTATATCCTCTGTACTCATTGGAGATGTGGAAGGGTAATGGCTGTTCCTTTTTCATGAGTATACGTCTATAATGAGATGCTATTTAGAAACCACCTGCTCATTCTCAGCCACTAATTGCCCATGGAGAAGCACATCAATGCATTCAAGATGCATTTGTATGTGAAAGGTACTGCCTTCTACAACATTCCTAAAAGTACATATAATGGTGTAACCGCCATTGTTGTATATTCATTTTGACTCCGATTTATGATGATCCTGCCATATTGTGATAGATGATGGCTCTGAGGTCAATGAGCAACTGATTGTGCCAGGAACAGAGCCAGTGATTGATCAAACCACCTTGCAAACATCCCCTCAATTGAACAACAAGCAGAGGCAGAGTTGTTCCAGAAACCTCCACAGAGAGAGGGAGCCAGCAGTGATTTGGAGGAATTTACAGTCACCTGTGCCCCTCAGCCCGCAATCATGGAAGAGTAGGCTGAAATGGACAGCTCAGAAGGAAGTTGTGTTGTCTAGATTAAGGAAGCAAAGACAAGTAACACCTGTTTTCAGTGACTATTTAAGTCTGTCAGCATGGCTTACTGTTTGCTTTTCATAAATTACAATGCAAGCCTCTCAACCCTTGTGCTCCGGCTCCCTTGACCCTTCTGGATGGATTCTCTGCTCAGCTCAGTGTTTCCATTAGTTGTTTGTGTTGGACACTTCCCACTGCCTCCTCTTCCTTCTAGGGCAGGTACCTTCACCTTCCCTTCTTTGCTGCCAGAGAGGTACAGGCAGGGAGTTGGACTCTGAAACATATCAAAAATATTTCTTTCCTAGTTTTTGTTGTTGTGTGCCTTCAAGTCATTTCTGGCTTATAGCAAGCCTAAGGCAAACCTATCAGAGGGTTTTCTGGAAGCAGAAAGTGTGTGATGCACCCAAGATCACCAAGTATTGCAATGTAAATTTAATTTCAGCTCCCTTAGAATGTGGGAGAAGCCAGATATAGTACCTGAAAACATGGGTGACTCAGAGGTCTACCCATGATGCCAGTGCCTCCATGAAATAGTGAGGAATATTACCTCAAAGGGGATGCCTGCAAGAGGGGGGCAACCTAGCAGGATCTTTTACACCTGTGTATACTGGTACTAATGCAGGAACACCAGTCAGAGATTTCAAAGAATATTTATTTTATTGGGGGAAGTTAACAATCTCACACACAGATGATCCACACAGTCTTGCACTCACGCAAGGCTCACTGAAGGAAAAAGGTGAAGAAATTGGATAATGCGAAGTCAAGGCGAAGTGGAAGATGTTTACCTATCTGGAGAGAAGAGATGGTACAATGAGGTTCAGACTAAGAGTCTGAGGGTAGCACAAGAACAGGAATCGGAGCAGCAGAGTGACAGCCTATGTGCAGACTACCACAAGTTGATGGGCTCAGAGCCAGAGTTTAAATATTCTTTTCCCACCCTGAGGGGGAAGATGTTCATGGCTCTTTGACAGAGTAGACAAGAGAGTCCAGAATGAACTAATGGCCTCAGCATTAAGTGACAAAGGACTGATGGGAATTGTGATAGCTCTTTAATGGTGGGACAGGTGAGGGGACAAAAGGGAAGTTTCAATGAACAGAGAAAGAGAGTTGAAAACAATCTGTAGAGGCAGTTTTGAACACCATTGTTTCAAAAGGTAAAGTTTACAAATCCATTATCACTGGGGCTTCCGTTACTATGACCTGGCTGTGCCCTGAGGTGCTATCTGACCTATTTTTGCATCACACGTGTTCAGTCAGTCTCCTCTTGTTAGCATGGTGTTGCAGCCATAGCAGTGTACAATTTATATCTTATGCCAATTAAATGATATTTGATGATCAAACAATATCATGGAGCAGGGGTGTATGACCTCGGAACAGATATGTGTTTTATGAAAGGAATAAATATAAAATGGCCAGTATGTCTGTTATATATTTGTGTCTGTGTGTGTGCACGCATGTGCATGTGCACACACACACACACACACACACACACATACACACATTCTGGCCAAGTGTCATACTGGAGTTTATTTCCAGTCCCTTCAAGTTGACTCCCACCCTTGAAAGACTGGAAATTCCTCCAGCGTTTATTAATTCTTGCTGCCACCACCCACTGAATTCTGAATTAACTGAACAGTACAGTGGGACGCTGTTCAGTGAATTGCCAATCCCTGTGTTTAAGGACCTTTCCTTCCCTCTCACCTCCCCCCCTTCTGAGTGAGAGAAGTCTATCTAGTGTGTGCTGAAGGATGGTGTGGGAATGGAGAGGAAACAGAGGTTTTACAGAAAAGCATTTATTCAAGGCATGCAAATAAACAAGACAATAATACATGAGAGGCTCCCCCCTCCCAGGTACGCTTAAGTTACAAGTAGTTACAAAAACAGATACATTCTTTAGATCAGCCAACTCCAAAATAATAAACAGCCCTAACGCGACTAACTTTCTTATTCTAGTTACTCACAGACGTTCACAGGCTTAGATGTTCTAAGAGAGAACTGTGGCCAGGAGGGCAGGCATGGGGCCTGCAGCCTACTACTGGCACAGATCCCATCTCTAGGATATTCCTTTGTCGACTCTCTTTGTTCTCTCTCGGCCACATGGCCACCCAAGAAGTTTTATAACTTCTCCCTGGAAGCATCTCGAAGCATCCGGAAGATGCTCACCTCTTTCCTTTTTGATTGGTCAATTCTCACCCTGTGACCTATGATGTTGACCCACACTAAAATGTAATCTAATCCCAATACCTCATTAACCCTTGGTTTACCTGAAGAGGGAAGTATCCCCCTTTAGCTAAGTCTAGATAATGGGAAGCCCCATTATCACACCAAGTTCCTGCATCAGGGTTGTGTAGGATAGATCTCCACAGGCAGAGTAACATGTTGATTGCACTCTTGTGACCTTTGTATTGAATGACCGTGTCAGTGCAACCAAACATAGATGTCAGTGTATTTCTTATAACCAATGGCCATGGCACAACATTAATAATGAAGATATAAAACACAGAGAGATTAAACAAATGTAAAACATATATACACACTTTATAATTTTAAAAATTATAAATGCTTTCCATGTCCTAAAAGCATCCATCATTCAGAAAACTTTTGAACAATGCAGAACTTTATTGCTGATACAAAGCAATATATGGTGATGAGATAGTATAAAATGTGTAAACTAGCTTGTGAGTTTTTACAAAACTCTCTCAAATCTTCCTTGCCACAAGGGCAAGGAAAGCTACATGATATAAAACCCTACTGACAACATTGTTCCATAAGAATATATATGTATGTATCTTCCTGTGTTGAGTTGTCCATGAAAATTGTCAGAGAGAGAGAAACAGAGAGAGAACACTCTCTGAGGGAGTTCTACCATAGACCATGGAGGAAATAATATGGGGGGCCCTCAACAAGACCACCTCCCGCACACAATCCCTCTAGGTTATCAGATATCTGCCCACTAAAACTGCTGATGGCATTGTCTGGAACTATTCACCTCTTCCATTATCTGTGGAACTGTCCTTTTCCATCACAACAAAATGTATAATGAAATACAACCCAATTTTAAATACCGTTTTAAAAACAAAGTTCCTTTTTCCTTTTAATTTTCAATTCCTCCTTAAGTTTTCTGTGCAGTCACATTGGCTTTTTCAGATTTTTCCCACTGTTCTTCTTCCATGGGATTGCCATGTAGAAGGTGAAGCAAGTTTGTTTTTGGCTGTTCCAGAGACTAGAATATGAACTGATGGATTAAAATTACAAGAAGAGAGATTCCACCTAACCATTAAAAAGAACTTGTTAACTATCTCAGAGCTGTTCAGCTGTCTCAGAGAGTGGTAGACTCTTTGAAGATCTTTAAAAAGAGGTTGGATGGCCATCTCTCAGGAGTGTTTTAGCTGTACAGTCCTGCATGGCAGGACTTTGGTCTAAATGATTTTTGCAGTCTCTTCCAGCTCTATGATTCCCAGGGTCTGGAAGACACTTCCTAGAGAGGCTAGACAAACACTCTCAATCCTATCCTTTCATAGAAAGGTGATAAACTTCTTATTTTGGCAGGCCTTTGAGGTCTGATGGCTCAGATGGCAATGGCTTTTCAGATTGTTTTGTGCTGTTTATTTGTTGTTCTTTTAAATGGTATTGCTTTTACCTGTTTTTTTTTTCATTTTTTTTCATTTTATTTTTTTCATTTTCATTTTTTTTTCATTATATTTTTATATGATGTGAATTTTTATTTGTATCTGTTTTAACTTTTATAAGTTGCCTTCAGTCCTGGACTGTGGAGGAGGCAGGATATAAGGAAAAGACAAAGAAAATAGCTAAAGCGGAGGCAGAGGTAGAAATGGCAGCAGCAGCGGCAGCACCCTTCTGCGACCCAAGCTTCTTTATACATTGCACAGCAACCATACTAAAAGTTGTGCCAAGGTTCATATCAAAAGGGAAGTTCAGACACGCTTATCTCACACATATAGGAAGGATCACAGCAGCCTGCGGTCTACCACACAGACACAACTGCTGACTATGCCCCCCAATGATTCCAGCCACACTCAGCAACTCTGCTGCCTGTGTGTGCACTAAGAAAAAAATGTAGAGCTTCTCCATTTAAGGGAGAATTTTGGATGCATCTAGGGGTGCTCTACACATAAATATGCATGGTGGTATGAATGAGGAGGCCCTTCCCATAGTTGCTGAATGCACGGTTGTTGTGTGTTTCTGTAGATACGTTAGTTTAGCCTACACAACCCTATGACAATTTTATGCTTTTAATGAGGTTGATAACAACAGTGAGGTACACTTGGCTGTCCAGATGTTCTTAGATTGAGATTTGCTGCCTTCCTCACCATTGCCTGTTCTAGCTAGGGCTGATAGAAGTTGCAATTTGACAGTAACTAGGGAGTCATATGTTGTCCACCCCAGCTAATGGCATCCAAGCCAGGTTTTGCGGCATATGTTGTAGAAACCGAAGATGGGAGCAAGACATTTCCAAAGGACTCTTTATCCTCTGGATAAGAGGTGGTGGTGCAAGGATAATGTTTCTTTTCAATTTTGAAAACAATTTACCAAAATGTACTAATTTTGAATTTTCATTTCATATTTGAAGTAAACTTTTTTAATATATATGAGAGAAACAAAACTGAGAAATTCATCCATCTAAGCTCGAGGTTGGGACCACTTAACTCAGTAAAGCCCTTGGTTTGACTCCCTGCATTAGTGACAAATTAGGGCTAACACATCTTCTTTGGCTCAAGTATCAATATCTATGTGGCAGGCAGGTATCATACAATCTCCTCTCTGCTTGTAGGAGCTTCACCTAAACTATTTGGCCCATGAAGGTGACAAAACATTTAGTTATCATTCATTTTGAAGAATTCATAAAAATCCACAAGTTTCTTCACATTCAGGGTGAAGGGGATAGGAATTTTTTTAAAAAATGAAAGCAGAATAAAGTTAAACTGGCAGGTTTTCCTATATCCAATTCTTCCGATGAATTTCTCTCTCAAAACCTGGCCTACATTTATCTATCTATCTATCTATCTATCTATCTATCTATCTATCTATCTAATCTGTGCCTGCCTGTCAATTTTAGTAATTGCTCAGAAAACTGGTAAAGAAAAAAAACTTATAACTATTTCCAGTTGTGTAATAAATAAATTTGTCAGTCCAAGCAAGCAATTGACTCCATCACAAGTTCTGTTCAAGAATCACTTTTCTGCTGAGGGAGCTGAAAAGAGATGCCCAAAAGCTCATAAAGAGGCAAGTTTGGCTGTAGTTAATTTTTATTTAATACAGCCCCCTGCTGTCTTAATGCTACATTTTATTTAACGTGGCAATAGCAGAAACTTACAGAAAATAGTTATAATGAAAACAAGTCATTAAATGCATTTCCAAAAGCTTCTGTGGTCCTCAAATGGTCCGGAACTTATCAGAGAAAAAAATCCATCCAGTTGTGCAATTTGAGACAGTCCCTGAAATATTGCCCCTGAAGGAGGGATGAGTAAATTAGCCACATGAAGCCAAAGGGGCATCTATATCTTCCTGTATCCTTGAAGCACTCTCATACCCAAACTAGTCTTGGTTCTCACTCTGGGAGAATGTCAACATATAAATGAAACCAATCAATCAATAAATAAAAAGTTGACAGAAATTATTAATGACAAGAACATATGAGTTAAGAGCCTTTTTCCCAAGTCTGGTGAAAAGGACAAGATTTCAGTGCTACTGAGTCAATTGAGTGCAAATTGCATCTGCATTTTGAACTCAGCTTGAGGAAAGTGAAGTAAGTGGAGGACAAAGTGGGGAAGCAGGAGGAGGAGAAAGAAACTGGGACATTTTGAAAACAGCTGAAAATGTAGAACAACAGAAGATTGATTAGAACTGTCCTTGCCAAATCAGGACAGTTGGAGGGTGTGGTTTTGCTACACCGTGAGGAGGAGAGAAGATGGCAGCCGATACAGAACTTCATGGACCCTTGTAATTTAACAGAATTTTATTTTTATTTTATTTTTAGTAAGAGATCAGTTACAACAGGACCTGTGAAGGCCATGGGCCCCATTATTTTTATGATCATGTAAGGTAGTGATGCCAGGTCTAGGTTCAACATTTTCAGATGTCTTTGAAAATGAGAAGAAATCATGCAGTATAAGAATGGAGACTTTACTTATATTTAAGAACATCATCCCATCATCAACAGAATCCATAAGATGTGTAATTTAGTGATAGTAAAGGAGCTAAGAGAATCTCTAATACACATTACCAGTCCGGTCACATAGGCCCTTTCCGCAGAATAGTATCCTCCCGGTATGAGGATGCAAGAAAGAGAGACTCCGATGATGCTTCTGTATGGAGTCATTGCAGTCCTGCCCTTCTCACATCACCAACTGGCATGATCGTAGGGTATATCATTGACAGAAAAACTCTGTCAATGCCCCTTGATTGCATGATCGCATCATTGCTGGCCATGCAGAAGGGCTGGAAGCACAATCATGTGCTTCCTTCCCCGCTGTAGCTTAGGAAGAATGCCAGCTGCAGGATGGAAAGAAGGAGTGTGTCCTTTGCACTCCCTTACACAGGCTGCCAGTTGGGTGTGGAGGGGAGCTTTGGGGACTCACTCCCATCCCAGCAGAGGCATTCCAGATTGCAACAGGACAACATGGGAGAGTGTTGATATGTGGGAAAGACCTTAGAAAATAATCATTCTTCCTCAAAGGAGAATCCATTACTAAGCAGCTAATGTTGGTATTCTTCAAGTCCAGGGATGGAAAGACTATTTGAAATTCTTTTTAAAAATTGGCTGAAAAACAGGTCTTTTGAGTAGTGAGAGCCATGACAGGATGAATCATGGGCCAAAATGATTTTTTGCAGTTTGGGACTTATTCTGTGAAAAATTTACAGGTGATTGTTTTGCACAGAAAACAGCATTTTCTGCAAAGATAATAATATTTCTATGAAAAAAATGTTATCTTCATCATAGAAATTGCTGTTTTCTATTCAGAAAGTGTTGTAACTGTGAAATTATTATGCTGTTTCATCTTCAGGAACTGCTGTTTTCTACACCAAAAAAAAAAAAAACTTTCAATTTTTGCACACACTTGGTCTCAAATTGCAATTAGGCTACAAAAACTGTATTTTTTGAAGACTGGGTGGTTTTTGAAATTTTCTAAAATTATTCATTGCTTCCTTCAAGAAGAAAATTTGTGAAGAATTGCATCCCTTTTATGTCATGAAATACAAGAGATTCCAAAATACACATCACAACAATACCCTTATGAAGGAGAAAAACACATCAAGCTAGCTTTCAAATTACACTAGCTTCTTCATTTGGCAGACATGCTAAAAGACACACAGGGGATGACAGCGTTATGATTTTCCCTGAAATGTTTACTTCAAGTGTAAATGATTTAGAGGGAGGGGTAATGCAGATAGAGGCCACACACCTTCTTGGGCTCAAGTAGTATTGGATAAAAGTTGGTAAAAGAAATGTAATAAAGTTTCCTTCTCTGTTAGCTCTAGCAGAGTAACTCCCTTTGAAATCTGGGACTGTCTCTTTTGAGGTCAAAAGCCACTTCATAATTTTGTGTTGTCAGTTCTGGAAATAAATTTAGAGATTGTAACAGGTAAAGCATGTCAATAGTAACTAGATCTATATTATTTCACCTGATCTTGGCAGTAAAAATCTCTTCAGTTTGCATGAGCAACATGGTTAACCTACATGTTTATATGGCGCTGATGAAAGAATTTTAAAGGGCTTAGATAAATATGTGTCATTTTGGTTAGCCCAATAAAGGTCTTTTTTCATGAAAATTAAGGAATGATTTCCTTCATTTTATGAAACCATTGTAACTTCTAAACTTTCTCTTAAATAGTTTGAGGGGTAGAGTCGGAGAAATATCACATCATTCGAATGAGTTGTCACCTTCTGCTGCCTTGTGCTCTGTTGTCAGTGCTGAAGAGAAGGTGAGAGCAAATGTCTTATGTACCACAAGCTTGTAGCATTCAGATTTTTTAAAATGGAGTGACTAAAGACAACTATTTTGGTTCCTTTAAGCCAGTGGTTCTCAACCTGTGGGTCCCCAGATGTTCGTGGACTTCAGCTCCCAGAAGCCCTGAGCATTGGCCATAGTGGCTGGGGCTTCTGGGAACTGAAGTCCACGAACATCTGGGGACCCACAGGTTGAGAACTACTGCTTTAAGCAATGAAAAATGAAATGAAATTGTAACTAATCACATTTCAAAAGTAACTTTCCAAGTTCTGGGGCAACCATCTACAGCAATGTTTCTTGATCTTCAGTCTTACAGATTTTACTGACTTTAGCTCTCAGTAGTCCCAGCCAGGTTGGCCAGTGCTCAGGAAATCTGGGGTTTAGTTTCCCAACAGCCAGATGACCAAAGCTTGAAAAACACTGATCCAGAGGATGTGCAGTCAAAGAAATAAAGGGCAATCCCTTAAACATGAAAAACAAACAAACAAAAAATGGTTTATTACACACAAATGTAGCAGCAGTATAATGTATTTAATAAACACTGGCATCTTATCCCAAAGTGAATAATAAAAACTGGCACCCCTAGATGGCAGAAATCATTTATAGCCCATAAAATGAGTCCATTAAGGGAATGTATATATCACTCCCCAGCTGGCATCTCCCCTCCTAAAAAGCTGCTCTCTGTTAATGGAATTCCCCCCCTCTGGCTTCATATTTAGGATAGCCTCGAGATACACCAAAGACAGTTAAAGTATTCATTAATCCACAACATATGAATAAAGTCCCAGGCAAGCATTTATCCATGCAAAGGTGTATAAAGGAATTATTGACTGTGTTACTGTAGTTTCTAGCCCGGGCCTGTGGTATATTAGATATCATTTGATATCAAGAATTTGGCCTTCACTACCCATTCCTCTCCATGTGCTTGCGAGGCCCCTGGACAAGCACGCACACGGGCACGGCCAAAAATAGCTGAACTATTCAAAACAAATCCAGGCAGGCCAGTAATTGCCGGACTGCAGCTTCAGGAGTCCTCCAGGCAAGTACCCTTTTAAGATCACATTATGTATGCACGCAGCATACAAAGGATCCCCTGCCCCGAGTAGGCAGCTTGACGAACCGAATATCCAACTGTCAAGCACTCCTCATTTGCATACTGTCTGCACTATTGACAACTCTGTCATAACTCAATCATGCTAAATACTGACCTTTCGGAGGCTTTGTCTCCAGCCCGAAACCCATTATTTTCCCCAGGAATGGACTAGCCTACAGGTACATTTTCCCCTATAAGACCCCCTGATTTTGAGTGCTTCTTCGGATCACTCTTGATTTCCATCCCACCTTCCTGCCACTCCATTTGCCGAGCCTTCCCCTCAGCTTCCACATGCTGAGAATCTCCGCTCCAACTGACTTTTCTTCTGACTACCTGGGCTTCAGGATCAGGTGTAGTATTTCCCCTGAAAAATCCCTCTTAAAATCTTCTATCAAACTCCTACCTTTCTTTCATTAGGTCTGTGTGAGTGTTTGTATACATACGTATTGACTGTGTTTCAAAATAAAGAAAACAATTTTAATTTACTTCTGTTTGATTATTGACTCAGCCTGACCCCATAAACATTGGGTCCAAGATCTCACTAGGTTGCCCTGCCTCTTGCATTGCTTAGCCTGTGCTCTTGCTAATTCTCTTTCCCCATTATCTAGAGCACATTGAGGTGTCCCACACAGGACCCCAGAAATCAGGGCAACAACTGTCATTCTTTTATGTTGACTGCAAATGATTTTCCTCAGAAGGTTGGGTACTTACATTATTATGCCATTATATTAACAAGGGGTTAAGAAAAAAACCACCCAAATTATAGCTCTGTTAGTCTCTTTAAAGTAGAAGCTATAGATATTTTGTGTGAAAATTAGAGATTTGACTATACCCAATATTGCTTTTGTTAAAGAAGAATATAGGAGTCTGTTTCCATAATGGGCATTTCTACTAATAGCTTTTTGCTCTTGCATATGAATCATAACTATTCTCTCTCCAGGAGTACACATTGTACACAGGCTTTGTCAATTTTAAGGCCTATGTTTCATTTTATTGACAAGGATTACCTGTGGTATTGACAGAATACAACTAGATCTGTCAAAAGATTTGTCACTGGCGCATTGTGCCAAAAGGCCAGAATAAGGTTAAAAAGACAGCTGACAGATTCCATTCCACTGACAAATGCACTCCACAAGTAAAAGCAGTCCAATCATGAGGCTGAGTGAGACACTTGTTTGCAAAAGGAGATGTTGAGTAGCATAGGCAGACACAGTGGCAGCAACCCCCTGGCCATTCTCCCAGGTGGAGAACAGAGATCTTTGTACAAGGCAGCCTGCTATTCTCAGGTGAGGTGGAAGATGTTGTCTCATCACCAGCATTGACAAAAGATTCTGTTCCCATTTGAACAGACATCTGTTTATGGAAGAGGGTGAGGGTGCCATCTTGTCTTCACCCCAGGCAACTAAATGGACTGTCATTGTCTGTTTGGGCCAACATTGTCTATTGGGACGTGCACATACGTATACACAGGCAAACAATAGTATTTTAATAAATTGAATCAAAATCTCTCCTCCTGGCAAACAATATGGCAGTTTCTCATATCTACATAGCTCAGTGCAAGATACATATTAAGGAACCTGGATTCTTTTATTCCTCATTGGGCAGTACTGTATGCTGGGGTAGAGGTTTTCTCTTTTTATTTTTAGTTGGTTTGCTTACTGTTTTGGGATATACCACTGTAAAATGCGCAGAAAAAAACATCACCCATCAGTGCCGAGTGTGAAAGGCACACCCAAGCCTTGCACTCAAGGCCTGCCCAGCCTGACACCTCTTTGTGATCAGAACTGAACAGATTTTTGAGAATTATCTCACTGAGACATTGTGCACAATAAATCTTTTTTCTAAAACTGTGAGTCTCTATCTCAGTTCCACTACATATTTTGGCGGCTCGGGTCCGGGATAGATGGGCTTTTTGCCCTCTTGAAGCGGCAGCTGTTTCTTCTGGCATTTGCGCACCTTTGATAAGGACCTTGGGTACCCCCGATTCTTTTATCGGACAGTCCTATTCGTGGGGGTGTGAAGGCCGGGGGAATAGTTGCCAGCTAAAGAACCCAGGAACGGTTTGGAAAATTGACAGAACACAGCCACAGAACAGAGCCATAGGTAAGTGTGTCAAGGGCCTTCCCCATAAGTGTGGGACACTGGGGAAGAAGAGGGGATTGATCACCCCCTATAATGGGTCTGCCCTAATAGATGGCTCCAACCGGGAGGGGCCATTGAAGCCGCAGATTCCTTAGACACACATGGGAAAGGTGGGAGGCTGTGTTTGTTGTGTGAAAGGTGTGTGCATGAATGGCGTCGCAGTTCGCAGTTCACGCCGTTGAGTTTACCGGGTGTCTGGGTCGATGCATACGATTGAGTGTTAACCCTTAATGTCTCAAGCTGTTGGGGACCCCCTCACCCCCAGCTCACCCCCTCCCCTACTGTGTGTTGTCGTTTTGGGAGGAATTTGGGTGGAGGGAGGCAGTTGACAGACTCTGCTTCGATGTATGTTGAGAAAAAACTCCTAGAAAGCTTTTTTCCCCTTTTGCTGTGCCTTTATGTATGGTTTGAGGTCAGATAATGTTTTAATGTGTGTAAGGAAAATTCCAGGGAAAAAATGTTGCTTCTCCTTTGTTTGCAATTGTTTTTCGGTGCTTGAAGTCATTTCCCACGGCCCCTTCTCCTCAGGCTCTCAGATTTAACCCTATAGTTGCTGTTTTGGGGCTAGAAGTTCATTTTGCCAAGAATAGCAGAAATTAAGTTAATAAGTTACTGAGAAAACAAACCTTTAGGTATTTGATAGGAAATAGTGAAAAGGAAAAAGGGAGGCTTGATCTTGAATAATGGGAAGACATGCAAGGAACTGGAAAAGTCCTGGGCTCAGCAAATCTGCCTCCAAACTTTGAAAACATAGCTTAAAAACTCTGAAGATTCTCCTCCAGGACTTTTTGCAACATTTTCTAAGCAAAAGATTACAATTCAGTTTACAGAGTTCAGCTTAAAGAGTCCTTTTGTTTGACAGCTGTACCTGAGAAGAAGAAGGAAAAAAAAAGAGAACTCTGCTGTTACCAGGAATTCCCCCTCGCCCCTCCCTGCTGAAAGGAGAAAGAGAGGAAAAAACAAAACAAAAAACAAAACCTTGACAGCCCTTTGATTTTGCAATTCTGATGCCAAGACTGGCAGCAGGGAAGTTTGAAAACTTTAATTGCATTAATAATCCAGAAAGTAGCACGTGAACAATGGGGTGTTAATTTACAACACTCTCTTCCTAGCAGGAAAAAGCCAGTCCTTTCTAATTCAACAAATAGAAAGGAGGAGGAAAAGGGGGAAGTTTAGGACTGACTGACTTTTGGGCCCCCCTTGACATGGAATTTTAAAAAAAGGGCTGCAAAACTCTATCTGACAATGAATTTTTGGAAAAAGCAGTTGGCATAGGAGCTTTGGACACATGGGAATTATAGTACCTGAATAAATTCCCCCTAAGGGTTACAAATGCAAAGAACAGAGAAGTAAAGTATTAGATAAACCCCCACAGATGCTCTGAAGCTACAGTGGCAACTCTTCAGAAAACAGCCACTCTTCACCCCCACTGGGTTTTTTTTACTCACTTGCCTGCTCGCCTGCTCGCCTGCCTTACCCCTGAGGAGACAGATGGGGGGAGCCATAAAACCAGCGATAGGAAGTGAGAGTTGTTGCCACATCTATATGTGTGGCAGACAAGAAGAGGGAAGAGGAAAGAGAACAAGACCGGCAGGTACTGCCAGCTGCAGGCATGCAACACTGTGGGGGAAGAGGCTTCCTGGAGGAGAAGCGATGGCTACAGTGGCACCCCCTCCCCCAGTTGAGGCGCTGGCCAAGAAGCCAGGAAAGCGATGAGGGGGAGCAGAGGCTGGCAGATGCAGCTGAGGCTGGGTGAGATAGAAAGGGAATAGGGACAGCAGCCGAAGCAGAAGCAGAGGAGGCTACCCCCATCCCGCTCTCATTCCCAACTTGTCAGACCCGAAAGGGGGGATCCACCCCCCTCTTTCTTAGTTCATTTGATGTTTAGGACTTTAGAATTGGGCAGAAGAGAAAAAGGGGCCAAAAGAGCTGAGAGATTTGTAAAGCAGTAAGCTTCCGTGCTAGCTTCAATGAAGGCACTGGAAAGAGAGAGAAGCAGAGGCTGTAAAGGTGTTTGTGGCCAACTGACAAGGGCAGACTGAGGAAAAAGTTTTGTCCCTCATCCATCAGACAGAGAAGGGCAAAGGCCTGGAGCTGTGACGTTCTAGAAGAAGTTGGCAGCAAGAGCATGAAGAACACAGGAAAAGGCAGAGTCCTAGATGCAAGGCAGTCCAAATTGCCCCCCCCACCAGTTCCCGAGAGCGGCAATTGGTAAGACTCCCTGGCTCAGCCCCAACAGGCTAAGGAGGTGATGGAGCACCCCTTCAAGTTGGAAGCAGGTGATGACGCACCTCTGAGCTGGGAGGGAGAAGGTAATGGGGCACTTCTGAGAGGCGATAGAGCACCCCTCCAGGCTGAAAGTGGAACTGCAGCTGCAGGGCTCTGACTGAAAGGGTGGAGGACAGAGAGAAAGGGACAGTTGAAGGTTGTGAGACAGCCAGGAGACCAACGTCAGCCCCAAAGAAGCCCGCACCATATAGGCTCAAACAACAGACCTGCATTTATCCACAAGATCATCAAAGATTGATCCACTGTTCTAGGTATCACCTGGAGGAGTCACATTGTACCTGCAGACCTCAGAACTCAAGGAAAGTGGAGAAGCAGAAACAAAATCCTGAAGACACAGTAGTTCAACGTGTAAGGCCCAGATAACAGCCCTGGCTATGTCTTTGGACTGGATGCCACCATAGGGCAAGTGGCATGATACCACATTCATCTCCCTAGCCCATTTTGCAGAAATTTTTCACTTTCATTCCATGTGCAACCCACAACAGAGAAACCAGGAGTGTTTTTGTTCTTCCCAGAGCCCCATTATGATAAGGCATAGGATGAGGTGCACACCTCACAGAATCATAAGGTTGTCCCTTTTTTAGCCAAAGTATGAAGCCATTTTGAGTGGATTAAGGAGAGGCACAAAAGGAATTAGGAAACATAACTCTACAGGAAGGAGTTAGTGCATCAGGGAAAGCTATGAGTAAAACAAGGGAGTAAATGTTAGAATAGGGACTCCCCTTTCTACAGGCACACCCCTTCCCCTTCCAACCAGGAGATATGGGTGAAGGATTGGGGGCAAGTTGGTCATGGGTGGAGGAGACCTATCAGGTAGTTGTGACAACTCCCACTGTGGGAAAGGTGACCAGGATGAAGCCTTGGGTGTATTACACTAGGATAAAAGGCTCACTTTGACTGGACTGTTGCCCCAAAGCATAGGGCAACCTCTGAAGCTGAAAATCACCAGAATGCAGTAAGAAGATCTGAGACTAGGCCCCGTTTGTGTCTGCAATACCCGGAAGCCAGACACCCAGCACACAGCAAGATCTCCACCTGGAGAGGAAAGAAGAATTGGGACTGATTCCTACTGCAGTTGCTACCAGAGATGCAAGCACTGCTCCACATACGGTCAGATCCTGAATGTGGGTGACAATAACATGGGTTTTGGCAGGCATAGGAGGGACAGGAACCCTGGCCTGCCTGTTTTATCACTACAGACGGATGTTTTGTGGGATTGGAAGATATGTGTATATGGCAACTGTTGGTGATGATGAGGATGATGCAGAACAAGGGAGGCTGGGAGGTGAAACAATTCCACCAACTGGTCAATCAGATCATGAACACCTTGAATGTCAATAATGGCTGGGTATGTACTCATGGGCTAAGCTAGGAGACTATCCCCACTGTAATGTAAAGTTTGAGATCCCTGAATCTCTACAGGCATGCCCAAGAAAATATCCCAATGTTAACTTCTTTGGTTATAGCAATGGTTTCATTGAGTTATATGAGAATAAGGGGGGCTGGTCCTCCTTAGTCAGTTCTAGAGAGTAACCAGCTTTTACAATGGTAAATGGGTATATGGTTTATCTTCTGGGATGAATTGGTTAGGCCACAGAGGGTATCACCTTTCACCCAGTACACAAACGAATATAGTTTGGCTGGGCAAAACTGAAAAGAGCTTATGATGAAAGCAATGGGTATGATTCTGACAACACATATCTGAGAGGTTGGGAGTCACCATGATCCCCATGGAGGAGTTGCTTTTCATGTAAGGCAGATAAGTTGTTGGCTGTCAGCCCAGTATGAAATAGGTTTAGACTATCTCTTCAGTCGTAAAGGGTCTGTGTATTTGGATAAATACATGCACTCTGAAGTATTCAATATTAGAAAATCATTCTTGTAGTCTGCAGGCATGTGGACATGATTATCTGGTTCCCTAAGTAAGTATGGGTAAAGGCATTGCTTGTAGAATTGCTTTATACATAAATAATGGTCTTCCTAAATCTGCTTGGCATTACTCTGCATGTTAAAGTATTTCCGATCTGTAATAATTAGAGTAATAGAGAAGGCTGCTGTATATGCTTTGATGGCACAAACAAAGTAGTTATGCTTAAACTGCTAAAGGAATTCAGCATAAAGGGGGGAAGATAGTGGATGTGCAGTTTCGGGTCAGCCCAGATGACTTCTGGGTGTGAGGGGAAAGCAGTTGAGAAAAGCAGTTAATTTTCCCTGCAATTGAAGTGACTTTGTGTTTGAAAGAAGAACAACAGGACACTGTGAAATAGAATGTTAGGGAGGATGAAATGTGCCTCGCTATGGCCTCACTATGCTTTGCAACATTAGTAAGGTTATGCAGGAGAATGATGAGAACTATTGTTTGTGTCAATTTCCTTTCTTAGACACGTGATGAATTTTCACTGGAGATGTATAAATTGCTTTGAATGTAAAGAGGCAGAGCTCAGACTTTTGAGAATTATCTCACTGAGACATTGTGCACAATAATCTTTTTTCTAAAATCGTGGGTCTCTATCTCAGTTCCACTACAACACTGTTGCTTTAAATGTGTTTTGTATCTAATTGTTTATAAGCAGCACCACATTTCTCTCTCTCTCTCTCTTTCAATTCATTCACTATCTCTCGTACACCCAATTTCTCAGTTCTCTCTCCCACAGAGCTGTTAAAATCTCCAACCTTCCCCAAACACACCACAAATCACACTCCCCTTCAAACACCCTCCAGACAGTTAAAATCAGTTATTTTCCTCTTTCCACCAGCCCCTCCCCTGGGCTATCCAAGGTTCCATTCACCAGCCAATCAGCTTAAACACTCTTAGTTGCCAAGGAGTCTCTGTTGTCAGGACCCCCTCCCATCATGTTCGTCACAACCACCAAAACAGCATTTTAAAGTATGCTCAAGGAAAGGGGATTAAATTTCAGCTGAAAAAAAAATCTGCTCAAAAAATAGGGTGTCTGTGCCATAGGCTTTAAGGAGTCTCTAGAGGTCTCAAGGGCCACACTGGACCTCCCAAAGGGTTGCATGTGGCCTACAAGCCATACAGTTTCCAGCTGTATGGTATAGTAGGTAGACACTTTGGATTGGGAAAGCGGCAACTCAGATTGGGGAAAGAGAATTCAGTTTGTTTCAGGTCTGTGTTGCTTTCTCATATGTTTTTCTCCCATCAATTCATTTGTCCAGTTTCCACATTAACATGTGAATTAAAAGAATCAGGAAAAATAGTTGTTAACATTTTTGAACACAATTTCAAGTGTGTATGTGTTGTGTGCCTCAAGTCATTTCTGACGTATGGTGACCTAAGAAGAAACTTTCACAGAATTTTCTTGTTGGTGGTGCTTTTTAATTTGTTCAGAGTGGGTTTATCTTTGCTTTCCTCTGAGGCTGAGAAGTGTGACGTGCCCAAGGTCAACTGGTGGGTTTCCATGGCTGAGTGGGGATTCAACCCCTGATCCTCAAAGTCTTAGGGCATTTCCACACTATGATATCCTGGGGTTTGCAGTTTAGGGAGCGGCATTTAGAATTCTCTTTGGCCTCAGTAAACTACAAACCCTAGAATTACACAAGACGTTGAAAGTGGAATAATACACTATAACAGTGTAGGGTAGAAAGGCCCTTACTCTGCAAAATTTCACAGATGAAAACCAGGAGACATGTAGCTAATGTCAACATGTCATCAGGATGGCAAAAGTTATTAATGAGGAAGACCAGGCTAGCTAGGAGAGGCTGCAGCAGTTTGCTTTTGCCTGAAGATACATGGAAAGGCAACATGCTACCCTCTCCTCTCCTCTCCTCTCTCCTCTTTTGGGTGAATTGGGTGTAAATGCATTTTGCATGCTGAACTCAATTTGCATCAAGTGAAATAAACTGAGGACAAAGGGGGGAAATTGCAGAAGGAGAGAGAAACTGAAACACTTTAAAAGCAGCAAACAACAGGATGACAGAGGATTAATTAGATTAGTACCTGCCAAGTTGGAGGGCATGCATTAACACTACAGTTAATTTTATAATGCTCCATTTTCAAGGCAGTGGAATAGTAAATTACAGCTGCTTCTGAGGGCCATTGGAGCAGAGCTTTCTGCTCCCCCTTCCCCTTTTCAATTCCACAGCTGTCTGTCCCAGCCACTGAGGAAAGGTAACCCTGACAGGTTTATATCATGGAAAAAGAAGCATGAGGTGTCAGAGCTGCCATCCAAGACCAGCAGCTGTGGGGATTAGTCTTGATATTCTTCTCTCTTGTGTCAAGCACAAGAGTTCCTCCTGAGAGAAGGCTGAAACTGATCACAGTGGTAGCTTGTCTTAGCAGCTGGAAGCCGAAAGCAGCCTGCAGCAAAGCTAGATTCCCCTTTGACACAGAGTGCAGGCCCTGGCAATGTACCTCTCATTCACAATGGAGTTTGAAGAAGGCCAATCACCTGAAAGATGCCTGTCTTGATTTTGCTAAAACATAACTCAGTCAACTGTTGGGATGATGCAACAAAGGCAGAAAATTGTGAGCACTTTGTCAGAGCAAATACTTCCCTCCCTCTCTAGAGTTGTCAGTCCCTTGCCTGTTGCTTGAGAAGGAAAGTGAGACATCAGTTCAGCCACCTTAGGCAATGACAACCTGGGGGCTTATTAATGGTGCAGTGATGCTTATGCAATCAGCTTCCTAAGGTTGATTGACCTAAAGGATACAGAAGATGTAAGCTGTCCTTAGAGCTCGAGCAGTGTCCTCACATCTATGGATTTCCATGGTGGCCCAAGAGATGCCACGTATGTCAGAAGCACATATCAGAATCAATGTAGACACTGAGAGGAATGTTAATCCCAAGGCATAAATTCATTTCCGTCCCACAATAGGGTTTTATCAGAGATATATGCCCCAAATTAAGTCATTTCTTTACATTTCAATGACCAAGCACAATGCAAAGCACACTAAATCCAGGTGAGGAAAAGCACATTTCAAAAGGAACATATGTCTTTCACCACTTAACACTGCATAGTTAGCTTTAACTTATTATGAATGAGAGACCAAGACATCACCCTGTTTTTTGACATCTTTGATCAGGTCTTGCAAACTCAGGGCTGAAGCTTTCATTCTTGAGTCCATCAACCTATAATATCGTTGTCTTCTTTTCCTACTGTCTTCCATTTTTTCAGCATCATTGTCTTTTCTGTTGAGTCATGTCATCTCATGACATGTCCAAAGTGCAATAGCCTCATTTTAGTTCATCTTGGTTTCTTGTGAGAGGTCAGGATTAATTTGTACTAGTACCATTTATTTGTCCTTTTGGTGGTCTGTGGTATCCATTGTAACCTCTTCCATCACCATATTTCAAATGAGTTTATTTTTTTTCCCCTGAGAGCTTTTTTCACAGTCCATTTTTTACAATTATATGTAGGAATCAAGAAATACTGGATGATTTTAACATTCACATTCAATCTTGACTTTAGTACCTTACTGTATGCACTGTACAGTGCCTTTGACAAGGTCCCCCATGATGTTCTTGCAAACAATGGGCTGGAATCTGGACTAGACAATGCTACTGTTAGGTGGATTTGTAATTGGTTGGCAATCAAACCCAAAGGGTGGTCACCAATGGCTCCTCTTCATCATTGAGAGAAGTGACTACCTGGGGACCACAGAGTTCTGCCTTGGGCCCAGTGCTATCCAACATCTTTATCAATGACTTTGATGAGGGAATAGAGGGCATTCTTTTCAAATTTTCAGATGACACAAAATGGAAGGGGGTAGCTAACACCCCAGAGGACAGAGTCAGAATTCAAAACAATAATCTCAAAGAGCTGGGCTGAAACAAAGAAAATGAATTTTAACAGAGAGAAATGTAATGTACTAAAGATGGTCAGGGAAAAAAAATGGCATGCATAGATATAAGATGGATAACACCTGGCTTGACCGCAGTAAATGTGAAGGTGATCTAGGAGTAGACCACAAACTGAACTTGACTCAGAAGTGTGATGCAACATCTAAAAACACCAATGTGATTCTAGGTTGCACCAATAGGTGTATAGTGTCTAGGTCAAGGGAAATAATAGTACCATTCTATTCTGCTTTAGTCAAACCCCAAACTGGAACATTGAATCTTACTGTTGTTATTCAATCAATGTTGCATTATATCCCCTGACTCTTCTTGCTCCATTTTGCCTCATTATTAACGCCACCTCAACTATTCTTCAGTTTTCACTTTCTGAGTAAAATGCTATGTGATCTAATTGAAAATGTCTCATTCCTGTTTCTTTTAGCTTGTTCATCCCACATATTGCTATGTTTATATATTCCATTTCTTGTTTTACAGTTTCTAGTTTTTATGATTCATGCTTCTCATATTCCATGTTCATGTTATGGGTTGAATGCTGTACAAAATACTAGATATTCATAAAAAAACAATGTTAAACATCATGCCATAACATATTAGCTGACATCTTGTTACACTTGTTTAATTTTCCCTTAGTATGTGTATGTCTTTTTGGGGTGCTGAAGGGTTGACTCCCCTTCCTCCTTGTTACTGCAGCTTCTAGGCCACCTTGGCGATAGCATAAAAGATATCCTTTTGATATCACTAATTCGGCTTTCTCCCACCACCCCTCTCCACATGTTTGTGAGGCCCCCAGACAAGCATGAAAATAGGCTCAGTGACTAATTGCTGCAATATTCCTAAACAATACAGGCAAGCCAGAAATAGCCAGATCACCACTTTAGGAGACCTCCCAGTAAACACCCTATTATGTATGCGCGCCACCTACAAAGGACTCCCTGCCCCGAGCAGGTTAACTTGACTAGCTGAACCATCAACTGTCAAGCATCACGCATTTGCATACTGGCTGCTCCTTTGTCAATTCGGATCTAACTCAATTATGCTAAATGTTGACCTTTCTGAGGCTTTGTCTCGCACCCAAAATCCATTGTTCTCACCAAGTATGGCATAGCCTGCAATCACATCTCTCCCTATAAAAATCCTTGATTCTGAGACCCTCCTCGGATCGCTCCCGAGTTCCAGACCGCCTTGCTGCCATTTTGCTTGGCGAGCCTCCCCTCAGCTTCATGCGCTGAGCCACATTGAACCCCGGCATCGCTCTCTATTCTCCTGGACTTCAGGACAGGTTTCATATCACCCAAATCAACTATCCCTCTGAAAAATCCCTCTATCCCACTCCCACTTTTATTTTCTATAGTCATCTGAGTGAGTGAGTTGCATACACTGTTTGGCTGTATTTCAATAAAGATCTCATTTATTCTTTCAAAACGGTTTGCTTTTTGACTAGCCCCCCCCTAAACATAGGGTTCAAACCTGCAATTACCCTACCTCTCATAATGCAAAAGCAATGCTCAGAGCTAATTTTCCCCACCTATAGTTGAGCACATTTTGGTGTCCCTCACGGTACCCCCAGAAACAGGGTAACAGAGTGGTGGAGCAATCGGGCAACCCCTACCCCCAATTTGAGAAGAAGTCACAAACCTCCTCAAATGGGCTGGTATTGACTTAGGGAATGGCCAGGCAAGTTGCGAAAGCAGTCAGACAGGAACACCTGTATGTGAAAGAGAATTCTGTGTGTGTGAGCTCTAGGGCTACTCTATTGGGGTTGAAAATCTGCCCCCCTTTCTTGCTTGGTTTGTGTATGTCAGCCTCCCTGGCACTGCTGATCACAAGGGGTGTCAGCCCCCCCGGGAATACCCCCTAACCTGGGGTCTATTGTGGGCTGGGATCTGAAGTGTTAGGGTGTTAGCACATTGGGAAACAATCTATACCCATCCAACACCTCAGCAGAAAGGCAAACAAAAGCATTAGGAAAGGAGTTTCCCCTTCCCCCCCCATTTAAACAAGGTGACCCCCCCCCCCTTGAAGTTGTTGTTGGTATAGTGAAAGCGTGAGTGCGTCCCGGCTGTGTAATTTTTGGGGTATACTGTTAGCAGACTAGGTGGGGGTTATCCCGACCTAGCTTAGGGTTTAGAAGGTTTGGCCCTGGTAGAGGAAGGCCCCCTCCCCAAAAAAACTGTTAGGGATGGTTCAGTTTGGTTCCTTGCCCCTTTCCCTCACTGCTTGGCCAGGTGGCACTGAAGTTCCACTGGGTTTTCCCCCCTTCAGGCAGGTAGAGACTCCTGGGGGCCCCCGGGGTCGGGGCCCTCCCTGTCTCTAAACCCGTTTCCTATTTTTGTCCCCAGGTGTCGAGGTGGAAAACCGGGCCTGGGTGTACAAAAGTATTTTGTTTGGGCAGGCGGGAGGTAGGTTCCCATCCCTGTTACCTAGTGAAGTTCCTGAGTGTTCATTGCCCTAAATCCCCCAGGGTCTAAAATGACCTACCCATCACTCCAGTTCCTGGACCTGTGTTTGTGAGGGAGTTTTGGGATTTTAGAGAATGGACAAGGAGATCCAAGTTGCAGTTAAAGACCTAATGTTAGAGAGGGAGGTCCGAGGAAAATTGGAAAAGTGGGTCCTTGGCAAGGGGAAATGTCCCGGGGGAAAACCACTTCCAGACGGCAGACCCCTTTGCCACACTAAGGAAGGCGTACGTGGACGCCGACAAAGAAAACATTCGGGCCATCAAAAAACTTTTTAGCCGCTTGGGCCCTTTGGGGGACTTTGGCTACTGCCTGGGACCCCAAAAGCCCGGGTAGAGACCAGAGAGAAGTTAGCAAGAAAAAAGAAGAATGCCTGGCTTCAGGCAGTTTAGGCACTGCGTGCGGAAAGGTAACGTTCACGTCCGTCGGAGGCCTCTGCGAGAAGCACAATGTCACCTTGCTGGCTCAAACTTGGGAAAGAGAAGGCCCACACCTTAGAGGCTGAGCCGCCACCAGGTCTGCAGCCAAGTTCATGGTGGGGCAGGTAAGGGAAACAGCAAGAAGCTGTTAGCCATGTATTTTCCACCAGGAGATTGCTACACTAGGGGCCAGCTCCAAATGCACAAGGCCCTAATTTCGGCTGTGTGCCTGGAGCTCTTCCAATGTTTGCCCAGGACTTTTCCAGGGAGCCATTGCCAAGGATGTCGGGAACCCTTCCCCATAATCTGGACTGGAGCAACCCTAAGGTCCCAGTCCACCCTTTTAGACAAGGTCCATAAAAGGCGGCCCACCCTCTTTGGCGAAGGAAGTTCAGCAGGCCAGGGATCCAGGAGATGCAGGTCACTGAGACGGGGCCCCTGGTGAGCCACTGAGGCAAAAGCGATAGCGGACCAACTGAATTGAATAGATCTAGGGGAAAATGTGGCTGAATGCAGTCATACATTCCCACCCCAGGGCCCCGGGCCCAAGACCTGACCCAGCTGGCTAGTTTTGCCTCCAGCAGAGCCCCCAAAACTCCAATGGCTGTGGGGCTCGAGGCCTGGTTGGCCAGGCCCACGACTGGATGAGGGAGGTAGTTAGGTTTTTGTGGCCCGGACAGAGTGCGAGCATGCTGTATGTCATGGAGCAGCGGGGTTTCCCGTGAGAACCCTGAGGCTTGGGGACGAAGCAGCTCCTCACCATTCGGGGAAAAGGTCTCTTTGACGCCCTGTGGATACGATTTTGATCATCTCAATTTAAATGTTTTTAGGGAGGTCTTAATCACAAAAATGGCTCTTGGTTTGGTGGATCCAGCCACCACCAACTGGGAGGAATTTTGGGGAAAAACCTCTGCTCCAAGAGGCTGGTTGTCTCAAACCTCCCACTAAGCCCCACAGGGAAAACCCCGGGAAATTTGGGAAACCCCTAGCCGAGGTGACATACTCGAATTATGGACCCCATTCCCAAAATGAAAAAGGTGCTAAATTTGTCCCAAGGGGAACTGGAATTCGCGGCCTAACTATGACAGGACAGTCAGCGCCAGGGAGGGGGTCCCGAGGCCACCTGGCCGGGCGGGGAACCCACTCCCCCACCTGCCACCCCAAGACAGACCCCCGACTTGAGTGCTCCCAGGGAGACATCTGGGGGTTATGACCCCATGGCTCAGACTTACTCTTTCGATAGAATAAAACTGGGACATGCTTAGGAAGTTCGGACTACATGAGCCAGTTTGATGGGAGACCCACGATCGAGCTCCTTGATGCGCTAGACAGGCATCTACCACTGGGGGAAAAGCCAGCCTGTGAATGCGATGACCAATGGTCCAGCTGGCTATTACCCTATTAGAGCTCTAGGATAGGGGTGCCCTTTTCCGGGGTTCCCCCCGCAAGTTGTGGCCGACTGAGGCCCAAAATGGGGTAGATCTAGGGTGAAGGCAGGCACTAGGACCCAGAGGGACAAGACTCCTGCCATCCCTCCCGCAGACTCCAGCGCAGGGCTAGAAGTGCTGCACCCCAATTTAATAAGACAGGGTGAGCCCACCCCAGACACTACCCATTTGACGTCGGAGGGGGGAACCCAATTAACCCCCAAAAACCCCAACACCCCCGACATACCAAAGCAAGGCAATTCACCCCCTCCTGACTCAGCCCCAGTCAAAACCAACCACCCAGAAATAATAGCACTTTCACAGCACCAAAATGCACCAGGCTAAGGTTCAGGAGGAAACCCCCACCAAGTTTGACAAGGCACAGGACATTGCACCCGGGGGGAGAGCCAGGAAAAAGGGGAGCACAATGCCAGAGGAAGCAAGCCCCAAGCCTGCAAAGCTCTCCATTGTCCCTCTCTGAGTCCCCGGCTAGGAACCAGCAGCTCCCCCAGATTTCCTTGAAGCTGTGGCCAGGAAATCCTTCCTCTCCATGCCATCTTTTGAGGAAGTTTCACATGGGACTGGGGACTCAAGAGCAGAATGCTCCCGCCCAACCAGAGCACAGTGTAGTAAAGGCACTCACACTGGCACACCCTGACGTGACCATACATACTCCCTTGAGACACAGTCCAGCCAGGGAGATTTCAATAACGGAGAGTTCCAAATGCCACATGGAGGAGACCTGGCTACTGCCTTTCCCCCCTGCAAAGTTGTTCTGGGGCCAGATTGTTTTATGCTCTGTGGCACCCAAATTTTTTGTCACTCTGGTGTTGGAAGGAGTACACCGTATGGCTCCGTCTCTGTTACCAAGTCCCATCGGGAATAAGGCAATTCAGGAGGGACTTGTTCAGCACCAGCCTCCACATTGATTTGGCCAAAACGGTCTCCAGCAAGGAGTGGGCATTGCCACATTTGCAAGTAATTCCAAAACCCAAGACACACAATTGAGCCCAGTAATTTCTCAGACTCCAAATGACAAGGAAGTACCTGCCATTAATTGGCCCGAGACGTTTGTCTCAATTAAGAGGTGTTCGACAATGGTTGAAACCATTGTCCAAAGAGGATAAGGGGGAGTGGGACCCCCCCCCGAATCCCCCGTTTTTGACCCCCCCCCTTTACATAGTTCTGCTTGCGTTGGAACTGAGATAAGAAATATTTTTTCTTTTCACTGTTTTGGGGGAAGACCTATGGGATGGCTGTCCTGAGGTCCCCCTGTCCTCTGAGGAGTTCAGGCCTACAGAGTCAGCCCTGATGCCCTGCGGAAGGGGCACGAGTAGACCGGGGCACCGCGCTCCCACGCTGAGGGGTTTCCTTGGCAATGGGGTCCTGGGGAAAAAGGGGGAGGACAGGGGTCTCACAACCCTTCAGTGGAACCAGGTTGACTCTGGGCTTCCGGTCACTGCCCAGATATGCCCCTCACCACCTCGAGGACCTTCTCCCCATTTTTTTTGGGGAACCTTGACTGTTAGGGTAGAACAGCCAAGGCCACCCTGTCTTTCCGTCAATTTGGCCATCTGCCCAACTGGGTAGCACCACCCCCTGACGCCCCATATGGGCTGGAGACCCACACAATTGGCTGAGCCCCCCCCCGGTGCATTGTGTTTAATTTGCATATGCCAATAGAGCATTTGCAACGTATGCCCAACCATCCTGACCAATCACTGAGAGAGTCGGCGCCCGCCTGGCAATGAGAAAGCATAACCCACGCTTGTCTCGAATTGGTTCTTTTTTTCCACCAGTTTGGGGCCGCCGCCAGGTAGAGAGCAAAAAAAAAAAAAAAGACCAGAGCCTAAACCCATTAATTAGCATGCGTGTACGACAGCCATTGCAAACGGGGCTTCAGCAAAAGAACTTTTGTGTGTTTGACACAAAGTGCCTTGTCAGGGTGGTCCATCTTATCCTCGAGCTTTGCAGGCCCAGTCACCCAGAGGTATGCCATGAATGGAGGGCCAACTTCTCCTGAAGTTGGGACGGACTAGCCAATACCCTAGAGTGACCACGGTCTGTTGCAGTCACCCCTGCACCTTCCCAGGTTAGAAGCTTTGCCTTGGCACCTTCTGCTGTTAACAGCTGCTCCCAGCATCCCTGAAAAACTGGTTTTTCAGTCCCATTCCCAACTCCCATTAGGCTTTGAGCCATTAATTTGCATTTGTTATATACATTGGCTACTAATCTTGTCAGTTAAACAGTAACAGGTTAACCAATCCGGAGGACCGGGAAAATTCCGAGATCGTACCATCACCCCCAAGTACTGTGGAGGGGGTGACAAAGAAAGTTGCCACTCCATCTGATGGCTGCTGCTTGGAGATTCCTGCATCCTCGATGACACCTGAAACCGTTAGGGAAGGTGACCGTGCAGCCTCCCGATTGCAAAAACGGACTTTTTGCCATCCTGCTACAGTTTGCTAACCTGAGAAGTGCAATGAACTGTTCCAGGCTCCAAATTCTACAAAGCTTCACTGTTCCTAACTTGCAGCAAGCCAGCCAAGCTGCTCCAACTTGGACATTTTGTTGCCGTTCCTGCTCCGCTGCCTGGACAGACTCATGTTTTGCTCATTTGTTCCTGCTATAAGACTTTTCCTGCTTAGCCGGGGGGGGGGGTGCAGAGACTTTTGCTTGCACCTCACCTCCCCCAGACTACAAGCTCTCGTTCCATCATCCCCACTGAACTGGTTGCTCCTTGGATTGCCTTCATTGCCATGCTCGGCATTGGATTTACAGTATTTCATTGATTATTTCATTTTGCATTGCTACATTGCCTTTCTCCATTGGTGGGAGGGTTCTTTCATTGGTTATTCCTCATTGCTCATTGTTATTGTGTATGTTTGTGTGAATGGGTTTAGGTTTTAGATAGGAATGTTTTTATAAGATAGGAATCCCTCGTGCTCCCTGCAAGATTCCCTTGCCCATGGAGTGATACGACCTCTGAGCCTGTAGACCCCTATTCGGTGCTAAAATTGCTTTAAAATATTTAATTGGAAAATTACCGATATTGTCCCATATCACCCATTTTCGGGGGAGATTGTTACTGCAGCTTCTAGGCCGCCTTGGTGATATAGTTGAGCATATTTCGGTGTCCCTCACGGGATCCCCAGTAAACAGGGTAACATCCTCCAATAGCTTCCAGAGTCACCATCACCCTACTTACTAAGGAGCCTCTGAAGCTCCCACACACACACCTCATACAGCCATTTCTTGCAGGCAAAATCACAGAAATATCTCGCCAGAGCCAGTTGCTGCATAATGACTTCAGTGCTAAGATTCACTAGTGTTGTCTGGAGGTCTCAGTGCCGCTTTAATCATTCATATGTGGCTATGGGGGTGGAGCCAGTGCTTCTGCCATCCTGCCCACTCCCCTGAAGCAAAAAATGGCCAGGTGAGGTGAGAGGCTTTAGAGTTTGTTCAGTAAGCCAGTATATGGCATATGGCTCTGCCCAGAACAGGCCTGCATTCCAACCTTCTGTGCTACCCTGAACCATAAAGGATTGTACCCAATGTCGAGCCTGACACTCAGGGCCTTTCCACACAGTTTATGGAGAGGCCTTTAGAATTCTTAGCCAGAGAGATCTTTGGTCTCAGTAAACTACCCCCAGAATTTCATAGGATGTTAAAAGTGGAATAATAGCACCATAACAGTATAGTGTGGAAAGTCCCTCAGTCTCCTCAATCAACAAACTAATCATGGGCTCTGTGCCCTGGGAGAGGTAGATAGTGCAGAGAGATGCATGTCCATGACTGTCCCCTGATATTTGTGCATTGTACTCTGGGGTTATTAGCTTGTCACTAGCAGGTTTGTGCTTATGGTAGATCTTTTAAATCAATAAAGATCTAGATTTACGACCTCATTTCTGGAGGATGGAAACAGTTGCTCTGACAATTCCTTGTCCTGCTGCTAGCCTTACTAGCTAGCTGTAAGAAGAAGATGACATTGGGCCATATTCTGATACTACTCCACACCACCAGTATGGAATCTGTCCCTGTCAGTATTGTACAATGACCTACAAACTAGTATGTGAATTGCTTTTTAACCAAGAGAGATCTTTTTTAGTTTTAATGTGGTAAATTAAAATGATTTGGCTTCTGTCTCAGATTAAATTGCTCGCCATAGAAACTTGAGTGGTTGCAGTGGTTTAAAGTGCTCCTGGGGGTTGTTTACTGGGTGAATGCAGCCAAAGTACAGGTCTTCTCTGCCATAAATCCAGCTGGAGTTGTCATTGAAAACTCCTGTTCCCATCGTGTTCCAAAATTGCGTTCCATTTCCCTGGTGATTTTGGTACAGCAGCTCTACTCACAGGTTGGGGATTTTTGCAAGAATTTTCATCTCAGTTACAGTCAGTTAAACATGTTTATAACTCTGAACATTTAAAATGGGACCACTGTGGAGATGTACACATTCTACATTTAAAATTTCCAGTTTTGTATTCGCCTCTTTTAATAAAAATTTGGGGAAGAGTGTTATTTGCAAGACAGGTGCAGCTGGTTGACCAATTGAAGAAATCCCAGGCTTTCTTCAACAAATACATTTCTTTTACAACCTTTCTCTTCAGACATTTCTGCTCACCGGGACAGGAAAAGCAGTAGAAATGCAATTCTTTGTTAATTTTGTTCTTGAAGGAAGCAATGAGTAATTTTAGCAATTTTCTTCCTCCTGCAAGAAAGTCATTAAATGTATGCTGTTTTCAAAGAGTGTCTGTTCACAGTTTGGGATTTACTCAGCACAAAATTCATACTTTTTTTTCCCAAAGAAAACAGCCTTTTCTGTGCAGAATAAGTCCAAAACTGCAAAGATTCTCATCAGTCCAGGTTTCTTGTTGCCAGGCAATATATATATGTGCTGTTTTACATTTTTTTCCAGATATTTTTAGATATTCTTTCCATCCCTGTTTTAGTCTTAGACACAGACAGAATAAAAGGATTACATAGGGAAAAATGCATGTGTTCAATAGAGTAACCCCTTTTGCTCTGTCCCTTGTCAGTCATTGGAGGATTCTGAATTCTATACAGACTGTTCTATGTGTTAATGTATCCTTTCTTAGATCTGGTTCACCAGTGTATGATTTGAAAAAACAAAAACAACTCCCAGTTCTTGACATATTTGCTAAGGATACAGTCCTAAACATACATATTGGAGAATAAGTCTAACTGGGCTTACAGGGATGTGTTTCTGAGTAAATATGCTTAGGACAATACTATCAGCCCGCTCTGCTGCAGGATCCTGCACTTGTACAGCTAAGAAAGCCACATAATACTTTGTGAAAGCTAATGTTGTTCTACATTAATTTTTAATGTCTCTGAGATGCTCATGGGGAGACTATTTATATTTTTAATGTGTGTTTTCAGACTTTGACAGTTATAGCTGAAATGCAATGTTCCTCGGTATATATTTTTATCTACTATAATTTTGAATTGTTTAATTTTCATTTTGATGTTGGTGATGGATTTGCAATGGTCTATGGTTAAAGAGAATTGTTAAGCTTTCTACAGATTCAACAACACTGGCAAAATCAAATTGGATATAGCAGCAACATGGAATGTGACGTTATGCATTAACATATAAATTATTATGTATTAAATATTAATACTTGTCCATATAATGACTACATTGTGCATGAAGGACGTTTATTTCTTAGAAATGATGGTCCATTTTGTATAGTGCTCTCCACCCTGTAGAATGGACAATCAGCCCCCCACTTTCACAAGGGTTAGGGGTGTAAGACCTCCATCGAAGTGGAAAACTGCAAATATCTTCCCCTCCTATCTGAGTGAGTGAAGGAATACATGCAGGCACCCTCCATCTTCCTGCTCTCTCATCCCATCTCCTTTCCCTTTCCTGTGTGAGTGAATGTGCAAGGGAAAACGCATATCTTCCCCCATCACATGGCCTCATCCCATCTCTTTGCCCCACCTGCTTGCCTGCATGATTCAGTGACTAGTGGAATGCACATGTGTGCCCTCCATCCTCAAGCTCCCCCATCCCCTCCCTTCCTTCCCATCTGCCCACCCAAGACAATGAGGGAGTGAACCTCCTCCCACTCCCCAATCCATCCCCTTCCCTGACCCACCCGCCCAAGCAAATGAGCAAGGGAACGCAATCACACACCCTCCCTCTTTGTAGTCCCATTCTCCTCCCCCCGCACAACCAAGCAAGCTTCTCTCACCTACCCATGCATGTGAGTGAATGTGTGTACAAGGGAAAAAGAGGTAGCAGCAAATAATCTGCAAATAGTCAAATTTGTGAAGGTCAAACCCACAAAAGTGGAGAGACAATTATAAACAAGCTCTTTCCTATGCCAGGTGGGGTGAGGAAAATATTAACAAATACAGGACGACACATCTCAGCCCTTTTAAGACATAATAGATAGATCCAGCATTGTCCTTCCACAAATGAAAGGACTATCTCCCAAGGAAAGAGACCTCATTCTTACTGAAGAAAAAAGGGAGATCATTTTCACAAATTTCCCCTTCACTGTGCGCTTCTGTTAAGACACCTCTTCCAATCCTTTGAGAGGTTTGAAGGGGAGGTATGGGTAAAATCACCTCCTCTCAATCTGGTGGGAGCAATCTATAGGTAAAGTTCTCATCAATGAAACTTTGGTTCCAAGCCAGAGACAGCTAATTACTCCCACATAAGAGGGACCTGAATCCCTGACAAGTTTAGTGTAAACTTAAAAACATCACAGAAAGCTCCAGAACAAATTCACTGCCCCACAGATGTGGAAGCCACCAGTTGCCACTGGTCTCATCCAATATCATATGATCAGATATGTAGCTATTACGCTTTCAAAAGTCAAGAGTTCTTCTGAGGCTGGTGCTTTAAATGAAGGGAAAGGAGAAAAGCTTGACTGCTTCCCACTTTTAAATTTTCAGCTAAGGAGACCTTATGCTTTTTCAAAATATGAATCAGGGTGAAAAACTGTGGAAAGGTAGGGGGCTGCATTATCTCTTTAGGAGAACATAGAGGGCTGTATCTTGTCCACTGTCCCATTTGTAAAAACAAAAAACTTTTGCTCCCAAATGCCCCACACCCTTGCATATCTATACATAAGATATGGAGGACATTTCTGTCATGTTTTAAGGCCACCCTTAGGCCCAGGAGAAGCCTTTTTAGAAAAACAAACAGGAAGTGCACAAAAATCACCTATTGTTCATTTCCTTTTTTAAAAAAAATGTCCCATTCTAGGCCTAAAATGGCTCAGGAGAGCCTATACATTTGAGGTCTGAAAATGCCAAAAGACTTTCTTTTTTTAAAACCTCTGATAGGCCCCAAGGAGTCACAAAAAGGCCCTGGCCCTCCTGCACTTTGTCCATCCATATAAATCTTATTGGGCGTGAGAAACAACTCCACATAACTTTTCATTGTTTATGTTCTTCATAGTACTGTTTTCCTATTAAATATTGAATCAGCAAATGCAGATAGGGTGATCACTGCTTGAATACAAAATAATAAGAGAAAGGTCTTTCCGTTCTTGTTTGTTTTCTTATTTGTTTGCTTCAAAGAGAAGTAGTTTTTATCTTTAGAGGTTTTTTTCTTTTCTACCTTTAGCCTGTCTTCCACTTCAAGCAGCTTACAAACTGAAACATACACAATAAAATACAACACAAATATGACATATGTCTGTCTGTCTGTATGTACGAAGCAGCAGCTATGAACACCACAGAGAAATTCCAACAGCATTGTCTTATTGCTCAAATGGTTGGTTTAACTTTAAAGTGTCTGGATCTTGAATTGATTTGAAAAGGCACTAGGTACACTTGTTCTCTGGAAGCCTATTCCTGAGTGTACAGATTTCTAAGTGTGTATCTACACATCTCAGTTGCAGCAGTTTGATACCATTTTAATTGTCAAGACACCATCCTGCAGACTTCTCCAGTTTGTACTTTGGTGGCTTAGAATTTTCTGCTAGCCAACATTAATGCTGCAGTTCAGGAGGGGTACGCTCAAGCTACCTAGCAGAAAATTACAAGTACTTCACCAGCCTACAAAGCCCAAGATTCTATAGGCTGGAGATGTTATCCTCAAAGTGATATCAAACTGCTATGACCATGTAGTGCAGATGCATTTTAGATCATGAGGGAAACTTACAGAAACAGAGAGAGGCTCCCCATGTCAGACCTTCCTTGTTCAAGGCATGGAAAGTGGTAGGATAGGACAGCAAGACTGTGGACTGTTGGTATAGTCAGTGTGAACAGTTCCTCTCCCACACCTACCTTCCTTCCTTCCTTCCTTCCTTCCTTCCTTCCTTCCTTCCTTCCTTCCTTCCTTTCTTTCTTGTATATCCCACCTTTCTCTCAAATGGAATTCAAGGTGGCTTACAATAATCGAAAAAGATGCCTCTAAAATCTTTAATTTACAAAAAGTTAGAAAGAGGTTAAATAGTAAATGTGAATTACAAAATACAGGAGGATGAGCCTTTAATTAGCCCACTAGTCCCCAGATTAGCATAAAAAGAATGGGGCAATTGCTTTGCCATCTCAAAAGACTTCTGAGCCAAGGTGATTTGTGCAAAATTGAAGCAGGAAGATATTATCTAGCAACATGTCAGTTCCAGCTGGAAAAGCCCTTTCTTCTCCCCTGCCCTGGTTTCTTTTTCAGAGAGGATTCATGCTAATTGTGATAATCATAGAATCATAGAATCATAGAAATATAGAGTTGGAAGAGACCACATACGCCATCCAGTCCAACCCCCTGCCATGCAGGAACACCCTCAAAGCACTCCCGACAGATGGCCATCCAGCCTCTGCTTAAAAACCTCCAAAGATGGAGACTCCACTACACTCCGAGGCAGCATGTTCCACTGCCGGACAGCCCTGACTGTCAGGAAGTTCTTCCTGAGGTTCAGGTGGAATCTCCTTTCCTGCAGCTTGAATCCATTGCTCCTTGTCCTGGTCTCTGGAGCAGCAGAAAACAAGCCCTCTCCTTCCTCTACATGGCATCCCTTCAAGTATTTAAACATGGCTATCATGTCCCCTCTTAACCTTCTCTTCTGCAGACTAAATATACCCAGCTCTCTAAGTCTATCCTCAGAGGGCATGGCTTCCAGGCCTCTCACCATTTTGGTTGCCCTCCTCTGGACTTGCTCCAGCTTGACCAGGTCCTTCTTGAATTAGGGTGCCCAGAACTGGACGCAGTATTCAAGATGAGGTCTAACCAAAGCAGAGTAAAGTGGTGCCAGTACCTCCCTTGATCTAGACACTATACTCCTATTGATGCAGCCAAGAATTGCATTGGTTTTCTTGGCTGCCGCATCACGCTGCTGACTCATGTTCAGCTTGTGATCTATTATGACTCCTAGATCCGTTTTGCATGTACTGCTATCCATAATATAATAATATAATATAAATAATATAATATATATAGTAATATAATATAATATAATATATCCATAATATATCCATAATATAATATATAATAATATAATAATATAATAATCAGGAATGGTATGGTGGTGAATATTATGGACAGGACTTTAGTTTGAAAGGCTTTGAAAAGTTCACATCAGTACTTTGAATTTGTCCAGACAATAAGATGACCAGCACTGTCTGACTATGATTCCATCTTTGTCTACAAATCAAAACACAGGCTCAGCTGACGTTTATCTCTACTATATAAAAGTAAAAGTTTGTGAGTGATCTTGTCTGTTTGTCTGCATCAGGCAGGCCAAGACCCCATATGATTGGCTGGCTGTGAAGATTCTATGGAATCCTGGGGTTGGCAGTTCAGAGAGGGACCTTTAGAATTCTCAGCCAGAGAGCTCTGAATAGGCTGGTTGCTATGGAGACAAGGCCTAGCAACAACTCCCCTCAGGAACCCAACCTCTGTATGTTAACAACTCTGAATACAGACTGGATTAGGGAATATGGGCAAAAGTTACAGGTACTGGACAAGACAGTTTGGGGAATTAGAAACACAGGACCTCAAATCTGCGTACTTCAATTGCATCTAACTCCTAAGGTAAGGTAATTCCTAAGGTATTCTAACAAGTATTACCTATAAGAAGATAAAATCCCAGGCAACGCCAGGTAAATACGCTAGTGACTCATACTGAAAGGCAGCCCAGATGAAGTAGATTATGGCAGTCAACCCTGCTTGTTATTATTTTGGTTTTATTTAGCTCATCTTCACCAGCACTTTTACTTCTCTTTCTAGAAGCACTAGGTGACACACTTGGTACCCTCAACACATGTTGGCACTACCATTCCCATAAATGATATCCAATTTGACACATATGGCAGGCATAAGAAGAGAGTTGGAGGGGGACAATAGTAAGACTCTCATTTTCTCAACTACTGTGGAAGGTATAACTGATACGTGGCAGTTGTCACTGCAGACCACTCATTTCACAAGCAGACACTTCATCAGGTTTATATACCTGAACCAGTAAGGCCACATTCACTCATCAACTATGTCAAACACCCTTCTCCCAAAATGTCTGGATTCTCCATTAAATTCATTTCTGTTTTGTCTGGATTCACCTTCTGCTTCAGGATTCCCATCCTTTTTAAAAAGTTAACTTTCTTTGGCTTCCCACAAATGTAGTAACTGCTTCTCTCTAGCTGTTCTGTTTCACTCAGTTTACTTTTTGTTATTAAAATAACATTTTACCTGAAAAGCATACATTCCTACTGAAGAGTTGTTCTTCTAGAAGCATTGACCTGATGGACCTATCAGCTGAACAGTGTGATACAGTGCTGCACACAGCTCAAGTGAGAAGCAGCTGGGGATATGCATTCATACCCTGGTAAATGAGCTGGCATTCACGCAATCAGCTGTTTCAAAAGGCAAACGGATGGCAGACTTAATCTCTCTCTTACTAAACAACCAATGGGTAGGATAACAGCTTCTTTATCTAGGCTGCCTGAGATGATGCACAGTTGTTGTTGTTGTTGTTGTTGTTGTGCGCCTTCAAGGTAACTCTGACTTATGGCTTATGACTTATGACCTATTTGAGAGAAAGGGTGCAATTATTCACCACGTTTCTTCTTGAAGGAAGAAAAAGTAATTTTAACATCTTTCTTCCTGCTATGAGAAAGTTTTTGATAACCATTACAGTTTTTAAGCCTATTCACAATTTGGAACTTATTCGCAAATTATTGTTTTGCATAGAACATAGCATTTTACAGAAAATAATAGTTTTACACAGAAATATTATCTCCTGTGCACAGAATTTGTTTCCTCTACTGAAAATGTTGTATTTTATGCAAATCAGCCATATGCAAATTTTGTTTAAAATAAATAGTCAATTACAGCATTTTCTCTGCAGGAAATATACTTGATTATAAATATTGGCCCTTTCCACACGGGAGTAATAAAACGCTTTAGCGCACTGTAGCGCGATTTCTGACGGAGGTCTTCCATACCTTAAAGCGCGCTGAGTCGTCTTTAATTTCCAAGTTCCACACGTCAATCCGTTTAGAAACGTCTCCAACTGTGCTTGCACGTGCTTTTCAAAAACCGGAAAAAAAGTGTTTCTTTTCCCCCTGATCCGCGCAATCACGTTCTTGCTCACTTGTTTGGAAGCGCAGATACGTGCTGATTCGCCCCTGAGATGAACGGGGGGTGGGCCGTGGGCGTGGACAGCCTATCACAGCCATAGTGGGCGGGGTTATGTTAATAGCGGGGGTGGTCAGGACGGCAACGTGTGGATCTCTGAAACCGCGCTAAGCCGGATCAAACATAAGACGTATGAATAGAGAGCGCGCATTAGCGCGGATACAAAAAAACCCGGTTCAAACCGCCCGGAACCGTCACTACGCGGATTCCTCTTCTCGTGTGGAAAGGGCCATTGTCTGCTCAGAAAGTGTTCTTTTCTGGGCAGAAAGAAGTGCTTTTTGGGCGAAACAACCACATAGAAATTTTGCATAGAATAAATATTGTAAAGATTCTTGTCAGGCCAGGATTCTTGTCTCTAATGTTTCTCTTGAAACACAAGTTTTTTTAACTATTATGCAAATATTGATTTTAATTTTTGTTCCAACTTAATTCTAGGGTTTTCGTGGCAAGATGCATTCAAAGGAAATGTGCTATTGACTTCCTCTAAGAGAATGTGACCTGCTGAGAGAGTATGATTGGCCAAGACCTCCCAGTAGGTTCCCATGGCTGAGCAGGGATATGGACCCTGGTTTTCCAGAATTCTAGTTAAACATTTAGACCACTACACAACACTGTCCTCTGATAAATCAGAGTTGCAGGGATTTGATAAGTGAAGTGCTCATTGAGCATATTTACTCAAAAATAAGTTCTGTTTGGTCCTCGGCATAATGTACAAAAGGATTAAAACCTCCAAGTTTTAAATTAGTTTTTTGTTGGGGGAAGATGGATGCCCAAAGTTCCCAGATGTCCTCAGCAAGCCTTGGAAAATCTTACTTCCTCTGTAATCCATTAAATGAAGTGTTTTATTGCTCCAGCTGAACCTTCCTTTAAAATACCCAAATGAATTAGAATTTGCTGCCGCTTACTTAGTGAAACAGCAAGAGAGCTCTTGAATAATATCTTTAACAGTAACTTTTTGATAATATCATGAAAGAGAGCTCTAACTGTGGTTCCAAGTTATAATACTGCTGCTTTTCATTCATTCATTTCATTCATTCATTTTGTTGTTTGTCATTCAAGTCCCTTAGATATTTAGCACATACTTTCTGCCTGTCTGACTCAGCAAGGGTATTAACTTTGAAAGAGTTCAGGAGTCCTTTCACTCTACACAACTATGGTGCTATGATTCTGTTTCTACTATCATAGTTCCATTCCATGGAATCCTGGAACCTGCAGTTTAGGTAGTTAGGATTCTCTGACAGAGAACTCTTATGGTGCCTCTGATCAAACAGCTTCAGAATTCCATAGGATGAAGCAGTGGCAATAAAGCTGGTATCTAACTGCTAAATTGTGTAGCATGAAAGGGTTCCAACACATGTGTCACTGAGTCCAAATCAAACATCTCTGGTCCTTTCATGTTACACAAGTACACTGCTATGATTCAACTGTCATGCTTCTGTCCTATGGAGTTCTGGGATCTGCCATTTAGGGAGGGGGATTTAGAATTGTAAGAGCCAGCATGATATAATGGTTTGATGTAATGACTATGATCCATGAGATCAGAGTTTGACTCCCTGCTTCGCTCCACTCAGTCTTGAAAACCCACTGGTTGCTGTTGGGCACATCACACACTCTTAGCCCCAGGAAATCCCATGATACATTAACCTTAGGGCAACCACAAGTAAGAAATGACTGGAAGGCACACAATAATAAATTTAGAATTCCTAGCCAGAGCACTCCTCTTGTTCCTCTGAGAAAACTATAAACCCCAGGATACCATAGGATGCACCTACTGGGGGAGGGGGGAGCAGTAGTTATGGGAGAGGTGTAAAATGAGAACGGTGCCTGCTCCAATAAGAGCAGGCAATGTTTGCTCACTTTTTGAAATGCCAGAAACTTAGGCAGTGATTACAATGATACTAAAAAGTATGATTACAATGATACTAAAAAGACAAAGGAGTTTGATCACAAGGAAGCAATGGGATACCCTACATCTGTCCCAACTTCACACAAAAATGCCCAATTAATGGTCTGTCCTCTTATTTTTCTAATGTTTTTAAAATGTTCCAATTTTTCTATCTTCTTCTCACTTTCCTCCTTTCATAGAATCATAGAGGTGGAAGAGACCTCAGCAGCCATCCAGTCCAACCCCCTGCTATGCAGGAACACCCATCAAAGCACTCCCAACAGATGGCCATCCAGCCTCTGCTTAAAAACTTCCGAAGAAGGAGACTCTACCACACTCCGAGGCAGCATATTCCACTGCTGGACAGTTCTGACTGACAGGAAGTTCTTCCTAAAGATCAAGTGGAATCTCCTTTCATGCAGCTTGAAACCATTGCTCCTTGTCCTAGTTTCTGGAGCAGCAGAAAACAAGCCCGCTCCCTCCTTGACATGACATCCCTTCAAATATTTAAACATAGCTATCATGTCCCCTCTTAACCTTCTCTTCTGCAGACTAAACATACCCAGCTTCTAAGATGTTCCTCATAGGACATGGCTTCCAGAATCTTCACCATTTTGGTCGCCCTCCTCTGGACATACTCCAGCTTGTAGATATCCTTCTTGAATTGAGGTGCCTAGAACTGGACACAGTATTCCAAATAAGGCCTAACCAATGCAGAATAGAGTGGTACTATTACTTCCCTTGATCTAGGCACCATACTCCTATTCATGCAACCAAGGATTGTGTTGGCTTTCTTGGCTGCCTCATCACACTGCTGCCTCATGTTCAGCTTGTGATCTACCAAGATTCCTAGATCTCTTTCACACATACTGCTATCCAGCCACATATCACCCATCCTATATTTGTGCATTCCATTTTTTCTGCCTAAGTATAGGACCTTACATTTCTGTCTGTTGAAATTCATTGTGTTAGCTTTGGCCCAGCTCTTCAATCTGTTAAGGTCATTTTGAAATTTGATCCTGTCCTCTGGGGTATTAACAACCCCTCCCAATTTGGTGTCATCAGCAAATTTGATCAGCATGCCCTCCACTCCTTCATCCAAGTCATTGATGAAGATGTTGAATAGCACTGGGCCCAGGACAGAACCCTGTGGCACTCCACTAGTCACTTCTCTCCAGGATGAAAAGCAGCCATTGGTGAGTGCCCTTTGGGTTTGGTCAGTCAACCAGTTACCAATCCACCTAACAGCAGCCCTGTCCAGCCCACATGTTACTAGCTTCTTTGCAAGAATATCATGGGGAACTTTGTCAAAGGCCTTACTAAAGTCAAGCTATGCTACATCTACAGCATTGTCTTCATCTATCAAACTTGTAACTCTATCATAAAAAGAGATAAGATTAGTTTGGCATGACTTATTTCTGAGAAATCCATGTTGACATTTAGTGATTATGGCATTGCTTTCTAAGTAACTACAAAATGAATGTTTAATAATCTGCTCTAGGATCTTTCCTGGTATTGATGTCAGGCTGACCAGGTGATAATTATTTGGGTCCTCTTTTTTCCCCTTCTTGAAGATGGGGATGACATTTGCCCTTCTCCAGTCTGCTGGGACTTCTCCTGTTCTCCAAGAGTTCTCAAAGATTATTGCAAGTGGTTCAGAAATGACTTCTTCCAGTTCTTTTAACATCCTTGGATGTAATTCATACAGCCCTGGAGACTTGAATTCATCTAGTTTAGCCAAATATTCCTGTACTACTTCTCTACTTGTTCTGTGCTGCATTTCCCCCCTTTCCTCACCTGCTCCCAATCCCCCAGGTTGTCTACTTCTATGCTTTTGGGAGAAAACTGAGGCAAAGAAGGTGCCCCCCCCCCCGTTAATTATTGGCCATCTTCTCCACACAGCGATCCTATCATTTCCTTGTTTTTCCTTTTGCTGCAGACATATCTAAAAAAACCCTTTTTATTGTTTTTAATGTCTCTGGCAACCCTAAGTTGATTCTGTGCTTTAGCTTTTCTCACCTTCTCCCTACATCTCCTGGCTATTTGCTTGAATTCCTCTTTGGTGGTTTCACCGTTCTTCCATTTCCTGTTCATGTTTCTTTTAAAACTTAGCTCAGCTGAGAGTTCTTTAGTCAACCATTCCGATTTCTTTAGACACCTGCCATTTTTCCTCCTTACTGGCACAGTTCTCAAATATGCCTGCAGTATCTCACTTTTAAGAAACTCCCATCTGTCAGGAACTCCTTTCCCTTTCAGTATTTTCGACCATTGGATTTCAGCAAGTAACTCCCTAAGTTTAGAGAAATCAGCTTTCTTAAAGCTTAGGATGCGTGTCTGACTGCACTTGGCTTCTCCTTCCCACTGAATGACAAACTCCAAGAGAGCATGGTCACTCCCTCCTAAGGATCCCACCACCTCCATCTCATCAACAAGATCATCCCTGTTGGTCCGGATCAGATCTAAAATAGCCAATTCCCTTGTTGCCTCTTCCACCTTCTGGACCATGAAATTGTCTGCAAGGCAAGCAAGAAACCTGTTAGACCCTTTGGTCTTAGCAGAGTTTGACTGCCAACAAATATCAGGATAATTGAAATCTCCCATTAACATTGCATCTCTCCTTTTTGAATCTGTGATAATCTGCTCCAGGAAGGCCTCATCCAAGTCCTCAGGCTGGCCTGGAGGCCTGTAGCAAATCCCCACAATCACATCTCTATTGTTTCTCACTCCCTTAATTCACACGCAGATGCTCTCGACTTGCCTTCCCAGATTTAAGTCATGGATCTCTTCACAGGTGAAAACATCCTTGACATATAAGGCTACTCCTCCTCCTTTCATTGTTTGGTCTATTTCCGCAAAATAGGTTACCCCCCCCCCCATTCCTACATTCCAGTCAACAGATTCATCCCACCAGGTTTCAGTGATGCCTATTAAATCATATTTATTTTGTTGTATTAAGAGTTGGAGTTTCTCCTAAGCTTACTTCAATTTTTACAAACTGAATTCAATGTGCAAAAATAGTTTGACATCAGTTAATCCAGTGGTGGGAAGGACAGAAGGAAGTGGAGTCTTTGACTTTTCCTATAGACTCAGGCACAAGCTAGCTGCTGCAGTCTCTCCTAGCCCATTTTTCTTTCTCATTAGTAACTTTTGCCACCTGGGCTACACTCCAGTATTGCTTGGTCACACGTGTTCTAGTTTTCATCTGCAAAATGTTGGGGGTATGATGAGAAAAATTAAGGCCCTTATCACATGACATCACCATCCCAGAATGGAAACGTGTTGCTGCTGGTCCGCAATGTGTACTATCAGAAGATGTCATTGCGGTGCTGCTGCTGTAGCATCCCCATCCATTGCAATCATGTGGTATATCATTACCAGAAAAAAATCCAGTAATGCCCCCCTTTCCTGCAACAGTCCCATTGGCTGTGGGTGTGCAGGAAGGGCAGTACTGAAGAAGGAAGGAGCATGTCGCTAACACTGTCTATCCACTGTCAGCTGAGCAGTGTGATGGGAAGCATTCAGGTCCTGATCCCATCCTAGCAATGGCATTGCTGAGATCACAACTAGGAAAGACAGGATCGTGGCATAGTGCAGTAAGACACTAGGTCAAGGACAGCTCTTAGGCCTGAACATAAAAAGATAGAGTGTGATCTGCAAAATATTGCTTTTCCATCACTAGCTGCTATATAGCACGGTCCTAAGCAGGTTTCCTAAGAGGGCAGCCTCATGGGGTTGTTTGGGACTTTCTCCCAGGTGTATATATGACTGCAGCCATGGAATTACTAGAATGCAAAACCATTTCCAAAGATGGTTAAAAAGCCAAGAAACGTTATGCTCACAATTTTGTCAAGGCACACAGTTGTTGACTAAATAAACCTGAGTTTTGGTCCAGTTGCAAATGAGACTACCCCATTTACATAATCTAGTCACACTGAGTATGAGTTAGGTATGGAACAGGAAGCCAACAAGCCTTGACCTGCCAGGTGGGCTCCTGCACTGAATACATTTTCATTTTACAGCTTGCTGTTCAGAAAAATAGCCTTTTCACAGACATTAATAAAGGGCTAGGATTTGCCAGTGGGTCTTCATTTGTCATCCAGTTTGGGCTGCATAGCACACACATACACAGAGATAGAAATGCTTTCTAATCCTGAAAAGAACACAACTTGCATCTGAATGAAGGAACAAAGCACATGCCATAGAATGCCTGAATGAGCATGAATAAATTACATGGAACATAATATCTGGTACTCTTATACACCTGGCTGGAAAGGGCACATTTGTGCAAAGTTTGTGCAAAGGAGGGAGGAAAATTCTTTAAACAAAAATATGGCTGTTGCCTTTCTCTTGTGGCTTTGAGACGAGGTTAGCAGAAGCGTAGATTCAATGAAAACCTCTTCTAATATATTGAAGAAGGCTGGTGATACCTTGTCACTGCTGATAACAGTAGATTTCTCAGGAAAATAATACAGGATGGTTCATTTTCTTGTAGAAAAGAATTTGCATCACAAATGGATCCTTATCTCAATGCTGGTTAAAACAATGTTGCCAGAAAGATATTTCATAGTGAGTTCAGGCTGCCAGAATATATGAGGATGGGGAATGTACAATCACCCTGAGGCTGTTCGACTGCATTTCCCATCAGCCCTAGCCAGCCTTACTAGTGGAACTGGTGAGAAGAGTGGTAGTCCAGAAATATCTATAGGTTTACAGTTTAGATTCCAAAATAACTTCCAAGCTTTTGCCTTCTCACCCCTCCAGAAGAACAACAAATCTTCAGTTTGTGAAGTTACTTTAAAAGTAATTAGTTACCATCATAGTTCTACTTTGTCCAAAAATAAGTTTTACCATTGCAATTATAGTATTTAAATGTAATTCTATATTTTCCAATTCTCAAACATAAATAAATATTTATTTTAGCTATTTTTTTTAAAAAAACACACACATCTGAATGTTACAAACTACTGGGTTATGGTACAAAACACACTCTTCTCCCATGAACTTCATTGTTGCCACAATACTCACAACAGAGCATGAGGGGATAACCTAAGACAACATAATCCATCACATGTACCTTGTGATATTCCTCTTCTACTATGTGGCTATGCCAGGAAGGAGATTCTGTTACCCCAAAATGTGGGTGACTCAGAAGTCCACCCACAATGCCAGTACCTCCACATGACAATGGGGAATTAATTAGCTCAAAATTAGGAGGCCTGTGAGAGTGGGGTAACTTAACAAGGTCTGTCCACCCATGTTTAGGGGATCATGCAGGAGAACCAGCCAGAGAGTTTGAAATGTGAACTAAAAATGTGTTTTATTGACAAAAAGAGATCTGAACAGTCACACAAGCACACAAGGACTAACCAAAGATAGAAGGAGGAAAGTGTGGATAGACAACTTTTAGGGTTCAGCTGATAATTACCAGTCTGGAAAGAAGTAAAGAAATCTGCAATATGGCTTAGGTGGGCACCTAAGGACAGTTCTCATTTGGGAATCAAACAAACAGCTTGGCCTTCAGCAAGGTAAGAGACTGCAAGAGACTGCTTGAAATTGAGAGTTTTTATACCCAAAATCTACCCTATGGGTATGGGTTTGAATTGTTCTCCCAGCCAAGCAGACAATGGAAGATGAAGCATAAGCAATGAGGTCCAGACAGAATTAATGGTCTTAGTGTTTAGGGTTAATGGCTGTCATAATAACTCTGTATTGTGGAGAGGTTGGGAAGAAAAAGCAGGGAAACATCCAGGTGTGAGGGATCAGAGTAAAACAATCGTAGTTTGGTGGAAATTTCCCTTTTCTGCTTCAAGATGTCCAGCTTTTAGCATAAGTCTATTGTCTCTAGAGTTGCTTTGTCATCTGCCTGACAATGACTTTGGTTTTACCTAGGAGGGGCAGGCAGTAATGTACAGGCAGTAATTTTCCTTTTTCCAGCTTGATCTTCCAGTCACTACAGGTTTCCATTTTATATCAATGCTAATTAATGTAGTGCCAATTAAATAATATTACCAATTAAACCATATCAATATTGGGGGTCCACAGAGCCATAACAATTCATGGAGGTGCAGTCCAAAGATAACTTTTCCAAACTCTGAAAATGTGTGGACTCATGAATTTTGAGAGAGGACTCTAGTATGACAACTATTTTATCCTCAGCTGGTTGGTTTTGCTAATTTTTTTCTGTATAGCCATCCTACCCTTCATTAACAGGGACTGCAACAGTCAGTGTAGGATGCTCCCATTCACTAGTCCAATCAATCAGCCAAAAGTAGCAAAATGTTGTTCCATTCTTTCCCCTACCCGGCCTGGTTTACTTTAAAAAAAAAAAAAAACTTCATTATGCTGGTCTTTGCCCCAGGGGCCTCCTTCACTTATGATATTTTTTCTTAAAGATTTTTTAAAAACTTTTGCAGAGTATAAACTATGCAGTCTCTCAAGCTGGCAGTTTTCCAGATCTTATTGTTTGAAAGTAGTGCCATTTTGGCTACATATAAAATCAACAGCCCTTGTAGCCTGAAGATTGAAAATAGAGGGACCAAGTGGACCCTACAACAAAATGTTGCAGTGCATGGATGCTTCTTTTCAGTGTTCCAGAGTCTCCTTCCCATTTCTGCCCTCCAGCTATCTGACAGCATACTCATTCCTCAAGACACTATTTCTCCAAGCAAAACTCTTCTTGTATTTTTTTTCCCGTCTCCATTTGTTTCCCCAGTCTTTCTTTCAGAAGTGGATGAGTGGATGTTTTTGTTCAGTTTTCCAAAGATCTCTAGAGGCAGATCACCTTTCCAATCTTGGACACATCTACCAGTTCCTTCATCTGCATTCTAATCTATGTCCCATCCCTGTACACCAACCAGCTACCACTGTGGTCGCAGTCATTCACCCTCTGTATCTTTGAGTTCTCATTGCGCTGCTTGGGTGAATTTAATTTAAAAATTATAGTAATAATATTTTTTTTCACCTCTGCAGACAAGTTTATCTTGGGTCTGCTGATATTGCTGTCTTGCGTTGCAGTTTTGACTATATTTTCTTAAATGCAGAAAAACTTGGAACCAAATGCATCAACCCCTTTCTCACTGTTTCAACACTAATTGGGAAGATTTTGAGACCAGTTTCCTCTTTGCCACCTTTTACTTCTACAGGTCCAACACATAGAAAAAATGAGATAGGGCTGGGCTTACGCAGATACTACAAACAGAAAAGCAAAACTGGGTCTTTCTTCTTCACATGAGTCTGAAATTTCATGGGACAGCAAATGAGGCTGACACCTGGATTTTGTTTTCTGATTTCTCCTACACATTCCTCTATTCCAACCAGACATTACCACAAGCAACATTTAAAAAGAAAATGTGAACGATTCTCTTCAGGCAAAATTTGAGGTGCATTTCTAGGAAGTGAAAGAAGTGTTTATATAACACTTGCACCTTTGGGTGTGGTGTTAGGAAAGAAGTGCTTTGAGGCATTTCTGATGGAAGATTCCTGAACCAGTAAATCCATGACTCCCAAAGGTATGAAGATAAAGTCATATGGGATATATTCTAGTGCCAATAAGCTTTTTTTTATATATATCCCCAGTAGAAGATCCCAAAAGGAACATGTCAGAGTCTTAATTAAGTATGCAACAGGCAGCCTTGGCTTTTTCCCAGCAATGGGAGTGCTGTGGCATTTCCCCAGAAGGCTTTTTCCACAGAGCTACACACTCTGACAGGATGATACACAGACAAGCTGAATCCCCAAATGCTTACCTCTAGCTCTGCATCTGCACTTTGTGAAGAAATAACTGACAACCTGGCAGCACCTGAACCAATTTCTCTTTGCGCTCTGAATGCCAATAGTCAAGTAGTATTAATTTGTCTTTCATTTGACACATTCTCAGATCTAACCTGGCAGATTGTCAGAATCTGTGGCAAGGGGGACACAAAGGGAAGATTATGAATATTTGTGGATAGGTTTAGGGTGTTTCTGCCTTGTTTTTAGACTGTATCACCAGGAAGTCATTCTCCCAAGACATTTTTTTAAAAAAATTCCCAAAAACACTTTGGTGAATATTACCAATAATACAGTATACTCTAGGAATCACTGTTTTGCAGATTTGATAACTTACAAATATGCAAAGGAGCAGGAGTGAAGCTGAACTGAAAGGCAGAAAGATTCAGCTGTGAACAAAGGAAGGAAATCTTTATACATCAAGATTACTGAAGATACTGTAGGGAGCATGAAGCTGAACACTCAGCCAGTTTTAAGCAGTAGACATGTGTGTAGGCTGTTTAATGTTCTAAATGAAGGATGCCAGCAATCAACTCAATTCCACAGCATCTGTCCTTGACTTGAAAACTGGACATTCAGGTTCCTAATCTCGTATCTGTGTTGTCTGGCAAGATGAGATCTCTTGTCTGTCTGGAAATCCTGTAAAGGTTGGGTGGGGAGGGAACTCCCAATTGATGTTCTTGTAATAAGCCTTTTGAAGAAAAAGAAGAAGTTGGTTGATTAATTTGTGCTAGAAGATAAACTGTACTATGATAGCACTTTGATTCCATTTTATCTGCCCCAGGTCCTTTCTATGGAATCCTGGGATTTATAGTTTAATGAAGTGCTTAGAATTCTCTGCTTGCACCTTGCTCTGCCTGCTCTGCAATACAGCACTCAGAGTTCTCTAGCAGAGAGTTTGAAGACCCATACCTAACTGAAAATCCTACATACCACATAATGAACCATGACAGACAAAACTTCTATAACTGTGCAATGTGGCTATACCTGGATTCTGACAGATGGCATAGGCTGGTGTGATCCATTCCTGTTCCCAATTGAATTTTCATTCAAATGCTGAGGGTGATTATCTACCAACCCCCTGAACTGCAGCAGGAGTAAGTTCTGAAACTGTTATACAGGTCACAGTACTGGGGAGTTGGGAGAAAGCGACATGATATAATACAACTGTTAAGAAGGAAACTACATTGACCTCTAGACTTTCTTTGTGGGTAGCTTCCAGAAAAGATGCACTGCTAACATGCTAAGAGACTCTCTTCATGAGAACCAATCATGCAAATACATGAAGCTCTGCTTATATTCCACTATTCCATGACTTCGTAGCAAGTTTTCATGCTATCCTTTGACAGAGAAATGAGAATCGGGTGGAGGGAGGTTATAATTAATTACGTCCATCAGTTAGAAAGCCCATCCTTGTCAGGACTAACAGAACTGATGAAGAATCTGAAACCGTATGTGTTAGGAATGGAATAAAGAGGCTAAATTTATCTTCATTTATCCCCCCATTTTTGGAAGTGATTTCAGGTATGCAATTCTGCATTAAACAATAGACCAAAGTCTGCCCTATTAAATGGTGACCTCTCATTTTAATGCAGAATTACAGACTATTTATAGACCTACTTGATTCATCTGCTTGTGTCACTGCTTCACATTTCATGATCAACCTGATTTGTGGCCAAAGAATAAAAAGCAAACAAAAGGATACAGTAGGCAGAAGCATTTTGGCTAGCTGGGTACATGAGCTGTTGTATCTGAACAACTGGAAAAAAAGTGAAGCTACTTTAAAAGTCCCATTTTGAGCTATGCCTTCCACAATCCCCTGATGATCTGGCTGGGTGATTGAAGGAGTTGGAGAAACTTTTGCAAGCTCTGGTATGTGTATCCCACTTCATGGGCCATGCTGTGCCATCTTTGTACAAAATTTTTGTGTAACTGAAGCTCTTGCTTCCAGGTTATTTCCCCATACTCTTCATTCTGTTCTTAAAAAGATCATGTTTGTTTCTCAAGGTAGCAGAGTTCATTCATGGGTATCCCACATGCTGCTTTAAATCATCCTGACACTATGAAAAAGGGCATTCTTCCTCAACTATACTCAGTCATTTGATTTGTTAAGAATGTGAGATATCAAGTGGATGTCTTTTCTCTCACAAAGAAAAGGTTCTCCATTGATACAGAAACAAAGGCCAGGCTGCAAAGCGATAATGAGGCTATGTGGTAGATAGCATTACATTCAGCAAATGAACCTCTTGCAACAGCAGAGACAGCTGAATAATGGGAACAAATATTTGCATGAACCCTTTCTGGTGACTTTGCAGTCCTTACAGTAGCGTTTCAGAACACAGAAGTACAATAGTTAAGTTTCCCATTTTACTCTGACTTCTATGTTAGGGTGAATCTTGGGTCTGACCCTTGAGCGGCACTCTTTTCCTTTTTTCCTAATAGTTTTGGAAAGTCCACCCAGTCTCCAATTATGTCTTTAATAATAATACTGAAGGGCAGAAGCCAATTTTTTCCCATGCGTGAATGGCAGGGGAAGGGTGATACCATTCAACGCTTGTTCATCCAAGCTCTTTCCTCATTAGGCTTTCTAGCAGGAAAGCACAAATATGTTTGTTCTGCCTTCCTCCATATTCAGACTATTTTTTTAAGAAGAGGAGGAGGAGGAGGAGGAGGAGGAGGAGGAGAAGAAGAAGAAGAAGAAGAAGAGGAGGAGGAGGAGGAGGAGGAGATTGTAACTTCTCCATCTTCCATCCCATTTATGAAATAATTTACAAATTCTATGTCAAAGAGAAACCATCAGGCATTTCCACTAGTCAAATACCTCAATAACAGCTATTGCCAGTATGTAGAGAACATATTGTACCTGCTCCAGATGGAGCAATTAAAGAGAAGAAATCTATTTGGGGAAGGATGTGGAAAGAGAAAGAGGGGACTCCTTTTATGACAACAAAAAATGAAGTTTTAAAAAGCCATTTAGAATATAGATGCCTTAATGTGCATACATACATGCAGACACAGATAAACCAAGTTATACAGCTCAGGCACAAAAACTACCGTAAGTTTGAATGCATTAATATTACTCGAAGGAAAAAAAGTCTATGGGTACATGCATTTCTCACCATAGCACTATCTTTCCACAGTGGTGGGTCTGTGTGCTTCTGTGAGGCCAAAGGCTATGTTGGTGGCAGCAATGCTGATGTAGGCTCTCCCATGTCAGACACACTTTTACTGAGGAGCCAAATAAATGTGCCAAACACCTTCTGGGCAGCAGCAGTAGTGGGGTGTGTGTGACACTGGCAGGTGATCTTTCAGAGACAATGGCAGTGGCACAATAGCTAATACTTGTTAGTACTGCACAGAAGGAGGCACAGCAAACCATTTTGAATTTTTTTTTTTTTTTTACCATGAAGACCCTATGACCCTGACTATGAGCTGGCCATGCCCTGAGGTCCCATCTTACCTACTTTTGCTTGTGTTCAGTCAGTCCTTTTTGCCACCCTGGCTTCTCAGCTATAACAATGTATATTTTATTTTTCATGCCAATTAAATAATCAAATTATATCACATCATACATAGAGTACGATGTATGGCATGGTAACAGATTATTCTGGAGACCAGAGTTCAGATGCCTGTTCAGCCATGGAAACCCACTGGGTGATGTTCGGCAAGTCACATTTCCTCAGCTCCAGAGGAAGAAAGCAAATCCTGTCTGAACAAATCTTGCCAAGAAAACCCCATGATAGCTCTGCCTTAAGGCTGCCATAAGAGAAACAACCTAAAGATGTGCAACAACAAGAAGAGTTTTACAGATACTGCGGATTGCTACAAAGACAAATAAATGGATCCTAGAAGAAATCAAGCCTGAACTCTCCCTAGAAGCCAAGATGACTAAACTGAGACTATCATACTTTGGACATATCCTAAGCAGGCACTAGAAAAGACAATAATGCTTGGTAAGATAAAGGGCAAGTAGGAAAAAAGGAAGACCGCTTTACAGATGGACACACTCATTCAAAGAAGCCACATCCCTGAGTCTGCAGGACCTGAGCAGGATAGTTGGTGATAGGATGACTTGGAAGATCTCTCATTCATAGTGTCACCATCAGTTAAAGTCGACTTGACAGCAGTTAACAATAACAACATGTGTGCGTTTCCTTCATTAAAATATATTGGGGAACAATTGATGATCAGGAGTTAGTTATACTTTTCTGTACGTATTTATTTCCAAAGCTATACAGACATTTGAAAACTCTTTCCCAGTCTCTGTGTCAAGAGAGAGAGAGAGAGAGAGAGAGTAATGACAATCTTTTTAAAGATTGGCTGACAGCACAAGAATCCACAGACAGACTTTGAAGAGACTAGACTTCTGCCAGGGAAATAAATGAATTGGTTTCTTTTTCTCATACCTTCTTTATGTTATATTTATAAAAAAGCAAGGCAAGGCAAGGCAAGGTGAGGTGAGGCAAGGCGAAAAGAACACAACTGTGTATCTTGGAAGTTCTGAATAAAAAAAAAATGGACCAGAAGAAATTCTCTCCCATCAGTTTTCTAGGTGTCTTCTCTCACAGGCCATTTCTGCATGACTGTTATAGTGCTATTATTCCCCTTTCAACATCCTATGGAATCTTGGGGTTTGCAGTATACAGAGGGGCCTGAGGCCTCTCCCTAAACTGCAAACCGCAGGATTCCCTCGGATGTTGAAAGGGGAATAATAGCACTGTAACAGTCTAGTGTGGAAATGGCCACAATCAGAGCTTGGATTCTAGGGCCATTTCCGCACTATACAGTTATAGTGCTATTGTGCCACTTTCAACGTCATATGGAATCCTGGGCTTTGCAGTTTAGGGAGGGGCATCTTTGGCCTCAATAAATTACAAATCCCAGAATTCAGGATGTTGAAAGTAGAATAATAGCACTATAACAGTGTAGTGCAGAAATGGCCTAGGATTCTTTTAGGCCTAACACTGAAACATTCTGCACTTGCCACCTCTTGGCCTTTCACTGACAAAGCACAAGAAGCCATGGCTCTATTCACACCATGCAGCTATAGTGTTATAATTCCATTTTAACTGCAATGGAAGCATTCAAACTGAATCCTAAGGTTTGTAGTAGGATCAGAGTCATTTGTGGAACCTTCTGGCTGAGAATCCTAAATGTCTTTCCCTGCACTGTTAATCTCAAGATTCTTTTAAGGTGTTTGCTTGGCAGTTAAAGTGGAAATCATAGCACTATGACTCATAATGTGAACAGGGCGGCGGAGAAGAAGTATTGCTGTCTGCTTTAGTTCAATGTATTGGAAAGCCCCATTGTGATTCCAGTGAGCATTTTGTGAAACGGAATTATCTAGGTGCTGAGGAGGCAGTATTATGGTTATTGCTAAGGAGGAAGTATTGTGGTTTTTGTGGAGGCCTCCATAGTTTCTAATAGAATGGGGCCTCTCCAAACTTTGCTGTCTGCCCGTAGGCAAGCTGGGTAGTTCTCCAAGTTTCTTTTCTTAAAAACCTTTTTCATAGGTAATGTCTTCCTGATAGTCCAGAGCTAAATGTCTTGATCCATTCACTCCCTGTCAACTGTACTATAGAATGGTGCCCCACCCTTCCAAGTACATGTAATTCTTTATTAATTTTTCCATGAGTGATTTTTATATTCACTCAATACATACATGTTGAATCAAGTCATACTTTAAAACATAGTTAATGCAGGAGTGGAAGCTAAAGGTTCTGTAATTTTAATATAATTGTTATTACACCATGTATTAACCGTTTTTTTTTTTCTTCAGTGTCTATTTTATTCTTGTTAACCACCTTGAGCACATTTTGAGATGGAAAGGCAGGTTCTAAATTGAATAAATAGATAAACTAAAAGATTTAGAGATCCACATAAGGACAGCAGTCAATATATGTTATTTGGATGAAATAAATGATTTTCTAGTTTTATTTTTAGCTCCCTATTAGTGTTCCTGTTCAGTTTGTCTCTTTTCTCCTTTCTAGAATGCAAATATGTACATACTTCACAGAGCTGTTTTCACCATGAAATCAAAAAGGGAGTTTAAAATTAAATGAATTAACTCCTATAATTATTATAACAAGCATCCAGCCTCAAGGCTGTTCTCATGCTCCCCTCATGGCTACCCATCCCAAAAATTATAGAACAAATTGTTTTTCTCAAAATTGTCTGCATGCCTTCCTTATGTTGGGGCCCAGCAGAAGCTTGTTTGCAGAACCAAAAGTGAGTCCGTTTATTTCCTGCTTTACAAGAATGGTTTTCCTAGGGTTACAAGACAGTACAAGATCCAAAAATACAGTTAAATTGCAGTTAAATTCCTCCAGAGTTCCCAGGAGATGACATTGTTGATCTGAATGCAGCTGAAGGCATGTAGCTCAACACGTTGCTACCACCCCTTGCTCTTTACCAGCCAGTAAGTGGCTATGTGGCAAGCATGAAAAAGGTGGGTTTTAGAAAGGTTGTGGACATTACACAAAGTAGGTAGTGAATTCCGCAATGACCCCTCACCCCTCACAAAAAACAATAACACAATAAGTCAGACTTATGCTTGTGTATGACCCTTTTCGCACCTTACCCTTTTGCGGAGCAGGAGTGCGGGGCTAGTGCGAGAAGCCTGAGGAGGAAGGCTCTCGCGTCCCTGCTGTTTAGGCTCCACAGCTGCTTCCTGGTTGCGCGAACGCCCCGTCTCTTCCTTCTGCAGTGCAGCCTGGGACCTTGCCCAGCCTGCACTGCACAGGAAGCACGACCAGCCCGACTCCCGAGGCTCCGCATGCCAGGTAAGTGCGCGTGGGGCCCTGGAGCGATGCAAGACCACGAGCATTTTCGGCTTTATGCTGAAAATGAAAAATATGTGCGCAGTCCACGTTAGGCCCTTGAGTGTTGTGCAAATGTGAATGCGTCACGTGCAGTGCTCCTCACATTTACCCAATGCTCAAGGGGCCCTTTCGCTTCGGAAATGCCGTGTGAAAAGGGCCTGAGTCATTAAGAGAGTGCCAGCCAAGATTAATATACTCAGTATTTAGCAATCATAGAATCATAGAATCATAGAAATGTAGAGTTGGAAGAGACCACACGGGCCATCCAGTCCAACCCCCTGCCATGCAGGAACACCTTCAAAGCACTCCCGACAGATGGCCATCCAGCCTCTGCTTAAAAACCTCCAAGGAAGGAGACTCCACCACACTCCGAGGCAGCCTATTCCACTGCCAGACAGCCCTGACTGTCAGGAAGTTCTTCCTGAGGTTCAGGTGGAATCTCCTTTCCTGCAGCTTGAATCCATTGCTCCTTGTCCTGGTCTCTGGAGCAGCAGAAAACAAGCCCTCTCCTTCTTCTACGTGGCATCCCTTCAAATATTTAAACATGGCTTTCATGTCCCCTCTTAACCTTCTCTTCTGCAGACTAAATATACCCAGCTCTCTAAGTCTGTCCTCATAGGGCATGGCTTCCAGGCCCCTCACCATTTTGGTCGCCCTCCTCTGGACTTGCTCCAGCTTCACCATGTCCTTCTTGAACTGGGGTGCCCAGAACTGGACACAGTATTCAAGATGAGGTCTAACCAAAACAGAGTAGAGTGGTACCAGTACCTCCCTTGATCTAGACACCATACTCCTATTGATGCAGCCGAGAATTGCATTGGCTTTCTTGGCTGCCGCATCACACTGCCGACTCATGTTCAGCTTGTGGTCTATGAAGACTCCTAGATCCCTTTCACACATACTGCTATCCAGCCATGTGTCCCCCATCCTATATTTCTGTATTCCATTTTTTCTACCTAAGTGTAGGACCTTACACTTCTCTCTGTTGAATTTCATTTTGTTAGCCTCGGCCCAGCTCTCCAATCTATCCAGGTCATTTTGAATTTTGATCCTGTCCTCTGGCGTATTAGCAACCCCTCCCAATTTGGTGTCATCTGCAAATTTGATGATCATGCCCTCTATGCCTTCATCTAAGTCGTTGATAAAAATATTGAACAGCACTGGGCCCAGGACAGAACCCTGTGGCACCCCACTAGTCACTTCTCTCCAGGATGAGAAGCAGCCATTCGTGATCACCCTTTGGGTTTGGTTGGTTAACCAATTCCAAATCCAACTAACAGTATCCCTGTCCAGACCACATTTTATCAGCTTCATTGCAAGAATGTCATGGGGAACTTTGTCAAAGGCCTTACTGAGGTCAAGATATGCTACATCCACAGCATTCCCTTCATCTATCAAGCTAGTAACTCTGTCATAAAAAGAGATAAGATTAGTCTGGCATGACTTATTTTTGAGAAATCCATGTTGACTTCTCGTGATTACTGCGTTGCTTTCTAAGTGATTAGTGCTTAATGATTAAGTGACTGCTTAATGATCTGCTCCAGGATCTTTCCGGGTACTGATGTCAGGCTGACTGGGCGATAATTATTTGGGTCCTCTTTTTTTCCCTTCTTGAAGATGAGGACAACATTTGCTCTCTTCCAGTCTGCTGGAACTTCTCCTGTCCTCCAAGATTTCTCAAAGATTATAGCAAGCAGTTCCGAAATTACCTCTGCCAGCTCTTTTAATATCTTAGGATGCAGTTCATCTGGCCCCGGAGACTTGAATTCATCCAGTGTGGCCAGGTATTCCTGTACCACCTCTCTACCTATTATGTGCCTCATTTTCCCTTCTTCCTCACCTGCTCCCCAACCGCCAGGTTGAGTGCTTGTATCCTTCTGGGAAAAAACTGAGGCAAAGAAGGTGTTAAATAGTTCTGCCTTTTTTCTTCCCCCTGTGAGTAATTCACCATCTTCTCTGCGCAGTGACCCTATCTTCTCCTTCTTTTTCCTTTTGCTGCGGACATATTTAAGAAAGCCCTTTATATTGTTTTTAATGTCTCTGGCCAGCCTAAGTTCGTTCTGTGCTTTAGCCTTTCTGACCGCCTCCCTACATCTCCGGGCTACTTGCTTAAATTCTTCTTTGGTGGTTTCCCCCTTCTTCCATTTCCTGTACATGTTTCTCTTAACACTTAGCTCAGCTGAGAGTTCTGAGAGCAATAGCATTAATACTGATAGAACCATACAACTAGCTAAACATACAATAGTTGGAAATGCTTGAACAAATGAGAAGATGTTAACCAGTGTTAAAAGGAATATAGTGGTTGAGTCTGATGTACCTCCGTTGGCAGTACTTTCCAAAGTTGGAGTTTCTTCTTAGAAAAGGCCATCTTTTTTTGTAAACGTAGAAAGCACTTATCCGGTTGATGCAACACAGAGAAGAATTGAACTCTGACAGTTTTAATGCATGGACAGTTCTGTCTTTCCCTCCATCCCTTCTTCTCTCTCTCTTTCAAGTGCAGAGATGGGAATCGTGAAGCCCTTCAGATCTTGTCAGACTGTAAATCCTAGCAAGCCAAGCCCACATAGCTAATAGTGGATCATGCTGAGAACTGCAGTCCAGCAACATCTGATGGGACACATGATTTCCACCCCTGATCTGTGAGGCGAGAAGGCTTGAAGAGAGAGGGAAGACATTTTAGAAATCTTTTTAAAAAAGGATCCTTTAACTAGTCTTCATATTCTGTCTGCCAAATAAGGTTAGCTAAATAGAACAAGCAAGTTGCTCCCTTTGGCTCTTTCCCCTCTATTTTTAGACTTCCCCCATCATCCTCTCCTAAATAAGAACACTGCAGAATGCTGAAGAAATTTCACTAATGAGAACAACATTGTGTTGTGTTTGATGTCGGTAAATGTCCTAGTCAATTAGACACATGCATGTGTGCGTTTGTGTACCTAACATACCAGTATAAATATACAATAGAGCAGCCGCACATTCTTCACCTCTGCCTGTCAGAAAAGATGCTTTTCTCTTTACTTAACAAGGGATGGCAGCAGTAGAGGTCAGGTAAGCATATAACCAAGAAAAAAAATCAAGATAATCTGAAAAAGGGGATAGGATGGAAGGAGGGGGAATTCACCTTGCTCACCCATGCCCTCCTTTGTATTTAACTTGCAAGCTCTCCCTTTTATTTTCATACTACTCATTTATGTCACACATAAACACTAACCAGCCTAATCCTCATGTTTAATATGCTACTAAGTAACATCTCAGAGGCTTCCTTTTTGGAAACCCCTGGCAGAGGATCACCTTCAAGACAGCAAACACCCAGACTATCTCTGGTACAGTAGCGGAATATCCTATCATGAATCTGATTCCCTAAACAGGCCCCCAAATTCTCCATCTGGAAGTAGCAAATAGGAAAAAGGACATATCAACTTTTTTTCCCCATGTGTGTGTGGAAAATATTCTAGAAGGTTTCAGGGGACACAGTGGTGTCTGATTGGAACAAAGGTCATAATTATTTGCCAATTTTCTCCTCAAAGGAAGCAGAGAGGCATTTTAGCAGTTTTTACTGCATTGTGAGCAAGTATTTGAAACCTGCAGTTTTCTAGGACTATTTGCAGTTCAAGTCATATTCTGTGAAACATTCATACATGCTTGTTTTGTGTAGAAAACATAATTTTTGTGCAGTAAACACAGAACCTTTTTCTGTGATTTCTATTTCTTGTGTAAAACAATTGTGTTGTTGCGTTGTTGTGTGTTTTTTGGGCTAGGAGGCCATGTTCTAGTAATATTTGCTCCTGACATTTCGCCTGCATTTGTGGCTGGCATCTTCAGAGGATCTGGTGGCATGGAGGTGGAATGGAGTATATATACTTGTGTGATCCCCGGGTGGGAGGGATTTGCATTTGTGATGCATTAGTGATGCAGCTGGCCTGCAAGATAGCCCATTGTTGAGTGGACTAACCCCCAGGGTTGCATTGTTAGTCAGGGGATATGCATAACAGTTGTGTGTGCTTTTAAGTACTCGTTAGCAAATCATTGTATTTTCCCGTAAAGAGACCTCCTGAGTCTGAGTGGTGTCCATTCACATATTTTTGAGTCTTGATTTTACTCAGGAGGTCTCTCTACAGGAAACAATACAATGGTATATATACTCCATTCCGCCTCCGTGTCTCCAGATCTTCTGAAGATGCCACCACAGATGCAGGCGAAACGTCAGGAGCAAATACTACTAGAACACAGCTTCATAGCCTGAAAAACCCACAACAACCCATGGATTCCAGCTGTGAAAGCCTTCGACTTTACAATTGTGCTATTGTTCTGTGTAGAATAAGTCCCAAATTATGATATCAGTCATTGCCATTCTCCTAAGTGTTCTAGGACAGAGTTTTGATTTAAACAGAAAGATAACTAAATATAAATGTAACAGCTAATATTTCCAATTTCAAGTTATAAGTATGATGGAATTACATTTTTAGATTATTAATGATTAACCGATTGCATTAACCATTATCTTATTAATCATTAATTAAATGCATTAACCATTTTCTACTATCTTATCATTGGCACTGATCAGCTGTTACATGTTGATGAGTGGTAGAAAGGCAAGACGCAGATGTCTGGGATAAATAGAAGGCTTTTTTGGTGCAGGAAAGTAAACAGTTGGTTATTTCAAGGATCATATATTGATGAATAATTTGAAAACAGGAATGGAGACTCAAGTAGCCACATTAGTAGACAGCAGGAAGTTTTTCAGGATGGTAAAAAGCCAAGCAGACTATTAAGAGTCACAAAACAACTCCTCCAGACTACCTGAATGATCAACACAATGGGAAATGTGATTCCATCTATATTGCTTCCTTTGTCTATATGAGATGATCGTTTATGGTTTACCCAGTTTAATGTAGGACATAACAAAAGCATACATTGAATGGCCTACAAATTCTGGTTTAGCATCTATTAATTTAATAGTTTTCATGTGTTAGCAGAATTATCTTATAAACTAGTAAATAGCCTATAAATATTTGTGGTACTTTATAAAATTAGTTGAAGCTGAAAATTAGTCAGAATCTGACAATAAAATGTCATTCTGTAGAAGAGCTGTCCCTTTATGGAAACAAGCTAGATTATTAAAGCAGCACAGGGACTGGCAACCTGTTGGAACATTGTGTTGCCAAAAATAGTAAAGTTGAATTATGCCATTGCAGAATATTTGTGTTCTCGGAAGGGAACTGTAGAAATGTAGAACCAAGACTATCAAGCAAGCCACCAGGATGGCCATCATGCAGTGGTTCCACTGCACAATATTTCCTGATGTACAACAAGACCCACTGCATAATGTGTCCCAAAACACAACTTGTCCCAATGCACAATGTGTCCCACTGTATGATGGGAGCCCCCCATTGCACAATGGAACATTTTGTGTGATGCCCCATTGTGCATCATTGCAACTCACTAGCATGGTTGTGTATTAGGACACTCCATCATCATAAAGCAGCCTCTGTTGCAACAATTTGGCTAAGATTATTAAAGCACAACAAATACACTAGTATGGTTCCCAAGAATCACTTGTGGTAAACATTTACTATTTCTGGTGAGCAGTACGGTAATACTACTCTCCAACCTTTTTTGGGGTGTGTGTGTGTGTGTGTGTGTGTGTGTGTGTGTGGAATGATCCTATACTTTAAACAGCAGCTTGAGCTGAAGTCAACTGGAGAGTCTTTCCATAGTTTCTAAGTAAGTACATCTAGGACTGCAGCCTCATTAAGCTGACCAGTATTTTGTTGTTCCTAAGCTAGTTACTCTTTTACCTTGCCAGGTGGTATTTTAATTTCACCATGTAATAATGTACTTTCACCATGTAATAATGTGTCTAATTAACTGATTTTGTGGAATTCTACCTGCTCCTCCACACGCACACTTGATGAAAATTCTACCAAAAGTTCACAAAGAATCTGGAGAAAGTTCTACTTTTCTGACCTGTCCATTTCCTAAGCATGAAACTGTGATACATATTTGTGTGCTCATTAATACCAAGGCTGAAGGTTGTTTTATATCCTTAGGGGTCTTTTCATGAAGGTGGATATTTTAATCCAACCCTCATTACCTTAAGTTGAGCAAGAAGAAGGTTATATTGCTGTGCCAGTTTTAAAAAAAGTTTCTTATCTACACAGCACCTTTCAGACGCATATATTTCTATTTTCTATGGCAAGCGTATACCTAGTTTGCTAGCAGCCAGGATGTTAACAGTCTGAAATACCTTGAGAGCCTTCAGGTTATTGTCTGTTCTGATTAGTGGCTACCAAGCAATAATTGAAACTTACATGATAAGGGGAAGTGGGATAATCTATACTACCTAGAGAATATGACAATTCCTTATAATTGAAAATGGTTTTACAGCAAGTTAGCCCTATCCCTGTACTCCTCTGTGTGTGTGTTTAACAAAGCAACAAACACTTTATAATTACTTGATTTTAAGTCAGAGTTAAGTTAGATGCCATAGGGAGTGTGTATTCCTTGTGATGAACTCACTTTCCCTCCCACAGTTTTCTCAAAGATCTGTACTTCATCAATCAGACTCACATGTTAAGCCCATATTACATCTTACCTGCCAGGCTGGGCAGGATAAATTGCAGGATAAAGGTAGTGAGTTAAGTAGGAAATTGATGAATACATATGGCACCCATTTGGACAAAGGGAGACCTCTGGAAGTGACACTGTAGGTCATGTGACTAAGGGGTGGGGAAGGACACTTCTGTTGGGGCTGGCCTGAGGGCTGAAGCCCTCACTTTTAGTCATGTGAATTGAGAGAGGGGTTCTTGAGTTGACCCTCCAGTTGTGGGACAGACAAGGAGTAACCCTCTAGGATTTTCCTCAGGACTCAGACTTATTGCACAGGGGAAGCTGGGGAGATGGTCTAGGGGAGATTGCCTGCCTCAGCTGCTCCCAGGCTAGGTGCTTCCTGCCTTTTGCAGCTATCAGGAGTCAAAGTTTAAATAGATTTTTAGTTTTGAACCTAATATTTGTGTCTCATCTTGTTATTTCCATGGTTGGTCAGCAATTACTACCCAATGTCCAATGGATAAACAAAATATGCTAAACAAAACATGCTAAATGTAAGACATAGTTGAGGATAAGCCTGGACTATCATAAACACATATATTTCACCACATGGGAAACTCCTCTGCATAATTGTTTCAGAATATAAGAATACAGCAAGATGTGGGCTATTCTAGCCTCCCTAAGAAAGGAATTCCAGAGCCTTTTAGCAGCCACGAAAAGTACCTGTGAGGATTGTGGGCCCAAGGAAAAAGTCCTTCGCAAAGATCTCAGTACCAGGGCAAGCATATATAGGAGAACATATGCTTTCACATAGACTGAAACTTTGAAGGAATTTAATAAGCATAGCCAACAGTTTGAACTATGCCCAGAAATAGACAAGTAGCCAGTAGAGTTGCTATTAAGAAGGGAGTTGTATGCTTCTTGTAACCAGAGTTAACAGTCTTATTGCAGTTTCTGAGCACTTTTCAAAAGCAACTCCACACAGAGTGTGTTAGAGAAACTCGAATATATGACTAAGGCCTGTGTCACTATGGCCAGATCTGACATCTTCAACAATGGGAAAATTAGTGCAGTATCTTTAACTGTACAAAAGTGCTACTACAGAAACTTGGTTGTCCAAGGTCAACTCCAGGAGTTTCTCCAAACTGTGAAACTGGTTTCAAGGGGAGCATAACCCTGTCTATCACATGGTGAATCCCTGTTCTTCAGTCTGCCTTTTGACTGACTAAGCACACCTTGGGCCCTTTCCACACCTTACTGTCTTCCAGCACTGGGTGCAGGGATTGCGTGAGCACCCACCGGCGAGAGGCTCTTGCATCCAGGGTCCTTGGGCTCCGCATGAGCTGCCTGCTCACACGAGCCCTGCCTCTTCCTTCCACAGCACAACCTGGGAGTTTCCCAGGCTGCACTGGGGCAGGAAGCATGGCCAGCATGGCTCTGGAGGCTCCGCACGCCAGATAAATGCGTGTGGGACCCAGGAGCAATGCGCGATTGCGCACCATTTTTGGCTTCTAGCCAAAAATGAAAAGGTGCATGATTGGCGCCTGCCCTACCCTGGAGCGTTGCGCGATTGTGAGTGCATCATGCAGATCGCTCTTCACAATCATGCAACGCTCCAGGTGCCCTTTTGCATGGAAAATGCCATGTGAAAAGGGCCTTTGTCTTGTTTGGAATAAGCTTCAGTTTGCTTGCCATCATCCAATTTATTAGAAAGCCAATGTGCTGTAGTACTTTGAGTTCTGAACTTCGGGAGGCCAGCGTTTGAAGTCCCATTCTGCCATAGAAACCCACTGCATGACCTTGGGCAAGTCACATTCACAATGAGGAAGGAAATGGAAAACCCTCTTTGAACAAATCTTGTCAAGAAAACCATGTGACAGGGTCACTTTAGAATTGCTGTAATTCAAAAATGACTGTAGTAACAATTTATTTTTTACAGCCTGGTATCATTTTATACAGTCTGGTATCAGTTTATTACTGATACCAAACACAGGTTTACACTTGAAACACATACATCCCAAGGATTCTCAGCTTGAAACAATACTTTGTGTGGCCTTCCTCATTAACAGCTTTTGCCCTCGTGTTGCCTTGCTACACTCTTTTGACTGCACTCCAACATTGTTAAGACACACGTTGTCACGTGTGAAACTGTGGAAAGTATGGTTTTGGTTTATTAGTGCAGATCAGTGGAAGTTACAAAAATTCAGATTTTTTCATATTGATTCAGATCTAGATGCAAATTTTATTGAATCAGGTCCAAATTAGTCCAATCTTAATTGTGTGTGGGGATTATACATGTGTATTCTTTTAGGAATCGGAAAAATTGTGGAGTCATGCATACTTGGTTCTAAAAACAGACCTTCAAGTTTAGGATTAGCCTTCAGATTTTAAACAAGATCTTGCTTCAAGTAAAATTGCTCTGGCTTGCAGGTAAGCATGCTAAATTAATCTGAACTGGGTGGGGAATACACTTTGCAGGGAAGGAGTCTCATGGTTAGTTGCTGTTGTTTCAAATTATAAAAGATCAGCAGCAATTACAGAGCAGCCTACAAGCTAGGAGAAAATGAACTATAGGGATAATTGGTCTGACTCAGAATAAATCATGCTGCTTAGCAAGAAAGAGCTTCTAAACGTCCAGGTTTAAGCCTTGGAATTTCCCATTAAAGGATTCCAGTGGAAAGACCTTAATGTGCCATTGGAAAATGAGTACCTTGCCTTGTTGAATGCCTCTGCAGATCGTGCTTATTTTTGTCAGATGATTGGAAGGAAAGTGTCAAAAAAACCTTTTTATCATATTAAGAATCATTGGCCCTTTTCGCATGCAGTTTCTTTTGCGAGAGGACCCCTTGAGCATCGTATAAATGGGAGTGGCGGTCCGTACGACGTACTCCCATTTACACGACGCTCATGAACCTAACGCGAACTGCGGACACATTTTTTTATTTTTGGCTTGAAGCTGAAAATGCTGCGCGGTCGCACAAGGCTCCTGGGGCCCTCGCGCACTTACCTGCCCTGCAGTGCATTGGGAGCTGGGCCAGTTGTGCTTCCTGCCTCAGCGCTAGCCTGCAATTCCCAGGTTGTGCTGTGGCAGGAAGGGGCAGTTCGTTCACGCAGCACTTGTGCAACCGGCAAGCCAGCTGCGGTAAGGAAGGAGAAACAAAGTGAGCGCCTCACGCAAGAGGCTGCTTGCGCGAACGCCACCCCCCACCTCCACAAAAAAGTAAGATGCGGAAAGGGCCATAGAGTTGGAAGAGACCCCAGGAGCCATCCAGTCCAACCCCTTGCTATGCAGGAACACACATCAAAGCACTCCCAACAAGATGGCTATCCAGCCTCTGCTTAAAAACCTCCAAAGAAGGAGAGTCCACCACACTCCGAGGCAGCATATTCCACTGTCAAAGACTTTTTAGGTGAAATCTCTTTCCACTATATATTTGAGTCTCTTTTGAGCTATGATTTGTATTAGGCTAGTCCCAATCAAAGGGCTCTGTAAATCAAAGTGAGTACACAAATCTTCCTCCAGAAGCTCTAGACTCTGCAGTATCACAAAGTGTACATAGGACTTCTCATATGTGGAAAGGTTTTCTTAGAGACCTTGGATTTCCTGAAATGTGCAGGCTGTTCTGATGCTAGAATGAATAGAATTGTCTGCCAATTTCCTCTTTTAAAAAAATGGTCTATGTCTGTTTCACACTTTGCTGTTTTAAATAAAGTTCTACGTAAATGTTGTGTCCACTAATACCAAAGAGACAAGTTGTCATCATAAATCATTCCTTTCTTTCACAATGTAAAGATTGCCACTATGTAAAATCCACTCAACAAATTAGTGTTAATTCACCACTAGCTAATGATAGTTCTTTGCAAATGGCAATTTCTTATAACCGAACAAGTTGTGTTCTAAGGACCATAAACATTTGGTAGAAAGGGTCTGGTGCGCTTCTGTATGGATGCACATGATTGAATCTGAAGGCTGTCATTAATAGATTATATATTGGATAGGGCAAAACAAAAGACAAACAAAAGTAATAGCGTGCCATATAAAATCTGGAAAGTCTTCACAGATTTGTAGGTCTGAACCATACGGTACTGTTTAACATGATAAGGTATGTAATGGGTTGGCACATTAAATCTACGATAAGGAGGGAGGGTTACCTTATTAGCTTCTGAATATGAACAAGCTGGAAACGAGGTACTTTTTAATCAGATTTTCTTTTTTTCCCCCAGGATGGGAGCTTCTGTCCTAATGGAAAGATACCTTTCCACTATGAGAAAAGTACTGACCCATGCTCACAACTTTACATGTTTCTTCACAAAGCTGGAGGAAGCAATATCCACAAATTGACAAGCAATGCTAAGCTAGTCATATGTCATGCTGCCTATGGCAGTACATGAACTCGGCATAGAATATTCAGTCTTCAGTGATTTTCTGAAGGTAACCATTAGATTATAAATAAATGGTAGTCTGAGAAGCTGAAAAGGTAGCTCTCACTTAACTCTTTACTATCCTTTTGATACTGGCTGTATTTTAGCCACCTGTCATTTCATTTACAACACTTATTTACTTGTCCTAAACATTGTGTTTTCACCATGAACCTCAATTACGAGATGACATTTGCAGGGCAGAGTCAGACCCAGAGATATTTGTACACATAATGAGTACTTCTGTGGCTTTAATGAGAAGTTTCATATATATGAGATTAGTTATACATGCCTAAAAATTTGGAATAAAAAGCTGTAGCCTTTTATTTGCTTTGATTATAAAACAGGCAGAGAAGGGAGAGAGAAGGAGGGAAGGAAGTGGGGGAGGCAAGGAAGGAGAGGGAGAGAATTCTATAATCAAATGTGGACTTTTCGAAAGCCATTTAGAATTTAGATTAATCAATGTGCATGCATGCACATTAGTACATGTGCACACACACAGACATAAATATCCCAGTTATACAGCACAAAAACAACTGTAAGCTTGAATGCAGCAATTTTATTGAAAAAAAATCTATGGGTATGTGCATTTCCTTCATTAAAATACATTAAGGAGCAATTGATGATCAGGAGATAGTTATACCTTTCTATACATATTTATTTCCAAAACTATACAGACATTGGAAAACTGTCCTTAAGTCTCTGTATTGGCTATCATTAATATCATTAATTCTGTAATGATAATATACATATAGATTATTCCTCTTTCCCAGTTGCAAACCTACTTGAGATGAACTTGTGTCCTCAGTTTGTGACTATAAAAAGACAGTCGTTATTTACATGTGCTTAAGTTTGCATAACTGATCATTACACAGATGTTTGAAAACCAGTAGCCAGTTAGATGAAATTCAAGATTCACCCAACTGGATCTTGTTCTCTTAAAGCATACATACTATGCAGATATTGATTATTAAGAAAGACAATCCCCTTCTTTCATTTTTGTTCTTTTATTTCAAAATGGTTGCTACGTTAATGCGCTAGCTACTGATAGACTCTACATAATAATCAAGAGACAGAGAGAGAGAAAGACAAAGAGAGAGAGAAAAATAGAGAGAGAGATTTTTTTTAAAAAAAGAGCGCTAACATCGTCACACAAATATATGGTGAACTACAGGTCTATATAGTGGCACAAATGAAAATGTCCCAACTTCTGCCTGGAAAACAAATTTATCTGTGAAAAGCAAACATAGCAAGAACAATATTCAGTTCTGGTTCATTCAGATGGATCGTGCATCTCAGCAAAAGTATCCTAGGTACAAATGATCAGCATTTAGAGTGAGGAAGGATCCATTCACTGCAAACAAATGCTTCAAAAGACCACAGCCAATCTTGCAGTTCATAATAATTGAAGGTACAGTTGCTATGGAAAGTGAGGAATAAAACAGCAGCTAACACCTGGAACTAATCTATAGACTAAATTATTATTTATATTGGCTTTATACTATGGAATGGGCGGCATTTTGGTCATCTTCTTAAGGCTTGTCTACCTTCTTATGGAAAGCACTGTTTCTCCGAATCTTCCATGCATGGTGGTGATGACCTTTCTGCTTGAAAAATAGGATGATTTTTTATTGTGTCATATTTTTCTGCTAAAATAGTAAAAGTCAGGGATACAGAATGAAAGACAATACTGAATATGGTACCTTCACTCCATTTATTTTGCCCCTGACCCCCCTCCCCCAGTCTTCATGCACTAGACCCAAGCACTACAAGGTAGTGGAATATTTACAACATTTGTACATGTGCACTTAAGGAGGGCACCCAAACACTCAGTTTTTATTCAGGTGCAAAGAAAAACTCATTTCCCCTTAGATAAGTTACAGTGGTCTGAACTGAGAGATGACTCTTCCAAAAAGAAAAGCCCACCATGGCCAAAGATATCACATATTTATAATAAATGATAACAAACTATACAGTGTTTTTTATTATTATTTTCTTAGTTGTAACTGCTGATTATTCACAGTTAAGATTGTAGTACTCAAACACTGAGAACTTGAGAGGGTCCTCTTCCCACTGTCCTTCACACATTCAGTGGTAGGTTTCTAGATAATAATTGGTTTGGCCTGTATCAAATTCTTTAAAATATAGTATGATAAGCATTCAAACCACAATAGTTTTACAGTAGTCCAACAAATGTTATGGTTGATATTTACTGGATTATGGCACTAGAGAATTCAAACCACTGTGTTATAAAGCTGTTCTAAGTTCCATGAAACTCTGGTGCTTAATGGAGCTTAAATGAGCTAGGATTGATTTATTCCCACCCTTCCCCATCCCCACCACCTGTCAGGGAATGCTCTGTATGTGCACAATGGTGCACATGCAGTGTACTCCCTGAAACTGAAAAGAAGGTAGTGACTCCTACTTGCAGGAACATCCCTGTGTTTGTTGACGTCCCCATGTTCACTACAGCTGCAAAGTCATGGCATTTGACTCAATTCATATGGGAAACCACTTAATACATTTTTGAGAATAAGGCTTACATCACCAATTTCCTTTCTGGTTGTTTAAAGGTAAAGGTAGGATACCCAGTAGACCAAGTTAAACAAACAGAAGGCAGTGGGAAAGAATATGCGGGCATAAGAGTCCATTTTGGCAATGCGAATATGTATCCTTCCATGCCGCCATGCTCCTGTTCGGCAATCTTCAAAGCAGCAGAAAAAACTTGCACAGTCCTTGCCATCGAGACATTCATAGCCATATTCTTCATCCCGTTCTTGGAGGTGTGTGGCATTGTTCATTTGGATAGTAGCTGACCTCGGACGGATATCGATTGTAGGTGCCTAGGACAAATGAGTGGTGAGAAGGGGAAAAAAGAAAGGGTGAATGTTTTGTATTTTTTTACCAAGTTCTTTTTCAACTAGTGTATGGCCTGTGAAAATGTGCTGCTCTACATTAAAGGCCAAATGAGGGGATTCCTAAATTGTTAAAGATATTAATGAGGATCTTTCATTTTGAATTTAATCAGAAGAATACACAGTCTTTGTGGTAGCAATTTAGTAGGGTTTCATATAGGAACATAGTCCAAATGTACTTAATTCATTTCTCATTGCTAAACAACTGTTTGATATAGGAAGACAATCATAATTTTTATTCCAATAATGCTGTAAATTTTAAAAAGTGAAAAAAATGGTACTTTATATTTCTACATAGGTGAGGACCTATAACTGGTTAAGGGAAAGGCAATACTATTAGGTGAATCACTTCAGTGTAAGTTAGTTATTTATCATGATCTCTGATACTAAGCATTTCTGATAACATGCAACTCTGGGTTAACTGTTCACCATCTAAAAGCTTCACAATGCCAACACAGTGCATAGCATCTGTATATGGATAAACATTTGAATAATTTTACACTGACGAGCTCTTCTGATCCTTTGGCAGACATGCTGCATGAAGCAGCAGCTAGCACATGAACAATTAAAAAAGACAGAGTAGATTCTTAAAATGAAGACTGGAGATAACAATTTGATAGCTAAAATAATCATATCAGTTTATCATCAATTTATACTTATGAAACCCAGAACAAGATAACCATCATTTCTGAATGATGACCATTTGAATTTGTTATATGGCTACCTGTATTGGCTACTTCGGATAGTATTGAAGAGCTAGTGATAGCATTAAATGTAAGCACTTTACACCCTTTCAAAACTCCAACAGTTTGCATAAGAACAATATTGAGATCATCCAAATGGTATTTCATCATTTCACATACATCTTTGTAGTCTTTGTCTTCAAATGTGATCATTAAGAGTCAAAACTGAGTTCTAAAAGGGTTTATCGTGGATTCTCAGTGTAGCTGGTAGCACTGGATTGGATCCCATGGATAAACTAAAAAGAGAGCAACACAGATGTTTGGGATATACTACTAGGCTCTCTTCATTCATGCGATCCCAAAATGTTAACATCTTTTGAACTTATCATAAGTTCAAAATAGTAGTGAACTGGTGTAGAGGCTGCTGAATCTACATCATGGTACTTTTTAAATATGAGCCATTCTACTTCACTCTAAGGCTGCTCCAAGTAGAATGCAGAAATATCTAAAAGCCTGTATTGAAGCTCTAATTCAGCAGTCACATGCAGTGGATTTCCATACCAAAAATATTATACCTTGAATGAAAACATCCGAAGAAGCTTTGATTTTGTAGACAGAGAAAAGAGAATCAGAATTTTTAAATTAAAGAAAGAAAGAAGGGGAGGAAGGAGACAAAAGCAGCATAAATTAAAGACACTTTTCTAGACTACATCAAATTTTTGGGAGGAAAAGAAACAGAAAAAAAAATTAAGATAGAATTTTAAATATGAACTTTAAAGCATGTTGATAACTAAGGATCCTACAATTTGAATGATTTCCAGATTTAGATAAAACACATTGTGCATCAGATATTGAAATGCTATCAGTTTGATGGCTCTTCTTCTACAAGGGAGAAAGACCCAGTAGTCTTGAAGAGGCATCATTTTAAGGCTTCAAGAACATAGTCCACTGTCCATATTTTCATCCATGCTCTTCCACCAATGACTCACAAGAAAGTGGAAGGAATTCTGTTTATATAAAGCACTTACATACCACCTTTCATCAATGATTTCAAGGCAGTTTATCAAAGGTAAAACAAGTAGAACTGAATTAAATACCTATAAAACAAACAGAAGATTTTTTTTTTTTAAAGAAACCCCCCACAGTTAAAGCTGCAATCATATAGTTCATTGTAAGGACATCTCAAGGTATAGAGGGATTAGAAAATCTCCTTTTCCTTCCACGGCAAGGATGTCCATGAGCAGAGGAGATCTACCTTCTCCACTGTTGGTGCTCTACCACTTGTAATTGCAAGATGGGTACATGCTGGGATGGGTGCTTTGAATATGCTGGATGAAAAGACTTTCCATTTTCCCAACATGTCCCTAAAATAGAATAAAAACTATGCCAGATCTGAGGCATGTGCATTTATTTTTCCTCCCAACCAGACTAAAGAGAGAAAACTGGGATGAGGGTGCCTCAGAGAAAAAGATAGAAAGCCCTTCCACACTTTCTGCCCTGTTGGTGTGAATCTGATTGAGCTTTGGATTTCACAAACTACCTAAAATTCACAAATATTCACTAATAATTCACCACTATTTGAAGGGTCACAAGTATTCCCACACTCTGACCTCACACTAAAATGGTAAACGGCACAAAAAGGAGGAAGTTCAGTCAGGGAAAAGAAAGGCGGGGAGGTTATAGTGAGGGATAAGAGCATCACAAGAAGAGACATTTCACCTTATGAAATTTAAACCAGAAACTCCATGCTCTCCAATATGTTTTCAGTTCTTAGTAGTTAATACTGTATTTCTAGCATTTGAGGTCTACCTCAGCTTGGAGAGGTATTACATATGGAGGCAACCCATTTGATGTAATCCTATTCCTTTCAGCTTTCAGTATAAGTGTAGGCTTCAGCAAACCTCATGAAGAGAGTGAGTCCCATTGCATGGACACCACAAGAGACCAAAAAAAAAAAAAATCTTACAAGGTACTCTTGACAGAAACCATGGAGGGCTTGGGTAGAAGAAGCTGGTGGTAGCACAATCTAGCTAATGGCCCCTGATGTGCCCCACCACATCCTATGCATGACTTACATTGGAGTTAGAAAAATATTTATTATGCAGTTGTGGTCATGACTTGCTCCACTATTTCTAACCAGCCAGAACTAACTTGTATATTATTAAAGCATATGATATATAGCCATCCCTTATCCTCCTTTCTCTGCCTTAGATACTCTTGTGGGGTTTGAATCTTATAGCATGGCTTGTTTGGAGCTGATGAGAACATAAATAGGGCCATGGACTTCAAGCAAGTTTTCCTGCTTCTAGTATGGCTATAAAATCATTCCTGTCTAGAAAGCAAAATTAAAACAATGTCATTAGTCTGTAACGTAACAAAATACATACAGGGTTTTTCTTCTTTTTGTCTTTCTCCTTGCTTGGCTTCCTATTACTGACGAAATAATGAAGAGTCCCGTACTCTACCAGTGCAGAAAAAACAAAAATGAAGCACACCGATACAAAGAGATCCATTGCTGTCACGTAAGAAACCTTGGGGAGAGATTTGCGAGCAATTGTACTGAGAGTGGTCATTGTCAGGACAGTTGTGATACCTAAGGAGAGAGAAATGTTCAAAGAATGAATTAGTCCTCAAGGTCTCCTACCACATAATGTGACTAAAAGATAACATACCCTCAAATGAAGAAACAAAATGCACCAAATAAGCTGAACCAAGGGGTCACACTTTTATTAAATAAATTAAAGTCTGTGACAAAATAAGCAGTTAGCTGACAGCCTTTCTCCCTTCTCAGTATAAAGTACCAAGGTGAGAGCACAGAAACAATGCCACTTCCTGCCTGCCATGCAAAGGTGAATCCAGAGCATGGAAATTACTTGTTAAAAGCAACTGGTAATGTGTTACTCTTTCACTAATGAGAGGTTTCCACTTTGTATTCAAACATTAACAGATACTGCTACCAAACACACACATAAATCACATTAAGCAATAATAAGCACATTATACTGAGGGAGGATCTGTGTACAGTATCTTAAAAAAAAAACAGGTGGAGAACAGTATCCATTGCATCGAGCCAACACCATCCTTCTAAGGCCAATATTAACTTTCTTTTAGTTTCTTAAATGGTTTCTTAACAGGCAAGCTGTTTGTAGCATACATGCTGTTCTCAAAGTGCAAGGACTTCCTTCCACCAGAATCCCTCCTGAAACCTTCTGCCCCAGTATGTTAACAGTAGGAGCCGAGCTAGCATGGCTGCACATACTTCATCCAGTTTTAGCACAGGTAGCTCTACTGTCCTTCCATGTGTTGTCTGAACATGCAGCAGGAGACTTTTAAAGAGAGGTCTTGTGTTTTGTAGGTCCAAAATTGGGCTTAGAGAAGCAAGCATAGTTGTGGACTTTCCTCACCATGTCCTAGACATTTAAAGCTGTAGCACAATTTCCTTTCTTGGTCTGAAGTCCATGTGGATTGAATCATTGTTAGCAAAATGCATACTATGAATGTTTTTCCTCTTCAGTTCTTTTTAGACACTTGATTCCTATCTCCTTAAATGTTTAATTCACTTCTTTCTCTTTTAAACCTTTGTTTCCTTCTTCCCACAAACTAAGACCTTTTCCACATAGGGGGGCCCAAAACGCGGCGGAATGGGGCAGCGCACGCGGGGATGGAGCTTACCTTAATCCAGGTGACTCTGTCCCCGCGGGGAGCAGGGTGCGTTCGCTGCTCTACACGCTGCCGGCGTCCGGCGGCATCCAGTGGCACCCAAAATGATGTCTGGCAGCTTCTGGCGGCGCTCCGCCAATTGGGGCAGTGCGCCAGCCGGAAGCCCACCTCCGGGGAGCTTTGCGGGGGTGCACTTGCGTGCTCCTGCAGTTCTTCACGGGGCGCTGCGACAGGCTAGCGCACTCCTGTTTTAAAAAGAACACTTGAAAGGTGGTCTTTATAAAACACGCGGCGCCACCCCCGCGGCCACATGAGGGCGCTTTGAAGTGTAGAACCTCACCTTTTCAAACCGCCCTAGCGCACCCCGCAGTGTAGACAACCTCCTGGTGAGGTCGTCCCAGTGCGGGCTATATCCCCGTGTGGAAATGGCCTAAAACGCCTGACACAGGGCTTTTTCACATTTTGGAAAGAAAACGAGGCAGTCTGCTACTCACCAGACTGGTGCGCTCCCTCCGACAATCCACGCTGATCTGGAGCAGTGTGTGCCCGCGCTACACACTGCTCTGGGGATGAAAATGGAGGCTTCCGGTTGATGGAGGTTCTCCACCAACCGGAGAAGCTCGCCAGCAAGAAGCCCGCCCCTGGAAGATCTGCAGCCTCATGCTGATGTGAGCCTGCAGATCTATACAGGAGTGCAACAACGGACTGGGGCGTGCCGGACTATTGAAAGACCTGTTTTAAGCGGTCTTTCAATAGCATGGAGAACCACCAGTTCTGGTCGTTCCGGAGCGGGCTGAAGTCTGAAACTACAGAAAGTAGTCCGGACCCAGTTCGCCCCCAAGTGCAAATGTCCTCGCTGGAGGACGCACTGCCCCGTTTTAAAAACAAAGTGCGGAAAAGGCCTAAATCTCTTCTCCCTCCCATTCTCCCTCCTCTGCCCACCACATCTGGTCCCCTTTCTTTCTCTCCTCTTCCCATATTTCCTAGTTATACTTCTAGCACCATTTTCCCTAGCTATGTTTATCCTCTTCTCTTTCTGTCTCTTCCTCCCTAATGTTTCTACATTTTCCCCACAAAGAAAACATTTAAACTATGAATGGGATATTTTAGCTTTTCAGCATTTTAAATAGGTAACTTGGTAAGGCTTGCTTTTGAAGAGACATGCATAGATAAGATTGCCCTGATGGTCTCGACTGCCCTCTTCATCCATCATCATCATTTTCATCTTCAATTCCTTCTTCTCCCTTAAACATTTAGTGATCATTATTAGCATAAGGATGAGGATGGGGATTTTGCAGATATGAGTAGAATTCCAGAACCCAACTGTTAAAAAACAAAAACAAAAAATTTGGCCACTGAGCAGTAATACAAAGGGCTTTTTTGCACTATACTATTATGGTGCTATTATTCCACTTCAACATCTTGTGGCATTCTGGGGTTTGTAGTTTACTGAGGCCAAAGAGCTTTCGGCTGAGAATCCTAAACGTCCTTCCCTAAACGGCAAACCCCAGGATTCCACAGGATGTTGAAAGTGGAATAAAAGCACTATAACAGTGTAAAGGGGAAAGGCCCTTAGTGAAGATAAGCCATTAAAAGCAGGCTTTAGAAAACTATTTTGTTGGAAAATTTTCCTTGGTTGGATTACCACTCCAATGTGTTGTTAAAAGCAATGCTTGCAAAGATGTTAAAAATAGAGGTGGGAGACTGTGTTGTTGCTCTTCAGTTCTGACTTAAGATAACTGGCAGATAGTGTTTTGGAAGTATCATGACACTGTTGTCTTGGGGAGCTTTCAAGCCCTAGTAATATACCATTTTTTTCTGAAAAGCAAATTCGCATCTATGTTTTCCTCAAGAATAAAAACAGAATGAATATTAAGCAGTTAAATATGTTTACAGTGAATAAGAAAAACGTGGACTATCCATTATAACACCAGGGGAAATGTAATATTTGCCCATTATCTGTAAGGTATTTAACTTCCCCTGATTGCTTCTGAAATCCTCTATTTCTAAGGTAAATTAGGCCTCCTTTCCAGAATTTCTTTTGTTTCCCTAGTAATCAGCCACCTCACTCTCATCCATTTCCTGCCCTCCTGGCCTATCTTATATGAGGTCCACCAGATAGGCAATATGTACTGAGCACATGCATAACTGAACTTGTGAGCTTCATGGCCAAAATGGCTGGAAAAAAAATCAAAAACAAAACTACCAATAATTTATACCACTATATATAGTGCATAGCACATAGTACACCTCTTCCCACACGTAGCATAACAAACTCTTTCATGAAAGACATTGTACAAATGCAGAATCAGCTAGCAAATCTATGCTTGATTAATTCCAGGGATGGGGGAGGATGTCTGTCAAACTGCTAGAGACCACATTTGTGGTGTTAAACTCTTGTGAATAAGTAATTTCCTAACCTGGTCTACCGCAAAATCAGCACTGGCCATTCTCAGACTATCCTCTCCTATGCTGCCGTGTTTCAGGTCAACCCATTGATGTTTTCCAGGGATAAGTCACAGAAACCAAATCATCTGTTTGTAATGGCAAAATGTTATTCATCCAACCCAAAATTACTACAGGTCAATGACTGTGGCCCTTTAATTCTGGGTCCTTGCTTGTTGGAGGGAATCCTGATTGATCCAGGATTCCTCCTTGCACCGAGGGAGCCCACAAACCAATGTTGGTACATGCTTAGGACCTTTTCACATTGCTGCCAAGCATGAGGCCAGTTCACATACCGAACTAAGGCTAGCTAGAACTACCCAATGTGTCCCTTAGATATGAGTTCAGTGCGCAGGGGTGTTCGTATCAGTCCCTGTTATTTAATCCCAGATTAACAATCTGCTTCCTAATGAGGGTTCCTTGTTTTTGAGGATTGTAAAAATTATAACAGTCAGATTCAGTCCAGATGGCTAGGGTTGGCAAATAGTTTTCTCTGTAAGCTATGATATATTTGTGAAATTCCTGTGAGAAATCACAAGCGTGGGTTTCAGTGCCTCTGGTCAAGGTGAGTGATACATAATAATAATGCCCTTGGATCTTTGCAAGTGCTGCTTCTTTTTCCAAACCTCTCCAAGCATTTACAAATATTGATTAACTGAGCTTCCAAATAGCCTGCTTTCACTTAAGATCTATGTGTGACCACTGGACCATGTAAACATCTCACTCAAGCCTGCCCTAATGTACAAGATTTGTCACAATATTGTAAATGGCAATGTTTATAACACACAGGACCACATTTACGTGCAGTAGCATCTGAACTAAAAGAGCTGATTTTTCCATTTTAGCTGAAGATAAAACTGTAGTATATCCAATGGCTGTGGTCAAATGCTAAACACAGATTGTATTTTCATACAATGGGGCCGCTGCATTCATAAAAAATGTAACTGACACCATTCCATGATCAGGGCACTCACAGGTTTCAATTCTACTGCAACATCATGTAATATGTAGCCATCTTGGACTATTTTTAAATAACAGTGAGATAGGTATGTCCAAGAGGTAGGTAAACAGTAGGTAGTAGTATGCCACTGTTCTGTAGCTGGAGCCAAATGTACAGAATTCTTTAGAAAAATTTTCCCATCAAAGTTTCCATGGAGAGCCCTTAATGGAGAAATGTTTTTAAACTACTCGGTGGATTTATATTTTATATTCATATGCCTAGACAATGGCCGCAACCAGGAACAAATGTAGGAGTAATTTAGGAACAGTAACAGATGAGAGAAAAACATTAACTTACCCAACGATGTTCTGGCTGGAACAGCATCTTTATTAATCCAGAAGGAGACCCAGGACAGCACTACGATGAGTGTGCAGGGGATGTAAGTCTGAATGGTGAAGTAACCCATCCTTCGGCTTAGGTCAAAGTAGACTGCCATGACAACATAATCTCCTGCAAAATATATGTTATACAAAGTAATGCTTTATGTTGCAGTAGCTTTAGTATCTGTTGTTGAAATTCCAGGGTTTGCAAGCTCTGTGGTTTTGAGAGATTGTAATCTTTCTCTTGTCTTCTTAAATTCCATTCTGCTCCAGTAGACCTTTGCTCCTTCCAGCTGATCTAGTCAGCCAATTGGCAATTGCACAAGAACACCCCTTGATTGGTATGAATATATGTACGATGACTGGTCCATTAACTGTAATGGTCCAAGATAAGTGAGATTTGATTAACCTTGTGTCTACCACAAGCTAGAAATGAACAGCACCATGGATTATCCCTTATCTAACCAGCTCTTGGTAAATTTCTCCATAGACATCCTTTCCTTCAATGTCAGATTAATGATCAAACTGGTCTGATTCAGTACAGCAGTAATTGTTTTTGTATAATCTCCTTCCAAAAGATTCTGCAAGATTGCAGTTATCACATCCTCCTCACAGAAATTCTGTTTGCGTTGTTAATCATAGATGAAAGATATTGGTAGCACAAGGTCATTCTCACGCCCAATAGACTTTTTGTTGTAACCTGATGGAAGTTGATGGTAATGTTTAATGAAGGTGACCCAACAAATAAATGCCACAAGCACAGCCAGAGTTCCCATTGCTAGCTGAGTAACATTTAGCAATCCTATATTTTTTAATTAATTATCTAGAAATAGGATCTGAGCCAGCAAGGTCCATTGGTCTGAGTGTCAGACTAGGACTGAATCCCTGTGCATCCACAGAAATTGGTGGCCATGGGCAAGTCACAGGCCCTTTCTGTACCCTACCTTTGTCCCAGTGGTGTCCAGTGACGATGGGGAGCATGATGGATTGCTCTTTTCTATACCAGCTGCCTCTGGGATCCAGGAAGTGTGATGCCCATGCCTCTTCCTGCCACACTGCAGCTGGGTACTGTCCTAGGTTGTACTGGGGCAGAAAGTGTAGCCATCGCGCTTCCAAGGCCTCTGCAAACAGGGTAAGTGTGGGTGTATGGCAGGGGGGTGGTACAAATACCGGTCATTGACAAGGAAAACCCATCAATGATTTGCGGCATGATTGCACCATCTGGGGATCAGAGAAGGATGGGACCAGGGCAACATCATGCATAAGCATCATCCTGGTCCTGTCCTCCCATCCCCATGGTGGGTTGGGAGCATCGAGTGGAAAGGGCCACACTTTCTCAGTCTAGAGAAAGACAATGACAAACCCCGCTCTGAACAAATCTTGCAAATCCTATGATAGGATTGTCATAAGTTGAAGTTGACTTGAAGGCCCATAACAACAACAACAGCGACAACAAATATGAAGCCCATTCAAACTTCATAGATTAAGTTAGCAGGCTAAGTAAGCACACAGTTGAAGAGCAAATTTTTCAAATCTCTCTTGCTTCTTTGCATTCTGGTTCCTCTCACTTCCACCTCTCTTTCTTCTTCCTCCTTTTTGGTGTCACTTCTTTAGTCTCCTTCCTGTCTCTGTGAAACCATTCCTCTCAGCCATCATTGATAAGCTCTTGCAAGTATGAATTATCCCTTTCACACACATCCACTCAAATGCTGTAACACCTCTCACATGTACTAACTTTGTGTTGTTGTGAAAAAGATTTTTGTTTAACTGGGCTATGCACACAAGAGTATGGGCAAGACTGGCGACAAAGGGTTATATTACTAGATGGTATATGGTATATACCAGTTTTAAATTAGACATATCATATTCTTACTAGGAAAGGTACTTCAAATTTCTTAGCTTCTTTATCATTTTTAACTGAAGACTTTCTCAGATGGCTACTGTAATGTGTGCTGGCACAGGAAAGCCTGAGTAGTGTTGGATTCCAAATGCTTTAGTCCCTGATGGGCTAACTGCACACATCATGTGCAGGAGGATTCAGTTATTGGCAAGCTACCACACTCATTCATGCCACACTATTCACAGTGGTGTGCCAGAAGGTGCATCATTACCTCAGAAATCCATAAAATTGCAATGTGTTTTTAAGAGGAAAGAATATACTCAAAATCATGCCTACATTTGAAAAAAAGTGTACATGTATGTTTTAACAATCTTCAAGTGCATACATTAAATATGCAAAGAGAAGAGTATATTTTCTGAAAAAGATCAGCCGTGAAATACACATGGACTTCTATTAGTGGGGATAGATACCTTTTGTAACCAGCTGTCCCCAGCCATTTCTGCACTAGACTGTTATAGCGCTGTTATTCCACTTTCAACATCGTATAGAATCCTGGGGTTTGCAGTTTTGGGAGGGGCCGTCTGGCACCTCCCAAAACTGCAGACCCAGGATTCTATACGGTGTTGAAAGTGGAATAGTTGCGCTATAACAGTTTAGTGCGGAAATGGCCTCAGTGAAAGTCCTGCTTCCTATTGCCACAGAAAGGAACCAGTGAGTACAAAGTTAACATTCAGAGTTCAAGTGTTATTTCAAAACAAATGTGGTGACAGTTGGCTTTAACTAAAAGTAGTGCTTTTTGCCTGGTAATGAAACTTGGTTAAGGCTACCATGCTATGCTTGAGACAGAATTACACAACAAAGTCTCACACTTTCTCCTTATCAAAATACACAACAAATGTTAAATTGGGTCAAATTCTTGTAATAAACAACTCCCTAGTGTTTGACAATGAAGTTACACTTGTCTTTTGTCTGACTAGAGAAGCAACACAGAGAATAATTACACACTGCCCAAACTGATAACAAAAGATTTACATTTAGTTTTGTTCACTGTATGTCACTGCCATGATTTTTATATCATTTCATTGATTTTGAAATGTTCTGCCTTAGTTTTCTTCAAATGCATTTTAACCAAAGGACTATTAATTGTGGTGTGTGGTGATGTGTTTGTGTGTGGAGAAAAGGGTATGGCCTAGATGCACGGAGAAGTAGACATGCTTAGGTCAAGAAATATGAGTAAGGAGTTTTAGGATCCAGTAGAATTATTTTTGGCTGTTAGGAAGTGAATGGTACCTGAAAGGAGAGACATCTATAGACACATATGCTTCCCTGGTGTGCATATTCTGTCTGAAGAGAGTTATGGTTACAGTGGCCATAATATAAATATGATATTCATATTCTCACAATATGATATTCTACAGGCAGAACATGTAAGCCATAGCTGAGGGCAAAGGGCTAATGCTTCTCTGCCTTTCACATCTGAATGATTATACAGATCCACCTTCTCAGTGTCAACAACTTGCCTTTCTTTTCTTTTTTTCTGAACGAGATCAGTCTCACAATTCCATTATCTTAGAGCTGGAGGCAAGATAGAAGACAAATTTACCAGACAAACAAATAACAAATAATGGCCAAGATCCATTAAGCCATTGAAGCATAAATTTCCTCATGTGCATTTATACATTAATTATGTTACACAACTCTTGTATTGAATGGCAGCTTTGCATGATGGCATGCATACTCAAATGTGCAACCAAATACAGAACTAAATATTATAAAAATTGGCACCATGTATGAAAATCTGTTTCTGCAACCTTGAAGTGAATATAGACATTCTGCACTAGACAAATACGTCCAACTCTTTTCATGGGTGAATTTATGGATGTGCAAGATATTAGGATTTCAGCCAATATCTAAAACATGAGAAAGTCTTGGAGCTTCTTTCACCAATTCCCTGAACTCCTCTTTGAATTCAAGTAGAAGAAATTGCATAAGCTAGTACCAGAAGCTCCCAGCATCTAAGAAGGATGAACACAAAATACTGATGCCTAAGTGAAAGGAAGTAGAGGTAAAATGCAGCCCTGAAGAGGGAATTGCTACAAAGCAGCGACTGCCTCCTTCCAACATAGATTGAAAGGAAGATGAAAAAGTAAAGGTGCTGGAATTTTCATTGCATTGGTGCCTCTTTTCTAAATACTGCCTTCACCATTAAAAAAAGAACTAACTGAGGTAGACTAATCAATTTTACTTATTGCAATAAAAATGACTTTATGGTTATTTATCATCAAGGCAGATTTGACTTATGGTGATCGTGTAAATAAGAGAGCCTAGGGATGAAAAGAATATTTGAAAATATTCAAACATTCAAAGAATCATAGAATCACAGAATTGGAAAAGATCACATAGAGCCATCAAGTCCAGCCCTTACCATGCAGGAACACACCATCAAAGCATTCCTGACAGACGATTGTCCAACCTCTGCTTAAAAACCTCCAAAGAAAGAGACTTCACCACACTCTGAACTTCTGAAGCAACATATTCCACTGTCAAACTCCTCTTACTGTCAGACTGTCTTCCGAATGTTTAGATGGAATCACTTTTCCTGAAGTTTGAGTCCATTGCTTCATGTCCTAGTTTCTGGAGCAGCAGAAAATAGGCTTGCTCCATGCTCCACATGACACCTTTCAAATATTTCAACATAGCTATTACGTTGTCTCTTAACTTTCTCTTCTCCAGGCTAAACATACCAAGCTCTCTAAGCCTCTCCTCATAGGGCTAGGTTTCCAGGTCTTCTACCATTTTGATCACCTGCCTCTGGACATATTCCAGCTTGTCAATATCCTCCCTGAACTGTGGTGCCCAGAATTGCACACAGTGTTCCAGTTGGGCTCTGACCAAAGCAGAATGGAGTGGTACTGTCACTTCCTTTGACCTAAACACTATGCTCCGATTAATGCAGACCAGAATCACGTTGGCTTTTTCAGCTGCCTTCTGATTCATCTTCAGCTTGTGAACCACTCAGAATCCAAGATCCATTTCACATGTACGTGTTTTCAAGTGCTGAAAAACCCTGGTGAATAGAATCCCAAACTGACAAGACTTTTCACAGTTCAGGAAAATTCACACGTGGTTGTCTTGTCCAGAAAACAGCATTCTCTAAATAGAGAGAACACAGCATTTTCTGTGTGGTAAATAATATTTTTACATAGAAATATCACTTCTTTCAAGTCAGGTCTTGAAAACTCAAGGTCATGGCTTCTTCGGTGTAACCAATCAGTCTCTGCTGTGGTCTTTCTCTTTGCCTACTCTCTTCCAATTTGCTAAAAAAATTTCCAGTGAGCCATATCATCTCATAATGATAGCCTCAGTTTAATCATTTGGCTTCTAGAGAGAGTTGAGGCTTGATTTACTTTAGGAACTATTTATTTGTCTTTTAGGCAGTCCTTGGTTTCTGTAGAATTCTCCTGCAGTACCACATTTCAAAATGATTCTCTTTGTGTCGCCTTTCTTCACACAGGGAAATAAAAAATACTATGGAATGGTTGATTCTGACTTTGATATTTAATTATATATCTTCTCACTGGAAGATTTTGTCAAGTTTTCAAGTCTTGGCCTTCTTCTGATTTTTTGATTAGAATTCCATTGTGATTAGTGACTGAGTCAAGGTATGCAAAATCTTTAACTATTTCACCCACTTTAAAGCTATGTAAATATATTGTAGTTCTCTTAGGATTCAGCTGTAGTCTTGATTTGCACTTTCTACATCATCAGTAGTTCTTCCAGGTGTTTTCTGGCTACAGAGAGACTAGCATTTTAAACACATTTTTAAAACTCTGAACTCAAAATCAAATTCAAATATTCAGTAGATTCTCTTCTGGAATTTGGATGACACAAAAGAATGCTTTTCATGGATTAGGCACTTCTCTGGCTTCTTTAAATAATAAATGGTGTCAGAATACCAGATGGATGAGGAAAGTATGAATTAAAATAAATCATTGTGCATGGCCAAAATTGGCTCAGATCCAAATATAGGAACCCCTATATTCACCCACTGTCTTAATAGTTGCTATTTACAGGGAGAGAAAGGATGGATGATTTAAAATGTGGCCATTCTGTTCAAACCTGGATTCAGTCGATTTAACATCAGCAAAGCAAAATATCCTTTAGCATGATCATGTAAGGGCATCACTGTCCTTTGCATCACTGTATTTTTCATCCTCTGTTAAGAATCTCAATAAATATCTCAGCAAATAATACACATTCATCATTTGAATTGGCTGTGAGCTATCTAATCCCTTGTTTACAACAAGGCACCTAGCACCTCTGAAACTGCACAGATTGTAAGTGATGCACAATGTGTCTGTCCATTATATAAGGAGCAAAGCTGTCCACAATTAATACAAGCACTGCATGGCCTCGTGAGCTACATCTGTGCACTCTCTCTTTCCCTTTCAGGCTTCTACTTCTCAGCCACAATTACAGCTTCCTTATATAATGAAGTGAAATAATGTTACATCTCTGACAACATTTGCACCAGAGTTCATTCATGTAAGATTCTTTATAGGATTCAGCGACTCACATGTTTGGCTTTTTCATTATGTTCTCAACTCACTGTATTCTGTGACTAACTCGATGTGTGCATCAATGTTTCTCTGAATGAGAGGTGGTGTGATCAATTACATTGAGTTCGGAGTAAGAAAACTGCCTGGACTGAGTGTCTTCATCCTAGCAGTGCATGGCACAGAAACATGCATCAAACTCACATCAAAATCAGTGGGAGTGGGAGAACTTTGTGTACAGAACCTGGTGCCCTGTGCTGTGTGTGTGTGTGTGTTTTCATAAATCTCTTCCTTGAAATGGCACCTCCATTTCCAAATGTAATAAAACTCATACTACCTGGGTACATGTGAGCATTTAAAGATTTAACTAGCATTATTGTTGTAACCCCATAATATTTGAATTAAGAAACAATTTCTGGTTGTGCCATTTATTTCAAGAATAGTTGTGGGCTTTTTTTTACATTACGTTGTTTCCCTTCCAGAGTAAATTATAACTCACTTTTAACTACTCTTGAAAAGTGCCCTGTTTTTGTTTTGTTTTTTTAGATATCTCCGGTTAAACTGCAATCTTTTATCCATTATTAACAAATGCAATAGAATCACTATATCCCACCAGTTCTTTATGAGCTCTGGAGCTTTATGAATTTTTTAAAAGAAGCAAGAATTTTCAGGGGACCACAAAGCGTTTTAAGACAGTAAAGTTTGAGTTTCCATATATACAAGAGGAACTGATCTCAGGAAGTGAATTCACAGAACCAGGCCACTTGCCTTAGGTATCTGCATATATCATGCCATGGCTGTGGAGCAATGGGCACTAGGAGGTACATATATCCATAATTTCTAAGAGTTCAAGCGGGATCTATATGTTCGTTTATCTGTGTGTATATATATATATCATATGTGCATGCGTTTGTCACTGTCTATGTCTGGTTTACTTTTCCATCCACTTAATTCAGAAGGGCTTATAAAACAGCACTGATTTGTAGATCTTTTACTTCTTTGCCAAAAAAAAAAAAAAAAATTCAAAATGTAAAGCAGGCAAGTGGGACATAATTAAAAATAAATGAGACTTTTTCCTCTAACAAAAACAGCACAGTGTCTGCCTGGGGATTAACAAAGAGATGTCAAGGAGATTTTTGGTGCTTAGGATTAGTACTGATTTGAAGAAAAAGCTCTGATGTCACAGATGGAACTATCTCTGAATGTATCATTATGCACCAACGTGTAAATAATCTACAAATGAAAATATATCCACTTCCTTTTCTTTAATTTCCTCTCCAATAAGCTTCTACTAGAGATGAGAGCAATATTTTTCTTCTACTGAGCTGTTCAGGCTGGAGAAAGGTTTAGTTTCCAATTAACCTGCTGAGTTCACTATTACACCAATAACATTCAGGGAAATTGTTTTGCAGTTGTGAAATAGGTGAGATTATAGCATAGTAACATTACCAGTTTATAGAATATGCAATAAACTCCACAACTTTCAGAAACAAAAGCCAAACTTCTAATAGCTCTGCTATTGCAAAGTTTAGGTCCCTATAAACTCTCCAAAATAACCTGTAAAAATCTTTCTATATCAGGGTTGGAGTCATGTGACCTTCCAGATTTTGTTGGACTACAAGTCTCAGCTACCATGTACATCATAGTGGATGGTGAAGAATGTGTTGAAATCCAAGAACATTTGGACAGCCATATGATTCTGACCCAGTCCTAATGCTTTTGATATATTGGGCAAAACTATCAGTTCAACTGCATTGGCCTAAAACTAGGCGAGATGAGGTGGCAATCTCAGTTACTAGATCCTGAGATGCAGGGACCTGTAGGGGAGTTGCAAAGAAGAAAGCTATACTTTATCTCAGGATCTGAACTTGGATTTCCAGATCAATCTGGGAAATAATCCACTCTGAAACTCTGGAAAGCTACTGTGATTCTATGCATAGACAACACTGAGATTCAACAGTCTTTCTCAGTATAAGGCAATTGCTTAGCTTCCAAAATCAGGAAGCTTGTTCAAGTTGCTATGGTATTCACTTACCTATTGTTGTTTATGTGTGCCTTCAAGTCATTTCAAACTTATGGTGACCCTAAGGCCACCCCAACACAGCTGTTTCTGACTGAGAGTATGTGACATGCATAAGATCACCCATTTGGTTTCCATGGCCAAGAGGAGAATTGAACTTGGTTTCCAGCGTCATAGTACGACACTCAAACCACTACACTATGCTGTCTTATTTGCTTATACGCCCATGTATTACAAAGTTCAGGGACACTGGGATTGAAAGGGAGAAGCAAGTCAAATACTGAGCTGACAAAGCACAAGCTGCAGGTGCAAGGTCCCTGCTGTATTGTGTCCCTATTTATATGACAATATGACTCCCCAACTTGCATTGGTAGAACGATACTCCTCTGGAATTCTTTAAACTTGTACTGTGTAAGGGAGCAAATCTTTTCTCTCAGCCCCCTAGTCCTAGCTACTTTTCTAGGAAAATTTACAGGTTTTCATGGATGGTTCATTCATTTTAACATGAAATTTCCCTAGCTGTGTTGATGTTTAATGTCATTCTGTCTGAGGCAGTGGTTCTCAACCTGTGGGTCTCCAGATGTTTGTGGACTTCAGCTCCCAGAAGCCCCAGCCACTATGGTCAATGCTCAGGGCTTCTAGGAGCTGAAGTCCACAAACATCTGGGGACCCACAGGTTGAGAACCACTGGTCTGAGGGATACTACTGGATTCTGCAAATGGGAGAAGAGGCAGAGAATGAGAGACAACTTTTCTGAGGAAAAGTATATATGGTAAATACATGTAAAAGTACTATCGTAAAACCAACAATTACTCTACATATAATTGCTCAAAATGTAAGTGATAGACCTTTGTTTCATTTCAGCACTACACACCAACAGAAAAAGCATCCTCAGTGAACATCCAGTGAGAAAGTCTTCTACGTACATCAATTATTTTCCATGAATTCACATTCACTGGTGTTTCTCCATACAGATTATGGCATGAGTTCAGTTGTGCTGGAACTGCACTATACTGGCTTGGCTGTTTTGGCATTGTTTTGGAAGTGAGAATAGGTTTCCTTCCTCTGTGGTGAAGATTTTAATGTCCTCACCATTGCTGTAACTGTGCAGAGATACAAAATTTTCATACAATTCCCTCCACCATCTTCTGTCTCCTTTGGTTCAATTCTGCATCTACACGTCAAATTAACACTCTTGGATCTGAATGTGCAAATTAAACTCAGTCTATCTGGATCACAAAGTATTTCCCTTGTGATCTTACTAATGAAGATGTAATGCAATCCTCTGTCACTCAGTGGTGGAATTTCATATCTGCTGTTCATGTCAGTGAAAAGCACTTCTGCTTTTCATATAGATTTACCTACTGGTATCCAGAGTGTCCTGATGTGCAGAGTATGGAAGACCTCCTTGACTGATTGTATTTTTTAACTCCCTGGTAAAATGCAGTGTCAATTCATATTTACTAAAGGCCGTTGAAGAAGATAACGCCATTGAGTGTACATGAGAGAAAGATACATCTGGCTAGCTCACAAACCACTGTCAGTTTTTGACAGACATGATCCTTCGAATGAGTGCCACCAGAAAGCGAAGGGAGTCATGTATAAGGCTGATGGCAAAGACACAAACTGCACAAGCAGGTTAACACTGAGAATTTTGCTTCGTCAACTCTCTTTCAAGTCTCCCTAGATTGCCTGAGGTAGGATAAAAGCCCACTGAACATTCCCCTAAAAGCTTTCCATTCCCAGAGAGAAGGGAAATGCAAGGTTGCTGCACATTTAATCTTTGATGTTTGTATTTCCAGCTATTTTCAAAGTCAAGGGGCAGGATTACATAATAAAACTAGAAATGTTCCTTCTCATTCAGGGAGCTGCTCTATGGAGAAGCTACGGATCTCAACAGAGTCATTCTGCCTGAACCCACATCAGGAGAAATGCATATACAAGGAAGTGCCATTACAAGATGCACCAGCATCAAGCTGGTATGAAGGTCTCACAAGCAAAAGGCCAGAGGGATTCTGGGTGTCAGGCAAGATGAAAAGCTGTTTTATAGCTCAAGTTCCTCTAATCTCCCCCCTCCACACACACACAATCTCAATTCCATGTATTTTTGACTTCCATCTTTTAAATATTTCAGAAGACAGCATCACCATTTTTACTGGAACATTTTGTTTGAAATCCCTCTAGGAAAGAAATCTGAGCAAGTAAGCAACAAGAAAAACTTATCTTGATACAAGATTCTGGAGGGCAAAACAAAAGCCGTGCAGATCAAAAGCAGCTTTCTTGGAAGCTCCCTGTGATCAGTCAGGCTAATGGCAAGCATTTCGTGGCACCACAGTTTTAAGAGGAGCTGAATGCGGCTATGTGCATAAAAGATTCAGAAAGGGAGGAGGAATATTGTGGTAGTGTGACTTTTGAAATGAAGGTGAGTCCACACATTTCCCTTAAATCAGTATTAAGGCCAACACTCAGTTCCCCATGCTAACAGTTCCTAACAGGGGAGTGGATACAAATTCACTAAGAGGAAGTCTTCCTAAACTGAGGAAATTCCCCCTTATAATTTCCTGAAAGTATTTAAAGATGCTTAATGTTGATGGATGATGGACAGAAAGAAGTGGACCAGCCTGTTGTCAATGGTAATGTGGCATGACCTCTCTTATTCCATGTGCAGAATCCAACTGGATTGTCAGTAGAAACTTAATTTAAGACTGACAAGGGCAAATATCACCCTCCACTGCACCTGAGGGTAGCAGGCTAGCTTAAGACATGCAAGTCATGCTAACACTTGGGACCTGGGACCTGGGACCCAGGAGTGGGGAGACTGGGGCACCACCACCCACACCACAGCATTTACTGCCTGAAGCCTCACTCTACCTGACTGTATAAGCAATCTAGCATTAAATGTTGCCTGTTATTCTAATAAATTATTTATATAGTGCCATCAGCATACAACAATTTATGTGAACAGTTTACAATTGTTATGTTGCATAAACATGTAGCTGTTGTGCAGAATTCCAGTTATCTAGAACTTGATATTGGGACAACAGAGTGATATTATGCCACTAGACTGAGATCTGAAGAGAAGACACCACTGCTTTGGAGCGCTAAAGATAAGGAAGGTTGACTATTTCATCATAACAATGATCAGATTTTCACAATTACATTCATGTATTCCACATTTCATGAATTCTGATTGAGTTAGAAAAAATCCAAAATTAATTCTGGAAATGGAGTATGCACAGTTTATCCTCCTATGCACAATGATTACAAGTTTCAGCTTTCATGGGATTATACCTTAGACTGCACAATGGTTCTTTTTGTGTGGTGTTTAACCGATGCTTACATACAAGCTGTACAAGCATATATTCACAAAAAACATATGAGGGATGGGAAGTATTATCCCTGCTATCATTCTCCTCATGTGCAGAGCAACCGTCTGAACAGAAGCATCTCTTACACACTGAGGTACTCCACATGACTGGGAACCTTAAGTTTTCACATGAAGAGATAAACGAGGAGGGGCAGGGCTCAAGATTTCCCTCTCCTCAAGTGTTCACTATGAACACCTCAGGATGTATGTAGGAGTTTGGATGTTTTCCCAATAAAACAAATGTAAATTGGTTAAGCACGAGAAAGAATCCTGACTGCAGTCACATATATGATCATATCAACACTTCATTTTTGCAGTGTTTCATCCATAGTCTCATACACTTCAGAAAGAAGGAAGACAAAAAAATAAGCAGGAAAGAAAGAAAGTTTCAATGAAGTGTGCAACAGAGCATTCCAATATCATGTTAATTTAGAAGTTCCATTGAATGCAGTGGTGCTTATTCCCAGGTCAGTGTGTATAGATAGCATCAGAACCTTAACAAACTAATTCCATTTCAGGAACAAGACTAGCTAAGTGAAAATTCCAAAATCCTGTCTTAAATCTCTGGTTAATAAATGGGACAAAAGCATTCATGGCCTATTCTAAACCATAGAAACAGATTTTCCAAGCACAGGAGCCTTCTTAGCAGTAGGGCTCTTTCACTAAAAAACTGCCAGAGAAACACTTTCGTGAGTGGGTGCGGGGAAGTTGGAAGAGGAAAAATCACCAGTCTTTATGCCCACAGAATACCCAAAAGCCAGCAGATTCTCCATTAAAAAAAAAAATCCTGAAAATATGGCAGATTGCTTTGTTGCACTCCCTATGACTGCCCAGCCCCCATGCTAGACCCAAAATCAGTGAAAGGACATTGGCATGATCCATAGGAAACATGGGGACAAAAATTGGCCTCTGTCCCAGTGCAGTTATTCACCCCATTGTATTGTCATCACATTAAACTTGCTAATCCTTTTAAAGTATGGAGTGGGGGAATGTGACCACATTACAAGGGACATTACAAGGGAGCAAAACTCAGTGGCAGGGCACAAGCTCTTCAGGCTGAAAGCTCCAAGTTCAGTCTTTGGTGTATCCTGTTAAAAGGACAGGTGATAAACGATGGGAAAGAGACCCAGTCACCGAAGGCAGCACTGAGCAAGATGGACCAGAGCTCCAGTGGCCATACTGCCTGGAGGATTATCAGAATTCTCGTCAAATAACCTAGGTTTTCCAAGTGCTGTTCCCCCTAGTGTAAGTCAGCTTGCTACTTTTTAGGCAACATAAGTACTACTATTTTTGTTTGTGTCAAACATGTAAGTGTATTATTAATGCTTAAAACCCTTCAAGGACTTTATAACACTAGTTTATAGCTGCCACTCTAATCACTTTGCATCCTGCTTGGTAAAGAAAACCTCATCTAATGGTTGACATCCAATATAGATGTTTTAAACAGATTCAAATATGAAGGGAAAAAAAGCTTTTTTAGGAGTACTTAAAAGATCAGGCTATATGCCACAAATAATTCATTTAACCAAAGTAAAGAAAAGATTATTTTTTAAATGCAAGACGAGAACAGAACAGGAAAAAATCCTATTGCCAGAAGTGTCTGCTGCATGGTAAATTATTTGTAAGGCACTGAGATTAAAGGGTTATAAAAGCAAAGCGAGTTCTTATGTGGAATTTCACAACATATCTTCTAATAATGGACAGAAACAGCATGTACCGGGTATACCACCAACAGAGTGGAACAGCAGGCAAGATAAAACACTGGAATAGAGTCACTCTACCACTTGCACACAGTGGATGAATTTCTGTTTAAATTAATAGTTCTTTGTGGTTCATAGAAAATTTTTTAAAATGAAAGTTTTATTTAAGCGTTATTAATTTAGAGTCACTGGCAAATCTGCGTCTCTCAAGATCTTAAATTCACTTGACAAAAGAGGTTCACAGCAGCCTGCACATGAATATAACTGATCACAATGTTGCGTGAGGGGCATCTCAATCCACAACCTAGTTATATTAAGGTATATATGATTCCAGTCATTTCACGTCCCCCACTTCCAAGCTGCATCCCACATAAACCATATTGATCTATCAAGACTGAATCCTATTTCACTGCTTCTCATTCACCCCCGCTCTCAATTAAAGTTCCTTTCTATGATTGGGGCAAGGGGAGGGAGAGCCTCTGCATATTAGCTAAGTAGGTTACCAAAGTGCTGTATAACAACATGAAGTTGAGAAGCCAGCAACTTCAGCTGCATTGTGAAGGGATTTAATTGGGCAAGAACAGCCTTGGAGGCATCTGTGTTTATTATTGAGGACATATATATGCCAGAAGCCAAAGTCATTTTTTTTTCCCCTTCATTTCAGCAGCGTCTCTTCAACCTGAATTGCTTAGTAACATTCCAGCTGACTTTTTTTGTGTGTGTTGTGAATCAAAATGTGACTTTTTGGCAACAACCAAAGGCCTGTTTAGTTATTCAAAGTGTATTTTATGAATGCACATAAGAAAGAGGAAGCAGGCTCCACCTAAGATGCTCATTCAAACATTTGAATGTTCTCTTTATGTGTCTAGCTGTTGAGAGAGAAGCAGTGTTCAGGGTCTCATAATGAATAGACAGAGTCAGGGTCACAAGAGAGCCACCATGGTCTCAAAGTTGGCATGTTGGACTATGACTCCAAGACACCAGGCTTTATATGTGTTGGATGACCTTGGGCAAGTCATATGCCCCTTTCACATGGCATTTTCGATGCGAAAGGGCCCCTTGAGCATCATGCAAATGTGAGGAGCGGTCCACACAACACACTCACATTTGTGTGACACTCCAGGGCCTGACATGGACCGCACACACATTTTTTCATTTTCGGCTTGAAGCCAAAAACGCTGCGCAGTTGTGCATCGCTCCGGGGCCCTGTGCGCACTTACCTGGCGTGAGGAGCCTTGGGAGCTGGGCTGGTCAGGTTTCCTGTCTCAGTGCAGCCTGGGAAGGTCCCAGCCTGGGAAGGTCCCAGGCTGCACTTTGAAAGGAAGAGGTGGGGCTCTCACACGAGCAGGAAGCTCATGCGAAGCCAAAGAAGCAGGGAAGTGAGAGCCTCTCTCCGGAGGCTACTTGCGTGAGCACCACACCCCAGCACCGAAAATGGGTGAGTTGTGGAAAGGGTCATACTCTCTCAGACTTAAAGGAAAGCCATGATAAACCACCTCTGAATAAATCTGGCCAATGATAGGTTTGCCTTGGGGTTGCCAGAAGTCAGAAACAACGTGAGGAAACACAGAAAAAGAAAGAATGTGTTTTGTTTGAATGGAATTTTAGTGTTTTTAGGAGTGATACTACAGGGAGGAAAATTAAGGAATTGCCCCAAGAAAAATTTTTGCTCTTTCACAATGAAATTTTCCTTCAGTCCTGAAATTTCTAGCATTGTAGTAACATCAGTTGAACATTTAGAAAAAAAAGTTTAGGTAGTTGAAGAAATCGGGCAGGCAAAGGGACCTAGACATTGCAAGCACATACAATGTAAGGCCATTTCTGCACTACGCCATTACAGTGCTATTATTCCACTTTCAACATCCTGTGGAATCCTGGGGTTTGCAGTTTAGGAAGGAGCATTTAGAATTCACAGCTAGAGAGCCCTTTGGCCTCAGTAAACTACAAAACCCAGAATTTCATGTGTTGAAAGTAGAATAAGAGCACCATAACAGTGTAGCGTGGAAGTAGCCTAAGAGTTATAAGTCAGAATGATTCTCAGTGTTTCAGTCTCTGCAAAGCTAGAAAGTTGGGGACTGAGGTAACAATTTGTTGGGAGGGGCAGAATGCTTATTTGGGGAAGCAATATCCTTATTTTGCCCACTCCCCACAGCTACACCCCTGTCAGGACTCATAGCCCCTGCCATGGAAAATGAGCTAGGTCTGCTGGATGTATATTTAACCATTCTAGAAGTAGATCCTGTATATCTGTAGTAAGCTTGGCTGAAATTGCTATGAAGTACGAAGAGTTAATTGACGATTGCAACAATGTATCTGTGCTGGGGTTTGCCTGGATTGGTTAGAAAGTATCAATTGCTATTTGCTTTATTTCCTATAATTACAATGTATCCAGTATAAGTAGGGGGAAGAAGAGATGGAGCAAAAATGAAGGTGTAGGTTGAAGAGGGTATATGTTTTGAGAACCTGGTGTCTGCAAAATAAGGAACAGGAAATATGTGCCCAAGTCAAACTGGTCAAGGATGAAGAGAAGTGGGAAACAGCTCCAGGTCTGGGAATTGTATGGGAAGTGTTGTGAACACATGGATTTATGGCCCTCACCAATCATGGCTTTGTGAACTTAAATTTTAGAATGGTTACATATAAAAAGGTGTAAGCGCCATGTATGCCTTAGTCTCAGCAGCTTCAGTAGAAGTGTGCTGTGTTGCTCATATCTTTACAAATATAGCTACTGCCTATCTCAGAATGACATTTTAGAGTGTGGGTTATCCAGTACATGACAACCCCGATTTCAGTGAAGAAGATAGAGAAAGCTGCTCCTTCAAAGATATTGCAATGTTTCAACCAAAAAAGCAGAGAGGAAAGGAAAAACATGCACCACATCCCACTTCTTCAGATACATGGAGAAGTGAAGCCTTGTAGACAACATTTATACACACTGGGGGCGTGGGTGTGAAAGGTAACAGAAGTGCAAAATGTGGCAGCATAGTGATGGAGTGCTAAGTACATATCTAATACTGGCTGCTAAGAGTTGTCAAAAGCACAGAGGTGAGTGATGGCTTCACTCAAGCATAGAGGAGCAGATAAACACATGAATGGTAAAGAAAAGTCCTTGTCCTAGCCAAGTAAAAGTAGAGTAATAAACTATAAATATATACAAGCAGGAGAAAAAAGTCCAAGCATTGTTCATAAAATATGCTACAGTGGTGATAGAGATACAGCATAAGCATCTCCTAAACTGATATGGCCTCAATTATCTTTGAGGTAAGAAAAACGTTTGGAAAATATTCATTGAACTCTTTGCCCACATCCTTGAAAATAGATTTAACTCAATGGAAATTGATTCTTCATGGTCTCTTTGTGGTTACAAGATTCATGCTGCAGTATTATAAAGACAAATGATCACCTGCTATTGTTCAGTGAATGGAGGAACCTCCGAATATTTTCAGTATTTGAATGTATTTTATATAGACATCAACTTCCAAATAGGATGCATATTTGGATTTCAATGAAAAAAACGTCTTTGAGTCAATATAAAGTGGCATTTATTTTGCAAAAAAGACACATATCTGTAACTTATGCCTAGTTATTGCAATTCACTTATCTGGAAATAAGCCCCACAGACTTATTTCTGTTGAACTTATTTTTGAGTAGACATGCACACATTTCTACTGTTGTTGTAGCTGAATAGTATGGAGTTTGTTTTATCAACTGGAATAGGTTATATAATCTGATTGAACCAAAGATCCCCCCTCCCCCGCATCACAATCTATTTGCATTACATTTCTCTCCTCTTGCAAATTTTAGTAATGAAATTGCTATATTTCTGTTTGGTAAGACTCTGACAATTTAATGAAATACAATCATTAGATTTAGTGTTGTGATTTCCATACAAACAGGAGGATCTTCTAAGAGACTGTAATTTTCACAATGTGCTATTGGTAGAATGTGTTGCAAAGTGTCATTAATATTTACTGCAAGAGATTCTTAATTAAACCAGGAAGACAGAAGCTAGACAGCCTATATACTGCCAGGTCTGTTGGTCTTAATACATCACCAGTTTGCAAATTTTGCTTTTAGAAAACCCCTCAAAGACCAGAACAGAAATGTTCTTATCCCTATGTTTTGCTATAGGTCAAATAACCTTTTTGTTTAAAGAACAAAATATTTTTGAACTCTTAAACTATCTCATCCTTTTTCTTTCCATTCATGGAGTTATTTTCTTTAATACAGAAAACTGCATTACCTTGGGGTAAGGGAAGGCTCTTAGGAAGGCAAGGGTAGCCTCCTTCTACAATTGACCTTGAAAATGTTCATATTAGAAGGAAAATATGATAGATACAACACAAAATATGATAGTTTCATTATTTTGATCACGTATCTTATTCATTGTTAAATTCTCAGCATATGAGAACATTTTGTGGCAACTAAACTCTTAACAGTTTATGGACTCTGACATTATACTACAGTGTATAAATTTCTGCATTTAGCTTCATTAAGAATGATATTGAGAGGTTCTGTATCAAAAGATAACAGAAGTGCTCATTGTCATCATCATCATCACCCACCAACATAAACCTCAAATTTTTATTGCTTATGAAAATGACATCTGTTGTACTAACTTGAAATGTGCTATTAATGATTTATTTGGAGAAGTCTGTAACTGTGCCAAATTTCAGTTCAAAGCAATAAAAATTGATGGCTACAGAAAGTTAAAATATAGCTGAAAAGTGAGACTTTTACCCATTTTCTTGTATGTTTCCCTGGATAAAACTTTGAAATACTTTATTCAGATTTTTTGCAGAAGGCAATACGTTATTAGGCTGGTGAGATTCTGAGCAATAGTTCAAAAGTTATTAAAGATGTTTGCGCCTTTAAAACATGACAGCAACTGTTGACAAAGTTTTCATACACATGCTAATTTTCAATATAAGCTAGAACACTGCCAGTACCCCAGAAAATTTTCACAGGCATTTTATATTGTAGAAAGAATCAAATAGATTCTAGCTAGAATCCTGTAGATGTCATAACACTGGGATACTACTTAAAAACTTTAACAGTCCTCTATATTGCTCCTATGGCTTCCTTTCTTATTATATCCTTCTCAGCTAATATTTTTGACTTTCAGGAGTTTATATTGAGTTTTGACAGTTTGACAGTGGCACTTTGGCCAGGTAGATATATTTATATTAAAAAGCTATCCACAACTAGTTACAGCTATCACTTCAGATTTGCTGGGGTGAGGGGCACAGAAACCCCACAAAAGTGGAAAAACCTCAAATAACTCTAGGCCCCCTCAAACTATATTTTACACATGAAAAAGCATGATTCGTGCATTCAATTCACCATGGATGCCTTCAAGATGTTGAGGTTGCTTTGCAAGGCAGAAGTAGGTGACTGGTGGGGCTTGCTGCTGCCTTCACAGCTGTCCTACACCACTTTCAGTAGGGGCTTACAAGCCTCATTCAGAGCCTCCTAGTCTTGCAAGGCTTGCAGTCCCTATTAAAACTGGCACATGGCAGCAACAGAGGTGGCAGCAAATAATCTGTGAATAATCAAATCCACAAAAGGGAAATCTGCAAATGTGGAGGGCCGACTGCACCTATATTTATAAGGACTTATAATTATAATGGCTTGGATAGAATCAGTAACTTTTTCCAGAGAGCAAAATTTTGTGCAAGCTCTAATAAAATACTGTAGGTCTTATTTTGCTGTAGATTAGAAGCAATACTCTCATGAACAATAGCTTGGATTTTAAAAAGTGATCCATTTATGCAAAGATTCAAAAATTCCTTACTTCTGCAGTTCAGGAAGCTTGAATAACACAGTAATAAAAAGGTTAAAAAGGTCAGCTGGTTCTTCCCACTTTTCCAGTTGAACAAATGCCCTCTGAAGGACAGAGAACTCTAAAAGAGCCCATGTGCTCTCTATTATGTGTGAATAGCTACACACACATATAGTGCTACTTTTCCAATTGCAACAGATTTTGCTTCCAGTTTCCTGATTCTGTGGGGCTTGGAGAGAAAGAAACTGGAGAGCACGTAATAAAATCCACAGGAAACAAGGGGAGACACATCAGTGTGCTCAATGAATGGCCTTCTTCAGGAGTAATATTAATACTAACAGCAGAAATTTCTGGAGTTGAGAAGCTCATTCCATTTGCTGTACAGAAAGGAAACCTGACTTTCTGTGGCTTGAGCCAACATAAAATAACTTTTACTACAATGCTAATCTGGAAGGTTTGGGTATCACTGAATATTTTATGTACAGAAACTGTTTTCCAAAAGGAAGGAAAGAATTACAGATATGGGTCAGAGCATGTTATTACTGCTGAACCTTTCAAGCCTTACAATACAATCTATAATTTACACAGAAGTAAATCCTACTCTATTCAACAAGACATATTCCCAGATTAGCATGCATAGGAATGCAGCTTCAGATTTCAGTCTTATGCTCCCTTATCCAGAAGTAATCCCTGTTCGAAGGTTCAAAGTGGAGGTTACATCTGAGCAAATATGCCAATGGTGGTACAGTGAAAACAGATTAAAACATTTTTGACACTAATCAGCATTTGTGAGGAAAACATAAGCTAATGTCATCCACTCCTGATTAGCACTAGAAAATATAAAGAAAGTGAAAGAAAAAAAAACAACGCACCATTTGCAAGTATTTTTACTTTGAAAACAGCCCCACTGTGTTCACTGGGGCCGGCTTCTTGCCCATGTGTTTAAGTGGTTTCAGTCTTACTAAACACACTGCTAGGATGCAAGTTCCAGTGAATAAACTGAGCCATCCATCTCAGTAAACCTGTATAAGATCTCCTTGCTAGATTACCAATGTAATGTAATGTAATGTAATTAGATCTGACACAACTTGCAGTTAAAAACCCACTCAGTTTAGGAAAAGGAAAGGGAACGAGTGGAGAAGCCGTGGCTGGCCCCTTCCCTGAGTGGCATGTGTTCAGCAGAGGGTCTGAACAGTTCAGTTCATGAGTAGAAAGTCTGGACACTTCTATGTTGATACATGTGAAGATTTTGCCCAGACCTTTCAATGATCACACAGAGGTCAGGCACAGTGTTTGCCACTACAATCCAGTTCTTTGATTCCACATGTTCAAAATGCATTGTCTGAAACAAAGCATAAGCAAAATAAAAGGGTTGGGAAATCTGTCAGTTTCACTTTCTCCTGAATTATCTCTCGTTCTACACACACACACACACGCACACACAGCCTCGGGTTTTTCCCAGTTCAAGTACAAAGAATTTGCAGATTGTGGTGCATTCTTCAAAAAGGAATTGGAATAAAACCCTTCTCCGTCTACATCAGACAAAATCCATAGGTAACCCTCACTGCCAGCATGGAGGGGGCCATGCCATTCATGCCTCCATGCTATACCAGTCTTAAAATGAGGATCATCTCTTTCAAAAATAAATAAATATTTTTTAAAGGAGATGGCAGTTCTAAAAGGTTAATGCTTTTAACCTTTTAAAGTTCTTTTACCTTACAGTCCATTTAAATTATTTTTAAATTATAAAAAGTAAAAATTATTTAAATTATTTTTCAATTATTTTCAATTATATTCTTCTGTTTGCACTGACTTTATTTGTACTCTACCCTAAGATTTTGCGATAAAATAATAATACTTTAAGAAACATTAAAAGAATAAATCATTTTGTGTGGACTTGTTTGAATACAGACATTCAAATCCAGACTTTTAAAGAGTTAAATCCTCAAAGGTTAGGTTGCATGCATAGATCTATTTCTATTTCTCTCACATTCTTTAAAAAAAAGTTTTGCCAAATTCTAAATATGAAGGAAATTTGAAGATTTGGATTAATTCATATCAAACTGAAATTAAATTCCTACTCGTCCCCCTCCCCCGAAAAGAAGGAAGAATCTATTTAGCACAGCAAGCTGAGTTTCCGAAAGAAAAGAAGGGTACCTAGTTCCAGATAAATTATTATTTCAAGGCCACACTCCAATTGTCTGATATCTGTTCCACCTTTAACTTCCTGTGTAGCTTGGATAATAAGTCCCTTTGCGTTTCTGCCTCCTAGGTGACAATAGTTCCCCAACTTCCATCACTCTGTGAAGTCAGCCACATTTAGAACATTTATAGTTCTTCAGTATGTCAGCAAAACGCAAGAAGACAACGATTCATTTTGTGTAACAAGTGCAGTGGGCTGCACCATGTAGTTAGAATAACTGCTCCCATACAGGACTATTTCTATAATCCAAGGAAGACAGCTCTGTACTTCTGCATCGCTCTGAATAAGCAGAGGCCTTTTTCGGTAATTGAGAGGCAATTTCCATGGGAGAGTGATCCATTCAGTTGAGAGGCTTCAACATGCTCCATCTTCTCATTTTTCTCTACCAGGACACCTGTAGCTTTTGCATGCAAGCAAGAGTAATTTACTCCACAACAGGATCAAATCCTTGATTCCCTCCCCAACACTGCTAATGTCTCACTTTTTATTAACAAAGCATCAGTTCATTCATCCTTTTGGATATATGTTATCACAATTACAAATGGAAGCAATCTGCCCATTTCTGTCTTCTTTCCCCTGTAATGGTCTAAAATGTGCTGGACTGTTATTCGATGTTGATTTTTTAAAATGAGTTTATGCTTTTTACTGGGTTTAATTTCATGATGGTTTAATTGCTTTTTAACCTCTGTATGTTGTGAATTGTGTATGGTGTTTGTTTTAGTTATCATAAGCTGCCTTGAGTCTCAAACTGGGAAAAAGGCAAGATATTCATAATAACAGTACAACAATAATGTACTGCACTTCTCCTTCCCAACTTTTTTATTCCAATATGGTAGCTAGGACCACCTTAATGTTGCATTTTCATAACAATTGTCCACAGAAAACATAGATGAATAACAGCACCCTTTCAATTTCAAAGCCCCCAAACTGTAATGCCTACTCTTACACAAAAGGCCTTGCATTCATTTGAAACTAAGAAAGCACAACTGCAGATATCATCAGGAAAGGCACAACTGCAGATATTACTCAAGGAAATGTTTTGAAAAGTTATTGCAGCTTTGCTTAAAAAAAAATCCAATTCTGTCAAATAGCAGAAAAGTGATAACTATTTGTTGATTTCCAATATTAGTGAATGCAAAGCATTTGGATTTCTGAATCAGTATTTAAAGTCAAGCCCCAAACTGAGATGAGTGGCCCTGAAATCCATCCTGAAACTATTGCTTCCTGAATTCTGACTCCAAAGTGAATCATCAAGTTAGTTCCAAGCCCTAGTACTGCTGCAGTCCTATATTTATTTACCCTAGGACGTAGTGGAAATTGTATGACCCTCGAGGTATTGTTGATCTACATTGTCCAGCATTTCTCACCACTGGCTAGAGACTGCACATTTCCATCTACTGACTAGGAATCAACTCAGTAAGACTAACCTCTGAGAACACATGAACATAACTGGATAGGGAGGGCACATTTTGACTTTACAGACAATGCAGTTATGTCCACCACCCTGATCTGAATAGTTTACTCAGATTTACATTTTGAAGTAACATTCTCTATGTACACTTGCATCGATCCATCATGGACAAAAAACCTACAGTGCACCTACCAATGAAAGAATCCACTTTTGTTTCAACAGTATTCAACAAAACTCTACTTTATACATGTAAACCAGGAGATACTGTAGTCTACTTTTAAAATCAAGAAATGTTCATTTTGTTCTGCTAAAACTATTGGGAAGGATAACGATCATGTCTGCAGCATAATTAATCTGATCTGATCTAGAATCAAATGGAACAGTACAGTGCAGTAATTTGATAAATGCACTGACTGCTTGCAAGCACCTAAATGCCCCAAAGTATGCTTGTAGTGTTAGACTATGACCCTGAAGACCAGGTTTCGATTCCCTGCTTGACCATGGAAACCAACTGGGTGACCTTGGGTGCATCAGACACTATCAATCCCAAAAAAACCCTGTGATAGGCTTTCCTTAGGGTTGCCGTAAGTTGGAAACAACTTGAAGGCACACAACAACAGCAATAACAATAGCAACAGCAGCAGCAACAACAACATGCTTGTAAATAATGTGCTCACAGTAGCTTCACTGCAAAGAAAGAGTAATGTCAGCAGATAAAACTAGAAAAAAGTGGGGGAGTCCTACAGCTTTCCAGTTAATATGCTACTAGAAATAAAAATCTTCAAATGCTAATATTGAACAGAAACTATTGGAGTCACTTTATCTCACATTTTCTACCCCTAGCACATTAAAAAATTGTTCAAAACATTCAGCACTGTCAGAAAGAAGCTCCCAAATAAGGATGACTCTCCCTACGTTTAGCTACCTTGGATCTTCTGTTGGGAGAAACACAGGATATAAATCAGTCAAACAAACAGATAAATAAACACAGGACAACTCTATGAAAGTCTACTCATGATTAAGTCCCACTGTTTTACTCCTGGATAGGCAGCTGTAGGACTGCAGTCATGATTATGTGTTGCCCAGGGAATGAAGTTTATTTGGCAATTAAGAAATAAGACAAATATATTTTAAAAATATATTTAAAAAATAAAAATGAAAATTAAGCACGCTGAAAATTTTTTAGACTGTTCTATGAGGATTGTGAGTGGTTTTTATTTGTTACAACTTTTGTGAGAAAAAGTTTTTTTGTTTCGATCACTGCACATAGCAACCACACAAGGCTGTGATTAATAAAATCAGAAACACAAACTTGCTCAGTTGGAACTAGGACGGGCTATGTGGTCTTGGCAGCCAGAGTTGAAAAAGTTACTTTTTGGACTACAGCTTCTAGAATTCCCCAAGCCAGGATGACTGCTGACTTCAGTCTTACTCACCTGCTCTAGCCTAGGCAAGCTCAGTCTTATTTCCTCTTCAAGCAGTTCCTAAATACCCTAAAGGCACCAGGTCCCATTTGATCTCGGAAGTAAAGTTAGTGCTTGGATGGGAGACTGACAACACATACCAGGTGCTGTAGACTATGGTTCAGAGGAAGGAAATAGCAAAACCACCTCTGAATATTCCTTGCCTATGAAAACTCTAGGAAATTCATGGGAGTCAACATGGCATCTTGAAGGTGTATATTGTCACTGCAGTTCCTAGCCCAAGCTTGGGGACGTTAGATATCATTTTGATATCAATAATTCAGCTCTCTTCTACCATCCCTCTCCACGTGCTTGCAAGCCCCCAGACAAGCACGCAAACAGGCTCAGTCACTAATTGCTGGAATATTCCAAACAAATACAGGATGGCCATAAATAGCCAAACTGCTGCTTCAGGAGACCTCGAGGCAAGTACCCTCATTACGTATGCATGCCACGTACAAAGAACTCCCTGCCTTGAGCAGGCAGCTTGATTAGAAAAATCCTCACCTGTCAAACACTCTGTATTTGCATACTGCCTACTCTATTGTAAATTCAGACACAACTCAATCATGCTTTGTCTCCAACCTGAAACTCATTGTTTTCCCCAAGTACGAACTAGCCTACGGCCACATTTTCCCCTATAAGAACCCCTGACTTTGTGAGCTTCTTTGGATCGCTCCCGATTTCCATCTAGCCTTGCTGCTGCATCGCTTGGCAAGCCTTCCCCTCAGTCCCATGTACTGAGACTTCTTTTCTTCGATCTTCTGCTGCATACTACCCAGGCTTCAGGACAGTTGCAGTATTTTCCATACCAAAAACCTCCTCTCAAAATCCCTCTATCCAACTCCAACCTCTATTTCTTTAGTTATCTCTGTGAGTGTGTTGCATACACTGTTTGATTGTATTTTAATAAAACCCACAATTATTATTTCAATCCTGTGTGCTCCTTGACTTGGCCTGACCCCGTAGGTGCAGGGTAAAAGATCTCACTCCATTGCCCTGCCTCTCATTTTGCTAGCTTGTGCTCTTGGCTAATTTCCCCCAACTTGTGTAATTGAGAGCGCATTTAGGTGTCCCTACCGGGACCCCCAGGAAACAGGGTAACAATATACACACACAGAGCCAGGAAATGGGGAACATAAAGCACTCTAAATTGGAGTCAGCAACCCATTCTCTCAGTCTGCATAAATATGTTGATGCTGCCATTTCATTCAATATTAAGCGCACACGCACACACGCACACACACACAAACATCACATCACATCACAAATGAGACCACTAGAAATATTGGGGAAGCAAGACTGGAAAAAAAACTGAACTATAACATCATTTAGTTTTTCCATAATAACATGCTGAGCAAACCACAGCATGGCAATTCCAGGTGAAAAAGGCCTAATGGAGATGTTGCCTTCATTCGAGACTCCTAATGATCAGTTGGGGCTCATTAAGGGTCTATTGTTAATTTGGCTATATGCTTAAATGATGAGTTTATGTGCACAGGCAAATCAAAGAGCAGCAAAAAGTCCAAAACAGGAGAAAGTGAGGAAAGGATGATGCTTTACTGAGATTGCAGTCACTGTTATTTTTAGGGATTTATTAAGCAAATATATTTGTCTATCACAGCATGCAACCAATATGATGGTCTTTGCATTCCACTCTTTATCTCATGCAATATAGATCAGAACGTGTTGCAGTGATATAGGAATGTCAGTAGACCAAATACCAAGAGATGGCTCAGGCAAATTATTTAAGGCATATGCTACATGATCACAGAAAACAAGAAGGAAAAAAATGGCCATTGGTTGTTCAAGAGGGGATGTTTCATTGTTTTGTGGTGACTTATTCATTTGAGAGAGCCACAGCACTTCAATGTTATAAGAACATTCTCATCTGGCCTTCTTAGGAGAGCATTGGCAAGCTGCCTTGGCTGTGATTTTGATAAGGTGGTATTACAAATGCACATTAGGTAAGGAGAAGAAGTAGTCTCACCTTTCTACCCAAATGGCCAACAGACTGATATCACCTATCTCTAAGAAAATAACAAATTATAAAATATCTGTGTTAAAATCAAACTCATCCCCCACCACTGCTCCTGATGCTGATGCTACAGAAAGAAAGCTTATAAAATTGCTAGTTTCAACTAGAACAGAACCACAAAAGCAACTGGTGATGGTAAGTCAACACTATCTGATTTATTCAATTGGTCTAGTCTAGAGACTAATATACTCAGCTGGAGGTAACAGTTGAATTTAAGCCAGGAATGGGAACTGCACATCCTTTCAGCTGTTGTTGGACTGCAACTCCCATCAGCCCTGGCCAACATAATCCATGGTAAGCAATGTTGAGAACTGTAATCAATAATATCTTGGAAGCCACACAAGTCCCACCCTTGTTTTTGCTGCCTTGGGTCTCCTGTTAACAGGAAGGATATAAAACAAATAAATCAAGAAAACAGTGCCTATGAATTTCCTACTCAGTCATGGTTGATCTTGGGTACATCAGACACTCTAAGGCCCAGAGAAACCCACGATAATTTCACCTTAGGGTTGTCATAGGTCAGAAACAATTTGAGAGCACCTAACAATAATAAGCAACTATAGGACTGCAGCCTTGGTTGTGCATTGCCCAGAAAACCTAATTTATTTAATAATTACAAGACAGAACAAATACATTTTAAAAAATACAAATTGTTCATGAAAATCAAACACACTGAAGAAAGTTACAACACTGCATGTGGAGTTAGCAAATGGGAAGCAAAACAGCTATAAGATTTTGCACACACACACCCCCATACAACTGTTTAAGCTAATTTGTAAAGAAAGAAAAATGGGCTAGGAGCAGGCAGAATGCAGGAATAATTAGTTTCAAACAATTAGTTGCTTGTAATTAATTCTTTTTAAATAAGTAAGGCATAACAAGTCATATTATCATTCTAACATACAAATGGTTAAAATAATTTCTTTTCCGGTATAATGGTAATTGTCTTAATTTTATAGTTTCAAGGGGCATGTGTACTTGGATCTGCTTCTATACTTTAGGCAAAACTTGGCTCTGTTTCCGTACTATAGGCAAATGGCTTGTGGCATTCCGATTTTTTGAAACCTAAGTAGACAACAAGCACTTTTGAATAGTGAGAAATAAAGTTAACTACTTGCCAGGGGCTGAGGGGCTTAGAACTATAGCTATAACTGACTGCCTTGTCAAATTCATTTTCCAAGTCCTGATGGAAGAAGAGATGAGCCCATTTTGGGGGCTACTTCAGAGCAAGAGCAATGATATCATTTCAAAGAACACCAGGACAACAAAAAAAACTTCTTGCTCCAGCAACTGGATAAGACGATATCAAAGCCTTCATGTTTTGTCATTGGTTGTGACCAATTAGAAATGTGGGAGCCAGAAAATGAAGATAATAATTAAGCAGAAGCTGGATACTTCTGTCCTCTCCTTTGGCAAACTTCCTCATTCATCCTGGCAATTTGAATGACATGTCATTGCAAGATTGTCGATGTTTCTAATTACAAGATAAAGGTTGCACTTCATCTTGACAAGGTTGTTTTGTGAAAGCTGAATGTTCACAGTCAGAAAAAAAAAATACTATGGAACTCCATCGAGCTCATTCTTAAGTAACCACACATAGGGCTACAGTCACGTCCATTAAGCTTCTGTGTGATATTTTATTATATTCATTTCTGAGGACTCATGCCTACGGATATCCTTGAAGATATGGCTATAGTGACCATGAAGACGAAATTCTGCACTTCTGAATTTACCATACAATCACAGAACATGGATTCCATGGAAAGGCTCACAGAGAAATACATTAAGACTGTGATCCTTGAAGAACTGGATTTTTGTGAACAAGGGCCTTTACTCTCTACACTGTTCTATAGACTACCTACACCTTCAACATCCTGTGGAATTGTGGGGTTTGTAGTTTACTGAGGCCAAAGAACTCTCTGGCTGAGAATTCTAAATGCCCCTCCCTAAACTGCAAAGCCCAGGACTCCATAGCATGTTGAAAGTGGAATAATAGCCCTATAAGAGTCTAGTGCAGAAATGAACTTACTGTATTAATAGGCCTGATCTCCTCAACAAATGTGAAGATGAGAACTAATGACTGTTGCACTTCCCAAATGTTTGATACAGTTTTTGCCCCAGAAATATATGGATGTACAGAAAGGAAAATACATATTTGAGAGAAAGCTTCCCTTAAAATGTATAGGTAAAAAGCTTTTTTTAAAGTGAACTTCTGTGTAGATTTTTTTAAAAAGAAAAAGATTACAAATTGCTATGAAAATAGAATGAAACAGACTGTGCAGCCATGCAAGCGTAACATGGACTGGAAGCAGACTGATTGGTCCCTGTCCAGAATACAGAAGAATTGTAAGAGGAATAGAATCTCTACCGTTAGCCATTCTGTAGAGATGGCAGATGGCATCTGAGGCAGGCACAGATTACCAGTTTAGTCCATAAATCAGGGAAGCAGGAGGGGTTTGTATTCAGTCAGTTTAGTCCTCTCATTCTGAGCTCACAGTTTCTCTTCTCAGAGCAGAGTTGCCCACCAAAGACAACAGCATCAGATGGAGTTAATTCCATGCACAACTGGTCACTTCAGTTCCTGCCTGACAGTTCAGAGCAACAGGAGGAGGGGAAGATGCTTACTTTCTGTGTCCCATTTGATCATGGGTTGTACTTGGGTTAAGGAAAAATGCTAAGCAAAGGGTCTACATTCAGAAATATAGTACATGTATATGTGTATGGGTGGTAGGCCAATCTTTTGATTGTATGACAACTGGCATCTTTTTCCAGTTCATATTTACATGTAGCAGGATTCTTTGAATCTGTGGTCAGCTGAAGGGCATGTTTTCAAAGAAAAAGAAAAATTGTGCCCAGACAACATGGCTACACAATTTTTATAAGGCTTGGACTGTATCTCCAGAAGGCTTGGTTGATTTGGACTAGATCATCTCCTGTTTCTCTCATTAACTGATAAAAATCTTGGCTAAAGTGATCTTGCTCCATGTACAACTGCCTAATTAATATTGATCACTTTATTTGTTTAAGTAAGCAGATAGGGACAGTGTGCATCGGTGCATTAATAGTGAATATGATCTTTCAATTACATTGGCACTATTAGACCTCTACTGTGGTTCCTGAAATGAGATTAATGGTCACTTGGGGAAGGCAGGCTCGCTTAATGTAAATGGATCGTTTCCTTCAATGAGCACTTTCTTTTAATGTTGTACAGAACCTCATAAAATTGATTCATGAAATATATATATATATATATATATATATATCAGAAGCTCTGAAAACAAAGAATGGAAGCTTGCACTGTTTGAAAATTATACTGATTTTTCCTTATCTCATGATGTCTCTCTCTTTTTCTCTTTCTCTGTCTTCTATGAGCAAAAAAAGAGGAGGGAGATGAAGGAAACCACTTCATATAAGAAACTAATTATGGATGAGGCAGTATACCATTATTTCCAACGTCACTGTGAGATTGTCAGTTCACCTTACCAGAGTAGAAGAACCAAGGAACTCTTTTGATGCAAGGTATTCTTTTAAATAGTGGATTGCTTGCAGGGCTACCTTAAGACATTTTGCTGCCTTACGGAGAGCAGCAAGTAGTGCCCCCTCCCTCGGCTCAAAGTGCATAAAATCCAAAAACAGCCCAAACTTGAGCACATGAAGCATAAAATCCCACAGGCACCTTTCATCTACTCTCACAGGGAAAACATAATAACAACAAATTAATTAAATAGCACCTAGCTGCCCTTTTATGATACTCAAAATTGCTGTTTGGGTTGTGTTCAACAGATTCTAATTCAGGGGTCGGAGTCATGTGGCCTTTTAAATGTTGTACAACTGCACCTTCCAGAATCTCTCACCAGTGACTATGTTGGCTATGGCTGGTGGGACTTCCATGCCAACAACATCTGCAGGCCTGCTTGAGTCTCACCTGTTCTACCTAGTGGTAAGGCTGGTCATGCTTATTTGTCCCGTGTGAAAAACTAAATTGAAGGCTTTATTTTCTATCTTTTTGGTCTTTCATATTGTAGTAAATCACTAGGCAAGCTCCAAATTTACTAATTGTTCCTCTGTATAAGAGGAGATAGAGAAAGTATGTCTTTGTGAGTGCAAAGAACCTCAAGATCTGTGAAAATTCACATTGTCTTCAACCATGTTCCTCAGCTGTCTTCCTTCTATAATCACCAGTGATGTATTTAAGTCTTTTACTCCAAGTCTCAAGTCAAGTCTCAAGTCCTTGCAAGATATTTTTAAGTCAAGTTTCGAGTCTCAAATATGAGAGCCAAATTTAACAGGCAAAAAACGGTGGTGGTAGGGTGTATGAAGGGTCAATGGGCTTACAAGTGTCTGTAGGTTCAGAAGTAAGGAATAGGATCCATCTTACTCCCCATTCCTCCAGCTGGAGGCTTTTGTGTTAATGGACATAAAAGAGTCTGAAGCTTCTGAAGTGGGGAACAGGATCCTTCTTACTCCTCATTTCCAAAGCTAGAGGGTTTTTTGGAAATGGGAATAGAATCCTTCTTACTCCCTATTACCAAAGCTTCAAAAGTTTTAGAAGGAAGATTTGTTCCTTCTCAAGCCTGTTGCCTAACACATTTGCTGTACCCCTCTGAGAAACACACCCTGCACTCTGGGAGCAAGTCTTGCTTTCTGCTATTAGGAAAAAGGTTTAGAGGGCTCCTCCATCAGGGACAGGCTGTGGAGCAGGCCTCAACTCTACCTCAAGCCTGTCACCTAACACATTTGCTGTTCTCCTCCAAGAAATGTGCCTATGCTTTGGGCTTGAGACAGATCATCATGTGACCAGAAGGCAAAAAGAGATGGAAGCATTTCTCAAAGTCATAACGTTTCTGGATGAATGGGTAATGCTACTGAACCAAGGTCAGCAAGTCAGTCACTAAAAATATACAAGTCACAAGTTGAGTCAAGTCAGTGTGTCACTTATTGTTTAGCCCAAGTTGAGTCACTGAAGTTACTTGAGTCTGACTTGAGTCTGAGTCAGTTGACTCAAGTCTACATCACTGATAATCACTTCCTTGAGCTATAACTATTTTCACTCTCCATGGGTTTAGGATGGAAATTAAACATCTGCATTTACTCTGGATCAGGGCTGGCTCACAGGCCATCAAATCTGGATACTCCTGGAACACCAGCGCTACCATACCCCAGTCTAACTTGGCACTGAAGAGATACCAAAGAAGGGCAGAAGCAGTGTGACTGAACACTTGGCTGGCACATGCTGCCACTTCCACTTGAAAAGGAGCTTGTCCTCTTCCTTGTAACAGTCCATTTGTAAGACATGAAACACAAGTTTTTTTTAAAAAAAAAATCCCCCAACTTGTGGGATCCTATTCAAATATCCACGCAGTTACAGGAGCTAAACCTTTCCATCATTGACTTCTTTCTGAGTCACTGATCCCCCTCCCCATTTTCAGATACTTGCACAACAGAACAACACACTTAAAATACAATAGCAGTTTTTAACATCAAAAGTCCAAGGGCATGATCACAATTGCTTTGCAATTCTATTTTTTGAAAACTAACTCAAAGATAAAGGAACTATGGCACACAAAAGAATATGATTATGCAACATCTTGTTCTTTTCCCCCTTGCTGATCTCCAGTCACTGATCTCCAGTCAGGCAGTCTTTTCTTTAACCCTGATTTTTGTACTTCTTCCCAAGTTTAAGTAACAAAGTAATGCTGCTGTCTTTCTGAGTCACTCAGATTTTGTCCTTACAGACTCAGTTACATTGAGGATTACACAAATAGGGTGAAGGAGAGGATGCAACTATGAGACATATCGTCTGTCCAGTGCTGAGGCGCAATCGCCAATTTAGTACTAGATTGCCCTATTACTGCTGACCCAAGGCAAAGGCAAAATGGAACACTGCAGCTCCAGAAACATATTACAAAAGGAACTGTGATACTGAGTCACAAAAAATGCCTTCCTAAAATTCCTTTCATCTTGTAGCTTGGCAGGAAAGAAAATTCTGATGACAGGGCAGCACAACCAACTGTCTCCCTCAGGTTAGTCGTGTTCATCTGTCCTCAAAGCAGCTGTATTCAAGAAATTAGAACAGTCACCCAGGGTATTTTTGGTCTGACCCAGGTTAAAATCAATGGATTCACAGTAACAGCCTAAGCTACATGATCAGAAAATGAGGGGTATGTGGCCCTCCAGATGGTGTTGTAAGTCCCATGCTCTCTCACCATTAGCTATGCTGGCTACAGATTATAGGAATTGCAATCTAGAAGTGTCCAGAAAGTCACAGGTTCTCTCCTTCTGCTTTAGATGTATCTCTTGCTCATTTTTTTAAAACTGTATGTAGAAGTTCACATGCCTGTGTGTGTTCACAATATAAAACATCCTCCAGATAGACAAAGTTACGAAGTCAGAGAGAAGGACTGATTAGAACTTCCACTCATTAATTTTTGTTTGTTTGCTTGCTTGTTTGTTTGATATATAAGGCAGCATATAAACCTAATGTGGGCAATTGTACTAGAGGGTCAGGGAGTTTCACTGATGTACTACTGTATTTGGGGCAAAGCTCGGCTGCAAATGTGGCATAGAACTCACTTCTAGGTTCTGTTTCCCATTTTGGATGCTTTGCAGCCATTTGGAGAGCATTTCAAGAAGTTTTGGGAGTTGGAAGTTTGTTTTAATTCATAATGCCACTCCAGGCAACATTTGAGATCATTGCTTTATCTGATTTGTTTTTCAAGAAGTTGGAGGCTAGTGATTTGCGGGGCTGCAAAAAGAAGTTTTGGTGAGACTTGGGGGCTTGTGGGAGCTTCAAAAACATCCCACAATCTTGACAAAAGCAGCCCTTTTGAAGTATTAGCCTGAATGCTGAAGAGCTAAAAGGGAGCTATGAAGGGAGATTGGTGACTTACACACTATTTCCACCCTCAACAAAAGCTGCCTCTTTCATCTCCAGCCTTTGAATACTTATCATGAAGGTTTAGAGCCTTTAAATGCTAACCGTGAAGGTCTGGAGTAGCCTTCTAGATGTGTTCCACTCATGCAATCCCCATAATAAAGAAACTTCAAGCAAGGTTCCCAGATGCACATAACCCATTCCTCTTTCAGATTTTCATGCAGAAAACATTAGGGTGGAATAGAAAATGAGGGTGTGGTTGGTGTGCATACTCCTGTGTCCCATCCCCATGTTTAGTCTTCACACATTCCAAATAGTGTCTGAGCAGGATGAATATAGTTCTCAGATACACAAATATGGGCATCTTCCTACTTCCCTATTTCACAGATGCTTAATTAAAGTATAGTAGTTTTACCTACCTGAGGTTGTTGGTACCACTTCGGTCGTGTTTCTGAGCCCAACAAATGAGAACTGATAGAGCCTCCAGGACCGTGTATCTCCCACTTCCACAGAACTGCGCTTCCACATGTAGATGATTTCTTCTTTTGGATAACCATCTTCAAAAGAATGAAGATCATAATCTCATTAACATTTGGATATATGTGCTGTACCTTCCTTACAAATGGCACTCACTGCAGGTTTTTTTCTCCATTGATTACACATCATTGTACTCATCTGAAATCTGGATGGAATACAGTCCTTTAAAAGGGACCTTGCTGTTCCAAACACCCATGGAAAGGCAAACCTGTCTCATGTCTCTTCTAGTCTTCAGTGCTCTGACATGCGATGGACATTTTACTTCTCTGAAGATGAAGGTGCTTGTCTTTTCCTCATACAATTGCACTGAATTATTTCTGTTACAATGTTAAGTTGTACTTGAAGTTAAGTTGTACTTAAAATTGTACTTCAGTATGGTAGGTCACATAAAGAACACTTATACTATTTCTTCTCAAACTGGCACTAGTCAGGTGAATTAAAAGAGGACTGCCAAACCTCCTAACAGCACAAGAAAGTAGCTCCAGTCCAATACACTCAATGGCCACCAGGTTGCAGAGGTTAATTTACATGCTTTATTGGTTGCCTATGATTGCCTCACAGGCCTATACTGAAACTAGACATGTAAATCTGCTTGTTTCATTCTTACCACAAGAGAACAAAACTTTAAATGGATCCTCCCTGCTAGGCAAGAGAACTAGTGCTTTTTGGTATCTTTTTTCCATTTTTCACATTTGGGGATTTTCTATGAAAATATCACCTTTTAATCTTTTACATGGAAATGCACTTTGAGCAAAATAGAATTTTGTACAAAAATACATTTTTTTTTAAACAAAAACTAAAGAAAGCAAAAAAGCAATGGCCTTTTCACTCAAACAAAATCTCATGGGACTTGACTATGTTTTTAAGAGTGTGTCCTGATACGTCCTTTCTCATCAAGTATAAGAAAATTTGCAAATATTCTTTGCATACCTAGCTAAAAGTGTAAATTAAATATGTAGCTACTATAGGCCAAGCAACTGTAGCAAGTTGCAAGGTACAATTTACTTCCCTTGAGACTCTCAGGCAGGAGCAGGTTACTACATAAATTCTTCCAAATGAAATCAAACAAAAACTGGAAGTGTCTGAAAGCTCATCTCTAATTTAAAAAACAGGGATTTTTATATTAAACAGTTCAAGTGGCTATGACCTATATAGAAGGTCCCCTTTTTTGGTCAGAAGAAAGGTGGTTGAGGGAATCTGAGGGATCATGGCCCTCAGCAGCAGAGGAAAAAAGCTTACTCCATCTTCAATATGACATCCTTTCAAATATTTAAACATGGCTATCATGTCACCTCTTAACCTTCTCTTCTCCAGGCTAAAACATACCCAGCTCCCTAAAGTGTTCATCATAGGGTATGGCTTCCAGACCTTTAACTATTTTATTCACCCTCTTCTGGACATGTTCCAGGTTGTCAATATCCTTCCGGAACTGTGATGCCCAAAACTAGACACAGTATTCCAGGCAAGGTCTGATTAAAGCAGAACAGAGTGGTACTATTACTTTCTTGATCTAGACACTATACTCTTATTGTTGTAACCTATAATCACATTAGCTTTTCTAGCTAGCCACATCACATTTAGCCACTGCATCATATCTTAGCTAGTGCATGTACTAAAACATTTACATACCTTTCACATGGACTATGGTCAAGCCAGGTGTCACCCACCCTATATCTGTGCATTTAATTTTTTTCTGCCTTATATTTCTCCCAGTTGAAATTCATTTTGTTAGTTCATAGAATCATAGAATCATAGAGTTGGAAGAGACCCAGGGGGCATCCAGTCCAACCCCCTGCCATGCAGGAACACACATCAAAGCATTCCCAACAGATGGCCATCCAGCCTCTGCTTAAAAACCTCCAAAGAAGGAGACTCTACTACACTCCAAGGCAGCATATTCCACTGCCGGACAGCTCTGACTGTCAGGAAAATCTTCCTGAGGTTCAGGTGGAATCTCCCTTCCTGCAGCTTGAATCCATTCCTCCTTGTCCTAGTCTCTGGAGCAGCAAAAAGCAAGTCCGCTCCCTCCTCGACATGGCATCCCTTCAAATATATAAACATGGCTGTCATGTCCACACTTAACCTTCTCTTCTGCAGACTAAATATACCCAGCTCCCTAAGCCGTTCCTCATTGGGCATGGCTTCCAGACCCTTCACCATTTTGGTCGCCCTCCTCGGGACACACTCCAGCTTGTCAATATCCTTCTAGAATTGAGGTGCCCAGAAATGGACACAGTATTCCAAATGAGGCCTAACCAATGCAGAATAGAGTCGAATCATTACCACCCTTGATCTAGACACCATACTCCTACAGATGCAACCAAGAATTGTGTTGGCTTTCTTGGCTGCCGCATCACACTGCTGGCTCATGTTTAGCTTGTGATCTACCAAGACTCCTAGATCCCTTTCACATGTACTGCTATCCAGCCATGCATCCATGTTGACATTTAGTGATTATGGCATTGCTTTCTAAGTAATTATAAATGATCTGCTCCAGGATCTTTCCTGGTATTGATGTCAGGCTGACCAGGTGATAATTATTTGGGTCCTCCTTTTTCCCCTTCTTGAAGACGGGGATGACATTTGCCCTCCTCCAGTCTGCTGAGACTTCTCCTGTTCTCCAAGAGTTCTGAAAGATTATTGCAAGAGGTTCAGAAATGACTTCTCCCAGTTCTTTTAATATCCTTGGATGTAATTCATCCGGCCCTGGAGACTTGAATTCATCTAGTTTAGCCAGATATTCCTGTACTACTTCTCTACTTATTCTGTGCTGTATTTCCCCCTCTTCGTCACCTGCTCTCCACCTCCCAGGTTGAGTATTTCTATACTTTTGGGAGAAAACTGAGGCAAAGAAGGTGTTGAGTAGTTCTGCCTTCTCTCTTCCCTCCATTATTAATTGGCAATTTCTCCATGCAGTGACCCTATCATTTCCTTGTTTTTCCTTTTGCTGCAGACATATCTAAAAAAAACCCTTTTTATTGTTTTTGATGTCTCTGGCAAGCCTGAGTTCATTCTGCACTTTAGGTTTTCTCACCTTCTCCCTACATTTCCTGACTATTTGCTTGAATTCCTCTTTGGTGATTTCACCATTCTTCCATTTCCTGTACATGTTTCTTTTAACACTTAGCTCAGCTGAGAGCTTTTTAGTCAACCATTCTGGTTTCTTTAGACACCTGCCATCTTTCCTCCTTATTGGCACAGTTTCAAATTGTACCTTCAGTATCTCATGCATGGTCACTCCCCCAAAAGGATCCCACCACCTCCCCCTCAGCAACAAGGTCATCCCTGTTGGTCAGGATCAGATCTAAAACAGCCGATCCCCTTGTTGCCTCTTTCACCTTCTGGACCATGAAATTGTCTGCAAGGCAAGCAAGGAATCTGTTGGACCTTGCATTCTTGGCAGAGTTTGACTGCCAACAAATATCAGGATAACTGAAATCTCCCATTAACATTGCATCTCTCCTTTTTGAATGTGTGGTCATCTGCTCCAGGAAGGCCTCATCCAAGTCCTTAGGCTGGCCCAGAGGCCTGTAGCAAATCCCCACAATCACATTCCTACCGTTTCTCATTCCCTTAATTCTTAACCAGATGCTCTCGATTTGGCTTCTCAGATTTAAGTCATGGATCTCTTCACAATTGAAAACATCCTTGATATATAAGGTTACTTCTCCTCCTTTCTTTTTTGGTCTATTTCTGAGAAATAGGTTATACCCACCTATACCTACATTCCAGTCATGAGATTCATCTCACCAGGTTTCAGTGATGCCTACTTAATCATATTTATTTTGTTGTACTTAAGAGTTGGAGTTCATCTTGCTCATTTCCCATGCTCTGTGCATTAATGTAGAGACACTTGAGACCATGTGCCCTTCCTGGAAGTCCTGTACTAAAGTTACTTTCCCACCCCCTGTTGGTCTCTAGTTCTACTCGGCCTGCATTATCTATATCATTTGGGCTCTTTTTTTTTGCAGCACTCACTGAATCCTTGCCCAGAATAATACTGTCTTCCTCCCCAGTCAAATGTTACCTCACTGGAAAACCCTGTCCCGGGGTCTATAATTTTAATATTAAAATATTATTCCATGTGCCTAAGAGGTTGCCCAGATTGGCACATAGGCAGCAACAGATGAATAATCGAAAACCAGGTAAAGCCAGTAAAATCCCTCATCACATAGCCCCAGGAGACCTCAAGCTGTGCAAACCCACAGTAAACAAAGGGTCCTCAGCCCCTGAGAAGCTGACTTGAGGGGATTAGCATGTTTGCCCCAAGTTGAGCAAAATCCTATCAGGCAAGGACCATTTACATGAAGTCACACCACAACCCAATGCAACCGAAGATCCTGAGACTTTGGCAACACCTTGTAATCTCATCATGCAAAGGAAGTTACCATTCTGGAGCTTCTTTCTTGTTGCAACACCCGTTGTTCTCCCCGGCAAAGGATTAGCCCTCCAGGTACTTTTTCCCCTACAAATAGTCCCAGTTTTTGAGCAGTTCTTTGGATCACTCCCGGTCATCCCAGCAGACTGTTTCTCTGTCCGTTGAGTAATCCCCTCAGTCCTCTCTGTGCTGAGCTCCACTTCTTTGCTGTTTTGACCAGACCAAGAACTTCAGGAAAAGGTACAATATTATCCCAGCTACAACCTCTTCAATATTCCCCTATCCAGTTTCCGCTCTTTTGCTTCTTAATAGATCTAGAGTGAGTGAGTGAGTGATTGCATTGATGCATGAGACTTTCATTCAATGAAATCATTTTATTGGACATCTTCATTTGGTTTTTGGCTTGGCCTGATGCCATAAAAACTGGGTAAAAAGACCCCGCTAGGTTACCCTGCCTCTCACATCGCTATTGCTTGTGCTCTGGCTAGTTTCCATTCCCCCTCACATGGAGCACATTGAGGTGTTCCCCAAGGGACCCCAGAAATCGTGGTGACACAAATTCAGTTTAAAGATCTCCTGATCAATTTTGCGAGACTATTAGCAAAAAAGTTCCGGTCGACAGTTGTGAGGTGCAGGCCACCCCTTGCCAGAAGACCATCTTTGTGGAAATGGAGGCTGTGATCAAAAAACCGAATCACTTCCAGTGGCACCATCTTTGGACCCAGTTGTTGAGCTCCACTATTGTTCTTTCCCTTCATGGGCCATGTCCTTCCAAAGGGAGAAGAGACAAAATGACAACCTGCACACGAAAGTCCTTCAGCTTGCTACCCATAATCTTGTAATCCCTCGTGATGCGGTGAAAGCTGCATCTCACAGTGTCATTGGCTCCGATGTGAACCAAAAGGAGGGGGTTACGGTCAGTGGACTTGACTAGTCTCGTTAGCCTCTCAGTTAGGTCATTGATTTTGGCCCCTGGGGAGACAGCACACCTCATGATGATCCTGTCTGGATTGCAAATGGTTGGTTCCATTCCTCTCAGCAAGGAGTACCCAACTGCTAGAACTTGTCTCCTCTGAGACTCGTCTGGGGTTACTTGACAAACAGATTCTGTCATGGCTACCTGAACCTTCTGTTCATGCTGAGACTGTTGGTGCTGCTGCTGTTGGATGTCGTACTGCTGGTGTTGGGGTTTCTCTTGCTGATGTTGGATTTCCTCTTGGTGATGTTCCAGTACCTCTTCCTGCTGTTCCACTTCATCATTAATAAGGTCAAGAACTTGGAAGCGATTCTGTAGCTTGAGAGTCTCCATTTGGCACCTTGTCTTTCTACTCCCACATGTCACATTCCTCCAAGTGGCCATCTCCCAGTTTTGTGAACCGACTTCCTCATCCACTAGCTCCTCCATGCACTCCATCTCCAAAATGGTCCTCTCAGCCCTATTCAAGAACCCCTCTCCCTCTCTAATAATGCGAAGATTCGAGACACTTGCCTCCAGCTGTTGAACTTTCTCCTCCAAGAGGGTGACCAGCTTGCATTTGCTGCAGGTGTACCCAACGATGTCTTGCAGCAGGAAAAGAAACATGCCACAGCTGTGCCAAGTGACTGCAGCAGCTCCCTCACCCTCCATACTTGATAATCTAGATAGCTGAATTGGAAAAGGTAAAACTGGGCTTTGCCTTCAAAGTCCCCTGGTAAAACTTATCTCAACTCTCCTGTTTGCCAAGTTCTTATTGTTAACCTATCAATAGAGAGGGTGGAATTCTATAGTGCTTATAGTTACTTCCTCAAGGCACCAAGCCTACCTAGATGTTTTGGACAGGCAGATTGACTCAGGATGGATTCAGGGAAGAAGCAATTAACTCTTGCTAAGGTTTGGTAGTAAATTTGGAGCAAATATAAAGAGCTACTAGCTCCTCCCCGTAGCTCATCAGCTAGGACTAATGGCTGCTAGCTCCCCCGCTTAGCTAGTCAGTTAGACCATGACAGTTAGAGAGCACATGGTCAGAGAAAACAGACAAACAAACAAACAAACAAACAATCAAACAGATCCCCAGAAGCCTGTAAAAGACACCCAGTCAAGATGTCTTCTCAGACACTGCTCACCTTCCACTCTTTCTTCTAGTTTTGGCCCAGCTCTCTAATCCGATAATGGTATTTTGAATTCTGATTCTGTTCTCTGTGGTATTAGCTACCCTTCCTAATTTGGTGTCATCTGCAGATGTGATAAGCATGCCCTCTACTCCATCATCCAAGTCATTGATAAATATGTTGAATAGCACTGGACCCAGGACAGAACACTGTGGCACCCTACTAGTCACTTCTCTCCAGGATGAAGAGGAGCCATTGGTAAATATCCTTTGGAGTTGGTCAGTCAATCAACTACAAATCCACCTAACAGTACACTCATCTAACCCACATTTTCCTAGCTTGTTAGCGAGAATATCATGGGAGATCTTATCAAAGGCCTTGCTGACAATGGTGTATCCAGTGTAAATAGCGCCCAGGGCATGCATAGATGTTGTACACCTGGCCTCTACCCCACCCCCACACCTACTTGCACAGCTTTTTTGTGCCCCTCTGGCATTGGCATCCAGGGCACATATTCTACTTACTCCACCCTAGATATGCCTTTGCTTACTGAAACCAAGATATGGTATATTTACAGCATTCCCTTCATCTACCAAGCTTGTAACTCTATCAAAAAGAGAGAGAGAGAGACAAGATTAGTCTGGCTTGACTTGCTCTTGAGCAAGCCATGTTGACTTTAAGGCCCTTCCTGCAGCTTATCTTCCTGCAGAGGCATCTGGTGGTGATCCCAGAAGTAGCTCTTCTGGGAAGGGAGCACAACAGCAGCACTCCCCTCTGCACAGGATTGGCTCCCTCTGGAAGGGAGTGTGATGGAAATGCTACTTCCTTCTGCAGCACAGCTAGGTACTTTCCCAGGCTGTGCTGGGGCAGCAAGTGCTGGTATTGTGCTTCCTGCCCTTCCACAGAGCAGGTAAGCACAGGATGGTGGTGTAATCACACGTCATTGATGGGGAAAACCCATCAAGGATTTAATCAATGATCACACCGCCTGGGGATAAGAGACAAGTGGGACCGCAATGACGTCATGTAGAAGCATCGTCGTGGTCCCATCCTTCTCACATCCCATGGCGGTATGGGAAGGTGCCGCAGAAAGGGCCTTAGAGATCATGGCATTCCTTTCTAAGTGCTAGTTCATAATCCAAGAACCAGAGTTGTGTAATGATTTGAGTGTTGGGCTAGGACACTGGAAGACCAGGGTTCAAATCTCCACTTAACTGTGGAAGCCTACTGAATGACCTTGGATAAGTCGTACTCCCTCAGCCTCAGAGAAATGCAAGGGCAAACCCTCTCTGAACAAATTCTGCCAGGGAAAACCTCATAATAGGTTTGGCTTAGAACTGCCATAAGTCAGAAATTACTTGAAAGTATATAGCAACAAGGTTCACACACCAGCTTTCACCAACCTGGTGCCTTCCCCATATATGTTGGACAACAATTCCTGTCATTTCCAGCCAGTGAAATCATGGCCATGCTGGCTAGAGATGATAGGAGCTGATGCCACATATTTGCTGATCAGTTGAATTCAAAAATTATATTCTTTTCTTTACAAAAGTATCCATTATTTTGTTATTTCTACTTACAGCTTGAAAATGCCAAGGGACAAGAATGTTCATCCATTGGGAAGTTGTGCAGCTGTAGCTGACACTCAGCATCTATTGTCAATCTATGAAAAAAGAAAACCATTAACATTACTGCCTTAACCATTTGTACTGTTCATAGCTCTAGAAATTCTAAGCTTGCAGTTGGGAAAGTCTTAGGCATACATCCCTGGGATGTTACAAAATCCACATAGCCCCCTTTTGCTTCAAACATTATTCAAGTGTGCCTTGATAGGGTGGTGAAGCAAAATGCCAATCTACTTCTTTCTTCCTCATGCTTTCTTATGTATGCCTCATAGAGTTTTCAGAGCCAGTGGGAAATTTTCCTGCCCATTTCTTGGATCTTTTAGATGTGGTGCTCAAAATACATCATGTCCAGCATGAGCTTGCTTTGCTCCTTCAGGTGTCCTCAGCAGTGAGAGCTCTATCATTTAAATTCCCTTGATGATCTTCCAAAGCCATCTTAGGAACTGTAGTTCCTACAGAGGACTTCTATAGAATTTTCAAGCTGACTATTGAGAATAGGCATTAAACTGGTTTAACACACTAATCTAGTGCATGGTATAAAGTCCCAATCCACACATGTGCTGTATGTTCAATAGTGTAGAAGGTAGCGATACAATCCTTGCCTCATCCTTACAAGCAGACACCCCACCCCTCACACGCAGAAGAGGGTAAGGTATTTTATGGCTGTCTTCATAAGAAAACAGGAATAAGGATGTGGAGGGGGGTTGTGCAAATTAATCAAAATTGTGCAAATCAAACAAAATAGGCAGAAAAAAATGGCTGTTGCTGGCAAGGGTTTTGAAGAATTAGAAACAGCTGATGGTATGTTTTCTCTAATCAAACCTGGTTGTTCTGTGCTTGCTATTTATGTGTGTTTTGTTTCAAAAGGGGAAGGCCATCAGTTTTGTTCAGAGAGAATCTAAAGTAATTATGATGATCTTCACTTTTAAAAAAATGCAGGCTTGGAAATTCCTTGTCAAATTGTCTCATACAGATGAGAATGCCTAAACTGATGACATCCTGAACAAAAAGTGAGGCTATGCTTCAACACCTCCACCACTGTGGTTCAAAGAAGAGCCTGAGAGCCTACTACAACTCCTACAATGCCAGCAGTGGCCATGGTGGCATGAGAGTCTAGGAGCTCTTACCTCAAAAAGTAGTTTCTCAAGCTTTGATTAAGAGGGTACATAGCCCAGAAGATGCACCACAAGTGGCAACACTGCTACGGTTCTTGGGAACCACTGCAATAGCAAAACACTGTAAGCCCCAGCAAAGAGCCATAAGCCTGTGTAACCTCCTGTGAAGCTAGCTCTGTTCTGACTGCTCCATTACTCACAACAGTGCAGATAGTTATTAAATAGCATCAACTCCATACATTTGCATTACCCTGGCTGTTTCTGAGTTTAGCAGATGTCAGGTTCCTGTAGAGCATGAGAAAGAAGGTAATGTCATGATTGTGCAACAGGAAAGCCCACCCAGATGTGCTGAAGGAGGCTCAAAAATGGTTTGGGAACACCACTTCTGAAATACATGAAAAACCATCTGGTTGTCTTCCACTCACTTAATACTTTTTAATTATATTATTACATCTGTCCTTTCTCTATAGGGGGAAGGGAAGAGTAAATACATATCCACATTTTATCCTTATAACAATCTGCTGTAGTAGAATAGGCTGAGATATAACAATTGGCCCAAGTTCATGAGGCGAATTTCTAGTGCAAAGCTGAATTGGCATCTTTCTAATGCATGGAGATGCATTACTGCCAGTCCATGATGTGCACACAAGCATCACAGTCCATCTGCTCTTGGGTTCCCAGCCCTTATGATCCTGCTGCTCTCATGTCCTCAGCCATTGTAATTGTGTGGTATATCTTTTCTGGAAAAACTCCAGTAATGGCCTCGCATTGTGCAACAATCGCATCACCCATGGCTGTGTGGGAAGGGCAGAAGCACAATCAAGTGCTTCCTTCCTCAGTGCAGCCCAGGAAGAGGCCAGCTACACTGCAGAAGGAAGGCACATGTTCTGAACACAGTCCATCCACTGGCAGCTGGCTAGGTGTGGAGGAGAGTGTTCGGGTCCCACTCCCATCCCAGCAAAGGCACTGCCAGGATGACACCAGGGCGTCATGGGATGCAGGTAAGGTGCAGAAAGGGCCTTCACTTCACACTGTTTTTATCATTCTTGGGCAATTTTCTCTTAAATATTCAAGATAAAATATTCAAGTATAGTAACTGTACAAGATATTCTTTTGATGTATGTTGGCCACACATAATTACAGATGCACATTGAGAAGATGTGATTCTGATTCTGATTTAGACTTTGACCCAATATAATCCAAATTAATTTGGAGTGAATTAAATTTAATTCAATTTTCAAACCCAAGCTGAGATAGCTATTTTGTTCTTTGTCATAGCTGAGTGAAATATTGCAGATCTTGCAGCCAAATTGCAGACAAAGAGGTAGAAGGATGTGTGTGTGTGTCCATGCACACACACACATATTATATGACTTCTAGGTGTGACTGTTTCTAAAAAATTATATGACTTCTAGGTGTGACTGTTTTTAAGAAACTGGACCTCCTTATTTCTGCAAAACTGGAAGATGTTTGCAGGCATGCTTGTGTCTTTTGAAGGAATCAATGCTGTCCAATTTTAGATAAGTGTGGGCATTTTTGTGTTAAGAGCAGTGTTTTTATTTGGAGAATATCACTTTCCATCCACCAGGTTTTGGGTAAAAAAAAATTTTTGTCATCACATTGGTGTCCCTAAGCAAGAAATTTGAAAAGTTTCAGAAGGATAGACAGAAAAGCTAGGGAATTATACTGCTTGAAAATCAAATTAAAGCTTTTTAAAAATGAAGTAGTAGGCTTGGAAGAATAGCCTCTCATGATTGCATCTCTATCCCAACTACAAAGAGCAATGATAACAATATGTGTCATTGGATTCATGAGGAAGGATCCCTTCATAAAATGTGTCCTAGTGTTAGAAGGTAGACCTGTCAGTCTACCTACTCCACTCCATCCCTCTCTCCTCTCCTCATCTGGGTATTTTCACAAAAGCAAAACCTACAATACACTTTTCCTCCTGCCTTTCTGAAGTGTATACCCTACACGAAGTTTTAACCATGGTCCAGCCTCAGTTCTCTTAGCTTCAGGGGAAAACTTCATTATGTTGGAAAGCACTACATGAAATTCAAATTACCCTGTTTTGGCTCAGGCTTTAGGTTTCATCCAAGTCCAGTACATATCCCTAACATATACATTGGACAAAACTTAAATAATGGTAAAATTATACCTCAGTGTATACAGTACTCTGCCATCATTCCAGATCCTAAGCATCCGATTGGGAGTGGTTATCCAGTGAGCATCAGCCTTCTTTGAATTTCGGAAGAATGTGTCAGGTATCCATATTTTCCCAACCATGTTGCTGTTCAACCTCAGTACTTTTATAGTGCTGTTGAATCTTAGTCTTCTGTCATACCATGTTTGGGCAAAAAATATATCTATTGTATATTCCTGCAGTATTAAAAACATATCTATCAAAATATGTAAAATCTCAGGTTGCACTTTCAATATCTCTGAAATCTTCCTTCATATAGCTTTTGTGACCTTTTCATAGACGAGGCCAATTTAATCACATCAGTAGCCAGATCCACAAAAAGAACTAGATTCCTGATTTTAAGCTGATGTTTCTGCATTGTATGCTGCAGTTCTATGGTGCTAAAATAATACAATATTTCATTACACTGCTGTTTAAGTTAGTTTTTCCTGAACTTTTGAGATCTGGCACAGCAAAACCAAATCTCAGTTAAAAATATTTAGCTGAATTGTGGATCAAGCTGCCTGTGTAGAATTTCGATCACTTTTTTCTGGGATGCTCAAACTAGCACACTGTTTTGTAATTCAAAAGAGATGTACCAGGCAAAATCAAAAATCAAAAATAATATTTATGATTGACATTTTTCAGTATGAAACTAAAAGATCAGTATTAATAACTCTGACATAGCCAGCCAGGCTTTATGTTAACTGTGAAAATGATGCCATGTTAACTACTGAGTGCATCATTTCAGGTATAGGATGAAACTGATGAAAAGGCAACAGATCATTTCTGTTTATGGAATCTCTTCTCATCAGCCTCCCATCCAGGCATTGTAGAAGAGGGAGGAGGCCATCTTTCACCCACTCCTATGTTTGTCTGGATTCAAGCCCAATGACATAAGTAAGCACCTACTGGCAATCAATAACAGTTTAATAATGTACAGTACAAATATGGTTAAAGTTATGAACACTTACATACCATATTGATAGCATTGACTGGACCAATGCTATTGACATACATATCAGTGTGAATCACTGTTGGTTGCACTGTAATAAAAACAAAATACAAGCTAATTCCATGACGAGTAAAACATCCAGAGTGTGGATCACATTCATATATACAAAGTACCTATATAGGCAGCTCTCCTCATCCTGTTACCATCCAAAAGAGCTGATCTATAGTTCCTACCATTCCCAGACATGCTGCCTTGGGATAATGGGTACTATAGTCCACCGACTTGGAGAGTAAAGTTGATTTATGAAAAGGAGCCCCGTTCCTGTCAGATAGGTTTATTACACAGATATATATTTGATCTATTAAAAAAATGATATTCTCTTTTGAGTGAAAGGGAGAGAGAATACAGGAGTATGTGAAGCTTATGTGGTTCTGTCAGCAAATACAGTGTAAGTAAACCTGCATTATTACATGGATTACTGCTGTAAGGAAAACACATGGGTTTTGATACCATTTTATGCTACTGCATTATTAATTATAATCAAAGCAATGTCTGTGCTAGAGGTGGGTTTGGAAATAAAGCTCAAGATGTGTGCTTGTGTGTAATGACACTGTATCATATTTCTAAAATGTATTAGAATACATTACATTACACATTTCCCATTTATGCAGAGTGTCTGGTATGGAGTGAGGGAGACACTGGAGATGCAGGAAAAGTTTCATTTAAAAACTACTATTATTACAAATACATGCTGCGACAGTCATCCCTCCACATTTGCTAGCGTTAGGGGCACAGGACCCCCATGAAAGTGGAAAAACCATGAATAACTCTAGGCCTTCCCAAACAATATTTAATACACAAAAAGGTACGATCACCATATTCAACCCACCATGGATCCCTTTGAGGCATCAGGGTTCCTTCACAGGGCAAAAGTGAGTGGCTGGTGGGGCTTCTTGCCACCTCCACTGCTGCCCCACACAATTTTTAACAGGGACTTACAAGCCTCACTACAGTTTCTCAGTCTCAGGAGCCTTGCAGTACCTATTAAAAATGGCACAGAGAGGCAGCAGAGAAGACAGCAAATAATTCGTGAATAACCAAATCTGCAAAAGTGAAACCCGCAAATGTGGAGGACTGACTGTATTATTCTTTATCCTATTATTATTATTATTATCATTGGCATTGCAATATATAAACTCAAATTATTGTTAGTTGACTCATTTTTAACTAGCATGTTGTAAACATTGATGCAACCTAACACCAAAAAGAATAAATCGGGTAAGCTCCTCAAATTTAAAGACATATCATTAAATACATTAAAACCAGAAATATCCAGACCATAGTATTTCTGATTTCTATATATGGTTGAAAAAGGTGGACAGTGAAAAAAACTAATAGGAAGAAAATAAACTCATTTGAAATGTGGTGCTGGAGAACAGTCATATGGACTGCTAAAAAGACAAATGAATGAATCTTAGAGCAAAATAAGCCTGAATTCTTACTTGAAACAAAGATGATTAAACTGAAACTGTTGTACTTTGGACATATCATGAAATGACATTACTCATTGGAAAGGACTATAATGTTTGGTAAAGTGAAAGGCAATCAGAAAAGAGGAAAACCTAACTACATGTGGACTGATTCAATCAAGATAGCAGTGGCTGTGAATTTGCAAGACATGAGCAGGGCAGCTGATGACCAGGGCTCTTGGAGGTCTCTCATAATTTTGCCACAACTCAAAGTCAACTTGACGGTAAATAACAACAACAAAATACCAAAAGGCCCCTACAAATATGTAACTGTTACACTGGGAAAAATCAGCCTCTGGACTGTGTGTGGTCCAGATCTTTTTTCTCACACTGGACCCTCTCTGAAGCCACCACCATGCTGAAAAGGCATCAGCCAAAAATGGGTTGGTTTCACTCCCAAAGACTTCCAGGAACAGTGATTCTGAGATTTCAGGGATCTGGGAAGGGGATAAGCCAGAGAAATCCCCTAAACCAAAACATAAAAATCAGAAATTGACAACTGGCAGCTTTTGATTTTGTTTTCCTATTTCTTCAGCAGTTTACTCCTTTCCAGGCAGAGAGCAGCCATGACAAATGCTGAGGACCAATATTTAGCTTCCAGCTTCACCAAAGTTTCTCACCCTTTGTTCTGCAGGTATCTGCACTGGATGTTTCTATGCAATAGCCTAACCTATTGTGACTACACTGTCCCTCCAGCATAAGCTTGAAAAGGCTGTCAAGACTCACATCTGGCATTATTTTACTGTTTTCCTGATAACGCTTGAAAGCTTTTCTGATATAATGCATTTGACTTCAGTCGTGCACACTGGTAAAGGATCAACAAGAATTTGCCTTTTGTTTGGATTCTGTATTCTCTCCTACCCCTGCCATGATATACGCCTATGTTTTAATAGCTCTGCAATCAGATAAATTTTGTGAAGCATTTACTGGTGTAAGTCATCTTTCACAAAGAAAAAGCCTAACCTCCAGTTTGGTTATGCCTGAGTGCTGGGGCCTGAGACACTTAAATCAGTCTTAATTGAAATTGTACAGTGTAGCTGAATGTTCCACCAGAGTGAAACAATATAGTTCTGAACCTATGTCCTTGATGTCAGTCCCTACTTCACCCATAAATTCCCAGACATTGAATCAAACAATATCAACAGCAACACGTTTATACCAAGTTGCTGTTATATTTTTTAATGACACAGATAAATAATGCTAATCAGAAGTGCATATTTTAGCCATTTGTTTCATAAAGTCTGGGTTATAAAGTCTTTACAAGAAATTCTCATTGTTGATAGTTTAGTTTATAACATACCTCATGTACTTTCTCCATTACTAAGTAAAACATTCTCATCTCATCTCTTCCTTTCTTTTTTATTTCACTCTTGTTGAAAAAGAAAATGAAATGTTATTCTCACCTCCTATATCTGGTCTTAGCTTGTTGTCATATCCTTCCAATAGTCCATTCAAAATAAGGGTAACATCACTCTCGTGGACTTTGGGGGTCAAAACCCAGGTTTTATTTGTTGTATAATCTTCATAATCATCATCACTTTTTTGGCTAGAACTGTTTTTAAAAGAAAAAGAAGAGAACACTGGAATCACATAACAGGAGGCTGTGGCAATTATGGTATATTAATCGACAACCCCATTAGAAACCATCATGATGGATAACCCCTCTTAGATAATGACAGCCCAGTAGAAAATAGTGCAAGAGAGAGAACCCACAGAGGGAATATCATTTACTGACTGATGTTCACAGCTTCTTTGCAGTGCATTTTCAAAGGTGTGGCACAGATGTATTTTCCCATGCAAGTTTTTATGAAGGTACTTATCTCTTTTGCTTGCGCAGATTAAATGCTTCAGAACAAACAGTGTATTATCAGTACAGCAGTGTATACAGATCTATCTATCTATCTATCTATCTATCTATCTATCTATCTATCTATCTCTTTGATTTAGATCTCCCAAAATGGGTCCCGAGATGCCTTAGAACAGATGTGACTAAAAACTTGGTAAGAAAAAGTTTTAACAAAAAAATCAAATGGTCTGTCAAATTAAAGCACCAATAATTTAAAACATCATAAAATCATTTTAAAAATGTAACAGTAATAAGAATAAAAGTGCAGCACTGACACCACTAAAAACTTTTCCACATCTAGTTAATGACCAAATTAACCAATCAACCTCTGGTGGAAAAGAATTTGATCACCTGGGAGAATACCCTAAGAAGGCCCTTCTTTCATATGTCCTCACCAAATGGGCTGGTGACAATGGGGAGGTTAAGAGATAGCCCTCTGTCAAGGATCTTAAGGCTAAGGCAGGCTCATATAGGGACGGATTATCTATCAGATAGCCTGCACCCAAGCCATACAGATTTTACAGGTCATAGCCAGCACTATGAATTCTGCCTGGGAACTAGTAGCAAGTCTAGTTATTTCAACAAAGGAATTAGACATTTCCTACAATCAAACCTATCAGTGCTCTTACTGTAGCATTTTAGATCCACTGAATGCTCCAAACAATTTCCATAGGGAGCCTCATTTACAGTGTGTTACAAGATGTAACCAAGGCACACGTCACCAAGACCAGTTTACATTACTAGCTTTAACTGTACAAATGTGCTTCTGGCTGCCATGGAAAACTGAGGTGAATCCAGGTGTACACCTACAACACCCTGATGTTGTCTGGAAAACTAAACAATAATCAGTTCCTGCAATTCGTAATTAAATCTATTGGAAAGTTCTGTTTTAAATATTTTAAATCCAGAAGGTGCTTTACAGTCACAGTTATGCAAGGTAGTATTATAGATATTATCATTTTAAAGACAAAGACTGAACCAGGAACAGTGATTCCATTGCATAATGGTATTCATGAGCTAAGTAGAAATATATATTGATGATTAACATTTCAGTAACATTTTGTTCTCACCAATGACACTACCTTTCTGCAGCAGTGGGATTATGGGCTCCTGTGAGGCAAGAGGCTATGCTAATGGCAGCAGTGCTGCTGATAGGGTGTCCCATATCAGACAGGCTTTTGCTGAGGAGAAAGGCTAAATGTGCCAAACAACTACTGGGCAGAAACCTTAGTGGGGGTGCATTGCAGGAGGATCTCTCAGGGACAGCAGCAGTGGCACCATAGCTAACACTTGTTAGTACGGTGCAGAAGGAGGCATGGTAAACACCTTTTGAATGTCTTTTATCATGAAAACCCTATCATAGGACAATCCAAAATGAATCAAAAGATAACGTCAGAAGATGAGAGTCCCAGGTCAGATGGCACTCAAAGAGCTACTGGGGAAGAGCACAGGACAGTTATGAGTACCACTGTGGCTAATGGCACAACTGGACTCAGGTTGAAAGGATGTTCAGTTGTTGATGTGCTCAGAGGTGAAATGAAATTCTGAAGCTAAATATCACATATTATAGGAAAATGAAATGTGAGGAGCATGAATCAGGGGAAGCTGGACACAGTAAATAAGAAACTGAGCATATAGATATTGCAATGCTAGGCATGAGTGAGCTAGAATGGACAGGAATAGGATATTTTGAGTCAGATAATTACACAGTGTTTTATCAGGAAATGAAAATCTAAGAAGAAATGGGGTGGTATTTATAATGAGGAGTGATATAGCAAAAACAGTCAAAGGATACAATGCAATATCTAATCAAATCATGTCAATAAGACTTCAGGGAAAAGCCATTGATATATCCATAATCCAAGTTTATGCTCTAACTACAGAAGCACAAGAAGAAGAAATTGAAAGATTCTATGTAGAAGTCCAAGAGGAAATTAATACACACAAAAACAAGACTTCTTGTTAATCACAGGCAATCAGAATTCAAAAGTAGGAAACAGAGCGGATAGAGAAGGTTCGTTCTCTCTTAAAAAACAAGAGCAAAAGCAGACTGCAGCAAAGACTATGAACTATTAATAGCAAAAGTTAGAGTAAAGCTAAAAAAGAACACTAAACCAATCATTGTGCTGAAATACAACCTAAAAAAAATCCCAACAGAATTTAAAGAGAAAGTGAAAAATAGATTTGCATTATTAAGCCTAACTGGCCAGGAGCCAGAAGAACTCTTGACTTGAAGCCAGGGATACTGTTGTGGGAACATAAAATACACTATTTGCAGCCAAAAGGAAAACGAAGCCTCAATGGATGACAGGTGGAACTTTTCAAGCATTGAAGGATAGATGGAGAACAAAAGTAAAAGGTGACAGAAATAGAGTCAGAATCTTGAATGCAGCTGTTGAATAACTTATGTGCAGGGACAAGGAGAACTACTATAACAATCAATGCAGAAAAGTAGAAGATGGACAAGAAAAAGGAAGAACAAGAAACTTCTTCTACAAGATCCAATAAATCAAAGGGAAATTTAAACCAAGAGTGGGGACACACTATGACCAGCAAGGAAGCACATTACATGACAAAGAAGAAATAAAAAGATGATGGAAACAATACATGGAAGAACTATATACACGAGATGAAAAGACGACAAATCCATTCAAGGAAGAGCGTATGAAGACGAACCACCAATTTTAGAAAGCAAAGTGAAAGCTGCACTCAGAACTCTTGGGAGAAATAGATCACCAACAACAGATAGCATATCAGTACAGCTGCTTCAAACTACAGAGACAGATTCTACTATAGTTCTAACTAAAATTTGTCAATGAATATGTAATACAAAGGAATGGCCCATAGATTGGAAATGCTTAATATACATTTCAATCCATAAGAAAGAGGATACCAGGAATTGCAGTAACCCCAGGACCATTGCATTCATTTCCCATGCAAGCAAAGTCATGCTCAAAATTCTACAGCAAAGACTTCTGCTATATATGGTGCAAGAAATGCCAAATGTCCAAGGTGGGTTCAGGAAAGGAAAATGCACTAGGTATTATATTGCAAACATATGTTGGTAAATGGAGCACACCAAAAAAATTCAAAATAAAATCAGCCTGTGCTTCATAGATTATAGCAAAGCTTTCAACTGCACAGTTCATGAGAAACTATGGATCACTCTTAAGGAAATGTGTGTGTCACAACATTTGATTGAATAACCTGTGTGCAGGACAAGAGGCTACTGTTAGGACAGAACGCAGAGCATTGGAATAGTTTCCAACTGGCAAGGGTCAGACAAGGCTGAATTTTATCACCCAATCTGTTTTCCTTGTATGCTGAACCTATAATATGTAAAAAAGGATTAGACTCAGAGGAAGGAGGTGTGATAATTGGCGTAAGGAACACCAACAATTTGATGGGCAGGTGACACTATACTACTGGCAGAAACAGTAAAGACTTGGAATGGTTAATGAAGAAAGTCAAGAGAGAAAGTACAAAAAGAGATTCACAGCTAAATGTTAAGAAAACAAAAATCATGACCTCAGATTTAGCCTTAAAGCAGACGTTGAAATTGAAATAGTTTAATATTTTCCATACTTTGCCTCAATTATTAATTAGAATGGAGACTGCAGTCAAGAAATCAGTAGAGCACTATGAATTGGAAGGGCAGCTGTAGAGGAACTAGACAAGATCCTGAACTGTCAACATATATAATTGAATACTAAAGTTCAGATTGTCTGTGCCATCATATTTCAAATTTCTATGTATGGTTGTGAAAGCTGGACAGTGAAGGAAGCTAATAGGAAGAAAATCAAGTCATTCAAAATATGGTGCTGAAAATAAGTTTTACAGATACTGTGAACTGCTAAAAAGTCAAATAAATGGGTCCTAGACCAAATCAAGCCTGAACTGTCTCTAGAAGCCAATATACTTTGGACGTAACATATGGAAAGATATGACTCAGCAGAAAAGACAATAATGCTTGGGAGGGTAGAAGGCAGTAGGAAAAGAGAAAGTTTATATTATAGATGGATGGACTCAGTCAAGGAAGCCATGTCCCTGAATCTGCAAGATCTGAACAACGAGGCTAAGGATAGGCTAACTTGAGGTTGTCTCATCCATAGTGTTGCTGTAAGTCAAAGTCAACTTAACAGTTGTTAACATGAACATCTTGTCAGAGAGTCAGTGTGCTGTAGTGGTTTGATTGTTGGACTGTTACACTGGAGACAGGGGTATAAAGCCCCTGTCAGCCACAGAAACCCACTGGATGACCTTGGGCAAGTCACAATCTCTCGGTCCCAGGAGGAAATAAAGGTAGTACCCCCCGCCACTGAACAAATCTTGCAAAGAAAACACCATGATAAGTTCATCTAACCACAACAACAGCAATATGTCAATGGCTTCTCACATGATTATTTTGTAGCTGAATGTTTTAGGCAAAGCTTTGCAATGACCACTAGATTTGGATGCTGATGCAGGAAACAGCTCAGTTGACCTGGAATAGGTTCACAGGCTGTCCAGTGTTACTCAGGAGCTGAATCCAAATCATCAGTTGGGAATCTGGAACTTGGTGCCTTCTTCACTAGAAAACACCAAACAACTATTTTGTGGGTTTTTTGACAGAATTAGATTAAATTTGCTACTCCAATAGCCCCTTGTAAAGGGATGAATTTTTTAGACAAATTACAAGAAATAGTTGCAGGATGTTTTGTGCCATCTACCTTTCAATATGCTTTTAAAAAGTGAACTGCTGATACCCTTTTTTTAATTGGTATTATTTCTTGGCATAACAGGCTGAAACCTTCTGGAATAGTTACCCTTTGCAGAGGATTAAGCCTGCCAAGGTTCTGGCAAACAGGGGGAAGTAGATTTCTGCAAAAACAGAATTGCAGTTTGGGAATTTCCAGAATAAATGTTGTTTTTCAAAGAGCAAGATAAATATAGCTTTTTTTTTTAAGAAGGGGAATCTGTGACGCCAGAGGTTTGTATTTGAAAACGTGTGGTTTATTAACTGTTTTTTAGACTATGAAGTAAGCAACTGTTGGGAGGTGTCGAGTCACTAAGCTCCCTGTCATGGAAATACTAACCTGTTGAACATGTATTCTTTGCTACTGCTACTTTGTATTTAATCATTGCAAGATGGGGTTACTTTGTATCCAGGCTCAAATACTGCTAATTCTTGCTTCATTGTAAGGCCACTTGCTGTTACATTGTGCTTCATGTTAGGGCAGAAAAATGAAAGTCAGGCTGGTAGTGTTAGGATGTTATGAAAACAAAGTAGTGTGGAGATAGGGATAGAGAAATGTGCAAGGGGGGGTCACCTTGGTCAAGGGTCTTTAGGGTTGTAGCAAGCACAAGCTTGGAGGATAGATGCATGAAGAGATTTGTGGCTTTGACCAATGAATGCTTTGTGTGCTCAAACTTGTACTGATAACCTATAAAAAGTGTATGCTGTATGTACTCTTCAGTTTTGGCAATTTCTGTGAAAGTATGCTGTGTTATTCATGCATATCCATGAAAATAAACTGCTGTCTACCTTAGAGTGAGTTTTGTTGAGTGTGGGTTATTCAGTACATGACAGGAGTGAGAGACAATGGAAGATGAATGCTGATTAGTGGAATATTTAAGGAGATTTGCATAAGGTTGTGGGCTACAGTTGGTGAATGACAATTGGGAGTCCAGTTTGAGTGGAGAATTCAGTTTTGCCTGGCATTTTGGAAAAGTGTAGTTAGAAAAGAGTTTGAAAGGGGTTGGGGTGAGCATAAGGTTGGACTGAGAAAAGGGAGTTTGAGTGGAGTGCTTGTAAGGGTCTGAGTTAGCATGAGAGGAGTGTGTGTGTATGTGTGTGAGAGAGAGGGGGGAGGGAGGAGACTGGAGGGGTATTTTAAATGTAAAAAATAAGTAATCTGTTGTGTTATGTTTAAGTTCTGTAAACTGAGAATTTTGATTCAGACAAGGTGTCTGTGGTAGCAACACTGAGGGGTGGTATCCATTGAAAATAGAGGTTGCATACGTCCTCATATGTACCTTGAGGGCATTTAGAAAATCCTCACAGTGACTGTTACACAGATGGGACAGAAGGAAGTCCTTCTATTGTGGCAGAGGTGGTGAACAGGAAAAGCCCTTCCTTATGGAAATGCAGTGAGCACCATGGAAATCTTGAGTTGGGGGTAAAAGGTTATTAGCCCAATTTTGCCACAGTGGAAGAATTGTCTAAAAGAATCCTCACAGTTGATGGCAGCCTGATGGGAAATAAGTTGATAATCCCCATATTTGGTGGCACCAGTGGGATTGCCCAAATGTAAGCCCCACAATTGATGGAATAAGGATTAGAAAACCCCACATTTGGTGGTAGCATGGTAGAAGTCTTTACAGGGAGATAGGATTAATTAGCTTCCTTTTATTCCTTCTGAGAAATTGGTACAAAAGTAACAGAAAGTGTAGTAGAACAGCAATCAGTTAGGGATGTGGAGACGTCAATTATAGAGGCAGAAGGTCTAGAACATCCAGGATTTTCCAGGTAAGCATCCAACAGTCCCACGTACCGCACAGTCTCCAACAAAATTCTTTCAGCATTTCTGCTCTTTGGAAAGAAAACTAACAAATGTCACCAGCTCTGAAAGAGTCCTGTTGCCCCAAAGCACTGAGTAAGAGAGCTGTAATAAAACAATTTACTGTTGTTGAAAGGTAGAGCTGTCAGTCACAAAAGTGTGTTTTCAATTCCTTCTCACTTTGCCACTTTTCTTAGAACTTAGGGAGAAAATATCTCTGTGTTCTACCAATCTGGAATCTCTAATAAAGATTTCTGAAGGTTCAGAATTGGATTTTTACCTCCTCCAAGAAACTCCTCTTTAATTTGGACAACTCCCAAATCTTTCTAAATTAGCTTTACTCACTATAAGATTTAGTCAAACCCAATGCCTCAGTCAAATATGAAAAATGCCATTACTGAATCAAAGCGGTATAAGAGAGGAAGTGGCACCTGTGAGGGAATTTTGACAAAAAGCAAGTTATGACTGGTACTGAGGTCAACCAGGGATCATAGTGTATGGATGAACTCAACCCCAAGTCAAAGGCCAGCACTGTTTCACCTAGACAAATAAATGGGTTCTAGAGTAAATCAAGCCTGTCATACTTAGGACATACAATGAGAAAACAAGACTCACTAGAAAAGACAATGATGCTTGGTAAGACAGAAGGAAGTAAGAAAATAGGGAAGATAGCATTACAAATGGATAGACTTAATCAAGGAAGACACATCTCTGAATCTGCAAGACCAGAGCAAGGTGATTGATGACAGGATGAGCTGCTGGATTCTCATTCACAGGACTGCAGTAAGTCAAAGTCAACTTGAAGGTAATGAACAGCAAATCATGCTTCTATCTTTTTGCTATGTTTTAATATGTTTTTAATTGTTGTAAGTGTTAGAACAGTGTATTTATTTTTAAAAAAATATCTCTGTGAGGTTGGTTTTAAGTGTACTTTGTTTTTAATTTGATGTGAGCCATCTTGAATCCTGTCCTGAGGGAAAGTTAGGTTATAAGTAAAGTAAAATAAGAAAATAATAAATAAATTGGTTTGGCTTTAGGATACTTGCTTTACAGAAGCAAGTCCTGCCAGATTTTGGAAAGTTACTTTTAAAATGTAATGCTGCACTCAAAAAGTATTTTGTTTATAATATTTTGTATTTATAAAATTACTAAAATTGCCTATTATTTTTCCTTTCAAAAAATTCTTGGAGGGATCAACTGTAAAAGGTTTTAAAGAACTATGTAAAGTTGGAAGGGGCTCAAAACATCTCCAACTAATGAGAAAAAGTAATAATCAAATGTTACTTGCTGTCCAGAGGAAAAGTGACAATGTTACTGGCCTTTAGTATTTATACAAAAAGGAACATTGTTATGCCCTTGATACCCTTCCAAATAATAGCATTATGTCCTGCTTCAGTATTATGATATCCCAGAAGTTAAACTAGCAGCTTAATAGATATTGTGTTGTGGTATAAAAAAGAATTTACTAATAAAGAACTCCAAGTAATTTCTTTATGTTTTTGTCAGTCATTTGTTCAATTCAGATACACCTATAGGGTGAAGAGAGGGACATCTACATTCAGATTTTACCACTCATTTTCATATTCACATCATATTCTGCCCTGATAGAACATGTCTGTTATGGTGTATTGCCCTAAGCTATAACTGTAAGTATGTTGTATATAGAGCTACTATCAACTTATCAGGCCTGATTCCTTCTGTGCATGTGTTTGACTGGTTGTCCCTTATAGAGCCCTCTTTGGCTTTGTTCACCTCAGTTTTACTCCTTTTCTGTTGTCTGAAAGGGCTTGTTTTCTCATTTCTATCTTAGTTCATCAATCCAGCCATCTTTCCACTCATCCTGTCAATTGTTCCACCATTCTTTATCTCCCTTGCTAGTTCTAGAATAAACTATAGATTTTGGCTGCTTCCAGATAAGTAAAAGTCTCTAGAAGTCCCTGGGTTTGTTCTTGTGCAAACTGATTTTATTTTGGAGATTCATATGATATTTTTCTCATCCTGAATTATTTCCTTGGACTGCTTGACATTGCCAAAGACTTTTTATTTCCACCCCCTAGGACAATTTGAACTAATCCAGTCTTTTCCAAAATATCAGTTACTTGCCAGTGTGTAAGTTAGCACTATAGTCAGTCCCATAGGGACAGGGGGCAATGGGGATAGTGCACCCCTGGTGGCAATTTTTGGGGGATGCCATGGCTCCTTATTTGCCCTCCCTCATATGCTGTAGCCCTACCCCATCTGTTGTAACCCCGCCCCCATGCACAGTAGCCACATCCCACACCCTTGCCCTGCCCCATATGCCGTAGCCCTGCCCTCAAGCATTGTAGCCACACCCCCACATGCCATAGCCATGCCCCACCCCTCAGCCCCCCTCTGCCCGCCCCTTCTCCATGCACTCCAAGCTCTGCCACTGACTATAGTAATATAATCCTAATGCTTTACTAGTATAACACTGCTAAAGCACTTTACTGCTTTGAGTATAGCTCCTGTGTAATAATAGTAATGTTCAGTAGGAATGTTGCATAAAACTTCATGTGACACACGATCAGTGGTAGAGGAGAGAAGAGGATAAATGGGAGGGAAAAAAATTGAGGGAAAAAATGGGAGGGAAAAAAACAGTTCAAGAGTGGACTGGAAGCAAACCCATGAATATTCAGGTATGATCAGAACAAATAGAACTGGAAACTCACAATACCTTGAAGAAGTCATGGAGAGACATATAGCCAAACACAACCAATGTTAAGGCCAGAACACTGCAACCTAGTATGTTTTCATTTTTTTAAAAATGTGGGGCTGTATACAGTTCAAAATGGAAAAAGAAAGTAACCTAATTTTTGCTGAATCATACAGCAATTTGCCTTTAGTCATTTTAGCTCAAAAAAACGAAATGAGAAAAAACTTTCGGTACAATGTATGAAAAGAGGCACAGAGAAAGTATGTGTAGTGTGTGTGATTAAGTATCTATACTGATGCTGCTAGATGTTTACAGAGTGTAAAGTGAATAACTCCTATTAATCTACACACCTTTGTGCAGCCACCATCCAAAAAGTGTTATAGGCTTAGTAAAGGAGATGTTCCATTAAAGTATGTCTGGCTTGCTATTGGAACTCAACTGTTCAGATACAGTTCTTATGAATGAGGGCAAACAGTACATGTTTTATTCATGGACCATTGTGTATAGGTATATGGATATATCATTATACTACACAGTTGTGCCAGGGCTGGAAATCTACTTCATCTGTAAATTGCTTTCTCAGGGTCATTATCTGATTCAAGATCTTCAGTTCTGCTCTGACATTTTTAGATGTAAAGCAACAGAATAAAAATAAAGCAATATATTTCTGTAACTGTATAGCAAGGAAGCACACCAGGAGGGCAGCTTTCTAAAATTTACAGGTGTAGGGTGTCCTGTGTTCACTTGATCAAAAAGACATTGGGAAGTGAGGGTTAACCCAGCCCTCCTGCACCTTAATTTTAACAAAGCTCTCAAACACAACAATTAGCACTGACGTGGTGGGGAACTCTCCCCTGGATACTAAGGTAAACCTTTTTCCCAAGACTGTCTTCTGGGCGAAGAAGAAGGACTATAAATCCTGTGTCCATGTACTATAGAACCTCTTCTACCAGTGTGCACCTGCAATTAAAGGGGAAAAAACCTGGCTCATTTCCTATCTTCGGGTTCAATGTAAGATTTGACCCTAATGCCCAATTTATACAATAATTGAACATCATCAAAGCTGCTTCCCTAACATTCAAGCATGTCTCATTCCAGTCAGATCTAATAGAAAGCAACAATGTGAATACAAAAGTTGCCGCTTGCTTAGTTTTGTCTCACGAGCCTTCTTCAGGCATTCAAAATGAAAGCATGAAGAGGAAATTAGAATTGCAGCAGGGAATGTGCATGGAACAGAAAAGTTTTAATAAAGTTGGATGATGTAGTATTGAGAAGATGCTTAGCTCTTTCCCTATAATCATTTTCAGATTATCATCTTCCTCCCCTAGACTATCTGTATTTGCCAGCATATAAGATGCACCCATGTATAAGGCACACCTCATTTATACACTGGCAAATACTGTTTGCTGGTGTATAAGACACACCAGTGTATAAGATGCATCCCATTTTCAAACAGTATTTTTTTGGGGAAAAATAAGTCTTATATGCCAGCAAATACAGTACTTTTTAACACATGGGAAAACATAATGGGAATTTGGTATCTTTTTTCCACAAGGGGAAAAAAATATGATACTCTGGTCACTACCCTGTTTTTCCATAGTGTAGAAAACCCTGAGAGTCTAGCATAGGCATTTAAGACCTCTGTATCTTTAAAAACTGCTAAGCAACAGGCTTCTATTGAGTTGTCGCTATAAAATATCCCTTGGCTGCCCCTTTGTCATTTAGCTATCATGTTTACCAAACTGTCATTGCTCAAGCCCTTTGCAGCCACAACACAGCATATAATGAGCTTTCCTTGTTTTATTGACTAGCAAAAATGAGATTTGCTAATTAGCACTGTGCTGCATTGCATGTTTCTAGGTACAATCAAACAGGGACACTAATAATTAAACTGGTGAGGTAAGCTGGCTTATGAAGCTGTCTGCAATTCCAACTAATTGCATTTCTAATAGACAAATCTCACTGTCTCTGAAGCTCCAGCCCACAAATCAGGGAAGATGGCTTCTCTGAACATAGTTCAATTACATTAGAACTTCATAGGAAATGTAGGAGAATCTTCAGTGGTTCTCTGGGTTTTCTTAGAAATCATTGATTAACCTCCTCTCCAACAGAACTGACCAAGGAAGCATACAGCCTCTGATAGGAATAAAACAATCATAAAGACTTTCTGGGCAATATGGAATCTCAGTGGGATAGGTACTAGAAACAAATGACAAATTTGCTTGTTCAAATACATAAATGAAGCATAACCCAAGCAAAATATGACCAGCAGGTTTATAATGATGAGGACATGTGTTTCTCTTGAAAGTTTTAACTCTCATGTGTAACGATATGAAAAATATTTTAAAAATCCCTCATCATAATAAATAAATAAATAAAATATCATAAGGATATTTTTTCACATCGAGGCATGTCAAAGGGGGAAAAAGACAATTGCAAGACTTTGCATTTCTTATATTTTAAGAGGGAAATTGAATGAATTTTTTTGCGTGTGTGCAAAAAAAAGGTTGGTTATGCCCTAAAAAATATGTGTAAGAAAATTGTATTTTGCACTACATTTTTGTGCCTATATTTTGCCCAAAAAACAGGTTAATGTCTTGCCAGTAATTTACAATGGCATAAGTTGGACTTAATACCATAAGTCTTTTTTTTTTCCTAGTCTGGTCATTGCAGAGGTCAGAATTCTTTACCAACCTCACACAATGACAAAAATCCCTGCCAGGCCTCATTTCTGAGCTGCTGGTCATTTAGCTGTTGGTCCATGGTCATTTAGCGGCTAGTATCAAGCAGGAGGTATTGAGAAGTGTTTGGCTATGTGACAGCATCTGTCAGCACCCCCAGAGGAATCTGAGAAATCCTTGTAGACATGTCAGGTATGTGAGTATGAAGTAAGATTTGCCCAAAATAAACAAAAATTTGCATTGAGTGACTATTTCCTGACTTCTTTAAGAATTCCAGTATATTTAAAGTTAGAGCCATTGTTAAATATAACTGAACATTATATTTCCCGAGAAACTTACTGACAACCAGAGCACATCAGTTCTGCCACACTGCATCATAGTTTGCAATAACAACAATAATAATAACAATAATAATAGAGTCATAGGCTCTGTTCGCATGCCTTTTTTTTTTGCGCGAGTGCCCCTTGAGCGTTGCATGAATGGGAGCGTTGCTCCGTACGACGCACTCCCACTCATGAGATGCTCATGAGGCTAAAGCGGGGTGCACGCGCATTTTTTTATTTTCAGCTGTAAGCCAAAAATACTGCGCGCTTGTGCAATGCTCGTGGCACCCTCACGCATTTACCTGTGTGTGGTGCTTCGGCAAGCCAGGCTGGTTGCGCTTCCTTCCCCAGCGCAGCCTACAGCTCCCAGACTGTGGTGCGGAAGGAAGGGGCGGGGCGCTAGCGCAATGGTCGCGCTACGAGGAAGCCGATGTAGGAGACAGAAGGGCTGTTGTGAGCGGCGAGTGTAAGCAGCTGCTCGCGCAAGTGCCGCTCCCCACTGCCACGATGAGGTACAGTGTGAAAAGGGCCATAGTATCATAGAGTTGGAAGAGACCACAGGGGCCATCCAGTCCAACCCCCTGCCATGCAGGAACACCCATCAAAGCATTCCCGACAGATGGCCATCCAGCCTCTCCTTAAAAACCTCCAAAGAAGGAGACTCCACCACACTCTGAGGTAGCATATTCCACTGCCGGACAGCTCTGACTGTCACAAAAATCTTCCTGCGGTTCAGGTGGAATCTCCTTTCCTGCAGCTTGAATCCATTGTTTCTTGTCCTTGTCTCTGGAGCAGTGGAAAACAAGCCCGCTCCCTCTTCAACAAGACATCCCTTCAAATATTTAAGCATGGCTGTCATGTCCCCTCTTAACCTTCTCTTCTGCAGACTAAACATACCCAGTTCCCTAAGCTGCTCCTCATAGGGCATGGCTTCCAGCTTCATCATTTTGGTTGCCCTCTTCTGGACATGTTCCAGCTTGTCAATATCTTTCTTAATTGAGGTGCCCAGAACTGGACACAGTATTCCAGATGAGGTCTAACAGTATAAAAAAATCTCAATACACTGCATGTACATTAGACAAAAATGTGCCCTGTCACAAAAAAGCATAATTTTGGAAATTTTAATTATCTATCTATCTATCTATTTAGGTCCCAACTGCTATCTGATTGTTTTAAAAAAAACCTTTCTACATGGCAAACGGCAGACATCTGGGGATATTGTTTAAAACATCATGAATCACGATGCTATCAGTCTAGTTCTATGTGGATACCACAAAAAATGAATTCAGGGGATAGGGATACAATTCTTTGACAAGCTTCTTCTCAAAGGAAGCAACAAGTAATTTTAATAATTTTCTTTTCTCTGCAAGAAAGCTTTGAAAACTATACCATATTTGAAGCCTATTTGCAGGAGTTATTCTGTGTCAAATTCACACATGGTTGTTTTGCACAGAAAAAAGATACATTTTCTGCTCAGGAAGGAACATTTTCTGTGTAGAAATATTGTTACTTGCACAGAAAAATGCTGTTTCCTGCATATAAAAATGTTATTTTCTAAGCAAATCAACCACATGCAAATTTTATGCAGACTATATCATCAATTACAGCGGTTTTCTACACATGAAACTGCATTTTCTAGACAGGAAATAATATTTCTGTGTTGTAATATCTTGTGCACAATAAAGTCTGTATTTCCACAGAAAATGCACATTTCTGCACATAATAACCTCAAGTGAATTTTGTGCAGAATAAGTCCTGAATTGGAAAGATTCTTGTCAGTTCAAGACTCTTCTTGTCAGACTTTGTCAACAGTCAAAAATCAAAAGAACTTCCTGACCGTCAGAGCTGTCCGGCAGTGGAATATGCTGCCTCAGGATGTGGTGGAGCCTCCTTCTTTGGAGATTTTTAAGCAGAGGCTCGATGGCCATTTGTTGCAGGTGCTTTGAGCATGTGTTCCTGCATCGCAGGGGGCTGGACTCAATGGCCGTTGTGGTCTCTTCCAACTCTATGATTCTATGATTCTATGAAATTTCTTTCACCAGTTCCAAGCATGGATAGGACCAAGTTGCATCTGCCTGACATATACATGTTAAAGGTGATAACTTAAAATAAGGTATTTATGCTTAACCAGGCTGCTGCTGATTATCTGTGAAGCTGGAATGTTCACCCTTATAAATCCAGACAACATCTTATGTTGCCAGCAAAAGGTCTTTGCACCTTCTCCGAAGTAAGTGATTTGAGTGATTATAGGTTGAAAAACTGTATTTGACTCTCTTGCTTGAAATGGATGAAATTGCCACTTAGGCCTTCAGTGATGTAATACTGAATGGCCACACTTTGGTTTGTGTGATATCAAACCTGTTTCCCTCTAGACTCCTGAGAATAAAGTAATATAGACATTGTAACTCTTCACACTTTCCTCTTAAGTGTTTTATTTTGCAGTTTGATTTCTAACATCTTGCTTGTTTCATGTTTCTACTTTTGTACTCTCTCTCTCTCTTTCTCTCTGGTAATGGCAGAATCAAGTTTCTCTGTTCTGTTTCACTGACATCTCTTCCAGCAAAGACAGAGAAAACTCTGTTAACATACAGGCAGAAGTGACATCCAGGATTCATCAGAGGGTTCAAAAGACTTGCAATGTAATCCTGTGCATATTTACCCATAATTATGTCTGAGTTCTAGAAGACACTGACTCTAAGGAAGTAAGATTGCTGCGTTAAAAAATCAAGGACAAGGATATACAACATCTATCAGGTTGCCATTTCCCACTTCCATTTCTGGTCCGTGGCCCTTTTTTCATTGTATTTGCCATGCGAACAGGGCCCCTGGAGCATCGCTGCAAGGAGCAGTCCACATGATGCACTCACAATTGCACGACACTTCAGGGCCTGGCAGGTGCCAACCACCCACTACTTCATTTTCGGCTGCGAGCCGAAAATGGTGCGTGATTGCACATTGCTACGGGGCCCTGCGTGCACTTGCCATGCGCACAGAGCTCTGGAGCCACGGCACTCGGGCTTCTTGCCCCAGCGCAGCCTGGGAAAATCCCACGCTGCACTGTGGAAGGAAGAGGAGGGGATCTCGCATGAGTAGGCAGCAGCTGCAGAGCTGAAGGAACCGGGACATGAGAGCCTCTCGCTAGTGGCTGCTCATATTATCCCCACACCCCAGCTCTGCAAAAAAGTGAGTTGAGGAAAGGGCCCATGTTTGGTCCCATCCAGTTTTTATTTGTACCTTTAAAAAAGGCCCTTTTGTGTATATTTTAAGAAAAGGGATATATTTTTGTGCATGTTTTTCAAACTGAATATACTGTTTGCATGCATTCTTCACTAACACCAATGCTGTGCTGCTGCACCCATTTGTATCCATGTATTTTTATGCAAAGCTTTTAAATGTGCATCCTTCAGCCAACTGGCACTGTGAATTTTGAAACACAAAGTGTGTCACATTCACATCTAGTCCAAAAACTATCGACCAGGGCAAGCTGGCATAAGAAGCTCATAAAATCAGATTCCTTCTTCTCTTACTACCTGATAATTATTCTAAAGAGTTTGTGACAAGCTCACAGGAGATTTCTATCAGTCTAACCCCCACCTGGAAATATGAAAACTTGCTTGGAATGTTCCTGTGCTCTGAGTGTTAGTGCACACAGCCTCTTCACTCCCATATCGCTCCACCCTTTGTGTTCCTTTGTTTAGACAGTGCATTATGTTTCCGTTCTACAAGTACATTATCTGTGTCTGAAAGTGGCATTTGTGCCCATAAGAGTTATGTGACTACAGCCCATTCATATCCTTAAGACTCTGTGAACCAATATTTTTAGTAGCAGGCTGCTCTGTCTTCATAATGTTATTTTTTCCCCTTCAGGTTATGAAACAAATCTAGCAAAACTCCACTGTCAGAAACAGAATGACGGGCTATATATTGAATGCCAAACTACCTCATATGAGAGAACAGAGAGACCAAATGTTTCAAAATATACAAGTGTAATAATCATTTCTTTTAAAAAAAAATCTTTTAAAAAATCATCACTTTGCCTGAGGTATTAATTTGTATCCACTTATGCATCTTTAAATCCATTGAATAATATACAAGTGAAACTTATGAAATGCTTGCTTGATTAATAGTGTGTCTCTGCATCTGGTTCTCAGCATATTTCCTTGAAAAAGGAAAAATATATATGAATCACTCTCCCATTCAGGGTGTCACTCTTTGCACCTCTTCTCAGATGCTCCCAGCCTGAGGAAGTTGCTCTCTTGTCCTCAGATTTTATCCTCCTCTGGCTTCTCCTCCCCTATAAGCACAAATAAGCACAAGCCTGTAAATGTTGGCATGATCCCCATTGGGATAACAGGCTTGGGGAAGGGGAGGAATCAGTTGAAGGTTTGTTGATTTCAGTCATTTGTTGAGATACTATCTTTCTACAGATTTATTAACAGATTTCACTGATAGCTATGTGGGGAGTCCTAAGTGCTACTCACTAGAGCAGTGGTTCTCAACCTGTGGGTCCCCAGATGTTTGTGGACTTCAGCTCCCAGAAGCCCTGAGCATTGACCATAGTGGCTGGGGCTTCTGGGAGCTGAAGTCCATAAACATCTGGGGACTCACAGGTTGAGAACCACTGCACTAGAGCCTCTTGTAACCAAGGCCATTTCTGCACTATACTGTTATACTACTATTATTCTACTTTCAACATCCTGTGGAATGCTGGAGTTTGCAGTTTAGGGAGCGAGGGAGGGGCATTTAGAGTTCTCAGCCAGAGAGCTCTTTGGCCTCAGTAATCTACAAACCCCAGAATTCCACAGGTTGTTCAAAGTGGAATAATAGCATTATTAACAGTGTAGTGCGGAAATGGTCTATGACAGTGACTCACCATGACCTGAGCTACCATATGTTGATTTATTTATGGTTTGACTGACTTTAATCTGTCTTCACTCGACTTGTTTCAACTCTTCATGATTCAGTTTGCCCTTTTCCTTATAGGCCCCATTCTGGGAAGACAGGATGGACGGTGTCATTGGGGATTGGGTTATGTGTTCATCCTGTCCTCCCTGCAGTGGGGTTTCTTCTCTCTTTTGGCTACCACGTAGACATCTGCACATGGTCAGGCTTGCAATGATTTCCAATGAGCAGCTGGCATGGACATCCTAAATACTCATATACCACTCCCTCCCACCCCAGTCTGCTGTGGGTTATGTAATGCTTGCCTGAAGCATACTTGTGGTAATGGTGGCAGTGGGAATAGTAGCAGTGATGGTGGTAGCTGGTGTCTCACTGTAAACAGGCAGTGAATTTGTTTCATTTTTTAGTCCGACCCTACTTTGAGGGTAGGACTCAGCACCACAGACAGCTTATTTAAACTCAGTTTAACACATGGAACAAAATCCCTTGCCCCACTGACAGTGGAGCAACCAGTCACTGCTTAGCAGTAGTTAAATGATACTACATGCAGGATCCTACATAGAGCAACAGCAAAACTCTCACAAGAAGGCTGCTTTATCTTTTCATAAGGCTTTGGATTTTGCATGAACTTTTAACATATGGCTTATAGTAAATTTTATGTGCTTGTTTCATCTTGAGTTTACACAACTGAAGTTGCAATTACAATTTGTATTTCTGTTTAAGAAAGCAGAATGTGCATGGGTGGATATAAGATTCGTCTGATGATGAAAAGGGAATTAACAAGATCTTAAGTAGGTTTCTGCCAGCTTTAAAAATAAAGGCAAGAGCTGACACAGGGCAGGATCCAATGCCAGCTGAGAAATCCTCTAGAGCTAGCTTTTGCATGGGAATGAGAGCTATGAGGAAGAGGTAATGGGAGAAGAAAGTTCCAGCATGTTTATACTCCAACACCAATGTGACCCTGAATTTTGGTTTTGCCAGTTTACTGAAATGTAGGAATGGGTGAGCATTTTTTGTGGTTTACTTCTTGGTAAGAACCTTCAAAACAAAATCCAAATGTCTTTTAAAAAATGAATAGGGGAAGGAAAACTGAAAATAGAAGAAAGCAAAACTGACAAGTCTATCCATCCAGGCCAAGAGCTGTAAGCTTTTGGCTTTCAAGGATCTGCCTTTGAATTTCTATGCATTCAGGCCATGTTTTGGTTGCTGAATCCAGGTTTCCACCTCTGGTTTTTTTTTTTTTCCCGACAGCCTTATATTTAACAGCATCATGGTCAGTAGGCAAAACATCATAGTACAGTGCTCATCATGCAGTTTATGGAATATAGAATACTATATACTATACTGTTATATAATTTACAGCAGGGATATACACTAGTCATGTTAGCCTACTGCAGCAAACACAATGGCCATTTCTGCACAAGACTGTTGTAGTGCTACTATTCCACATTCAACATCCTATGGAATCCTGGGGCTTGCAATTTGGGCGGGGGCTCAGAGGCAGAAATGGCCAATGAGTCCTGTTGCCCTTATAGATTAAAAAAAGAACAAGGGATTTGAAGTAGCAAAGTACACTGCTGACTTTTTACACAGTTCTCTGAATTTCCATTGTTATTGTTTAGTTCCTCCTTGAAAACTTGCTAATTTATTTTCATTACTTCCTCTTTATACATTTGTAAATATTTAAATTCTTCTTTTCAGCCTAGAGCAAGCACAATCCGGAACTTAGAAATGTTAGATTCCTGGAAAATTTTAAGTCACAAGGAAACAGAACTTACAGGAAAACTGAAATATATACCATAATAATTAGCATCAAATTTTTTTTAACCGCTATAACAGTGTAAGATGCTTCATTCATAATTTTATTGGTATATAAGATTTTATTTTGCATATTTATTAAATTTAAAACTACGAAAACCTTTTGTGCAAGCAAATTGTGAATCTATTCTTGTGGCAAATCACTTCTGCAGGTTGCTTACACAGACACCCACCCTAGGGCAATTCTCATTCAACGTGCCCCAACAACCTTCAAACCATTCCATAAGCTTTGCATTTGTAGCCCTAAAGTGACTAAACTCTTTAATATGTTTATATGCTTAATTTGGGATTGAGTTTCTAAATGTGTGATCAGCTTTTTCTTAAATGAATACCTCTCAGGCAGAGATGTAAAATAAAACAATAACAAAGATTTATTGAACAAAAGTTTTAGTCTTCAAAATAACAGCTTATTCTATACTTATTTCAGTGTAACAACCTCTCTTAATGCCAAATTAATAATTTGCTCCACATTCTTCAGTCAAAACTTGGACTTTGGCCAAGATGGTTGACCATTTGTAGTATGATTTTCATGCTGCTCCTAGCTTTGTAGGATTTATTATTAACTTTAAAGGCATAAAGAGATGGAAAGGTTCCAAAAGGGCAGAAATGCATTCTCCTGGATAATCTCCATATGAAGAAGAGCTAGGGAGCCATCTAGTAGAGGGGCATGCCCTGGAAACTATAACATCTCCCATTGCAAAGTTGAATAACAAAGATTCATTAAAGTAGGCTAGATAGAAGCTTCTTCAAACAAATATTTACATTATTATCAAAGGAGTTTGGATGGCCAATGCTGAACAGGGATGGAAATCCCCTTCCTCAGTTGGCAATTTATTATGCTTGAGTGAGTACAAACAGTTTGTATCATAAATATTAAAAGTGCAGCCTCCATGGACAAAGAGCTTGAAAGTAAACCCAAATGCCAAGAAAGATAGATAGCACAGTGCTCAAAAACTGAAGATTAAATTAAGTGGACATTAATGGAAGTGGAAATAAGAAATAGATTTGGCATCACCAAGTCTCAAACAATTAAAAGGTCTATATGGAAGCCATATTTCAGGAAAGGGAAAATAAATATTGTCTCTAATGCTAGAATTTAAGCAGAGAGTGATTTATATGCCATCATAAACATTGTTTCCAGAAAAATGTCCAGAGCAGGGCTATATAAAACAGACTCTGTGCTCATTAAGATTCAGACCTCAAAATCTGAGATGTCTAACAGAATTTTAAATTTGAAGAAACGTGTGACAGAAAGTTATAGGAACTGACAGCAGAAACTAGATTTGTTAAGATTAGAGATTATCGGACAAGTAAACCATTTTAAAGAGCTTGCTGAAAAACAGTTCAAAGAAATCACAGTGTCAGTTCAAAATCTCATAACAATTACACTCAAGCATGAACATGAGATTTCTGATAGTTAGAAGGGAATTGACATTTTACTGCAGGATTTGGAAAGGGCATAGAATGGAAATATGATAATGGAGTTAAAATCAAAGGAAACACAGATTAGGTAAAGAGATATTCCAGAAGGACCAAATGACTTTGGCGGACCTAATAAGCAGCTCTAGTGAAGTATAGTATAAGCATTTATCCAATAGTCTGGCATCCATCTTTTTCCTAATAACTCATTATATACCACTTTTAACAGTTGAAGTAGCTCATCTTCAAAAGTCTTAGTAGCACGTCTTCAAAAGTGCTGCAGATAGTCCACCTTGACCCAGCACTTTTCCAGATTAAATCTTTTTAATTGCTTCAATAAGTTCCAGAGTTGTCACAGGGCCATCCAAACTTTGCTGGTGTTCCAACTATAGTTTATCCAATTGGAGTTTAACCAAATAATCTTCCATATCTGAAATCTTCTCATTGTTCCTCATGTGTAAACCTCTATAATATTTCTCAAAGGCTTTTTATATTTTCAGAGTGTTCATTACATACTGATCTCTTTTCCTGATCTTTGTTACATATTTCTTTATCCTTTCCTGTCTCAGTTTGTAGGAAAGCCACTTCCTGCATTTATTTGCACATTCAAAGTGCTTTTGTTTGAGATATAGTAGTTTGGCATTCATTTCTTGGACTGTAAGCAGTGAAAACTATTATTAAAGCAGCGTAACCTTTTGTTGAGACTTTTATCAACATTTTTTTCAAATTTTTCCTCTAGATTTTGTATTTCATCCATTAATTTATTCTTTTTTGCTTCCCTTCTTTTTTCTCAACTTGGAGCCATATTTAATTAACTGTCCTATCATACAAGCTTTACTTGCATCCCATACTATCACAAAATCTGTTGCCTTATTTAAATTCAGTTCAAAATATTTCTGCAGTTCTTGTTTACATAGTTGTAGTATTTCTGTCTTCAAAAGTATATTTTAACTAAGGCCATTTCCGCACGGGGTAAGGGAACCGCCCCATGACGCTACTCACTGGACTTTTGGGCTCCCCAGTCCAGTCCATGCTTCTCCGGAGCAGTGCGTAGCTGCCACTCCGCACTCCTCCAGGGACAAAAATGGTGGCTTTCAATTGGTTGAGGGTCTCGACCAGCTGCTGAAACACGCCAACCTAAAGCCCTCCCCTGGCACATCGCAGGCTCGCACCAATGCAAGCCTGTGAATCTGCATAAGGGAGCAGGCTCGCAGTGGTGCGCTCCATGCTTTTGAAAGACCTGTTTTTAGCAGTCTGTCAAAAGCACGCTGGACAACCACTTGGGGTTGTTCTGGAGCGGGCTGGGGTGCGGATCTATGTTAAGTCTGCAGTCTGCAGACATCCTCCTTGGAAGACACTCTGCCCCGTGTTAAAAACCCCATGTGGAAATGCCCTAAGTCTCCATCTCAACTGGGTTTGCATGATCTGAAAGAGGGTTTTTTTTCCACAAAATGTCCATCTTCTTTACTAAATTGGGTATATTCTTAGAAATCCAAAGGGTATATTCTAGAGAAAGATTCATGATAATTTAAGGAAAAAGTACAGTCTCTGCAACTTGGCTGCAAATATCTTCAATCATCTATTAACCCAATGAATTCTTTATATTTAAAAAATATCTGGGTAGTCTCCCTTGGTCTTCCTTAATTCCTTTCCTGGAACAATTATCTTTGTTAGGGTCAACAACTCCATTTCAATCACTCAGGCAAATGAGATGTTGTAATTCCAATTCATATGTCTTTCTCAATAAACTTTCAGAAAACGTAATTTGGGCCATAAATGCCTTTTACATGAATAATCTTTTCATTCCAACTGGTTTGCAAAGTTACATATCTTCCTATTCCATCTTCATATATCAATTTAGCTTGTATTCTTTGTTTTATATAAAAGACTACCCCTTTTAATTTTATTTAAAGATACAAACTCTAGGCCCATACTTCTATTTTGCAAAAACCTTGTCTTTTTTTTCTGATATAGATCTCTTGGAGATAAATGATTTCATATTTGGGGCTTTTTTTAAATGCCATTTTTCCCTTTTCTCAGGTGAATTTAGTCCTTTTACATCAGATTATTTTTGTTTTATTAAGATATGTTATTATATTAACAATTCTCAGCTTTTCTGTTATTTGCTTCTGCAGCCTCCTCTTTCAAATTTTGAACAGATCTCTCTCTCTCTATCTCTGTTTCTAAAGAGAATTTATTATGTATTTATTGTCTACATTATTGATTGGTTACTAAGCTTTCTGTAAATATACAGCAAAAGTCTATATCTTTTTTTTCTGAGCAATTCTGCCAAAAAAACTATATTCTCTACATTTCTTCAGCACATTTTCTAGAATTTCTTTAACCATAATTGTTTCATTCTCATTTAATTTAAACATTTTCTTAAAATGTGCTCTTAGTATTTGATCTCTGATACTTTTCATGTAAAGCAAACTATCACACCTCTTTAAAGATTTTCCTCTGTCTGTAAGTAGAGTTTTGTCTGTACACTGCTTCAATCAAGCCACTGTCAAGCCATTCAGGATTGCTACTTACAAGATACACCACATTTTATAAAATTGTCTGTTTTAAATCAATCAGCACCTTTGGCTCAGTTCTTAGTCTAACTTGTATTTCTCGTGATTTTAAATCAATCATCCTAATCCTGTCCTACATTTTTCTCCAGATCCTATTATAAAATGGCAATTTCCTTTGCTTTATCAGAGATCTTCTGTTTCTGTTTATGTGCAGTGACTATGAGATTCTAGACTAATACCATAGACTCCCTATATCGTCATTTGGTAAACAATTTGTTCATATCTAAAATCTGATTAGAGATTAGAGATACAGAAACTTGAGTCTTTGTAAGCCCAGCTCAGAATTGTCCAGGGTAGATCTGGATTTAAGTTCTGGCATGGCTAGAATATTTGTTTTCCCTTTTCTAAAAATGTAGCCCCCATAGAAGCCTTCATAAATGATGAAGCTATTTTTTATTTCCAGTTCAAGTTGCCACTTAAAATAGGCTTTAGTTTTTAAAACTATCTATACAGTCTCTCTCGCAGCACTGGTTTCAGTTTTCAAGTATTTAAATAATGGAGATCAGACTTCAGTACTGCATTTGCTGGCATATAAGACTCACTTTTTGTCCTGAAAAATACTGTTTGAAAATGGGTTCCTATATGTGTCTTACATGCTGAAATGTCTTATACACTGGCAAATCGTATTTGCGGCATAAAAATGGGATGCATGTTTATATGGGTGTGTCTTATACGTCAGCAAATATGGTATTTATGATGTACATTGTTTGTATTAACTCAAACACAGTAAACCTTCAGTCAGGTTTAGACTTCTCCTTCCCAGTTCAGTATGGGCCACCAAAGGTCCTGTTAATCGTGGAGAAGTTTCTGTCTATCTAACCTTAATGAATCTTTATGATTCCTCAGCTTTGCCGAGGAGCTTTATAATTTCCAGGCAGATGTCTCAACCAGATGGTCCATGTCTCATGCCCATGGCTTTCTCACAGACATCTAGTTGGACACTATGTGTACAGGAGCACTGAACAAGATAGGCTTTGTTCTAATCCACCACAGATCCTTCTTATGTTCCCAAAGAGGAAATGCGTCCTGTTCTAACAGTGCACAGGAAGTATACAGATATTTATGTTTTCTAATATACAGTGATAATGAGTTTGAAAGTTGGCTATTAGCTTCAGACAGATACTTGTTTTAGAGATGTACTTATAAAAAATCAGAAATTATTGTGCCACAAAGCTTATGGGTATATAGGTCGAAATGAACATGACAATTTTTTTTAAAAAAAAGCCTCCTCATTCTTGAACAGGTAAATATCTACATGTTTTAACAATACTACCCTTTAACAGAGTAAGAATTACACTATATAACAAAATTCACAAAGTTTGTGAGCTCTACATGTCTTCATTAATATTTTCAGGTCCACCAAAACAAAAACAAAAAGCAGTACCAGATGTTCATTAACCAGTGGTTAAGCTTAATGATAATTCTGGATATTCAGAGTCTTGGCTTTCACCTTTTTTCCAGATCTGGCAATCACTGTGAAAGAGATTTTTTTTCCAAACAAGTTATTGCAAGTGATTCTGACTGTCGCTGATACTCCTCTGAGTCCTGTACTTCTCTGTTGATGCCAATAGTTCAAAGATGCACACTGTATTCCTTATTATATTTTGACCTATGGCTTCTATCAGTTTTGAGAACATAATAGGCTTTCTTATTCTAATTCTGGCCTTTGGTCCATCTAGGTGAATACTTGTGGCACTGATTCACATTGTCTCTCCAAGGTTTCAAGCAGGAATGTTTCCAACTTGTTGAGATAACAAGGATAGAATTTGGGGCTTTTCTGCATGCAAGGCAGATGCTCTACCACTGAGCTAAGACTCCTTTCTAAAATTATGATACCTCCAGGTCAGACCTGGTTTGTGTAGCTATTATTTAGAGGTCACTTTTCATTAAAGGAATAGAGACTAGATAGGTGATATCATGTTCACACTGAGATAGTATAATAAACATGTAAAGCTACCTTTTTCGATTGGTTCATTTAGCTCAGCAACTGGCTGAAAGATTCTCCAAAGTTTCAGATAGTTTTTTTTCCTAATCTGGCCTGGTGATGTTGGGATTGAACCTTGGATATTCTGCATTTAGAGGCTGGATATTGCCACCGTCCCAGCTTTCCCATATGGCTAAATGCAAAGAAGAACTATAGGCCCTTTATAACAGCAGTATATAACTGTTGCTCTCCAAATGTTATGAAAATCAAATCCCCTAATACCATACCATTGGCCACTGTGGCAAGGGTTTATGAAAGCTAGATAATAATAATAACAACAACAATTCCAAAACATCTATAGTCCAAACCATTGGAAGGGCACTAGGTTACTTAACTCAAGTTAGAGATGCTTGCCAATATTCTAAGTCAGCTACTTAGTTATGTATGAATAACTAAATAATATCTCCTAGTCTGACACCTCCCCAGCCCACCTTAACAGTGATTAGCCCCATCAGGGCACAAGGAGAAGGATGTGTCCAGGCCTTCTCACCAGCAAGCAAGGCCACCACAGAGAACTGTGACAGAGATCCTCCTCCTGCTTGCTCACATCATCCCTCTCACACTCCAACTGGCAGCTGAAAGTTCTCCTTTGCCCAAAGTGGCCGCTGGCTGTTAAGGTGGGCTGGGGACATTTACATGGTCTTATAGTAACTGCAATACAGAAAGCCAGTCATAAAATACAAATAATGTATACCTATTACAACTATTCTGGTATTTCAGAAATGAGAAGCGATGAATGGAACAAAAATAGAGACATGTGCTGTTTCATGAGTACCCTCCATTTTGCTTTCCCATACAGTCAAATAGTCAAACTGAATAAGTGACGTTTCCCAGGATGGATATGTCATTCTCATTAATTCAGCTACCTGCCACATTTATATTTAGCAAGACTTGACAAGTTCACATTATGCTAAAATACTGGGCAACTGGAAATGCAATTTAGTTGCTAATCCCCAATCTGCTGAAAAGTACAGACTTTTACTTATATCTGAAGATATCCTGATGCAGCTTAGCAAAAGCCTCACATGACCAGAATATACTATTTATATTGTAAAACTAAAGTGGGCATGTATGTGTATATATACAGCTACAAAAACCAAATTCCATCAGCTGTTTGTCTCTTAAAATTTCCCCTGAAAATTAGTATCTATTGGGTAGCATTTCATTTTCTCTCATTCCCTTGTTCTCTGAACTGTTTGGAAAATAAGAAAGAACAGAGGCAAGACCATACACTCACACGCACATATATATATATACAAGCATTCACAGAGTAGGAAGCTGCAGCTTCAGGCTGCCCATGTGTCCTATTTTGCAGAGGAGAGTCCTCTGTTTGTTTTAAGGGCTGCCCAGTCCAAGTCCCATTTAATAAAGAATAGTGAGAAGGCAGAGCACAGAGTCTGAAACTGCCAGTCAACAGCTACCACCTGTACAGCAAGACTAAGCAAGCACACAGGTTGTGTGGTCATAGTGTTCAGTGAATGCATGGAATTTCTGTTTAAAGCATAGTTCTTATATGCGGCTAGACATAAAGTAATTGTTTTGCATTCTCTTCTTTCGTAGAGAGGGGACGTTTCTTCATTTTTGTTGTGTCATCCAGTGCACATCAGCTACATATCATCATCATCATCATCATCATCATCATCACTATTGGTTCATTTGTATGTTATTTCTCCGTGTATAACTGTGCCCAAAGCAGCTTACAACATCAGGAAAAAAGTACATAATAAGGTATAATAACACCTCCAGATGATTAATGAACAATTAGAAGTCATAACATTTACATAATCATGGAAATGTGCTAATCACAACTTCTCAAACTGATAAATATATATGAAGATTAAACAATCCTAATTCATCCTGAGACCTAAGAAAAAAGAAATTTTAAAAATCCAAGTAGCAACAAAAATGAGGTACATAATCCAAAGGTAACTGCTAAACTAGAGATGTAAGCCCTAAACAAGATCCCACCTTGATGAGCCCTTGACACCTACAGTAGAAGTAGGATAGCCTTCACTGTTGGAGTTACTCAGGGCCCTACTCCCTCAGGCAAGGTGGAAACCATCTGGGAGAGAAAGGATCAGATTTTGCAGAACACTCAGCCAGAAGGTGTTCTCCAGAATAAACATGCTTCACTCTACTTATAAGCTTGCCAAATAGCATGGAAGGGGATTCTAGACATGTTTAGGTGAGTGTACTTAAAACCTTCCCTGTGATCAGGAGCCCTCATAATGCAGAGTATCTGACCACAGGCAGCCTTCAGCTCATGCTTGAGCTAACAAAGGCACCGGGAATTCCCTTCAGGACACCATGCTAAGCATGTAAAATAGATCTGGATTATGTAAGGATATAAAGAATTGGGATGTGTTCCCCTTCTGTCTTTCAAACCCAGATACCTTTACCCAAAGATGTGAACAGGTCTACAGTCTTTCTCTCTGTGCACTTCATCCTCTCTCCAAGGAATTTAAACTCATATTAGGTAACATTATTTCACTTTATCCGTACAAGTCTATGAAGCAGATTCTCTTAAGATATAGAAATTTGTCCAAGGCCACTTAATAAAAATCATGGCTAAAGGAAGTCAGGTTGAATTAGAAGGCAGCCGAACGGTGGAGTGTGTGTGCATTTTTCAGATGCTTTTGCTCTCACCACTTTTGCTTTCGTTGTTGGTGATGAGGGTCTTAAATCTGCATGAGCAGAATTTTAGGAGTGAAGGAATATATCTCTACAGCTTAGCCACTGAGTCAACTATTCCTCCTTTGTCTTATTGTAATGAGGCAAGGAACCTCAAGGTTTCAAAACAAGGAACATCAGCCTCGATATGCATTTGGATGGGCATTTCAATATGGGCTGCAGTTAAGGAATAAAAAGAATATTTATGAATATTGTCATTATCAATGATACAAAAACATTTCTACCACCATGTGTTCATTTATTTGTCTTTACATTTTGGAACCTTTTTTTGCCAAACTTTCATAAAGAGGGTTTACTATATTTTGTGAAAAAATGTTTTTGTGCAAATTATAATTTTTGTGCAAAAAAAACCTCCATAAAATTGTTGCAAAAAGTATTGGAAAAAAAATCAGAACTATGTAATTTTGTCCAAAGAGAGAAACATTTGTTACAGCTTTCATTTTTGTGTTACAAAATGAAGATTTACATTCTTAATCACAGTGGGGTGCTTCCAGTCTGTTCCTATTCTGTTCTCATCCAGTTGCACATTCCAGATCCTATCTGAGCATGGCTAGAGCTGGGGCTGAGTGAAGGAAACAGTGTAGGAAACTCATGGAAAGTGTAGGAAACTCTTGGCTCAGAGTGAAAGAAACATGGCTTCATTTGCCCTCCCTCACATCATTTCCTTCTGATTGGTTCCTTAGTTCCATAAGTCTTTTAATACTCCCCTGTGAATCCTTCTTGTGTAGGATCACATGATGAAAGGAAAACAAGAAACTTCATTGATGTTAGAAGAGGCATTGAAGTTGTAGTAGTTCAAGTGAACAATGTCTACAAATAAATAGGTGTGTAAATGGGAAATTATTTTATAGTGCTTGTGACTCCCCACAGTTGTACACTTCTTGCCTCAAAAGCAATAATCTGAACTGAGATTTCCTACATCAGACTGCTAATTTGGATAATACAAAATAAGGTGTAGCTAGTGAATGAACAAAGGCTCTAATTGTTAATAGACTGGACTATACAAATATAATAAATGAAAAAAGATAGCTCTCTGTTTTCAAGTTACTGTTTATTTCAAATTTAGAATGATCCAGTTTGTATTTGAATGCTTTATCATTTAGAATTCCATCTTATGATTTGGGGTTTTTCAACTGCTCAGTTTTCAATAATATTCATAATAAGTCACTATAATAATTACAGTGTTTTTGGCAATTTCAATGAGTTAATGAATGAATGAATTAAATCATCCCCCTGTCCTTCTCCTTACAGTCACAGAGTAGGAGACATAAATATCACCTGAACTTCACAAAATAGTGGAAAGGTTCCCTACAAACTTTCAGCTGTGCCCACATGGGGACTTTATGTGATTGCAAAACCTAATTGTGCATGATTGTTGATCATTTCTTGTCACATGTTCAGTGACTGCATGAGAGCAGCAAAACTCTGACAGTAAGAAGATTTCAAAGTGCTGCTTGAGTACAATGTAAATGGAAGGGCATCATTGAAGCTAGAAATCAAATCACATCAAGACAGTTTAATTCATCACCTTAGATAAATTGCATACTGAAACAAAAGGTCTCAGATGAGGCATTGCTTGCATATATTATAGAAAGTAATCAGTATAAAATGATCATCTCAAATCTTATCTGTGTCTTTGCAAATATTATGTATCAGTTTGATTTTCAGTGAGCAGCTGCTAAAAGTCGGATAAAAAAACCCAAACACCTTAGGATGAATCCTGGATCGCATATAGCCCCAATGTATTTGTCTGAATGGTGAAATATTATCAGGAGCCACTGGGCTTCAGCTGGAAGCTTACGCATCCTGTATCCATGAGCTAAACATTACGTTAGTATTTGCAAGGTCTAGACTAACCCTGCCTCTGGGCTGGCTATTGATTCTTCCTGGACAGGAAGGGCTTCCTATTCTGTTTAAACCTTATTCCATGCAACAAGAGCTTCCTAGGTTCTAGTGTGCTCCTTTTGTTGTCCTCACTTGCGGCTTGCCCTGGTTTCTGGTTTGTCTTGCGGTGCTGATTTGCCATCAATCATAATCACTGATTTGATCTCTGGATCTTGGTTTACACCAGACCTTAAGAGTTCAAACATAAGAGATGGTCTTACCCACATACACAATGTGAAGAATATTTCTCATGAAGTGAGATCACATAAAGGAGTATACTCATGCAAGCTCATAGGCCTCAGCTCATATAGACAATGTATATAAGCCATGCACAGAACATGCATACCGAGGCCATAAATGAACTTAGACTGAGGAAAATCTGGTCTTCCAAATGTCTTAGATGACAGCTCCCACAATCCCTTACCACTGGATTGCTAGTTGGCACTGACGAGAGTTATTTGCCACAGCTTTCCCACTTCTGCCTTAGACTGACTATGAAATAATTTCAGCAGCCTTACCTTTCACCACATAATTTATTGCTGATAAAAACCCTCTTGGCATAATAGCAATGCAATAACTAAAGCACCAGCTGGCATCAAAAGACTAACTTCCTTATGTAAGGCCATGTGGACTTCATTAAGAAATAAGCTATTGGACATCTTTTAAGGGGCAAGTTACTAGTAATTCCCAGTAATTGGGTCATTTTTTACTTTCAGAATATTATTTAAATCCTCAATTGTATATATGTGAATTGATTTATAGCATTGGCTGCCTATTCTCACAGCCAAACTTTTTTTTGCAAAGCTTCATATACTGACCTTCCTATGTTATCCTATTTCTACTTACATAAAGCACCACAGAAATCTAACCAATGTGGAAAAGATCCTTAGATTAGGTGTTCAGTCATAATCTTAACACACCTCCCATATGTTCCCAATGAGACATGCAAGCCACACCAAAGAAGTTACCTCATATGCTACAACATAAGGTTTATATACAAGAAGTCTATGGAATGGATAGAAAGGATAGACAAATGACCTTGAGAAGCTGGTAACACAAGCATCAAAGTAAACATGTTCCTTTCATTTCCTATGCCTCATGGTTCTTCTGAGATGCACTAATCCCCCCAGACAGCAACAGAGGTAGAGGGTAGTGAACAGAAATGTTTTTTTGACAATTGCTTTTTCCTATTTGCCCAGAACAATTCTTTCTTGGGTTCTCTGTACATGTCAGTGAATTAGGACAGGGCAATAATGGGAATTTCTCAAGTTTTCTGGAACATGTGGAGAGCTTTAGGCGAGAGAAGGATCAGTCTTGCTACTCTTGTCCTGCTTTGGAGACAAACAAATGTTCACCACTTCCAAGTGTCTGGGGAACCCGTGGACCTCCCAATGTTGATGGGCCATTATCCTCAAAATCTCTGACATGAAGGGATGTCATGTTGAGGAGGGAGCAGGCTTGTTTTCCACTGCCCCAGAGACTAGGTCAAGGAGCAATGGGTTCAAACTGTAGGAAAAGAGATTCCATTTAAACCTCAGGAAGAACTTCCTGATGGTCAGAGCTGTCTGGCAATGGAATATGCCTCGGAGTGTGGTGGAATCTCCTTCTTCAGAGGTTTTTAAGCAGAGGCTGGATGGCCATCTGTCAGGAGTGCTCTGGTGTGTGTTCCTGTATGGCAGGGGGTTGGAATGAATGGCCTCTGTGGTCTTTTCCAGCTCCATGATTCTATGACTCTATAACTGGCTTTATTGGTTGGGGCTGATGAGAGCTGTGTTTCAACAACAGATAGAAGACTACAAGTTCCCCAAATTCTGGTGTAGAAAATAGCCAGTGTGAGTTGTGACACTGAACCCTTCCCTTCCCTAAGTTGTTTGTACAAGTGTGCAGGAGGACTCAGAAAAAGGTTAAGGGACTGAAGGGCTGTAGTTTCAGGAGAATAAATAAGCTAGCTACCTTTTAGTTATGTCCTAAACCAGGTGGACAGAATCAGATTTTTCCAGATAAAAAACATTGGGTGATGCCTAGTGTCAATGGGGAAGTGAATCCATTCTAAGTTTCTATCCAGACTCTAAGGAAGCTGTCAAAGGGGGTGGACCTTATCCTCAAAATAGGTACATCAACTTGGACAGCTCCTTGAAAGCTAAACTAAGCCTGAGAGGAGATTCGCTGCTCCATTGACATGGAGGCCACCAGCTGCCACTGCAAACTGTGGCAATCTGAATTTTCAGAGGATGTAACTTCCTGCAGCTGCAACACTAACATGAGAAACAGCATTGACTTCTTCCCCCAAACTATGTGTGTTGCCAGAGTAAAAACTGGAGATGGCTCTTGTATTGTTAATGGTTGTGCTGAATGTTGGGAGTTTGAAACTTTTGATTGCCTGTACTCACTGGTAGTTAGATTGCATGTAGCTCTCTAGGAGTTTGGGCACAGCATGTTTATGTTTTTTCATGCCCACTCTCTTCTTGCATGATGTAGGGATTCCTTTGTTCTCTTGGTCTCATCTGCTCACAAAAGCCCTCTCTCTCTCTCCCTGCCTGTATCCATGAAGCATGTGTCTTTTTAGAGTGCGCTCCCTCTGGCTGAGATGCTCCAAGTCTTCTAAAACTATGTAGTGTTCTTTATTTCCTTATTTTCTTCCAGAAGGTGAGCCTGTGGTTATTATGCACAAGTATCTTTGAATAAAACTATTTTTATATACCTTATGAAGACTAAGTTTGATTTCTTTCTCTGCTAATTACCATGCTTGTGGCAGGGGAGCATGGTGGGCAGGTCATTGCTTCTAACTTCTGCCTAGTATGTTAATTACTATGCTAGAGAGAGGTCCACTAAATCTCGCACACTTTCCCAAAACAGAAGAAGGATTTCAACAGGTATTGTTTGCTACCTGGTTGCATGACAAGCAATACCTGATCAACCTCCCTCTTCTATACAACAACTAATGGTACAGGAGCCCTCTTCAGTTTTCAATATGGCAACTCTAGAAAAAACACCTGTCCTGATTATTCTGTCTTTGGAGTGACTAGGTGAATTTGACACATCTGCATAGCATACTAAAAAGAAAAGCTGGACCAAATACTTTATTCCAGTGTTCTATAAATGCATGAGAGGTAGCTCATTACTCAGATGAAAAAGAGTGTGGAACTCCCCCAAAACACCATGTTTGGAGCCTGGAGGTAACTCATAGATCTCTCTTTTAAATGGAATCCCAGATAAATGTCAATGTTATAAAACGCTTTTTTTCTACCTGTTGCAATCTCCAGAGGTAGTGATAAATTGTCCATGGCAATCCATCTCTGGTAACCTTCATGTTGGACTACAAATACACATTTATACATGGACCTGCCTGTTGTACTCCATCCTATATTAATCATCTCCAAAGACCAGGGCCATTTCCACACTAGCCTGTTAGAGAGCTATTATTCTGCTTTCAACATCCTGTGGAATCCTGGGGTTTGCAGTTAACAGGCTAGTGCATAAATGGCCCATGTCAGCTCTCTGTCCTGAGACCAGATTGAAAGTGGTGGTGCTTAATATGAAAGACCTATACATCTTGCAACCTGCATATTTAAAGGAATGTGTCTTCCCACAACTACATACCTCTGCAACACAAGGGCATAACCTTCAGAGGCCCTTTTCCTGGAGCCCTCTCACACTGTACAATTAAAGCACTTTGTTTCCCCTTCAGCTGATGTGGCCATATCCTGTGAAGTCCTGGTACTTGTAGTTTGGTGGAGCACTAGAGCTTTCTAGCTATTCTAAACACAACAAACCCAAGGATTCCATAGGATGGAACCACCGTAGTTAAAGAGGAATCATAACTGTATAGTGTGAAAGAATCACTGGCTGCCCACACTATGTGAGACAAGACAAGTGAGGATTGAAGAGAAGGTCTTCTTGGTAAAATATGGCACTGTTGCCTCAGGGGGACCAAGCTAGTGCCTATATTAACATAAGTTAGGTTGTTATCAGCAAAAAGCACATTTGTTAATATTAAAATCTTCTGATAGTTCATTTTGTAGTGGTTACTTTCAATAATGATATATTCTAACATTTTAAAACACTGATTTGTTGAAATGCTGTGAAATTTCCAGGTGACTCACTGTATATCACCTCCTCATTTACCAAGATATGAGGTCAATAAGGTGACAAAATTTGAGAGAATAGTTTTCAAGTACAATCTCAACATTTCATATGTTTAGTCATGTTTAAAATTGTATTCAGGGATAATTCTGAAGTTCAACTGGAAAACAATGGCTGAAATCTTTGAAAAATGAATAGCTTCAACGAGTTTTCATTGAAGCTGAACTGATGGTGGTTGTTGCTTAAGGCCTACAGGTCTAGATGACAGCTATTTTCAGAAGATTTATTGTCATTCCCATGGAATAGCTTTGAAATGGCTACAGAAGCAACTGTTTTAACATATATATATATATATTTAGGTTGAAATTCTTAAGTGTGAACATCTCCTCCAATCACAGAAGAAGGAAAAAGGAAATGTCATCATAGTGGCACCTTTAAAACAAAGTCAAGCAGAGGCATCTGAATCAAAAGACATCTCAGATGTTTAAAGCCTTCCGAACAAAAAACATCCCAGATGTTTAAAGCCTTCTCACCTTGAATATTCCACTGGAAATCCTGAAGAATATAGTTATGAGATCTAGTTATGAAAACTAATCAGAGCTTAAAAGCACTCCCTTTTTGTAGTTGGATTTGTCAGTAAAGCAGTACTCTCTCTCTTTTTTTTTTTTTACATTTTCCCACTATTTAGGATGGGTGAAATATGAGAAAAATAAAATAAGGATTGTAATATCCTTTGTTTATGTCCTATAAAATGGAAAACAATGACAATGACAAGCATATTAGAAGGAAGATAAATATCACTATTGTGTCTCTTTTTCCCATGTCCTAGACATCAAATAAATTCAGTTCTAACATGTGATTCGCCATTTCCCCAAACAAGCATCTTGGTTCTTTGTCAATAGAGCAAATAAAAGGGAATTGAGCAAAAGAAGCATTTGTTCAAAGATCTGTTTTACCATTGCCAAATAATACAACAAAAAAGGAGGAAGAACCCCCTGCCCTCCTGTATCCACCTAGGTAGAGGTTGTGTCACTGTGGAGGAAGTTCTCAGGAGGACATGAGTGGCTGAGTATTTGGCAATGCTTCCCTACCTTTGCCCCCAAACCTGCTAACTGCACAGTCCACAGTTATTTTGTCGAAAACGCCGAGTTTTAGCAGCATTGTGCTTAGCACTGCGGTAACAATTGCTTCCCATTCCATCCCCCACGACATCGTTTCTGTGCCTATCCTTCCTCCTTTCCTCTACTGGGCCCTGGCATTAAATTATTACTTGTATGAACATAACAGACACGCATACCACGGAGCTGAACAAGGGGTGCACGTGAAAGCCCTACACCCATCACCACGTCAGTGTAAACAGTTGCCAAAGCCAGAGCTTAACCCGGTGGTCGGGAGCCAGGGCGCCGAGGCGGGCGCCTCCTCTGATGGAAACGTTGGCTCTGCGTGCCATCACTGTCGGCTGGGGGGGGGGCGGCGGCGGCGCAGCCCCCGGCCTCCTCTTGGAAAGGAGGAAAGGGCTGCTGTTTCCTGTCGGTGTCCCCTCGGCCCGGTAGGGAAAACAAAAGAGATGGCCAGACTATGCAGAACGCCGGCGTTTTTTCTCTGTCTGTTTCTCCACACGCACAGCTATGGCTGCCTACAGGCACCACATGCTCGCTTCCCAACGAGGGTCTCTGTAAGGAAGCCACGGATACACCGCAATCGAGGAGGGAGAGATGCCACGGGAATGGCATCTCCCCTCTCGTCCAAATCCTCCTGATCCCCTCCCCCGCCAGTCCGTTTCATTCTCCCCCTTCTTCTCTTTCATTACGAGGGTAATGATTAGGCATCGCATCTATAGATAGACCCACTCTCACGCATCGGCCGAAACGAAGAAACGCGCACGGGGGAAGTGGGGGGCGCGAGGACCCGCAATGGAAAGAGTGCCGGTTTCCCCTCCGATCGCCAGCATCCTCCTCCTCCTCGCCCCGTTTGGCATTTGGAATCGGCCCCTTCTGCCCCCTCCCCAACACACACCCAGCCTATCCGCAACCCCCCCCCCCCCACCGGCAAAGAGAGCGCATCACTTACCCGTGGATGAGGTAAAAGAGCAGCAGCGTCCGCACGATCATTTTGCGAGAAGGAGACGCGGCATCCAGCAGTGAGAGGCTGCCTCGGCTGGCTGGCTTGGGAGGACTCATTCTCATTCTCTCTTTCTTTCTCTCTCTCTCTCTCCTCGCACACTTTCCCGCCCCCTTTTTTCCCCTCTTCTGGGGCGCCGAGGGAGATTGCCCCTTCTTTATTTAGAGATTTGTAGTAAGGACGGCGCGGTTGCTTTCCCCTCCCTTCCACCCGTTAGCAGGTCCCGCTGGTAGGATGAGGAGGAGACATTGCTCTCGCTTGCTCTCTAATTATTATTCGGCTATGGGAAGACAGGGGTTAAAAATCAGGTTTGCACAAAACCGTCTTTACAGAGATTATTTGTTGATATATTTAAAAAAAAAAACGAAGATAAAAGGATTGATTCAAGCCCCACTATTAGCTGAAGCAGCGCCAGCTTCCAAATTTAGAGGAAGGGCATAAGAAAGCAGCGGATGGAGCTGGGGGGGGCGCATGGATGCTCACGTACGCGAGCTCCCACAGCCACACTCCCGAGGCGGCCAAGGGCAGGCAGAGGGGCCCCCACGCAGCCCGGAAAAAGGGGTGGGATTGGGAAGAGGGTCGAGAAGGATGGGGGGCAGAGAGAGAGACAGGGGGAAAGGAAGCGTCTGGCTCAATGCAGATTTAAAGTCGGAGGTCAAAGTGGAAACGATGCGCCGTGAGCGGCTGCTGTTGCCGCCGCCGCCGCTGCCGCAGCTGCACACAGCTCAACACATGCGTAGTGCCGGTCGGGCTTTGAGCGATTTGGCTCCTCCACCCGCCTCCCTTGGATACACATGGCGGGATTGGGGAGGGGGAGGGGGGAGGCGAGAGCAGCCTTCGGACACGGAGAAGGTGGCTGTGGTTCCAGCGGGCATGCCCAAAGCGCGGGGAGGGTGCGACGGCCCGGGCCCGCCTTCCCTCCGCGCCTTCCTTGCAGAGCAGGTTTGAGCAGGACGCGCCGCCGCCCCCGCGGCCACGGCGCCTTTGGGATGGCATTTTGTGGCGAGGAGAGAAGCGGCATGGATGGTGGCGGTTGCTAAGCAATTCAAGGAGTTTGGCATGGCCAGGGAGTGAAGGGGACAAGCTTTTGGGGAGGCGATGCGGGCTCCTTCCCCTCCCCCCACCTTTGGGGTGCAAGAGAAAGAAAGAATTTCGGAAGGATCTCACCATGCCTCCTCTCCCTCCTGCCCAATATGTTAATAGGAGCAAGGAAGTGTTCTAAAACAATGTCCCAAAGGAGTAGGGTAACTAGGCCAGATTACCCACTCTGGGCACCAGAATGGCAGGGGATATAAAGGCACCGTTTTAGGCAAGGATATAAAAGAGGTCTCCTGGCATTGTTTCTGTCAATGGCAGCAAGTGGCTTTGGTGGCAATGGAGAGGTGAATGTGCTTTGGGGCATCCTCTGAACTTTAAAGGAGTTATCCATGGTGCTGAATCCTACCACTCTCCATAGAGTCAGCTCTGTGGATGAGCACCTTTAAAATTCAGATTAAAACTCAGAGCTGATTCACCACCCCACAGACATGGCTACTGGCCACCAGCTACTTAACTTAAACTTTTTGGAAATAGTCTTACTTTTGGGGTGTTTTCTTTACAGCTCCAAATAATAAGGCATAGATTAAAAATGGAAGGTGAAATGCCAATGGTCAGTTTGCAAAGAGGATCAGTTAGGGCTGACTAGGTGACAGTGGCATTTGGTGGTGCCTGCAGCCTAACACAATGAAGCACATTCAGACAATGCAATTCAGCTGATGCAATACTGGACAATCAGAATAATGAATCTGGATAGATACTTCTGGTCCAATAATGGTCACAATGACCATTTCTGCCCAGAAGCTTCAGAGAAAAGAGAAGGTACATTCAAGGGAGCTTGGAATTTTAGCAGATGTATCTCCAATTGCTGCAGTCAGGTCTAGAAAGCTGCAAATTAACCTGTTAGCAGCAAGAAGGAATTTTCCAGAGCTATCTATGCACTGTAGATGAAATCACTGCCACCCTGATTAGCTAACTGACAACCTGCTAACTGTTCTGTGGAACACAAAGGTGATATTGTCACTTCTCCATATTGTCACCGAAGGTGTGACATCCATTTTCGTGGGATTTGCTTTTACATACTGTACTTCAAGACAGGATCATAGCCCTGAATTAAAAAAAAAATGAGGGAGAGGCTATTTAAGAAGTCAGCACTGGTGAAAGGAACAGAGATAAGGAAGGAAAGCAACTAGTTGGTGATATGCAAAAAGTATTTGGCCCGCGGTGATACCCACAATTTAAGACTATGTAGCCCAGTATCATATTTATGGTAGGTCATGCGAAAATAAAAACCAATTAGTCTTAAAGGTTCTACCACATGTTTTTCTCCTCCTTCCTTGCTCCTTTTTATGGCCCACAAAATGATTTTGAGCAGCCTTTGGCAACTTCATGCACTGGCTTCAGCCCAGAGCTTGAAAAAGTTACCTTCTGGACTATAATTTCTAGCATCAGGAGCTGTAGTACAAAAAAAGAAAAGAAATTGAGAATCAGACCTGGTTACCTCCCTCTGTGAAAGTGAGCAAAGATCCACCTTGTGAGTCAAGAAGAAGTGTTACAGACTATGAGTCAAGAAAACAGAGCTGAGCCTCAACACTTTCATATTTCTCCCCCTCAGGGAATAGCCCAAGATATTTTGCTTCCTGAGACAAAACATCAAATGACAATCCACAATCACCACCAACAAAACCAGGCAAGGTACCTTACCAGATGAAACAATGGGTCTTTTCACACTACACAGTTACCGTCCTATGATTCCACTTTAACTTCCATGGCAACATCCGATAGTATCCTAGGATATGCAGTTTAGGGAGGGCCTCTTCCTTCTTTGGAGGCCCTCCCTAAACTAAACTCTAAACCTTCTTTGGAGGTTTTTAAGCAGAGGCTGGATGGCTATCTGTCGGGAGTGCCTTGCATGGCAGGGGGTTGGACTGGATGGCCCCTGTGGTCTCTTCCAACTCTACGATTCTATGATTCTATGAGGGGTACTTAGAAATCTCAGCCAGAGATCTCTAGTGTCTTGCCAGACCACAAACCCCAGGATTCCATAGAAGGCAGCCATGAAAGTTACAGTGGAATCCCAGTGCTATAGTTGTGTAGTGAATGCTGTAGTTGTGTAATGTGAAAAGGCCCAAAACAATTTCCACAAGCTAGTCTCCCCATCCCTAGCAGTAAATAGTAGTAGTAGTAGTAGTAGTAATAAAAAGAATAATTATCAATTTGCTGCTCTTTCATGCTACCCAGACCTTCTTCCTGAGGTGACTACTGTACCCTGACTTATGTTGGAACTGGCACCTCTCCTCTAGTGGTAATTACAGTTTCCCAAGTACCTCATAGTGAGCCCTAAGTGTTGTGAAACCCAAATATTAGCACTGCTTACTGTCAAGTAATAACACATTGGGAGAAGGCCAAGATCCCTAGGATGTATATTGTGTTTGCTTCTTCATTAGATCCTTTTGGTGGTACTTTTCTTGAAGTTCCTAGAAGCAGAAATAAAGCAGAATATCCACAAAGCACTTTCAGTGCTTTACTTTACTTATGACCAAGGGCCTTTCTGCACTACACTGTTATAGTGCTATTATTCCACTTTCAACATCCTGTGGAATTCTGGGGCTTGTAGTTTACTGAGGCCAAAGAGCTCTCTGGTTGAGAATTCAAAATGCCCCTCCCTAAACTGCAGATCCCAGGATTCCATAGGAGGTTGAAAGTGGAATAATAGCACTATAACAGTGTAGTGTGGAAAGGCCTCAAGATTCTTCTGTGGTGTCTTCAATAAAGGTTCCTCTAATTTAAAACTTCCTGTATGCAAGTTTAGTCAGTTTTATATTTCCCTTCTTTCCTTTTCAGAGCAGCTGGGAGATGAATGCTCAATTGTAATATTTAGCTAAACTTGAAAAAAAGGATATGTGTGGGGTGAAATATGGGATGAAATAATAGAACAACCCAAGAAATACAATATTGCCATTGCCACCCTGGGAGACAACTGTCTAAATAAAGAACCAATTATGAGGCAATTCAATACTAAACTCCTTTTCTTAAGGAAACTGTGTGTGTGTTCACACATATGCCTTCAAGTCACCTGTTGACTTATGGTGACCCCACGAATTTCATAGGGTTTTCTTAGGCAAGGAATACTCAGAGGTGGGTTTTTTTTCCTGTTCCCTCCTCTGAAATAAAGCCTACAGCACCTGGTATTTATTAGCAGCCTCCATCCAATTTTAGACAGGGCTAACCCTGCTTAGCTTCCAAGATCAGATAGGATCTGACACCTTTAGAGTATTTAAGCCACAGGTAACTAAACCTTCAAATGTTAAGTTTTCAGTGTGAAGAACAAGTTCTCCTCAAATGCCCAGCAGTGTTACATCTGTTCACAAAAGAAAAACTTTCCCCTCAGTTTTGTTTTGTAATGAGACACACACGCTACAAATCCAGTCTCAAAAAATATGGAAGGATAGAAGACATTTGAATGAAATTATTTAGCTATGAAAGCAGGAAATTCCCTTCCCCCAGTTGCCTTCTTTTCAGTAGTCCTCTGTCTTTACTGTGAGCTCTTATTTGTCAGCTCTTTGAGGCCAAGAAGTATGAGTCTCCTTGACTTCTTGTAGGAGACCTATGTACAAAATCACATTGGGACAAACTTTTGCTACTTATTTATTTAAAGCATTTTATCCCACTCTTCAACCAAAAACCCATAAAGTTTATGAAATATTAGTGACAAGACATTCAATATCCCCAGTCTTACAATGCAAAAGACACAACACAAATGGGGAAAAGAGTAGGAGGGAACAGGTTCAGGCACTAGTTCATAAACTTGAAAAGTGCTTGTTATGACAAGCTTGAATGCAACCAGTTTATGGAGAGGAAGCCCCAAAGGAGGAGGTTTCTCAGCAGAGCTGCTAGAATGGTCCTATTTCCAGTCCCACTTCTTGATGTATCCTGATGCAAGCATGAGTGGCAATTTCATTTCTGTTCATTTAGAAAAAAAAATCAAAATTTACCAAGCTCCACAAAATTTGAGTGTAGAGAAAGCAGGACAGACTGATTTTTAGGAATGGGTAAGAATTCCATGTCAATGTATTTTTTATCAGGATTTTCCAAACATGGCAATATTTGGATATATGAGAAATCATACATGGATTTCTGATCACTGATAGGAGTGATCAACCCAAGCCTTTGGAATGGCTGCTGGTAATAGATAAGAGTTAAGGGGCAGAGAGAGACATCAAATGGATCTGGTCTTCTAATGGATAGGCCTTACTTCTTGTCACTCCTACTGCTGCAACCTAGTGGAATGAAATAATTTGGATCTGAAATAAAACTGGAGCAAAGGAGAAGAGGCTGTAACTTCTAGAATATAAAGGCAAGTTCTAGAATGCTCTGATATTATGATATACCAACAATCCCCCCATCGAGTATATTAGTATTCTGGAGTAAAGAAAGCACATGATGGAAACAAAATTAAATTTTACATTTCAAAATGTACAGACACACAAACATTCTGGCAGTTTTTGCAATTTGGCTTATGGTACCCACTTTTCAGTGGTTAACAATTTCCATACAGTTTAGGTCATCATGGAGGTGACCCTATCCCAGCTTCTTTCGCTTTGTCTCCCTCTCCTCCTCCTCCTCCTCCTCCTCCTTCTTCTTTCTCCTTGCTTCATGATGGGACTTTAAGCAATTCACTATCTTATGCTCACAGAAATGCATAAGACTATCTGGAAAGATACATTACTCTGGCTGTACACAAGATGCCAAAGAACCAAACCAGCTGTTCACTGACAGATATCTCAAACTGTTTCAATAAACACTAGCCTTACTTCACGAACATTTTTTTTTTTTTTGCTTTTGCTATGCAAATATCTTTTTTCTAGGGCACACACTTTGTATTTTTCTTTGCCTCAGAATTCAGGAAACACAGAGACATCCATGTGCACACACAGACATACAAAACAGCTGGATTGACTCTAAAATGAAAGACCAGAAATAAGCAAACTTTGTTCTAAAAGAGAAGCTGTGCAATCCATAAACAAAGGTGAAATCTTTGCTATTAAATCACTTCTCAATCCCTCTCTAATGAAAAGGTGTTTTTCATCAAGTGTTAATTTGGAAATGGTAGGGAAAAGAAGAGATAATTGAACAGGATGAGATGATACCTCTTGAAAAATGGCTTTTTCTTCTCTCTTGATTAATACAACTGTGAATAGTTGGAAGGTTGGGGACTGAAATGAATCAGGCATTTTTTTATTATTTTTCATATTTAAGAATGAGTATGTGATATCTGCCCCCTTATTCTTCTCATTTGTGAACAGTGCAAACAATATTGGAATTGTAGACTTTTCTATCACTTTCTAGAGCTGATGTTTCAACTATAGAAAAGTAATTAATATGCTTTGGGATTTAAAAATCAAATTTAGAGACCTGGAAGTATTTTCATATGGTTTCACTTAGGATCATACTGGTAGAGTGAAAAATATGGAGAATGTATTTGAAAATGTGAATGCGTTAAGTATGCATTAAGACTGAGAGGTGATAAAGTGTCCATCTTAATCTGAAAAGATGTCATGTAGAAGTTCATTTTCTGTTGCTCCAGAGACTAGGAAACAAACCAATAAATTAGAATTAAAAGAAAAAAGATTCCACCTAAACATCAGCAAAAACTTCCTGATATAAAGAGTTGTACAACTATGCTATAGACTGCCACAGCAGGCAGTGGACTTTGCCGCCTTGGGTTTTTTTTAAAAAAAGGTTGTATAGCCATTTCTAGCAGTGCTTCACCTGTGGATTCGTGCATGGAAGAGGTTCAGATTAGATGGTTAGATTACGTGATTCTAATTGGCATAAAGTGGGGAAAAGCACACAGATGGCTATTAATTGCATATTAATACAATTAATTGCATATTAATGCAAAAGGAAAGAAGTAAAGACAAAATTTATTTCTTCAAAAGGAATTCATTAGAAATGATCATGGTAAAATGAAAAAAAAATACTACTATCTTAAAAAAATCTTGAACATATTTCACTGTTTATAAAGTAAAATAAGAAAAAAAAGAAGCCGTACTAAGCCAGAAATATTTCCTGCCACTAAAATACTGTATTCATTACATGGCTAAATGAAACCATCTTGATATCTAATATTTATTTAAGTTACAACCTAATTCACAGTGATGCCTGTAATTATTGTATATTTCTTCTTTTTTTAAAATAGCTACTCAAGCCAATTTCCTATTATCTGGATTCAACTGAATGCTAAATTCCTAATTGCCTAGATGTTCACACAGGTCATTATGCCATTAATTGGTTCAATTATAGGACTGTTACAGGAACAGTAGCATCCCAAATAAACATGCCAGTTATATAATCTGTAGCTGAGGGGTCTGGATATGGAGAAGCAGATGGAAACTGAGAGTAAGACAAGTGAGAGAGCAAGACGAGAGACAATACAAGAGAAGGCAAAAGTGAGTGGGCTCTCCTGTCATGCATCTTAAAAAAGCACATAGATTCAAAACACACGGGAGAGACTTTGTATATGTGCCTACAGTGCCATCCTATATGAGTTGGGAAGGACCACTTTTTTCTGCAATGGTGCAATGAAATCAAAAAATTAGATTTATATAATCTATCAATGTAGCATTTTGATTTTTGATAAGATACGCAAGTGGAATAACATGACAAAGAGAAACAAAATGGAGCAATCCTATACAACTTTGAAATGTATAAAAGTCACAATATACAATTTAGATAGGGATGAGCAGCATGCAGTTCTCCAAATGTTGGACTGCTACAACTAGCAGACAGCATAGCTAATGTTGCAAGTTAATCACAACTGGAGGCTTCAGGCTATTCCCTCTCTTATGTTTCTTGGGATCACTTTCCAGAGAAACTCTTTATCTGTGTCAAGGATATAAGAATCTTGCAAATGTTCTCGTCCTAAATCCATCTGAACAGACAAAGACATATGCACATACAGGGGCACCAAAGAAATAGTCGTCTGCTCCTTTATTTTTATTTATTTATTTATTTATTTATTGGCATTGTGGTCTATTTGTGAAAATTTTATTAATTATTGTTTTTGGGGGGAAAAGTTCCAAAATGTAGGAAAAGTCACAGAAAAATGTGTAATTCTTATATACAAAGATGAAATAAGCAAATATTTGCACCTCCAGTTCTTGTACGCTAAAATGAGTCCATAGAAACACAATTCTCTTCAATTCATGTACGGTGTGAAAGAAGAAGGAGAAACCTTGAAACAACTGAATACAAAAATCCCTTGACAGAATGTGTCTGCACAATATTAAATCATCACCACCCCTTATCATTCATGAATATCCCACCTATGCCAAATAGTTAAGGACTTCAAATTCAGTGCTTCACATCTTGTCTTAGTTTCCACCATCTTGTCTTAGTCTCCCCAACAATAATCGTGAAGGGACAGAAACAACCAGAAGTCCCTAAGCAGAAGAAGAAGAGGGGAAAACTTAACTGAACTTATATGGCTGAAAGTGTGGTTGTCTTCTACAGTAAAATACCATTTGGGAGCAGGTAAACACATTTACCTGGAAAGCATCTGACTGAGAATCAAGCTTAAAGGATAAAGTCCTGGGAAGATAGTGCTAGAGTTATAATGCAGTCTAGACCAAGCATTATAACCTCAAAGTATCTTCACAGTCAACTACACATTCCAGTGATATGACTACTTGCCACAAACACAGCAAGGTACCTTTTTATTATCTGAATCATCACTGTAACAAACACAATGTTTACAGCAGTATTGATCCCCAAACATCTCAGGAGAGCTGTACTGTTTTGATTAGTTCTATAAAATGGGGGAAGGCAGTGGAGGATCCAGGGTAACACTCGGTTTTCTTCCAAATCACCATAGGGTGCACTTGCTTTTTTAAAAAAACAAAAAAACAAAAGTGATTGGATGGCTATTGTAGATCCAATAATGGTCCCAGGGAAGACCCAAATAGCCAAAAACAGAAAAATTGTGCCCTCTGTGAGCTTCTGAAGGGTCATTTCATAGTAAATTAGTCTTATTTGTTTCACACAAATAGTGAATATTGCACAGCCCTCTTGAACACTGAATACATTCAGAGCTTCATCATTCTCCTCTCCAAAGTCAAGAAATCCTGGGTATTCTTGGAAAAAATATATATGACAATGTATCAGCAAGCAGTCTCATTCCTGTTTGTGATGTCAGCTTTAAACACACCTAGAATTCATTAATCAAAAGTCTTGGAAGAACCACACACACACACATACACGCACACACTTTGGATTGGGGTCCTTTAAATCCTTTAAGTAAGTGCTTGAATTTAGCTAAGATTTTCCTGAACAACTTGACAAGTAATTCAATGTCTTTTAAAAAACAACGAAAGAATTCAAATCACAAAGATTTCTTATGTTGAATGTTCACATAATCTGAGCCATTATATTTAAAAACTGAGGAACAGTGAAACCCGATACAGAACACTCAGCTGATAGCTACAACCAAGAGACTCTTCTTTCCATCTTTTGTAGGGGATGATTCTCTGTCTGACCTTTGCAGAGCAGTTCCTGGATTATGCTGTATCTGTTAGCACTACAACATCTGGTCCCCCAGCAGTGATGATGTCATGTGGTGGATTAATTCTCTTTTGGAACAGAAAGCTGTAATTTCTTCCTATGGCTACACATTTCATTCCACAAGACCTGAGTGACACACTGTAATACAAAAAACAAAAACAAAAGGAGGTGATTATGTTTGAATTTTAAATATAAATACCAACTTTACATTAAAACAACCATCACCTCAGTAATTCCATGCTAATTAACTTTTTTGTAGTGATTATTACTCCATTAACTCCATTTTTTGCATTTTGTGAAAAATGTTGGGAGACTTGGTTTTATCCTTTACTGGATTAAAACTGGTACATGTCATCTGTAAACAGGGGTGAGCAATACTACTGCCTATGCAGTCTGTTTCTTGTGTTCACGCTCCTGCCTACTTAAAGGTTGTGTGTAGTCTCTGGATATTTCTTTATGTTTTTCTGTTTTCTTTCTCCAGTTGGCTAATCTTGTGTGCTTTCAAGCCTCACCCATCCTTTCAGAGCTCATCCAGACTAGCCAAAAATCTCAGAATTTGGCTGGAGTTGTACCTGAACTCATTGGAATTTTTGAAATATCCATCTGAGGTACCTTCTGTCCCATTCTATTTATCAGGGTTTATAATTTCCTGTCCAGGAGTTTCTCATATAGGTGGCAGTAAATTTCCATACCTGTATCCATTGTTTCAGTTTATTCTGAACTTCTGAACAGTCTCACCGATAAGATGTTGAATGAGGGTATGAATATTTCTGTGAAGGTTTTCCTCTCACTTGTTAAAAGAGCTTTATTTATGAACCATGTATTGCTAAATCTGCCTTCCTGCTACATGTCTCCTCCACTCCACTCTCCTGATATTTTAGTGGATGTGGAAGTGGTAGGGGCCAGCCAGCATCTGGCTGTGTTTCTGCAGCAGGATACACACAGGAAATCTCATCCCCATACGCTTCGTAAAGGTAATTGTACAGAGGAGGTTCTGGATACCTCCTTCTACCACAACCATAAAAGGACACTGAAATTAATTTATTACTAAAATGATTCCAGACACAGCTTGAGTCTTTGTATTTCAGTTCCATTAATTGTGCTGAATTTGAGTTGCAACCCCTTCTTTTCCCCAGGAAACTCATCTTTAATGGTTCCATAATAGCCAGGTACAATGTGGTCCTCTCTATACGGGAAATGGCTATACTGATTGAATTCACTCATGCATAAAGATGGGAACATTTTTCAGTTAGTTTTTTTTTTTAATAAACAAAAGCACTTCCCAAAATTTGCTTCATTAATTCAGCAGGCATAAAAATTTGAAGACCAAATGTGTGAGAAAGCAAACCCTATCCTTATGTCTCATAAGAAACATACCAGGCTGACATCTCTGCTTCCACAGAAACTTGCTGAGAAGGCCTCAGCAATCAGTTAGATAGTTGAGGTTGCAGGGAAGAGCAAAAAGAAAGAGAATATAAGGGTAAAGTGGCACAGTTGAGTAATACAGTCTCCTGGGTCATATACTCAAATGAATATTTCAGTTTCTCTGAGTCTGTCCCTAGTTCAAAAGAGAGCTTTGACATTGGCCTCCTTTCATATCGAAACACAAAGCATGGAACAATATTTTGAAGAGCTAACACATTATTTCCAGTGGTACTTCAAAAAAAAAAAAGCAATGTTAGTTCTCACATATGGTTTTAAGAGTGACATCTTACTTTTTAATTCATTTCTGTTTCTTAAGCATCGTATTCATCAAAAATGGCCCAGAATTCCCAAACCATAATGTAATTCGAAACACTAGAAACTGATTATGTTACTTACTTACTTACTTATTTATTGTATTTATATGCCACATTTTCTTCCAAAGTGAGACCCAAGGTGGCTTACTATCACATTATTATTTTTTTTAAAAAAAAAAGATTTTACATAGAACTTATAGTTTTTTGCAATTTTGCATCAAACGATTATTGTCTCATTACTTCCCAACAAGATGGGTTATAGGTACTGTCATACCTTTTAAGGGTTCCTCCAAGTTCTGAGACGACCAAGACTTAGTCTATCAGTATGTGTTGAAATATTTCCCAGTAAGCCCCCAGAACATCCAAGCCAGCTGATGGTCCAAGTGCCCCACCCTTTTTGCAAATCTTGAAAATTAACAGCAATTCTGAGTAGCATTAGCTTTTAGGTCATACTTTCAGACATCAGAGAAAAAAAATAATCTGATCATCTACAAGGTATTCAGATGATTGTGTTTAATGATATACTGATATGCTCAATGGCCTTTGGATGATATTATTTTACAGAGAATCAAGAACCCAACTCAGAAGTTCTTTGAAAACTGTCTTAAAGAAAGTTCTAGACTAGTATCTTAGAAGGATACAAAATTGCGATATGGTACTGTACAATATGAATGCTAGGGTATAAAATATGTAGATTATTCTATCTGAGTAGTGTTTTATAATGCACAGTACATTTTATTTTTATTAAAATTAACACAAAAAAAGTGATAGCTACATCTGCGTTCATTTGATGAAAACTAAGAAAGGTAAATCTTATAATCAAATCGTTATCTGACCAATTAAAATATTCTGGCTCTGCTATTAAAAATTCAGTTTACTTTCTGTTTATTCACTAAGTATTCACTCATGTGGAAAAAAATATGACTTGGACATATTAAAGGTATATAAATAAAAAGATAAAGAAGAAAGAAAGAAGAATAAAACCATGGAAACTGGCATCTTACCAGTTTTTAGTTTTATTTACTGCCAAAGATAGCAAGATACATAGCAATAATGGATGGAGTCTATTGTTGTTGTTTTGCTGATGGAGTTGTTTCTTCATAACAAGTGGCTACTGCATATAACAGGAAAATAGTTCAAGAAATGCAGTTAGTAAGGTTTCATCTTGCCCCAAACTCTAGATGTTGCTCTCCAAATTGCCACAGGAAGTCAGAAGGAAAGTGCTCTTCCTGACAGCCATTCTCCCCATCATTCACTTGTTTTGGGTCAAGTGGAAATGTGCTGTTGTAGGCAGAGAAACCAAGGGCCTTCCCACACTACACTATAGTGCTATTATTCCACATTCAGCATCCTATGGAACCCTGGGGTTTGCAGTTTAGAGAAGGGCCTTTAAAATTCTCAGCCAGAGAACTCTTTAGCCTCAGTAAACTACAAACCTCAAAATTCCATAGGATGTTGAAAGTGGAATGATAGCACTATAACAGTGTAGGTAGGAAAGGCCCAAAACCACGATCTGTCTAATAAGATGCAGTCCTAGAGTGACAGCTGTGGAATCCACCTGGGCACAAATCACTGTGTGGTTTCCTGTAACAGAAGCCAGTCTTACAGTCCCCTAAGTCTGATCCTGGTTGTTTACATCTGAAGTCCTTTAAGCAGACCCCTAATAGGTGTCAAAGGGCATGCAGATATCCGTTTCCCACAAAAGCTGGATTTGACAGCACTAGCTGTAACCAAGCCATGTACCCTCCCACCACAGGTATACCCCAGCAGGCCAATATAGGGCCTCCAGGTAGAAAGAAATGTTCAAATATTGAATTGTGCACTCCACATTTTTTGTTCCTAATCATAACTGTCATGTAGCGCCTAGTGATACTTATCCTCTCAAAGTTGGCAACTTCTCTGAAACAACTCCATTCCAAGAGACCTGAAAATTGGAATACTGTGTTCAGTTCTGGGCACCTCAATTCAAGAAGGATATCGACAAGCTGGAATGTGTCCAGAGGAGGGCGACCAAAATGGTGAAAGGTCTGGAAGCCATGACCTATGAGGAGTGGCTTAGGGAGCTGAGTATCTTTAGTCTGCAAAAGAGAAGGTTAAGAGGGGACATGAGAGGGGGGAAGGAGAGAACTGCCTTCGGGGATGGAGAGGGTGGTTGTGGTTTCAGTGGGCATGCCCAAAACACGGGGAGGGTGTGACAGCCCGGGCCCTCCTTCCCTCCACACCTTCCCTTGCAGAGGGATGGCTTGACCAGGATGTGCTGCTGCCGCTGCAGCCACAGTGCCTTTGGGATGGCATTTTGTGGTGAGAAGAGAAGCAATGGTAGCAGCATGGATAGTGGTATTTGCTAAGCAACTCAAGGAGTTTGGAATGGCCAGGGAGTGGGGAGGACAAGCTTTCGGGGAGGCTAATATGATAGCCATGCTTAAACATGATAGCCATGTTTAAATATTTGAAGGGATGTCATGCCAAAGAGGGAGTGGGCTTGTTTTCTGCTGCTCCAGAGACTTGGACAAGGAGCAATGGATTCAAGCTGCAGGAAAGGAGATTCCATTTGAACCTCAGGAAGAACTTCCTGATGGTCAGAGCTGTCTGACAGTGGAATGTGCTGCCTCGGAATGTGGTGGAGTCTCCTTCTTCGGAGGTTTTTAAGCAGAAGCTGGATGGCCATCTGTCAGGAGTGCTTTGATGTGTGTTCATGCATAGCAGGGGGTTAGACTGGATGGCACCTGTGGTCTCTTCCAACTCTATGATTCTATGATTCTATGGAATACAGCATATGGAGGCAAGATAAGCACATGGACATGCCAGTACAAACTTATGCACTAGTACCATAACCCTATCAGAATAAGATGATTACTGATTGATGATACTAACCACTGCCTGGTTATCACACTAGATGTGTCTTGCCAGATGATCATGACCACAAGAACCACAAGAATATCAGAAATATAAAAATCCTGAAAATCCTGTACTTTATCTATTGCTTGGGCCATTGTTGTATACAACAATGGCCTGAAATAGACTCAAAACCTAACCTACTGGCTGCATCAGATTATACCTGTAAGTCTGCCCATCAAAGAGATCTGTCTAGAGAGAAACCTTATTGAATCTACCACCAAATTCCTCTCAGAAACAGAAATTTGCCTTTATTTCCCCCTGAAATGCAGAAGCGGTGGTGGAGTGCTGAGATCCTAGCTGTGACTATTGCTCAAAATAGGATTTCCCTTGGGAAATCAGTCTGCAATCCAAGTTAAGGTGACCAAGTAAGAGCTGCAGTTCACCAAGAGTGCATTTCCTTGTGGTCGGTGCTGTTTTTACTAATGTGTAAAGGGTGGCCAGGAAGGAAGGACATGTTTTTTACCAAATCAAGTGGAATGCTGAAGTAAATTAGCTGCAATGTAAGGCTTTTCATTTTATCCTGTACAAGATGGATACCCAACTTGATAGGAAAGGCTTAAAAGGCTTGCAGGATATCCAACTCTGTGATTTTTCCTGGTGGACCAACAAACAGGAAATAATCTATGGGTGACCTGCCCTTTCCTTCACTGCCCATTCCAAGAAGTCCTAACAGTCTCAATGGCCATTTCCACATGGGGGTAAAATCCCAAGCTGTGACGACCGGACACTGAGGTCGTCTACACCGTGAGGTGCACTATAACGGTGAAAAAAGGGGAGGTTCTAGACCTCAAACTGCTCTTTCGCGGCCGCGGGGGTGGCGCTCCGTGTTTTATAAAGACCACTTTTCAAGTGGTCTTTTTAAAACTTGTGCGCGCTACTCCATCGCAGTGCCCCATTTAGAACTGCAGGGATGCACTAGAGCATCCCTGCAGAGCTGCCTGGGGGCGGGCTTCCGACTGGCACGCTGCCCCGATTGGTGGAGCGCCGCCAGAAGCCACTGGCCGCTGCCGAGCGCCACCAAGCGCCATCGATGTTTGGAGCAGCGAATTTGTGCTGCTCCCCACAGGGACGGAGCACCCCGCTCCAAGGTAAGCTCCGTCCCCATGTGCACTGCCCCATTTCCCCCCGTTTCGCTGCCCCCCTTGTGGAAAGGTCCAAACACTGTGCGTAGCACCTCATGGGCATGGCCTTATCCACAGATCACGGTTCATTCAATTTGAAGCCCAAAAGACAGGTGTCCTGTGGTGGTTTGGCAACAGCTGAAAACCTGACTGAATATTACACTTGGCCATAAGGGTCCTGTGCCACAGGATATCTCCAGATTTACTGTTTGATCAAAGGAAGTGAAGTAAACTGAGCAGGATTCTCTTAGAATGGACACATTGAAAGATGACCTTCTGGGACAGGACAGGTGATGAATGAATCTAAATTCCCCTACTACTTTTTTAGGGATCACATCCAGTGGAGAATCACTGAGATTTGGGGAGAGATGGCTTTCAGATAGCTTGTCACCTGTCCTGCCTGGAATTCTTGGACTATTTGGACAGTAACAATATCAGGCAACTCTCAGGCTGATTTAAGGTTGCCTCATCCATAGAGATGCATGGGCCCTGAAATAGAATGCAACACCTCCATCTAAAGCCCTTACCCAGATAAATCTCAGCTAGAAGTGGGAAAAGAGTGCCTAAAGAAATTACAATGCATGCCAGATCCAGCTTGGCTGGATTCCCTTCCACTCTTTCTTGGAAAAAGGATGGCTGGGCTGAATTCACCCTCCTTTTTGCTGGTGGCAAGGTTAGTTACCAGAAAAAGGGCTGCAGATGGAAGAAGATGATGACCATGGGTGCGAGCAAAAAGAATTATTACTCAAGCTTGCATCAAATCCTCTGACTTTTTCCTTAATTATATTCCCAGTACATGTGCTGTTAATTTTCCCTCTTGGTAGCCCATTTTGATGGTTTGGACACATCCTCATTTCCATGGATATGAGTATTGATGATTACAAGTCAAAGTTTATCACTGAAGATGACCCATCTGGGTTTTCTGCTATAAAAAGCACTATTGGGAAAGCCTATGTTATAATCAGTGGTCCTTGCCTTGCCTACCAAGGTCTAGGCCTCTGAGACATTACTTAAGTGGCTGGTTAGGTGCCAGCCTCTGCCCAGATAAGCTGACTGGACCACACCTGAGCAGGCCTATTACAACTATCCTATTATAGAAGGTCCACTTAACCTCCCCTTTTCTCTTTTCCTTAGTATTCTTTTTTTTTAACTGAGATGGCTTTTGCAGCCCTCTTCTATCTCATGTTTCAGAAAACAGAAAACATCTATGTAGCATCTATCTATGATGCACTCCTCTGGTTCTATGGGTAACACGAATGTAAGAGGGTGGGGATCCTACTTTCCAATAAACATTAAGGTTACTTCCCAGAATTCAGGTACCCCTTCATTTGCTCTGACTGGTCCTGGGCCCATCACTGTCACCACCATAGGGACATGTGCTGCCACTCCCCAATTCAACTGTTCTCATTTTCAAATTCACCCTCAAATGAGGAAGACTCCTTAGATCAGTGGTTCTCAACCTGTGGGTCCCCAGATGTTTGTGGACTTCAGCTCCCAGAAGCCCCAGCCACTATGGTCAATGCTCAGGGCTTCTGGGAGCTGAAGTCCAAAAACATCTGGGGACCCACAGGTTGAGAACCACTGCCTTAGATGATTCGGAGTGGCCATATTCCTTACACCTTCTGAATGCTTTGTGATACTTTCTCCTCTTGCTTTGGGTTAGATTCTTTCCTGACTGCTTATTGAAATAACAATCCTGCACAGAAAATATTTTGGGCACAAAAAACCTGCATGCATTTGTTAACACAGAATAAGCTCCCTGGCCTCAGGGACCACACAACTCATTTGTTGCAACAGCACTACTGGCTGATAGTCTATTTCTGGGTTCAAAAGGACTGGTTATGACCTAAAAAGCCCCATATGGCACAGGTCCAGATTATCTGAAAGTCCATATTCTCCCTGTAAGAGACTGTCCATGTTTTAAGATCTTCTGAGGAGGCTTTTCAGTTTGTCCCACTACGCTCATAGGTGGTCTTTCATTCCCCATCCTGTGATTGTCTTTTGATAGCCAGAGCTCTACAGGACTGATGGTGTACACCTGTTTCAGGAAGGTAATTGATTGTTCCTGGAGGAATTGCAGCAGGCAGTGAGGGCCTTCTTGGCTGGCCTGTAGGGGAAAGGGACTAAGCAGATGCTTGTCTCTTGTTTGTGGTGGGTAACGGGCAAAAATATCAGCTCCAGTGGACTCCTTGAGCACCCACATAGGGTGTAGGGTAGGACTCAGAATCTTTCTCTTTAAAGTCCCATAACCCAGGGGGTAGGGAAGGAAGCTGTCCTTGAGGCTGACCTGTGATTTCAACTCTTGCCTGTAGGGTCCTGGGACTTCAGCTGGAGTTCCTCCTGGTTTTACCTTCCCTGATATTGCTGCCGGGGAGCAACTCAAATAGATAGATTGCTCTACAGATCACCCGAGCGAAGGGAAGGCTGAGGGGGTGGACAGTGGCATGTCACTTGACCTTGGCTGGACCCACATCAAGTTACTCCCACTTGCTGCTGCTTCCAGGACCATAAAATTAAATAATTAATAAGTTTAATAAAGGTGACCCTTAGTTAACTGACAATGTCACGTGTCTGGACTCGTTATTTTGGGGTTGGACATCAAAATGCATTTTTATTGCAAAAGTGTGCATACTATAAAATTTTTACATCCAACTTCTAAATTTTGAATTAAATAACATCCATAGTCATCTAGAGACAAATAATAGAAAAATGCAGCTTAACATCTATATCTATAAATAAGTTTCCACTTCAAATTCAGTTAATCACCTTGTCTGTAAAGTATTTGTAATTAATAATTAAGATTTGAAGAACATTAAAATATGATCATTAACAAATAACAAAAAACAGAAACACGAAAGAAAAAACAAAAACTTTAAAAGACAAGAAAAAATGTTATTCCCTTTTCAATCAGTGGTGAGTGTTTTCCTGTATTCCTATTTTCCTGAAATAACTCAAACAACTCAAAAGAATCCAATAACTCAATAAAAGCCATAAGACAGTTAAAGTTTAACATCATCCCTACAGCAAAGATTACCTTAATCCACTACTCATATAAAATAGTTGTCAAAATATGTTCCTGGACTCATTCTTGAAAACCTGCTATAGATAACTTCCCCCATCTAGTTTCCCAGAGATGTATTAAGATTTCCCATTCAGATCTAAAATGTTGAATTGATTTACCCTTTAATGACATCGTAAGCTTGTCTAGTTCTGCCATATCATATGGTTTTAAAATCCATTCCTCAACTGTTGGGATGGAAGCATCTTTCCACCTTTGAGCAAAAATTGTTATAGCTGCATAGATAATATAAAATAGGATTCTCCAGTATTTTTTTCTTACTTGTATTTCAATTTCATTCAAAATATTCAGTAGATAAAACTCTGGTTTCATGGGAAAGCTAATCTTAATTTTTTAAAGACATTCTTTCCAGACAAAATGGAACCATTTGAACCAAGGTACTTGTATGAAGGTGTGTGAAATGGAGGCAGAATGCTGCTGTGTAGGTCAGTCTAAGGTCCTTTCCGCACCTTACCTTTTTCTGGAGCTGGGGTCCAGGGATCGCGCAAGCAGCCTCCGATGAGAGGCTGTCATGTCCCTGCTGCTTCAGCTCCACACGAGCTGCCTGCTCACATGAGAGCCCCGCCTCTTCCTTCCACAGTGCAGTCTGGGACTTTCCCAGGCTGCACTGGGGCAGGAAGTGTGACTGGCGCAGCTCTGGAGGCTCCGCACACCTGGTAAGTGTGAACAGGGCCCAGGAGCAATGCGCGATCATACACCATTTTCAGCTTCCAGCCAAAAATGAAAAGGTGTGCGATCGGCACTTGCCAGCCCCTGGAGCATCACACAATTGTGAGTGCGTCATGCAGATCGCTCCTTACAATCGCACGATGCTCCAAGCACCCTTTTGCATGGCAAATGCCATGCGAAAAGGGCCACAGAGTGGAGGGAGTGAAATTCTTAGGAAAATCAGCAATGGGTATTTTGAAAAGACAATTTATCCAGTGAATCTTCTCAAGTCAGAAGATGAATTTTATTCAGAAGCTGAATCAAAGAAAACCATTGCAAGTACCTCTGAGCTTACTTTCCAAGGATAGCTGGTTAGAAGCCCAGTTAGAAACTGGGCTGACTGAACCTTGCAAACTAATCTAGTTATTATATTCTTAGGAGCAAATCAATAGTGTGGGTATAGATAATTTCAGTGTAGAGATCCTAAAGTTGTTTGTGCTTCAGATTTTTTTCACAGGATGCTATTACTGTAGGTATTCAGTTTCCTGAAATCTCAGAACTTAATATAATATGACCTTCCCACCAACCATCCACTTAGTTCAACTAACTGTAGCTAAGGAGAGCCAGTTAACAACCTATCACTTGCACATTGACAGGCTATAAAAATGTATTGGAGCCCAAACATAGAAATGTTACAATTTTGGACTGCAGCCCAAAAATTGTCTAATAATTTTCCAAAGCTTTGGCCAGAACTGGAAAGCAGTCTCTCATCAAAAAGGCTGCTTTCAGAGAAACATATTTTGGATTTAGAGGTACCATCAGTGGTTCTCAACCTGTGGGTCCCCAGATGTTTTTGGACTTCAACTCCCAGAAGCCCTGAGCATTGACCATAGTGGCTGGGGCTTCTGGGAGCTGAAGTCCACAAACATCTGGGGACCCACAGGTTGAGAACCACCTAGATGATACAGCAATGGCCAAAGGCAGATTTTAGGAGGGAAAAATATCAGTGTATTCAGTGGTAGCAAGTAGCTCCCGTGTCAGCAGGATTTCAGTTTAAAATTTAAGCAGCTATCCATGTTACTGGAAGTATAACTATAGGGAAAAATATAGTGCTGGACTGTAAGATTCATCACTTTGATAACACTATTTACACTAAAACCTGAGATAGATTCATCACTCCATTGACACTGAAACTACCAGCTGAAACTGAACATATTTTAAGAGCATTTGCCATGGATACTGCTGAGAAATCTTTAATGTACATCTATATCCAGATATCTATAACTAGATAAGTAAATAAATAAATGGGTGGAGTGAATATAAATGGTTATATTGTCATATTTATATCTATGTCTATTGTGACTCAATGCTGAGTGCAATAACTGCAGCAAAGGAATATATAACAAAATGTGATTTGTCTCAAGTTTACTGTTTTCTCTTACAATTTTGTTTCAGACAGTGCATCTGCACTCCAATGTAATACTGCTTTAACAGCCATGCTACCATCCTACAGCATCTTGGGGCTTGTTGTTTTGTTGAGACTCTTTCAATTATTTGACAGAAACCTTTAGTGCTTTAATTCAAAGGGGTGCACAATAATCCCTTGCAGAGAATTCTAAGTACCTTATCAAGCTAAAAATTCCAGAATTCTGTACAAATGAGCCACAGCAATTAAAATGGTATCAAGTTGCTATAAACGCAAAGTTTGGATACACTCAAAGAGTTATTCCATACTTTATGATGACATTATTATAGTTCTCTGACCCAAAAGAAGACTAATAAAAGTTCATGTAGAATCAGGCTTTCCTAAGTCATTTTCTGGCTTTCATAGGCAAGATACTTGACCCTTAACTAGCTCATTATGAAAAATTCCATGCTGTTGGGTTTGTATAAATATGTTTGCCCTCTTTTCCCTATACTTATTTAATTTATTTTATTAATTTTTTATATCCCAACATATATCCAAGGATCTCACAGTGCTGTACAATAAAATTAGTTTAATCAGTTCAAAATTGTAAATATTTATTACTTAGCACTCAGTGAAATGAAGGCTGGATATCATGGATTATGGCCATAAACATTATTAAAATTTAATATATTTTGGTCAAGACCAAACTTGACTTTAGACTTTAAAAATACATACACTGGTGTGAATGAACATTATGCCAACAGGATTCCAGGGTTTTGTTTTGTTTTTTCTTTGATTCCAGTGGGCTAGATCCAAAGACTCCACTCCTCCAGCAAAAGGAACTGTTTTGATAGAGAAAGACTCCTCATGTTAGACAAAGAGAAACTTATGTTCAAATACCTCTGTTAATTTTCTCCAAGTAGGCATTTATCAACTACTCTGTTTCAGTTTTCAGACAATGTTTTAATGCTCTAGCAAGTTGTCAAATGCTTGGTGTACTTTTTTAAAAAAGCTGAGAGTGTTTGGAGAATTTTGTTGCTGCTCCAAATATATCTCTAATTTTACTACTGCCAGCATTACCAAATTGAAATTAAGTTGGGAATATGCCTCATTATCTGTAAATAATGCCACTATGATCTGTGGCAGCCATTTCCTCCCACTGCCTTCTATTTCAAACCTTATGCACATAAAGAAAGAACACACATGTTATTCTAAATCTCCTGCTGATGCTACAGCATGTCAGAGAAAATTGTTGGAAAGTACTTTTTTTTAAAAAAAAAAAATCCAATCTTGAAAAGGTGAGAGGAGACAGAAATTATTGTTCAAGTTACTGAAGTGAAATCTGTAAGCTATTCAAGCTTGATGAGTCAACTGGAAGGGGGAGAATCACTGTAAATTTCCAAACCACCTTCTTCTGTCTCTCCAAAATGTTTGTGTGATCAAGTTATTGTATCACCAAATGTCAGATAGCTATTTTAGAGCATGGGATGTGAGGCTGAAAAATTAATTTGATAATGTTAGATGTTGGGAATTGGTAAATTAGCTCATTGGCACCAACATCAATAACTGAAGTTGCTTGATTGGTTGCACTAGCGTTAACAAGATTTTAAAACATTATTTTAAGGATGCACCATGGGAGTTATGGAGAATAACATTGAGATTGTCACTGTTGATCATCAGGGCTCATTTTGTTATTGTCTCCTTCAAATGCTTCAGCCTATGTTTTTTGCTAGTTTGTGTTTTGTTTTGTTTTGTTTTGTTTGCCATCTTGGGAATGGGGATTGTGGAAATTCAGTACATCTGGTAACTGAGGAAAGGTGTCAAAGATCCCTGTCTCTCTTTTGTTTCCACCTTCACTAGCATGTACACTTTATTCACTTTTTAAACACCTTGCTTGTTAATAGTTAAAAGGAATGATCTATCTCATTTAGAGGAAACTGATTCACTAAAACTGTGGTAAATAAGTAGATAGCTAACAAAGATCAGATGGTAAGTCAAAGGTGGAATGTTCTTACTCAGAAATGTGAAGTCAAATCTTATGATTTGCTTTAAATTCTTGCACCTGATGACTGTAACTACATGGTAGCCATTCCTCAGCTCATCATGAAAATATAAGCACTTTTAAACATTAGCAGGTGTTAATCTAGAGCAGAGCTTTCTAAACTTTTCATGTTGGTGACACACTTTTTTAGACATGCATCATTTCAGTAATTTAGTTTTACCAGCAAACTGGAGGTTAAATTAACCCCTTATAAGAAATACAGACACATATATAAATTGTAATTAAAAATGTATGGGGACACAACATATCTCATGAAAACTTTTCATATATTTTTTAAAAAATATGATTTATAAATAATAATATACATTTCCAAGATTGCAGGCAACACACCTACACACTTCAGGCGACACACGAATGTGTCACAGCAAACCATTTGGAAAGCCCCGGTTTAGAGGCAGGTACATGTTGTGATGCTGAAAAATTCATTTGACCTGTGTGGGTGTGGCAGAGGTTACAAGTGGCCTAAATGTGAGGCCCTTCATTCATATTTGTCCAGGTATAGGCCAAGAAGATACTATCAAAGGTCATTATCATTTTTCAATCTCTTGATTCTTTCAATCAGTTTTAACTATGAAAAATACACAGCTTGCCTGCTTGTTAGAGAACTGGCTAATGTAGAGAACTCTGATCCATAATAGGTTTAGGATCACATAATTAAAGAATCATAGAGTTGAAAGGGGCCCTCTGGATCATTTGGTCCAGTCCTCTGCTCAACACAGAGTCTCCAGCAGGCAGCTGTCCAGCCTTTTTTTGAAAAAAAAGTCCAGAAAATGAGACTTTGCCAACTTTTCTGTGCAATTGACTCCATTGCTAAACCATTTTTACTGTCAAGAAGTTCCTTCTAAGGTTTAGTCTAAATCTGCCCTTCTATAACTGAAAACTATTAGGCCTAGTTCTACTTTCTGATGCAGCAGAGAGCAAGCCAGCACTCTCCTCTTTGTAGATTAATTGACAAGTTCTTAATTGACAACTTATTATGTTAAAAACAGAACATGAGAGCGCAACCTTCCATAGAATACAAAAGAACTGAGCAATACAGTCTGTTTAAATCTGGAGTGGAGATCATGCAGCCTGATCCATGTCATTGATCTGCAACTCCCAACAGCCCTAGCCAACATACCCAATGGTTAGAGATGCTGGGATTTGCAGTTATTCAACATCTGGAGGGCTACATAATCCCCACCTGTGTTAAAGAAATATTTTTAAAAAATCAAAATGTGAGAGATTTGCAAGATGATCAGAGTAATTATGCTATGCAGGGCTGGGCAATTGACTTGGCCAAATCTCAGAAAACAAAGGGTCTTGGGCTGATTTTCTCTGAACAGAACAGAATGGCCCAATTCAACACCATTGTGGAATAGTCACAATGAAAAATGATTTGGATTATCCAGATACCTGGATGCCAAAACTTAGCCAGACAATATGGAGCAATATCAAGCTAGACAATGCAAAATGAGAGGATAAAACAGATGAAGTTGGCCACTCCTATCTCTTAAGACTGAGGGAATGAGGGTTCTTTGCCATTTGTTAGATAACCTATATCTGTTTGGAGTTTCCTCATTTCACCTTCTGGTTACCTGGATTCCTAAATTGTGGACGATGGTATAGTCTGAACAGATAGATTTAACATCAACACTCAACTTAAGCACTCTTAAGCATTGGACTTTCAGGATATTTTAACATGAGAAAATGAGCAGGCAGTTTAATTATCTTTAGGTTGTTTTATTAAAATGAGCAAGCACACACACACTCTATTGATCTTTTAGGATCTTATGAAAAAGGCTATTATAAAAAGTGACACACACACACACACACATTGCTCCTCTCAGCAAAGATCACAGACTTCTTATTGTCTGGACACATTGCTTATAAGTTGACTTTACATTCCATGTAAGACATCACACATCTTGTATTATATTAACATCCTAGCAGGCATTTATATGAGACAGCTATATAGTTCTTACATATGTAAGGAAATGAACCTTTATAGGTCTTCTTAATATTGACAGCAGAAGTTCTCTCTTTCTCTCTTCTACCAGCATTTTATAGTCATTTACCAAATGGCAACAGCATTAGCACTGTAAAAGCTGTCACAAACAATGTCTTACTGCATTGGAGGTGATGTAAATGGCCTATTTCTTGTGTTTCCAGAGATAGCTTTTATATTACTGATATAATCTAGCTGTCTGATTAAACACAAATTTAACTGATCCTCATTAATGAAATTTTCCCTTCCAATGGGAAAGGAGATTTATATGAGGGCACTTAAAGGATCACCAGGAAATGTCAGTAGCCATTGCTTCTCACAGCCTTTCACCAGATGATTGCATCAGATTGCCTCAACCATCAGATGATGGCATGAAATATGAGTAACCCTACCATATTAATGCAGTGCACCTTTTCAGTTTCTTCTCTGTACTCTGATTACTGTTTACTCTTTCCTCAATCAAACTTTTTCTCTTATCCTTCTTGTTTTTGTTTAGGTGGCTTCATGCCCAGAACTAGATGGTAGGCTAGTATTTCTTAGTATTTTGCTGTCTGACACACAGACATCTTTAGTTTAAACAGACACCATTATGTCCCTAATATTCAGGTTTCAGGGATTTAAATTTTGCAAAATATATACCAAATCAGTGCTCAATCTGTAATAATAAAGGGAGCTAGCTTTTGCTCACTGTCAGCTCTCTCATCAGAATCACCAGTCACAGTGTTGATTGGACAAAATTATGTGAAGTCAGTTAAAGTATATGCTCAGTTATTTCGTCCTAGTATCTTTTTGTTTTGCAGCAGATTGTGAAAGAGCTTTGATGGGAGTGCATGCGTAGTTGTTGTCTGTGTTGATCTTGCTGAATCATTGATTGATTGATTGATTGATTGTGCTTCCTAGAACAATCTAGCTTACTCTTATTTTTCATTTCCTATTAATTTGTATGCTTGATAAATCTGTGTATGTGTTTTATGTACAGATTGCGTTCAAATTTTGCTTGCTTGTGTTTGTTATTGCTTAAGTGTTAAATGGAAGGCAGGCAATATGAATCATAATAGAAAAGATTATGGGACCATTTTGAAGTGAGGGAGAATCCCAGAATTGCTATGGGCCTTCACTGCAAGCAGCAATAAGCAGGGTAAATTACATGGGCATTATAGAATCTGCATCTGCTCCAACACATCAAGAGACAACACCAAGGAATCTTTCTCAGCCAGGCAGCAGGAGCAAGATCTTTAGGGCAGGGACAAAGTATGGTGGCAGCAACAACTCTCTGTCTCCTGCACCTCCCAAAGAGGCAGGCAGGTAGAATCATAGAATCATAGAATCATAGAAATGTAGAGTTGGAAGAGACCACACGGGCCATCCAGTCCAACCCCCTGCCATGCAGGAACACGCTCAAAGCACTCCCGACAGATGGCCATCTAGCCTCTGCTTAAAAATCTCCAAGGAAGGAGGCTCCACTACACTCCAAGGCAGCATGTTCCACTGCCAGACAGCCCTGACTGTCAGGAAGTTCTTCCTGAGGTTCAGGTGGAATCTCCTTTCCTGCAGCTTGAATCCATTGCTCCTTGTCCTGGTCTCTGGAGCAGCAGAAAACAAGCCCTCTCCTTCCTCTACATGGCATCCCTTCAAATATTTAAACATGGCTATCATGTCCCCTCTTAACCTTCTCTTCTGCAGACTAAACATACCCAGCTCTCTAAGTCTATCCTCATAGGGCATGGCTTTCAGGCCTCTCACCATTTTGGTCGCCCTCCTCTGGACTAGCTCCAGCTTGACCATGTCCTTCTTGAATTGGGGTGCCCAGAACTGGACACAGTATTCAAGATGAGGTCTAACCAAAGCAGAGTAGAGTGGTACCAGTACCTCCCTCGATCTAGACACCATACTCCTATTGATGCAGCCGAGAATTGCATTGGCTTTCTTGGCTGCTGCATCACACTGCTGACTCATATTCAGCTTCTGGTCTATGAAGACTCCTAGATCCCTTTCACATGTACTGCTATCCAGCCACGTGTCCCCCATCCTATATTTCTGTATTCCATTTTTTCTACCTAAGTGTAGGACCTTACACTTCTCTCTGTTGAATTTCATTTTGTTAGCCTTGGCCCAGCTCTCCAATCTATCCAGGTCATTTTGAATTTTGATCCTGTCCTCTGGCGTATTAGCAACCCCTCCCAATTTAGTGTCATCTGCAAATTTGATGATCATGCCCTCTATGCCTTCATCCAAGCCGTTGATAAAAATATTGAACAGCACTGGGCCCAGGACAGAACCCTTTGGCACCCCACTAGTCACTTCTTTCCAGGATGAAAAGCAGCCATTCGTGATCACTCTTCAGGTTCGATCGGTCAACCAATTACAAATCCAACTAACAGTAGCCCTGTCCAGACCACATTTTACTAGTTTCTTTACAAGAATGTCATGGGGAACTTTCTCAAAGGCCTTACTGAAATCGAGATATGCTACATCCACAGTATTCCCTTCATCTATCAAGCTAGTATTAGTCTGGCATGACTTATTTTTGAGAAATCCATGTTGACTTCTCATGATTACCCTGGTGGCGCAGTGGTTAAATGCCAGTACTGCAACCACAAGGTTGTGAGTTCGATCCTGCCAGGTTCCAAGGTTGACTCAGCCTTCCATCCTTTCGCAGGTCGGTAAAATGAGTACCCAGCTTGTTGGGGGCAATTAGCTAAAATACATTGTAAACCGCTTAGATAACACTAGTTGATAGGCGGTATAGAAATAAATGCTATTGCTATTGCTATTGCTATTATTACCGCCTTGCTTTCTAAGTGATTAGCAACTGACTCCTCAATGATCTGCTCCAGGATCTTTCCGGGTACTGATGTCAGGCTGACTGGGCGATAATTATTTGGGTCCTCTTTTTTTCCCTTCTTGAAGATGGGGACAACATTTGCTCTCTTCCAGACTGCTGGAACTTCTCCTGTCCTCCAAGATTTCTCAAAGATTATAGCAAGCGGTTCCGAAATGACCTCTGCCAGCTCTTTTAATATCCTAGGATGCAATTCATCTGGCCCTGGAGACTTGAATTCATCCAGTGTGGCCAGGTATTCCTGTACCACCTCTCTACCTATTACATGCCTCATTTCCCCTGCTTCCTCACCTGATCCTCAACCGCCAGGTTGAGTGCTTGCATCCTTCTGGGAAAAAACTGAGGCAAAGAAGGTGTTATGTAGTTCTGCCTTTTCTCTTCCCCCTGTGAGTAATTCACCATCTTCTCTGCTCAGCAACCCTATTGTTTCCTTCTTTTTCCTTTTGCTGCTGACGTATTTAAAAAGGCCCTTTTTATTGTTTTTAATGTCTCTGGCCAGCCCAAATTCGTTCTGTGCTTTAGCCTTTCTGATCTCCCCCCTACGTCTCCGGGCTACTTGCTTAAATTTTTCTTTGGTGGTTTCCCCCTTCTTCCATTTCCTATACATGTTTCTCTTAGCACTTAGCTCAGCTGAGAGTTCTTTAGTCAACCATTCTGGTTTCTTCAGATGCCTTCCATTTTTCCTCCTTATTGGCACAGTTTTAGACTGTGTTTTCAATATCTCCTTTTTAAGGAACTCCCATGCCTCCTGAACTCCTTTCCCTTTCACTATTCTTGACCACAGAATTCCAGCCAGCATCTCCTTAAGTTTACAGAAGTCCGCTTTTTTAAACTCTAAGATGAGTGTCTGGGTACCCTTATCTTCGCCTTCCCACTGAACGCCAAATTCCAATAGGGCATGGTCACGCCCCCCTAAAGATCCAACCACTTCTACCTCATTAACAAGGTCATGCCTGTTGGTCAGAATCAGATCCAGAATATTTGATCCCCTTGTGGCCTCTTCCACCTTCTGGACCATGAAGTTGTCTGCAAGACAAGCAAGAAACTTGCTGGACCTTGCTGTCTTGGCAGAGTTTGACTGCCAGCATATATCTGGGTAATTGAAATCTCCTATTATTATTGTATCTCTCCTCCTTGAATGTGCATTTGGTTGAAGAAGGCGTCATCAAAGTCCTGAGCCTGGGTTGGAGGTCTGTAGTAAACCCCCACCAGAATATCCCTATTGTTTCTTGCTCCCTTAATTCTTACCCAAATGCTCTCGACCTGGCTTACTGAGTTTAAGTCATGGATCTCTTCACAGGTGAAAACATCTTTGACATACAAGGCTACTCCTCCTCCTTTCTTGTTTGGTCTATTTAAATAGGCTATACCCCTCTATTCCTATATTCCAATCATGAGACTCATCCTACCAAGTCTCAGTGATGCCTATCAAATCGTATTTATCTTGTTATACTAGGAGTTCAAGTTCATCCTGCTTGTTTCTCATACTCCGTGCATTAGTGTAGAGACACTTAAGTCCCCGGGCCCTTCTTGCAAGTCCTGTACTATTGTTTCTACTCCTCCTGCCATTGGCTGCTTGTACTACTTGTCCAGTATCATTTGGGCCTTTTCCCCCTGCGCTCGCCAAGTTCTTACCCTGAATAATATTGTCTCCCTCCCCAGTGGAACTTAGTTTAAAGACCTCTTAATCCTCCTTACGAGACTGTTTGCAAAAACATTCCTGCCAGGTTTTGTGAGGTGCAGCCCATCCCTCGCCAGAAGTCCACGTTCATGGAAATTCAGGCCATGTTCCAAAAACCCAAACCATTGCCAGCGGCACCACCAGGTAGAGACGAGGCCATGAGAGTGAAGTTTCAAACATCAACCCAGATCACCAAAAGCTTTAAAAGTGAGCAGGAAAATCATCTGACTTTAAAAATGAGCAGGGGATTTGAGCAACTGTACTGTTACTAACAAATAAAACTTGCTCTTATCACCCTTATTGCTTCGTTGAATTTCCTCTGTAAGTTTGCTAGTTGAAGAAATGAGAAAAGCATTCTCTTTTCAATTAAACTGATATTTCATTATCACCAGTATTATCATATACCTTAGTTAATATTTAACAGACTTAAAAGATGAATGCTCTAGTAGAACAGTGCCAGAATGAAAGTGACATAAAACAAAGTGTCAGAATGAACTGTCTACAATAGCTTTTTTAAAAGTTATTGTTTTTTTAAAAATGGGAAAAAATCTATCAGTATCTAGTCCAAAAATAATTGGAGTAACCTATTTGAGACTGAAAGGAGTCAATTCTCTCTCTAGAGCTGCCATGTTTCTAAATTTTATATATGTGAGTGAAAAAAAAATTAAAAAGTTACAGATATTTTTGGTTTCTCAATGCAGGTCAATGGGAAAAGACTGACAATGTAAATCCAAGGCCCCAAATGGAATCACTGAATCAGACTCCAAATCAAATTGGGGTGTTCATTCACAGACCTCTTGCTGCTGAATTAGTGAATATTTGATCATGATACATCTTTGTAGATTAGCAGTACTTCAGAGGCAACATCTAGAGCTAAATACTTAAGTTCTAGTTCTCAAAAACACAGACATTGAAAAATTAAGTCCTAGTTCTAGCGAATCACCTGGTATCAAGATTGATTAAGAATTTTTGATAGTCAACATGTCTGCAGGTACTAGGGGTATACTGATATCTGTTTGACTTTCAAAACACTTTTAAAAAGTGCACTCATCATGTCTGCCTGAGATATTTTGCTGCCTGAACCAAAGGTGTGCATGACTATCCTCTTTTTCATCATACAGTCATCACCAATTTCCAGTGTCCTTGGCTTCTTCTTCAAGTGGAGTCTAGGGAAAAGATATCATAATTCTTCCTCCATGAAGCTTTTTCAGAACAAGAAAGGCAACCAACCAAAGAAGATGTAGAGTAATAGTTGTAAGTACAACAGAAATAAATAACAGAGATTGGGAGAGTTTAAGGGGGTAAGAAAGAGAGAACACCTGGCCGGGCATCTCATAATTATGAGGTAAGCTCAGGAACATCACCAAATAAATCCAAGTGAAATTTTAAAGCACTCTTAGAATGAAGCAAAAAACAAAAACAAAAACGAACGGGGGGACATCTTTCTCAAGGCAACGAAAGTTTCAAGAAATTAGGAGGAAAGATTTTGATGCAGCATTGATCCTCCCTTACACTGAAGTGGGAGAAAACCACCTGTTCCACCCCAAACCAAATAGAAGGCTTGTGAGGAAGGTGTGCTATTACATGTATTTGCATTAGAGAAGGGAGAATCATTAGAGAAAAGGCCAAGATCCTACATCATGTTGGTTGAGCTCGAATCTCTACCAGATGTAATGCTCCTCCCTCCCCTTTCCTGCATTCATCTCTTACTGTCCTTCAGTTGGGTCGCCCTTCCCAATTGCCATTTAGTGGAAAAGAGTGACTGGGGCCTGGGGGCCAGGCCATGTCCCACTGTGTTCCTGCAGCTGGATGCACAAGGATGAAAATAATCCTCCTGGACCTACCTCTTCTGAGGAACTCCAGAAGGTTGCTTGCTTCTCAGTGCATCTGGCTTCAGGAACACAGATGCACACAGCCTGGAGGAAACATCCCTTGTCCTTAACTGCCTACTTTAATAGCCATGTCAAGGAGGAGACAACCCAGAAGAGAAGAACAGAAAGTGATAAGCACAAGCAGTTGCTGCAGATGGAGGTGCTAAAGTTCTCCATTCACTATGATAAAAAAAAAAGGGCATGGACAGGAAGAACTTTCAATAATGCATATGTCACTAACAGGAGGCCAGCCAAAAAATATCTGCAATCACCTCTCAGGATTTAATATCTAAGAGCCATGAGAAAAGAATTGAATCTTGAAACATGACCCAAATTTGTCAGAGCAAAATTTCTCATTTTTTTCTGGGAGATAAAGATGAGATGAAGATTCTTCTTACACCCCTTGGAAATAGAAGGGCAAATTTTGGAATTTTATCAGTGATGGCATTCCCTCTGGGGGCTTGACCAACCATTCTGGGAATCACTGGGGGAGGAGCACAGGAAAAGGACAGTCTTGGGAGAAGAAGATGCAGCTATCTTCCCCTCAGCTCCTAGAGATTTCCCATCCTGATCTAGAAACTCATCCTCAGTTTTTCCCATTTATAAAATTGGAAAGTATTTTCTATAATGGGGAATTCATTAATTCTCTCTGTGTTTTACATCTACAACATGTAGCCTGCCACTAGGTCCATCTGTTTGAGTTTTGCTCTTCTAATTCTTGTTAGAATCTGGCCTTTTGTGCACCTTACCTCATTCTCCAGTCTCAATCCTGGCAGCACCTTTGATGGGAAGGAAACACACCAGGAACACTCCCCTCCACACTGGATCAGTTCCCTGCAGACGGGAGCGTGAGGGACACACTTCTTCCTTCTACAATGCAGCTGGGCTCTTTTGCGTGCTGCACTGGGGCAGGAAGCACCTCCATCGTGCTTCTGGCCCTTCCACATGGTAGGTAAGTTTAGGAATGCCACATGATCAGGGGTCATTGACAGAGAAACATGGTCAATGATTTAACCTGCAATCATGCCAGTTGGAATGAGAGAAGGGCAGGACCATGACAACATCATGCAGAAGTGTTGTCGTGGTCCTGCTCCTCTCGCATCCTCATGCCAGGACACCATGTTGATGCAGAAAAGGTCTCTATCTCCAGTGGCAGCCTAATTTCAACTAACATCCTTTTAAAAACAAACAAAAAAACCTCTAAATATTTTGCTGCTTATTTTGCTGTTGGTGCTTCAGAAAGCAGCCCCCACCCCGACCTTTTGTTTTAGTTGTATTTATCTTTGATGTGAATGAAAAGGAGTTACTAATTGAATTGGGTATTTTTAGTACCTTAAAATGGCCTGGCTTTAAGGTAAAAACTGTTGCCATTGAATCAACATTTCTATTAAGAGAGAGAGAAAAGAGGCTGAGGGGAGGGAGACAATGCCTATTTACTTAAGATCCAATTTTAAAATGCCAAAAAAAGAAGAGATAACTGGGGGAAGAATCCCTATTGTGTGGGCACTGGCTCCTTGTGCATTTGTCCAGTAATGTGAAAGTGTTTGTGTTGTTGTGTTGCTTTAATTTGTTTCCGACTTATGGCAATCTTAAAGAGACCCTATCATGGGGTTTTCTGGGGCTGAGAGTGTCTGACACGCCCAAGGTCACCCAGGGAGTTTCCAAATGGGTAATCGAACCCTGGTCTCCAGAGTCAAAAATCCAATGCTCAAACAACTCCACCCTAACACAGGCCATTTCTGCACTAGCTTGTTATAGTGCTATGATTCCAGCCCCTCCTGAAACTGCAAACCCCAGGATTCCATAGGATGTTGCAAGTGGAATCATAGCACTATAACAGGCTAGTGTGGAAAAGGCCATAAGTTTGACTTAGACCAATGCAACCGAGCTGTTTGTTCCTTCATTAAGAACAAAAACAAAAATCCCACAAAAACGTGTACAGAAGGTTTTTCAGTAATTTCGTTCTCAATCTCCAAGCCCTTCCTCTCCCACCTTGCTAGCACAGCACTGAAATCCTCTCACAAAGGGAAGTGCTGATTTTAAAAATACAAAGAAATACCTACCTCCATTTAAAAAACAGGGATTAACGAACTGAAACAGTAATCAATCCCACCAATTGCTTGAGGCTTTTATTTTCACTGAATGCAGCCCAACTGCCAAATATTTTACTTTACAGTAACTCCCACTCTTGAGAAGGCCTTGGGCCTCCTTTGGCAGGTTTTCCCATTGGTCTTATATCCCCAGCACCTAGAGTGCATCCACACTGCACATCTATAGCCCTTTGATATCCCTTTAACTCATAGCTCCAACTAATTAAATCCTGGGGTTTAGAGTTTTGTGAACATTTAGAATTCTTTGCTTACTGATCTCCATCGGACTCCCCTGAACTGCAGCATTACAACACTATGGCACTTCTAAGCACTTCATAAAAATACTAATCCCAGGATCCCACAGGGCAAAACTAGATCATATAAAATGGCATTGAATTGCTAGAATTGTGTAATGTAGATACTTCCCTAGATAGTTTAGAGGCAAGGGTGGTAACATGGCTCCCTCTTTGTTAGGTTAGGGAAATGAGCCACTCAAGGGGAAAAAAAACTGAGTATTAACATGATTGAATGCAATTAAAAGTCCCACTCCTAAGAGTTAAAGATGAAAAACTGTTGCCTAGATGGCCAGTTTTAGTTTCTCCCCACTCCATTTTCCTTACAAAATAAAAATCTCAATTTCTTAAACCCTGATTATGGACAAATTTGGGGAAAAAAATGTTATACCGTTACCAAAAATTAACTGAAATAAAATTCTTCCTCATTTCTTCTCTCCACACAGTGTTAATGCCATGAAAAAAAATACTGCTTCAATAAAGCCGACAAAGTTATCTAGATTGAAAGGTAAATGAGAGATCACTCTTTACAAGGCTGGTACATGTATGCTTAAGCCTCCCATCTGGGATTGCTGTAGCCCCTTCTGCCACTGGAAGCCTGTCTCAGCACTGTTTCCATTCTCAGAGGCTGTACTTGGAGCTACTGCTCCTAGACCAGGAACTCAAACAACTCTATCTTCGAGGTATTTCTTGGCAAGCAGGTGCTGCTATATTTCAAGTCCACTGCAACCCAAGTCCACCATCTTGGATTGGCCAAAACAAGATGTCTTACCTCAATATCATATCCCCCAACCATTCACAACTGAGGCACATGTGGTCAAGCAACATCAGAGTGAAGTCAAGAGAGCAAGAGTTATCATTAATGAGGAAGAATACCTAAACTAGAGAGGCTGCAGCAGTTTGCTTTTGCTGGAGTCTACAGGGAAGGACATGATTCTGCCCTTCTTCTCCTTCCTCTCTTCCACATGCTGAGTTATTTGAATACAAACTACTTTTGAACTGTGAACTGCATTTGTAGCAATTGAAGTAAGCTGAGAACAAAGGGAGAAAGTGGAACATTTTAGAAATAGCTGAAAAGATTGGAAGGCAAAGGAATTAAATGGGACTGATCATGCCCAGTCAGGGCTGTTGGGGGGTAGAGAATAAGTTATATTTCAGGACTTTGTTAGGAAAATTTATTTGCATAAAAAATACACGTTTTCTGGATTAAAAAAATCTTAGGAGGCAGAAAAGTAAGTTTTGTGCAAAATGTACTGATTCCTAAGCCAAAATATTTGGAGTTGTTGTTGTTGTTGTTGTTGGTTTGGGAAAACAATACTGAAAAACTACATGGCTGGCATTTTGTATAGCAGTGACAAATTCATAAGTTAGAGTTATGGATCCACATTCACTAACACTATATCATTGCAATTGTGGCACCATTGCCATGATTGTAAATGCCCTCCCAAACTTACTTTACCAGGCAGCCGCTTCATCAAGAGACAGAGGGCTGTTCAGCTGGTGATTGTGGGGCAGGAGGATGATGTTTCCACCACCCTACCACCACCAGTAAATAAGGTTGCAACAATTGGAAACAGCCCCCCTCTCAATTTCCTGTCATAGCGAACGTCCGGTGGCCATGGCGTGGCAATCGGCAGGACTTCACTGAGTTTGTGAAGTCCTACTACCTAGCAAGGTCGGGTGCCTATTTATCATTTACAATCTCAGAACAAATTGCCCCCTTGGTAAAGGGGACTCGGAGGGGCTTGGAGGGGACCTGGTTCCAGCTGCCATTACCAGACTGAAATGGAGTAAGTGGAGACCTAGCTATGTATGGCACTGAAGGGGATCGCAGAGCTGCTATTAGTTTGCTGAGGTGCCAAACTTGGCACAGTCTTGCCACCACCTTTCCTATCTTTTTCTTGGATTATAAGCTGTAAATACAGCCTCTGTGCCTTTGTGAGGTAAGATTATTCCTGGACTTCTTTGCTTCTTTTCCAAGATTGGACTATTTTTATTATTATTATTATTATTATTTTGTGAAGTTGCCAAGTTTTTGTTATCGTGATCTACGAACTCAACCAACCAGCTCAGGAAAGCGGGGCAACAAATTTGAGCTGGCTACTAGTAAAAGAAAAAAGTGCGAATTCAAGCTTCAAGCTTCAATATTTTCTTCTTTTAAAAAAAAAAAAAAAGTGTGAGTTTAAGCTTTAACATTTGGACAGAATCTTTTTCTTTTTTCCTCTTTCTTCAACCCTCTGATTACGAATAACCGGCCAGAGGACAGTATTGCCTGGTTGGATGGAATCTCAAGAGACTGATTTACAGTTAGTGACTACTGAAACCTAAGAGACTAATTTATAGATTTACAGCCTCTGATTTACAACCAGTGTCAGAACTTAAAACACCACAAATGTACAGCCCTTGCAGAACAAAGTTTAGAGGATGTTATTTTAATAAATTTGGCATCACATAAGGGGAAAGGAGCAACAGCCTGTAAAATAAGTGGCAGAGCAGCGAACTGCGTAGGACTACTGTTTTGGTTAGACATCATTTAGGTTGCGCTGATGTGATTTCTAGAGCAACAGAGTGTTTCGACAATCATTGGAATAATTAAGACTTATACACTTTGCCATATGAACACTAAAGCATCTGTTTGATATATCTTACTGCAATATCCCATTAAACTTCCATAACAAAGAAATCTGATCAGTCCGAAGAAGGAAGAGGGAAAATCATGAGAACAGACAACATTTATAGTATTCATACTATTCACAGTATCTGTTTTTGGAAAGTTTTGAATTTACTACCGTGACTTGATGGCTTACTAATTGTTTATAAATTATCTTTTAATAAGTCTGCATAGATTTAATTTCATTAATAGTTTCGCTCTGTATTGACACTCATTTCTCCTTCCCCCTTGTAGTCTTTATATGGTAAAATATATGGTAAAATAATACTTATGCTCAATAAATTAATACTTTTTCGGAACTGCTCTTTTTGGCTTTATTTTTTCTTCCTCAGATGGAGATTAAATAACTGTATTTTACTTTATTACCATTTCTTTTATTGGTTTCATGTACAATGTATATTTCTTCTTTTGATCTTGAATACGTAATTTGGATCTGTTTCTTCTTATATTTGGTATGAAACATAGTTAGGCTGCTTCGCTTTGTAAAACAGACGGTATATAATTATATATACAAGGTTCTCCTTTTCTTGTCTTTTCATTAAACCAAGGAAATATCTATTCAGCTTGCTGAAATTGATCTGAGATAAGCAGTTCTCCTTGTCTTTGTCTTTATAATAATGTTTTTCTTGTATAATTTATTATAGTGTGACAAGGGCTCCATCTACTGTTTACGCAATAAATGCCTAGACTGTATGAAGTCTCTCACTCTATCTCTCCTCATACTTATTTGCTACTGACAGGTTATTGTTGTTTTTAATAATAGGTATCTACAATCACTTTATATTTGACAATTGACAAGCAACAATTAACTGATAATTTAACAAATAACCCTAATTAATCTAGTATCAACTATTTTTATCAAATACTCTATATTTTGACAAATTAGTATTTAATTAATAGAACCAACACCTGATTAATTGAGCAATTAATTTGATTGTTAGATAAAATATCATTTAAATAGATCTGCATAGAATCAATACTCAATTAATTGATTAACCCAATTTACACTTATATATAATTAATTTATTTAAAAACAATTCAAGTTAGTAGATATAAATTAAAAGTAATTTAAAAGGAGTTATACAATAGTTTTAAAACAAAGTAAAAGTAGTTATCTAATAGTTTTAATTTAGCCTCAAATTAATTTAACTAATTAACCTAGAAATAAATTAAAAAGTATAAATTAGGCAGTAGATTTGAACTAGGACAATATTACAATTCAATACAACTTATTTGGAGACACTAAGATAAAGTAGCTATTTTCTAATTAATTGACTAAAGATGGAAGAGTTGTAGAATATTAACTGGAATAAGAATAATATTTGAAAGAAAGAGTGTGACAAAGAAAAGAGAAGAATAAAATAAGTACTAATCCTCTCCTCTTTTAACTCTGCTGATTGTCACGAAGTGAAGATGACCACTGGGAGGAAAAAAAACAGCTACACCATATTTCAACATAGACCATCTTTGGAACTACAACTTCCACCCGACATGAATATTAGTGTAGTAGACAAAATCAAAAAGTTAGGAATGGAATTTATGAATGAAATGAAAGAGACATGGGTGGAATTTAAGAATGAGATGAAAGAAACAAGATCGGAGATGAGAATGGACCCAAAAAAAGAAATGGAATCATTTAGCACAAACTGGAGAACATTTCAAAGGAACTGAAACACATAAACAGGAAAGTGGAGGAATTAGAAGAAAAAACATTGAATATTGATAGGCATACAGCAGCCCTAGAAACAAGAACTGAACAGATAGAAAGCTTAACACTTCTTACAGATATTAGAAATAGGAATAAATGTATCAAGATCAGAGGTTTGAAGGAAATCTCACAAGAAGATCTATATGCCCGTCTGATATGCCCACTGGCTAAATTTTTTGGATGGGCACCAGAACAATTGGATTTGGAGGTGGACTAGATGTTCAGAATTAACTCCTCAATAGCAAAAAAGAGAAGGTCCAAAGTGACATCGTTATTTATTTTTTACTCAAAAAAGTCAAAGAATTAATTTTGCAACAAAGCTTTTCCAAGAAATTTGTAGTGGAAGATGAGGAACTCCAGATATATAAAGATGTCCACCCCCAGTTGTTGAAGAAGAGGAAAGATTATAGTCAGATGACCCAAACTCTGAGAAGACGTGCCATCCAATATTGGTGGGAGAAAACAGAGGGAATCTCATTTTTCTTTAAACAGAGGAAAGTGATTCTGAATTCAGTCCCAAAGATGGAAAGATTTCTGAAGAAACACAAAAGAGACTTGGAAAAAATGGACGAAGTACAAACCAATTTGATAAAACTTTTGGATATTGAATCTCTGCATTTAGCAGGAAGATCAGAAGAGAAGGGAGGGAAAGCAGAAGCTTCAGGACAACAAGAAGAGTTTCTTTCAGGGAAAGAAGAAGAGTTAGAAGAGGAAGACCTAGATTCTGAGCAAGGAACAGGAACACACCAAGAGAAAGAGGAAGAGGAAGAACAAACAGCATAGCTAACACCATCCTTTATTCTTCTCTTCTCTTTTTAAAACATGAAAATCAAAATTCTATCTTGGAATGTTCGGGGTTTAAACTCCCCCTATAAAAGAAAGCGTATTTTTCATTATCTAGAAAAATTAAACTTAGATAGGAGTCTTCATAGACCACAAGCTGAACATGAGTCAGCAGTGTGATGCAGCAGCCAAGAAAACCAATGGAATTCTCAGCTGCATCAATAGGAGTATAGTGTCTAGATCAAGGGAGGTACTGGTACCTCTCTACTCTGCTTTGGTTAGACCTCATCTTGAATACTGTGTCCAGTTCTGGGCACCCCAATTCAAGAAGGACATGGTGAAGCTGGAGCAAGTCCAGAGGAGGGCAACCAAAATGGTGAGAGGCCTGAAAGCCATGCCCTATGAGGATAGACTTAGAGAGCTGAGTATCTTTAGTCTGCAGAAGAGAAGGTTAAGAGGGGACATGATAGCCATGTTTAAATATTTGAAGGGATGCCATGTAGAGGAAGGAGAGGGCTTGTTTTCTGCTGCTCCAGAGACCAGGATAAGGAGCAATAGATTCAAACTGCAGGAAAGGAGATTCCACATGAACTTCAGGAAGAACTTCCTGACAGTCAGGGCTGTCCAGCAGTGGAATACGCTGCCTTGGAGTGTAGTGGAGCCTCCTTCCTTGGAGGTTTTTAAGCAGAGGCTGGATGGCCGTCTGTCGGGAGTGCTTTGAGCGTGTTCCTGCATGGCAGGGGGTTGGACTGGATGGCCTGTGTGGTCTCTTCCAACTCTACATTTCTATGATTCTATGATTCTATGATATTGTATCTATACAAGAAACTCATATAAGAAACAAAGATTTGAAGGATATTAGAAATCCAAAACTTGGTCAAGCATTTTTGATAGCAATAGATAAAAAGAAAAGAGGGGTAGCAATTTACGTAAATGCCAAGTGATCCTTAAGGATAATCAGGGATGCAAGAGAGATCCTTAAGGATAATCAGGGTCACTATACTGCAGTTGAAGTAAGCTTCTTGGACCATAAAGTATTGATTGTAGCAATTTACACCCCATTAGAGAATAAAAGTAAATTTTTCCAAAAACTATCAGATGTACTATAAGATCTTGATTATCAAGAACTTTTACTAATGGGGGACTGGAATGGGATCCTTGACCCCTTAATAGACAGATCTATTGATAATAATAAAATATGCAAAAACAAAACAAAAAAAAAACAAGGTAAATTACCAAATTTCTTCTTTAACTTATTGGATAAACTATCAGTTACTGATGTATGGAGGAGGAAATATGGCTTAGAAAAGGAATACACATACTTTTCTGAACGACACAAATCCTGGTCAAAGATAGATATGTTTCTTGCCACTAGTTCTATGTTTAGTCATATCGAAAAACTGGAGTTCCTCCTGAGAACACTTTCCGATCATAACCCATTACTTCTCACCCTCAGACGTACAAAGAGAACATTTCAAAGGCGATTAAATGATAGCTTACTAAAGGATGAATGAATAGTTGAAAAAGCAAAAATAGAATTAAGGAACTTTTTTTGCAATCAACTTGGATAAGGGCACAAAAACCCATGTAATGTGGGATACTAGCAAAGCAGTGATGAGAGGGTTTTTCATATAGCAACAGATTTACCAGAAAAATCTAAGGAAAAAAAAAAGATGCAACTTTTACAAGAACTACATTGTAAAGAAAGTCAATTTTAAAAAACCCCAAAGGATCATAATCTACAAGATCAGATAAAAGCTTTGAACAAACAATTCACGATGATGACAGTTTCAGAAACTGAGAGAAAAATTAAATTTACTAAGCAAAATTTTTTTGAATGTCCAAATAAGCCAGGGAGATGGCTGTCGTATAGATTAAAAAAGAAAAAGAGAGACACCTAATTACAGAATTAAAGGAAGGACGGACAACCTATTGTGACCAAAAAAAGATCAAAAGTATTTTTACTAACTTTTTTCAGGAATTTTTTAAAGATAAACCATCTTTGAGAGAACAAAAAGACAAAATAAGTAAATATTTAGATCAGATAAAAATCTCTCAAATTACTGAGCGTGAAAGGGAAGAACTAAGCAAACCTATTACTATTATGGACATTTTAAATGCAATTAAAAACCTAAAACCAGAAAAAGCTCTATGCTCGGATGGTTTTTCTATACCATACTATGAAACCTTACAAGATTATCTGGTCCTCCCCCTCCACCAAACTTTAAATACAGTACTTGAATAAGATATCCCATGCTCTTGGAAAGAATCCACTATTGTATTGATATTAAAAAAGGGAAAGATCTGCTGGATAAAAAAAATTATAGACCCATTTCTCTATTAAACGCAGATTATAACATTTTTCATCAATTTTGGCAGATAGCTCAAAAAAATACTAGAAAATTGGATACACAAAGATCAAAATGGATTCCTTCCTAAAAGATATTTAAAAATAATATAAGAACATTATTGCATATTATTGAATATTATCAGAAACATAACAAGAAAGAATTGGCGTTATTATTCTTAGATGCCAAAAAGGCATTTGATAACGTTTGATAAAATTGGCCAGAAGAATTGGGTCTTAAAATAACCAATAAGGTGAGGTATTTAGGAATTATTATCTCAAAGAATAATTCTGATTTATAGGAGAATAACTACAATAAAATTTGGAGTAGGATAAAGGAGGATTTGAGGAAACGGAACAGACTGAATTTGTCTTTTCTAGGGAGAATCTCATCAATTAAAATGAATGTTCTGCCAAAATTTATCTTCCGATTCCAAAATTTACCTATTTTAATAAGCGATGAATCTTTTAAATTATGTGAAAGGGAACTCTCAAAATTCATATGGAATGAAAGGAGACCTAGAATTAAATTGAGATATCTGAAAGATTCGAAAGAAAGAGGCGAGTTAGGTCTACCAGATTTAAAATTATATTATCAAGCCTCCTGTCTATTATGGCTTACTGATTGGATGACATTGTCAAACTCAAGACTATTAAACTTGGAAGAATTTAACATATTACAGCTGGCATGCCTATCTGTAGTATAATAAACATACTATAAACAAAGAGTTTAATGAACATTATGTTAGAAAGGTGCTTCTGAGAGTTTGATTAAAGCATAAAAGAAATCTCTATCGTTCCTTGCCATTCTGGGTTTCACCCCATGAGGCTTTTTAAAGGCTAGAGAAACCTCAAATAGGAAAATGGATTACTTACAAAGATATACTTAAATCAGAGGGAGACTCAGTCCAATTAAAAACAAAAAATGAACTTATCTTACAAGGTTATACATCATACTGGTTATTGCATAGACAATTAGTAGAAAAATTTAAAACAACAAATTAATGGGGATATCCCTAGAGGACACAGAATTTGATAAGTTATTGAAACCTCAAACAACCCATCTGTTAAGTAAAATTTATAAAATACTATCAAACTTAGAAAGAGAGCAAGATCTAGTGAAAGACACAATGATCAAATGGGCCCAAGATATTGGGCATACTATAAATCTGGACCAATGGGAAAAATCATGACTTCTGAATAAAAAATTCACAAGATGTTATAATTTAAAAGAAAACTATTTTAAAATCTTTTATAGATTGTATTTAACTCCAGTTCAGCTAGCAAAAATGAATAATAGTGGTAATAATGGGAAATGTTGGAAATGCCATGAAAAGGGTTCCTTTTGCCATATTTGGGGGCATTGTAAAAAAACTAAAGAATTTTGGTCTATAATTCACAACCAGATTACAAAAGTAATGAAGACTAACTTCCCATTATTGCCAGAGATTTATCTACTAAATATTTTTGACATTTTTGATTCTCAGTTTAGGAACAAATACGCCATAATTTTGTCATATATGATTTACGTAGCCAGAACAACTTTTGCACAAAAATGGAAGGAGCCTCAAATCTCAAAAATCAAAGATTGGATATTTAAGTTATATGATTTAGCAGAATTGGACAAACTGACTTTGTTGCTGGCCAATAAATTTGTTAAATCCTTTAAAGATGAATGGAAAATCTTAACCCCTCTCTAGGAAGACAAATGAGGAAAACTTTCTGTAGCTGGTTTTGATATTTAACGCTTTTGTGGTGTTTTATTACATATCAATGACTTAAGTTTGGCCAATAATGGTAAAGAACAGATTTAAGCCATATATGTTCCAGGACTTTTGTGATTCAGAAATTCATCTTACAAGGGAATTCAAACTTTGGAAGTCGGTTTTACCCATATTTTAATTGATTCTTTTTCAATTAAGGTCTTCAGTTCTCCTAAAATATACATGTCGATTTTATTTATTTATTTTCTGTGTTTTTTCTTTTTTTCCTTTTCTTCTATTTGTTATTATTATTTTGTTATTCATTTTGCTATTGTTTATTGCACTTTCGCAAAATCCCTTTTGTTTTTCATTTTTTCTTTGAGAATGTTTGTTATAACTGTGTTTTTTATATATTTGTTTTTGGCAAATCTTCAATAAAGATTATTAAAGAAAAATCAATTTCCTGTCACAGCCTCAGTTGCTGGCAGGAAGGTGATGGAAATGTCATCTTCCTGTGCTCCAATCACCATGTGAACAGACCTCTGTCTCTTGGTGCAGCTGCTGCCTGGTAAGGTAAGTTTGGGTGTGGGGTGAGACAGGCCTTATGTAATTAAGCAGGAGATGCAGAATATAGGTCCATGTATTTTCTGTGCAGGAATATTTGAATCTGAGCAAACTGCACACATTTTACATAATAAACAAAAATTTGGAGAACTTGTGCAAATACAGTGACTCTTCCACAGGGAAACCACATGTAGTTTTCCTACATGAGTTTTCTGTACAAAAATCAATAATTTTGCACAGAAGTCAGAGTCTTTTGTACAAAATACATGCTTTCTGTCCCCAGACATTTATTTTTCTGTTCAGGAAAGCCTTTTATTTCTCCCTCCAACAACTCTGCAGTTCATTTTCTCCAAGATTCATGAAATGTGAAGAATCTCCAGCTGGTCTCTTTTTTGAGTGCTGTGACACCTTTTTTGACCAAGGATGCAATGGTCTATGAAAAACCTTCTAAACATGGTGGCTTCTTTTCAATAGCATGTCCACTGGCAGCCTCCATTTCCTCTCTCTCTAAAGCTCTGCCTGTTAAAGACTATCTCATAAACCAGCACCACAGAAAAAGTGCTTTAGGAGGAAGTAGTGATCATTCAAAGAAGCAGTGTTTTTGCTACAGTGAAAGGAGACAAAAGAAGTAAAACAGTTTCATCATCCCCCTTTGCCTGTAAAAGCTCCCCAAATTGAGATACAGTTCTTTTCAGTAAATGTTTGACCACATTTACTTTACAGCTCAGTATACTAGGATCCTGTCTCCAGCCGTAAGGATTTATAAGACTGGTCACTTTCACTGACCACCAATGGTCTGTCCACAGGAGGAAGTGGGTGCCTCATCCCACACTTGCACAATATTCTCCCCTTCTTCTTGAACCATAGGGAACCAGTAGATTGGCCAAATCTCATGCTAAAGTTATAGTTGTTCCTAAGGTCATATTATATATGGCTGTGAAACACATGCAGGATGGGTGGGTTCCAAAATGGTGCCCTGCTAGCCAACAGCTAACCAATATCAAAACAATAAAGATGAGAGAGAGTCTACAGAGGCTTGGGGGAGAGAGAGACAAATGCTTTGCCACTCAATTTGCTGATTAAGGAACTTTCTTACTAAGTAATCTAGTAAAATGAAGAAAGAGAAAAGAAAAGGAGGGAAAAGCAACTAAACTCATAAGTGATAGGTTTTCTAAATCACTATTAAGTGAAGCAGTTTATGTGGATGGAAATTTCTGTCCACCCACCCCACCCCCATTACCATGCCTAAGAAAATAACGACATTGAGCAGGGATGTGATGAGCTGTTTCTCTTCTGCAGAATATATTAGAGAAATAAATGGAAAGAATATTAAAATTAGCAGAACCAGTTTAAGGTCTTCCTCCCTTGTAAAAATAAAGTGTACCTTCCGTAAAGCTGCCTTGTGCTGGTCACACACAATTTTTTGCCCAGTACTGCCTACTGTGGAGACCCCATTTGTTAAGGGTCCTATGCACCGGTTGTGGACAACTCAGTCCAGTTATTTTGGAACTGTAATGCTTTAGACTTCAACAGCATAGCCAATGGAGTGGGGCAATGGGAGTTGCAATCCAATAAAAAAATGGAGGGCTGCATGGTTTGACTGGACAGGCATGGAATAAGACCCTCCACCTTCTGCAGGTATATCTCTGACCCCTTTCTGTGTCATGTGACTGGAGTGGTAGGTTTGCACCCATACATGATAACATTTGTTTTGCTCTGTTGTTTTGGGAGTAACTGGCTGATTTCTAAGGTTTGGACAACTTAAACTGGTTGGATCCACACTTCTAAGAGCAAAACCACAAACAAATGTTAAAAATTCCTGTTTCTTCTTTCTTTGCATCTTTTCCTCATGCTCTTTATTTTTTTAGTTCAATGTCTACCATTTGGAAGCAGCAAGGTCCCCACTTCTCCATTCCTTTATCCTGTTAGTGGCATATACAGGTGTAAGTCAACATCATACCTATGTAAGTCCTGTGGGGGGAATCATTCTGGAGACTGGTATTTCCTTCCGCTTTTCACAATGACCAAAGCCCCTCAGGCCTTACTGTAGAGCTTCTACAGCATCTCTGCTCTCCCCCAGCCATTCCATGCCTGGTGGAGAGTGGGGTGGGATCAGAGAAGTGCCTGGACACGTCCCCATAGCTAGACATGAAATGATAATGTATCTACTGAGACTTCTGGAGGACCAGAACAGAACTCAGCAGATGATGTAATCATTTGATGTCTGGCTATGGAGACAGATCCATCTTCTCTCCACTAGGCACCGAATGGTTGTGGTCAGAACTGCAGCAGCTCTACACTATGGCAAGGGGTAGATGAATGGACAGCTGTAGCTTAGCTCCTAATACAGAACTACTGCACTATGTGAGCCACAGAAGGTTCCAGCCCCTGGGTGAAAACCAGAAGTGGAGAAAGTATAGCTCTCAAAAACCCTTCTAATTTTCAAAACACACTGTCTAAACAGTCATTTCCAACTTATTTTTTTAAAATAAAAAAGGCCTCTTCTAAACCTTTTAGTGGCAGAGGGGAAGGGGGCTAAAAAGCTAGCAAAAAATTTCCAGTGCTTTTGAAGGGTGTGGGAGGGATTCAAAGTTAAATAAAGTAAAAGAATTCTGGAGTAGGAGTCATGCAACTCCCAGACTCCTTATGTAAAGTGTTCCTATATCTTCTGTCATATTCTTAATTAAATGTCCAACACTTCAAAAAGCCTTATTCCATTTCTACTGATTTTCTCTTGAGCATAGAACTGAGAATGCTGTCTGTTTTTCTGATTGGATTTTATAGGCTAGATTGCATAGGTCATCTTAGATATAGATTGGCCTAATTCCATAAGGGGATTTGATGTTCCTTTCACCCAATAAGAAGAGTGGGCAGTGATGGCTGTCCTGTGCTCCAGTCAGCACATGTGGCTGCCTTATGCTCCAGTCAGCACAATACATGAATGCAAGGTCTGTTGGGTGGTTAAGGCAGTCCAGGTCAGTCACAGGTTATCCAGCAGGATGAAGGGAGAAGTTAACAGAGTGGTCATCAGCCAGTCTAGAGGTTGCACAGCAAGTCAGTAGTCCAAATAAACAAAGCCAACAAGGAATCTAACAGAGTTGTAAATAGTAGTCAGTCCAAGGTCCAGAGAACATGAAAACACCAAAGTTTTCACCAATATGGATGGCCATAAGCAGCATGAACTGATGGAATTTTTGTAGCTGGGTATCTTGAGACATCAAGTGCTTTTACTTAGCCAGCATCTCTTACTTAAGAGTCTTTGGAACTAATGTAACATCTCTTTATCCCTCCTACACTCAGACAATGCCTGCACCATCTCTTCAAGCCCCCTCTGACTCAACCCCCAGCACTTCTGACTCAAGGAGACCATCAACAGCAGAAGCTGTAAATTCCTGACATTCCTAACATTCTGACCCTGTGTCTGAATCTTCCAACTCCAGGTGGCAAGTTATAACATGTCAGTGGAGCAGTGAACTTACACCAGGTTTTAATTTAATTTTAAATCTAAAAGAATTGTTCAATATGTTGAACACTATCTCCAAAATATATTCAGTACATTGGACAGGTTCCTTTCAAGCTATCCAGTGCCTAGTGTGAAATCACCATCCCACTGACATTGGAACTATTGGCTTGGGCTTAATTGAACAGTTTCTGCCTGCTAAATGATGTTGGCTAAGAAATCATCCAAATGGAATATATTCATCACATGGTAAACTTCCTTGTCTTTCTAATTTTGTTGTGGCGTACCATCTGGATATCTCTTTTTTGAAACGGTTTTATAGTAAAAGACTCACAGAAGCATCTACACTTTGGGTAACTCTGGAATAGGGATGTAGTTCTTCACTAAGTTTCTTCTCAAAGGTGGGAACAAGTAAGTTAAGAATTTTTCTTCCCTCTGCAAGAAAGTCTTCAAAAACCAGTTGGGAATTATTCAGGGCAATATTTGCATGTGGTTGTTTTGCGCGTGAAACAGCATTTGTGTGTGTGTGTAAAATAATATTTTGACATAGAACTATTAATTCCTGCACAGAAAGGCAGCATATAAATGAAACTTTTTAAAAGAAAATTAAAAAATAATATAAGAATGTCATGACAGGCAACATAGAAAGCTAAGACATACTTTATTTTAAGGCTGCTTTGGCTTTATTTTATTTTATTTTATTTGGTCATTTTTAGGAGCTTTCTCCTTTTTAAAGTTTCTAATACATGTAAGTTGCCATTTCATTTTAAGTAAATTCAGCGTTACATTTTAATTACTCTTTCTTTGATTGTTGCTACTGCTGTTATTGGGGGTTCAACCCATAAAACCAAGCTATTCACAGCACCTCAATGGCCTTGTGTAGCAGACCACGTGTAATGCAGTGGTACTTTTTAATAAGAGAATTTGAGGTATACTAGCAGCAAGGACATCTAGGTAGTGATGGAGTATCAAGATTTTGATCCATTTGAGTTTCTTGAGTTTGCAAAATGGATATGGAACATGAAAGGAGATTAAGGGAAGAATTAGCGTGTTTTCCTCTCCCTAGTTGATATCCGCAGGGATGAAGGACCGCTCTTGAATAGTGGTCCAAATTTTACCTTCAAACAACCTTTTGTTATTTATCCATTCAAATACATATTTCCATCCTGTACTATATCCGGAGGTCTTCAGGCAAAGTAAAGATAACAAACACAACTTTAATATAATTGTGAAGCAATTCAACATAATTAAAGCAAAACTTTTAAAAGAAGAAGACAAAATACACACTGCAAGAGGCTAGAATCAAACCATTGGTCCCACAATGTTTAGGTGAAATTGTTGTTGTTGGTGTTGTTAGCAAAGAAAGATACTGTATTCACCACTGTTTACAAATTAAATGAGATTCTAAATTCTGATTTAATTTTAAATTTCCTGAATATCAATAAATTAATCACTGGATGTTCAGTGGGGATTTAATTTATAACTCTGATTGATTTCTGAAAGGTCCATCAGTGATTTAGTTTTCTTTACTGTGTTTTCCTGAGAATATGTCTCATCTGCAGGTTATATTTGGGTTTCTCTTCAACAAAGATATGTGACACTACATGACCTTAATACAGGGATATATGATTTAAAACTATTAAGCGGAAAGGACATTCAGAAGATTATTTTGATGTCTGTCCATTTGTAAATTTCTTTTACAAATCTGCTCTGACTGGATTAAATCCATAATACATGGTCATACAATTTCTTTGAATTCTAATCTGGTTATATATATTTGTACAGTAAGATCTGTTTGTTTCTGACTGGAGAATGCTAAAAGAAATTCATTTTGGACTTCAAAATTAATACCGCCTAGGTTTTGGCTGCTCATGCAATCATGGGGAGAGGATTTTCAGACATTGCTAAGTGATGAAATTTCTAGTCACTAAAAAGCTGCCGTGGAGAGAGAAAATAGAACACATCTATTTCCTTAAAAATATTCCATGGATTTCAAGACATGAAATAGATTCCAAATTTACTCTAGACATGCATAGAGAAGTAGTGTGCACAAGTTGGCTTCTATGTACATGCTCTCATAACTCTAGTTTGTTGTGAGGGTGGAGTACAGCAAACCATAGGCCTCATGGTATATGAATCATGTAAGACATAATCAGCATGGAAGGAATTCTGTCAGCTCAAAATACTAGCAGTCTTGAATGACATAATGATATGAGATCTAGCACAGCCAACAAATCCCAGTGCAGAAAGTGGGGGAGAGCAGAAAAGCATCAATTTATCCTTCTATAGCAATTTCTAAACACAGCATTGAAAGACAGCAATAGCAGTTACATTTCTATACCACTTATCAGTGCAAAGCACTCCCTGTGCAGTTTACAATGTTTTTAGCTAATTACCCCCAACAAGCTAGGTACTCATTTCACCGATCTACAAAGTGATGGAAGGCTGAGTCAACCTGGAGCCCTGCAGGATTGAACTCACAACGTTGTGGGTGCAGTACCAGCATTTAACCATTTTACCACCAGGGCTGAGGTCAGTGTTATTCTATCCGGCCATTGGATCATGGCTGGACACTTCTCCACTGGCCCTCCGCTTTCCAGTAACCGGAAAATGGTCATTTTGCATGGGATGCAGCAGTTAAAATTGGTTGGGGGTGAAGAAGAAGACATTGCATAGTTCTGCCTGGTGGGACTTTCATAGAATCATAGAATCATAGAAATGTAGAGTTGGAAGAGACCACAAGGGCCATCCAGTCCAACCCCCTGCCATGCAGGAAAACCCTCAAAGCACTCCCGACAAGTGGCCATCCAGCCTCCGCTTAAAAACCTCCAAAGAAGGAGACTCCACCACACTCTGTGGCAGCACATTCCACTGCCGGACAGCCCTGACTGTCAGGAAATTCCTCCTGAGGTTCAGGCGGAATCTCCCCTCCTGCAGCTTGCATCCATTGCTCCTTGTCCTGGTCTCAAGAGCAGGAGAAAACAAGCCCACTCCCTCCTCGACATGACATCCCTTCAAATATTTAAATATGGCTATCATGTCCCCTCTCAACCTTCTCTTCTGCAGACTAAACATACCCAGCTCTCTAAGTCTGTCCTCATAGGGCATGGCTTCCAGGCCCCTCATCATTTTGGTTGCCCTCCTCTGGACCCGCTCCAGCTTATCCATATCCTTCTTGAATTGGGGTGCCCAGAACTGGACACAGTATTCAAGATGAGGTCTAACCAATGCAGAATAGAGTGGTACCAATACCTCCCTCGATCTAGACACCATACTCCTATTGATGCAACCAAGAATTGCGTTGGCCTTCTTGGCTGCCGCATCACACTGCTGACTCATGTTCAGCTTGTGGTCTATGAAGACTCCTAGATCCCTTTCACACGTACTGTTAGCCACCCACGTGTCCCCCATCCTATATTTCTGCATACCATTTTTTCTGCCTAAGTGTAGGACCTTACATTTCTCTCTGTTGAAGTTCATTTTGTTAGCCTTGGCCCAGCTCTCCAATCTGTCCAGGTCCTTTTGAATTTTGATCCTGTCATCAGGCGTATTAGCAACCCCTCCCAATTTGGTGTCATCTGCAAATTTGATCAGCGTGCTCTCTATTCCTTCATCCAAGTCATTAATGAAGATATTGAACAGCACCGGGCCCAGGACAGAACCCTGTGGCACCCCACTAGTCACTTCTCTCCAGGATGAGAATCTGCCATTGGTGACCACCCTTTGGGTACGGTCAGTCAACCAGTTACAAATCCACCTGACAGTAGCCATGTCCAGCCCACATCTTACTAGCTTCTTTGCAAGAATGTCATGGGGAACTTTGTCAAAGGCCTTACTGAAATCAAGATATACTATGTCCACAGCATTCCCTTCATCTATCAAGCAAGTAATTCTATCATAAAAAGAGATAAGATTAGTCTGGCATGACCTATTTTTGAGAAATCCATGTTGACTTTTCGTAATTACGGCATTGTTTTCTAAGTAATTAGAAACTGACTGTTTGATGATCCGCTCCAGGATCTTTCCAGGTACTGATGTCAGGCTGACTGGGCGATATTATTTGGGTCCTCTTTTTTTCCTTCTTGAAGATGGGGACAACATTTGCCCTCTTTATGCTCTTTATGCTCTTTATGCTTGGCTCTTCCTTCTCCAGGATATGTTTGCTATTACAGACATAGGAATCCTGTTGTATAATCACCTTGGCAATATTCTATTTCTTCATTCCATGAAGAAGGTCTAAAAGAGATCTAGAACAATGAAGCTTCCCCTTAATTGCCCTCCATAAGCCTCCTGGCATCAAACAGCTTCATTCATGTACTCCCAGCAGCTGTGGAGAAGAGCCACAGGTACTGCACCAGTGCAAACTAATTTACACAGACACATCTATGGCCGTTTGCTGGATCAGGACAAAGGTTTCTAGTCCTTTTGGATACACTGAGATAATTGCTTTTAAAATATATAATTCAGTCTGCATGACTTTAAAAAAAAATGCAGAAATGGGATAAATTCTGCAAACAAGCCATGACACGCAAATTCCTGCTCCTTAATTTGCTTTATGAGTACTTCTTAAGGATTCCTAGAACTGAGAAGAATCCAGAGTATGTGTTTGTTAGAGAATTCAGGACTTTTTCCTGATCTGAATGAATGAATGAATGAATGATTCGCACATAGAGGTCCATTTAAGCCCTTGCTAGCATATCAGATGATAAATCAGGCCATCATAAATACAACACTAGAATTTCACTGGCCTAAAGCCCAGTTTCTACTCCCAGCTATAGCTGATCTATTGAAACAATAGAATTTCCATAGGCTGTGGATGATTTACTGCTGTACCAATGAGCCAGTAAATTGATTAGGACCAGCAGTTGGATTTAGGCCCTTATTTGAAGAGGTACCTATCACCTGTAGCATTTCACAGATGAAAGCTGAGCCACATGTGGCTGAGCCACATCACAGTGTGATCAAAATGGTGTGGCCAGGCAACAAGAGGGCAAAAGTTTTTAATGAGGAAAAGCATGCTATTTGAAGCATAGAAACTCTGAAATGTACATGCTGAGTTTAGGAAAGGGGAGACTATGCTCTATCCTCTCATCTCCTTCTTGCTGGGTTAATTGAGTAAAAGCTATTTTTGTATTATGAACTGAGTTTGCAGCAACTGAAATAAGCTGAGGGAAAGTGTCAGGATGAGAGAAACCAGGACATTATAAAAGCAACTGAGAAAATGGTACAGCAGAGAATTAACATATTTAAAACAGTGCAAATTTAAATCAGTACAAAAGCATTAGTAAAAGTATAAATATAAAATTTAAAAACCAAACAATTTATAAAATTAAAATATTAAACATTAAAAATATTAAAATTCATTAAACAGCTATATACAAACCTTAAAACCAATATTGCACAGCATTATAATCCCAAACCTAGTCAACTTGTAAAAACCTGATAGCACAGAAATTTTTTGACCTGCCAATAGAAAGAGAGGAAGGATGGGGCCATCCTGGTCCTTTTAGGGAGGGCATTCCAAAGTATGGGAGCAGCCACCAAGAAGGGTCTTTCCCTTGTTCCCACCAAACAAGCCCGAGAAGGTGCTGAGACAGAGAAAAGGGTCTCTATAGATGATCTTAGAACTCTAATACACGCATAAAGGAAAATACAGTCCTTCACATAACCTGGAACCAAGCTATATAGGACTTTATAAGTCAAAACCAGCACTTTGAAGTGTGCCCAGAAATGGACTGGCAATCAGTGGAGCTATTGGAACAGAGGAGTTGTGTGCTCTCTGTAGCCATCTCTAATTAACAACCTGGCTGCAGCTTTTTGGGCCAACTGAAGTTTCTGAGTACTTTTCAGAGACAATCCAATGTACAGCATGTTACAATAATCCAAAGAGGATATAACCAAGGCACGTGCTACCATGGTCAGATTTGACTTCTCCAGGAATGAGTGCAGTTGGCACACCAGCTTTTAACTGAAAAAACACTCTCTGTCACTGCTGAAACCTGGGTCTTCAGGCTCAGATCTGAATCCCAGACCACCCCCAATCTGTGAACCTGTGTTTTAATGGGGAGTGTAGCTCCTTCCAGCATATGCTGAATCCCTGTTCCCTGATCAGTCTTTCAACTGACCAGGAATACCTCTGTCTGGACAAGATTAAGCTGGAATTTGATTTGATTTCAGAGCATCACAGCTTGAACCTACTCCCAGGATTTTTGAAGGTTCAAATGTGCTAATGCTTTTCTTTAAAAAAAAAAATGCTTGGTTTACTTAACTGGTTTATAATTGATTGGGTTAATATCTTCAGAAGTGTTTTTTTTTAAAAAAAAAAAAAAAGAGAGACAGCTCAAAGTTTATGGGTGTTTTTTTAAAAATTACAGGTTCCAGAATCCCCCAGCTAGCACGAGGGAGTCTAGAAACTGTATCCTAAAGTAACCTTTCTCACTTCTGAATTTATGATAATACAATAGTGTGACATTTCATGATACATGGGGAAAGACCTCACCATCACTCTAGGTTTTCTATGGTACTTAACTAAAGAGCAACTAAATTATTGGTGACTGTAGGGCAGAATTTCACTTCTCCAATATGGACAGTGGTTGACTTCAGTACTCAAAGATGTGACAGTAATGTTTCATATTTAAAAGTTTCAGATTTTTGATAATTTTTGATATGAACACAGATCAAAAAATTCTCAGCCTCTGCAGAAATTCTAGCCTTCACCGTAAGAACAAGGCAAGGAGTGTTTTGCTTTTTGTCAAAGTTTTTGTAATTTGCTGGAAAATGTTTCTGTGCAAAGATTATTTTTTTCCCCTTTGTGAAGCCAAACAAACACACATATACACATATGCAGAAAAGACAGCAAACCCTGAAAGTTCTACTTTTTTAAAAGTTTAAACAAGGCAGCTGTTATTTTATAGGCTTAGCTATAAATTTGCACAATTTGCACAAATTGGCACACAATTAGTTCTTACAAAAGCAAAAAAAAAACTGTCCTGAAATGGACAGAAAATATCTCAGTCATCCTGCATCTAAGAAGAAAAAATGTGTGGCTTCTCATTTTTATATTTGACAACAGGGCAGGGGAAACCTGGAATTCTACAGCTGTCTGGAAGAAAGAGGTTTGTAGAGCTGTTCTGTCTTTTGGGGAACTGGCACTGCTTTAAAGATTAGGGTTCAGATTCTGTTGTAAATTGGAAGACCTTTTAAAGCTCCATCAGTATATATATGTGGAAGTTCAGGTGCCAGACAGGGGAGGACAAGGGAGCACAAGAGGGGTTTCAGTAGCCATTTCAGTCATGAGAGTGGAGTGACAGCCAGGCACTGTCCAGCAACCACTGGACTGGCAGATAAAACTATTGTGTAAGGAGGTACTGGATATCTGCTTATGTAACATCAAAAAAGTAGATTCTAGCATAAAGTCCCAAAAGGATTCTGGCCACTGATTTCCTATCTGGACAATTCTGTAGCTCTATTTTTTCATTATGTGCAAATAAGCTCGTTACAAATCTTTAGATTGCTCTTCTTACAAGCGAATTGATTCCATAATGTCTGCCCCTTGAACTTTCTACGATTCAGTGAAGTGAACAGCAAGAAATTTAAATCTATGCCAAATACATATCCTTTTTAGCTTCTAAGCCAGAGATATTTTCCTGAAAATTTTGTCAACGTATAAAAAAACTACCTCTTTTTTAAAAAGCTGTTCATTGTCATTCTTTCCCCTGTTGCCAGTTGTTTCATTACCATTTCTTTTCTATAAGTTGAGTCCATTCTCAACAAAAAGGGATCAGACAATGAATGTGGTGGGATCACAACATTACATGGGCAGTCAGAATGTGCTACATGCTCATGTCACTGATGACAAATGAAACTAATTTAGAGGGAGAGATATGCTTTCTGACTTTGGTCGCTTGGGTGATTCTGGACTTTCAGAATGGTGTCATGTGAAGCCTGTTCAAAGAAAGGGCTTCCACATGAGGCAAACACTTCCATCCCCCACTACAAAAATTGTTGGGTAAGGTCCTGTGTCTTTCAATGTGGATAAGAAAAGTTCATGAAAATTGCCACCCTCCTTCTCTACCTCCAGCCCTAGAAACCATGATTTTTTATTTCTCACCATTATCTTGGGATAACTGGGCAATCCCCAAGGGTTAAATCATTATACATTGGTTTTCTAAAACAGGTTAAGTACTGAAACCATTAGCAATAACTTCATCAGATAAGATCAATAGAAAGGGTAATACCTTGCTCAAATGATTTCTAAGTGCTCTTTGCAGTGCACACTTGAAGGAACAGACTCTGCTAATTTTATTACTGGAGCTACTGGAATGGTATTAAAAAAGGATTGGAATGATCGTATTCCAATTATAAACAGCTTTAGGAAGATTTGATTAACTACATTTAAGGCCTTTATGTATTCACATAATTAGGATGGCCTATATAATAGCTGTTCAGAATCAACCCCCTGCCAAAAATTGTACTTAGCTAAATCTTAGAAAAAAGAGTCCACAATATCCTTTGTCTCATAATTTTAATAAGCTTTAAAAGAACAAAAAATAACTAGGGGGTAGAAGTGCAATCAGTATTTCACCAGAAAGAATCTCAATTTGTTCATAACATCACTGAAATGAAGACAGTGCTTCCATTTACCAATGAGTGTTTCAGCTCTTCTCTTGAAGACAGAACCTTTATATCTTAACAGTTCAAACAATTCCCCTTGGTTCTGATGCATATGCTACATCACACATAACCCTATGCTGAGATTTTGCTAACTGGAGAAAATTAGAAGTTGAAGGTCAGTAAGGATCTTGGTGATAGGGCAAAGCAAGTTCAGAAATGTGACACCATTTTATTATGTAAATGCATACCCAATCCTAGTGCAATTCACTGATAGAACTTCAAATCTTAGAATCCATTATCATTTGCCATGCTTACTGAGGCTTCTGGGAACTGAAGCTCAGTGACACCTGAGTATCTGTACTTAGGAAGTGCCGCTGTACAGCTGTCTGCTTTTTCTATATTTGTTCTGAACTCATGTTGCTTATGTAGAATGCCCCACATCCATTATTTCTGGCATCAAATTTCCCAGAGATATATGGCGCCATGACATGTCAGTAACTGGCAATTCATTCCTGGGCTAAATAGCTGGGGCATGTCAAGGAGAGCAGAAAATTTAGCCTGAACCCCAAGCCCCTCAGACTAGTCATGCTGGATGGATGGTTTGTAGGACTGTGGTCCAAAACTAATGTCTCCAAGCTCTAGCGACAGCTGTTCCTATTGAATTTGTCTGGTGGAAACTAAGGAGAATTTCAAATCAATTCAGATTTGAAAAATTAAAGGACATTCACAATTTTTTTTCATATTCAAGGGTGAAAAATTTGAAGCTTAAAACTTCAATTTAGGAAACAATGAAACTGACAGCTTTCCCAATTCCTATTGGCAGTTTCTTTTTCCAGCAAATGGGTCCATTGTCTGCCTACCTGTTGCACAACACACCAGTGTGAGTCTTTACTTCCTGTCTCTTCTCATAGTAAGTTAGTCAGAAGACCTCTTATAGAAGTCTCTGAAGACTGGATGAAAATGGGTATTAGACGGTCAGTCCTAACCCTGACAGAAGGAAAGATGGGAATGACCCAAATGCTAAGAAACCATGACAAGTGAACTACTACACAGCACCTGCAAAACTTAGGCCATTTCTGCCCTACACTGTTATAGTGCTATTATTCCACTTTCAACATCCTGTGGAATCCTGGGGTTTGCAGTTTAGGGAGGGGTCTTTAGAACTCTCAGCCAGAGAGCTGTTTGGCCTCTGTAAACTACAAACCCCAGGATTCCACAGGATGTTGAAAGTGGAATAATAGTACTATAACAGCACAGGGCAGAATAGCCTTACTCTTTAAGACTACACTTTCCAGAATATTCCTGTCATAAGTGCCAGTACATTGGTTCTTCCCCAAAAAGCTGAAGCTGCTATAGAAAACATTACCAGAAGTCTCCGTCATCCCACCCCTACCTCAATTCAGGAGAAATGTTATGAAATATTGTAAGGTGGCTACATTGACAAAACTATTCATAATTCCATTATAGAGAACTGTTCATTACAGACTGCTTCAAATGACCCATTGGAGCTAATGTCATTAAAACTAAAATGTTCATCAACATTGATTGTGTCATTTATGAAGCTATTTGTTATATATGGGAGTATAAAACTATGGTGCTCATAGAAGATTCATATTAAAGTCAGATACTAGTAGAAATGGGAACATACGATTCTGTATTGACTGGATAGCCATCTTCTTTGTGCTGAGAAATTACTTCAGGTCTCTGGCTGAGATTCTACGTCACTGAGCACAGTGTATAAATCTCCACAGGTGTAACTATGCTATGGCTCCCCTCTCACCACCTCCAGAATTCACCATTTTACTATTATAGACCCTCTCCACAGCCCTACAGTGATTGGTGGACAGTATATGTGGGGTACTGGAGAAGCATTTTCCTATGTACCTATAATCATCTGTAGAATTATGACATCTTCCAAAGTCTTCTGAGGGTTTTGGATGATGATGTCATCTTAGCCTCTAGCTATGTGCCCCTAGCTAGACACTCTTCCAGCCCTCTTTGCCCTTCACCAGCCACTGAAAGGCAGTGGAAGGGGAGGCTATCATAGATAAACAAGTCCTGGGGGACTTTGGTCATTGTGGAGGGAGGAAGAGAAAACTAACCTCCGCAAAGAGCCCTCCACAGACATCCACAGCTACACATGGAACTTATTTATGATATTAGTAAGATGCTAGCCAATGTCTGTGTAAAGTAAATCTATTGGATGCAAAATTGTTGAGGTTTCCCAAAACTATCTGCATTAACAAACAGAAGTTAATATGCATTTGCTTCTACTTGATGCTGAAGTTGCTCTGTTTCAGAATCAACTGTGAAAACCAAATTGAAGTCATATAGGAAAATAAGAATCTAAGAACCACCCAGGAATCAAACCAATCTCATCTCACAGCTAGCCGGAAGCCTCTTCAGAGCTTATCTACAGACCACGAAGATGTCCCAGTATCAGACATCTGGGCCCTTTGAGCATGGGAGTTCCATTTGCTAATATGTATTATGGCTAATAATTTCTTACAAGAACCAATTGGTATCTTCTCTTTTTTTCTGAGCTTCATAGGCAAATACTGGGTAAAAGTGGGACAAGGAATAGAAGAATTAAATCTTTCCTTCCTATGTGAGACAGTGTCAATAAAAATTGGTCACCCCCACCTGTAAATGAAAATATATTGAGAGAGGGATGTAGGGGCTTGCTGTGTTTTAAAAGTAACATGTGGCTTGACTCTCAGATGATAGGCTATTAGTGTTAGTCACCTAAACTAAGCTAAGCTTAGTCACCTTAGTTTAGTACAATTTTTATGTGTGAGCATATGTGAGCATCTATTTGCCAGAGTTATTTTTTTAAAAAAAATGGGATAAACTGTTTTAAAATAGTTATTGTATTGGACACTTTTAATATGTTTCAGGCCATTTATTTATAATGGTCCTTCCTTATCAAGCAAATCTACAAGAAATGTACAAATATATAAATGTACAAAGTATATTTAAATATAATTATGTAACTAATATTATTCTTATGCCTGCTTAAAATTCTTGCATACACTGTGGCTCAACATGCAAAAAATGTTTGTTATATAAAATCTAACAATGCACATAGCTGGAAGCTTGCTTTGTCTTAAACATAAATAATAAAAGCTGGGCAGAGCTGTATTTGCAGTGATGTGGCTATTGAAGTCATTGTAGTCACCAATGGGCTCCAAGGTAATTCAATATAATTCAATATATTCTGATTTGTTCCTGTTCTCGGTGTCCCATATGCTGCTGAATTCACTCATGCATAGGCCAGAATCCTGTACCTTCCTGTTACACCAGTGCATCTGTTTTTCTTATTGCTGCAGAGGGAGTCATCCTGTATCTCTTTGTGCAATGACCTCATGTTATTTTCAAGCATCCCACTTCTTTTCTTTGTTCTAGCCCAGGTTCCCATATGCAGTTCTGTTACTGTTCCTGCTGAGAGTTGTCTATGTACCAAAATCCTGGGAAACAGCTTTTCTTATTTTAAGACTGGTCAGAGGCAGTACCTGTTGAATGTGAATAGTCTGACTATGGCCAAGATCCTGTACAATCGCTAGTGGAGTGGAAATCTACCACTGGCTGCATCTCCTAGATTGAAGATGCCACCTTACCTTCACAGCCATCTAGTAGATGAAGGGAAAGCAGCTCAAAGACATAATCTCTCTGCAGTCACCCAGCCCAGAAGAAGGAACAGCTATCATTCTTCTGGATCTCCCATGAGACTACAGGTGGATGGTGCCCTGGAGCTCTGTGTCTGACTGGCCACTGATTGGATGTGACAGTGTGCCTTGGCACCTTTAATCTGGGGATGTACAGGTGGGTTCACTGCATAAGGAGGCATGGTAAAAAGGAAACATACAATGATGAAAGTGAAAGTTACCAACAGGATCCTGATCTGTGTCTCAATGAGCACAGAAGATCACCAGCACATGAAGCAGGAAGGACAGGTTCATACTGAAACCTAAAAAATCTCATTTTATCCCTGCTCTTTACGCACAGAGCTTCTAGGACTGGAAACAGAGCATCTTGCCTACTTCCCCACACATGCATTTATTGATGTAATCTTTTATTTCCTCAATGTTAAATTTCAATACTAGTATGTGCCTTCTTATAGTAATAAAAGAGAATGTACCTTTGTCTGTCAGAGGCATAGTTCTAAGATAATGAAACCTTAACACCTATAACCTGGCATACTAAAAGGGGAGCCTAGGGATGTCCCCTTATTTAATAAGTGTAATGAATTAACTAATTCTAATTAAAAGTATGTGTTTTTTTAAGCTGCAGTGCCATCATCAGTCACAAGGTGGCAGATTTCTCTAACCACAACATAGCTTTGTGGTGGGCATGGTATGAAGGTGAGGTGAGTAGCCTAAGGGACAGATTAATTGTAAGGCAGATCTTTCTCATGGTCATTGATTAGATATAGCCTCCCTCAGAGAAATGCACTGTGGCAGTGATTGTAGTCTCACTGGCTGTTCCTTCACTCAGATGGGGTGGGCACAACTCTAAACTGTTGCATACCTTACTTTGAAGACTAAATGGTGGCAGCTGTTTTTCATATCAGTGAGACATGGATTTTAGTCCAGACTCGAACAGTCTATTCAAAGTGTTGAACCCACAAAATAGGTTCAAAACCTTGGATTGATATTTTAAAGTTTTCACTAAAACCTAGAGCTGATTCACTGCCCCCTTGACATGAGAACTGCCAGCCACCCCTTACTAGGGCCATTCACATACATGCTTTGAGGTACTTTAACTGGTATACAATATCACATGTCTAATAAAAGATACAAATGTGTTTTGAATGACTTGAGCTGCTTATAAAGTATGGCCTCCAATTGGAGGAATGTTTATGAAATATCAAACTAATGAATATTATATCCCCCTATGAAAATTTAAGCATAACATTACAGAACATTTTCTAAAAGAATATTCAGGCAAAAAAATAGAGCCACTGAAATGATGCATATTTATCATAACTTGTCATACCAGAATGATGATGCAATTAGCTTGGATTACATGAATAATTTATGAACTCTCACCACCATATCTGGAGTTTCTAAAACCAGTGGGATAACGGCATGTAATTAACCAAGTCATTATTTATAGGTATTGAACCCTAAATAGTGGCATTAAAATACATTAATGGATTGCTCTAAACAAGCAAGTGCAAATTAAAAACAGTGGATTGTTTAAAATGTGTGACTTTTTAACCCTTTCTTACCTCTTAAAAAAAACTTTGTTATAGCATTATTTAAAAAAATGCCTGAATAGGGTAATAATAAGTGCTGACGAATTTGGTTGGCTTCACCAGGACAAGAGTGAGGAATGGAAGCACTTCCCATAGGGATGGGGCTATCAACCCCTTGCAGGACTGTGTTTTGTCAAGCTAATGCTTTGTATAGCTGTTTACTGAAATCACTAATTGCTACATAACAAATGAGGTCCCTAACTCAGGCTCATAATTACCTGGATTGCTCTGCCATTCCACTGCTACTGTTAATCTTGGACAACAGGACTATCCTGGGAGGAGAGGTTGTTTACCACTGTCATAGTTAGACTATCAATTTCTAAAGCAGAGTTGCCTATTACTGGCTGCTGATGTTATTTGGTAGTGGTTGTTGTTGTTGTTGTTATTGTGTGCCTTCAAGTCATTTCTGACTTATAGCAACCCTAAGGTGAACCTATGAGTAGCATCTGTTTTCCGTTGCCCACTTTTTAAAAAAATCAGTTCAAAACAGAAAGTTCCCTCCCATTAAGTATATAGCTAGCTCTCATAAAGTACAATGGACTCAAGTGAAACCTCCACTTTTATTTGAATGTCAGAATCTGGTGATCTAGGGAACTCACCACAAATCTTAAATTCAAATGAAATAGTCACTACATAGCCATCTGCATTGTTTCATTTTATCAAGAAACACATGCAAGTGAATCTGAGCAAAGTGTGCACCCAATTAAAGCCAAGGACTTCTGGGAAATGCTTGTGAAAGGAAACATCAAGTGTTCTATCTACAATCTGCAAGGGTGAAAGGGTTGTTGCCTATATCACCAAACTGGCAACATCTTCACACAAAAGAGAGATTTCTGATGTTTTAGAGGAACTCTGTGTTCATGGGTAAGTGGGCTATTATGATGATTCCTAAAGGAGACTGGACACTGTAAGCCTTATGAAAAGATCATCCAGCCATCCCCAGGTCTTCACTGACAGACAGAATCCAGATCAAAACACATGCACAATCACAAACAGAGTCACTAAAAGACTAGAAATGAGGCACAAAGTCCTTTGCATTGAAAAGGGTATGTACAGAAAAAGTCTCCCAACAATTTAAGTCAGGAAACCAGAGATTTTTTCCTCTTGTTCCTTAGTACATTGGCAGTTGGTGGTTCTAATGCAGGTGTGGCAGTGGATCTGCTCCAGGTTTTAGTCCAAACTTTAAAGGAGCTATGCAAAGGGGCTGAATCTCAGGATAGGTCCAGAACCTTGGACGGCCCCTTTTAAGTTTGAACAAGTGTCAGCATAGATTCACCACTGTGCTGACATTGGAGCCACCAACTTCCACTGACTGTTACTATGGGTCAGTTAAGCTTTGGAAATACATCAGTATCAGAACACGCTAACTACAGGAGGTAAAAATTCTCACAGGATCAAGACATGCCACTGGATAAAGACAACACATTACAAGTCAGCTCTCTGCCACCTGGTATTTTCAGTCACATTTGTTTACGAGTATGCTTAGCAAAACAAAGAGCTGAAGATTAGCCAAATACAACAACAGCTCCTCCTAATGGAGCTTAATTAATTAATTAATTAATTATAGCTGCCAAATAAGTCAGGACATCAGCATCCCCTTCCTTGATATTAAACCTTTTATAAACTTATATTACTGGAAGTCAATCAATAGACAGAAATCACAGGGAATGCGCTATAAGAAAAACACAACAGAAGAAAAAGCCTTGTGGTTTCTTCAGGACAGTTTGTACAACATCTCATTTTTAAGCTGCTAATTCTCTGGAAGAAAAAATACAGTTTTTCACCTAACTGCCATTTTCTTTGGTTGACCTCACCTGAGTTTTAAGAATACACATCATCTATGGCAGGTATGGAGAATATCCAGGCCACAGGCTGACTTTGATCAAGCAGTCCTCCCTATCCATCCCACAGAGGACCCTGCTGAGGCTATACCCCTCTGTGAAGCTATTATGCCCTTAGGGCAAATGCATTTCCATTTACCCATTTCATCTTTCACCAAGAGAGGTAAGGGAAGCCAGTTCTCAACTGAGCCATCACTTCAAGATTTTCCTGTGTGAATGATGTTTCTCTGTATGTGACAACTGAATGTGCATGCTTGCAGCAGGGGACAAGCCTACAGTTTGTGGACACAAGCAGTTTGAATTCTGTCTCCATCCACTCTGATATGCAGCCTCCAATGTGTTTGCTTTCAGCCAATACAACCCACAAGCTGCAAAATGTTCTTCACCATTGATCTATGGCTACAGCACAAGGTTGACATACAGGAAGGTGTACCATGATGCCAACTTAGCTGACCTTGCCACCTTACTTACATGGAAAACTAGAATGCTGGAATCCTTGTGCAGTCTGCTGGAAGCAAATGTTGGTGCTACAGAATCTGTATTAGCTGGTACTGAATCTAACCCTGGCATGACTAAGTAGCCTGTCTCTTTGTGTCATTGAGTAGTCTGGGCCATTGGGCCAATCTGCGAGGTACTGTATCAGACAGAGCCTGTGCACAGGAATGAGCTACTAGAAAATAATTTATTATTATATCAATCATTTTCCATTTGTTCTCCTCTTGTCCTGCCCTCCATGCTGTCAATTGCTGAGAATAATCAAGTTTGATAATTTTAAACAAATTTTGAATATATTCCTTCCTGACATATTAGACACCCACCAAATTAACCACAAAGTTTTTTCCCCCCTTTTCTTCTGCAAAGTCAAAAATTTGTATGCAGCCGACATTCAAATTCCATTTATACAATGCAAAGCTGGCTGCTCTAATTTTGATCTTTGGTTCCTAACAAAGTCTTCGAGATTCCAATCCTATTTCACTTCTTCAGCTGCACATACTTGTTTAAACTTACTGGCTGTAGTAAGGATGACAAAGTGGAATCTTAATCTAAGTTGACAAAATGTTCTTTAGAAAGACATGAACATGTTTTTAATGCACACTGTCACCAAATCAAAGAAGGGACTGCTTGCCTAGAACAGCCTGTAGAAAGATGATAGGGAGAGGCTTTTGTGCTTTTGTTCCAGTTCTTTATTTTCATTGTTTTCAATAATAAAGGAAGTCACCTTGAGAAAGTTACAAATAATCTATGCCTATGAAAACAATGGGTTGTTGGCATCAAATGAAATATCATTAAGTGAATATTTACCTTTTATGACATTGTTTGTCAAACTGCAGTGGCCAGATGTATATCATTTCTGCATAAACCATTTCCCGGAAACCTGGAATATAGACTAAAATCCTACATCAGGATTTTGTAGCATAAATCTCCACATATGGAGTTACACATTAATTGTACTACACATCGCTTGTGTTGAATGGCCATGCTGTACAACTGAATCAAGCTATCAAATACGCAACTAAGTGCACAAGCATATATGCACATCCATAGATAACTCTATGCCCACTACCTTGAGTTGTAAAAATTCAATGGCTTAAAATCACAAAAATATCTAATGGCTTGCATAGGAGAACTTCTGCAAGACACCAGCAGGATTTCAGACATAGTTTATACTATATAGCATGGATTCTGAAAATGCAGCTGTTTAACTGTATGTCAGCAACTGTCAATCTATGATTGCATCATGGATGGACAAACTGACCTGGCTTGCATTTCCCAGATTGATTGGCTAAAGAGGGACATTGGTTTACCTAAGCTATATACATAGACTTCTGGGTTCAACAAGACAACAAAGTGCAAGATCAGGGCAGAGTCGTAATGATTCTTTCCTCAAGGTTCTCTATCCAGACATTCCCTGATTCTGAGTATGTTGGGTACCAGGTCACTGAAACAGTACTGGGATTCTGTTGCTGTACTTGTCCATGTTCTATCCCACACTTTCCCTGCCTTCACTGAGGGATGGTCTTAGAGAAGGGGCCGATGTTAGAATCTTCTGAAGAATTTCAACAATCTGCTCTAAGACTTCCTCATGTTCGGTAACTCTGGTTTCCATAACCTCCATGAGAACTATGGACCTATCTTTGTATCTGACCCTATGCACTCTGCAGGATACATTCTTGATTTTGGCCATTTCCACACGGGCATATTGCCCACGCTAGAGCGACCTCTCCAGGAGGTCTTCTTCACCGGGGTCTGCGCTAGAGCAGTTTAAAAAAGTGAGGTTCTAGACCTCAAACTGCTCTAGCGCAGCCCCAGGGGTGGCGCTGTGAGTTTTATAAAAACCACCTTCAAAAGTGGTTTTTATAAAACTTACCCACGCTGACCCGTAGCAGCCCCTGGTCAAGAACTGCAGAGATGCGGTAGCGCGTCCCTGCAGATCTGCCCGGGGCGGGCTTCCGGCTGGCGCGCTGTCCTAATTGGCGGAGTGCCGCCGGAAGCCGCTGGCCGCCATTTTGGGTGCTGCCGGGTGCCGCCGAGCGCCGCCGAAATTCAGCGGAGTTTGGAACGGCAGATCTGCACTCTTCGGAGGGACGGAGCAACCCGCTCGCGGGTAAGCTCTGCCCCTGCGTGCGCGGTCCCGTTTCGGCCCCCCCCCCATGAGGAAAGGACCTTAGTGTTCTTTGTATAGGAGGAATCTGAAACAATTCCTTAGTTACAGGTATATTATCATCTCTTTATACCTGCTGGACCCTTTTGCTCTCTAGTAACTGAAACCACAAAGACTAATAAATGGATTCCTGAAGTCTCTGTAGGATATACCCAAAGCATTTGGCTGGGTTTGCTTGAATCAGAATGCTAGATTACATAGAAGCAGGTTATCTTTCTCAGACTGTCAACAAGAAGAAGCTCCCTTATGTCAAGTGTATTCACTGACCCATCTAGCTCAGGACTGTCAACACTGCCTATTACCCCCCAGAGGTTTAGACAGGAGTCATCCTCAACCCCAGAACTTATCAAAAATTGAACCTGAGGCTTTCTGTATGTCAAGCATTTGATCTGCTGCTAAGCCACAAATCCCATTCTCTCCTGATCATATTCTTTTCTCATCACATAGATAAGCTAGGTCTCTTTTATGTAGAATTATCTCCATTGTTTTCCCTTGCAAACCTTTGTATTAGTTGCTATGAATTCTCCCCTTTATCCTTTTGCCTTTTAAGAAGCCCACCCTCCTAAGGGCTTTGTTCTATTGGCTTCTTGTCAGGGCAGGAAGAAAAAGTGCAAAATAGAAAATGGGCAGAATAACCAAAACAGCCACGATCTTGCAGTGGGAGACAAAACTAAGACCTGTAAACACAATAGTTCCTGTTCAAGCTGCCCCAAACCCACCTTTCCTGCTTTGCAGTTCCCTGAACCAAGCCATGTCCAGGTTGGTGAAGAGCAGAGGAAGCAACAGGTAAGTGTCCAGCCATCTTAATATAGCTGAACACACAGGGACAGGCATCTCCCCAACTACAACTACCTCACTACGTGGCCTCAGAGAGAGAGAAGAATAGGTAGTATCTATGGGATGCAATCCCCTCCTCCACTTCTATTCCCTTTTCCTCATGTTTTGTGTCTTATCTAGGCTGTAAGCCTTAGGGCATGGAAATGTCAAATTAATGATTTGTAAGCCACCCTGGAAGCTGTTTTGGCTGAAGGGTGGGATATAAATACTCTCTCTCTCTCTCTCTCTGTATATATATATTTATATGTACACACACACACACACACACACACACACACACATCTGCCGGGGCTTCTGGGAGGTCCTCCAAAGATTCCTTGAGATGATGTCTTTGCTCTGCCTTCAAAGTGATGACATCATCTCATGTCTATGTATTGCTTCCCTGTTTTCTACCAATCACGAAATGGCCAGGTTGCGGGAGGCTGCAGCTGAGAAAAGATGGTTTGGGGGGAATTTTGGTCATTGCACAGTCAATAGATAATTTCAACCTTTGCAACAACCAAAAAAGTGAACTTCAGTCACATATGTCTGACTTAGCCATCATGGTTCACAAGATGCCAGCCATTATCTAAATCATTATTTTTAAAAATATCTGCGCTCATGCACATTCATCTTTAAGAATTCATCTCTTATAGACTCTTTTCCCAGACTGGGAGCTGTTGGCACACTTGCATGTACTGGAGAGAGAAGTAGAACTATGTCTTCATTTTGATACTGACTGTATATGTGAGCATACCCTGCAGCAAACAGCCTGAATATTGATGGTAGTCTTGAGTAGAGTAGACCCACTGGATCAACAGAATTTACCTTTGCAATGATTCGCTATTCAAATATTGATTGAATGAGTCTGCCGTAGTTGTGACTAACCAACAAGATGCTAAGCATAATGTATAAAACTATTAGACCATGTGCTGGCTCAAATGCGTACATTACTACAGTACCACTTGGGTAATAGAAACATTGCCATGTGGATATGTATATGGGTGACATACACTGTTTTAAGGCAGATGCCAGCCATGTTTTGTGCCTATATGAGTAAGCGTTTTGAGGTCTGTTTTTTGTTTTTTTGGCAGCCTGTACACTATGGCTATCACACTTAAATTGGCTTTCAGGAGGACTTTGAAAGGCATTCTTTACAGCAGCTGTAGCACAGCCCACTAACCAACATGTCTGAAACACCAGTAACAGATGTCTATCATTGCTATAGACTCCCTGAATAAAAATGGTTTAAATCTTCTATTTTTAAATGAACCAGGAGGTAATTATCATAAACGAAAACAGCATATGGTACTCAAAACCACATTTTAGGACATCTGGTGGTTACAGCTAAAAAGTAAAGACACACTAGGCTAAATTCTATTTTATTTTAGTTTATTTTTTTAAAAAAATGCACACTGGCTTTCTCTTCAGCATTATGACATTGCAGTTTTTTAAAAACTTACTTTTGGAAAGTGGATGTAAAGGACAAGGTCACCACTGCTGTTTCTAAAGCAACCAAATTCTAGATTGGATATCACATCAGCATATGACTCATATGTGGTCTAAGTACATGTGGGAGGGTGATTGTACATGCTAATATTTCTTCATGCCACTGGATTGAGGAGAGCTGGAACAGTGCTATATTTCCTAATATCCAGCACATTGGTATCAATGTGTTTTAAAGGTGGCCAGCTCTGTCAACTTATTTTGGCGTCCTTTCTCTTTTTCTCACCACAAAGCCCACTTTGTGCTGGTTCTGCATAGATTTGTTAAATAGGAAAAAAAATACTTATATATGTTCAAGTGCATTTTTAAAAAGGGTGCATCTATAGACACATTCCTGGGTACATAATCGCATTGACCAAAACATACTTGTGTACATTTTGGAATAATATGTGTGTGCGTGTGTGTGTTTCAAAAATAAGAGCATATTATTATATGTATATTTTTTCTTTTCTCAGAATTCATTAGTTTTGCCCACTAAAATAGTATTGTTTCCATTTTTGTTTTGGGTGGTATGGATTTGGTAAAAATCCCCTTTAAAATAAGGTGAATTTCTCACATATCCCTAACTCATTTTATATATAAGGGTTAGTAAATAGTGACTTCCGCACTAAGTGCAAATCACAGTACACTGAGCATCCTATGTACTCCATCAGAAATCTCAGTAATAACTCTTCAGAACAACAGTAAATCATTTGGAATGTGATAAATAACTCCTAAGTAAGTAGTTTCTGAAGATACATTTAGATACTGCTAGCGAAAGCAGCAAGAGACTTTAGAGGAGACCTAGCAGTATAAGCTTCTTTAGGGAAAGGCAGTCAGCCTGTATCCAGTCCCTCAAACAAAGACAAAATGCTCTGAGTAGGAAACAGAAAATATATGGAAACCAATATAAAGTTTAGCCCCTGCTACCTGCTCATACGGTGCAATAACTTCTGAATGCTGACATTGTCACTGACAAGAAGCTCATCACAGTGTGCTAGGCCCACACAATCCACTTTGAACTTTCTTAAAATTTATTAGGCAGTGTGTTGCTTTCAGCTCCACTGAAGCAATCAACATTTTGCCAGTTATGACTGTCAGTCTTACTAAAGCACAAAAGCACTCCAAGAAAGCAATACAAATAACACTTATTTCTTCTCACCCACAGCAAGAATGATTCTGAGTAATTCCAGGGACCTAATCCATACCCACTTAATTTTCACTTTCTGACCCAATACATGAACCCATTGCAATTATCCTTTGGTATTTACACACCTCGAAATTCCATGAGACAGTCCTGTATACAATAATTAGGGAATAATTAATAAATTTCTTGTTTATTTCTCCAATCTGTAGAGGTGTAGAGGAACCAGAAAGAAGGTCCCTGCAGAAGTCAGAATTCTCTACCGATTTTGCACAGCGAGCCAATTCCCCACTTGAAGGCCCTCCAACCCTATCTACCCCCTTTTACCTCCTACGTCTCCCCTCACCACATGCCCATGGAGAGTGAACAAACAGCAACGATGCCATCCTTCAAGCCTTCAACTCCTGGGTAGTTCCAGAAGATGCCCACCATTGTGCTTCCAGCTATGGGAACAGAGCTATAGGAACATATCTGGATGCCTCTCTGCTGCTGCCCTCCTATTCTCCACCAGCCAATACAATGGCCATGTTGGACAGGGCTATAGCAAGGAGAAGGTGGGTTGAGGGGGCTGGGAAAAGAGACATGGTATAGTTCTGCCAGGTGGAACTCCCCACTATGCTTCCCTGATCCAGGATGTCAGCCTTGTTTATTTTTTGACCCACTGAAGTAAATAATTTATACACGGATAATATGGCTCAGCTAGGTTGCAGACCCAGTTAAACATCAAATTAAAGATACAAATATATTTAAACATAAATATAATGCTACAGCTTGTTTTATGGTTCTGATTCCACCTAAAATAATATGCTGGAATTCACGTGGGGAGTTACAAACACTTTGTTATGCTTATGGTGCTATGCAGTGAATCCTCCCCTGATCCCCTGACTCCCCTCTTACCAGAAAGCAGCCACTATGACTGATGGGGGTCTGTTCCCTTCTCAATTGAAAATTGACATTCCCACCTTCTTCCCTGAGGGATCTCCGATGTGACAGGCAGAAGCAGGACCCCTGTCACAATTCCCCCTCATGCTGGAGATCACTCACATGAAGGGAGGGTGGGGCCATCAATCAGCTGCTCTCAAATTATGGGGAACAGACTCCATGGATCACAGCAGTTGCTGCCCAGTAAATGTGGATTGGGAGACTACATGGTCCCTACATTTCCTGTTCCCACTAATGGCACTACTTTTCCATGGTGATGGGATTGTGTGCTCCTGTGAGGCAAGAGGCTTTGCAGATGGCAGCAGTGCTGCTGGTAGGGTCTCCCATGACAGACAAGCTTTTGCTAAGGAGCCAGATGAAATGTTGCAAACAATGCCAGAGGGTGAGGCTGGTGGATGATCTCTCAGTGATTACAGCAGGGGTACCACAGCTAACATTTAGTAGTGTGAAGAAGGAGGCACAGTAAACCTCCTCTTGAACAAGAGGTAGTGCCAGAAGGTGAAACTCCTAGGTCATATGACACACTGTGAGATACAGGGATACAGTAGAGGACAAATATTAGTAATTCTGGGATAAGGACAAAACTGGATTCAAGCTGAAATGACATTCAGCTGTTGATGTGCTCAGAAGCAAAGCTGTACAACACATATTACAGGAACATGAAATACTAGAAGCATGAGTTGGAGGAAACTAGACATAGCAAAACAAGGAATGTAGTTTATAAACATTGCAATATTCGCAGTGAAATTATTGGGGCAGAATGGGACATTTTGAGTCAGGTCATTTTACAGTGTTTTACACAGGAAAAGGTTTAAGAAATAGGTGGTATTTATAGTGAGGAGGGACACAGCAAAAGCAGTCAAGGGATATAATGCAAAGTCTGACTAAATCCTATTGATAAGATTTCGGGGAAAGCCATCAATATAACCATAATCCAAGTTTGTACTCCAGTTACAGACGCAGAAAGAGAAATTGAAAGATTCTATGCTGAAGTCCAGATCTAAACAGGACTTAATCATAGGCAGTTGGAATGGAAATGTAGAAGACTGAGCAAAATCTAAGACTGCAGAAAACTTTGGGCTAACCTCAAGAAATGCAGCAGGGAAGCCGCTGACTGAATTTTGCATGGCAAATGTGTTTATCACAAACACATTCTTCAAGCAACCAAAGAGGTGACAGTATACATGGACATCATGTGATGGCCAATGTAGAAATCAAATAGGCTACATAATTGAAAGGAAAAAAATGAAGAAGCTCCATTTTCTTTACAAAAACAAGACAAGCAGCAGTTTGTGACATAAACCATGAAGTACTTATATAAAAAATTAGAGCAAAGCTAAAGAAGAACACTAAACCAACCAACATGCCAAAATTCAACCTGAAAAAATCCTCATAGAGTTTAAAGATTATGCAAAATTAGATTTGCACTATTAAGCTTAATTGACCAGAAGCATGTTTTCTGTGTGTCTTTAAATATTGTATACAACTCAGCCAAGTCAGTATTTATAAATAAATAAATAAATAAATAAATAAATAAATAAACTGTAATATTTATTAAGATAACTTACTGAAGAAAGTATTGGAGTTCATATGGAGGTCAAAATTAATACAGTTCTTCAGAGTACTTTTAGACAGTTTTGTTTTTTCTTCAAACTCTCATATATGAACAAATATCATAAACAGCCCTTTGGCCACACTTCCACCAAAGACCTAACCCCCAATTTAGGTCACACTTTCTGACCAGATTGTATAATGGTTTAATCATTCTTCTGGTTCTTTCTACACTTTCCCTGAGAATTAAATCCTTCTCACACAGTCACTTTGCCTGGCTGACTAAGGGACTACTCCACAGGTCTCTGTCTAAAAAAAAAAAAAAATCACTGAAGGACTGCCAAAGACAATCAAGTGTTTGTCTTTATATATCTTTTCCTCTCAGCCACCAGCCCCTCCCACACAGTATGGGGCTGAGTTTCTCTCCTGAGAAGCTATCCTGATTGCCTGACAACCTGTGTCTAAACTGCTCTGGCACTCCAGATAGCCACACACTCCAGATCTCTGTCACAGGGGGTTAGCCTCTGGCACTGTACACCAATAGGAGTGCAATCTGAATATCTACCATATGTCTAACAGTCCTAGTTACTAAGATTCCTTGGAAGAGAGCTTGGTAGACCATAAACATATCCATGAAGTCTACTGTTTCTGCATAGAACCACTTGAGGTGAAGTAGGAGTGAGGGTGCTATAGTGGTTAGAATGTTGGGGAGACCCAGATTAAATTCCCTGACCACCCATTAAGCTCATTTGGATGACCTTAGGCTAGTCACTTTTTCAGCTTAACCAACCCCACAGAGATATTTTCTGGAGAAAAGCTGGCTTCCGGGAAAAAGCATGATATATCCAGAATTAAAATGGAATACAAATGTAATAAATGCATCTCATTCAAAATATGATGCTGACTCCAACAATGACAATGATGGATACAGTTACAATATATATAAAAATTCCTTATTTATTTCTCCAACCTAAAGAAGGTAGAGGTACTACAAAATGCCACACATAAAAAGAAATGAAATTAACAAAGATTCTGCCTGTGTAGTGACCACAACAATGCCAGATCATGCAGTTCAATATCCAAGATTCCTGGGAAAAAGTGCTGCCAGGTTCAGTACTCTGCCAGTTTGTTTACTGTGTCTTCAAGTCAGAGAAGGGGAAGGAACCTGAAAGGCCATCTCAGGCTCGCAGTGGTGCACTCCGTGCTTTTGAAAGACCTGTTTTTAGCGGTCTTTCAAAAGCACGTTGGATGACCACTTGGGGTCATTCGGGAGTGGGCTGGACTGTGGATCTATGTTCAGTAGGTCTGACCCAGTCTGCTCCCAGGTGCAGACGTCCTCCCTGGAGGCCCCGTTTAAAAAACCCCATGTGGAAATGGCCTAAGATATCAGAACATGATGCATGAGACAACCCTAAATATTCAAATGAGTCCCCCTTGAGTTGACAACCTCTACAGGCCATTGTTGAGGAGAAGCCCCACAATGCAAGGGTGCTGCATGATGTTCACCAACCTCTCAGAGATATTCACTCCACCATTCCCTGGAGCAGGGCTTTCCAAACGGTGTGCCGCGATACCTTAGTGTGTCACTCAAAGTGTGTCACCTACAATGTTAGAAATGAATGTTGTTATTTATAAATCATATATTTTAAAAAATAGATGAAAAGTTTTCATCAGATATGTTGTGTCCCCATACATTTAATTATTATAATTTATGTATGTGTCTGTATCTCTTATAAGGGGTTAGTTTAACCTCTAGTTTGCTAGTAAAACTGAATTATTGTGTCGCGAAATGATGCATGTGTAGAAAGTGTGTCACCAACATGAAAAGTTTGGAAAGTTCTGCCCTGGAGTCTAGCCATGATGGCTAGAGATTACTGCTAGGGCTGTGATGGGGCCCCCACTTAAGCTCAGAGTCTGCTTCAGCGATTGAATTTAATCAGTCATTTCTGACATTCTGGGTGTTCAACTCACTTTCTCCTCACCATTTCCTGCAAGGAGGAAGGTTGAGAGAGCATTCATAGAATCCTAGAGCTGGCAGGGACCACAAGGGCCATCCAGTCCAACCCCCTGTAATGCTTTCCTGTAAGATGCCCACCCAACCTCTGTGTAAAGACTTCCAAAGATCTCTTCTTCGGCTGGCACGCATATATGTGGTATGACAAGGTAAAGGTGAATAAGGAATTTTATAATCACTTTATAAGAAAACCATTGTTAAAAGTTTGGTTACAATATAGGAATAAATTATGTATAAAAATACCACAATAGGTGTCAGTGCATGAAGCATTTTATAGAAGAGAAAAACCCCAACTTAATAAATGGTTAACATATAAAGACTTAATAAAAGTTCAAGGGCATAACATAGTGTGGAAAAGTAAGGAGGATATGATAAAGAGTGGTATTATCTCACACTGGTTGTTGCAAAGGCAAATGGAAGAAAGATTTAAGATGGATTTGAGGACGCAAGGAACTGAAATAAGGGAGAAGGAGTTTGATAGAATATTAAAATCGGGAACAGATCATTTGAGAGGCAAAATATATAAAATATTGTTAAATTTGTGTATGGAAGAAGAGATGGTTAAGGACAATATGATAAGATGGACACAAAATTTGGGACATGAAATTCCATTACAGAGTTGGGAGAATTCTTGGAAAGATGTAAAAAAATATTGTACAAGTACAAATTTAAAGGAGAATAACTATAAGATATATTTTAGATGGTATTATACACCAGTTCAAATCGCCAAAATAAGTAAAAACATGAAAAATACATGATGGAAATGTACTGAGAGAGGGACATTTTACCATATATGGTGGTCTTGCGCTAAATCAAAGAAATATTGGAAGGGCATTCATGAATGTATTGTTAATACCCTTCAAATCAACTATCCAATGAATCCAGAAATATATTTATTGAACATGTTAGATACTAAACGTTTTAAAAAGAATTCACTGAGAAAAATGGTAATATATATGGTAACAGCGGCAAGACTAGTATTGCACAAAAATGGAAATTAAAAGAAGTTCCTGATATCGAAGACTGGCTATGGAAACTATATGAATTATGACAAATGGGTAAGTTAACACCAATATTGACAGATAGAAAACAGATTATTGAAGAATGGAATTTGGTTATTCCCCTTTGGGAAGCCAAATGGGGAAAAACAGTAGTAAATGAAATAAATAAGATGGAGTGAAATGGGCTAAGAGAGAAAATTACCCGCGTAACACAGGTTAAGAGAAATAAAAAAGTGTGGACAAAAAACTTAGAGGAGTAAGACATTATTGAAAGAGTTAAGTAATAATGGAAAGAGGTAGTGGTATGAATGTTGAAGTACCGAGCATATAGAATTGTTGATCAAATACAGATAAGTTATAACCGACCACAAATTGTGTAAATATGACAAGGGAAGGTTAGCAGGTAGGTAGGTATTAAAATTTGTTCTACTTTTTTATTTTTTGGTTTCTTTTTTCTTCCTCTTATGTAAAAGAATGTATGAATAAGATACAGATTGTAAGATATATATTATATAAATATGTATTGTGTATGAATGAAGCATAACTATGTTAATGTTAAAAATACAGTATGTTTTATTTTTATGATTTTAAATGAATAAAAATAATTTAAAAAAAAAGATGGAGAGCCCATCCCTTTCTGAGGCAATATATTCCACTCTCAAATAGCTCTTAAAGTAAACAATTCTTCCTAATGTTTAGGTGCAATCTTTTCTTTTGTTAATTGAATCCTCTGGTTCATGTTCTACTCTCTGAGGCAGCAGAAAGCAAACTTGCTTCTTCTTCTACATTACATCCTTTCAAATATTTAAAGATAGCCATCACATCACCTCTCAGTTTTCTCTTTTCCAAGCTAAACATAATCAACTCCATCAGCTGTTTCCCTAAGATTTTGTTTTCAGACCTTTGATCATCTTGGCCGCCCTTTTCTAAACATGTTCCAACCTGCTGATACCTTTTGGTTCAGTGTTATATAAACAAATGAAATAATTCTTTATAGGAAGAAGTTGGGTGTTTTTAGTTGATCTGACTTTAATTATAGGTCTCTTCAACACTTTTGTCCATGTCAAAAACTGAACCACAATTTCTATAAGAAATCTAAAAATGCAGTAGGAAGTCCAAAATAGAGGAGAGTATCAAAGACCTTTATCTGATGAATTCCAGCACCCTCTCAAAGCAAGGGATAGGATTGTTCCCCTGAACAATGAAGTCTACACCAACTAATCCAGCAGCAACACTGCAGGTCCCCATGGCTGGCGAATGCATCCCCTAGGATGGGGTATACTCCCTCCCAGCCAAGGCAATTGGAAGATGGTTCTTAGAAATTATGTAGGGCAGAACTGAACAAAGAAGACTGAACAGTGCAGGCATGAACCATTTCCCATTCTAACAGATATGAGAACAGTACAACCAAGTTGCTGACAGGAAGTTTTACCAGCCTGGTCTATGTGCAGCTGCCCCTACATTCTTGAATTGCCGAGACAACGCAGGCAGTTATACAGGCAGGGCCTACTGAACACAAATAACCTACAGATGACACTGAGCAGCTATTAACATTTGGCCACAATGTTGGCAAGGATTCTAGAATCTATCTGCCTAGTGGCAGGGTGCCACATCCACGAAACCATAATTACTTTATTTTCTGAGTTCTGACCTTTTCTTTCATTTCAATACTTCCCTAGAAAATGTCCCTTGCCTCTACTTGCACATTGGAAAGCCAATCACCTGCTGGTATTGACTCTTGTGACCAACTCAATTGTGATGACAACTGATGAGTCCATTCAGTAAAGTCCTTGAGATTTGGACTATTCATCTGCCAACCACATGCCAAGGTTTGTCAAGTCATCTACTTAATCTTCTTTCAGAACAACAGCCCTAAAACCAGAATCAGGATATTTAAAATGAGGCAAATAAATACACATTATGCATGCAATTTGGGAAGCCTTCCTTGGCAAGCATCAGTGATATCTGCCTGAGAAAATACAGGCTGACAGTCTCCTGGTTTAATCTGATGGATTGAGGGTCTTTGATCCAAAAAAGATTTTTATTGCTGAATATCATCTCTATTGTGGTTTGTCATAATATTAAGCTCTATAATTTGTCAAAGTCTGAAAGGGAAAAGCACCAGAGACTACACAGTTTTAGATAACACATCTCTGCTTTCTGCTACTATTGTGTGTAAAACCAGCCCATCTTTCTCAGTTTTCTGAACCAATTCATCTTCATAGGCACCAGAGGCATATCTACACAGAAGATGCTTTAAACAAGTTGAACAGTAAGGTTCTCTTGTCAGCAGACCATAGGAATTGTCCTTGGAGACAGCAGAAACAGGTTCCCTAACATATAAAATTTCAAGGATACTTTAGGAGACAGAAAGACAATTGTTAAAGTGGTATCCATTTTACTAGAACGGCTCTATATAAGCCTTTTACTGAGCAACTGCTGCGCCTTCGTACTGACTTTTGACAGTGAGTTCCACATGATACTGTTGTGCTCTTGTTAGCAGCCCATGTTTCCCTTAATGTTGCCCTATCTTTTTACTAAATGAGAATTAAAAACCCAGTTCTTTCCACTAATCTCATATAGGTTAGGGCAATCCATACTAGTACTGAGCATTTTTTGGAGATGGGCTTCTGATCACACAATTTCATTTGAGGATTCCATATTCCTGCACCCCTTCCTGTTGTTCAGTGCACCATATCATTTCCATTCTGGCAAGTTCAGAGGTAGTATTAAGAGGAAAGAAGGAAGGAAGGAAGGAAGGAAGGAAGGAAGGAAGGAAGGAAGGAAGGAAGGAAGGTGTTACCCTGATTTCTGGGGTCCCTTGGTGGACACCTCAATGTGCTCCACGTGATGGGGAATGGAAACTAGCCAGAGCACAAGCCAAGCACCATACGAGAGGCAGGGTAACCTAGCGAGATCTTTCACCCAATTTTACAGGGTCAGGCTGAGCCGAAAACCAAGCAAAATTGTCCAACAAATGATTTTATTAAAAATAAAGACTTGCGCATGTACACACTTACGCACTCACTCACTCAAGACCTAGCAAGGAATAAAAAGAGAGGAAATTGGATAGGGGGCTTTGGAGGGTTACAGCTGAGGAATACTGCACCTGATCCTGAAGTCCAGAGGCCCGAGACAGCAGTGGAGAGAGAGATGAGACTCAGCATGTGGAGAGCTGAGGGGATAGCTCAACGGACAGAGTGATGGTCTGCTGAGAAGCCAGGAGCAATCCAAAGAGCTGCTCAAAAACTGGATCTATTTATGGGGGAAAAGGCACCTGGAGGGCTAATCCTTTCCTGGGGAGAACAATAGGTGGACAAGGTAGAACAAAGCTCCAATATGTCAACATCCTTTGCATGATTGGTTTTGCCAGGGTTGTCAAAGCCTCGACTGTATGCAAATCGTCCTTGCTTGATGAGCTTTTTGTCAGATGCATTAATCCCTTCAAGCCAGCTCCTCGGGGCTGAGGACACTTTGTGTATTTTATGTTTTACATGTCTGGAGGTCTCCTGGGGCTACATGACTATGGGTTTACTGGCCTGACCGGGTTTTTCTTGTTTTCGGCCATTCGACCATGCCTGCCTACGTGCTCGTTCGGGGGACCTCTCAAGCACGTGGAGATATTTTTAATATTAAATTGTAGACCCCAGGATAGGGTTTATCTACTGCAGTAACAAAGGGCAGAGAAACTCCTTGATCATGAGCCATCAGGAATATGTAATTGGAGGGAGGGGAGGGGAGGGGAGAGGAGGAGAGAGAGAGATGAGAGAGACACAGGGCAATAAAACAACAATGCCAATAATGGAGAAGGGGACAAAAATGAAGAAGCATTTATTTTGAGAAGAGGAAAGAAAATAAAAGAACCTGATTTCTGATTAAAGTACTGCTCAGAAAAACCTCCAGCAAGGCACCTCTGTGTACCTCTCTACTTGTATTCAAATACTCTACCAACAAGCAAGTCTCTCTTGTTCCAAGGAGCCAGTATAGTGGGGGCCCAGCTTTACTTTTTTTTCCCCAGATTATGACTTGAATCCTATTCTGAGTCCCAAACTGGAGCAGACTCATTGAATCAGTAGGATTTTTTTATGCGTTGATTCAGCATTCAACAAGTAACTGAATAGGTCCATTCTAGATTGGACTAATGGGAAACAGGCGCCTCATCACACTTCACTTGGCAATGAATAGGATCAAGGAGCCTCTCTATATGCTGTGCTTTATTTTAGCGGCCTGAATGAGCAGGCAGCAGTGTGAACCAACCATAAATAAGAATAGAGAGTTAACTGCTGTTCTATTCGTGACTGTAGCCTCTTTTGTGAGACGCTGCTCCCTTGCTCTTCTCCTATTGCTTCCTCCCAATTTGGCTTTTAAAAAGTGTGTTCCTGTTGGTTCTGCTGGACCATTCAGCAGCTTTTGATACTGTTACCCCAAAACGTGGTTACTCAATGGTCCACCTGTGATGCCAGTACCTCTGTGGAACAGTGGGGAATATTAGCTTACACGGAAGGCTTGCAGGGTGAGGGAGATAACATAGCAGGATCTTTTACACCTGTGGATACTGGTACTAATGCAGGGACACGAGCCAGAGTTTCAAAGAATATGTTTTATTTGGGGAATTAACAATCACATGCACACAATATCTAAGCAATCTCTCAGTCACACAAAGCTAACTGAAAGAAAGAAAGGAAAAGTTGGATAGTGAGAAGTTAGGGCAAAGTGGGTGATATTTACCTATTCAGAGAGAAGAGATGAAGCAATGTGGCCCAGGCTAGGACTCTGAGAGCAGTACAGGAATGGGAATTGGAGCAGCAGAGTGATGGCCTATGTCCAGAGTACTGTACTACAAGTCGTCTGGCTTGAAGCTAGAGTTTAAATACATTTTTCCTGCACTGATATGGCTTTCTGGCAGACAACGGAGTCTGGAATAAACTAATAGCCTTAGCATTGGGTGACAAAGGACTGATGGGAATGATGATGGCTCCTTAATGATGGGACAGGTGAGGGGACAAACGGGGAGTTGCAGCTGACAAAGGTAGAGGGTTGAAGACAATCCATCATTCTGCTGAGGCAGTTTCAAGTGCTATTGTTCCTAAAGATTGAGTTGTTGGGGGACATTTGCAAATCTATTATCACCAGAGTTTCTCTGACTATGACCTAGTCATGCCATGAGATCCTGATCTGACCTACTTTTGCAATGCACATATGCAGCCGGTTCCTTTTTGCCAGCAAGTTTCTCAGCCATAACAGAATATAATTTATATTTCATGCCAATTAGTATTTGCCAATTAAACCATATCATAGAGTGGAGGTATATGGCCTAGTAACAATAACATCAGCCTTTCTGAGCCACATAGCTGAGATAGGAAGAGGTACTTTTTTCTGTGACTACCTTCCATCCTGGAGTTTGGTGTGGAAGGATTACAGTTTAACCCCTTGGCCACCAGCCTCTGAATCTCTCATGTTATCCAGCATATACATAAAACTACTTGAAAAGGTTCCACCACATCCTTGTACTCATGCTATCAATATCATGATGACACCCAGCCTTTCCACTTAAATACAGGGAAAATGTTTCAGTTCTTAAGCAATCTGACATCAGTAAAGGCATACACTCCAACTGTCCTGGTTTGACAGGAACAGCCCTGGTTAGTCCTCTACCATACCATTTTCCCCCAAAATATCTCATTTTATCTCTCTTGTCCCCCCACCTCCCCTTTCATTCTTCTTCCAAACTGAGTTGAAGTTGCAAAAGTAGTTTGCACTCAACTCAGAAAGAGAGAGAGGAGATGAAGAGGGGCAAAATCTTGCCCCTTTTCAGTAGGCTCTGGCAAAAGCAAATTGCTGCAGTCTCTTCTGGCTTTGCAAAAGACTATGCTGTGCTGGGTGACTCCAATTTGCATCTTGAGCACCAGGTAGTCTCTCACAGTCACACAGATTTCCATACCTGTAATTTCCCTAAAATATAAACAATATTACAAAGAAGCATTTCTGATTTGAATTTTAACTCCTCCCTTTAGTTCTGATTTTTTGTTTGTTTGTTTTGAGATTTGCACAAACTTTTTACTGGTTTTCTTCTCTTCATCCCTTTCCTCTTGATTTCTTTATATTCTATTTGTGCCAGAGCTATTAACTGCCACTACAAAGAAACTGTGACTTGTTGAGATCCACTGTTGGGAGATATTTTACCATCTGCTCATTTTGAGAGATTTTTCCCCCTCTAAAGGGTAATGTTCTATTTACATTAACAATGCAATCATACACTTATTCACTTATAAGTCCCAGTCAATTCAGTGGACTTACTCTCAGGTAAATGTGTACAAGGTTGTAGTCTCAATCTAAAAGGGCACTTGAAATACATTTATCTCTTTAGAACCGTCATGAATTTTACAACTATCTCTTTCCTAACTAATTATCTTCCATTTTTTTCCTGGAACTAAAAGAATTGCACATTATTTTCTCCACACTTGCCCCACCATATTTTTGTTCTAAGAACTAGGAAGCAGTTTGGGTTGAAAGGCTACAACTGACTCCAGGTGATCACATAAGTGTTATATTGAGGGGGAGTGGAGTTTGACCTCATCGATATAATTACGTTATATTATGTATTAGTAATTATACAATTATTATGTAACATAATAATCAAGGGTTCTCTGCTTAAAATAGTAGGGGTTTTTTGTCTTCGTCCTCATTAATATTTTTTGCCCATTGCTTCACCACATTCTTTTGATGACATTTTTGTGTTGCATAAACTGAAGCTTCATCCTGCTCGGTCACAACCCAGACTAAGAAATAGGGTTTCCATCTCTGCTGAGTGAGGTTACACTGCCCCTGAAGATGCAAGTGTGCAGTTTAGGTGGATGCCTAAGTAATTCCACTGACCATCAGTGTATTTGCACAGTTAAGACTTCATGTGCCAGCTGCACCCATTCCTGAAACTGTAAGACATCTGTATGTCTTAGTAACATCCCATTTGGATTGCCATAATGCATTGTACATCAGGGGTGCCTTTGAAAAGTGCACAGAAATTCTGCTTGGCACAGACAGCTGCAACTGGATTCCTAACTAGAGAACACAACTCCTCCATTACAACAGATCCACTGGATGCCAGCCCATTTCCAGCCACAATTCAAATTTATTATCCGTAAAGCCCAATACAGATTTGATCCCAGATTGTTTATATTCTACACAGTTGTATTCTGCATATTTTTTGAAGACTATTCACAGTTTGAAAGCTATTGTGTACAAAATTCACATTTGGTATTTTTCTACACAAAACAGCATTTTGTACACCTAAATAATACCTCTGCATAAATATTTTTTGTACAGACAATGCAATTTCCTGCAAAAAAATGCTGAAGTTAGGTTATTCCTTGCAAAACATGCATGTTCAGAAAGTAGCATTTTGTGTGCAGAAAATAATATTCTACAGAAAAATATTGTTTTCTGCACAAAAGATGCTGTGCAGAAAATGCTGAAGAAATATGTCAATTTTCTATAAATCCCTAACTGCAAAGAGTATCATCAGTCCAGGATTCTCCTCATTAGGGATTCCCAATAATGCAGAAACATGTTTTATTTCTCCTACATTTTCTATGATTACTTTTTAATATTCTTTCCATCACTGCAGATTAGTAAGGCAAGTTACCATTATTAAAATCTACTGCACTGGAATCTTCATGTGAAAAGAAAGTTCCTTCCATACATCTCATAATGAATTATGAAACATTAATAAAGCTATTCATAGCTGACTTCAGCTGATTTTCCCCCCTAGATCTGTGACTCCACTTAAAAGACAACAATCTCCAGGTCTCTTGCTAAAGAAGCTACACAGTCCAGAAAACTATTCTTCAGATATTGGAGAATTCCCTTCCTCCTTGAGATGTATTTGCCCTACAGCTGGTTTTGTCCCCCTTGGTTTAAATGATTGTGACTTCTCAAGTGGTATGTTTGTTTGATGTTTCCATTAAGCACAGGCTGACTTTACAGTGACAGTCTTTTCAGCATTGATGGCAGTTTGCTTTTGATGTACTTATCACCATCTGAGTGGCTCATCTTCAGTAAATTGTTCCAATCCATCCACAAGTCCCATCACTTTAAATGGATTGTGGATTGCCTTGCATGTCAAGGGCTGCAGCATACAACTGGAATTACTGTATTCATTTGCACAGTTTAATTTTTAAAACTCTGAATACAAAGGTAGAGAAAAGCCACAAGTACAGGTCTCAAAAGCGTACTTTCTGTAACTTGCAAACGTCAATATGGGCATGATGGTATGAGTGTTTCTTGAGATTAGAGGCAACAACAGAGAAACTTTGCTTGTCAGCAAAAAAGTCAACCGATGTGAGTATCATGAATAATTCAGGCATTTATTGCCCATTCTGAGTCTCCCCCTTTTTTTCCTGATAAAACTAAAAAAATTGAAGCCCTAAATTTTGAAAACTGAGTATTGCAAGCTTTTCTGTCAAGCAGCCCATCTGCCTCTTTTTTTTCTTTTCTTTTTTTTCTGATTTCAGTATTTGTTTCCTTAAAAACGTGATTTATTGGCTTGCTTTGTGAAACTGTGTTGTGCTTCAGGTTGTCTACAGGTCTGTGGAGAATAAGAGTTAATGAAGATGGATGACTCTTCAGCTTTAGGCTAGCTTTTTCATTTTTCAATAAGAATGCCAAAATGAAGGGACAAGGAAAGGAGGGGAGAGAAGAGAGGGTCTGAACCTATTCAAGGGTCCCACATATATTTCCTAAGGAACTGTGTGGTCCTGTTGAGCCATGCTGATCTTTTATTTTCAAGCTTTGAAGTAAATTTATGCTATCTCAAAACCTGAAGGAAAACCACCTAAAAATGTTTTATAGGTGGTATGTACACCCCTCTAAACTGCATGAAATGTATAAGACTGAGAACAGCAGATGCTGGAAATGTAATGAAGCCGAGGGGACATTCTGCTATATCTGGTGGATACGTCCGTACGCCAAAACAAATTGGAAAGACATTCATAAAATTACATCTGAAATTCTAAATATAAATCTCTCACTAACTCCAGAACTTTTTCTACTAAACACACTTCCAGAAATAGAATAATATATCAGGAAAAATTATTGGAGATTGATTCTGTATATTGTAACATCTGTGAGTATTGTTTACACAACACATTGGCAGAATAAGTCAGAACCTGAAATCAATAAGTGGTTATTAAAATTACTAGAAATGAAAGATTGTGATATTTTATCCAGAATTAAAAAGGTAGCACAAAAGATGAACATAAGGCCAACTGGATCCCATTAATGCTGTTGATAAGAAAAACCTGCAAATGGGAACTTTAAGATTTATTATAATAGAATGTTTCTTTGATACTCTGGAAATAGTAGCAGCTCAGGAGAAATGTGCCTTATCCCTTAAGTATCAAGATGGAGGAATGAAAGGAAGTTGAATTTTTTTAAAAAAAAAAAGTAGGCAGACATTCATAATAATTGTTGGAATAAGAATGCTGCGAATCTAGAATCAAGGTATTTGTTAATAAAGGAGTCTTTCTATTTTTGAGTTTATAGCAACCCTGCAAAGGAAAGTTGGAAGTGTATCTGTATAATAATGTCATGTACAAATGGAGGATATCTTACACAATGTGAAGCTATTTTTATATACATGTGTATTCAGTCAGAAGCAAGATAGAGTTACTATTTACTAGGAAAATATTGAATCCATTTATAATGTACAGATCTGAAAATAATTTGTTATTGGTAATTTAATTTAATTTATCTATTGATATTAGGTAAGATTATTAGATATATCATCTTAAAGTTGTTCTTTAATAAAAAAAATTAATAAAAAAAGAAGCTTAACTTAAATACTTGTACTTCCTCTATGCCTAATGTTGTGGGCATCTTCCCAATTGCTGGGCAGGGACTGATGACCCTATGTTCTATGTGGCTCTCTGCCTAAATTCATTTGGCCCTTGACCTAACTTCAAAAAACTTCTGCAAGCAACCGGTTCCAAACTCTGGCAAGTATCTTTTTCCTAGCAACCTGCCTGGTAGGAGTATGAAGTTGAAAAAGAAATGCAAGAAAGAGGGAAAGGGACGCACAGAAAGAGAAGGAATGGTAAAGGAAGGAAGAAATTTCTAGACTAGACCTTATCACTACTAGCTTTGGCCAACCTACCATCAGCATTCAGCCCCCAGCAAATTACCCCCCAAATAATGTATTCTCTTGTTTCGAGAATACAGCTGGTTTTGTACATATTTTTCAAATTTATGTGTTTTGTGCATTTTTATTGCATTTTATTGTATTTCTTATGTGCATTGTTTCAAATGTGGGCAGTTATTGTACACATCTGTTTCTCTTCATACAGCATCACAACTAAATCTACAGATTTTGACAGAAACCAGCTCCTCTTTAGGTTTCAGAAGGGTGACTTCAGTAAGTCTGATTTGTTCCCACTGAATTTGTGGCAAAGTGAATTAATTGATTAGTCCTCCCTATCTAAACTGACAACAAAGTGTGTGTGTGTGCGTGCATGCGCACGCACATGTGCATACACACACGGGTGTATTCCTGCATGTGTGCATATATACATGTGAGGATTGTGCATGTGTGCGAATTTCTTAAAGGATTCATGAAATGGACAGTGCCAGCCAAGCAGCATCAGCTCCCCCTTCCCTTCCCTTTCTCATGTCAAAAATCAAACCAAGGAACTCCTTCTCCCTGGGACTATTGTGGGCACCATTTTACACAGCTTGTTCTGCAGAATGTTCCAGGTACAACAAATACATGGGAAGCACCAAAAAGGTCACAAATTCTGGGCAGGACATTTTCAGTACTAACAAGAAACTTCAGCTACCTTGAGGTCTGTTGGAAGTCAAACTCTGCCAAGAATATAAGATCCAATGAATGCTTCCATTGCCTTATTTACAATTTCATTGTCCAAAATGTGATCAAAGGAATAAAGTTCAATCAATTGTCTTGATCCTGATTCTCACTAACAGGAACCAACCAGTCAATAATGTGGAAGTACTGGGAACATTAGTCAAAAGTCACCATATTTTCCAGAGTAAAGGAAAGCTGGACATAGTCAGGCATGCAATCTTGACTTTAAGAAAGCCTATTTTAACAAGCTTAAGGAAAAAAATGGGTGGGATCCTATAATATTCTCCAAGAGAAAGGAATTCATGATGTGTTGTTTTGTTTTGTTTTGTTTTTGGTGAGATACTAAATGCATAGTTGCAAAGAATCCCAATGAGGAAGGAAAGACAGCAAAATGAAGAACAAGAAAATGTTAAGTTATGCTGTGTAAAGAAGAGAGCAAAAAGTTAACCGATGGCAGAGCAAAGCAGAAGTCTAACACTCAGTTCTCTTCTATCTTTTCTGAAAAGAAAACAGCGCTCAACCTGGTGAAACAAAAATAATCATACAGTGAGGAGGGCCGCAGGAGATAAAGAGGTGATACAGGAATGCCTTGGTACTGTACATGTCTCTGAGTCTCTGAGACCAGATGAACTGCATCCAAGATACTAGAGGAACTTGCAGGTGTAATCTCAGAGTCCCCTTAACTTCCTGCTTCCCTTTGCTTTGACATGAAGCTCCACATTTAAGAGTATCCCACAGATGACTGCTTAGAAAATAAAACAGAAGCATTACCTTCAATAAGGAGGTTCAAACCCTGCCCCCTTGCCTGTATTATTATGCCAGTAAAGTCGCTCTAACTAGGGCATGTTTGCATGTTGACAATGGCAGCTGGTAATTTCCATGTCACTGAGTCAGTGAATCCGCTGCAGGTTTTAAAGCATTTACCTAAGGAGATGAACCCCAGGTCTCAGATAGGTTTATCATCTTTGACTGCTCTCTTAAAGTTTAGACTAAAATCTCCTCCTGCCTGCGTCTGGAATGTAAGCCACCAACTACCCCAGTGGTAGCCAAACACTTGGCTGCAGGAGGGGATGGCAAGTCTGCATGTCTTTGTGATCCTGCACATATGTTCTTTCAAGACATGGAGTGGGTTTTGAACTACCTTGATATGAGTAAATAAATGAATTGGAAGTTGAGGTGGAAAAGAATTTGCTTGACCAAATTAGATAGGCACAGATCTGTGAATCATATGTCAGAGGTTTGACATCCAACTTCCGGAGAGATGTAATCAACAATATAATTTTCAGTTTATATTCCTGAATAGCTCTGCTATGATTTTGGAAAGAGAGCAATGTACAGAAGAATAAACTGACTTTATTACATCTTGTCATAATATGATATGTTTATGAACTGAGTGGCATATTTATATCACCCGAAGAACAGTGAAGTGTTTATATCAACTGAGATACAATTACTAAATTATTTATGCCACCTAAAACTAAAGAAAAAAAAAAAAAAACCTTTTCCAAGAGATTGTCATTAGAAACCAAACAATACAGATAACAATTAAAACTACTAATAAGAGGAAAGACAACAGAAAGTGGGTTATGAAAAACTGGCCTTTCAGCATGATCTGGAACAAGAAGTTTCAAGACAATGTAAAATTGTCTAATTTAAAATTACAAATTGGGTTTAAGCTAAGGTTGCCAGACAGAAATTTACTTTGAAATTAGTTCCACTGTTTTTATGGCACTGAACCTACTGGCCAGTTTTAACTCTGATAGTGTTTGAAAAGAAGGAATAGTTGCTCCCATGAAGGACTACCAGTTAAACCTACATGACTCATGTTCAAGATTTAGTTCCTTACAACAATGTGTGCTAGCATTTATTTAATTAGAAGGCACCTTCAGCTTCCTTCACTCCTGCAGGGCCTTATCACACTACACTGTTATAGCACTATTATTCCATTTTGCATGGAATCATGGGATTTTCAGTTTAGAAAGAGGCATCTAGAATTCTCAGTCAGAGAGCTCCAGTGCCTCACCAAACCACAAACCCCAGAATTCCAAAGGGTGCAGCCAAGGCAGCTAAAGTGGAATAATAGTGCTTTAACAGTATAGTCTGATAGGGACCTCAGAATGCTACCTATTTTCAGAAATAAAGCAAGCTATTTATTCTAATCAATAACCAACTAAAATCAGATTAATCAGCTAAATATTGATTAGTTAGCACTCATTAATTTGCAATAAGTGCAGTTCTAGTGGTTTGATACAATTCAGAGATTAATTTAGCAAGCTAACAATTATCTTCTTTCTCACCATTTAACACTACATTTTAAAATGTTCCTTCCATGAAGATCTTTTGTTGTCTAAGACTTTGACTAGGTAGCCATATTCAGTATTTGTAGCCATCATGTGACAGTGATAATTGTGACAGGTTTCCTGGTCCTGATCTTGAGCCTCAATCATGTTAATTGTGTCTGGCTTAAAATTTGGAAAAGTTACTTTTGTGTACTGCAACATTCAGAATCTCTCCAGCCGACATAGTCATTCACCAAGCTAGCTGGAAAATTCTGGAAGCTGCAGTCCAAAACAGTAATTTTCCCAAACTCTGTTCTGTCCTTTCCACATTCCATATGATGGAGGGCAAAGGCCCACAAAAGGTTCCACTTTAACTACCTTGGCTGCCTCCTATGGAATCCAGGGGAACTCTCTGGCTGAGAATTCTAAAGGACCCTCCTTCCACTGCCAATCTCAGGATTCATTAGGATGGAACCAGGGCAGTTAAAATGAAATAGCAGTGCTATAATTGTGTAGTGTGAATGGGCCCTCGATCAAACGGGGTCCTAAATCACGAGTGGAACCTCCATATAGAAAGCAGCGGATCTTCATTCTCCAGTTCATCGAGAGCTGTGGGGACAGCCAACAGGATCCAATGGCGGGACAGTTAATATTAACCATAGAAAGAGACGAACTCCTAAGTAAGGGTCAACTGATTGCACTGAGTTATGATAAAACTTGAAAAATTCCAAGGAAAATCGAGTTCATCTTTTTTTTACCCCCCCCTCAAGAAACCACCCCCAAAGCACAAATATTTTTAATAACAGAATGTATTGAACAATGTGAAAGATCATTAGCTACTTTGTTTCTTGTTCCCTAGCATTAAGGCATTATATATTCTTCCAGCCATGCATAAATCTAGCTATTTTTCTTTCAGTTTACTTTGCAGGGAGGGCATTAGTTGATAAACAAACTCAAAGGAACATGTTTGGCTTAATAAAAATCCTTGAATAGCAACTCACTGTTCTTGTAAAGAAAATTATATAAATCTGCCCATCTGTCTAGCGCAGTGGTTCTCAACCTTTGATTCTACAGGTTTTTTGGACTTCAACTCCCAGAAGTCCCAGCCAATATGACCATTGTTCAGGAATTCTGGGAGTTGAAGTCCAAAAAACCTGTAGAATCAAAGGTTGAGAACCACTGATTTAGCGCCTTACCCTAGAAACACAGGGGGCTACAATCCCTTCTTCCAACCACCCCTTGTTTAACTCTTGATCAATGCTGTTGGTGGGATATGTAGCCAAGGAACCAGAGGCAGAATTCAACATCCTTCAAAAAGTAGGTAACTCTTCTCAACGGAATAGCTATTAACAACCTCTGCTTGTAGGCATGGAGATGTTGCTAGCCATGAACCTGACAATCCATGCAGCAAAGCTGTATACCCTGCAGCCGGAAAACCATATCACAGTTCTGCTGCACATTTATACTTGCAATAAGAGATACAGGAAAACAAGAACTCTTTACTACAGATCCAGTGTGTTCTGGCAATTATTCAAGGAAGCATGAAGAAAGGGAATTAAAATGATGGAGCAGTGAGAATGCTAGAGCATAATACAAGGAGCTGCTTTCTTGTGTTTTAGATCCATCTTTCTAATCCTGACACATTTGCCAGGAAGCAGCTCTACAACAAGTAGTGTTGAATAAAGGCCCTTTGTTGTGCAAGGCATGCACCTTATCACTGATGAATGAGACCAGCTTATGGCCTTTCTAATACCATACAACATAACCTGAAGCCTGTGCTTTATCCCAGGGAGACAGTAGCTATCAAAAGTCACAAGACAGATATCCCAATTTGCTTAGAGAATACAAGGGACATTGTAGTGACAACTTCTTAGTAGAACCATACATAAATCCAACATAATAATTGTTTTGCAAATGCAGCAGATGTATTGCTTAGTAAACAGTATAGGTGTGCTTAGAAAAAAATACATATATATCACAGCACAATCTGCCTTTTTGGCTCAAACAGGGGATTGCCACAGATTAGTGGCTCAATTTTATAGTGTTCTTTGTCTCAGATTTATGTAGAAGTGTTCCTTTGTAAGTTCCCTACAACATTTTGGAAAAATAATTGCACAGGTTAGAGAACTATAAATCAAAAAAACAGTATTCAAGGCTTAGGTTAAACTGCTATTTCATTTTCCATTCACTGAAAGAATGACAGATAAAGTTTGTACATATCCTACTCAAAAGCACTGCAATTATAAATAAAAGGAGGACCCTAGTACAGCTATTTCTTGATTGGAAATTAAAGCTGTTAGTCCAGGATGATATCCCCTCTTCCTTCCACTGTACCTGGTATTTTAAATTTATGGAGAGCTGGAGGAAGTTTTAAGAATCTAGCAAGTGAAATAAATCATGTTAGAATACCTCTGAAGCCAAGCCATTTTGCCTCTTAACACATGGAGTCCAAGGTGGCTGAGATACTTCCAAGATGGGGAACTTTATTTTGGACTTACTCTCCAGGCAATGCAAATACACAAGGATAGAATTCTTTGCTCATTTTCTTCTCAAAGGAATCATGAAGTAATTTTAGCAATTTTATTTTCATTGCAAGAAAGTCTTCAAAAACTGTGCATTTTTGGAAGGCTATTAGCGTTTAGACTTATTCCGCACACAATTCTCATGTGGTATTTCTGCATAAGAAACAGCATTTTCTGAACAGTAAATATTTTTGCACAGAAATATTATTTTCTGCACAGAAAATAGAAAAGAAAACTGTTTTATTGTACAAAAACATACATGGTGAATTCAGGAAAGAGTAAGTCCTGAACTGTGAAGATTCTTACCATTCCAAGGGCCCTTCCACACCACCCACTGTGATCCCACTGTCATGGATCCATCCTCTAGAATCCTGGGATTGGCAGTTGAAGGCAGGGCCTCAACAGCTCCTCTGATGCCTCACATCAAACTACAAACTCCAGTGCAGCAATGGCAATTAAAGTGGAATTATAGCACTATATTGGTGTAGTGTGAAGGGAGGCCCTGGATTCATCTCCAGTCTTAATAAATTTTTTTAAACCATTTTGGAGGGAATATTTTTTTAATATATTTCCCATTCTTACAAATGCACAGCCTGGTAATTATTACACAGCAGAGTTAAAGTGGGATAACAATTAGGATGTATCAGAACCCTCAGAGGAAAGAATTCCATTGCAGTCCCAACCCCAATCCTGGCCCTAGTTCTGTTCATCATTCAGTTCAACATTAACCTCACACCCTAAAGGAAGCAAAAGCAATTATCAAATCTGGGAATGATGAGATGCTTGAACAAAAGATCAATAAAGTATTGGGGCCCGGTTGCCCCAAATGGCAACTTCAAAATAAAGAGATTAGTGTAGTGGGAGATATTTAGACTTAAATAAAATACATGGTGACACACTATTTACTGATATTCTTCTGGGGAATAAAAATGTTTTTGCTTTCTCCACTATTCCCCAAGGACAAGGGTGGTTTTGATCAGAAGCTTTCATTATGAAGTCTGCCTCGCAGGAATTTTCAAACTCTCAAATGGTTGGTCAAAGTGAAAGCAGCTCTTCTAGGTGAAATATTTCATATTAACAGAACAAAAAAATGACTTTTTGCAACTTCATATTATAGTATAACAACTGGATGTGGACACCCTCCCATTTTCAGCACATGATCATATAGACTGGTACATAACTTCAAGGAAAATGTTAGTATGAGATATCCAATTATGGGCTAAGCCAAATATTAGTCTCAGCTACAGTAGAACTATTGAAACCACTGAAGTTTACATAAGTAGCAACTAACAAGCCCTATTCAGTTCATTGGATGTAGTCCCAGGGTTGAATCATGTGGCCTTCCAGTTGTTGTTTGACTGCAGCTCCCAGCAACCTTAGCCAGCATAGTGAATAGTGCAACATGGGCAGGAAATGTTAAAACCATCACAGGAACAGGCACCTATGCCGTCACCTGCAACACTTCTTTGCTCACCGTAGGATGTTCTCATGAAAACTCTGTAGACTAGACTGGTCCTTTTCAGATCAGATGAAGGAGCAGTAGTGCAGGCCTAGACACTTATAGGGTTTCCAGGGATGGGGATAAAGATGTTCACAATCACAATCACCGTCCCTCCATCCTCATAGGTACATCTGGTGGTAACCTAGCAAAGGGTCCCTCTTAGTGACTGTCCAACATTCTCTTTCTAAGGAGGTTAGATGGTGCCCTCCTTTCACAGGCAGCTGAAGACCTTCTGTTTAAGCAGGCCTTTGACAGCTGACTGCTCAGAGAGAAAAGAGCCCTTCAGAATGTGCGGTGTTTTTCATATTTGTTGTTTTTCTTTTTAATGGTCTGTTTTAACCACTTATAATTTTACTGATTGTTTAACTATCGACTATATAAAGGTCAAAGTTTGTGAGTGATTTTGTATGTTTGTCTGTGTCAGGCAGGCAAAGACCTCATATGATTGGCTGTGTGAGTTGAGAAGGCCTCATATGATTGGCTGGCTGTGAAGGTTCTATGGCATCCTGGGGCTGGCAGATCAGGGAGGAGCCTTTAGAATTCTCAGCCAGAGAGCTCTTGGCCCTACCAGTTGCTATGGTGATAGGGCCTAATGTAGATGGCATGGTTTCCATATGTGAGGAATCTTAAAGTTCAAATTCAAAATAAAAAAAATGCTTCCAGAAAAATGTAAAGCCATTGCACAAGTTCAACAGAACCAGTTATATGTTGTTTGTTCTGGAGTGGGTTCTCCAAACCAGTTGTTTATATTTACTCCAACTGGAAAAACACAAAATTTGGTTTATAAATAAGTCTTACAATGAACATGTACTTTGCTAACATGAAACTTTTCCTCCATAGATGTAATTCTGATGAAGTTGTAAGTTTCTGAATGAATACTTAAGAGGAAAAAATTGTCTTCTCTACTTAGTAAAAATATTTTTAAAAACCCGTAATTTCTACTTTTTATCCTTTCTTACGGAGCCTTTTCGAAAATTGTAAAGCTATCTTAAGGTATTTCTAACAAATATTACCTATGAACAGAGAGGGACTTTGGAACTCTCAGCGAGAGAGCTCTGAATAGGCCAGTAGCTAAATAAATGAGGCCTAGCAGCAAGGGCAGTTTATTTTCCTCAGGAACCCAACCTCTGTGTGTTAATTACAGTTAATTACAAGTATCACCCATGTGATAACTGAAGCCCCTGTCAGAGCTGCCGATGACGAGCAGCAGCTGTTGGTCCCTGTGGCTCAGGGTGGAGATGAATCCTGCAGCTCAGGAGCTCCCCCTGCTGCCATGAACCAAGCAGGCTTGGACGTCCCTCTGCCTGCTCCTTTAGGGCAACAGGATCCGATTCTGAAGATGCCTTGGAGCCTGTGCCAATCAGCCCACAAACAAGGCGGAGACTCAAGAGAGCTGAGCAAAGGGAGGCTTCCTTGATTAAGTTCAAGAAGTGGTGACTGGCCTCACCTGTGTCTTGGGCTATATAACTGCCTGCCCGGAAGCTTTCCTTTGCTTGTGGCAAACTTCTTTCAAGCCTTCCTCTTGCCTGTTCCTTGCTCCCAGCACCCGGTTTCTGCTACCTTGAATTGATCTCTTGACCCTTGGCTTTTGGAGCTCTGACTATGGCTTTCGCTTGACGCTCTGGTAAATGAACTCCCTTGTGTAAAGTGCTTGCTTGTCTCCAACCGGCTGGACTTTGCTGGCTCTCACACTCACTTCTCTGGGCTGGCTCACCACTCGGGTCTCTGACCTTGACAACCTATGAGAAAATAAAATCCCGGCCAAGGCCAGACATACAGGATCTGAAGTCTGTGTATTTCAATCACATTTAATTCCTAAGGTAAGATAATTCCAAAGGTATTTCTAACAGGTATTACCTATGAAAAAAACAGTTTGGAGAATTAGAGACACAGGATCTCAAATCTTTCTAACAAGTATTGCCTATGAGAAAATAAAATCCCGGCCAATGCCAGGAGAATATGGGGAAACTTACACATACTGGACAAGACAGTTTGGGGAATTGTACATACAGAATCTCAAATCTGTGTATTTCAACCACATCTAATTTCTAAGGTAAGGTAAGGTAACTGCTAAGGTATTTCTAATAAGCATTACCTGTGAGAAAATAAAATCCCAGGCAAAGCCAGGTAAATGCACATTTTATAATTTTGTATCATGTGCACAAAAACTAAGGCCATTTCCACATTAGACTTTGAGGCCCCTCCCTAAACTGCAAAATCCAGGGTTCCATAGGATGTTGAAAGTGGAATAATAGCACTATAACAGTCTAGTGCAGAAATGGCCTTAGTTTTTGTGGGCTGCCTGGCATTCCAGATTGGGGAAAGGTCTCAAAAATAAGGAGAAACATAGAGATAAGGAAAGTGTTGCCCTGGTGCTACACTACTGTCACTTGGCAAAGCTGATTTTGTGGCTTTTCACCCCACCTCCCAGAAGAAAACTGCTTCTCCAGGAATCAGATTGCATGACAATTAAAATGGCATATTTTTCAAAAGTGAACATCTAATTATTTCCGGTTTGTGGAGGTTTTTTGGCCTTTTTGGTAGTCCACATGGACCCTAGATTACTATAGCATACTATTCCTTCCTGCCCAGCCCTGCTTTAAGAGTTCTGTAGCAAAAACTCACAGATGAGGGTTTTTCCTCCCATGCCTGTTTCTTCATCTAGGAATTTCTTTGTTCTTGAAAGACATTAACAGCTGCTGGACCCAAACACTTTCTGTGCCTGAGCATATTTCTCTCCATGAACTGTGGGTTCAGGTGCACAGAATTAATGCTGTCTGACTTCATATATATTGGAAATTAGAATTGCCCATATCCATTCTCTTGTTACACTTGGTAGGTACAGTCATATGAAAACACTTGGTTATCTAAAGCCATTCCTAATCATGACACTGATGGCTGTACTGTCATTCAATTTCCATTTATAGTATTCCATAAAAATAAGAAACTCTTTGTGATCTTGGCTCCTGCATGTTAGCAGTTGCCTCATGCAATTCACAGAGTTTGATTTATTTTCTGGAGGAGCTACAGTAGTCTCTGGCACCTGTTAGTGTAACATGAATATCTCAGTATTTGGATTTTTTAACCTGCCCAACTGGGAAATGTTATAACTTGTGATGCACTGAGAATTTGCCAGTGAAAATTAGGGTTTAAGAAGGGTGAAATTTTCTCTGAAAAGTTATTTGAATGTAGGTTTTGATTTTGCTACTGTTTCCAAATGCTTAACCTCTCTGCTGCTGCTCCAGAATCACCCAGACCCTGCTTCCATTTACCCCTTCCTGGAGATCCCAGCAATTACCAGTCAGGTAATTAACACAATGACATTCTTTTCTATACACAAAGCCATTTAAAGCTGACCCTCTGTTCCCCCACATTACTATGAATATGGCTAGTTGGATGTGGCCATGTGATAAAGTCACTTAAATCATTTCAAAGTGAAGATCATGTTTTCTGACCTTACTCTAAAGAGGTGATATTTTCACCTCTTCACTGAAAGTGGAGTTTCCTTTCAGAGTGGATGAATATTTTTGGTGGAAAGTCTTCTGCTTCCCTTCAGTCTCATATGTGTTTTGTACAATTGGAAACATATTAGTTTAAATTTTCTGAATTAAATATAATCTTGTGTTAAACATGAACCAGGAACACACAAGCTGCCTCCATTCCTAAAGGACCAGACTAGATGAGCCTGTTTACCTAACAATCACAAATACCTGTGAGTCCTCCAAAAATCTGCTTCATTCCAACATATTCTTGTTCTTGTTACAAGTAATGTATTATTTTAAAGAACAAGAAGAAGTGATCCGATAGCCATCTTTAAATATCCAAGGGGCTGTCATGTAGAAGATGGAGCATGTTTGGTTTCTGTGGTTCCAGACAAAAGGAGTCTGCAAGGCTGTGTTTTTGTGGAAGACTGGAATAGCTGTGTCTGTCTGTCTCTCTGTCCCTCTCTCTCCCCTCCTCCATATATGTATACATAGATAGATAGATAGATATACACATTTCACTTCCACATATTACACTTGTACCCAGGTTGGCTAGGACCTGAGTGGATCAGGTTTTCCCGAGTAATAGCACAATACAAAGCAATAGATTCAGATTGCAAGAAAAGATTCCAGCTAACTATTAGGAAGAACATCTATATGTATGGTGGAAGAAGGTTTTTAAAAGAAGGTCAGATAGTCAGCTCTCACACTATCTTAAATGCTGAATTCCAATTTAATTGTTTCTAAGATTGCAACTGTCATTGTCCCCTATACTTTTCACTACCCCTCCCCCCTCCTCCATTTCTTTTGCTTGACTTTTTCCACTATGTGGCACATGTTAGATTTAATGCTAGCTCAGGCAAATGTATTGGTGGGCTACATTAAAGAAAATGTAATAGGCATATAAGAAGATGACATATATCATTTCTTTAATTAATTCAATTGATGTCACACATTTTTGAGATGAGTAGCACTTATTTTTTTTCACTGTGGAACATAGATGTATATCTGACCCAAAAATCTCATGTGCATGAGAATTGAGTTCCTATAAAGAAAACAGAAAACATTTAAAATTTAAATGCCCTTTTTCTGCTGGCGATATCAACAACTAAGTAAGAATCCTCACTTCATCCATTTTTAATGTAGAGGCACCATGTACACAGTGGAATTTGTAAATCTCACCATATTTATCACTGTTATAGCTTTATAATCTGAGCACTTTTATGCCTTCATTGTTCTGGTAAATTGTATATCCATGTACACTATTGTTCTGCTAAAATGAACATGCCTCTGCGGTGGCTCATGGAGCCTGGTTTCTCAGAAAATCTGTTTTTGCCTATTCCATTACCAATTAAATCTTACAGTAAGAAATGTACTTGTCAAGATGAGGTGAAGAATCTCTCCTCAACTTCACGATCTTTTCTGGTGCTTTATTTTATTGGAGGTGGGCTTTCCAACTGCCAGCTTCTCGTCTATGAATCTATCTGTCCAGCTTACCAGTCTGCATATAATTACTTACATTCTGCCTTTAGAGACACAAATCCTTCAAAGGTAACTTTAAAAGGAAATAAAAATATTGTTTGAACAAGACTGTAAAATCAGTCACAACTTGTTGGGATCTTGCATGAGGCAGCCTGTGTGAGCTGGCCCTTCAGAGAGGGATTACAGCACTGCTGGAGCAATGGCAGGCAGGTTCTCTGTCCTCCTACTCTTACCCTGCCTCCCTTATATAATTACTGATTTCCCTCAGATGTCTTGTGCAGAAAGAGCCATTCCATTTATAGGATACATTGCCCTTCTTCAAAATTTCCTCCCATCCATAGAACTAATTATATGATAGGGGAGGAGTAGGAACAGACATCTTGGTCCCAGCCCCAACCCTGCACTACCTGTCATTCCTGTCTCCTACTTCTCTATGCACTGAACATGATACAGTATGTGCAAAGGGAAGACCTATGCTCATACAGTTCTGTGTGAATAGATTTCCACATGATTTGAAACCATTTGGCCTAAATCCTCTTGTTAGTTCTAATAAGAAGAGACCCATTAATCAGGGGAACTTATGTAAATGTTGTAAATGCTAGATCCTTCCCCTCCCTGGCTTATCAAAAAAGCCAGAGGCACAGCAGATAAATGGGTAACAAATATGTAACACCTATCTCCAGCAAGGTATAGTCCCAACCTGCTTAAAGAAAACAATTATGAGGCTCTTGCTTAAAAAGACCTCTGTGGACCCCTCCCTTTGGAATAATTATTGGCCAGTCTCCCACTGCCCCATTTTGGGGCAAGGTTCTGGAGTGTGCAGTGACCTCCCAGCTCCAGAGATTTCTGGATCCATTTCAATTTGCTTATGGAATGGAGAATGCTTTGGCCACCTTTATGGATGACCTATACTGGGAACTGTCTTTCTGTAAGCTGCCTTTAGTCCTAGCCTGGGAGAAAGGCAGGATATAAATAAAGTGATGGATGGACTTACCAAGTTAACATTGATTTGATGGGTCTATTCAAGTTGGGACTAGCAAGTAGATTTAGGCCAATGGTAAATGTGGAGACCCTATAGATCAGTGGTTCTCAACCTGTGGGTCCCCAGATGTTCGTGGACTTCAGCTCCCAGAAGCCCCAGCCACTATGGTCAATGCTCAGGGCTTCTGGGAGCTGAAGTCCACGAACATCTGGGGACCCACAGGTTGAGAACCACTGCTATAGATGTCCTTACTTTACCATTTTTCAGTTGCAATATGGCTGAAAGTAACAAGAAGCAGGGATCTGGTCACATTTGTGGTCAACTTCCAGCCAAAAATGCATCTGTGCAATTACAGGACAAAAGAGGGGAAATTGACCATTACCAGCTCTGGAACTGTCCACCCCAGGTATAGATCACACAGACATTTTCTATGAAAACAGCGATTATATAGTTGCAATGAATAAATATTACATTTTTTTCTGCTATGCCCCTGCCTTAAAATGGTTTAATAGCTTCAAATTGTTTTCATATTTAAAAGACAGAATAATGTTTTGAATATGGACTATGGACTTGATTGCCTTTTTTTCTCTTAGTGTTCAGTTTTAATGTCAAAGGGAAAATATCAAATTATAAGAAAAGAGAAAATGTGAAATCTGAGATGGCTAAGGACTCATTTGGCTGGAAAAGCAAATGTTGATGAGATATTATTGCTTTGGGATAGGGTCCAAACTATCACTCAATTTTCCAAGCAAAATAACAACAGATTAAGTAATGTTTCTAATGAAATAAAAGCCATTAAACCAATAGTGAATTTAATGTTTACTGATCTAAACACTTTGCATTGAATTCATATAAATATAACATAACTAACATAAAATAAATTCCTAACATAAAATAAATTGCAAAGAGTGGAAAGAGTGTGATAAACCTCCCATGCCTCTATTGTTCATACATTTAAAATAAAATCAATGCAACGAACAGATGACATGTTTAAATACTTTGATCCAAATGTACGGCACCAAAGTAATCTGATACTTTCCTATCAGATAAACAATTAATTATGATATAAAAGTTACCAGTAGATATAAGGTTAGCCTGAGCTTCTGTCTCATAATTCTTTAGAGAAGAAAAATGAAGCACTATTAAAAACACACGCCTTGACAGAAATGGGGAAAATATTTCTTAATTAGTCATTTCTTTGACCTACAGTGCAATAAACCTGCCCATGAGTCATGGCAAACTTCTGAACAGATAATCAGCTTGTGGAATAATTGTAAAGTTATGAATTTTGCAGTTTAAACCCACAGATCCCTCACATGCACGTACTAAAATGTCAGAGATGCAGGATTAATCTCTTTTAGGTCACTGGCTGTATAATGATCCATCTGTTTGGTTGCATAATGCCATCCAACATGTAGTGAGGATATTTTGTTTTATTAAGATTTCCAGTTAATCAGTTGTAATCATTGCTTGTCTCCTGATGCTATTTGTTTCTTTGTATATTTTCATGTTAGAGGTGGCTTTTCAACCTAATGAATATCAAAATATGGGAACAACGACCCTTCTATTCTTCCAGAGGCCATACACATTTGACTAGCTATGTAACTGCATGTGATTTCCTTCTTAATCCTAACCTTTTCTTTCTGTCATGGCTAGAGGGCAAGGCCTCCCACGGTCAGCATGCAGGTCTTTCCTTTCAGAGCCCAATGGATGATATATTTAGCAAGCTGAGACTATCCTAACCCCATCCCACCACTTTCCAGCTTTATGAGTTTCTTTTTTTAAAAAAAATAAATAAATACTAAGATTATGGAGCAATGGTGGAGGATGCGGACTCGTCTTGGGCATAGCTTTAACAGGAAACTGCAGGTGTAGATTGCTAGACAGTTACAACTCTAGTCTCCCAGCCATGCAATAGCTTAGGACCCAGAGAACTGGTATTCAAAAGTAACCTTTCCATACTTTTAAAATGTGTCAAAACTTTCTCACAACAGACACGAAAGTTGGGATGGTCCTCCACTGGTTTCAAGGCTAATAACTGCCCTAGCTTTAGATTGTTTAAATGAGCTCATGTGAATTCTGAGGGTGTCCGTTCGACAGTGTAAAAGACAGTTGAATCTGAACTGATTCTTGGAGTTTCACTTGAGTGGAAGATAAACAGGTTTTGATCTAAGACAGAGATAACAAATGTTCTTCAGGTTCAAATCTGGAGTTAAAGAAAGCAAGCCAAGCAAGACAGAATTATGCATACAAACAGGGAGTGTGTGTGGGGGGTGATATTTGTATAAATATTTACTACTTAAATTCTGTTCAGTGGTGGTGCTTCCTCAGGCAGCCCCTTCTTTGTCTTTTTTAGATGATGTATGAGTGATCCCAGTCAATAAGGGACCCGCTTCAATAACAGTTGTCTGAGGTTTTTCTTAGCTGCAGCAACCGTACCCATGGAGGCCCAGCTAGGACCGACTTTGCTTTTATTTCGCTAAGTTACAAGCCTTGCCATTCAACTATTCATTCAGCACCTAAGAAGATTATAGCTTGGCTTGCTTATCTTTTGGTTTGCTAGCTTTTCTCTTTTCTTTTAAAATCATTTAAAGATCTTTTAATTGTTTGAGATTCTTTTAAGGTGATTTGTTTATTTTTCCCAGCCCTGCAAACTGGTTTCATGCTCCTGTCTCAGGACCCAGACAGAGACCCTTCCCAAAACCCACATCCCAAAGACATAAGAGGGATAATACTTACAGCAGCCAGTGTAGCTGGAAAAAAGAGAGCCCAGGACTGTTGGAGTGTTTATATAATAAGGACTCATTAGTTAGGCCAACAGCTGTGGAAGACTCTGAGCTTATACAAAGTGAGACCAGAATAGGAGGAAGCTGTTGCAGCCAACTACTCCTTTCAATGGAAGCAGCCCAGCTTACATTCAGATTCCTTGCTTGTGCTTCTAGAACATTTGCCTCATCTATGGATTTTGCCACTGGACTGTCTGTCTGGATTTACTGTGAACGTGGACTGCAAAACGACAACTGGTAATTTGCTAGCAAGCTAAGACAAACTTTGCTTGCTGGCTACTGATACCAGGCTAATTAGGCAGCTGTAAGTCTTGGCTGGCTGCTGGCACAGGATAACTGTTCAGACATAGGACAATAAATGGATAGATGGATAATGGATAACAGGTTAATAAAGGGATAAAAATAAATAATAATAAATCATACAAGAGGGATTCAAATGACTCCCATCTGCAGAACTATCCCAGTGTGTTGGGCTGCGCTTACCATCCTCATGCTTACTTTTGCACAGCACATCAGTCTCACTCTGCAAAATCCCATTGCCCAAGATTTTATTTTCTCATAGGTACCACTTGTTAGAAATACCCTAGTAATTACCTTATCTTAAGAATTAGATAAAGTTGAAATACACAGATTTAATATCCTGTGTCTGTAATTCCTCAAATTGCTTTGTCCAGTATCTGTAACTTTTCCCCATAGTCCCCAATCCAATCTGTATTCAGAGTTGTTAACATATGAAGGTTGGGTTCCTGAGGGAATACAGTGTCCTCCTCCTTGCTGCTAGGCCTCATCTCCATAATAACCAGCCTATTTCAGCACCTGTGACTTTTGCCCATATTCCCCAATGCAGTCTGCCTTTAGAGCTGTTAACAGAGGTTGGGTTCCTAAGGGAATACAGTATCCTCCTCCTTGCTACTAGGCCTTGTCTCCATAGTAACCAGCCTATTCCAGTACTTGGTAACTTTTGCTCATATTCCTCGATCTAATCTGTATTCAGAGTTGTTAATATACAACAGAGGATTGGTTTCTGAGGGAATACACTGCCCTTCTTCTTGTTGCTGGGCCTCATCTCCATAGCAACTGGCCTGAGGCCCAAGTGCTCTCCGGCTGAGAATTCTAAAGGCCCCTGCCTAAATTGCCAACCCCAAGATTCCATAGAATCTTCACAGCCAGCCAATCATATGAGGTTTTCTCGCCTCACACAGCCAATCATATGAGGACTGTGCCTGCCTGATGCAGACAAACTCACAGACTTTGACTTTTACATAGTAGATTCATGAAGCACTTGAAAGGGAAGCCTGTGCCTGTACGGTTGCATGTCCAAGGACTCTCCATGCCAATCAAAATCCCCACTGTGTAGAATGGAAAGATTTTTATTTGTGAAGACTCTCCTTTCGACTATCAAGCTCAAAGCGTAAACATCAGGAGAAACAAATGAACAAACATCAGAGAAAGAACCAGCAGAATGTACCACAGACAGCCTGTGGACAGGCAGAGGAGCGCCTTTCTTCCCAGCCATTTCACTGTTAGAATCCCCCTTCCCCAGGCCGTGAGCTGTTGCTAGAATGTACAATGTGTCTGTAAGTGCAGAAATGTAATTCTGTTTTCTCCTGTCTGTGCTCTGGACGTGTGCACAGAAGGAGCTGTCTTCATGCCGCAGGTCTAAAATAATGACGCTTCTGAAGAGAAGGGGTAAAAAATTAAAATGAGGGCAATGAAAATCAATTTTCAATCAGAATCCTCAAAAACTATGTATATTGGAGGGAGTGTTTCTTAAAGCATCTGTTTATATTCAAGAAGAACCTGGAAGAAACATTTGGGAGTTATTCTTGAGGTTTAGTGTTTACTGCTAGTCCATGACCTCATCAGGGATGGAGCATCTGTGTTATCATGTGACTCTATACATTACAGCTGTCCCAAGCTTGACTTCACTTTGTTGAAATGGCCTCTGCTCCAAATCTCAACTCAGCACAGCTCATATGGGATCATCCTGCATTTTTAAACATGGCATCTCCTGAAGAGCATTTCGGCATATATTGCTTAGTGAACAGAAAAGACTGTGTAGTAGAAAGAGGTGTAGAAGCAAGGGATTGCAACAAGCCAATTACACTGACAATCTGTTGGGTACACAGATATATGTGGGCAGTGATTCATTGGCAGCCCACTGCTATAAATGTATTTCTTGAGGAGATAACGTAAGGTTTCAGACTGAAAGTAAAACATAAGATTTCACGCTGAAAATAAAGCCACTTTAAAAATCCATTAATTATTTCTTGAAAAATATTTTTATGATGATCATAATTTATATTTATATTTAAATATTTTTGGTAGGATTTAAAGTGGCAATTTCCCTCAAGCTGAAATAATTAAATGCCTGTATGGTATTTGCTACCAACAAAACTATTCCCTCTCCCTTTTTAGGATTTTGAAAAGAAAACTGGGTCATGTGAGCAATGAAAATCCAGTCAACTGTCTGTAGATAATATAACCCATTTTTCTTAGAACTGTAAGCTAGGTCTTAATTATAGAAAATAAATGCCTTATTTACTAATCCTCCCAGTCTCCTCTAATTTGTTACTTTATCACACTACGAATAATTAAGTCCTGTCAAAACATCCCATCGGTTAATCCTTCAACAAACTGAATTGATTAAATATATATCTGCTGGAAATGTATGCCTTTTTGTGTCTGGGAACCTGCTTCTGCTTAAATAAGCAGAGCTCTGTTTGTGTTACTGCACAGAAATATTTTTGTTTTGTTTTTTTAGCGACATTTTGAGTATTGATGCAATGATTAAGAAAACCATGAATCATCCAAGAGAAGCAAACATTGCCCTTTAACAATAATATTCCATATCCTTGGCCTAGTTCTTCCTGCTGTGGTGTGGTGGTAACCCTGCCTCTGTGCCTCGCCATCTCAGATGGTATGCATCTGGGCTGGTCATGTGATTGACTGCTTCCCCAAACATGAAGAGATTAAGCTCAGAAAGACAGGGTCACAACATCAGTGAGAAAATGCCAGGGAATGTGACAATACTACACCGTTATCCAGCAGTGTAGTGAGATCATTTTCATTGGGGGGTGAGGAGAAAAAAAATTGAAGGGAGAAGTATTTGGCTATCAGTGTTGGGTCTATGAATCCAGACAAGGCTGTGATCTATGGCTTTAAAGGAGCTATCCAGAGTGCTGAATCCTATCAGCAAAATAGGTTCAAGACATTTAAAATTATCCAAAACCCATAATGGACATTGCCCTCTTGAAATGGGAGTCACCAGCCACCACTGTTTGTAATGATGCTTCAGTCCCACCTGTATTAGACATTAGCAGGTCCCAGTACTCTTAACATTCCACAGTAAAGACTTGAAAAAAATGCTTTTGGGAGACTACAGCTCTCAAAATATCCCAGCCAGCATGAATATGTTGGCTGAGGGACTCTGGGAGCCAAAGGCCTTGAAATACACATTTCTCAAAGTCTACTTCCTCTCTTGGAAAGATGCTCATTTTTAAAAATTAGAATTCACTGACTTCCAGACAAAGCTATCTTTTACTCTTTTTCATCTGGGAAATAACTCTTATTTTATAATGCTTCTGTTTCATTCTTATCTCCTCAACTCCTACATAACAGCATTCTGTCTCTTATCTAGACAGCCACATCACACAGCGATCCCACAATGCTCCTTTAGGCATCTCTACTTTTTATTTTATATAGGAAACGGGATCATGACTGACATTTCTGAAGTTATCAAAGCATTTGATGGCAAAATCCTGCTTCCCAAAAGGTAATTATTTCAAGGGCTGGCTCTGTTCAAGAATTTATAGTTTAAGGTCAGATAACCATTTACTTATCAATAAAGTTAGTATTAAAAAAAAAGGATAAGACTCCACTAGATGGCAGTGTGACAGACAGCGGAGATGACAGAAATAAGATGTTCACCCACTTTAGACCTGCTCTAGTTCTGTAACTGTGTAAAAGGATCGCCGAGTACTTGTGTTTGTGAGAATGAGGATTTTTATACAACTACTACATGCAGTCATGGCCCACTTCCATAAACCTAATTAATTGGCTGTAGAACGTTGCTGGAGTAGGTGATGATTTCTCATACGTACAGATCTAATCGAAACAGTACCAGAAGTTACATGATATGAGAGAACAAAGGTATAATTTCTGATCAAGAGAGTTAGGCATGATAAGAGGCTAAAATAAAAAATGTTCTGAAGTGAGTTCTGGAAAGAATCCAAGAGAAAAAAAAGAAGTGAATCATGCTGCTTACTCTGGTCACTATGGAAACTACAGCCCAAGAAAAGCAGTTTTAGGTAGTCAGGTTACTGGCTAAACCTGGAGAGGCCTCCTATAAAGTATTGCTTAGAATGAATGATTCCAACTTCTATTTCTTGCATACCTCATACATTTTCTCACCATACTTTAGGTATTATACTAAATAATACAAGCTAAGTGAAATGGTTGTTCCTAGTCCTGTTCAGGTGTTTGCTAGCTGTGACATCTATGCTACCCAATTAATACAAGATCAATTCACTATGAATGAAGCCAATGTCTGTGGTTGAAATTCATTATCATATTTACAAATGTGTAACCTACACTTACAGATTCCTAACTGATTCATATTTACAATCCCTACATATTTAATAGTATAGGAAATATGTAAGGATTGTAAAAGTGCTGCAGCCCTCATATTCTAGGCAGCAGTCTCTTTGGGTGATGGAGGTCTATCTTTCTGTTAGTTTTGGACCTAGCAGACTTTTTTTTCCCCCATGTGGATTCCTACAAATGGCTCCCCATTCTCTTTCCTCTCATGTTCTCTTCATTTCGGTTCCTATTTTAGATGATTTCAATAGTCTGATAATATAATAGTATGAAGTAAGCATAAAAAGTGGATGTTTGTTTCAGTTGGTGGAAAGGTATAGGAGGATGGCAGTGATATAGGACTTTTTTTCGTTTTTTGAGGGTGGTGGTCAACTAAGATCACTGATATCCATGCAAAATCTTTGTTTAAACAATTGGGATATAACAACATGAATTTGTTTAAACAAATAGTGGCCAAAATCTAATTGTTAGTCTCAACTAAAATAGACCTGTTGACTCAATGCAAACTTGGCTGATTAACATTGATTCCAAGTTCCATTGATTCAGTGGGTCTGCTCCAGTTAGGAGTAACAATTGGTTTATTCTAGTTATTTTTAAAGATTTAATTTACATCCTGCCTTTTCCCCACCATGTGATTCAAAGCATCTTACTATGAAGCCAAAAAAGCATAAAGTTAAAAAAACTAGTGCCTGGAAATGAACCAGTAGCCAGTGAAGCTGTTACAACAAGGGAGTTATATGTTCCCTGTAACTGGTCCTAATTAGCACTCTGGTCACAGCATTTTGGACCCACTGAAATGTCCAAATAGTCACAAAAAGAAGGCCCATGTAGAGTGTGTTACAGGATTTAGCCCTGTATGTTGATAGCAATGTGGAAAAGGGAACTATCAGCTGTGGTTTTGTTTTTCCTATCCATAAGATCTCTAACAGGAAAAAAAATCCACTCAGTGGAATTCTGGTTCTTTATAATTCTAAACACTAGGGGAGCCATCAAAAAAGTCACAGGAACTGAATTGATAACCTCTAGCCCAAGATCATGCATCACAGGATGTGATGCATAACTTTACTATTGCAGAGCAATGTCACTGACACAATACTCAACCATATTAGAGAATTGCAACAATGCACAGTGGGTACTATGTAAGATGTCCCATCACCTAACAGGGTCTCCCACGACACAATGGGTCACAATGAAAAGTGGGGAAAATTTTCCAGCCAAGCACAACTCACTTTCCATTCCTCTCTGGATTGCCAATGCCCCATGGCTTTGTTGGGGGCTAATGCCATTTCCTTGTACCATCTCTGCCGTACCATAGTGCATCACAACCTTTACACAATGACCATGTTGCTTGCTTTGCTTTGCTTGTGCAATAGTCCTAGTGCCATAGCTGTGAAAATCTCCCTTCCTGGTAATGCAATCATTGCACAACTATGTAATTCCTTGCATCACATCCAACTACAAGAAGATAACAGGATATATCTCTGCTGATACCCCTGTTTTCCAGCAACAGAGAAATGGCTATGCTGACGGTACTCATAACTTAAAAGGTGGGCTTTGGGGGTTGTTGGTCATGTCACAGTCAAGGAGAAATTCTCGTCTCTGCAAGAACAAAAAAAAGTTACAATAGCGTAAGCTGGACTTATGCTATTGTAACTCTCTAACAGGATGATTAGCCAATGTTGGAAGAAAGCAAAGCTTCATCCAAAAAGTTTCATAAAAGGAACTGGACAGCGGGCAATGAAAAATTTAATAATCCTGACACCAGAAGATCCCTCTAGTCTCAAAAGCAGCCTTCAAGTTTTTGAAGAAACTGGGCAGAAGAACTGCAAGATCCTTGAGAATCAACGATCTGAAATAAATGTTGCAATTATTCCACACTTTAATTATGTATATTTTAAATTAGTTTGCAAATGTTTACCCTCAAATAATAATTTTTCTATAGCAGCTGAGTTATTTTTTTGAAGGCTTGCTTGAACTCTCTCCCCCTTACTAGCAGCACAAGCCTAATAATTGCTGTAAAAGCATCTACAGAGTGGGAGTATGACTTTTTCTTGAGCAACTCTGTTCTGTGAGAATCTAAAGACTAGAGTTAAAAAAAAAATGAGAAGAGGGTTTCAAAGATTGAATGGCCTGACTCCAGTCAGCCCTTTTTCAAGTGTGGAACCTCAGCCTTAATGTGATTGACATTGTTGTTCTAATGCTGCAATCACATGAATTAGCAAGACTACTCCCTTGCAGAGGTATGAAGGAGTAAGCTGAAATTAGACCCCTTATTAATTTTCTGAAAAAAACATTTGATGTGATCTATCCCTGTTCACTGTGGTGATGCACTTTTTGCAACTAGGGAAGGGAACTAAATATGAATATAACTCTTCCTAAAACTTGGTAGACCAGGGACGGGTATCTTGAGGCCTATCAGATGTCATTGGACTGCATCTCCAAGCAGTCTATACTATTGCCTATGTTGGCTAAGGCTCATGAGAGATGCAGTCCAACAGTATGTGGAGGACATGACTTCCACTCCTCCTCACTACTCTCTACTGGTGCAGACCATCTGTTGGTACAGAAATTTTGCATTTCTCCAGTAATTTCTGAACGCCATGTAGAAGGTTCTCTGTCACTCTAAAGAAGGATGGTAGAGATGGGATCTTCTTCTGGTATTCTAAACTCATGGATGGGTTCTTCATTTCGCTCTTGGTGAGTTCCAGGTCTCCAATACGTGCAAGATGTTGACAGGACAGTGACCTACAAGAAGCAGAGAGTCTTCTCTGAAGCCTGCTGGTGTGTCTTCTAATGCAGGAAGCATTATACACATGTAAATTTAGAGATCTTCTTCATTGCTTCTCCTTGAATTCTCTCTGATATTCTTTGGTCATCTCTTCTTTTCAATGTCATAAAGATATTGTAGAGATACTGGATAGGTTGTCAAATCAGGACTAACTCCAGGCCTAAAGAACTGCCCAAACTTGCAACCCTTTCAGTGTTATAGGAGGTGGTCCTTGACTATGTTACAATTCTGATGTTACACAGGGAAGCCCTTTGTGGTGTTACTAGGCATGATGCCCTAAGCATCAACCACATCCATACAGAGCATGGAATTCTAACAACAACAACAGGAATAAAAAACAACAAGAAGACAAACAAATCGGGAAAATATATATGTATGCAGTTTTCATGGTAGTCTTCTCTCTTGCCCTAAGGACAAGAAAGAGGGTGCAGGTCCTGAGATCTGGAAATCCTAATATTGCTAGGTTGCTTGCCACTTGCAGCATGAGAAACACAATGTCTATAAAATAGGGTAAGGTTTAGTGATCAAGTCTGGGCCCCTTCTCCTCAGCGAGGGGAGGGATTCTCATGGTGAATTTTCATTCTTATCTGTGTGGTGCTTGCCCCTGCTACTGCAAGGTGCTTAGAAGTGGCCTCTGGACACTCTCCAGGCCCACCTGGCACCTCCTGTTCTCCCTTCTGCCCCTCTTAAAAATCCTCAAACCACGACTGGCACCAGCATTTGCCAGGAGGGAGTGGCCAGCGTGGTGAGGTGCCTCGGTCCTAATTGTCTAAGGAGTTACTGAATATGCTACTGCAGAATTGCTGCTGTATGACTTGTCCTGTCTTATTGTTAACTTTCCCAGTTCTCTTCCCTATATCCTCATCCAACTCCAAATGGTTGAAGTTGTAGGACAATTTTCCTTTTTTTGGTCTGACGCGTCATGTGATTTACACTAAAAGCACAGTGCTTCTTTAGCTCTGATTAGGCACCTGTTTCCTTTTCTTGCAGCTCTCGATTTCACTTTCCTCTCCTTGCCTCTCTTCTCTTTCTTCTTCTCTCCCCACAAACTACTGGCCAAACAGTTTCTCCTTCCTCTTCCCCCCACCCTAATTTTTTTTGCCTCCTTCTTCCCCCTGAAACTCCTGCTTACAATCATCTTTTCCCATTTTCAATAGCCCTTCTCTTTCTTACACTTTTTTTTTATAAAATTCTCTCCCCTTCCACAACATCTGGCTAGATATCTTCTTTTCTTCCTTCCCACTGTCCCTCTCTCTGTCTGTTTCTCTTTCTCTTCCCTTTTCCACCTCCCCACCTCTCTGAATTGCACTTGTCTTACTTCTCTAATCTCAGTCCTTTTGCCATTTCTTCTTTTTCATTCTGTCTCTTTCCCAGCCTTCCTGGTTACATTTGGCTTTCCCCTCCTTCCTCCCCTCTCAATTTCTCTCTTTCTGTCTGTCATCCTTTCTCTGTATATTAGGTGTGAAGAATATGTAGTCCACAAGATCCATGTGGCCCTTTTACCCCCAAAGTGCAGCCCTGAAGCCCCATCTCAGAAGCCCCCTAAAGCCCTCAAACCTCCCAAAAGTCCATTTTTAAGGCAGTTTTAGGGTGATCTTTTTTCACCCTAAGATGTCCCAAGACATCTCAAAGCAGCCATATATTTAATGGGGTTTTTTTGCACCTATTCCCCAATATGCTCCATCTCTTTCCCAAAAAAATTCTAGAAAAAAAAGGGATGAAAATGGCTCAAAATCAGTGGCCAGAAGAGATTGTACCCCATTTTCAGCATGCTGAAATACAATGGTGTAGCCAACCAGAGGGGCATAGGAGGATGGCCTCCACCCGCTTCTCGATGCCCTATCCCTGCTTTATACCATCACCACTCTTCGGTGCATGTATCTTCCTTCTCCTTTCCTCACTCTCTATCTCATCAACTCACTCCAAAAGAATCCTTTGAAACCATGACTAGTATATCTTAGATTCTCTGTTGGAAAGTTTCCTTCAGTTAATTTGCAACACGTAAGTGTTGTTAAAAGCAGTGCTAGGAAACATTTGTGTTTTTTTTTCCTGTTCAAAACAGAGTTCAGAAAACTTTCACATGTTAGATTAGAATACCTGTGTGTTCTTAAAATCTGTGCTTGAAAGGAATTTAAATCTGTGCTTGCAAGCGGATTAGGATCTTAACTAGGAAAATTTTGGTGTAATTTTTAAAAAAAATCTGTTCAAATGTTGGATAACTTGATTGCCAAATGAAAGAAATATATCTCACTTGGTAGACTTTGTATTTGGATGGCATGCTCTGAACAACTGTGGTTGAGGTCTAATGCATTAAACATACTGAGATCACCTGAGCTCCCTGTGACATCAATGAGAGGCAATCCATTCCTCTGAAAGCATCAGGAACTGCCCTGCATTTCAGGTTTTGACCCTGACACCTCAAGGCCTGGTTCTCCTGGCCTGACAACCCACATAGGGTTAATGCAAAAAGAACTCTACCACACTATCGGGAGGCCTAGCCAGGAAGATTAACCCATCTCAGATTATCAATCTGCTGGGTCCTACACTCAGGCTGTATGAAAATTGATGAAATGTGCTAGACCTCAGTTGTTTGGCTTCAACCACATTTAAGTTAAATTCAGAGTAAGAGGCAGGGGTAGCAGGCAAAAAAGAACCCAGGCAGAGGCAGACAAAGCCAAAAGCCATGGTAGCCAACACTGAGTTGCTGGTTTGAAATAATTTCTCTCAGACTGTCTATTTGGCCTGGTTGCTTGACTTCTTCCAGCAAAGAGGAAAAAGAAGTTCTGTTGTCATTATTGTTGTTTGTTTTTGCCGCTTGGCAAAGAGTTAATCTGAGAAATGAAAGGTGAATTTGGATGATAGGATCATTTTGTATTGCTGCTTTTGCTGCTGTTGTGTGAGAGTAGATCATTCCACTTCAGAAACATTAAGTTTCATCAGGAATGCAATGGCCACTGGCTACAGTCTGTGTTTTAAGAGGCATTCAGTTTTGTCAGTTCATGGGAAAAGGACATAGTCACTCCACAGTGGAACTTGCTTTGGGAATGTTCCCACAAACCTCAAATAAGTGGGATTCTGGATCAGTGCTGCATATCTACCTGGTTGGTTATAACCCCTCCCCATGCGTGTGAGATAGAGAGCAACACCTTCCCCCATGGCCCTGACTGCAATTGACACAGAAATTTAACTGCATTTCTGTAGATGTCTGCTACATTTCTGTGCCACCCTTAAGCTCCTGTAGGTGCCAAAAAGGAAATGCGGGAGAGGATAACCTGTGGTCCAAGATGACCTGTTTGTTCAAGCAGTATGGAGAAAGCATAGGAGTCTAGAAGGCAGCGGCTAAGTGAAGGCCATCCCTGAGTCCTTTGCACTGCCCCAGTGAAGGAGGTCCCAGGCTGGAATAGAGAAATAATTTTGGATTAACAATTTTTTAAAAATAGATATGACAAAACCTCTGATGTTTGATCTTAAAGTTATAATTGGAGAGTGGGACTGAACAAGTTACCAGATTATTTATCAGTGGCTTTGGCCATGGGAAGCCATCAATGTAGGAAAAGATAAATAGCTTCCAGATATAGAAGTAAAAGGGGAAATTGCTTCTGGATATAGCCTCAATTTACTATCAGTTAAGTGTTATGATTGTGGTTTAGTGTTTGCTGCCTATGGCTGGAACAATAGCAGTTCAGCAAGGCTTTGTGGACCCTATCTGATAATCCCACCATCATGAAAAGTTTATCTGCTAGAGCAAAGCAACAAGTGCGTGTGGATCACTTCAATCTATTCATAGCAAGCACTCCAGCATTTTCATTCTCAGGGGGATTCAGGTTGCACATGAAGCATATTTTAAACCATGAAAAGGGTCTTTACAGAGAGAGATTGATTTTTCAGGGCTGGGAGGGGGAAAAATTCACTCAGTCTCTGCAAAACTATTCAGAAAGCATAATACCTTCTGCAGCCATACCTGTTACTCTCTGCAGAGCAGGAAATAGCTTGAGCTTGGCCTGAGTGAAAAATATCATCCCCATCACCACCACTTCCATCATGCCTTCTAATTTTTCCTGTTATGGACCTCAAGTGGAGCTAAATGTAGAGGATTGGTAACAACCTTAAACTTCTTACTAAGTGTGACCAGGGCCATTTCCACACGGGCATATTGCCCACGCTAGAGCGACCTCTCCTGGAGATCTTCTTCACCGGGGTCTGCGCTAGAGCAGTTAAAAAAAAGTGAGGTTCTAGACCTCAAACTACTCTAGCGTAGCCGCGGGGGTGGCGCTGTGAGTTTTATAAAAACCACCTTCAAAAGTGGTTTTTATAAAACTTACCCGTGCTGCTCCGTAGCAGCCCCCGGTGAAGAACTGCAGAGATGCGGTAGCGCATCCCTGCAGATCTACCCGGGGGCGGGCTTCTGGCTGGCACGCTGTCCTAATTGGCGGAGCGCCGCCGGAAGCCACCAGCCACCATTTTGGGCACCGCCGAGCACCGCCGAACGCTGCCGAAATTTGGAACGGCGGATCTGCGCTGTCCGCAGGGACGGAGCAACCTGCTCGTGGGTAAGCTCCGCCCCTGCGTGCGCGGCCCCGTTTCGCCCCCCCATGAGGAAAGGGCCTAGATAGGTCCACTCCAGATTTTTGTTCCCACAGCAGAGAACCAGATTCTGTGGGAAACCTGTAAGCAAGACAAAATTGCAAGCACACCTTTGCATTTTTCATCCCCCGCAACTAATCCTGAGAGGCACATTGCCCTCTGATACTGCAGGGGATATATAGGCAATATGTTGTTGACAGCTTTGTCCTTCACAAATTGGTCCATACCACTTTTGGAAGTGCATTAGAGTCAGTGGCCATCACTGCATCTTATGTAGTAACAACATATGTGGCTGAATTCCTGAATCAGGAACTATACCATAAAGTTCCACACAGATGGAACTACAACAGATCTTCCTCTCACCACCCAAACCACCTGTGAAAACAGTTCGAACACAGCCATCTATTGAGCAATGAAGGGAGGTTGGAGTGGATCAAGTTATGTGTCCACAGATCAAGGATCAGCAAAATGTATTTGGTGGGCCACATGCAGACCTCAGGACTGTTTTGGAAGTTCCTAGGGCCCACAGGGTTCCAGGAAATGCATCCATCCAAGGTCTCCTGTAGGGCTAATGTGTCTCCTAGACTTCCACAGTTGCCTATCACTGCTATACAGCAACAGACATCCTCCAGAACCTCCCAGGAGTCCTCTAGATGTCCTACAGAATGATGTTAGTGCTGTGTCAATGTAGCTGGATGCCAGTCCAGTCATAGGAATGCTGCTGAAGGCTTCTCCACTGTTCCCACTCCCCATTCTCCATCATCCAGTAAATGGCTTTTTGGGAGGGAGATGCAGCAGCTTAAAAGTTGGGTTTGAAGGGAGAGAGATGTCTTTCTGCAGTTGACAGAGAACTCCAACCCCCACAGTGATATAAAAAAAAGGTTACACAGGTGCAAGTTGGACAATGCCTTTACAGTGCCTTTGTAAGTCCCTAACAGAATACCAGCAAAAAGTTTATGAGCTGTGTGAAGTATTTCTTTTCATCTGTTCTGAATCTCCTACCATTCAGCTTTATTGGATGAACCTGGGGTTTAGTGTTATGAGAGAAGAAAAAAAGGCTTCTCCTGGTCTACTTGTTCCTATTTCACAGCTATTAGCTTTCACTAGTTTGCTGATCAAAGGAAGTACTGGGTGTCCAGCTCACATCTAAGCAAGTGCATTCGAAGGCCTTTATAGGCTTCCCTAGGCTTATTTTTGGTCCAGCCATTAGAGAGAGAGATCCTATTAACATCTGACATATTCATAAGTGGAACACTCCCAAATATTTGGGGTGCTGGGGGAGGAAAATCCTCAGTTACCCAAGAAGGAGCAATACCATTTAATTATGAGTCATATATATATATATATATATATATATGATCTCCCCAAAGCATTTGCTATGTAATATGTATTGTGTTAATTATTTTACTTGTCACAGACCAGATAATTTTGTTTCGTTCTGTTTTACTTCAATCTCCAGGCAGCTATAGCACTAAGAAGCAAGGCGATACTCCATTTCCTTTCTGGTTTTCTGTATGCCTGTTTTAAAAAAAGTAAAAATTAAAGAGAGGTTACTGTGGTAGTGGGACTACAATTTTGAACAGGTAATTGAGGGTGAAATTAAAGGAAAAAATCCTTCATCCAGCTCATTATCAAAGATTGTTCTTGTCTCATTACTTGCTGGTTTCTTATTTCACTTCCTTGTGTCTCAGTGCTATCTTTTTAGAACATGACATATAAGCACTGTGCAATGACTTAAACCAATCAGGAAAAAAAGATTACTCACACACACACACACTGAAATTTGTATTCCTAGGCTTCTCCAGGGTTCCGTTACCAATTTCTGCTTTCTTTTTGTATGACAGCTTATAGCCAGGAGAAAAATCTGTATGCAGAGTTCTCTCCTCCTCCCTTCCAAAGATGTCTCCTCAGCTCAGGTGTGTTCATTGTGCTTGCAGTGATGGCAGAAGCTTTTCTCTGTATGTGAAAATTTCCCTTCCAAATCAAATTCATAATCAGTTCATAATCACTCTGCCCAAAGTTCTGCTTAGTAAGTAAATTCTCTGACATAGCTTTTGTATTAGTCAAAACCAGATCCAAACCAGCATCTCTATCACCAAAGTGACCATAGGGTAACATGAATTGGTTATGTCTGACAGGTAGGAATGGTTGTTCTCTTTTATTGTCAAGGCACTTACAGTCTAATCACAGACAGCTCATTTACCTTCCCACAATACCACCATGCTCATTGTTTTACAACATCTTCATGTTTAACACAAGATTGGACTCAGGAGTTGGAGCAGGCCATAATGCCAAACAGACAGTTCCATATAGGCATTGGCCTAAATTCTATTGTTAGACCTGCATATAAATGACCCAATGAATCATTTATATTTGCATATGAATTAATTCACCATTCAGCAATTGATTAAATAGGTCTGATCTGACTGGAACAAACCAACAAGATTCTGAACAATAAGTCTTGCTTAGCTATCATTTTTATTGTTGTATTTCTGTGCAGGAACATTCACACTATACAAAGATAGTACTATTATTCCACTTCAACTACCATGGTCGCATCCTATAGACTCCTGGGATTGGCATACTAGGCATGGGCCCTATGGAGCATTTGGTGCTTTTGACCAAACCACAAACCCCAAAATGCCATAAGGTGTTGTTGAAGTGGAATATAGCCTTATATTTGTGTAGTGTGAATGACCCATAGTTGTTAGTATACTAGTGCCTAATATTGATTTATCACATTACATGATACCCCATGAAAATGTCAGTCACTGGACTCTTTTGTGGCTTGGGTGATTTTAGCCTGCAGAGATCTCTCTTTTTATTTTTATTTCTTTCATTTCTCATGATTTGAGTTTCAGGCCTATGACATTTTCATAGTCCCACAGGTGGCTGTATTTTCTATATAGGTAATTAAGAAATTTAACCAGTATTGCTTGCATTGATGTCAGTGGTTCTATTTATGGAACAAACATTTGACTTGTAACACCCTATTCTTTAACTTTATTCCATACCAATTTACAAGCAAAATGGATCAAAACCAGCAATTTCACATAAAAAGGCAAAGTTTGAGGATCCATTTGAAATAGGAAAACAAACATTTAGGATGTTAACCTAAGTCCACATATCATGTTTGGCCAAAATTAGATAATGCATGTGCAAAAGCACAGAAATCTAAAGTGTTTGTTCGGTAGCAACTCCAATAACTATCATGTTCAGAACCTTACAGCATTGTTTGTTTTGATTCCATTAGATAACAAATCAAGTTGAATTAGCTTGTGATCAAGCATATGGTCTTTGATAACAAAAAGACATGTATTTATAACTATAAAGTAGCTATGGGCTGTACACTAATTATTGCTTCCCTTTTCTTTTCAAATGATATTTCATCTCACAGTGGTCCAATCTTTTCTGTTTTCTGATCAGTTTCCTCATCTGGTGTAACTCTTTCAAGTTGCTATGCTGAGATCTTTCAATCTAGTAGATACACATACAGAATTCAAAGTTCTGTTCACCTAAGAGTTAATTGTAACATCTAGCAATGTCTTGCACAAGTGACTGACACATCAGAATTCAAACAGAGCTCTGCTATCAAGATTGAAAGGATGGTTTGAAGAGATAAGATGCAGCCATTTTGTGCAGCTAATCAAGTCTAGATCTGACCAATGTCTGGATGAAAGACCATTGTACAATCTCTATTACCTGGAAAAGTCACTATATTGAATGACAGCTCTGTAATTCCCTCAGCCAGTGGGTAAACTGGCTAGGGGATTCTAGGGGATTGTAGTCCAACAATGTGACTGTTCAAAATTTTAAACTATTCTACTACAGTGATGCAGGATTATATTTGCCCCACTTCCAGCCTCTGCTTTCATTTTGTGTCATGTCTTTTTCCGATGGACTTTTGCTGACTGGGACCATTTTTGACTGAGGAATGGGAGAAAATGCAATCAATCAAGTACTACAGGTGGGGAAGCTAAACGTCTTTTTCGTTTGGGTTGGGTTTTATTTTGGTTCTTTTGTGATTAATATTTTGTGAAAGCCACAGCAACAGAGAGTGGAGGAAAACAGCTGGCTGAGGGTAAAGGGACAGATGAGTTTTGTCTATTCATTTTCATGTTTCTCATCAGTTCTCTTTCATAGATCAGCTGTGGCCAAATATTTGTTGGCATTTAGGTTTGCACAGTCTTTACAAGTCAAAGCTCTGGGGCACAGCTGTCCCAGGACTGCGGCTTCCTACTCCTGACACAGACTGCCTCAGGCCAGTCGTTCTTTGCCCAAACTCATTGTGCATTTCAGTCTTCCAGTTCCTTATGTCACAAAACAATCTGTCATTTCAGCTTTGTTCCATGCCTGTCTTCTGACTTTGATTGGAATAGTATTTGGCAATGGTGACAGTGAGAGAGATCCAGATACACAATATTCAAAAATATCTTGGGAAGGAGGAGATTGATTATAGGGCAATGTTGTCCTTTCTCCACCCAGTTCTTTTCTGCTCTTATGATAGTCACTCTGATGGGAGAGACTTATGCTTACATATCTCAAGACCCTGGGGAAAGAACAAGAGAGAGAGAGATAATGAGAGAGAGCACACAATTGTTAAAGACGCTGGCAGCATATTAGACAAGTGTGTATTCTTTCCTCTTTTCCAACTTCTTTCTATCCTACACGGCTCTTCCCCAAATCTCATAGTTCTACATTTCCATTGTGTTAACTTAGGTCTGTAGCAAGAAAAAAAAGGCATAAAGAAATCATGCTTATTCTAAATAAAGAGCCCCATTAGTTCACTTCCCCAGAAATTATCTCCTCTGTATCAATGATTCCATTTTAGAATATGATTTTCTAGTGTTGTGTTTTGACTTTCTAGAGACATTCATTTTGTTTGCAGCAAAGTTGGGGAACTTCTTTCAACCTGAGGGCAAAGTCCTAAACCAAAGAAGTTATTGGGACTGTATCCCAGCAAAGGTTAACAAAATTGTTTAGCTTGAAGCTCCTTCTGTTTTTCACTGAGACTGAGAAGAGGCATTTCAACCCTTTGCATGGGCAGGGCGAAAGCTTCGCAAAGAATACAAAGACCACCAATTGGGAGAAAAAAGTCCACAACTTTATTGGTTACAGAACACGATGGGGTTGGCACCCACATGGGTCTGGATCATAATCTTCGATCAACCCACCTGTTGACTGATGCACCAAGCTTCCAATCCCAGTGCCGGAATCTCAAGGAATGGCAGGGATAGCCTGACAACTGGGAACTTCTGCAATCAGGGGGTGCCATGCAGTGAGTGACCTTCCAAATGGACCACTCCCGAAACCACCTAGTACCCCCGAAAACACTGAAAATACCCTGTACCAATGCCAGCAGGCCATTGGTCCACCAACATGAATTTAAGACCCATGAAACTGCCAACAAAAGGTGGGCCAGCCCCCTGCCCTCCTAGTGCCAACCCCTTCATCTGACATGAATAAAAAAGAAAACATCCATCATCTGCCCTCACACTGGAGGTCCCTGCTATCCATGCTGTGAAACCCAGAATGTCCATAACTGCCTCTTCATGGCTCTGTGACTGCCCCTTCCAATGTCTAAATCCATGACAACGATGTCTAAATCTATGATGATGCAGCTCCATCTGTGGGCTTCTTGCATCGTCCCTGCTGCCATCCTGTGGGACCTCCGATAGATCAGCTTCCTCCCAATGGCCATCCACACCCAGGTCACCAAATCCATTTAACAACAATCCTGTACTGCTGCTGCCTGGAGGAGAAAAAACTAATATTATACAGAGATTTCCAATCCTGGCCAGATGTAGCTGGCATATGTGCCAGATTTTCACTGCCCAAGTCTTTTGATGTCCACAGCAGACAAGCCCACACTCAGCTCCAAGCCTGAAGGAATGGCTTCCAAACTCCATTGGGTGAAGTCCTAGGTGCACCAGGGCAGTGAACTGGTACCTTAACAAGGCTGACCTGTATTCATGAATGAACAGAGGACCAGGCCCCTTGGGCTTTTTATGCAAGAACCTGCACAAGACTTTTACTGGGCATTGCCCATCATCTACAAGGGAGTGAAATGAGATCAGAGTTCTCCAGCCAATCTGGTCATTTTTTGCATGCCTGATGCGAATGGCCAGTGCCTCGCCTTGAAAGGAGACATCCTCCACCCATAGCGCTCTGCTAGATGAATCTTTCCTGGAATTGGAGACCACCTCCCCCACCCTGATTGCCCCAAAGAAAGCAATGGTGAATGCCACCTTGAACAGGGTAGTCTCATAGTGATAATGGCATACATGCACGAGTTGACAAATCAGACTACCAAGGAGGCAAAAGGATGTGGGCCTCCTGTGATCCTGCCAGTCCAGCCCCAGTCACCTCAACTGTCCAGTGTCGTCTTCATGCAGAAGGAAGAGCAGGGATCTGCGATCCCCACTGCCTTGTGGAAAAAAGAAATGCCCGCCAGGTGTACTGACATTGAGCAAGGATACAAACCCTTTTCCCTGAGATGGCCAAGGAAGTGCAGTATGTGTTTCTCCTTTGCTGGCGTGATGCTGCTATATCTGTGTAGATCACAAAAAAAACAACCTGTTGACAGCTCTGTGGTAAGCCCAAAGAGTGCCAGGGCAATGGAATGAAATACTCCCTGAATTATGGTTTGCTCCCAAGATCCCACAGCTCCTCCAGAAATGGTGCTGGTAAGTGGTTGACCTCCAGCTCCAAAGTTTGAAATCTGTCCTTCTGGAAGTGAGATAAAGAGTCTGCAATCTCATTATCCAAACCTGGAGCATAGTGAGCTAAACAGGTAATATTAGCCACCAAGAGTGCAAGGACAAATTTCCTGACTAACCTCATGACCCTCTCAGATCTAGAGGACTGTCTGTTGATGACTGCCACCACTGCCTGGTTGTCACACCAAAAACAAACCTTTTTAATGCTCAACTCTGTTGTCCAAATGGAAACTGCTACCAGTATGGGAAAGAACTCAAGGAATGTGAGATCCTGAGCCACTGGAGAGGCCAACCATGATTGTGGCCAATGCTTGGCACACCAATGATGCTGGAAGTATACATCAAATCTTATGCTCCTAGCATAAGAGTGCACCTACAGAGCAGGGCCTGGCTTCCAATGCTGCTGCCACAAGGAAACACTGTTGAATTGTTCCAAAAACTTGAGCCATACTAGCAGGTCCTCCTTCACATCCTTGGTGATCCTGATGTGATGACAGGGGCCCCAAACACCTGGTATGATCCTGGCTAACCTGGTGCAAAAAGCTCTTCCAGGGGAAACAACCCTACAAGCAAAGTTGAGATGCCCCAACAGCCCTTGTACCTCCCTGAGAATGGCCTTGGTCTGCCTCGTTGCTGAGTTTGTCATCCGGTAGGCATGATACATCTGAGGAAATTGACTTAAGTCTATGAAAGCTTATGCTGCTAACTTCTTTGTCTCAGTCTCAAAGGTACTACAAGATCCCTTTCTATACAGGTATGATAGTGTTAGAGGTAGCAAACTTTTCATGACTATACTCAGAAGTGACTGTCTCTATAACAATTTAGACATGGCATATATTCATATTATTTCCTGCTTGTTGTTCCTAGTCACATCCTTTATTTTCCTCTATCAGTTAGTCTGCATTTAGTCTAAATTTGTTCATCTTTCATTTTGTAGTGTACAGTTCTCTCTGGCCATTTCTGCACTATACTGTTACGTTATTCTCTGGAGGTTCAAGAGTTTAGATTTAAATATGACCTTTGCTCTTAAGTAGACTGAGGAGATGCAAACACTAGATTTTGCAACATCTTTTGCTCTCTTTCATATATGAATGGGATTTTCCCAACATCTCTGTACAAAGCATGTTACCTTACACAGTGGGAACTATACCAGTCTGAACCAGTTTTGCAGGGCTTCCATTCAGTGGAATTGAAGGAGTAAGTTAAGTGCTGATTGTTTTCCCAAACACATCAAGGAGCCATTTCCTTGTCAGTAAGAGGGAGAGGATTTTTTTGGTGGGAAAGTTCCAGCTTGTATTTTAAAATGAGGTCTGACTTCTCCAAGATGGACATGGAGTTCAGTCAACTGATTGCCTTATCCTGAATGTGTGCAGACTATGGTAAGAGGAAACTCCTTTCCTGATGCATCAGTGTCTACTAGTAATTAATTGTTTCCAAGCATAAATAATAACATCACTGCCCAGGCCTGCAATCTTATTTAGTGAAGATATGTGAGATGTCAGATACAGTATGGGGGAGGGGGAATAAAGACAGACCTGTGAACAATGTAGTAATCCTGACCAGAAAGCCAGAACAGCCAGTGGCTAGAAATTTTAATTCAGAGCATACAACCTATCTGATGTGTCTATGTTTTCATCTGCAATTCCATCTATTTCTAGTGCTGCAATGGAGGAGGGAAAATTTTTGGACTTGGAGACTTAAAACAATAATACCACATAGTCTCAATTGGGAGAGTAATATTTATAACATCATAATCCACCGTGGAACTCACTATCCTCTGCATTCCACCACACTTTTATTTTGAGGTACTGAAAAAGGCAAAAGCCAAAATGTCTTGCTACTTTATCAAGTGTTCATTCATCTCCCTAATAAATACATATTTTAAGTGATAAACTGCATTCTAGAGTTATAAGCTGCATCCTTCTGGGATCTGGAAGACCCCTTGTAAGAAGTATTGTATGTTTGTTTTAAGTCATCGTTCCTCTCCCCCACCCCCGCACCTTCACCTAGGGAATGAAAAACAGGGTGAACTAATGGCCCCGGAAATCCCCACAGTCACATGCCCTTGCTATACAGTGGCCCTTTTCGCATGGCATTTTCATTTTCGGCTGGAAGCCAAAAATGGTGCATGATTGCGCATTGCTCCCAGGCCCAGCACACACTTACCTGGCGTGCGGAGCCTCTGGAGCTACACTGGTCATGCTTCCTGCCCCAGCGCAGCCTTGGAAACTCCCAGGCTGCACTGCAGAAGGAAAAGCGGGGCTCTCATGCGAGCAGGCGACTCGTGCGGAGCTGAAGCAGCAGGGATACAAGAGCCTCTTGCCAGAGGCTGCTCGTGTGATCCCTGCGCCCCAGCACCAGAAAAAGGGCCAGTGAAGCAGACATTTTTCTGTATATCCACCCTCAAAGGTCTGTATATCCATCCTCAAAGTGGCTAATGAAATATATTAAATTGCATTGTAAAATCAAAAAATGTCACTGATTGTTCTTGGGATGTAGTTTTGGTTGAAGGCTACCTTAGAAATTTCATCATGGCACTTCCATCTAGCTGGGAGTGGTCATCAGGAGCTTGAAGAAGGTAGGGTGCCAACATCGTGTTGGAACAAGCTCTCTTGTTCCATTACAGTTGAATCAGGACAGGCTGCACCTCATCTGATTTGATGTCTTAATGCTTTCATGTATTTGATAAGGATCAGGAACTGTGACAGAACCTTGATAAGATAGAGATTTTGTGCTCGGCTGCTTCTCAGTACCAAAATAGGCAGCTGTTACATTGCTGTAAAGACTAAATTCCCTCTAAAGCAGGAGTGAGGAACTTTCAGAGAATGGGGGCCACATTGCCCACCCTAGGAGAACTTGGAGGGCTGAAACCCCTGCTGCATCCCCTGAAAAAAACAGTTTCCAAACATGGTCTGCTTGGGGGCATAGGGTACATATTTGCCACTGGGGCATAGGGCTGGGTCATATTAGGACCAGGAAATACCTTTTTAAAACACAGGAAATAACCAGACAGTGATGTTCTGCTCACTTTCTGTTATAAGAAGGGGGATAAGTTATGGCAAAAAGGCCGTGGTACCTGCAGAGGAGGTTGGAGAAGCCTATATTTTTCACCTTTAGGGACTCTAGAGGCAAGTGAAACTGGGGCCACATCCAAACCCATGAGCAAGGTTTGCCCATATCTCTTCTAAAGGAATGAATTCATTGCTTAGGGTGTCCCTGAATCTACCAGGATTGAGTAATTTTGGTGGTGATGAGCACCTGTTACCAGCTGCTTGCTCACTACCACTCAAGCACTGCTAGTTTTGACATTAGACTACTGTAATGCATTCTGTGGAGTGATACCCCCACATAACTTTGACTGCCCTAGGTACTGCAGCAGGAGGAGAAGTATCCAGCCACCATGGTACCAAATGGAGTGCCTGTCCATAAGTGGAGCACTGGCTACCTATTCACTACTGATCCATGTTTAAAATCTCACTAGTAACGTACAAATTCCTGAAGAACACAGGCCCAGGCTGCTTGAAGAATTGGGTGTACTTTTTTTTCCCCTGAGAATTTTGTTCTGGTTGGATATTAATCTGAAGTTGTCAAATGTGTTCTTTCTGAATTAATCAGTGAACTGGAACACCGTTGTCCTTTGCTATTTGCCTTTCTCTGAATTTTGTCATGCAACTCTCTGAACAACAGAAAAAAATATACAAAAATGCATATATTTGGAGAAACTGTGCACAAAAATGAATACCTGAGCAAAAGAAATGTGCAAAAATATATGGCATTGAATTCATTTTCTGAGGGATTCACACATAGTTTTTAGAATGCTGACAAAGATTACAGCTAGACCATTTCTGTACTACACTGCTATAGTGCTATTATTCAATATCCTGTGGAATTCTGGGGTTTGTAGTTTACTGAGGTCAAAGAGCTCTCTGGCTGAGAATTCTAAAGGCCCCTTCCTAAACTGGAAACCTCAGGATGTTGAAAGTGGAATAATAGCATTATAACAGTGTAGGGCAGAAATGGCGTTAGATACCAACCCAACCTCAAGCCTAATATTTCCTGATTAAGCATGAACAGGGGCTGATAATAAATATTAACTGAATTGTAATTCTAGTTCTTTTCAAGTGGAGGCACATTGCCAAAGCTTTTTGCTGTGTCCTGCATAGATTTTTATGCATACTCTTTTGCTTTGACCTAGAAGTCCTTTTCACTGAATAATGCTTGCTGTCCAGCTCTAATTATGTTTTGAAACCAAATGAATTATCATTTCCTATTTGTGTTGAGCCTGCATTTCAGAGATCATAAATTCACCTTATCTATCAAGCAAACTTTCTGGGCTAATAAAACAATGACAACAGTAAAACAAAGTAATAGTTGATAACAGCCTTTACAAGTTTGGCATACGTAGAGATAATAGCTTGTCTGACATTCTTTAGAGTCAATATTTACCTTTATCACTGCTTATGGCCTCCTGGGACCTATCCGTTGTATAATTCCCATTAAGAGTGGGTAGTAAAATAGCCTGTTGTCTTCCTATTTTTGCCATTAGGAACACTATAGTAATAAATTAGTTGTCTTATATGGTGCAGAAATATGTCAGGGATTGCTTCATTCTTCATCTTCAAGTCCACCTTTATATAAAAAGCATTTTTATTTGTGTTTTCTTTTAAAAAATGCATTTTTTATTTGTGCCCTTCATCCTTTTCCCCCAGTTATTTCTCTTTTCCTACTATATAAAATACAGTATGATCTGTTCTCAATTTATAGACCTTTTTGCAAAATCTAAAGGCATTCAAATGAGAGGAAAAAAACATATAACTGGGCTTAAAAATAAGCAGACTTTTTTTTATTCAGTTAGTGTTCAGATAGTTTGGGTATGACATAGGATAAAGACCTTGGACAACATGATTGCTGCCTGCTTCTGTAACTATAGCCCTCATTCTGGGGTAATGTTGGGACTATGGAATTCACCATCTCAAAATGTAGTGATGGTTGCCAAGGTTCACTCATAGCCAACTGGTGGACTTTCAGGTTGGTCCTTGTTTGAAGAAAATGTGGGACTAAACAGGCCTTTGATTTAATCTAGCAAGTTCCTTTTAATGGCTGGCATGTAGTGTTGAAGTTAAGGATTCATAATCTAGAGTTACAGATTCATAACAGTGCTGTGTTCAGTAAGACTCTATAGTCTCACTGTAAAACCATGTTAAATGCCTCCTTGCCCACTTTAACAGCCAGCAGTCACATCCAGCAAAGAAGGTCCGTTCAACAGGCAATCAGAGCACAAGGGGGATTCCAACCCCTCCCACAACTGAAGCAAGATTACACCAAGGACTTCCAACAAGGATCTCTCTTCTGATTGTTGCAGCCTCACTCAGTGATGGGAGGGAGTTGGAAATATCTTTTTCTTATTCCTCCATCATCAGCTGAACAAACCTCTTTCACTCAGTCCAGCTGCTGGCTGTTAGTAGACTGAGTTGGCTGGGCCAGTAGATGTTATTTAGTTACATGTGTGTAAGTAAGCAGCTGATGTAAAATATCAGTGAATGTTCTTATGATGAAAGAGAGGGGAAAGGAAATGACAGCTGGGACAGAGACAGTTCTGGGTGTCCTGGGGTGAGGAGGACATCCTGCCCATAGTGTCATCCAGCATGCTGGTTTAGTCCAGGGAAATGGAGGGGAGTCAGAATGAAAAAACAAAAATCCTGATCCTTTCCTCTTTCTTTTCCTGACCACCCTTTCTTACAAGGGTCCTCTCTTTTTAAAAAGCAGAGCACTATAGCCCCTACTTATATCTGAAATTAATCCTGCCCAAGGGTTTTCAACCCTTGCAAAAACAGGAAGAGCAGTGCCAAAGATAATCAGGGGTATTGCTAGGAGGAGATTAAATGTACGTGTACGTGTGTGTGCGCGCACACACACACACACATGCCATCTAATAACAGAGATGCTCAAATCCTTCCCAGCCCCCTCAACGGACAACCAACCTCCCCAATATGTTATTATCTAGGAGCGGTTTATTCAGCCAGATTCCTACAATGAAGCCTTTCTTTATTTCATTTGTCAGTATTAGCAACCTTCTCATGTCTATAGTTCCTTATTACTAGTTTGCATGTTCAGCACAATAATTTCCTGTTTGTATTCTCATCCATCCTCTCTTCCTGCATCATCTAACTAGCTAACAACAAGCAGCAGTCTTTTCACTGAAGAAACTACCAGAGAGACCTCTGTCACCAGGCTGGTCATTAGAGTTTTCTGGGTAAGAGAGAAAATGGTATAAAGAGCTTATTGTTCCAGTTCACCCTTATTCCACAAGGGCCATTTCCTCACAACAGCGTTATAGCACTATTATTCCACTTTCAACATTCTATGGAATCCTGGGGTTTGCAGGTTAGGGAGGGGCCTCAAAGAGCAAGTGAGCACCAGAGAACAAGCCAGGAAGCAAAACTGAGGAATAAGCTAGTTTAGTGGTAGGGGGCGGGGGAGAAACAAGGAACATGTGAGCTCAAGAAGACCTTGACTATTTCCACACTAGACTGTTATAGCACTATTATTCCACTTTCAACATCCTATGGAATCCTGGGTAGGGAGAGGAATCAAAGGCCCTTCCTTAAACTGCAAACCCCATGATTCCATAAGGTGTTGAAAATGGAATAATAATGCTATGTTCTTTGTGTTGTGTTGTTTTGTTTTTGTCCCCTAAACTCTAGCTTATTCTTCAATTTTGTTTTCTGGCTTGTTCTTTGGTCCTCACTTGGGCTTCAGTTCTGATGTCTGATTTGCTCTTTGACCGCACCTTCTGTTTGTCCTTCAGTCCTGGGTCCCTTTCACACTACACCATTATAGTGCTATGATTCCATTTTGGCCGCAAAGGCAACATCCTGTGGAATCTTTGGATCTGGATTTTTGGGAGACACATTTAGAATTCTCAGCTAGGGAACTCCTCTGATGCCTCTGATCAAGCTACAGACCCTAGGATTACTTAGGATGCAGCCATGGCAATTCAAGTGAAATCATGGCAGTATTGTTGGGTCTTCCTCAAACATACTAGCAAGACTGGATCATTTGGGAAGAGGCTTGGCACACCTGTAGCTCAGTTAGTGCATTCCCACTATTTTATTTGCTCTGAACAATCAACCTCCCTTAAATAAGGCAAGCAGCAAATGTTCTACAGCTGCTGAAAACAATGTCACTTGCCCACTCTATGAGTGATGCACAAGCCAACTCAGACTCTGCCCTGTTCTTAAATCCAGATTACTCTTCTGCAAGCTCCCTGCTACATTTTTTGGTTCCCTAGCTTCTGACTGACACCCTGGCTCCTGGCCTCTGGACTGTTAATCACCCACACAGCTTCTCAGTTCCCCAAGTGAATTTCAGTGAGTATAATGATGCAGTGAAAAGGACCCCCTGTTTATTGTCTTTTCTCATACCTCCTGATTCTGAGGGTTGGCATAATCCTGGTTTGGCTGGGTTTTTAACCATGATTCTACATATGCCACTAGGTGCCATCATTTGTACCATCATTTGGTTCAGACACCAAGCTTTCATTTAAAAAAACAAAAAAGTAAACCTTTACCCTCGTCAGAGCCAAGACAGAGCCAAGATGAGAAAGGAAGAAGCACTTTTTCTGTGAAATTGTCCTCCAAGAAACACATCCACTCTTGTCTTTCAGGCAGGATGGAAGGGAGAGTGAGCACTGGAGAGAGTGAAAGTATACACTGTGAGGGGTTGAGGTGAGGTGAGAGACAGATTAGGAAGAAGAGAGAATGAAGTGTAGGGGAAACAGAACGCAAGAAACAAGTGGCAAAGGAGAGAAGGGACAGTGAGTGGGGGAGTGCAAGAAGTAAAAGAGGGGTGCACTGAGATGGCATAAGATGAAGTGAAGCAGGGAGCAACAGGGAGGGGAGGGTGAAGTGTGGAAGTGAGAGACAAGGGAGAGAAGAATGTGAGGGAGGAGGGCAAATGGAGGGAAGGGAGGACAAAACGGTAGGAAAGAAAGAGTGAACAGTGAGAGTAGTAGAATGAAAGAAGCCAGGGAGGGCCTGTAAGGCAGGTCTTGCTGAAAGATAGTGGTGACCCAACGTCCCATGGTAAATTCCATGATCAAGCTGAGAACTGAACCTGGGTCCTCCTGTTCCAAGTACAGCACTTTTTACTCTGCATAGGTTCTCTCTCAGGTCACTTGTAACTGTTAAAAAAAAAAAGTACACAGTTTGAAACATAGTGGAAGAAAACTTAAACAATTATTAAGTATTCAAATACAATTATTGAATATTCAAATACAAATCAGAGTAATTTGTATAAATAGATTAAATTATATACCTGGATTTGAGGAAGTGGCTCACCAGTTGTCTACCAACAGCTGAGCCCCCCAAATTTGGGGAAGTTTTGGCAAACACATGGAAGGACTGAAACAGACACCATGGTATGAGAAACAAATGGGTGCAAGATGGCTCTTTTCTTCCCTTTCTTGTGTTCATGGAACAATTGGAGTAAATTTTTGAAGACATCTGTTTTGTCATTGGGGTATACCTTCACCCACATGGCTCCGCCTACCCAAGGAAATGTTACTCCAGTGCACTTATGTCTGCATCATACTGTAACCCCAGATTCTCAATGGAATATTTCATTAAATGCTCTTAAATATCTGCCTGGTAATGTGAACAAAATGTATATGGTTGCTTGCTAATTATTTGTTATGTTAAATGAAATGAAAAAATAATAATAATAAAAAATAGTAATAATAATAATAATAATGCTTTTGTTTTTAAGCAGTATGTATCTAAAGAATTGGAAACTGTATTGGGGGTCAATTGTTGCCTGTGCAACCCCCACAGGCAGCATGCTTGCATTTTTGGCTGGAAATTGGCTGGAAATGCAGCTCAGAAGTCACTTCCAGTTTTCAATTCGTCTCATTTCATTTCCTTAATTTCATGTTGGCTAATTTATGGCTGCAGTGTTGTTGCTGGGGGAGGGCCGGGGTTTGTATACTGCCCAACTGCACTGTTTTGGGTTGTTTTATAGCAGTTAAGAGGACTACCTAAATTTTTGCTTTTAAAAATTGGAGGTCTGGATAGTGTGTGGGCTTTCTTGTGGACTTTGAGGTACAAAAATGGGTCTGAGTGGCATGTTCCTCAAGGCCCATACTTTCCCCACCCTATTATAAAGGATGGCACTGTAAAGTTTTGGAGTTGCTCCCATAATGCAAGGGATGTGCTTGATGAATTGTTGGCGGGAATAATACTGCACCTGTGTGAGTGCCATAGCTGCACTGGCATGTGAAGCCAGAACTCACTCACTCAGGTTTGGCCCTCTGGGAATTGTCACCCCTTGCCACTTTGCTACTTCATGAAGCAGCAAAGTGTGACAGTTATCACCTTATCACAAGAAGGCCTTATCACTTGAGGCAGGTAAATTACACTTACAGCAGGATAATAGCATCTTTGGCTGGGATTTATCACATTAGGTCCTCTTCTGTTGTCCTCCCAAGGGAAGACTATTTGCAAAGTGTTTTACAAAGGAAGTCATTAACAGATTAATCCATTATCAACCTCCTTTGTAAAAGAAATGCTTTTACAATCTCCCCTCCCCCAGGACAATAACAGAAGAGGAATGATGTCATGTGATAAGTCCCAGCCAAAGAAGCTGTTATCCTGCAGTAAGTGTGATTCACCTGCCTCATGTGATAAAACCCTTAGTCTTTTGTGCTTTCTGAAAAGTATAATGGTAGTTTGGACTTTGAAAGATGTGGTTTTCATTCTAAGCACTGCAAATTTATACAGGGGCAAACAACTGTGTCAATCCGCAAGTCCACATACACTGCAGTGACTTATAAGTGCAATCCTAAAGATGAGATGGCTGGACCACTGTTGTCAGTAACTTCAGGACAGCAACTGTTAAGGATCCACAAAATTCTTATGGTTTCCTTTGTCAAGTCATTGGAGGATCATTTCTGATTTACTGTCACACTTTTTTTTACAGTGTGAGGCATCTCAAAGTGCTCTGCTGTCATCACGTTCCTCCTCCTCCTCCTCCAAGTAAAGAGGGTTTTTTTCCCTCTCTCTCTGATTTATTTTGCTCTAGACCTATAGTTCTGTGATGGCTTACCATATGCTATATCTTTTATGAATAAAGGCAAAATCCCCTGGAAAAATAACAGCCAGATTCATTTCATTATTCAGTCATAATAAGTACTGTCCTACAACACTAACTCAGATAGAAGTTAAGCAGAAGACAGAGCTCCTTAGCTGGACAAGTTTTTGCAAACTATGGAACAGAAGCTCACGATACTCCACAATCGATTGTCTCTTTTCTGCTATGAGCACAGTAAAGTCAAGTAAACATGGGGTGCCCTCCACCCCAACCAAATAGCTTTGAGAAGGAAGGAAGTTCAAGTCTACCTCCAGAGGTGGAATGTTGTATATGGTTCTTTGTTTCTGCTTCAAATATTTCTTTAGAAGAACGTTCATTTTGCAATGCATAACAGACAAATAGAGCATTCATGTTCAGTATATGCTCTCTGGAATCTCACCACTTACTAGGAATGAGGGGAATTCAGTATCCAATTGGCCATTAAATTTACTGGTTTCTTCTTGTTGTGTGCCTTCAAGTCATTTCCAACTTAAAGCAAACCTATCATGGGTTTTTCTGTAATCAAACATTATTTTTCAGCCTGCTGTTATCATTAAATTCAGATTGTGTTTTATAGATTCTTTCCAATCTCTTTGAAGTATTGATAGATTTTCTATGTGCGTATCTTCTCAGATATTTCAGGACCCAAAAACTCAATCCAAGAGAGAAACCACATAAATGATAAGAGGGGGATAATTATGTCTATACTGCTTTGCATGTCCATACTTGAGGACCCATAAGAGATGGGTGAGGGACCATAGCAATAATGCTTGGAGTTCTAGCATCTCCAGTTACAAACAGGAACGGCTAGCATGGGAAAACCTCTCTGCATGAGACTATTGCCAGTCAGCATGGACAATACTGGACTGGATGGACAAATATTCTGACTTACTGTATGCTGTAAGAAACCGATCTATGTCCCTGTGAGGAAAATGCATCACATATTTGATAGCTGTAAGATAAGCCTTTCCATCAAACACTTAGCCATAAGAGGACTGTTAGCCACAACCAGGAAAAGACAGGCTTTCAAAGGATCTCTTTATCACTCAAGTAATGTTATCAGCCTTTTGTCTAGCACAACCCTTTCCTACCCTGATTAGTCACTCACATTTGGTTTTGACAATGAAAAGGAGATTCAAATCCTCACACAGCCACGGAGCTCACAGTATGATCTTGTGCTTGCCCCATGCATTTTGCTTCCCTCTCCCACTTTCCATGTAAAGTAGTGAATTGAACTGGTCTGACAATTGAATCTTACTTCAACACTGATGATATGATAGCTTGCTCAACCATACATGAAGGTAGCAAGATAACTGAGCTTATCAGGGCATGCACCTTAGTCCATGTGGTACACAGCTTAGTCCTCAAACACTTTGAGCTTTATCACATGAGGCAGGTAAATCATAATTACTTCAGGATAATGGTGCCTTTTGTTGGGACTTACCACATGATGTCATTCTTCTTCTGTTGTTATCCTGGGGGAGACCATTTGGAAAGCTTTTAAATTATTGTTATTAATGTAAAAAACAAATCTGTTAATGACCTCCTTTCCTTCTTATGTGGTGCTTCAATTTCTTGTGAGACAGTTCAATTGTGCTTTTATGCCAATTTTAGGTGGTCAGTGGGCATGCTGTGGGTGGGGAAATGTCAGACCACCTCCAGTGATAAGGAAAAAAACAGAAGGGTGGGAATTTCAATTTGATTTCCTTTCAATTGGCAGATGAGCTGAGACACTTTAAAACACTTTTTTCCATTGCCAAATGACTGCCCCTCCCAAATGGGGCTTATCAGAGAAGCCAAAATTTTGCTTCGTTTTCCAGCCCTATTCTGGAGTCTGTCTCTCTCTTCCTCTCTCTGTTTCATTCTCTCTCACACACATGCACACACTCACATACACCTGGAAATGTAAATGGAAAGAGTTTACAGCTTTTAAAAAAGCACTTATTTCATTAACCCATTAATTCTTGCTTTCTTCTAGCTTCAGATTTAACTGCTGGCAAATGAAAGCCAGTCAGACAGATCAATAGATGCAGCATTTCATCTGCCAGTGATTGATTAAATCTGAAGCTAGTTTGGTCTTTCTTGATCAGGAAGCCCTCCTCCCTCCCCCGGCAACACACCCACAAACATAAGGAATCGAGGCCTTTTAAAATATAAGGCTGTTTTCATATATATTTCTGTGGGGGAGAACATCTGTGTGTTTGTGCATGTGTGCCAAACTAGAAAAAGATATGGAGATATTGTTCTGGAGGAGATAACGGGTGGGCAGTCCTAAAAGCTGTGTGTGATAAACTTTCAGTGCAAACCAACACTGTAATCCCAGAATGGTTCTGAAGGTGCAAAACCAAAGAGAGCAATCTTGATTGAACAGCATTACAATGGTGTTGTAGTGGGAGAAGAGCCTTGTATGATAAAGCCCTTCATTGCAGCTCCTGCTCCCTAGACTCAGTGTTGACCTTGTGGTCCATTTACTACGTCACACTCTAACTGAACACAGAAAGTGACATACAGCCACGCACACTGCCCTGAGCTCCTGGCTGGAAAAAAAATGTGATCAATATGGTTTAATTGTAGCTCTGCTTGTTTGGTGTAGGTACTGTTCCCAGCAGCAGATGACTGCTTGGAGGTTATAGACGGAATGCATTAGCCCTAACTCACAGAATCGATTGCTGAATGGTAAGTCAGTACATTGGTAAAGGAATTGATTCAATGGGCCTAGGCTTACAGGTGCATCCAACAGATACAGTTTCACTTTTCTATCTACATGCACATGATACAAACAGGGATACAATGTGCGAGAGGGGATGGCATTGAACTAATCATGCACTATTTAGCTAATCATGCATTATCTTTTCTGTATTAAATGGACAAAAGTGCAGACTAAATCATGTCCTAAATTTAATTCTGTTGTGATTAGTAGTACTACTGGGCTCACAGAAAGATAAGAGTAATTAAATCTTTTTCTATTGCTTTCAAATGTTGCTGATTTGTGCTGCCAAGATTCAGTCCCTGTCACATCAGACTGGTTAAATGATATTTTCAGTGAAACCACTTCATCCTTACATTTTAAATCTAAATATTGAAACCAAGCATAGGTCAGGTTGCATGTCCTCTGCTACAGGGTTCTTGGTTCTTGACACATAATGTAATGACCAGGGAGCTCTTGACAAAAGAAACAACCAACCATTCCCCCCTCTCCAAAAGATTTTGCAGAGTGTAGGATCAAAATCACTTTGACCTCAGGAAGGCATGTATGATAACCTATCTTTTGTTTTACAGCACATGAAGTTAACATTACCCTTTTCATCCCTTACTGAAGACTTCTTTAAAAAAAAAGAAAGAAAAGAAAGAAGGGAAGGGAAGGCAACTGTAGCAAGACAACTATGTTTTAAGTGCAACATGTACTCAGAATTTTGAAATGCCCCCCTTCCTCCTGCAGTTAAACCAAATGAGTTTATCAACAGCAATGAAGTTACTCTGTCTTCTTTGATGGTCCTGTAGTGAGACAGGACAGGACAGGACAGGACAGGACAGGACAGGAAAGGAAAGGAAAGGAAAGGAAAGGAAAGGAAAGGAAAGGAAAGGAAAGGAAAGGAAAGGAAAGGAAAGGAAAGGAAAGGAAAGGAAAGGAGGAAAAAACCAAGGTTTTGGAAACTTGGCATTTAGAAGCTTTCTCTTCTCCTGCTCTGACATCATCTGTAATCAGATGTAATGTGACAGCTACAGCTTGACAGGGTGATAATACACTTTGCTTGCATAACTCCAGTGCTGCCACTTGGTTGAGACACATTTGTATTTAAGCCATGCCATGTTGATGTACAATAGGGGAATATGTCTTTTCCCAACAAATCTGCTAAAAAAAATCTGAAGAAATCTTAAAGTATTCTCTTTTATTTCACCAGTTTGATGCTTTCCTATGAGAAATGTGAGATTTTCCCCAGTTCCACTCATGTAGTCATGCAGTTATTCTGATGCATGAAACAAGATGAAATAAAGTCTCCTTCACTAAAACTTTAGATACCTAAAGCAAATGAAGTCTTTTCTATATTGAAAATCACATGTTTTAAACAGAGCTTTGGAAACATTATTTTTTGACAACTACAGCTCCTAAAATTTCCCATCCAGCATAGCCACAGATCATGTTAGCTGAGGGATTCTGTGTGTTGTAGTGTAAAAAAGGAACTTTTCCATCCTTTGATTTTATATAAAGTTAGTTAGTTAGTTTGTTTGTTTGTTTGTTTGATCCCAGCAAGAGCAATGGGGAGATCACACAGTGTGTCTCTGCTAGGATGACTTTAAGGAAATCATAGCACCCGAAGGCCAGGAAGCAAACTCAAGAAGTCTCTCTTAAGAAGAAATATGTGTTATCCTTAAAAATTGGAACTACTGATAGTAAAAGCCTGGCAACTTCTCCCAGGTCAATAGATGCAACACTATGACAAACTTTGAAACAGTTTGTTGTTGTGTTCCTTGAAACCATTTCCAACTTATGGCTACCCTAAAGGCAACCCTACTGTGTGTTTTTTCCCCCCAAAATTTATTCAAAGGGTGTTTTCCATTGCCTTCCTTTGAGACTGAGAGAGTATGAGGTTATCATCCTTTGGACACATCATGGGGTGGCATGACCCACTGGAAATGGCTTATAATGCTCAGTAAAGTAGAAGACAATAGAAAAAGATGAAGGCAGTATTAGCAGATGGATTGATTTAACCAAGGAAGCCACAGGCCTGAGTGAGCAGGGTTGTTGATGGCCAGGGTTTGTGGCGGTCCCTCATTCATAGAGTTCCCATGGGTAAAAGATGATCTGACAGCAAATAACAAAACAAACACAGGGGGATATTCATGTAGTATGAAAAACAGGTCACTTTGGAACGATTTTCAAGAAGAGGATAGGGTTTATTTACTAGTCACTGTTATCAAATTGTAATCTAAATAAAAATTTATAGATGAAATGTGTGAGCAGTGACAAATTAATTCCAATACATTTTTTTTTTCTTTCTAGTCAGATTTCTTGTGAAATCTGCTGTCACATGAAGAGAGAATTGGGACTTTCCCCTGACATCCTTTCTCATCTCTCAGGTAACCAGCCATCCCTTACCACTTTCTGCTTTGTCCCACAGAAGGTTCACTGGAAGGTTCACTGGAAAACCCCACAAATATGTAAATTTATAAAGCCTAATATGCCCCAAAATAACATTTTTAAGTGAATACCTTATAGGACTGCTATGTCACAGCATTTTTTTATGTCTCCCTTGACTAACAAATCAGGTTGGATCATACAAATTGGTCAGAACATGTAATCTCAACAGTACCTGCCAGTCTACTGGTTTAGGGCATCAGTGAACTATAAACTCAATCCCTTTCCATAGTTTTATTCATTCAAATATTATTCAGAATTATCTTCATATTGATATTCCTTAGACCTTAGGAGAACGATCCAGTATCTAATATAATGTATTGGCTTCTTCAGTACTGTATTATAACATTTTGTTATTGCTTTGTCTAATGCTTGAGATTAAGACCATTTTTGCATGATGTGACTGTCCCACAATGGGGACATGTTGCTGCCAGTCCATGAATTGTGCTTTTGCATGATGTCATCATGGTCCCGCTGCCAATGTGTCCCCACACACCATGATCTTGGGATATTCCATTAGTGGAAAAAATCCAGTAATAGAGCTTGATCGCACAATGCTTCTGTTGCCAGCAGCCATGTGGAAAGGGAGGAAGTGTGATTTAGGTGCTTCCTTCACCAGTGCACCACAGGAAATGGCTGACTGCATTGTGGAAGGAAGGCATGTGTCACTCATGCTACCCTTCCACAGACAGACAGCTGAGTGCAGAAGGGAGGATTCAGGTTATGCTCCCGTCTTGGAAGTGGCACTGCCAGGATTGCGACAGGACGGTTACGGAGAAGGGTAAGGTGCAGAAATGGCTTAAGTGCCTATAGGGAAGCTTTAATCAGTTCATTCAATGCTGTATATCTTCATCGGGGAGGTTAACTTGTTGGTTTTACTTTGTATTTGATGATTCTGCTTCAAGTCATAAGTCAGATTGTGTGAGTTTGAAATAAAAGGAAATATATAAAGCCAGGACATGTTTAAGCATTAAATAATATTGCACAATAGGAACTTCCTTTTACCACCCTTGGCAAACAAAATATTCTGCCTTATCCCATTCTTTCTAAGTCAGTCATTTCCTACAACATGGCAAAAAGGTCCCTTGGTCTGCCTTGTCATTTATCAAATAAATCTTAAAAATGAAGCCATGTTTAAAAATAAAATAAGCCAAGTAAAACATTCACTTGCATTATTTATATTTTTTTTTACTTTATTTGTATAATAGAATTACAGTTCGACATAAAATAACGAGCTTTTGCTAAACTCTGTAAAGCATTACATGCGTCTGCCATAAACAACCTCTATTATAGATTTAGGTCTTATTGCCACATCACTGCACGGAGGTGCAATAAACATTCAATGTCATCTCTATTTTTTTTTTCAAAATTATCCCAGGAGTAAACAGAAACTGTCCTCTATAAGAGTGTATCATTATTTTCAAGGAAGACTTACTATTATTACATGGTTTAGCAAAGCACTGTAGAAAAGCTACATGGAGAATACCTTGTTTTCAATAAACTGTGCAATCAGATTTATACAGTATACTATTCACATAGACTAACAAACTAAGAGATGATATAATGCAGTCATTGCATAGCAAAAAAGCAGACTAGTTAAGTAATATTCACATCTAATGTGCAAAGTGCAGACCAAATGGTAGCAAAATGGATAATTATGAAGGTAAAATGCCCTTAAGGAACACACTAGATTAAACGCCAAAAATAACAAGATAAACAAATACCGAAGTTAAAGAGTCGTATTTTATTTTATTTATTTTTTTCTATACATATATCTACACATAATACCAGAAGATAACACATCCTCTTTTAGTAAGCTCCAGTCAGATTAGCTCATCAAGTTTAGACAGGACTAAATGGTAGACAATGAAGCATTAGTTTAAAAAAAGAAAAGAAAAGATTTATTTTCTAAAGAAAGAGTTTAACTATTTCATTTTTTAGATACTAGGTGAGCAGCAATCTCTTGTTTTATTGATAAAGAGTATATAAAACATTGCCTGTAACATGTATAGATATCAAACTGACTATCTTATCAGCTAATTCAATTGAAGGTCCATGTAGCATTTATTTTCTTTTTATATATATATATATATGCACTCACTACCATGTGTTATGGATTCTGAACCACTGTTTTAATGCTTCCAAAAAACCATCTGTGTCTCAAACTTGTTTTTAAATAACCACGTCTAAAATTTAATTATTTTTTTCCTTAAAACAAGTTCTTGGCAGAAATGAGACTGGCTAGAATTATTTTGAAGGGAAAACTAATAACTTGAAAAATGGACATCTTTGTATTTAAAGCCCTTACATATTATTCCTACAAATATATTGCTACAGTAAAAATGAAATGTAATAAGTTTACTCAATAAAATGTATTTTCCTGTACATTCTTTTGTGTATGTTTTTTCTGTATTTAATGCTACATATATTACATCACTTATCATTAACAGTTATGTATCAGCAAATATAGCAATAATATACAGATGACATTTGTCTTAAATATTTTTACCATTTTCCTACCAAATATAATTCCATATTTTAGTATTCACGCATTACCTGAGCATACCAGTCATTAGCCCAATAGTATACACTGGATGACAGTTTCAAACTGCAAGCTACTGTACAGATAGCCACTTTACAAATGGAATATATTCCAAGCTCTCTTCTTTTGTCTTTTTTTCCTCCTTCAAATGCCACTGACTTTTTTTTAACTGCAGGCTCTAAATATGTTTCTTTTTAAAATATAACATATTAAGAGCTTAGAGAGGTGAACCCTACACAATATATTAAGAACATAAAAAAGTAAAAAAATTACAATCTCATGCTGTATATTTACATATATTATTGAAATAATAGATTTTTGTCTTTCTCTTAGCCATATACTTTTTTCAGACTAAAGCTTTTTAATGTCCTGTTTTATAAAATAATACATTCAACGTATCTATAGCTTGCAAAACGATGGACTTGTTTCTTTTTCTTTTTTTCTTCCTAAAACATACAAAGAAACCTAACAAAAATAATCCTGGTAAATTATCCAAGTATTGTTTTACCTAACAACTTAAAAGGAATTTAAATTCTGCACTAAATGTGCTACAGGATTGGTATTATAAAGTCAAGTGACATTCTAATGCGCAAAATAAGACTGCAGTGAGAGAGCATATTAAAGCATTCATTATCATTAATCAAATGTGCTATTCTGTGATAGCCTCTACCATTAGTAAATAGGCTTTTCCTTACGTAAATAACATTATATACTTTAAAACTGGTGGTTGGGCATTTCGGCAAAAAAGAAATCTAGGAAAAATATCATATTTTCTGGAATCCACCACTCTGGAAAGGTGTATATTCTATAAAAGAATTCAAAATAAGCAGCACTCCAAAAATGGAAAATACAATACTGTTATGTGCAACATGAATATATATAAAGACTGTTTTACCTTCTCTCATTTTGCATAAAAATATTTCTGTTCTGACATGTACAGCATCTCTTATGGGGACATTCAGCAATAGGCTATCTACAAGTGGTTTGGATTTCTTACATTTCCCTCTCTTATTCAAAGAAACGGTTCAGAATAGGGTGTCTACATCATATTGTTACAGCCCTAGAGTACGAAGTTAATATCTTTTTTTCCTATTATATATATGTATATATATAATATACTTTTACTTTATAAAATAAGATCTCATTTTCTTTAAGACAGAGGCAATGAAGCAGATGGGAACTGCTGTGTGTTTAAAACCAAAAAGCAATCCCCAGTGCAAAAGAGACAGAACAAACTATACGGTTAATGGGGTTAGTGAGGAGTGGTTTGGTCTTTCAGCTGGGGTTCTCTATTTAAATAAGTAGCCCAATACACTAAATTAAAAATTCCAAAAAGCAACGGAAATGCTATTCTTGATAGTCGATCAATTTTGCTGACACTGTTAAATGTTTTCTTGGGTTCTGGAGGCTTTGTTTCAGGTTTCGCTTCTTTTGGCTCTATCGTTGCACTTTTAGCAATAGTAGCTAGCCCAGGGTCCCTTGCGATATTAGGGGTGAAACTGGTTGCCGTCGCTGGTGCTGTGAATGAGTTGTTTTTCATAATGAGAGGATCCTTGACTTTCTTTGGCTAGGGATTTAAAAAACAAAAAAGCACTGATTTTAATGCAATATTTCTCAACATTTTTTTAATTTAAGACTGCCCTTTCAAAAATATTCTAGTACTGAAATATTGGTAAATGGTGACATTAACTTACAAATATGTATGTATATGTACTTCACCAGTATATTTCCACATTGTCAAAAAGGGACATTATGTTTTTGGGGTGGTATATTTATGCACCAAAACAAGGCTATGCATTTTGAGCACAGAAAAGTGGAATGTGGTGATTCGTATGATAGTTCTGATGATGTTGATTTATGCACTTGTTGATGTAAGTGTGGATCTACATTGCTGAATACATGTGGACATATGCAGACACAGGAATGTCTAGTCCTTGTACAAAAGATTGTTTCTGAGAGTGGTAGAGTGATGACAGAAGGGACTAAATGAGGCATGGTTCCTCATTTGAAGTTGCAAGGTTTTGTTGGCCTAAACCCACATTATTCGGCCCCAATAAATAAATCAAAACTTATGTAAATCCCTACTGGTTTTGTGAATCAGCTCTGAGAGCAGCACTTCACTTTAGGCCATTGTTCAGCTAGTCCACATTTTCAGTCCTAAATATATTGGCTCAAGTTGTATGAATGCACAAAGATTTCCCTGATGTTTAAGTACATAGAAACTGAGTTTACACTCAGAGCATCTGTTGGAAGTACATAAAAAAAAGATGGCAGTAGAATCATCTGTCCTGGATGCAACTTAAGCAGGAGCACAAAACCACCATAATGTAATAAAATGTCTTGAGTCCTATTAAAATAAATAGTTATGTCAAAAGCCAAATAAAAGTGGCTTATAGCAGTTACTAAGATATACACCCAACACAGTGCCATCACTACACCTCTAACCGGTCCTCTGCCTGCAGAAAAGTACATTTTGTCACTGTTGGAGGGAGCTGAAAACAGATATGCAATGTGACAGCAGCTTACAGATTTTCGCTTCTGAGTAGGAGGAAACAGTCTGTGAAGTGAGAAGTTTAGATTTCACAACCAATTTCACAGAAAGGTGTATAACCATTCTTAAATTGCCCAGTACTGTTATAGCATTGCACCATGTGTGCACCAGATCTGACTTAGAGCAGAAAGAGGTATGATTGGGAATGGTTTTGTTTCAGAAGCAAGTGGAGAACTGAACAAGAGAACGCATTTATGTCATTCGTTTCAGTTATAGAAATGAACAGAAATCTCAAAAAATGACTCTTAAATGAAAAATCCATGTGTTTCTTATTAGTTTCTCATGGGTCTGAATTAGAATATTCCTGGAACAGACTGTATAGGTTATAAAAAGTTTACAGGGAGATGAAGGAGAAAGAAGGCCTTTAAAACGAGAGATGTTTTTGAACAACACAGCATGAGAACTTGTTTTTCATTATCTCCAAGGAAGTTTCCAGTTATTTGAAGGTCTTCTGTCCCCATCACTTGATCCAGAACCCTGTAAACACAGTAAAGCAAGGAGAAGGCTTGTTCTCACAAGGCATCCTGTGATCTTTGCCTTGGGAAGCAGATCAGAGTGAGAGACTTCAGCTGCCCACCATTTCTTTTTCACTGCCACTTGTCTGTCTGCTGACCTTCCTCATGGCTCACTTTTCCATTCAACACCACAACTCCCTGCCAACTGCTCTAAGATGCTACTTTTGTTGCTGCAGCATTTGCATCTTTTTTTCATGCTCCAGTAAGAAAGCATTTACCATCAGCTAGAATAGGCCTCCGCCTAGTATTCACACTATGCCATGCTGTTTGGTCCTTTCTCATTGTGGGACATTGTGCCTGAGGTGGCCTCAGGGAGTGCTTGTTTAACTTCCATATTGCTGTGATGTGAATTCCTAAGGATATTTTTAAATTACTTGTAAATTTGAAGTTACCTTAAACTAGCACTTGTTGCAGAAGTGATAATCCCAGGAGCCATCTCAGCCAAGATACTTTGTTCTAAGGGGATGACCTCTTCCTCAGAGTAGTGCATTGAATGGAGAGACATCCCAGAAAGCCTGCTCTTTTGCCACTTATGTGGCTGCAAATCAATGACAAAGGCAGGCTATGGAGATAGAGGGAACAGGTTCACCATGTAGTGCCATGTCTTGTTCTAGCCCTGCAGTGGGCTCAGGGCATAAAATACTGGTGACAGTCACTTTTACTTTGCTTGGGAAATTTTTTCACCTTTTTCTTTGCATTCAGGTTCAATTTGTCATTAACTATATGCAAAAGCAAATCAGTTTCCTATTTTTCTCATAGCCAGAAACTAAGTAGCTACTGTGCAGTTACTCAAACATTCCTCTATAATCATTCTGATGTAGACTATTTGTTTTCATATACAGTCTTTATTCCCCTAACATTAGCAATGGGAGAGTGAAAACAATGTACATATATAAAAATCACATTGATATTTTTAAGAGGCATGAAAAAACGCATGGAGAAACTAAATCCTTTAGAAGCCTCTTGGTATAAAAGCTGCTGACTATTTCCATCTAATAGACAGAATAAGCCCAGTTAATCCATCTGCAGAGTATGATCTAAAAATCATTCAAGATTGAGAGCGCTTTGGTTTGCTGTTTATGAGCTGTGCTAGTTTCCAGTGTTCCAACAACTTTATTCTGTTGTTGTTCATGATGATGATGTTATCTCTTAATATTTCCCTCATAATACTCTGCAGGATAGAGGCAACCTTGTCAGCTCAGTGGTCTAGCAATCAGAAATAAAAGACTTCATCTCAGTGAAGAGCTTTTTGTTGAAACAATAGCAATGAGGCTACTGAATTCTGTTGCAACAGAGCTGAGTTTGTATACAGCTTGTTTGGCCAAACCCACTGATGAGCAAAACCTTAGACATGGCTGATGTAGAAACAGAGTGAGATATAAGGCTTTCCTCAGCTTCACCTTGCATAGTTTGATACATCAGATATGGTACACCTAGATACCTTCACTCTGGGATAGAGGCATGTTCTGAACCTGAAGAGCACGCTGAATATACAGTTTGCACCGGATGATTTTCCAGGCCAGAACATCCTATGGAATCCTGGGTTCACAGTTTAGAGAGGGGCATTTAGAATTCTCAGCCAGAGAGCTCTTTGGCCTCAATAAACAACACACCCCAGAGTTCCATAGGATGTTGAAAGGGGAATAATAGCACTATAATAGTGCAGAAAGGCCCTTAGTTTCAAATTCACTAGACATGTAATATTTTGATGACTCAAAATGATAACTTCTGACTGAATGCCAACATTCTGTCCATTGAAGTCTAATTCTCAAGTGCTGAAAGATGATACAGAATTACTACATGTGACTTCCATTTGGTGGTAGTACTTAATGAATGCTGAGCATTCACATGAACATGACCATTCTGTGAAACTGTCATAATGCAGGACTTCATTGTTTATAACTCAACATTTTTAATATAATATAAAAGAGCAAGCAGAATCAACTCATAAGATTTTCTTTCACACAAAATTTAGGATCATAGTTTGAGTCCAAGTATTTTTGCTTAGTGGGTTCATATTGCGCATATTATGTATAAAGTATCAGGTAAACATTCAAATCATTACCTTTTCTGGAACAACACTCTTGCCATCCCATGCATAACCTCTCTTTGTAAAGTAGTTCACTGTGGCAAATTCAATCAGTGCCGAAAAAACAAACGCATAACACACAGCTATGAACCAGTCCATAGCGGTGGCATAGGCCACTTTTGGGAGAGAATTCCGTGCACTGATGCTCAAGGTGGTCATTGTTAGCACAGTTGTCACTCCTGTAAAGCAAAAGAACATTTCAGAATCCATTCGATCTTATTATTGCCTTCTTTTTATTACATAAATACAATTTTGCTTGTTTAGCTGCAATTAGTTACAGTATATATATACATGTTTTTAAAAAGAACACACAATTCATAATCTGAAAGGATCTATTAGGATGCCTAGTTGCTCATTAATGTCCAATATCATACAATGAGATGGATAATCCAAAGCCCTCTTTAGCATGTGAAAGTAGTTTGGATTTTGCAGATCTCAAGCACTGAGAAAAACTATCTTTAACAGACATTCAGTAATGAACACTTTTGGATAAGCTCTTGTTTACACTCCTTTATCCACTTGCAGCAGTGCTTCTTTTTCAAAGTAAGTGGGTATAAGACTGAAGCCATAGATCTCAGAGTAATATCTCCTGATGTCTTCCACACCATATTTTGAATCCTCAGTAAAAACTGATAGCTGAAGCTGAAACTGGGAAACAAATGAAATCAGAAGGGGCCCATTTTCCAAAGGGAGGTAAGCTCACCTGAAGATGACAATCCATGTGGTATCACTAAATTGGCAAACAGGCAATTGTTACATTTTTATCAATGGGGGAAGGATTATTTTCTGCCTTGAACACTAAAACGTCTTGAGTGGGTCACCTTTGATTGAAACCCAATCAGCTTGTCACTTGTGGTGAATTAAAGTTACAGTTTATATCTCTACGGGATGAGCTTGCTTAACAGTCTTAAAATAAATGGAAACATCCTTCCATTTGTCTTCTTGTTTCTGAATCCCGACCCACCTCCTGTAGCAACATTTTCAAGCTGTTCTCCACAAGCTGAAAGGCTATTTACTAACGCTGATTAAATAAGGGAGAAGAAAAAAAGATGCCACTGCAGTAATATACTTTGCATTCTGAGTAGCACTGTTCCTCACCTGCCACCAAGCAATTTTCTTTTAAGTAGCCACTGAGTTTTTACTGTGAGTATGAGGTCTGCATCTCTGTTCCATTGCTTACTGTTGCATTAAATCACATACTCACCAGTTACCTTGACAACTGCAGACACCTCATGTATTAAATCTCTGCTACAGTATATTTCCACTGTGTCAAGCATTAGCCAAAGCACATGGCAATCAGAAACATCCTGAACTATCCATATTCAAATGTATTATTTATTGGTTTGGAAGGGAAATAATCCGATCTTTCAATTAGCAATCATCTCTATTCTGAGATGGCTCTGCCTACATAACAATTTGTGTATTAAAAACTGACTTGAAAACTGCAAGTCTGAGGTAGGCTGTTCAATTAGTCTTGCTGCATTAATGGAATTTAAGCACCCCAACCATCCACAGGGTTGCATCTTAATTGATCTAACTCAGCCTTCCATCTATTTCCATGTATTTACATTCACTGAAGTATCTGGAGGCTTTCCTTTCTTGGGCTTCCTAAGGCTAAAGGGTTTAAGCAAACAAGCCCACATATGCACAGAAAGAAATAAGGACCAAGAAAGAGACATGCACAGAGAGAAAGACAGAGAGAGGCAAGAAAAAGAGAGACCAGTGGTATAGTGGAGCCAGAGATAACAGGGTTGTAGGGCACAGACTTTTTGATTAGCAGGGCAGATGTTGGCATCATCCACCATTTTCTTCAGAGACAACAAAGCAAAGTATTATAGTGAACTCTCTCTATTGTATTGCAAAGTGCATTGAGTGGCTTGGTTTGTAATGGGCAATTAGCTTTATAAAAGATCTGCTCAGAATAGAAAGGAAGCATTTCTAAAGCTTGTAAGGATCAGCACAGCTATTTCTAGGCTCTCCTTGGGGAAAATTTATCTGGGGATTGCGCTTGAAATTTTACCACTACACCTCTGTCAATAACCTCTTAAGAGATGAGTGCAGAAGCAAGTTGAATTGATTGTAGCTAAACAGTACTGAAGAGCTATGCTGAGAGAACACCTCATAGGATCCTGCATATGGGTCATAGCACAAGTATGACATAACCATGTGCCTTAGGCACTCAGCCCATCCCCTGCCAAGCTTAGCGCAGTGGCATACCCTCCAACAAACTGAGTTTTCTTGCTTGCTTTCCAAGGGTCACTCCACAACATGGCCAAGAACACATCATTCTTTTGTGCAGCATTTCATTTTGTTTGTGTGGACTGTGCTTCTGTTACATTCCTGGAAGCCTATACTTGCTACAGCTGCGGTTTGAGTCAGTAAAGTGCCACCTCTCTAAAGTCAGACACATTATAGAACTAAACAGCCTGGCAAACCTTTGAAACTGATAGGACTTCTACCTCAATAAGCATAGGCTACAACGTTAATGTTCAGTCCTCAATGTAATTAGGTTGTAGAATGTTTAAAATTTAATTTAGAATGTTTAATTTTAAATTTAATTTTAATTAATTTTTAATTCTAATTGCTTCTTTTAATTTCTTTTTAGCTGTTTTCTTTTCCAGTTTAATTCTGTTTTTAATACATACTATTTATATGTTTTTAAATTGTATTGTTTTAACACGTAAGCTGCTTTAAGACCCAGGCCCTTTTCACATGCCATTTCCCATGGGAAATGGCTGCAGGAGCGCAGCCATTGTTCAAGGACAGTCCCGCATGACGTTCTTGTGATTTCGTGGTGCTCCCATAATGATCCCACAGCAATCATGGATTATATAATTTTCAGCTCTTTGCCAAAAATGACCCACGATTGCACATTCCTGCTGCATCCCACCCGCACTTACCTGGCATGTGGAACCTCAGGAAGCGCAATGGCCATGCTTCCTCCCCCAGCACAGCCCGGGAAAGTACCCGGCAACACTGTGGAAGGAAGGGGTGGAGCTATCGCGCTTCTGTCCGTCCAGCATGGAGCTGGTACAGAGGGACGTGCAGGGGACGCGATTCGCCCCCGCAAGAGGCTTTTCACACAATCCCTGCATGATAGCAGTGAAGAAAGGTAAGATGCAAAAAGGGCCCCAGTGTTGAGAAAAAAGCGGGATACAAATAAAGAGGGAGAGGAAAAGAAGAAGGTAGAATTTACAGTATAGTCACTAGCTTACTGGCATTGCAATTGCAAGTATTCTTTTTATTTGCTTTCATATTCTAGGTTCTCAAACTTTTAAAAGGAAATCCTGTTTTTAAAGCAACCAGATGGACAGGGGAGAATATGCTTGTGAAATACATCAGTTTAATATTATGAAAAATGGAGCCAGTGTGCTGTAGTGGTTTCAGTGTTTGATTAGGACACTGGGAGTCCAGGGTTTGAATCCCTACTAGGGAATAGAAACCCAAGTGAGTGACCTTGGGCAAATCACACACTCTCAGCCTCAGAGGAAGGCAGGGGCAAACCCTCTCTGAACAAATTTTGCAAAGAAAACTCCATAATAGGTCCACCTGAGTGTCACCGTAAGACAGAAATGACTTGAAAGCACACAACTGCAAAAATGGTGAAAGTCTTCACAGTAATGCTACTTAGAAGCAACTGATTTTTGGCCCTAGTCCAAAGACTAAGAAGTAATGACTTCTAGATAGCATTACTGTGAAGACTTTCATGCTTTTACATGATATTACAATGTAGTCATATCTCTGCAAGATGTGTTTTTATCAGTGAAGACTCTAAGAATCTCATCATCAAGTACCATTACTGTGGTGGTCATGAGTCTGTAATTTTTTTAGAAAGCCTTTGCTGACAACAACGTGTTGCCTCATTGAAGGTATATTAACTCTTTTGCTTTTAAAAAGAGATGATTCGTACATGTTTGTATAAAGAACTGTTTTTCTGTTTTGGCTTCTTTTATTGTTGCTATATCTGTACTTAGCTATATCTTATTTCTGAACTCTACATTTCTGTGTTGACACTGCTTTGAGGTACTTAATATTCTTATAGAGCTATTAATGAAGTGTCATAGTGCAGAAAATATGGATTAGGAAAAATAAATTGTTTTGCCAGTTTGTCAATGAACTACCACAAGGACTCCAGAAAAAAAGATAAGATCTGAAAGAAAGAAAGATTATTCTCTGTTGGCGGTCTCCCATACATAGGTCCATTTTTAAGTCAAAGTTGTCTTGAAGACAGCTATCTACAACAATTCTGTCACGTAATTAACCTGGAGAGAAACTGGGACTCAGCATACCAATCCTCTACTGTTAATATGCTGAGCCTTCTCGCACACTACCCAAACCCAGAGACTTAGCTGTAGAGTAAAAGTTGGCTTTTATGACCCCTGCCCTGCTATTGGCTCACTTATGATGTTGTCACAAAAGCTTAAAAGTAAGAGCTACCAAAGTGCTACATTATTGAATTAGCCTCCTTGCCTACAGCCCATGTGTCATATAACCAAACAGTTATCAATACTTCACATAATTATCTTAATAAAGGACACTCACCAAATACAGTTCTTGCTGGAACAGACTCTCTGTTGAGCCAAAAGGAGACCTGAGACAGAATCACTGTCATAATACAGGGCAGGTATGTTTGAATAACAAAGTAACCAATCTTTCTCTTCAGATGGAAATGGGTTGTCATCACAACATATTCTCCTGAATATAAGGGGGAAATATGTCAGTAAAATTCCTTTGCAAATATAATACTTCAAATCCTCTCATCAGAAAACATTCTTCTTTTTTAAAAAAAAGAAAAGAAAAGAAAGAAATGAATCCCTTAAGAAATTACACAGGTTTGTGCAAGAACTAATTCAGGAAATCAAGAAAAATATAGAATTCTAATCTCAGAATTTTTGAAGACAACAACCTGGCGTTTAGAAAAGAGGGATTTTGCTAATAATTCAAGATTTCTTCTTTTCCTGAATTTCAGAGTTGGAAGGGATCTTGGAGGGAACTTTTGCAAAGCACTTCTCTTAGTATATAATGGCTGGGATTGCATGGATCACACCATTTATTATCTGTTAATATCCAAGGTGCATGTTGTTCACCAGCCTTGTACAGTGAACCCTAGTGGCACAATATAAGCCTTCTTATTTTGTTGACTGCTGAGGAGTGGGGAAATCATGTGGGTCATCATGCATCTGACACGCTCACAGCATGAGGCTGGCAAGCTGTGCCCAGTTTGGGAGTCACAGATTGTGCAGAGAGTGGCATGGATTGATCTGCGAAGGGGATGAGAGAACTGGCCTTCGTTTAAGAGAGGGGATTTGCCCAAATGTATTTTCGGTCCTTTCTTGATCTATGAACTATAGATTGGTTAGGTGGCTTTCTTTTTTTCTTTTTCTTTCTTTCTTTTCTTTTTTTTCTTTTTCTTTTCTTTTTTTTTTTTTTTGAGGAAAGCGCTCTGATAAAATCATCTGTGGTGTCTGATCACTATTTAATGGCTTTTATGAAATGGTATTTTCCAGAAATTAAACAAGCATCTCATTTTTAGTCTGATCATTTGTGACTATTAGTTGAAAAATTAATATCCTGAAAAGATCAAATTCCTTTGGGGTCTGGTAATGTGGCATTACATTCAGCACTGGCAGACCTGAAACAAAATAGCTGTCAGCAGAGGAAAGAAATGAACAGGTCTGGTAACCAAATGAAAGCCTTTGCCAAAATTAGAGGTGGCATAAGACAGAGTTGGACTTTTTTAAAAAAACAATGACCAATTCTAATTGCTGCACCCCTGACCATTGCCATTCTGGCCAAGGATTCTGAGAGCTGAAGTCCATCCATTTGTCAGCATTCAAGACTGGGAGCCACTGGCTTCAGGCAGCAAAAGCAGGCTTCAGGCAACTCAGCTGTCCATGATCCTCATGCTGATTGTCTGCTGCCCTCATGATAAACATAAGAAAAACATCTCTGCTCCCTGCTGGCCCTTTCTCCTTTGGTCAAGGCAAATGAATTCCTCAAGCACCGTGAGAAGTTGCCTTGTGAAACTGGTTGGCAGCAGGAAAAGAGACCCTTCTCCCCATTAATAATTACCAGAATTCATTCACTGTCCATGGCTACCATGAAGAATGATGACCTAAAGTTGAAGATGCCCATTTTTACTTTCCCATTAGAATTTGGAAGATGGGGGGAGGGAGTGACTTCATACAAAGCATTGCTCATTCTTTCATTAAGTAAATAAAACATTGCGATCCTAGCAATATTCTTTTTGTTAAATAAATGCATTAACAAAGGCATTCCTAACCATGGACCTGTTCATAATGCACAATGATAGTGCAGTGATTCCACTTTTAACTGTCATGGTTCCATCCCAAGAAATCCTAGGATTAACAGTTCAGAGGAAGGGGTCTTTAGAATCCTCAGCCAGGGAGCTCCTCTCATGCCTCTGACAAACTACAAATCCCAGGATTTAGTAGGATGCAGCCATGGCAGCGGAAGGGGAATCACAGTGTTATAATTAGATAGTGTGAGGGTCCCCACGTCCTACCCAGAATCCCAGTGTATTCCAGATGGGGGCCACTCAATGGTAAGTGTGTGTAGAATTGCACCCTAAATCACATTATTTATGAGAAAGGCATATTTTACCCTGTCATTGAATCCTTTCTACTCTATACTGGGGTTTTTTTTATTTTTTGTGTAGAATTACTTGTTTGTGTAGAATAACTCTCATATATCAATGTCAACTGATGAATTTATTAAAAGTTCATGATTAAATTTTTCTAAAACTGCTGTGAGCCAGCCCTTATCTGCAGAATAATTACCTGACAAACACTGTACTCTTCTTTATACAAACCAACTAAATTACGACTAAAAACTTCCATTTAAATATACTAGCTATGTAGACAATAAAGTCTGAACATATGAATTAAGTTGGTCAAAATGTATGTGTGTCAGAAGAAGGTAAGTGCATATATTGCCACATGCACGATTTCCTGTACAGATTGTGGACCTTAAGAGGATCTCTGCCCTTCCCTATCTCTTTGTGTCTGCAGTTCAGGCTCTTGTACATGCAGAGTATATGTTCAGGCTCTTGTACATGCAGAGTATATGTTCTTTAACTGCATCATTTTTCTCCCTTGGATTTAGCTCAGATTTTTTTTAGTGCTTGTTTACTACATCTGGATGGATGGATATGTAGACAGGTAGGTAGATTCATAGGTAGGTAGGTAGGTAGACAGACAGACAGACAGACAGACAGATAGATTCTGATAATAGACAGAGAGATAGGTACAGTTTACTTTCTCTATTACTAGTTTTCTCTTATTTATTCATTTATTTTAATATGCTTAGCAATAATTGAAATACACACCAGGTGAGGACCTATCTAGCTCTTTAAAAGCAGCAAATCTCTGTTGTGAACTGTTGCAGGCTTACAATTGCATTTTTTATCTTTGAAATGTAATCTTTGACATTGTTCCTTCCTTAATATAACTGCTTTTTCTGTTTGTTTTGCTTCTGTGTTCCTGTTTCTCTTTTGTTCTTTATTACTTTGTGCAAACAACTTGTGCAGAACTTGGCACTGATCATAAATAACAGTGATTAATGTCTTTTAAGCCATTATGTTAATTTTGTTCTTGATGTCTTTGCAAATTGGGATTCCTTCTTTTTTCTGCCCGAGCTGCCTCGTTTCTAACAGCATTGACAAAATGCTGCGAATAGTGACTTGAATGTTAACTAGGTTCCTCCCATTAAGACAACATTTCTGATTGGAAAACAAATTGCAGGACCTGTAAATGATCTCTCGTAGCCCAGTTTTTTCGGGTGCAAATAATAACTTGTTTGCAAGCTTCAGAATAGGGTGCATTTCTAATACAGTCAACACTCTCTTAGAAGTATATTTAGTTCTTGCTAACACAGAAAGCATAGGTGTAGCAGAGAGGTATGTAGTATAGAGCCTTAAGTCACAGATTCATCTCCACAAACAAGAATAGCTGCTCTTCTTGACAGAATGATTTATTTACCATTCAATCAAAACAGCAACGGTGTGATCTCATCCTGATCTCAGCTTTCAAGGCTGGATTTTTTGTTTTCAGAGTCAGATAAAATAAGCTAATTTGGTTGCTTGGATAACCCACTATTTGGCCCCTGGTAAGCACTCCCAGTCAGGTTACAGAATACGACGTGACATTGCTTACAGCTCTAACAGTTTCTGTCCCTGAACTTCTGCAAAACCACTCACTAGGAATCCCAGTATTATAATCAGTTGAAGTAACATAGAAATTTAAAAGATCACTTTAAGTTGAGGTAAAATAGAATTTTTAAAAAACAAATCACTTTTCTCACCTTGCTGGATACAGTTTTATTTATTTACCTTGCTTAATATGTTTATAGGCTTAAAGCCAATGTTAGTCCAAGCTATGGAAGACCAACTGACTGAATTAAATGTACATATGTGTTCCTGCTGATTTGGTAGATTTTCTTTAGCTGGGATAAGTAATTAGTTATAGGCTGCACATTTCCCTTCACAGTTGGATCAGCAATTGTTGCTTTGATGGTAGAGAATCTTTTCAGGGATTGGTCCAAGGGGAAAAACAATTAAACTACATCTAGATATGCAACATACTAATTTGAGTAACATCAGCATAAAGGAAGAACTTGAGTGGGGCAATCCTTTTTTTTTTCCCCCATAACAGAAGAAACTCTCCTTGAGTACAATCTGCACATGAAATAAGAGTGAAAGCTTTCTGGCTATGGGATTTCATCTCCTTCAAAGTATAACAGAGCTTAGTCCAATTGTTCTACAATTTCTTACTCATTTTACTTTGAACTTTGATAGCCTGCTTTTTCCTCCAAATTCAACACAGTTTCAATGTTGCTCATCCTTAGAACAATTTTTGTGGACACACAAAGAGTCACCAAAGTATATGTGTATTCAGAATGAGAGCAAGTCTATGCCCAAATCATTGCCATCACTCTGAACTGGCTCCATTTCCCCTTAGCAAATCTGTTTACTATGGAATACCATTATTACTTAGAGAAAGAAAACTAAAGGCCAAATTGAATTTGACGAATGTCATTTAAACACACACACACACACACACACACACACACAATATTTCAGCTTTATGTTTCTTTTTTCTATTTTTGTGAGCTAATCTTATTTTTTTAAAAAATCCTGGGGGTATATGGAACAGTTATACATTTCACTCCATGGCTGCTCTCTTCACACTGATCTGGCATGTCTGAGAAAGCTGATTGTCATCACTCACCTGTACTGGACTGTACTATTCCAGAATCTACAGTTTGTCCCATAAGATCATATTGGTTCAGCCGAGAACCATCTTCAGCTACTACTACAGACAGTGCAGGTTCCTTTGTCCATTCATATACTACTTCAGATTTTGTGTACGCATCTAATGAGAAGGAAAAATAAGTTATATTCAAGAATGTGATTTTAAAAAGGGGACACAATGGCCATTTCAGTTTTGATCACATGCCATTTGCTTGCCTGCCCATCTTTCTAAAGAGATTATAATTGCCTTCTCATTTTTCTTTTGTTTACAGCAATAACAATGCAATGGATTCAATGCAGAACACTATACACTAAGCCAATATTCTGCCCTTTCCCAGTGATCCAACTGCACACCACAGAAGAGCAGAAACATTGATACATGTTTGTCATTCAGGTATTCTAAAAACCTTCTGGATACACTGACCAGGATCCAATGGGTGGTTCTGCTGACAGAAGTGCGTCTGTCAGTGGATCAGTGAGCTGAACAATCCCTCTTCCTCAAGCCCCCTGCGTATTCACAAAGCCTGCTCTAGGGGGCTGGGCAACCTCTGAAGGAAGTTTTCAAGTTATGCAAAGAGTTTCACAGAAGAAATGTAAAAAAAAAAAAAACCTGTTGTGTTAGTCACTGGACACTTGCATTACATTGAATTTAGGCCACTGAAATTGTTGAAGTCATTTCCCAAATATGTTCCCAAGCATTTCAACCCCAACTGTAAGAATAAATGTGACTTCTTCTATACCACTCACTTATTTGATCAATACCTAGTAATGGCTCAACATGTGCCAATAAGGAGAATAGCATGAATATTCATAAATCTTCAACCCGTATACATATACATATACAACTCATTGGACTTCTTATTCTGCTTGATAACCAGGCAGAACACGTCAAACATGGTCCTGCCTCCAGACAGTCCAAATTTTCATCCCAAAGCCATGATACAGCTTGACGGATAAGCTGATTTAAATTGAAATTCTTTGGCACACACCTCAGATCCTCCCCCCCCCCGCTCAAATCCAATATTTGTTGTGGTTTAACATCATTAGGTGACTTCTTTTGTGAGGAAGAGTAGCAAAAAGACTGGAACTCATCCCCCACTTCTGTCTTTCCGCAGGGCAATGGCAAAATTCTTTCGGTCATTGTAACTCACTCCATTTTGAAATCCCATAAAATGAAGCAATGGAATTAGTGTGCTGACTCCTGAAATAGCACTAAATATTGCCTTCTCTTAAATTATCTGAATTATTTTGCTGAACTCCAATATACTAACATTCTCATTGGAAGATGGTGCAGCAGTACTTTAAAAGGTCATTGTTGCCACCAGAACCTCTTCTTCAATGCTAGTATGTTCTCAGGGAAGGTGATTATTGGAGTTGTAATCACTTCCTAGTATTTTTCAGATGAGAAACTGATATGTGGTAGTAGAACCAAATACAACATATAAGATAAGTCAAAGGATTTGCTGCAGAAGTCAACGAATGCTACTGAAACTCCTCCCCCAAAAAAAGAGCAAATGCCCAGGGTTCTGGAGATGAGAAGCCAGGATATTAGGAGGGAATTTGAGGTAAAGCATTATCTCTTGACGTCTTCTCTTTCCTCAGAAACTCCATCCCCATACCCTACCCCACTTTCAAAGCAAACAGCAGAGCACAAAAGGGAAACCATGAAGGGGAACCTGAAGGGATACCAATACCAACTTATGGCAAGTATTGGTAAGAGCCTGTGTTGATCCTTAGGAGCTCTTTCAGTTATGGCACTATTACTCTACTGCCACAGTTGCATCCTATAGAATCCTGGGTTTTCTGTTTGTTGAAAGGCACCCAAGGAGCTCTCTAGCTGAGGATTCTAAAGGCCTCTCCAATTTAGCTGACAATCTCAGGTTTGGGCCCAGGTTTTTGAGCAACACCAATGTGGAAACCTCAAATGGAACAAAAGGCTGATGTTTCATCATCGTTGTATTGGTGTGCTGAACTGAGGATACTCCTCCTCACCCATTTATGTTCAATCCTCTTTTTCTGAATTCAGCAGCTCTAAAATTCATTCCGGTTTTCATTTTTAGTGATTAGATAGAAGGAAGTCTTCTAGGAAGGAAATCCAACCAAAATGCACAGAAGGTATAGAAGAACTTCCTTTTGTTCCAATGGGACATTTAGAGAAAGATTTCCCAATGGTTTGAGCACCAATTTTTCATTTTTTTGAACAAGACCCAAAGACTGGTTTTACCTAGACCTTGTAAAACATCCTACTCATCCCTGAATATTTTTTAAAATGGGTAGAAATATGATGAAATAATGGCTTCATTTTCAAAAAATGCAAGGGAACCAGTTCCCACTTTATCTGTAGGTATTACTAAACTTACTCTTTTCCTGATAAAATGTAACTTCAATCAAATGCAAATGGAAAGTCTCTTTTTCTATATGCTGTTTCCTCACAGCACTTGTGCTCCACATGCCTGTAGAGGAGCCATTTTCTCTCTATGGTTAATGCTTATGCCACCTATTGGATTATGTTTATTTATGCAGAAAATCCTCTTTTTTTAAAAAAAAAAAAGTTGAACCACAGAGACTGGAAAATATATGCACACAACATACAGTCCCAGGTTCTTAGACAACCTGGCCTATGGAACGAAGGTAAGAAAAAAATGACTTAAAGTCAACTTACAGCTTCCAAATTTCAGTGGGCAAGCATGTGCATCCATGGGAAAGTCTTCTAAATGCATTGGACATTCTGCTCTCACTGTGAGCCTGTCAGGTTTGGTAGGTTGGACATGGGCAATAGAACAGTTTTAGAGCAAAAAGTGGCTTTAATGCAAATTATAATAAAACAGAACCATTCATTCAGTTGCAGGAAGATTAACATGCTGTGTCAAATGATTATTTGCACATGCAGAAATACCCTTGGTCACTTACAGCTTTCAGTTTTTCGCTCCCTATCTAAATCACCTTGTACAATTCTTTCTGTGCAGAACTGATGTCTTGTCCCACAGTTCTTGTCATTAAAAAATCGGTCTATATGCTGTACTGGGGCATTCAGCTTTGTACAGGGCTAGCAGGATGCAAATACCTAATAAACTAAAACTCAGAAGCCAGGGATTCTTATTGCCATAAAGACCAATCTCTAACACATTTACTCCATTGATGATTTCAGTAGGACTGCTCTAGGAAAAGGAGTTGCAATTTGTAATTGAAGAAAATATTAATAAAGTTAAATTCCTAATAGTACTTTTGTGAATGCCCCCACAATGCAAAATTCCTTACTTTGGCCCTTTCCGCATGGCATTTGCCATGCAAAAGGGTGCCTGGAGTGTTGCGCGATTGTGAGGAGCGATCTGCATGATGCACTCACAATCGTGCAATGCTGCAGGGACCGGCAGACGCCAATCACGCACCTTTTCATTTTCAGCTGGAAACCGAAAATGGTGTACGACCGCGCATTGTTTCCAGGCCCCGCACACACTTACCTGGCGTGCGGAGCCTCCAGAGCCACACCGGTCATGCTTCCTGCCCCAGCGCAGCCTGGGAAACTCCCAGGCTGCACTGTGGAAGGAAGAGGCGGGGCTCTCACACAAGCAGGCAGCTTGTGCAGAGCTGAAGCAGCAGGGATGTGAGAGCCTCTCGCCGGAGGCTGCTCGCGCAATCCCTGCACCCTAGCGCTGGAAAAAGGTAAGGTATGGAAAGGTCCTTTGTGCAGTATCAAGTTATTCAGGGTAATTTCTCACCTTTACTTTCAAAACAGAAAATGGATGAATACACAGAGTCAAGAATATATTTTTTATTGCTTACACTCATATTTTATCCTTCCTCTAAGTAATTTAGGTCATTTCCACACTACACTGCTGTTATTCTACTTTCAACCTCCTGTAGAATTCTGGGGCTTGTAGTTTGCTGAGACCAAAGAGCTCTCTGGCTGAAAATTCTAAGTGTCCCTCCCTAAATGGCAAATCCCAGGATTCCATAGGATGTTGGAAGTGGAATAATAGCACTATAACAATATAGTGCAGAAATGATCTTGGAGTAATATCATCCAGTCTCTGATTCTGTCTTCATAATAACCATGCAGTGTAGAGTAGGTAAAGACATAGTAGTTGACCTGAAATTACCTAGCAATCATTATGACCAAGTGGAGATATTAGCCTAGGTAACATTAGAATACAGGAAGGTGCTTTACACAGACCAGTGATCCATCTAGCCCAATAATGTCAATCTCACACTATCACCACCACCACCTCCTCCTTCTCCTCCTCCTGGAGCAGAAGAAGAGCACCACTGCTATCTTATTTATATCTGATTTGTCACAAAAACTGGGACCAATTGGCATTATCTCTCCAGGGAATCAAGTAGGATTTCTTCCTAGCTGTCCTCAGAAATTCCTAGTGGTTGCCTGTCTGAGTACTAACAAAACCATGCTTAGCTTCTGAAATCAGATGAGACCAACTACATTCAAGGTGGTATCCACTATCTCAGAAGAACACTCTTAACTATCACACCTCTGCTAGAAATATCCTTAATCATTTTTTTAAAAAGACTTTCCCCCTTGTATCTTTCAGGGACAAAGATAAGTGCTCTTCTATTTCAGACTACAAAACAAGGATCTCTATTGGGTTTGGCAAAGCAGATCAGAAATGTATACCCATACTCCCTTTCCAATGAAAGATTTAGTTGCACTTGTAAAAGGAGTATTCCATCCTCCACTCCATCTTTTCCCACCCCCAGTTAGTGTGCTGGGGCTGCCAAGGGAGACAGTGTGCAAATTACTGATTATGCTACAACAGCTACAGTTCATCCATGAGACTGGGCTGTAAGAGTCTAATCCCCAAACCTGCTCAGTGAAACATGAAGCCTATTGTGCATCCCAGAGAATTCAGTGGAGCTAAGTAAGCTTAAACGTCAGAAAGTGCAAAGATAAACACAAATGAGAGGGAAAAAAGTCAGCTATATTCAATGTATCCTTTTGGGGATGTTCCCATCATTTCAGTGTGTAAAATTCTACCTTTTTCATAAACAAGAGGATGCCATATTGCAATGCTCACCTCATTGTATAGAGCAGAGTCCCATCTTCTGTAATCCTCAGGAGTTTGTTAGGCATGGTCATGTTGTGTGCTACGGATTTCTTTCCATTATGGAAAAAGGTATCAGGTGTCCATATTTTGCTGGCCATTAAATTATTAAGTCGGAGGACTTGCATGGGTCCTTTGAACTTCAGTCTTTCATCCCTCCAGCTTTGCCGGAAAAATACATCTATTGTGTATTCCTAAAATTAGACAACGGGGAGCTTTGAAAATAGTTCATTTGGCAATAGAACACTAAAGTGGGGGGGTGCTCCAAGAACAATGTTGAGTTTAAAGGAATCACAAGCATGTATTGGTATTGTTTTCCATTTAATTTTGTTTTTAAAAAATAATTTTTATTAAAGATTACATATCTACTATCAAAAACAAATAACAAACTACCCAACAAACTACAAAAAACCCAAACTAACAGAATAATAAACTAACCAACTGAATGCTAACTCACAATTCAGACACAACCACATATCCAAGAAAGAAAAAATAAACACAAAAAAGAAAACAAACGTACTACTACGTAAACTACAAATCTATCTAAAGGTGACTTCCAACTTTTCTGGAACTAAACATATATCCTGAAGTTCCAGCCCATTCTTTGTAAACTGGATATTAAATCTCTTCCAATAGATATGCCAAACTAATATTGAAAATCAATTATTATCATTTTATCTTCTTTTTTCCCCTCAAAATGTCTATCAGAGGTTTATTTCCCAAAAGTTGCTACTGACTTTTCTCTATTCAAAGTAGACAATTTGTCTATTTTTGCTAACTCATATACTTTTAACAAAGAATCTTCCTTAGAAGAGTAGTATTATTTCACCCCTGGGCATGCAGTAATCTTGTTCCTATAATCATATATTGGAATACTCTCTCGTAGCTCTTGTCAAAATGTTCATCCATCGGTCCCAGAAGAAACAGTTCTGGTTTTAATTGTTTGCCATTAAATTTAGAAAGCAAAAAGAGCGGAGAGTAAGTGGAGGAAATGGCAGGATGATCCCTATCTCACATAAATTAGGACCTTCGAATTTACAAATAAATAGAGGTCAAGCTTGCCATAAGCTGGTATTCTTTTTTGGGCAGGGCTCAGGAAGCAATTCCCTAGCTCCTTGCACATCATACAAACTCCCTCTCCCTAGCAGCTCTCAGGCCCTGAGAGAGCACACACTGTTACTTCTGTTTACCAGTATTGAAAGGGGGAATGGGGGAAAGACATTTCAGATGTTGAAGATGCAGCTGGGCTCCTAGGGAAAGGAGAACAGGCTAATTTCTTCCTCCCTCCAAGCTGACACCAGCTGTGTCTTGGTTATCTGAATTGCCTCCCTCTTCCTTCATCCCTATTGGTGAGCGGTGCCAGCAAGGGCCCCTCCCAGGCTTGACAGCTGCTGACATAGGGAAGGACACAGGCAGAGTGTTACATTTGCCTGCTTGGTGTAGGATCTCAGCTCAGGTGTCATCTTCTACAGAGGATGCCCAATTACTTGAAGGGCTGTCCAGTCCAAGTTAAAGATAAAGATTTAAAACCACATGAGAGGAGAGAGCAAAACCCATCACTTTACTAATTTAGAGTTACCATTTTGGAAATTAGCGTGGGTGAGTGGGTGTTCAGAAATATCAAGCTTCATGCAAATGTGTGTCTTCTCTTATTCTCTTCCTTTGATTGTGCATTTCTCCTTCTTTGGGAATGCTTAAGTGTCCATTCTAGTGGTGGCAAAAAGTTGCACAAGCCAAGATATTTCTCGTGGTGCCAAGGAGAACATTTCAGTGGGAGGTTCTTTTAGGAAACATCTGGAACAGATTCATTTTGTTCTGTTTTTATGCTTTTGTCTTGCTCTGTGTCATATGAGCCTTTAAAGACAAGTCTTAAAACCCTAAAGAATATTACTCTTCCAGTCTTCTGCATTTTGGCCTTTAAATAAGGACAGGCTATACAGAGGAGGAAGACAAAACAGTATCACTTAATTTCCATTAGCTGCCACATCAGTGGATTCTTAAGAATAAATTATCATTCCACAGAGAGTGCTCAGGGCATCTCCTTCTCATCAGTCTGAAGGAAGCCATTCAAAAACATACTGCTCCTCCTTTTCACACAAACCCCTAGTTTCAACTGTTTCAGACTAGGGCTTGTTTCAACTACATAATTATAGCACCACTTTGGAACATACCTCCATCGCATGGTATCCTGGGACTTGTTTTGAGGCATTTAGAATACTTAGCCAGAGAGTTTTACTGCCTTACCAAAATTGCAAACCCACAATTCTGCAGGATGCAGCCAGAGCTGTCAAAATGGCATCAAAGTGCTATAATTGTGTACTGTGAAAGAGACTTAATTTGCTCTGTCATAGATAATCAACCTCTACAAACCTCATTCACTGAGTGGCACAGTTGCAACCCAGACACACACACACCTCACATTCATTCTGCCTCTTCACAGTAAATATTCTCACTCTCACAACGTGGTGCCAAAACAGTCTATCAAAAGGTAGACTTCAGATATAAAGGCATATTGTATTCATTTCCCGTTAATTACATCATTCCTACACATCTGAGCAACTTACGCATGGCTCCCAAGTGGCTTCTTATCCAATGTAACTTACAAACTCAACATATAAGGCCCCACTGTAAAAACAGTTATCATTTGCCTTTATACCATTATTTCAGAGCATTTCCCCGATTCAAAAGGCCTCAAGCAGAGGCACAAGAGTAAATGAAGGAAGCCATTTGGGGAGTACACATGTTTCATTTAGTAGACCTTAAGTCTCTTGCCAGCTATTAAGCAATAATCAAATTGCATCAGTTATTTCATGTACTTTAAGGCACTGCCAGTTTTCAGCTCCACTGACAGAAATTCAGCATTTCTTCCTAACTTGTATTAAGAGTAAGAAGCTAGGCAGAAAATGGATGCCAGGGTCCTCTTCCCATCTCTAAACAGGGTTACAATGCCTTGATCCTAAAGGGGGACATCCATAAAATAAATGTCAGTTACAATAAATGATACAACCAACTACAGTCTCAATGGATATGCTTTCAACTACAAGGGAAGATCCATAAAGAAAGGTTTGTTTGTTTTCATTTTAAAAAGACTACTCAAGGCCAAGAGGCACCTAGCCATATTAATATCTGCAGCTCTATCCTCCCAGAGTATCTGAGGTTAAAAAAAAAAAAAGCACAAGATTTACATTGAGTTCTGTGTGCATAGACTCCAACAGACATAGAAAAGAACAGAATGAGCTATATGCTGCAAAACTGTATACATCACATAATTCCACCCACCAACTTGAACTGAGATCTATACAGCTCCAGTTGAAAACTTGGTATACCAAAGGGAAGGGCTATAGGCACAATAAAAATCTCTCCAAATCACAATAACAACCAACTTCTTCTTCATCACCATCATCTGAGCATGCTAGAACAAAGGGGATGAAGCAAAGAAGTTACTGGTTTATAAAGGGTTTCTCTGGGAACAGAACAGGGTTTCTGTCCTCCAAAGTATTGTAACAATATTTGTGTTCAATATATTTCAAGATTATTAAAAGGAGTATTCAAAAATTAATGCTGCAGTAGTATTTGCAGTTCTCAAAAGAAAATGGCTTTGCAGCTAGTACACCTTATCCAAGACAATCATATATTGCGTACATATAACTGCACTGAAATAAAAAAAGCAGAGCTGTGGATTTGCAGGTATGAAGAATGAGTCTTACAAACTGACCAGATCTTCTTAAATCCTTTATTTATTATTAAGCAATGTCATCTAATGCCCTGCTTACTCAGCATCTACAAGTGTTTCTTTGGACTGAAAATTGTTTTCTGTGATTTACCACAAGTGTCTAGTGAGATTCCTCTGATGCATGTCAGGGTTTTAGGTTTCATTTGAGCCTATCTATAACAAAGTGCAGAGCTTTGAAAGTCATTAAAAAAAAACCTCCATAGTGTATCTATGTTATTCCATAGCAGCAAAATAACAACAACAGTATGTCACCTGGCACCTTAAAGGCTAACACATTTTGTTTGGCATGAGCTTTCATGGCCTGCAGGCCAATTCATCAGACATATCTGAAGCACTGTCAAAGCAGGCTGCAATCCATGAAAACCTATGCCAAACAAAGCATGTTAGTCCTTAAGGTGACCCAAAACTCTGATGGTTTTACTTTCTAGAACACAGTGACTACAATGATATTCTGAATCTATCCATCAGGTCCCTTCCATGGTCCCAGAGTACCATCCTACCACTAATCAGTTATGGATGGTTTCAACATTGTCAGTCATGATCACTCTGGTTAAAAATAACTTTCCAGCCTCTGAAGAAGATGGTCAGACTTTTAGAGACCTGAACTTTACAGAACATTTGCTGGAAACAGAGATTATTTTGGAGAGAAGATGAATGAATGTAAAACCCATCTTTCAAATGAAGTACGTGATAAAACCATATGGCATGGTTCTGCAGTTCATCAGTGACTGGTCTGAGCCAGGGCCTGAATAATCAAGCACTGCCCACTATTACCTCTATTTCTTTCAACTGGTCTACTGAGCATCTCTGAATGTTCTCTTCTTTACTTCACCTGCTGAAGTGCTCATTATGGGCAAACCTTTCCTTCCATTTCCTGCTCACTGGAAAAACTTTCAAATAAATTGATTTGTCTAAGTTAAGGGTTGGGGACAGCATTCAATATGAATGCTCAGATATGCTTGCATCCAGTTGTGGAAATAGCAAATAGTCCTAAACATGACAAAAGCAGGGCAGGCCAACATGGTCACAGGCTAGTTTGGATCTTCGCACCCTTCCTGAAGGCTAAGAATATTTTTAAAAACAGAAAGAAGACAAGGCATCACTTACCATATCATGGTCTGAAACTGGTCCAAAGCTGGTGACAAAGATGTCGGTCTTCACTGCAGTTACACGCTCTGATGGAGCAGGAAATTGGGACAGTGAGCGCCTATCAATAGTTTTATTAGGTTCAACACCAAAAGCTTTTGCCCAAATAGAGAATGCATTGTCTTTGATTAGATGCACTAAAATTAGAAAAGAGGCTATCAGCCAGGGGCAGGGTTCACACTTTGCACACAGAAGTCCCAGCTTTACTCTCTTGCAGCATCAGGTAGAGACAGGAAGTCCCCTGCTTAAAATTCTGGAGAACTGCTTCCAATCAGGGTACACTGTACAGAACTGGACGGCCCAACAGTCTAACTAGAAGGCAGGCTCACCCCCCACACACAGCATGATTTGATCAGTCAGGCTTACAGATCCACAGCATCATCTGCAGATAATCTGTGGCTCTTAAATACAAATTCTTTCCAACCTTTCTCCTCCATAGGAGTCTGAGTATACTTCAGACTGTTCTGAGTCCCCAGCCCATCCCCCCCCAAAAAACCCATACAATTTGTCAATTTAGCAGGAGAGCTTTAAAAGGAGAAATGATACTAGTTTACATACACTCTTTTCCCAGTCTCTTCTTTACACTGAAAAGCCGTGATTCCACACTTTGTTGACCCAGTGAAATCAATAGGAGCAATGTTGGTCATAACAATCTTAAATCCCAGGGATTGAAATGGCTCAGCCCTCGGTATGATTAAATCTGGACTGAACCCAACAATTCAACATGCTACGTTGCAAGGTTTAAAATAAAGACCTCAGTCCAACCATTCCTTCCCACAAGAGTAGACCCTTTTAATCAATGAAATTTGCATAAGTGTTGATTTACCAGTCCCTTTTGATTGTGTGGGCCTATTCTACAGTTTGACCTCCACATTCACTAGGATTAGGGGCACAGCAACACTGCAAAATTGTGAAATCACAAATATCAAAGTGTGTGCTTTTGTCTGCAAAAGGGGGCAAGGCTTGGTGGGGAAGGCAGGTCCCCAAGCCAGCTCAGGGAAAGGAGAGGAAAATGGGGTGGGTTGGTATCACAGCCCTATAGTTCCTCTCTCTTGCCCATCCCCTTCCTTGGATATGGGGGGGCATGGGGAGAGGGTTTATGGTGCTGAGAAACTGAACTGGGGGCCATCCTTAGTTGGTCAGGCAGCTACTGGTGGAGGAGGACAAGGACCAGGGGCAGGTTTTTAAAGGGCTGCAGGGCCTGACCAGAACTGAGCTGAGAGGGAAGGTTCTCCCAGAAAAGAAGCACTCATGGTGGGGGTGAGGAGGGGTTGGAGAAATGCATAAATAATCAAATTTGTGAAAGTGAAACCTGCAAATGTGGAGGGCCAATTGTAATTCAGGTCAACATTTGGACTGAGACTAAAGAGAACAAAATATGCAATATTTGCATACGTCTAGGAATTAAAGAACAATATAGTATTCCAGTTGTAGTTACATTGTCATGCAATGACTGCTGAGTGATTTTTTTTTTCTGTAATTGTGCTTAGGACTGACAACCAAATGAGTGATATTGACAATGTATTTGGACAGTGGAATTTTCCCAGCTAGTCATCCAGCAAAATGGCTGTGGCCTAATCAAATCTGCTTATGAGAATATTAATTGCCTTAAAGAACTGTAAGGATTTCTTGACATTTAATTGGCCTGGAGTGTAATCCTAAAGAGAGTCAAAATGAGAATTAACCTCCAAGCCCTGGAAGGGTAAGGTTACTTCCCAAAGGAACAGCCATCCTGAAAATAAGTCCTCATTGCACAGCCTAGCAAAATGCTTGAGAATGAAAGGTTGTGGTCTCATCTGAAATTGCTGATTAGATGTAAATTTTGCTATGTGGAGTAAGGGACAACTTATATGTTCCATGCAAATTGGGACGCTCCTTTAGAAGGAGAAGAAGTAAAGCAGAAAAGTTCAAGAAAGAAGAACCTTCATACTTTGTAACTTCTTGGCTTCAACTGCTTCTCCCTACGGTTGGGAATAGTTGAAAGTAGTATGAAAAAAGGAAGACTACATGACAAGCAGATAGACTCAATCAAAGAAACAGTAGCCCTGAGTCTGCGGGATAAACTTAAGTGAAAGCCAACCTGACAGCATATAACATTAACAACAACAAATTTTCCTTCAGACCCCAAATGTCTAAATAAAATAATTAAATAACTAAAAACTTCAGCCTATTGAATTGCCCTCGAAGCTAAGATGTATCACGAGGGAGAAGCTGAGGAGGAAGTCAAGGGGTGACATGTCCCTCAGGGGATCCCATGCTAGGTTGCTCTCCCGTTCTTGCTCTTTTCTAGGGTCAATATACTTGAACGGGTTTTTAAGGTAAGTAAAGTGGCCTTATTCAACCCAGCTTCTGTGTCTGGTCTTGTTATTCCATGGTAGGTGAGCAAAGCAACTCTATGTTCCCATGGCACAGGGCATTGGATGGGAGGAACTGTTTTTGTTGGCCTCCAGTGTAGAGGGGCCAGCTGGATGCTTCATGGCAGGTGAAGCTGAACCTGAAGGTTGAGTGTTGGGGACAAGCCTGGAGAATATTTAAAATCTTCATGCCCCCTTTCATTCCCACTCTGTGGCAATGAAGTTCAACCCACCCTCCCACCTCCAACGCAGTGCAAGCTGTGTTGGTCACTTCGGGGCCAGGTAGGATTTGTTTTGTGTTTGGCCTACCTCACACTGTATCTAGGGAACTCTGACAATTGGTTAAGGGTGGAGTCCTCAAATAGGCAGTCATTTGGCAGGTGGTAGGCAGAGAAAAGTAGGAGATACTATGAAAACCTTGGCACCCTTTTGGTGCAAAGCAGGGCTCTGGAACTGTCAGTTTAAGACCTGAGATCTGGGGAGTTGGGGAAAGAGACTACTTTTGGGGTGGACCTGAGGGTTCTGTCTTGGGCCTTGAAGGGAAGGGTACTATGGGTGTGCCTTCCAGTAGATTGCCAGACAGGGAGCAGCCCAGCTACTGGATTACCCTCAGGGCTCAGGTGTTTCTCATAATTCCATGGTTGGTTAGCAGTACAGAAACAGAGTTAAGACATCCAAAGAAAATAGACAGACAAAGTAACCAAGGGAATGCAAACGCAGAAAACATAAGATGTGAAAAAAATTCAATGTCTCACTCTCTGTACTGCTAGCAACATAGGTAATGAAAGAAAATTTCATTGGGTGACAAGGGGACCCAATGAATGGATGAGGGGAGGGACGCAGTTCCTGCCTTTTGCCTCTACCTACAGCGATACTGTCATACAGCTGAGTCTCAAGCCAACTCTGGAATAGGTTTTTGTTGTTACTTGCAGGGTCATCCCTCTCATTCATTGGGTGAGATGTTCACCTCAGACTGCAAGTTATATGTGTCACAAAAGGAAATCAAATTATTCATTAACTATTCATTGATAATATTGCATATTTACTATCAGAGATGTGAGATAGCACTTCTGGGAAGTTTTACCTCATGTGGAAGTGTAACTGAAATTAATGTGAATATTATGAATCTTGACTTGAAGTTTGTGGGAGTGGGGGCCCAGCATTTGTTCTGAAACAGTAACTCCAGCCCAGGAAGCAAAATTACTTCAGCCAGTTCTGACACAGTAACAACAACAACAACAACAACAACAACAACAACAAGTCCTTTGCACCCAATAAAAAGTAGTGTGAATATAGCACATGCTGTGGTTTGAACACTGAAAGGAAAAAGAAGGAAAATGTTTGATAATCTGCTCGGGACCAGACATTTTGAAGACACTGAGAAGTTCCCCATTATTTGAAAGCAGAGCTGAACCTGGCACAAAACTGAAAGAAGAGAAAGTGCATGTAAGGGGAGAAACAATGTGTTAGAGTCTTTGGAGGGAAAAAAATGAGTCTGTAAGCTTATAGTGATGCAGTTAATAGCAGACAAGTATGTGATGTACCTCAGTTGTGCTGTCCCTAGCTTCTCCAAATCCAATCTCTGCATTCTCATTAAAGTTGTAAGTCAGTATTTCAGTTATATTCATTTCAGACGGCCATTTTAAAAAACAAATCCTCCAAAGAGGAAAAAGATGCTCAGAAAAAGTGCACTGGACCTCTAACTTGTTCCTGTCCAGTTGCAAGACTTTTTTTTCCCTTCCCACAAAGAAATCTCTAGGCATTCTTCATAACATGCATATTTTGCACACATCTCCAGTGACCAAAGCATTTTTGTGTATTATTTATAATTGCATGGATTTTAGCCTTTTGCTTTTATAAAATGTACATATCAAATAGGCTGTGCACATTCTATTTCTCTAAAATGCACTGCAAAATTTACAAATGTGTGAATTACCAAAACAAAGTGCACTTCATTGCTCAGAAGGTGAAATACAGATTCTTCTACCAAAAAAAATCTCAGCTGTAGCAAAAAATCTTTTCCATTACTATCTGCAACAACGCTGAAACTTTGCTTTATCATTTCCTTAAATGGCTTCCTCTACCTGACCCACACTGTTTTAATAATTTCAATTTGTTCTGTCAAACAATCGTATCTCCCTTTAGGAAAAAAATAATAATTTCCACTCCTGCACTTCATCCAATAACCTTCCCTCTGCACAGATTTGCTATGCTACGTCTTAAGATGGTGAATGTTCCGTCTGCAGTATGTTGACCCACTTATGGTTCTTATGGTGACCCTAGTCACTGAATAACATTATAGTCTTGTTTACCTAATTTCTACTTTGCATGGCACAAGAGTGGTAGAAGTACATCCTTCTCCCCATGCACCTTCCACATGTGAAGTGGGCATATGATGACCTGATTTATGCCTGCTTTTCCTGGCATTTTCAAGAGGAGATACCACACTATCCATTCCATGATGTATACTCCTCCTGTTGGAGTACCTGCTTTGACGATGGCATTATAAGGGTAGTAAAGGACCTCTACCATTTTTGCTTCTCTGAAATTATACTGCTGAATCAGAACACAGATGCAACTACTGGGGCGGGGGTGGGGATGAGGCCCAAACGTGAATTTTGCATCCCCAAATGAACTTTCCTTTCAGTCTCCAATTTCTGCCATTGTAGAGATTGAGACACTGGAAATCATTCACATCTAGAACTCTCACATTGGCTCTGTCTGAATTTCCTTGGTAAATTTTCCTGCCTCTTTTCTTTGGAAGCTTAAACTGTATTTCTAAATGCTCAACTGAAGTTTTAAGTTACTGCAATGCTAGAAACTTGGTGACTCATGAAAATTTCATTGGAGGGCAGAAATAATGAAGGGACCAATATCCTAATTTTACTCCTTCCATGCACCAAAGCATGTACAAATCACATGTGCATGAGCCTAGAACTTCATAACATGAAATAGCCTGAGCAGTTCTTTCTTAGTATACTGTCTTGTGAACTTAAGTGGTGGGGTCTACTGCATTTGGTTGTACTAAACTGGCTGTAATCCCTGCATTCTAATTTGAGTATCAGAGTGCCTGAATTCTGACAGTGAATTCAGTGATGTTGTACCTGAGGTCTAGGAGCCATGTGGCTGTCCACATGTTGTTGAACTACAGCCTCCAGCATTCGTCACTACTGGATCATGCTGGCAAGGGCTACTGGGATTTGCAGTCCCAGATCCTCTGTAGAGCTTCACAATTCCCATCCTTGGCCCAGATCAAAGAAAAATTCTGGTGTTCAGTATTCACAACAGACAAAAATATAGCATCAGCCTTAAACTAATCTTACAGTACTATACAAGAATTTTATATCAACAACCCCCTAATTAACAATGGCCCTTTCCACACAGGCATATTGCCCATGCTAGGGCGACCTCTCCAGGAGGTCTTCTTCACCACGGGGTGCACTAGTGCAGTTGGAAAAGGTGAGGTTCTACACCTCAAACTGCTCTAGCACAGCCGTGGGGGTGGCGCTGCTAGTTTATAAAAACCACCTTCCCAAGTGGTTTTTATGAAGCTTGCCCGCGCTGCTCCGTGGCAGCCCCCGGTGAAGAACTGCAGAGACGCGGTAGCGCATCCCTGCAGATCTGCCCGGGGACGGGTTTCTGGCTGGCGCGCTGGCCTGATTGGCAGAGCGCCGCAGGAAGCTGCCGGCCACCATTTTGTGTGCCACCGAACGCCGCCAAAATTTGGCAACGTATAGAACAGCGAACCCACGCTCCCCGCAGACATGGAGCAACCCACTACCAGGTAAGCTTCGCCCCTGTGTGCGCTGCCCGTTTCGCCCCCCCCCCGGTGAGGAAAAGGCCAATGTCTTCATTGGACTCGTATGATATAGAATCCTGTTTGTTTTTATACTAAGTAACTAGCTAAATTTCATAATGGTGGTTGTTTTTAATTCATTTCTGAGCACGAAAGAAGTGCCCTTTCTTAGACTTGGGGTTCTCAAGTACAAAAAAAAAAAACAAAGAGCCCACACTTGTTTATCATTTTTATAATTAGATGATTCAACTGTGCTTTGTTGGGTGTTCCAGAAATAGTGAGTCATTCTTACACAGGACATATCTTTACAGAGACTGACTCAGAACAAGGATATCAATTCACACTGAAAGAAAGCCATCTTTGTTTATCATATTGAAAGCTTAAGATCATGATGAGTTTGTGTTCTGTTGGACCATAAACCCTGATGACTGAGGATTAGATCAGAATTAAGTCATACCTTTGAGCAGATCCACCTCAGTTATAAGACCTATTGATTTGAATGGTTTCCCCCTGAGTCTGGAGGAACCCATTATTCCCATGCCAATTATTAATAAAATAATTAATACAAACCATGGAGAGTAATTTTAAAATCGTACACATCTTAGAAAACATACTGCCTAACAATTTTGCCACATGTGAATCCCACACTTCCAAGAGATAGGCTTCATGGTGAAGCTTTCTAGTTTTATCCTCATTAGTCAGTCAGGTAAATTGGACTGAGACAAAATTACTGGTCCAGGGTTTATCCGGTAAGTTCGTAGTTGAAAGGAATTTAATCCAGATCTCTTTGGCTGAAGTCTGTGTCCAAATCAGCTCCACACTGGATGAGCAGAGGGTGACTAGTTCAAGAAGTAGTAGCTGGTAACATTGGTAACAGTGGAGGAGTGAATTTTTAAAGGATCTCTCCACTGTGCTGAAGCCTATCAATGTTCTGGACTTTAGAACAAATTTATTAAAAACCATATCCCAAGCTCTATTTTGATGAGTTCAGCCCAGTTCAGAGCATGATCACATTCATGAAACTTTTTAGAAATAAACGTCAGACGTATTTGCTTTCCTAGGGCAACCTGGCTGAACAGTTTGCTAAGGACCAACTCTTCATCTAGAAGCTTCTGGGGAAAGAATGTTCCAGTGGACTGGAGAATGTGTCAATAGAAAGATACTCAAGAGAAACCAATCGAAACAGGAAGGTATAGAAATTACCTCCTTATGAATCTAAGAAGTATACATGTACTTCTCAGATTCATGGATTCCCAAGTTTTGTCTCAAGCTGGTAGAACATAATTCTTTTGTTTTTTATTCTGTAATGTTAGTAAAAATATGCATTTAATATGTTAGTCCTTTTAAAAGAAAAATCCTTCCTGCATTATTTTGGATTTTTGAAAATTCCCATTAATTAATCATGCAAGTTTTACTAAACTATTATTTTACAATTCACAGAGACAGTTAGCATGCAATAGTGATTAGAAAGGTGTACTAGGATGTGGTACATCCAGGTTCAAGTTCCCTTTGAGCCATGAAACACACAGAATGATCTTAGACCAGTAACTTTCTCGCTCAGTCCAGCACACCTCATAGGCTTGTTTTAGAAATAAAATGAGTTGGGCAACCATATACCTTGACTTCCTTGGAGGCATTACGGATTTTTGTAATAAATAAATATTACAACCAGTGTTGCTGTCAATTCAGTCCATGGAAGAACTCCCAGAACTTGGAATGTCTGATCTATATTCACATAGGAAAGCTTTACTAAGTGGTCTCCTTAGGAGAAGGCTAAACGCATAGAGTATTTGGCCATACTTCTTAGTAGAAACCCATGTTAATGGCATTTGTTGATATTTGTTAAAGAGTGAAAGAGCTAAGACATGGAAGAACAGAACAATACAGATCATTGTGACATAGCAACTCAAGATTTCAGCTTGTTTAGAATTATGCCACGTGGATAAAACAAATTGGCACATCTTGTTTCACCATTTATTTAACAAAGCAATTTTTGTACTTAAATGTGTGTATGTGTGTGTGCATTTATGGCAGTGTTATGATGACTAACCTAACTTAGATGAACAGGAATCAAGGTTGAAAATCATATAAAGATAGTGGAAAACAATACAGCCAAAACGTCCATGTGTGTCAACTAGAAATCCCCAGCATTATGTTTACAGAGTAGCTACAGTTCCAGCAGCAAGCATATTGGCACAAATATTTTAAAATAATTAATGACATTTAATTTATTTTGCAGAATCCTCTCCTCAATATCACTATAGAAACAAATCATCAAAATATCATTTATTATTTCTGCAAAAGAAATATCCAGATAATGCCACAAAGGTAGAAGAAGCCATAATGGAAATATTGCAGGAGTCAGTTTAACGTACGAGTGCAAGCAATGACATTCACCCTGAACCATACTAAAGAAAAAAAGAGAGAAAAACATGCCCAGGTGAAAAGAAACCTTGCTACTCTATTGTAATTAAATATGTGTACCACTCTCATACAGTGAGATACAGTGGAAAAGCCATAAATTGGTCTGAGTAATCCTAAATGGTGGAAACATTGAATTATGTCAGCTTAAATGTGTTGGTCTGAAGACATATGTATGTATGTAATGTAATGTAATGTAAAAAAAAAAATATCTGTTGGTCAAGACTGCAGCCTATTGTGAAAATACAGGCTTATTTGGATTAGGCTACACTAAGTCATGACAGTAGTGCAGCATAAAACAAGATGACACCACTATTTTCGAAAACATTACGAATACCATTTAGCTGAACAATATACACATATTACAAATATGTAGCTTCAGGATATGCTGGTGTAAACTATGACTATTTCTAAGATAGTCTGAATGTACCCCTGAGCTGGAAGAAGAAACACATTGGTTATGTCATTCTCCCAATATAAATTAGCAACTTCTTTGATATATATCCTGGTGCTATGAAACATCTACCCTAGGCAAATGACCTTACCATTTTTAATTCATACATAACTAATTATTCTAAGTGAAACTATTTTTGTTATGTGACTAATCTGAATTTCAGGAAATGTCAGTCCTCTGCTTGATAATGAAACACTATAGATGGTTTTACCAAAAATCTTATTTCTCCCTGTTTGGTGTTTTAATGAACAGTTTAAGTTTTCTATTTCGGGAAAATATTTAAAGAGATATAATAATGCAGATAAAAGGAGTTCAGTCTAATCTATCTTAAACAGGGACCAAAAAAACATCCTAGAACTAATGCAAAACAGTTGGTTGCCTAACAGATAATTATTGCTCCTAACTATTGGGCAAGTGACCTTCACTAGCTGCTGTATTCTACTTCCAGAAAAATATATAGCTTAGAGCCAACTCGATGTGAAAACGGTAAACAGAATATGAATCTGAACAGGGGTCAAGACAAGTCCGCTATGTATATTGTTACCATAAGCAATTTCAAAAACAAACACACATTTATAGAACCATACAATCAAAACTCTAAAGAGCCTTTTCTCAGCTTCTTTGTACACGTACACACATAAGCAGACAAACCCACAAATTGATCCATCCCTGCATTCTAACTTGGTGAAAGGTGGAAAAAAGATATATACTTCAATCTTGAGAAGCTGGAGAATGGACAAGTATGTTTGTTCATTTTGTTATATTCCAGGAAAAGTTTGCAGTAACTGTCTAATTTTACTATCTAATTTTAAGGAAGCTAATGGATAAAGATGCCAAAGAAAATCTCTGAACTTTGGACTTTTCCCAAATTTAGGAAGTCCAGGTTCCCTACCCTCTCCTACACATGGACATCCATTTTGGACCAGACCCCAAAGAGTTTAAAGTGTGTAACTTGGCCAAAAATTTGTCTGGATTTGGGCCTTAGAAATCTCCAAGTTCTGCTCATTTGATAATGTCTGTTGTTTATACTGGAATTTAAATTGTGAGTAATCCAGTAGATGTGTTCATTTACTCTTGATTATTTGGGAATCAGATGTGACGGTGTGGGGTGAGTAAATTTAACATTTGAAGCAAATAGAATTGAATGATGAACCACTATTACGTAGATAGCATTATGCTGAATGCCCTGAGCAAGTGAACAGAAAAAACATTTTAGTTGTTGTGTTCCTAGAGAAGGCAGGGGTCATGGTCCAGCTGAAGTCATTCCTATTTACTACTCTTGGAATACAACCCAAACGCATGTTTGGGATAACTGTACATGGGACTGCAGCCTTCATATTTTGGAGAACCTAGGGAGATGTTGAGGCTGCATGCTACACGATACCTTTCCTGTGTTGAAAACACAGGCAAAATACTATCTTTGGCCTCTTAAGTAATACCGCTTAAATAAGACCAATTAGACATTTATCAGATGTCCTACATCCACACTTGTGCTGCAGCAGTGTTCAGGCATTAGAGGTCACCTCTCAATATGGACCGTAGGCAATGACTTTAATCCAACCAGCAAAATGGCCACACAGACATTGGAAATGTCTTCCATGTCAGAGAATTCCTGCTCTACAGACATAAGAAATTTTTGATTGTTAATTTTTGCTGCAGTGCACCACCTTAGATAGCCACCAATAAAATATACCCTGTTTCTCAATGTCACACACTTCGCAGCTTGATTTCTGTATTAGCAAAACAGTGTTTTGGGACAGGGTCAGAGTCAAGTGCCTTGTTGGCACACTGCTGCAGACTGCTACTTCTGTTAGGTATGTCAGCAAATGCTGCAAACAGGAGCAGTGATTTCCATTAGGACTTGACTGCCTATGAAACCAAATACTTTTCCTTCTAAGTAACCATTTTTCTGGTATCTTAGCTAACTTTGTGACTTAAACTTTATCCATGGAATCAAGAAGAAAGAGGTTGTCCCAATGCAGCAGAGACTATGTCAGCCCTAAGCAGAGGGAAGGGGAGGCATTAGACTTTTCCACCTCCATACTGAGGCAGACTATTGGCACAGATAATCTCCTAGAACCCAAGTATTCCTTCCAGTTTGTAAAACATGCGTTGTTTGTCCACACCCTGCATTTGGAGCTTGGATACACTCCCACACACATAAGCTTGAATATTCCTGAATAATTTTTCATAACACAAATTCCCAAATGCATTAAAGGCCCTTTTTCAAATCACACATGACATTATGCATTCATGTTAGCCAAGGTGTGTCTAGATTTACTTGTGTAACATGTTAAGTGTGATATATTTACTCTTACCATTAAGGCCAACTGAAATCTACAGTTGTATTAATCGAGGATTTAACACTACTTATTTGGGGGCTAATCCCAGTATTTACATGAAGGTAGAGGAAATATTATCTCACTAAGCAAACAAAACAATGACTTAGTGAGATATTTCCTCAATGAATTGTTTTGTTACATTACTTTCAAAATTACATTCAAAATCCTCCACACAGGAGAATCCATTATTTTCATGAGTTCCCATCACCAGAACAATCTATGAACAATACTTAACAAAGCAAAAGTTTAAACATAAGCACCATCAAATTCAGTATCATTAATCCAAACTCTAGTGGAGAGATAGACAGAACTAACAGATAAAAGGCAATGGTGGCACTGAGTGAGCACAGCTTTTGTGTTTGATGTTTCTTTGAAGACAATTAGAGTTAAAATGTGACAATTAGCCAATTCTTCCATTTTTCCACTAAGCAAACCTACTTGATAGTGAAAGTGCTTTCATCTGTTCATGTGTAACAGATGGCTTAGGTTTTAGTCAAACGATAGGAACACAGTGGCAGCTGGTGACTTCCATGTCAGTTGGAGTTATGAAGCTACTCTGGGTTTCAGTTTGAACTTTAAAAGAGCTCCCCAGTTTACTCAACTTTATCCACAAAATACAGTCCACACTTTGGGTAACTCCTTTAAAATTTGGACTAAAAACTAAAACTCAGAGTGCGTTGATACATGCACAACATGGGCAACACCAAATGTACAAAGCAGAGATGACCACACATATAGCTAGTTTTCTTGTTGCAATGGCAGTTGCTGGGGGGGGGGGGAATTGTGAGATTCAAAGAATATTGGGTTGGAGCCAGAATGTCCTTTCCATGATTAGACTGGCTTTTTCTATTCACTGAAGGGTCTGAGATCTAGTAGAGGCTCCCACCAGAGAAAGAGAGAGATGATTTTCACCAATTCTTTCCCGCTGTCCCCAGGGCCACTTTCCACACTATTCCAAAGGATTTTTCCCAAACTTTTCATGGGAATTTTCATAATGGCTTCAGAGGAAGGAAGAAATGACTAAAAAGAGCTTCTCCTTCTCTTTCTCCACAAGAAGGGTCTTATGAACAATGTTTCACTTAAAGGAACTCTAATATCCATGCTGTTGTCTCTAAACAGCAGAATAGCTGAAATCAAGATTAAAAAACAGGGCTGGGGTGGCCAGCTCAGCTTGCTGCCCTGTCACCATATATGCCTTCTTTAGATCCCAATATGATCTTATGCCTTTGGAAGTTCGTAAGAACTTGGCTGAAAACTTCTAGATTCTCTTGAATCTAATATTCCTGAAGGCTGTACGAAGTAACAGATCAAAAATCTGAAAGCACCCCAGGTCAAAACTACTTGCAGCAACATTTAGGCTGCTATTTGGCACATGCTTAGCTGGACATAAGTGAAAACCCTTTGAATGCAGCATGGCCTATTTCTAAGTAGACCTGTCTAGGACTGCGCTGATAGGGTAATATATCTTTGGTGCATCAGACTGCATCTATGTGAATATCTTGTTCCCCTATGCCTTTACATCCTGAAAGCCTTGTACGTGTGCACACATGTACTCCCAAAGCTGTTTTTGAATGACAGGTGACTCTCAGGTGCAATCTTTCCTGCAGTGTGAGGAACTACAGTCAGAAGCAGAAATCAGGACAGCTGCTGACATAAACTGGAGCAGATTCAGTTCTCCACTCTGGCACAGTTTTATGTGAATGCACTCTTTCTTGATACCACTATAAAATTCTTCAGCATATTTTCTAAAACAAAAGAAGCCTTCTCTATTCTATGGGCTGGAAAACAAGGAACTGTGATGAACACTGAAGAGCTCCAAAGGAAAAAAATATATATCTTGGAGGGCCAGTATTGGATCTCAAGCAGCCCAATACTCAGATCAGTTGAACTTAACAGGCAATGATTAAACCAAACATTTGTGTTAAAGAATATCTTGTTGCTCTTAGTACAAAGTTGCTTTCATAATACCTGGTTTGCCACCTTAAGCCACAAGTCTTGTGAGGGTTGAAGTTTTAAAGGGAGTTTGATTTAATTGGAAATGATCCAGTCTTTAAAGGCTTTATGCAATATCAGCAATAGCAGACCTGAAATTTCACCAATATGTGTTTAATCTGAGTTCATTCCTAACATATACAACTATGCTCAAAATTATGAGGAACCCAGGAAATTTAGCCATTTATTGGGAGTCATTTATGTTAAAACAAGTGAGAATTTGACAGAGATTTGCACCTGCTTCTTTGTTGTTTATTTGTTTTATTCCTCCATAAACCTATAAAAATGCAGAAACTTGAGAACAGCAAAGTAATAGTGATTGTAGACATTTTTCTTTCTTAAAGTCAATTCAGAAATTACAGTAACACATACCTCCCAACCCTGGTCTCAGGCGATTATCATAACCATCAAGTAGACGGTCTAGAATCCGAGTGAATATCGTTGTATTGTCCTTAATTTCATCTTGTAAGGAAGTTTGTCCATAGCTGAAAAAAACCAAGCCGTTAACATTATAAACCATTAATCCAGCAGCAAACCTACAGAATCATAATTCTGAAATCTGCTTAATCTTTCTTATACTGATTTATAGATGCAAAATCTCTTCCATCAAGCCAGATTATGGCAGCATTATAGGATCCTTTCTCCAGCATAATTTCTTTTTAAAGAATATCCAGCCACACAGAACCTTAGAAATCAATAGAAGTTAGATTTGCAGTGTTTAATGTTAACTGTTTTGTTCATCTTTTCAGTATTTCTGCTTTCAAAACTAGGGGTTTTCAAGTGAAGATTAATGTGGGGTTTTGTTTGTTTGTTTGTTTTACAAATCAATTCCCTAGATAGTTTGTGGTAAAATGAGACATAAAATCAGTCAGTGAGGTATCTAAATGTGCTAAAAGAAGTAGGAAGTAGTGGCCAACACAGTTGCAAACATATTATATAGAAGTAAGTTCCACCAGTTAAGGGACAGTGAATTTAGAAATGCAACCAGCAATATCATCTCCAAACTGCATGGCGTTCGGGCACAACTATGTCAGCTGGTGGGTCCCACAGTATTAAGTGTCATGATTTTTTAAACATGAAAGCATATTCTCAGTTAAACTTCTACATATTGCTGACTCCTTTGCTCCCAGTATGCTTCAAGGAAAATCAAACTGGAGGCACCCCTGAGCTATTTCCTAGCAAAGTGGAAATCATTTTGGGAGGTTATGGGGACATTTCCCCATCCTTCTTCCAGTCCACATGCCCAGCGGCTAAATGACAAATATTTAAACATCTTCACCCAAGATTGTGGTCTGCAGCACCTGAACCCTGGCAATACCAGTGCTACGACTGGGTTTTGGGGGCGATGAAGCAAGTTTCAGCAAGTAAGCCTTAGTATCAGGCTGTGACAACTGAATATTAAGATAGCCCAAAAGTCAAATTGAAGCAAGTGAGTATGAATGGTACTTTGGCCCCTTTCTACCAGAATACAGTAAACAAACAGTTTCCATAGTTTTGCCATGGCCATGAGCTAAGTGCTGGCCTCTTCTTCAAACTTCGTTGAAGTTCTTGTCATTAAGAAAGTGGTTCTCCTTTTGTACTTTCAAGTGCAAGTCATACTGTTTTCTCCTAATCATCTATCATGGTTGTCTTAGAGCCAAATCTTGGAGTCCTTCTTCTGCCCTTTAACTGGGAGAGAAACTATTTCCAAAATGGGACATTTGCCAGTATAAACTCAGCAGGACTTAGCCCTTGAACCCTAAGTTCCTTTCTTCTTGATCACCTTGTCACATACATTATTACTGAATCAGCCTTCTTTGAATATCTGGTCCAATGTAATTAACATTTTTTCCCTCCAAAAACTCTTCCAAATGGACATTCCTCATGAACTTTAGCAATGGGAACAAATATTTTGCAAGTAACCTTTATGTCAAATAATAGCTACCAAATTTAAAGATTAAACTATGAAACATAAAGCTAGCATATAAATCTTTCTAAATTTATAAATGAGATTGTTGCAAAATCAGTATACATAAATATAGGCATAAATATGTGGCTTAGAAAATCTAGCTATAGCACTTTCAAATACAATTCTATACAAGATATAATCTCATTTTAAAGGAATACAATGTCTTTCATAACTACACTCACAATTTACGTGTGCTCAACTATCACTTAAAATGTATATAAATACAGAAAGAGTGTATTTACATTGGACCTTCTGGATCTGTGGGGATTTGGTTCCAGAACATCCAGTGGATGACAAAAAATCTCATCCCATATTATTAAATGGTGGCAAAATGAACATGGATGCTTCAGCACATCCACATTCACATTGCTGTCATTCTATGTATATGATGTGATAATCCGTGGTCAGAGGAAATTACAGATACAGAATCTGCAGATCTGGAAGATCCATAGAATATATGTGTGCAATAATTACAATTAATTGATTTTGAGCAATATATTTAGCTCATTTCTAGAAAAGCAACAAAAGCAACATTCATATGAAACAGAAATGTTGTAGGCTTATGGATATTTATTGATATCCTACAGTACTATTTAAAAAGCATGGAAAATATTCTTTCACATTTCTTGTAAAGGCTGCTCACATAGGACAAGATTGCCTTACTCTATATAATTTGTTAATTAACATATAAAGGACACTTCATGCCTTCCAGAAAATAGGGTCCCCGCATTGCCACCATATGCTAACTGCATAAGATTTCTATAACATTTGAAGGTCATTTGCATTTCACAAAACACAAACATGTGGTGTGATTTGCAAAGGGAATAAGGCATGTGTTTATTCCATGTATTTTCAGATATTCAAGAATCTTTTGGATATTTCACTACAATGCAGTCAAGTCTCCTGTAGAAATAAAGCGACCCAAGTTTTCTTGAATGCATGAGACAGAACCAAGGAAAGTACCAATATTCTAGCTCCCTATTGTCTACAGTTTTACTTCAAGACTATATTATCCATAAAAAGCATGGCTTTGAGTGTTTTGCCTGTGAATATTCCATTCATTTGAATGTCAACATAGGAATTTGAAGGCCAAGATGATTCTGACTAAACAAGCTGCGGTTGAATTTGGATTTCAGTATTAAGATGGGTTATAACAATAGATACAGTCCAGAAAGTAATACACTTCATGATGTCCCAAGCGAACCAGTGGGGAATGATGTGAACAATTTAGGCCTTAAATAATATTGATCTCAATGAGACATCTTATTAGTGTGTTGTATATGTTTAAATGTCTCTAGATTTTTGTCCAGTACCTCTGTAAAATGGACTGCAAAATGCAGGCATATGCTCAAAGAGAGAAATAGATCCGACCGATGTACTAATGACAACACAAAGAAAAAGTCATTAACTATACCTATTTCTGCAGTTGTGTTTTATGAAAAGATACAACTTACAATTCTACCTTTTAAAATACTCTGTTTCTGTACGAACCTCTGCTGCTGTATGAATAGGCCTAACATCAGTACCATGCCTTTAAATCATTCTCATATGTTCAAAACTAAAAAATTTTACATTGTCATTTATCTTTGGAACAATCAAGTGATATTTTTTCCTTTAAAAAAAAAGAACAAAAACCTCTCACTAGCATTGTGAACATAACCATCTGATCACAAACTGGTGACCCTTTCTTCCAAGTGACATCCCCTCAACACAGACATGTACACCACCTCACTTGGTCTGTTAGAAGCAGCCAGAAGCTGAAGCAAAAGAAGGATAAATATTTTGGCTATGAAATGGATGTTTTTCAAGGTGTCATTTGAACGTCTTGAAGGAAAATGTCAGTTACCATGTTTGTGGTTTCACACCAAACAACTGTGTAATAAAAAACACTGTGCGCTAACTCCATCTACAGGTCATTATAATAGTGACACCTCATATAATTTTTCAATAGCAGGCAAATGTATCTTGATTCTCATTTCCAAATCCACAGTTCCAGCAAAACATATACAGCAGCATACTGTACAGAAGAGAAAAAATGATAAAACGGAGGAAGTGATCTGAGCATTAATTCTGTCTTATTTTCATTTATTAGCTTTCTGTTAGGAAATCTGCTTTATGTACCTTCATCACTCATCAGCTATGCCAGCTAAAATTATACACCTTTTTTTTTTTTTTTTTGGTATGCCTGTGTTTTTAAACAAACAAACAAATCTTATCCTAGGGAAAAAAGGCTGAAGCTAAATTGGATGATCCGGTGCTACTTCAATGCCTTATATAAAATACACATTTCTATTTATTAATGGGACCAATTTAAATAATGATGTTGAATTAAGGAAAGTAAGTCAGAGTTACAGATATAGAAATATTTGCCACCATTTGCAATTCAGCACAAAAATACATGTCCATTAATATATTCATTCCTTAGATACATGGCTGAGAGAAATGTTATACCTCAAGATACAGTTCACATTTGGGGAAGCCTTCCCCTCCCCCATGCAGTACAATAATGTCAGGGGTAAATTCCCTCCTGATACAGATGGGTCTGCATTACATCATTCTCCTGCATGCTGCCCTCTGATCCAAAACATTCAGACCTCAGGTGCAATAGTTGGCCTTCATGGTCACACTTCCCAGGCACAATTTGTTTTGGCAGTCTAGTCTCACAATTAAGTTCAGCTTTAATGAGCAAGAATTTAACAAGTAAGAGCCAGCCTGAAAGTGTACAGGTCAGTCCCACTCATTTCAATGAAAAGAGAAACACCAGCTGAAAAAAATTGGTATGTAAATGGCGAAAAAGAAACTCTGTGTACATTTCTTTTTACCTTTTCCCTCTGCAGAATAAATTCCTGCAAAACATATCTCTAGAAAGGATTTTTCTTGGCTGCATTGAAATCATTAATCTAACCTTAGTGTGGGTGAAGAAGTCACTGATGAACTCTTCCTGAACAGCAACTGTACTACACATGTTATGCAAACAAACTGTCGTTTTCTTTCAATCTTCTCGTATTTTGACTTAGCTGGGATTTGAGCAGGATTAACTTCCCCCAAATACAATTAGTAGTAGCCAAGCCCATGTGCAGCTCGTTTCTTATTCTCTTTCCATTACCAATAACAAAGCTGTTCCCAACTGATATTTGTGAATTTAAAAAAGAAAAAAAGTAAGCAAGAGAGAGAGCTCTTTCCCCACCTTCTTCCAGTTAGTGTGCTTATAAGGAGAACCCAGGCCCAAAGGCGGTCACAGAGAAGATGTGTCATCTTCATGGTAGATTATGGAAACTGAAAACAAAAATTTGAAAAACAGAAGTCAGCAAGCCCCTTGCTTAGAAAGATCACTTCAAAATACAACAGGTCCTAAAGAACTTTAAATGGTTTTCCTTGAAGCCAGTGATCACGTAATGGTGTATCACGCAAAGGAAAAAGAAAATGGCCCAATCCACATCACACATGCAAGCGTGTCCATTTCTGAAGACTGGGACCTTCACTTCAGTGCACAGAGAATTTTGAATCTGTTCGACTTTATGGTTTAAAAGACCAGGTACTTAAAGAAGTGTTCTCACTAACTCCTACCCTCCCCCAAGGAGCTTCCACTTTCAAGTATATAGTTTGCAAATCTTTTCTATAACAACATAAACTCCCTAAAGACCCTTTAACTATTACCTTCCCTTTAAATATTATCTCTGCTTTAATAAGTAAGATGCTGTTTCTGAGAAAAAGAGTGTCCAATGGGGTCTTGGAAACCCATAGGATGTCCTAATCTGGAGAGAACTTTCTTCCTGAAAGATCACCCTGCCTCTTGTCCTGGTTACAAAACTATTTAGCAAAAGCATAACATTCATGAGCATAATTTTATTTGAAACGAATTAACATTCAGGATTGCATAGCAGTCCATGCACACTGATGCTTCCATCCATCTAAAGGGCACACATGAGCATCAAATTAAGTCCACTGCACGCACACTGCATCCTCTCCTTGATCTTTCTTTCTTTCCCTATTGCTGGGACCACCTCCCTTTGAGATTGCCACCAGCCCAGTTTCAGTGAAGGTAAAAAGCAAGCCCCTGTCCCACTTCCTCTCTCTCGCCCACCCCTCCCACTCTTAACCTTAGGTGGTCTTTCTGGAAGCCAGCTTTACCATTCTGTGGCTCTGTTCAGGCAACGCTGTTGCTTCTTGCCCCCTGCTCTGTGTCTACTGCCGGAATCCACTTTGGTCGCATTGTTTTATCCAAGATGGGTTCGCCTCCCCCCACCCCGCTTTCCGCTGGCACTCACTCATACACACACTCACACACACACTCCTAGCATGGACTGACTAGATAGACTCTTTGAAAGCAATTTTAACAGAGAAGCACCATTCAAGCGACACGACAACCCGTCACCAAACAGCATGAAGAGGAGAAGAAGAGTGTAGGAAGGAAGTGGCTGGAGGAGAGGGAGCCTAAAGCCAGCCACATACAGCCTCCGACAGGGAGCAGAACGGAGAGGGGTGTCCGTAGGAGAAGGCAAGAGTAGGGCTCCTCATGGTACCAGCAGAGATCCTCCTCATGGTAGCAGCGACAGTTTTCACTGCCTCCCCTGTAAAAATGCGGGCTGTCTCTCTAGACGGGGGGGGGGCCGCACAGGGGGAAAAAAAGGCAGCAAAAGCCCAGCCTTCCTTGGAGTGCTAACTTCTGCCCTGTTCCTCACCCAAGCAATCTTCAGATGCCCCTCGACGGCAGGCGAGCTCCCCCTCCTGAGCCTGCCCTCCTCCCCACCCCACCCTTCCCCAGAAAGGAGGGAAGGAATCAAAGTCACCCAACCATTCGAATTGCCTGTGGATGCAGCCTGTGGAGGAACAGGAGGAGAAGGAGGAGGAAAAGGAGGAGGGGGGAGGAGGAACCACCAAGTGCAAAAATCCCTGATCCCATTCCAACCCCTCACCCTTTCCTCTCCCCCCGCCTTTCCCGCCTCGCCACCATCCACCACCATGATTTCCACTAGCTCCAAGCGAAAGACCAAAACAGAGGGGAGATGCCCACACACCACCACCTCCGCCACCACGTCTTCCATGTTTGGCACATCCGTTCAGAACCCGCTGCCGAGAGAGAAAGGGACGTTTCGGGGAGGACCAGGGAAAGCCAGCAATGTGCCTCGCTTCTCCTCAGAGGGAGGCTCGGGCTGCTTCTGCTTGGGGGGTGGAAGGTGGGGGGTGGGCTGCCTTCCCCTCCCGCGGGTTGTTTTGTTTTTTTTAATTCCGCCGCCAGTAGAGCAACTTTGTATTCTTCCCTCTCTCCCCGAGTAAAGTCGCCGTCCTCCCCACCGACACCTCCCTCTGGATCGCGCCCCAAACGTAGGAAAGGAGGATGATTACTGAGATTATGATGATGATTTCCGCTCCGGCTAGCCGAGCCCTTCGATCCCCGATCCTCCCTCCCGCTCGGCCGCCCCCCCCCCTTATCAATTGCCCATCGATCGCTGCGGATTTTTAACCTGGGCCGGGGGCCGGGGTGGGGTGGGAGCAGGTGGAGGGGGATCAATGGGGGAAAGCGTGCCGCCTCGGCGTACCTGCTCGGCGCGAGAAGAAAGCCCACACCAGTCCTTCCCAGCCATAAAGATGCTCTTCCCGGGAAAGGAAAAAAAGGAGTGAGGGAGGAGAGAGGGAGAGGAGGGAGGGGGAGAGAGAGAAAGCGGGAGGGAGGGAGGGAGGGAGGGCGGGGAGGGCGGGGGAGCCGAGCTCCCCGGCAGATGCTGGAGCCGGGCGAGAAAGCGCCGGTTACCTGGAGACCCTCCGGCCACGGCGTTGCCGATGCAACTGGGGAAGTCTTGTCCGAGAGAATCGCCCAAGAAGCGGCGGCGGCGGCGGCGGCGAGGAGGAGGAGGAGGAGGAGGCGGCAGAAAGGGAGCCTCGGAGCGGCGGCAGAGACGCGGCGGCGGGAGCGGCGGCGGCGGCGGCTCCTCGCTCGCCTTCGCTCGTTCAGGCGCGCTCAGCCATCATGGATTCTGCCGCCGCCGCCGCCGCCGCCGCCGCTATTGCCGCCGCCGCCCCGCTCGCCAGTGTTTCAGCACCCCAATTTCCCCTGCCTGGGAGTCAGATCGCGGCTCGACAACAAAACAAAACAAACAAAAGAAAAAATGCTTTGCTCTTTACCAAGACTGTAGTAGTACGTCCCGGGGTAAACCGGATGTGAAATAGGCTGTGACTTCATGCCAGAGAGATTTTATTTTAGAAAGGAAGGTGGTACCAAGCTCTCATGGAGAGACCAATCCGCCCATTTTTTTTTATTTTTTTTTTTTAAATATGCAGCACAATTTAACTTCCCAGCCCTCTCGCCCTAATCCCCTTTTTCTCTGGGCTGCTCGCTCCTAACCCGCACCTCTCCCTTCAATCGTTTAATTTCATTTTATGGTTGTGGATGGGGAGGCAAAGAGGACGAGGAGGAGGAGGAGGAGGAGGAGGAGGAGGCGGCATATGTATGGACTGGCGGGAGGGGCCGGGGGAAGGAAAGCTGCACTTACAAGCCTCAGGCGTCTTCGTCCAGATGCCGTTGGAGTCTGGTGCGAGACAACAAAACCAAACAAAATGTGAGGCACGCACACTTCTCCCGACCTCCCCCTCCACACACACACACACAAAAATTGTCCTCCCGGTTGCTCAGTTTTCTCCAATATGAACGGAGAGAATGTAGAAAATGTTAAGAGATGCTTCTCCTCTTTTTCGGTTTGGTAGATATTGTGTATTTCTGAAAAGCTGGACGGAGGGATCCTGGAACAGCCCGAGATGCCTCCTCGTGTGGCTAACCGAAGCGGAAAGGAAGGATCCACCTCGCCCCCAGAAGCCATCCCAGCCTGGGCTCTCGATTCGCCCTGAGACACTGGGAATGGGCAGGGGGACGTGAGTCTCGGGAGAGCCTCACAGGGCTGATGGCAAGTCCAGGCTGGTTTGTTTCGGAGTGGCTGGGTGGGTGATGGCTGTGCCATGTTTGAGCAGTTCAGTGCGTGAGAAAGGGAGTGGGGGGGCGAGGTGCCGGTCGGTAGGCACGTATCTATTATTTGCCACTTCCCTTTCTGAATGAACGATTGACTTCCCTTTGCCAAATGGTGCAGGAAAGTGATTCCATAATCCTGCTTGGAATAAAAGTCCCTTCCCTGCCAAGCACCCTTCCAATGTCATTGCCTCTTCCAGGACGCATCTGTCACTGCCCTGACGAATAACAACATCAGGTGGCCAATAAGACACAGTAATGCCCTCTTCTCTGGGCGCGCGCCCGCGTTCCCATAGACATCTATCGTTCCTGTCCCTTCCCCCACGCCCTCCCCCTTCCCCCTCACTTCTCCCCCCCCACCGCGGTCTACTCAGCTGTGGGATTCAACTTCAGATTTTATGAATGGGATGTGCTTCCAGAGAAGCAAGGTACAGCAGATTGGCAACGCAGATTGCCGTTGGGGAGAGAGGGGTGGAAGTGGCTTTAAGCCTCGTGTGAGCTCTCCATGGTTCTGGAAGACCGTCTTGGAGCGACGCTCCGAGTAGTAAACAAGAGGAGGAAGTCCTGAGGCGGGAGAACGCTCCTCACCGAGTAGCGTTTTCTGCCTAGTATTCAAACCTACTGCGAGAATGGTCGAAGAAGATTGCTAAGGGGGAACATGCTCCCTTAGGTCTTGCTTTCTCACTATGAGTCTGTTTTGACAAAAAGAGGGATTTTGTTTGATTGTTTGCTTGTTTTTACACATTTAACATGGGCGGGAGTATAAAAGTGCCCTGAAATGTAAGATAAAACCCATCCTAGGGAAAAGCTGAAATACATGTGATTGAGACACTAAAGAAATAATATTGCTGGTCTCACCAAAGGAAGGCCTTATCTGAAACTCTGAAAGCTCCAGGGACAGAATGTTTATTTGAAATCGCACACACACACACCACACTTCCCCCATATGTTGGTGCCTGTACCATATGTATATACCCCTTTCAAACAAAATCATATCCTATGCATATTCTTATCCTCTGTTGAGGCAGAAATTTTGTTTTTCTCCACTAATTTCTGAAGGGTAGGTAGCAATATCTCTAAGAAATGGATTTATACAATCTGAAGATAAACCTGAGATGAAACACTGTCACTTTCATCCATAAGAAAGGGTGACTAGGAGAAGGGGTATTTTGCTGGTATAATGGACTTGTGGATGGGCTCTTCAGTTGTTTTGGAACTGGTGAGCTCCAGGTTTTCAGAGCATTCCTGATTATGAAAAGACCCCATAGGGAGATATAGATTCTTCGAAGCCTGCTAGTATGCTTTCTGAGGCAGAAAGCATTGAAGACAGTCATGTAAATTTTGAATTCTTCATCGTTTCTCCTTCAATTCTCTTTGCTTCTCTTTGGGCTGTTCTTCTTTTAAATGTCATAAAATGTCACAGAGGCACTAGGTTACTTGCCAATGGCAGCAAAGGGAATGTGTACAGAATAGGGCAAAGTCAACGCCAAAAAAAAAAAACCTGTCACACTATCAGGCAGTTTATTCAGTAAGATCAGCCCCAATTCCCAGCTCTGTTATGTTTTGCTGGATCCCAGACTCAAACTGGATGAAGACTGGTAAAATGTGTTAGATCTCAGTTGTTTGTTTTCAGAGGTGAAATTTGAAGGCAGCTGCTGCATGCCAAAAAGAACCCAGTCACAGTCAAACACAGTCAGAAGAAGCCATGGCAGCCAATGCTGAATTGCTGGTTTGAAATAAGCTCTCTCAGGCTATCTATTTGGCCTGGTCACTTGACTTTTTCCAGCAGAGAAAGAAGTGGAAAGAGAAGAGTGATTGCCATTTTTGTTTGTTTATGCCACTTGCCAAAGAACATATTTGAGAAAAGAATGGTGAATTTAGGTAATGATATCATTTTTAGTGATTACTTTTGCTGGTGACATGAGACAGTAGCTCACTGTACTTCAGAAACATGAAGTTTCATCAGGAGTGCACTGGCAACTGCCTCCCATTTTGTCAGTCCGTGGCAAAGGGATATAGACCATCCATAGTGAAGTTTGTTTTGTGAATGCTTTCATAAACCTCAAGTAAGCAGCCACCATGGTGTAGTAGTTTGAGCATTGGACTACAACTCTGCAGACCAAGGTTTGAATCCCTACTCAGCCATGGAAGCCTACTGGGTGACCTTGGGCAAGTCATACTCTCTCTCAGCCTCAGAGGAAGGCAAAGGAAAAACCATTCTGAACAAATCTTGCCAATAAAACCCAGTGATAGCTTTGCTTTAGGGTAGTCTTAAGTCAGCACACAACAAGAAGCAGAATTCTCAATCAGAGACTGGTGCTGTCTATATGCTATGTTGCTTATCAAAATTGATATGGCCCTCTAAGTGTGTAAAGTTCAGAGCAACATCCTCCTTCATGGACTTGACTGTAGTTGGTAGAGAAGATTAACTACATTTCTGTAGGAGATGTCTGGTACATTTTTGTTCCAGCCTCAAGCCCCTTTAGGTGACAAACAGGAAAGATGAGAGAAGATAATCTGTGATCCAAGGTCACAAAAATGTGTCTGAGAAATACTCAGTCTTGGCCAAGAATCTATGTGAATTTGGATAATAGGACCACTTTCTGACTGTTACTTTTGCTGATGTCATGTGAGAGCAAGCTCATTCCACTTTAGAAACATGAAATCTCATCAGGGATGTGCTAGTCACCAGTGATATAAGGATACTGTAGATTTGGAATGATCTCTCCCAAATTCTTATCTGGCACACCAAGATGACTTGTCCCAGCAAAGACATCAAGCAGAGGAGCAGGAAAGAGGAAAAACTGTTTTTTGTTGATGTTGCTAATTCTACTTCTGAAACATGAAATCTATTTTGGTGATGCACTAGCCACAGTAGGCCAAAGACGAGGAGTTGAGGAAGGATTCACTTGACTGCGTCCTTGAAATCAGGGAAGAGGGAGAGTCAATGCTTCAACCCCACTACTGTGAGAGTAGATTTCAGGCTAAATTGTTGATTGGAGTGGGAATCTTGTGGTCCTCCCACAGTTTGTTGACTGTAATTCTAAACATCTGATCACTGGTGATGGAAACTGGTTTTTAGAAAGGTCGAGCTGAAAAGGTGGCTCACCTTATTTTAAATCAGCCATTCTCAACAGGAGACATATCGCTCTGAAGGGGGCCTTGACACATTTGAAGGGGGTCACCAACTGAAAATTGTGAGAGGGCCAAGCCCAAGGGTTTATGGGGGCCCTGGCAACTGAACTGATGAAATACCCAAGCAGCAGCCTTAATTGGAGCTAATAGATTCCCTCCTGTTTATGTTTCCAACACACTGTTTGCAGTTTCCTTGATTGTTATTGTCGAATTTGGAGCCCAATATCATAATACTTGCCAAAAAGCACCTAGCTCAAGGATTTTGTTAAGCCTTACGGACATTTAATTTTATAAGTCTTTTTAAAAATTTTGTCTAGTATGTCAGGATGTTCATGTTTTCTTGGTGTTCAATAATAAATGATTTTCTGTCTATCTGTTTGTGTTGTATCGCTGTTTGAAAGGGGGGCCCTGGAACCTGAGAAGAGCTTCTAAGAGATCCATGGCCAAAATACAGTTGACGATAGCTATGTTAGATCATGCTTGATAATATCTGTTTTAGATTTTTTTTTTTATGATTTTATATGCTTTTAATGTTTTTAATTGTTTTAAATGTTTTAACATTTTAGTTTATTGTTGGAAGCCACCTTGGGTCCCATTCCGGGAGAAAGCCAGCATATAAATAAAATAAATAAATAAATAAATAATTTATGGAAACTTTTTTTTTTTTTGCTAATATTTCTATCATGACATTTGCTAGAGCCGTTTAGAAACAAAGAGCAGAACAAAGAACATCTGAATCAGTGAGTTGTTTGCTAAGTGTTTATGTGTATATATACATACACCTTCAAGTTGCCTGTTGACTTATGGCACCCCCATGAATGTCACACTGTTTTCTCAGGTAAGAAATACTCAGAGGTGGATTTGCCAGTTCCTTCCTCTGAAATACAGCCAACAGCACCTGGTATTCACTGGCAGTCTGGATAGTACAGTCAAGCACCAACCAGGGCTGACCCCACTTAGCTTCCAAGAACAGATGGGACCTGGTGCCTTTAGGGGGATCAGGCCTTAGTTTGCTGAGGCCACTGTCCAAAATAAAGAGAGTGTATTTGTCAAAAATTAGTCTGAGAGACAGAAGTATTTGCTCTTCTCTATGTGAAATGTCAGGAACTAGCAGAGTTCCTCACACATAGGAAAAAGGGAGGAAAAGAAAGTCATAACAATGAGAGACATTGATCCCAAGGTGAGAAGAAACTTTTACTCTTGGCAGGATTTATACATGCATATATATATATATATATATATATATATATATATATATATGAGTAAATATCTGTTTCCCTGTCTATCTGTCTGTCTGTCTGACTGCCTCTCTCTCTCTCTCTCTCTCTCTCTCTCTCTCTCCCCCTCACACACACACACACGCACACTAATTTCCAAGTAACTGTTGCCAGAAAGAAAAAGAGGTTAATTAAGGGGAAGTTAAAAAAAATCAAAGGAAAACAATAATTTCTCCAGGTTTTGATAATTTTGCAGTGAAACACCAGAAAATAAATCTTTAAAATGGATTAGCTTGCAATCCTGTACACACTTTCCTGGGAGTAATTCAGTGTGGTTTTTGAGCTGGCAAGCATAGGACAAATGTATTGATAAAATGTTGCAAAATGTCGATTAGAATAATAGGTCAAAGTATCCACCCTGAATGAAAAGAAATATTTTGAAACAGCAAGCTTTGTAGGACTTTTTGTTCACAATGGATGTTAACATTAAACAAAAATAGCAGAGTTAGGGGGTGGAAAGCAGAAAAGTTACAATGTGGGCTATAGTGTAGTCTCAGATATATAGAAAATGTAATTTCAGAATTCAAATAGAAACTTTCCATAATTCTTGGCACTCTCTATAAAGGCATGTATATAAGTGAAAGGAGAAAGCCAGCTTGGTATAGTGGTTCGAGCATTGCATTATGACTCTAGAGACCAGAGTCCCCACTCAGCCATGGAATCCCCACTCAGCCAGCAAAATCCACTAAGTAACCTTGGGCAGGTGCTACTCTTTCAACCCCAGAGGAGGGCAAAGGCAAACCCTCTCTGAACAAATCTTGTCAAGAAAGCGCTATGATAGGTTCACCTTTGGGTCACCATAAGTCAAAAACAACTTGAATGCGCACAACAACAACAAATATGGGATGGGACTGATATTAAAAGTTGCATTAATTAATTTTAGCCACTAAAATGTATGTTTTGTACTTTTTTTTAAAAGTAAAATTTTATTAAATATTTTCCGGTACAATAAAAAGTCCATGTACCTGTACATACAAAGGGGGGAAAGAGAGAAATAAAACACAAGAGAGAAGAAAGATAATAAATAGCAAAGATAATAAAGAACAATGAAAAAAGAATACACATTTAACTACCAGCTTTCCTACTGAAGATTATAGATGACTACATAAAATAATTTCTTCAATTGTAAATACCATTCAAATACTTCAACTGCTGTTTTTTCTACATATTCTAATTATTGCAGCCTACAGTTAACATATTGTTTTCCTTTTCTTGCAAAAAACTCATTAAAGGCAGTCTTTCAAAGTGATCATCAATTATTTTTCTCTTACCAACATGGTCAGTTTATTCATTTCAGCTAAGTCAATCAATGTCATTAGCCAATGCTTACTTGTTGGTATTGCTGTATTTTAATGTTTCAGTGTACTTAATAATCGTGCTGCAGTGGTCATGTATTGCAGTATATATTTTGTACTTCATGAAATTTGTTTGATAATGCATGCCAAAAAGATGTCAGATTTTTTGGGGGGCAGGGTCTTCATTAGGTTTATGCAGCTCAAATTATAGAAATTCAGAAAAAAAAAAGATGGCAACCCCACCTATTATCGTCCTCTGTCCAGGTATCAAGTATTTCCTTATATCAGGATGCTCTTTTATATACATTGTAATGTACAAATCACATCATTTTCAACAACCAAAGATGTGCATTTTGAACTGAGTAGCAAGTTAGGACTGCATCTCATGGGGCAGCTTTTCCTTGGATACAGATGACTAGAAATTACCAACATGAGTATTTCACCAATTAGGAATTTTCAAATGTTACATTTCCTTCACAAGGTTCAGCTTCTATAAGCACTAACCAAAAAAAAAGTTAAGTCACTGCCAACCTCCCCATTGAGTTGACTGGAACTTAAGCAAAATATACAGCTCCTTCAGAAGCACAGTATGCACAGTGTACTCTTCTAGATTACAGCCTCACTTTCTCTCTGAATTGGATCACAAGTATTTTTATAGGCCAAACTCTCATTTGACACAGTGGCATATCCTTGCTAGTTGTTCTCAAGCCCTTTCATGCCGCATAGTTATAATCTATGATTACCTATTTAACTGCAGTCTATGGAATCCTAGTTAGACTGCAGTTTGGTGAGAGTCTCCAGAGGAGTTCTTATTTTAAATAACCCCCTAAATGACAAATGCCAGGATTCCATACAACATGGCTATGGTAATTAAATGCCATATTGCTGGAAGTGTGAAGTGTCAATAAGCAAGAGCATATCAGTATTTCAGGCAAATTTTCAAAGTAGAATAATAGCACTGTGAATGTGTAGAATGAAAGGGTCCATGGTATGTCGTGCAGATTCCTACCCCAGATATCTCACAAGAAGTGGTCAATAGCATGTCATATGGCTGGATTTTTCCTAGTTTAGACACAGGAAAAGTCATGGATCTATTTTACCTTTAGGTCACATTCATTCATTCATTCATTCATTCATTCATTCATTCATTCATGATTTTATTTGTTGGTTAGTCATAGTCACATAGGGACGTGGGGGGTGTTTCACTCTAGGTGGCAATGTTTTTGGGGTGTCCCAGCCCATAGCCACACCCCTGCATGCCCTGACTGTGCCCCTGCACACCCTGGTCATGCCCCCATGCACTGTAGCCACGCCCTGCACACAGTGGCCATGCCCCCCTTCCACCCTCCCTCCACACACTCCAAGGTCCACCACTGGTTAGTCATGTTTATTTCCTGCTTATCATGTGATAAACTTAAGGTGGTGTACAGATTTCTCTGCTTCCACCACTTTATTTATTTAAGAACATCTGTATTGTTGTTGTTGTGTGCCTACAAGTCATTCCCACCTTATGGTGGCCCTAAGGAGAACCTATCATGGGGTTTTCGGGGGCTAAGAGCTTGTGATGTGCCCAGTGCCACCCAGTGGGTTTCCATGGCTGAGCAGGCAATTGAACCCTAGGCCCTTTCCACACCTTACCTTTTTCCAACACTGGGGTGCAGGGATTGCGCAAGCAGCCTCCGGCGAGAGGCTCTCGCATCCCTGCTGTTTCAGCTCCACACGAGCTGCTTGCTCACGTAAGAGCCCCGCCTCTTCCTTCCACAGTGTACCCTGGGAGTTTTCCAGGCTGCGCTGGGGCAGGAAGCACGACCGCTGCGGTTCTGGAGGCTCTGCATGTCAGGTAAGTGCATGTGGAGCCCGGGAGCAACGCGTGATTGTGCACCATTTTCACCTTCCAGCCGAAAATGAAAATGTACATGATCGGCGCCTGCCAGCCAGTGAGCTCTTTGGCATCAGTAAACTACAAATCCCAGAACTCCACAGGATGTTGAAAGTGGAATAATAGCACTGTAACAGTGTGGGGCAGAAAGGCCCCTTATCTCAGTAAAGAAAGTGGTCCATATGGAGGACATCATATGGAGAAGGCCCTGCTCCATTTTTCAACCAAATGAAATTTGCTAGGCTGCAGTCTCCTATTCAGAGTGTAAGGAGCAGGATGGTCTATACTGAAGGGGTGGGATAAACTGACCCTGAGCTATTTCAGGTGTTATAAATCAAAAATAACTCCTCAAACCTGGCTTGGTAGCTAAATGGCACCCAGAGCAGAAATTTCAGATAGGTGTTAAAACAGGAGTGTAACTCCATCCTTATAACAACCCTGTAAGGTAGGTCAACTTGAAAAGAGAACATGGTTGGTTCAGGATCACCTAGTGCATTTTCGATTCATGTCCATGTACCCTTGGCATGCAAGTACAAGGAGTGGTTGAAATAAAAATACATTTTCACACTATCACACAAGCTATGATGAAGGCAATATTGCTCTGTCTCTCTCTCTCTCTTTCTCTCTCTCTCTGTGTTGAATCCTGCCTGTGTATATTGTCAGAAGACTGAGAACTTCCATTGCTAGCTATCCAACAAAATGTGAGTTTTTTTTCTTTTCTCTCTTTCGCCTATCAAGCTTGACTAATCATGGGCAGCATTTGTAGGCATACCCAATCGTTTTCTGTATTGTTGCCCCATAAATCTTTATTATTCCTCCCCATATATACCAGCGGCATAGGTGTAATTTTCTCATTTTTTTCCCATTCTAAAAGCACTCACATCAAATCTCCAAACTGCTTCTCAAACTGGAGGTGAAACATTAAATGCAGGTAGAAGATTCCATGGGGCCAGCTACTGGAAATATAATTCTGAAAAATAATTGAGGTGTGCATTCTTCCTATTAGACATAGGTCTATGTACACAAAAATAACTATCCTCTTTCTTTAGCTCTTCAACGCTGTCTTAGTGATCTCCAGATGATTGCCTTGTGATTGTTTTTGGTTCCAGTAAAGACCAATGGTTTAATCACCAGTGAGGCATGACATTCACTGGATTATTTTATTTTATTTACCTTAGGTCAGTCATCCTTTCTCAGCCTGAATTACCTCACAAAATTGTTGTGAGTATGTGATGGGGAGGAGGAGAGCCATTGTTACATTTGTTCCTTGAAGGAATGTGGAGCCTAAGCAAATGATAAATAAATCATAATAAATACTACCACAAAACCAGTGTGGTATAGTAGTTTGATTGCTGGATTAGGGCTCCAGAACACCAAGGTTCAAATCCCCACTCAGACATAGAAATCCAGTGGGTGGCCTTGGGTAAGTTACACTCTCTCAGCCTCAGAGAAATAGACTCATAGAATCAAAGACTCTTCTCTGAACAAACCTTACCAAGAAAATGCCATGATAAGATTGCCTTAAGGTCACTGTAAATCAGGATTGACTTGAAGGTACCCAACAACATTATCTATAAGTCTGAATTTGTGGAGGTAGTTTGTCTGTGTGTTGTACTTGTCTTTATATTTTTGATTGTGCAGTTTGGATTATTTATTTATGTGAAAAGAAAATACATAGACTAAAATCCTGTGTATACTTATATAAAAGTAAATTCTACTTTTGAGGGTTTCTTTGCCAAAAGTGAACAATTAGATTGTCCTATAAGAAGACACCAATTTAGATCTTGGCTATGGCAAACTAGTATCTGGTTTTCCACAGAAATATCTGAGCAAGACAATTCCAGTGAATTCAGTACAGTATGGCTTTCTTTGTTTCTAGCTATTTTTTCAGTCAGATCTACTCTGAATCAGACCTGACCAAGATGAGTAATTATTTGGAAAATGAAAGCTCACTGCACTATAGGATAGCAACTTTGAAGGTTTGTTATTGTTGCGTGCCTTCTAGTCCTTTCCAATTTATGACAACCATATGGTTATGGTGAACCTATCACAGGGTTTTCTTGGCCAGATTTGTGGGGGAGGGCTTTTGCTTTCCCCTGAGACTGAGAGAATGTGACTTGCCCAAGGTCACTCAATATGTTACAGCCCCACTACAACATAATCACTTGCAAATCATGGTTAAATGGTAACACTCTCGGTGAATAGCAAATAAATAGTCCATTATAAGGTTAAGTGTGGTCAGTATATGAACTGATACCAACTTGATTAAACAAAATAAATCTTTTCTAAAATACTATACCCTAGACCTCTCCCTTCCTCCTTCTTTCCCACCCTCTCTCTCAATCTCTCTTCAGTTCTCTCTGTCATACACACACTGAGGGCTATTTCATATGCCATAAAGACTTTCAGTTCAAATAAATGATAAGGGCTTTGGTGTTTTTTTTTTGTTTTTTGTTTTTTGATCCAAATAACACTAAAGCATACATTCCATTATTCTGTTCTTGCTTTACTATTCTGTAAGCTGTCTTGAATTCCAGTGTTTGGGAAAAGGTGGGATACAAACGAAATGATGTCAATGATGGCTGGAATCCTGTTAGTCAGTTACAATGTTATAAGTTAGACTTTGTTATTGTTGTTGTTGTTGTTGTGTGCCTTCAAATAATTTCAGATTTATGGTGACCCTAAGGCAAACCTACGGTGAGGTTTTCTGAGGGCTGAGACTATGTGATATACCTAAGATCACCCAGTGGGTTTCCATGGCTGAGTGGGGAATAGACCCCTGGTCTCCAGGGTTGTAGTCCAATGCTCAGACCATAACACCACACTGGCTCTCTAAGTTAGACTTAACAACTATGTGATTGTTTCCTGTTCATTTTTATGATTGTGGTACCCTTGCCATGATCATAGTTGTCTGAGAAACCCACCTTAAAAGCCAGGCAGGCATCCCAAGCAGTGGAGTTCTGCAGTGCTGACAAGTGAGCTTCTGCCAGATGATTTGACTAGTCTCCTCCTGTCAGAAAACAATGGTGTGAAGAGTGGAAGCAGAGACTCCTATGGGGCCCTGCTGAAACTCTACATCACATCCCCTTTTGCTGGCAGGAGAGGACTGGTCACATCATCCTGCTGTGCCTCACTTACCAATGCTGAGGAACTTTATTGCTCAGAACAGCTGACTGGCTTTTAAGAGGGCTTTCAGAGGTCCAATCATGAGATGAAACATAGCTACAATATCATAGCTACTCCTCTGATGTAGGATCTTGGCCAGTAATAAGAGAAAGATTCACTCACTCCTGTAAAACAAGAGAGCATGAGGGGAGAGGAAGCCATAGTATAAAATGGGCTATAGCTCATTGGCATAGCTCATGTTTTACTATGAGAAGATCCACAGGTTCAGTTCCTAGCATCTCCAGGTAGGAGTGAGAAAAACCCCTGCCTCAAATTCTACGGAACAACTGCCAATCAAATAATATTCAGCTGGATGGATCAATGGTCTGTCCCAGTACACAGCTGCTTGCCAGGCCTCCTGTGAAAATTAACTAGGGCAATAAATTAATGAACACCTTCTTTCTTTCAGGTTGAAGCATGAAATACTTGCAAAATAAAAGAATGAATGATAGTGCTTTATTACTTTATTCTTCCCCTTAGTCAAATAATCAGCCTAATAAATTTCAATCAAATGGAGCCTATATAAAGTTACAATTTAGCACAGAATAACATTACAACTGCCAAAAAATAAAATATAGGGGGTTAGATTGAGAATCTGCCTGCCAGGGTCAGGGGGGTTTCATGGAATGTCACTGTGCATGACTTGGGGGATCCCCAAAAGTTCACCCTTTCCCTCAGGGCTGTGAAGGCCTCTGTGTACCATTTTCAGGGGGCCTGGAAAGGACGCCGTGGTGAAGCAAAGGCAGGAAAGCAAGAGCAGGAAGAGAACTGGCTGCACAATAAAGTGATTCTCTTGTAACCTCCATACCTCTGTATGTTCCTTCTTCCCTCTTTTCTTGACAGCCCCTTCATTCTGTTCCCTCTCAGACCCAGCTTTCATTGTTCCCTCTCTCAGTCCCTCAGTACTCTGTGACTTTGAACCCTTATGAATCTATTTTGGGAGCTTTCCACTCTTTCTGTCTTTCCTCGCTTTCTTCTAATGAATGTTTGTATTTTTGTAAACCTGGGAGTTCTCCTCACTCAGCTAATATTCCTCTTGCTGGTATATTTCGGGTGATCCACCAAGAGGGCAGTAAGAGAGAAAGAGATCATGCATACACATTGATAGAGAGACACATGTTCAAATAGACCAATGGAACATACAACATAATGCTATAATATGAGGTTATCCTGCTCCAGTCATTCAAGCATGTCCATCTCTAGTTTACTCCATAATACTTCTCTTTTTGTTTTTAATTTGAACCACAAGTCTGCCTTCCAAGGCATCCCCTGTTCTCACTGGACTGCTGACTTCTTTTTCCAAATACTTTTATTTGTATTTCTGCAAATCCTAGTGTTCTTTCTGGGGATGTAGCTACAGGGGGAGAAAATGTGAGTGTTGTTCCCCAAATAAGAATTCTTCCTCCCGAATGAAACGTTCTTGCAGTCCCTGAGGGCATGGAAAACAGATATAAAATTTACACCAAGTTTAAATTTAAGAGAAAATTTTTATAAAATGTTACATAGATGGTATATGACACCTCAAAGGTTGCAGAAAATAACTAAAAATGAAAATGAAAGATTTTGGAAATGTGATGAAAAGATGGGGCCGTTTTTTCATATGTGGTGGACCTGTAAGATAGCAAGAAAATTTTGGAAGAAAATACATGATGAAATTCAAAGAATTTACAGTTTAAATTTTGAAATGAAGCCAGAGTTTTATTTGTTAAATATGCTAGGGCAACAAAGAGAGATAAGATGTTACCAGAAGACATTGTTATATTTGATAACTGCTGCAAGATTGACATATGCACAATACTGGAAAGAAAGGAACTATGTTGATGTAAAAGAATGGAAATTAAAAGTTCTGGATATGATAGAGATAGAAAAGCTAACATTTTCATTGAAAAATAAGTCTATCCAGAACTTTGAAAGAGAATGGAGAGAAGTCTTGAATTGGATAAATATATAGTGTAAGAAAAGAAAAAAAGAATAAAGCAAGATTGTATGTAATGCAAGGCAACAATGTAATAAGGCAATGTAACAAAGTAGGAATGTAACAATGTAAGATGCAATAATGTAAGATTATCTTTTAAATGTAACTGTGTGTGAATGGAATGTAAACAAGCAGACTCAACTGGAAAAAAAGAAAAAAGCTTGGAAGTGGGGAAGGCTTTTTTTTTATTTTCATCTTAAACCTTAATAAAAATATTAAATAAGAAAAAAGAAAAAGAAATATTATTTCAGTCCCAAAATTTCTGGCATCACAGTAATTTAAAACTTCAGCTGATCATTTGGGGGAAAAAAATGAAATCTAGTTTAGGCATCTGAAAAAAAGGGGCAGCCAAAGTTATAAAGGCATTGTGAACAGATCAAACATAAAAGCTCTAGGTATGAACAATTTTCAGTGTCTTACTCATTGGAATGCTAAACATTTGGGAACAGAGGGACAATTTCAGGAGGATTCTTGTTTGAAGTACAGTCCCTTCGTTTCATCCGCTCCATAGGTACAATCTTGGTGCTCCCAAGCTCATATTTTGTATGGGTGGTAAAGTTTTGACTACTGTAGAACTCATAGTCTGATCATCAGAAATAAGTGTGTGCATGTGTGTGTGTGTGTGTGTGCATGCGCACACATATGTGGATGAGTAAAAACTGGAATGGGTAGACTTTGTTTTTCAGTGGTAGTACTATGACGGATATGAGCAGCCAATGGACCTGAATAAAGCAACTGAAATACAGAGAAAATCAGATCAAGAATTAAAACAATGCCCATCTGTTCCATAGATTTGGATCAAAACCTTATTAATGTGGTTAATGACATGATATAGTTGTAGATATGTTTTAGAATTGATTATGAATTTGATACTTATCCATATATTAAATAATAGATATTTCTCCTTGAGTGGACTTCAGACAATTCTGTTAATTAAACTGCTATTTTTGTTATTTGATTGCTTCTTTGCCACCTCTTTTGGCATTTGTTACTTCAACGGACAGGATCAAAAATGGGTTTGTTATCTCTTGGAACCTAAATTTTTACAGCTGCCTACAGTGAAAGCAAGCAGGAATAGAAATGCAAACAATTCTCCCATATGATTATGGAAAGTGATTCTTTTAATCGGCTTTCATATTTTACATCTAAAAATAAGGGATTAGAGAAACTGAAAGGCATGGGGTAGGATTCAAATAGTAGTGTAGACCATTTGTTGTATACAGTGGGGTTTCTAAGCCTTTTTCCCAAAGGAAGCCTTTTCTCTTTTGAGAAAGAAATAGCCTCTGATTTAATGCAGAAAGAGCACAGAACAGAAGCATATGACTCCTACCTACCCACCCACCCCCTTCCCCGAGTTCTCTCAACTGTCATTTTGGTGAACAATGTGAATAAATACCACAGAATTTGGTGATATTACCAAGGTATGCATTTGCAATATGCAACTGCTTCTAAAAGACTCACATAAACATTACCAGTATACTGACTGTGGTGACTGTGATAAACAACGGCATACACATGCCCACACAAATATGACATTATTTGAAAGGTCAGTGTGATCCACTAAATATATGGTGAGCTAAACTACAGCTACACAATAAAGCAGGAGTGGGAAACTTGGCATTAATTAACTTCAGTTCCCATCACACTCATCCTGCATGGCCAGTGGGTAAGAATAATGGTACTGTGATTCAAGAGCATCTGGAGGGCCACAGGTGTCCTTGGCCTTCCAGTAAAGTGTTCATATGATTACTGATTACAGCACAAGTAAGACTGCTGTACCTGTACTCCAAAATACAAAAACCATTAGCTAGGAGAGCAGGAAAGCCTTATGGAAATAGTAGTTCATATCAAATGTATACCACATCACACAACATAGATATCCTATGATATACATGATTTCGCAGGCTGTCTTTCATCCAAGATGACCCCTACGCTCTCAGCTTCAGCAAGGTTACTACATTAGGTGCCTTCAGGTCTTATCATGGAATCCATCACTTAACAATTTGCAACTGAATAAGTGAACTGCCTTGACTGAAACCTATTATCCCAGCAGTGACATGAAATCTGTACTTGTAGGGTCCCTCCATCCTCAATCATAATGGCTCTTTCTACTTATCTCATTTGATGTATATTGCAATACACTTGACAGACTCCAGATTCCTATAAATCCCTCTATCCAATTGCTGGTTATAGACAGCAGAATTTGTAGTACAAAACACCTACAAACTCCAAAGTTAGAGAAGGCCATCCTACGGCACTTGTGCAATTGAGCTTTGCTGCTAATCTTCAGCCTAGTTTCTTTTCTTCCCACTTTCACTCACTTTCACCAACATGTATGCTTTTCACTCATCCTTTAAACACTATGCATTGTTTAACAGGCAGTGGAATAAAACTTTAAAAAAAAACCACCCTCTAAAATAATTGAAAATGTTCTTCAAAAATAACTTTAAAAATACTTATTCACTATATCAAACCACATTGTCCATTACCACTCATTGGCCTAAATTCTGTTTTGCTTTTGACTAGAGAAAACCCATTAAACCAATAGAATTCATGTATTTGTTGGCTCGTCATTCAGCAGTTGATCAAAGAAGTCTAGTCTAACTGAAACTAGCCAACAGGATTCCAGTCATTATGCTAATCTTGAGTCCCTTTTACCATTACCACCAAGTAACCTTCAAGTAGCTCTGTTACTAAAATTCTCTTCTTTCCATCCCTGGTTTAGGTAGGATCTGTAGAAGACCTAAATCAGCTGGAATCAAATTCCCCATCAGACCTATTTACTCCAAGGCTGTAATAAGCCTGGTCTAGGTTTTATTCTAGTTTTTAAAGTAGTGCTGAACCTATTGGCATGGGGCGGGGGGAGGATTCAGTACCTTGGCTAGCTCTTTTTAAGGTCTGGAATAAAACCATGAGTATATTCACTGCTTGCTTGACATGGAAACAGTAACTACCAAGGATCATGGTTACAGAATTGCAGGGTTAACATCATGTATATTCATGCTGGAGGCTTTGACAAATTACTTATGGCACCAATGCCCAGCACTAGGTGTATTTTTAGATCTCCCAGGAAAAGGCACTTTCTTTGGGTTTCCCATGGGAAGGCATGTTCTGGACCTTTTCCTCCTTGCCCCTTTCCTAGCATCCTTCTGCTACCAGGGAAAGGCTGTTTTATTTGAACAGGAATTTGGTGACTAAGTGGTGATGCTGAAAGCAATGGGGGGAGGGGTGTGTCATGCTTTTATTACTATTGTTGTGTTTTAAAATTATTTTATATCATTTTAAAATATTGATATTTTAATTTGGCAGCTCATGTAACTGGTTTTTAAATTTTTTATTATCATTAGGTTTTAATTTATCTGCTTTAATTCATGTTTTAAGCTGCCTTGGGTCCCATTCATGAGAAAGGTATGATATTAATCAATTAATGCATGCATGCAAGCTGGTGCTATAGCAAATGTGGGCAAGGCCATACCTTCTACAGCAGTGGTTCTCAACCTGTGGGTCCCCAGATGTTTGTGGACTTCAGCTCCCAGAAGCCCTGAGCATTGACCATAGTGGCTGGGGCTTCTGGGAGCTGAAGTCCACAAACATCTGGGGACCCACAGGTTGAGAACCACTGTTCTACAGGGTGTTTGTGAGTTACTTGAGAAAGAGTGGATTTGCTAGGATCCACAACACATCATCCTTTTCTTTGGGCCACAGATGCTTTAATCTTTCTCCTACTCCTTCTCAGCAATGAAGAAAAGTCTAAAGTCTGAATGAAGACAATATCAAGGATCTTATTAGTGTGCTTGTCAAATGGATACACACAAAATAAATAAATAAATAAATAACTATTTCCAGCACAAGCCAATCCAGCTTCAAGGCAAATTGGATGCAATCAGGATTGCCTTCATTTCTTTATTTAGTCAAATTGGGCTCTACAGACCTTTGCTAAAAACATTACCCATGTTACATTTTAATGCAAGGCAGATGCGCTTTCTGTTTGGATAGATATGTCCACCTGTCTAACCCAATCTATATTTTATGAATGTTGAAGCAGTTAGTTGTAGATCAAGTACTCAAATGATGAAATAAATCTCAGAGCAATCCTGCACACTCTGTATGTGGCTGTCATAGCTGTTGATGTGCCTAGAGTTTTAAATGTTCCTAATCATGGCACACAGTCTGTGTTTACATTATATCATAGGAGCCTTCAGATTCCATCCCTCTGTTTTTCAAAGTCACCTTTCTCATGAAATAATCCCCATGGCTTTCCAGGGGGCAGGCAAACGAAAACTGCTTACATAATTTCCTGTTGTTGTCTTTAAATTTTATTCTTTCCTTTGACTATATAAAATATCTCAGGCAATTCAACAATTGGCTGGTATCTCCAAGCAAAGAAGAAAGAAGAGGAATAAGATACTTGGTATTGATATATTGCCTTGGAGAGTTTAAAGTGCCTCACATACATTATTTTTTTTAAAAAAAAAAACTTACCACAATAACAGATTAGCATTATGTAGGGTATGGAAAACTGCTAGTCTCAAATTGTTATATTTCATTATACCTTTCCTGCATTCCTGCCTCACCCTTCTTTTGCATCAGGTTGTGGGAGTTTGTTTTCTCTTCCTGCACCAAAATTTTAGATGCATTTCCCCTCATTTTCTGTAATTTATACATTTTTGTGGACACTTTCCCCATTCTCTATAGCATATTTGCACCTTTTTCAGTTGTACACATTTTTAGCTGTACATATTCTTAAATATATACATGATTTCCTATATAAAGACGATTGTCCAAAGCCTCACAAATAGACCAAATTCAGAGGGAAGGTGTACTTCTGTTTTACAATGTGTCTTAGAGGTGAAAAATGAGCAACTGCTGCAAGAATCTTGAATGAAAACTTATTGTCCACTGTTAGTATCATTTGGAGAAAATGATACTAACAGTGGACAATAAATTGAAGGTGCAGGGGATGAAGCAGAGAGATGGTAGTTTCCTTGAGGCCACTTCATGATTTCACAGTGGAGGCAACATACAAAGTAGGAACCCTTCTGTTTGCCACCCAGTTTTTTTGCCTCCACACTGGACAAGCTCTCACATGTAGAGCTATCTGACCGTGCTAACCCAAGTCATGGGTGGGCAACTGCAGCAGTCTGGGCTCCACTTTTATGTCTTAGGACCCTTTGGGGCCTGTAAGGATGAACCAAAAATGAAACCAAATCCCAAAAGCAGCTAAACACCCACTTCCGGTTCTCAAAAGCGGAGTTTTTATGTTAAATAATACAGGGAGGCCTTGAAACCTATTTTAAAAAGTCAATTTCTGCACCAGGAGGCTTCCAGGAATGGCAATTTCCCCTTTTTTTGGCCAGCAAAAGGTTGGTCTGGGGATTTTGGCATTATTTAGGGCCACAAAAATGTTCTTGAGGGCCACATGGGGCTCCAGGGCTGCACTTTGCTCATTACTGCCTTAAATTATTCATGTGGCTCTTTCATGCCTCATTTTCCTGATCTAGGGGTTGCTTTCTCCTACATTCAAATTGTTTAAACTTCAAGTTCTTTCTATCCCAAATATGAAGAAATCCAAAGATTTCGGAAATTTTTCTTTAAAAAAAATGAATTGAAGTGGAATTCTTCCATTATTTGCACCAGCCGTATTCAATAGGTAACAGCTATTCCCAGATAAACAGGAACATGTGGCTCCTATCTGCCACATGGAAGTTAAAGATGAGGAGCATCTGAGGTCAGGGGACTTCATCAGCACTGATATGACTGAATAAGTTGAAACCTAAGCATTTTAAAGAGGCAAACATTCAAGCTCTGGGCAGATTTGTCAATACTGGTTTTCCCACATTTCCTACATCTGGCTTCACAAAACTCCAGCATTTTCTGCCGTGAACATCTAAACATTTGAGCAGTTTCATAAATTCCTATCAAAAATGAATTAAATTCTCATCCATTCCTATCATGGTCTTCTTTATAGGTTAGAAAACATTGCTGGTCCATTCCATTTGGAGTTATTCCAACAGAAATTCTGGAACAGAAGGAATAGTCATTGTATTTGGAGGGGGGGTCCTTCATTCTTTCTCATTTACAATGGGTCAATTGTGTTTGAATGTTACGAACATTCTACGAGACCAGTGGAGAACTGTTATAATCTTCTGAAATAATAGGCTTTTAAAAAATCTGTGTACATAGGAAATTTAGATCCTCTTCTGTGAAGAAGCCCAAAGTGAGAAGAAGCTTCAATCTGCAGTTGACTGGATGGATTCATCACCCCACCAATCAGGCAGGCTTGGCCAGGGATGATTTGACTTCTGTGAGGAAAGTTTACAACATTTGCAGATGTTTACAGTGTTTGCACCACAGAAGAAGGGGCAAATTGTAAAATGCATTTTTGTTTCAAGCACTCAGATTCTATGGCCCTCCAATGACTAAAATGAAAGATAGTTTACCCACCACCACTACCACCACCATCAAGGAAATGCACTCCCGGGATTGTGTGTCACAGAACTGCATTCACTGGCCACACACATCCTCATTATCCTCATTAATATACCTATAGCTACAGTTTGAGAATGTTTCCATAAACTGGCTACAATAACAACAACAGCAACATAAACTGGCTACAATAATGACAACAACAGCAACAACAAACACCCATGAGATCTCAGACTTAGATCAAAAAGCAGCTTCTGTTCCATCATGAGTAAGAAATCAAATGCTTAATCACATTATAGAGAATTATAGTACCATAAATTTCTTCTCTGAATGGCTGGTGCCAATGGCCATATGATGGCATGATTGATATTACATACGTTGAATAAAGACAGTGACATGCCTCAGCCTCTGAAATATAGCAAACAACTCTGTTTTCCTTTGCATGCTAAATCAGATACATAATAAACACTGTCAGTAAGATGAGACTGATACAAATTACTATTCATGGGCTAGCGATCCACCACGGGCATGCAGACAGAAAACATTAGCACATGAGGTGACAGCATTTGAAACATTATCCCAGAGCTTTAGAAGTTATTTTTTTAAAGGAAGAATGAACATCATAACATGCTGAAGGCATCTGTAGCTGAGCAGTGATAGGACAGGGGACTGGGGATACTGAGGGAAGACCATAGGTCACCATAGGTCAATGGTAGAAGAACAATCTAGATTCAATAAACAGCATCTCCAGGTAAGGCTATGAAAGAATCCTACCTAAAATCATAATGAGTAACTATCAATCAGAGCTGAAAATATTGTTCTAGCTTCCTCTATAAGTTCTCCATTATACCTGAGATCTGGCAGATAGTAACAAGTTGCCTGTTTTTGAGCTTTTCTCCCTTTTGAAGAAAGAAGAAAGAGAATGTTCAGTAAGAAAAAAAAGGTCCCTATTGCTAAGTAATTTGTTATTTTGGCGGGTTATTTAAAAAAATGAACATTAAAGCAAAGGGCTTTGGGGCAATTTGTTCCACTCAGCTGAGACCTGCTCCCATCCCATCACTAAGTATAAGTCCCAGTGTTAAGATGAAATATATTTGTACCACCTCCCCAAAGTTCTCAACTTTCTTGCTTGTACATTTTGATGTTGAATATTCCCTACATATCACCTGCCTGCTAAAATGACCTCCATGGCCATTTCTGCACTACATTGGTATAGTGCTATTATTCCTCTTGCAACATGCTATGGAATCCTAGGGTTTACAGTTTAGGGAGGGGCCTTTAGAATTCTCAGCCAGAGAGCTCTTTGGCCTCAGTAAAATACAAACCCCAGAATGCCACAGGATGTTGAAAGTAAAATAACAGTGCTACAGTGTAGGATAGAAATGGCAATATTTTCTGTCTGTATTTGCTTTGTTGTTGTTGTGTGCCTTCAAGTCATTTCTGACTTATGGTGACCGAGGCAAGCCTTGACTTTCCCAAGGTCTACTCAATTATGTTTGCATTTGGAAACTTGAGGTGTCTCACTTACATTTGTTTCCAATGGTGACACATTCAGTGTAGGACTTGAGAGGTTCATAAAGCCTTTACATTCAAATAATTTAAACAGCTTTCTCTTCCCTGCAAGACATCTCTGAAAACTAAGCACTTTTCAAAGAAGTCTCAAGGTGAAGAGAAAGTCTCCGATACCGAGTAAGGGAACCCAAGTGAAGACTGGAGAGGCTATAGCCTTCCATGTCCACCTCACTGCACCTATCTCCTGCACTGAGAGGGCTGAGGGGAAGCCAGGCAAAGATTAGGGAGGCTATAGTCTTCCACAACTCTCTCTTGGCCCTTCTTGCCTTTCCCACATATGACACTGAGAAGAGAGTCAAGCAAGGATACCACTCAATCAATCAATCAATCAATCAATAACACAGGACATAAACGCAGTAATATATCAAAACTTTAAGAACCCTTTTATCAGGACACAAAAGTGGTGTAATTTATTATTGGCTTCAATGAAAGCTGTTTATAGACATACAGGTCATAATCTTGTAGAATGTTATGCATCATAAATCTAACTGAAGTCAACAAGACTTGTTCACATATTATGAACTGCAGAATTTCATTCCTAATCTTTATTTTGGAGCATTTCACTCCTGTTGATAGTTTTACCTAGAGCAGCCCTATTAAATTAGCTGCTGAATAGTGAATCATCACTTATGAAAATCCCATTGATTTAACTGGTCTACACTAGTTGGGAATAACACCTAGATCCAGGCCATGCTATTCTACTTGAGAATGAAAAATCTAGAATTAAGATCTGATTTTGAGAAGATATTGGATAAAAGATTCTTCATTACATATGTGAATGGGAATATTCATATAGCCACAGTTATCATAAAAGATTAAGTCCACACTTGGAGGATGGATAGTTAGCCAACATTTTCAGCAAATATTCAAATGATGTCTTTAGCTTTGGAGTCTGTTTATCTTAGTGGCGACCTCACCTTGGTAGAGATAGCTTGGCCACAGTTACCCATGCTCTAGTATCATCTCATTTTGGGCCTGAAAACATGCAATATGATTATTGTAATCAATAATATAGCATAATCACCCGGGCCCAGAGATTTGAGTGATTAATTCTGGCGTGTCATTGTTTGAATCCTTGTGCATTCAGTCATGTTAGTACTGAATTAGGGATACCACCTTTATTTTATTTTATTTTATTTTATTTTATTTTATTTTATTTTATTTTATTTTATTTTTTTTCATTTTTCCTGAGAGGTTCCTCACAGGAAAAATAAAATAAAATAAAATAAAATAAAATAAAATAAAATAAAATAAAATAAAATAAAATAAAATAAAGGTGGTATCCCTAATTCAGTACTAACATGACTGAATGCACAAGGATTCAAACAATGACACGCCAGAATTAATCACTCAAATCTCTGGGCCCGGGGGGTTATGCTATATTATTGATTACAATAATCATATTGCATGTTTTCAGGCCCAAAATGAGATGATACTAGAGCATTTACCTTTAAGATTTGTTTGGCAGACAGAACAGGGTCTCTTCATAGTAGGAAGAGCTATACTTATTGAATTTGGCAGTGCAAATGTGGGATAATGTTGTCTCAGTTCATTTTTAAAAATTCAGTATTTTCACTGAAATGAAATCTCAGGCATTTTATTTAAGAAATTCAGCAACTTCTTCATGTTGGAGAAAGAGAAATTTTGAGGTTTTTTAAAGGAATGAACACAGGGCAATGCAAAGAAGACATCCTGGGTAAACTGACTAGGTTAACATCAAGTAGTACTTTATGAGTTTAGAAACTTCTAGATTATTTGGATGCTTGAGCTACTGGCCCATGATCCAAGCAGGGTGGGTTGCCTTAACCCATCACTGAAGCATGAGGTGCTTCCATCCAACACCTATTAAACCACAGACCCTAGAAGATGGCTATAAGCTATATCCCTTCCTGTTTGTGTAAGCTGTCTTGGTTATACTTTTTTTCAGGGATCATTAGTACAGGTGTTAAGGAAACAGCTAAATGTACAGTTATAACACTGCTACACCTACCTGTTTTTACTACCACAGGATGAGAAAGGATTGCTTTGTAATGTTTAAATATTAATGAAATACATACAACCATCTTTGTACTGTCCTGTTTAAAATGGTTTTTTAAACCTCTTTGGAAAAAGAGACAAACTCAACTACAGGACAAATCACATACATAGAGGCATAAGTCATCCTGATACAGGACTCTGTTATGGAGAGTAGCCTGCTAATGGAAATGTGCTTGCTCTACCACTTTATAATTATGCTATTAAAATCATTCTTGGTCTCAGTGGAAGTACAGTACAGAAGAGCTAGACAGTACTACATAAACGTGTGCTTTTCTTTCATTTTTTGCACTCCTGTTGCATTCCAATCAGTGCTCCAGAGTGAAGCCTCCTCATTGTTCAAGGAATAAGTTACCCACTGAGGCAGAACATCACGCTGTGGTTTGCTGAACAGGGCAAATTTATATATAAATGATTAAGTAGGGGTAAACTTAGGCAAATTCAACTCCTATAGGAGATAGAATGGAGAATGCTTCATTAGACATCATATAGAGCTCACGGAAACATTGTTCAGGATAGTGGCATTGCACAAGGAGAACTCCAATATTTGGTATGTTGACCTCACCCATCTAGCAGCAGCCAATTCAAATGGAAGAAGCTGGGGGAATGAAGTGAGAGTAGAGAAAGAAATGGTGAGATATTGGGGGAATTATGTGTGTCTTGGCCCACAATATATACTCTGGGGAAGCCTGCCACCTCCAGTTGAAGGGGAATCTGCTGCCCCATCTGCAGCCTTAAATTTATTTCCTAGGCCAATTGGCTCCTGTGCATGGAATGAGAGGAGTGTCATCTCATCTGTCACTTTAGGCTAAGAAAAAAGGCTTGGGTCGGCCCTGGATGGGAAGTCGCCATGGTAGTCAGAAGAACTATCACTGTGAGAAGACATAATTTCAGATCACATGTGCTTATTTCCCAGGATTGCCTAGATGTTTGGAAGTTCCTTGGTTCTACAAGATGATTTTATGTCAGATTAGGAAACAGATTCAAATCCCTAGAGGATAACCAAGAAGATAAGAAAGCCAGAACGACCACATGTTTTGCCCTGAATTCCTCAGAAGAAAGATGGCATATCAACAATATTTTAAAAGAAATACATAAAATGCTAAAAATAAAATATGCTGTTCATTTTCGCTCTTTCCTAAACATATACCCAAAAGCTTACTCTTGGTAGCAGGCTGCTAGCATGAATTTTGATAATTTTACTCACAGGTGTATATTTCTGTGGAATTTAGATGGGGCCAGTAAATATTCATGAAGCTCTCTTGGGTTTAAAATGGTGGATTGATCCTTTTTCCACAATAAAATGCATTGGCTCGATATTCTGATTTGGGATAACAGGTTTGCTGTGGATTATTTATACAACCTGATTATTACTGCTCTAATAGGACATCTGTCCAAAATGGCACTAGATCAGGAGTTTTATAGTTGTTAGCTAAAGATTTTGTAAGATCTCTTTCATCATCTCTAAGAAGGAGGTGCAGTGGAAAGCTGAATACAGACTCAGTTCCAAATAATTGTAATTTTGCCATCAGCTCTTATCACTGCACACATCCTATTCTAAACATTAGAAATGTGAGTCAGTCCATCTTTTCAAAGATCAATATAATTAAGCAGAAACACATACTAATATTACTTGAACATGCTACGAGATCAGCATTCTGTTCCTGAAAGCACCGGAGCCACAAAGGATCTGATTTCAAAATAACATAATGGTGTCAAATTCTGCACAGAGAAAGACACCTGTGTCTTGAACAACAGACTGGCAACAGGGACTGTTAGTCTGGAAAAAAATCTGTGATATTTGCAGACACACATGTTCTTTTAAATTATACCCATGAAATATAAAATTTAACTAATGATTACTCTGGATACGTTCATGCTGTTGCCAATAGACTTGTACTCCAAAGCTGGGAAGATAAACATTCTTCTTCTGTTGTTCAGTGATTAGATTAGATGATGCGTTAGCTATTCATGAACTTGTATTTTATAGATTCTACTTCAAGAAAATGTGATTTTGGGAAATGTGATCAGCCTATATTAATGAATATGTCTAGCCCATTTTCATCTCCTACGTATTCCCTTATTCCTCTCTCTCTCTCTCTCTTTTATTTTTCTCTTTCTTTGTAATCATATCTTTTAAAAATCCGATAAAAAGTGGGGCTGTTAGAGTCATAGTGTTACACCATGCATGGTAGTTTGCAGAATATAGTGTTGGGATTCCACTTTGGCTCCCACAACCAGCAGTATCCTATTAATAGAACTTAATATAGAACAGAACATAGAATAGAATTTGGAATATTTTAGAACATATAGAATATATGGAATATAGAAAAAAATAGAAGATAAAAAAGAATTCAAGAAATACCCCTACCACTAGAAGAGGGTAAAGGAGAGTAAAATTCAAGTGTCAATGAAATTTACCTCCTGTCTTTTCTGGTGGATCAAAACCTTCTGAAGATAGGAAGAGCACTTCTTCATCTAAGATTAGGTCCCTGCTCCATTTCTCATGACTCTTTCCTTTGATGGAACAGACTATATCTGTTGAATTTTTTCCTGTCATATGGCTATGAAAGTCAGTACAGTTCCTATCAGGCCAAGTCCCTTTTTAAAGAACAAATGTTTCCAGGATATGTTATATCAAGATATATTATATCAGTAATTCTATTACTATAAAGTGCTGGATGAAATTATTTGGGGGGCAAATTGAAACCTACAGTGTTATAAGCATACAAAAAGCTATGCAGTCCTTCTAACTGAGGAATGTCAAATGAGGAATTGTACTTGGAATTAGTCCAATTAGGATTAATAACCCTGTTTAGACTTCCTTCGCCCTATTGCTATCTCTATATTGAATTCCCTTTTTACTGTCAACCATCCATGGATATTTTGATCATGAAATTAGTGCAACACACATTTTGATAGTGAGTATTTAGTCCCACTGACTAAACCCACCTCATTTGAATTTTACTGAGCTAAGTGTGTGCTTCAAAATCTTGACTTTTCAGATTAGGTGTGGTGGTGATAGTTTTCACTGGACAAGATAGAACAATAAAATTACACAAGAAATCTGCAGCGTCCTACTAACCGAAAAAGGATAACATGTGAATCAGTTTATCTGCTAAATGTGCAAGCAAGAGATGGGAGATGTTTCTTCTATAACAGGGCAGTCTGTGCTGGCTGGAGAATTCTGGCAGCTGCAGTCTTTAAAAAATAACTTTTCCAAGCCTATGATACTGTTTGGATTCCAAATGTCATTAAACCTAACCATTATAGCTCTTGGTTAGCTATGATAGGTGGTGGAGAGCAACAGCTTCTGGAGGCCCACAAGTTTTCCAATCCTGTCCTATAGCAAGAGATATATCTGTGCAGATACAGTTGCCCACTTTCCAAATTCTATGACCAACCCCTCCACTGAAAACAGTTTTTCCGGATGTTTGAATTAATCCCTGTAACTCAGGCTAAACTACAAGAGAATCCATTTAGGAGCCCTTTTATTACCACTCTTTTGCATATCATTGCTGTATTTATTGGCCCCATTGCATTAGTATGAAGAGGACACATTACAGATGTAAAATCCAAGAAGCCTTTGTAAAGACTTTAAATAATTCAGATTCCAGATAAAGTAGTCAAGCATGTGATCCTTGCTGTTTGGCCCAAAGAAATTCATATGGCACAAAGTCAAAAGTCATTGCAGCTAATCAGGATTGGGCTTGCCACACTGATAAGAAAAACAGTTTCTTCTCTCCCTTACGTCAGATTCTTAAAAGAAAAAGGGGGCAGAGATTTCATGACAGTGAGTGGGCATCTTTTGTGCCTCCAGCACAATAGGGAGTTATATGTTTTCCCCCAAATCCATTTTTAATATTTTTCATTACAAATCCACCATAAATTATAGCACATGCGTACTATGGCTCAAGGCTGCTCTTTCCCACTAGTCTTACTTACAATTTTTAATTACAAGTGAGCAGAGCCTTATCTTTGATTCCTGCCTGATTGGGCCTGGAGTTAAGAGACTACTCAGCACTAGGTTCTGCACATGACAGAATGTGAGCAGACATTTCTAAGGAACAGGTGAATCTGTAGAAAACATCTAGGGATTGGGGAGGTTTTTAGTTTTAGTTTTTGCTAATACTTTCCTGCTTTGAAAGATAAGTGATGGTGTTTTCACTACATGCTATTCAGAGATTTAGCACCACTGTAATTTTGGGAGAGAAAGCACAGTTAAGTTATTTAAGCAGCATTAGCTACTAAAAAGTTGGGTCAAATTGTAATGCTGATTTTTAAACATTTTGTGGGTGAGAACCAACATCCAGATTTGGTGCTCAGTGTCACCACTATACCTATGATACCCAACTCTTTTCCTTGCCAAACTAATATATGGCATCTGCGATTGACTGGATTAAACTGAATTAATTGAAGCTCAATCCAGGCAAGATAGACGTACTCTTGGACTGTTGCAGGAGAGAGAAAGAGACAGTGATTCAGCCTGTGCTAGACTAGGTTATGCTCTCCCTGAAGACATAGGTTCACAGTTTAGGGGTACACTTGGATTTAACTCTGCACTAGGATGCCCAGGTTTTTATGATATCCACATGTGCACTTTTACAGTTAAAACTAGTCCATCAATGATGTCCATTCCCACAGATGGTAGATGTGGCCACAGTGACACACATCTTCATTATGTCCCATATGGATTGTATTGCTCAATCAAAACAGAAAAAGCAGTCCTCAGCAAACACTTCAATATAAACATGAGAAATGTCAGCCAAGATCCTACAACACAGGCCTTTTCCACACGGGGTAAATAAAATGGGGCAGCGTGAGCTCTGACGGACATCGCCCACACATTCGAGTGCACTAGCTCGTACATAATTGGTAAGCGCCACACCTTAATCCGCCTGGTTAAGTCGCCAACAGTCAGTGCGCGAGCTTTTTGAAAAACGGGGAAAAGGTGGGTTTTTTTCCCCTCATACCGTGCTGATTCGTGCATGATGTAATCGGAGGGCGGGCTGTGGGCGTGGACTGCTTCAGCGGTTGGAACGTGCTGCGAGAAGCCTCCAAGCAGCGGCACAGAAAAGCTTAAATCCTCCTCAGCATTACCAATAAAAGGCCAATCGCCGGTGCCTCCTCGCGCGGTCTTTAGCCCATAGATGTTCCAGTTCAGCCAGCACAACTCCAAGAAACCAGAATACAGCTAAAATGGGCCATTCAACTTCAGGAAACACCTCTTCCTCCATCGCTCACAGGGAAAGATAAAAGCAGAAAACGGGCGCGAGAACCCACCAGAGATAGGGAGAAAAACTGCACTCCACCCAGCTATGGCGCGGAAAACCATTCTCCCGAGATAGGGCACGAAAATAAAAAATCAACATGGTTTATTTTACAGCTAGCAGGAGGAATGGGAGGAGGGAGTCATCGTGGGAGGAACTACAGGGCATGACGTGAGCACACACATCATGACGCACGGGGCCATTTTAAAAAAAGAGCTGCCAATCACATCCGCTGCGCGAATTCCATGGAACGCGTGGAAATGGCAATAGACCGTTGTACAATACGTCCATGGTAGCACGGACAAAAAAAAACAACCACCCGGAAACGTTGCAGCACAAATTCCACTGAACATGTGGAAAGGGCTACAGACAGCTATGAATGCATTGCTATGTATGGTTCCCTGATGCAATCCCTCAAACCTACCTTAACAGCCAGCAGCTGCATGAAGCAATGAGGTCTGTTCTGCTGATGAGCAGAGCACAGAAAGATGGCATTGCCAGCCCCCTCCCATCAGCTTTCTCCAGTGCAATGAGGAGTCTGATTGTCACACCAGAGACTGCTGGTAGTCATCTTGCTACACCCCAATTGCCAGGAGAACAGACCTCTGTCACTCAGTGAAGCCGCTGGCTGTTTAGATAGGTTTGGGGGGAATTTACAATTGTGGCAGTAGTGCCACAATCGTAAACATAAATACTGGGCTGCATTAGTCTAGCTTACACATTTGTGCCTGCTGAACACGACGCTGCCTATTATATTTAAAAGGAAATGTTTGCCCATGTCATTCAAAAAAGAATATGTAAAAATTAGTCTTCTGGGCTATAAGTCCCCAAATTCTGTAGTCAGCATGGCCAAAGCCTGGTCTTGTAGGGCCATGAAGAGAATCCTATAGAGCCATTGTAGTGTCACTGCCAAAGAGGCCACACTATGCAGCAAGAAGTCCCACTTTGAATCTGTTCTCTGTCATAAATTCACTGCTATTTATTTGATTTATTAGATTTCTACCTCATTTTTCTTTCTAGCTGATCATAGGCAAGGCTATTGTAAGGATATACCTACAGTACAAAAGTGACTAATAGAGCCAATGTGCCACAGTGGTTCAAATGTTGGACCACTGGCCCAGGAGAGTGGGGTTTAAATCCCTGCTCAGTCAGGGTAACCCATTGGGTGGTTTTGGGCCAGTCGCACACACTTGGACTTAGAAGAAGGCAATGGTAAACCTCCCCAGAATAAATCTTGCCAAGAAAACCCAGTGATCAGGTCATCTTAAGTCAGAAACAACTTGAAGGAAAACAAGTAGTAGTAGTAGTAACAGTAGATGTAATATCACTATAGGAAAGTGCTTTGAAGAACAAAGGGCCATATAAATGGGAGAATTCAAATATCAATCACAAAACAAGACAACCATTGATTCTTCTTCTAGCTTTTCATCCACCCCTTTCCTTTACCCACCATACTAGGTAGTATCCCTGCGTATTACAAAGCAGATGAAAGAGGTCTTAAATTTTACAGCTTGCCAATCACTTAAAGAAAACTATTATAAGATGCTTTATAGATGGTATCTAACTCCAGCTAAATTGGCAAAAATCTATAAGGGAGGCAATGAAAAATGCTGGAAATGTAAAGTAGAAAGAGGGTCACTCTACCATTGTTGATGGAATCATAGAAAGGCAAAAAAATATTGGAAGAATATTCACTTAGAAATTACCAGGATTATAAAGAAAAATTTTCCTGTGAAACCAGAATTATATTTATTGAATATGTTCAGCTCGGTGGTGAGTCTTATAGATAAATGACACAAAAAATGACACTAAATTTAATAACTAAGGCTAGAATTCTGTATGCTAAAAATGAGAAGAATGAAGAGATCCCCAGTATAGATTTGTGGCTCATAGATATCTACGAAACATTAGAATTGGATAAATTAGCAATGTTGTTAAATGATAAACCATTGGATAGTTTTAAAATTATCTAGTAAGAGCTGGTAAGAGCTAATTATGTATTTTGGTCAAAAATGGGGAGATGCTTCAGTGATAGTTTATAGAGATTGACTTGGACTGAACACACATTTGTTGTGCTTGCTTTACTTCTGATATGTTCAGCTTCTTCCAATCATCAACTTTTTAATAACTGTTTTTTCTAATTGTTAACCTTCTAATAGTTATGACAACTGTCAACCAAAAATAGCTTGTATATAAAATAAACATTCTGCAAAAAAAGGGGGGCAGATAAAAGAGTCACTGGGCAAAATGACTAATAGGACAAGAGAGAAGCTGCACCTGATTTTAAAGGTGGCCGTTGCTGGTGGAAGGTAGAACAAGCAGCGTCTTCCTCTGTGGAGCAAATACTCAGCACATGCAGGGGCCTTATGACTGCTGTTTTTAATTGCACTGGGTTTTTTTAAAGGCATTTTAATAATTCTGAATTATATGCTTTAAATGCTATTTATAGTTAATTTCTGTTTGTATAATCTTTTGTATATTTTTAACTATATTTATTTTAATGTGCAACATCGCCTTGAGTTCTAGTTTTGGGGAAAAGGCAAGGTATAAATAAAGTTAACAACAGCAGCACCAACATTGGAATCTATGCAACAAGAGCAATAAAAATGATTCACCATTTGTCAAGACCTGGTAGGTGCATAAACAAGGAAAGTTGCTGAAGTAAAAATCTTATGGGATTTTAAGATTCAACCTGATAAAGAACTGGAACATAATAGGCGAGACATAACTGTGGTTGGAAAACAGAAAACCACAGTGCTTGTGGTGATAGGAGCTTTGGGAGCGATTGTAAATAGACTGACAAAACATCTGGATAAAATTGCCATAGACAGGATCAACAGCACAAGTATGAAAAGTGTGCACTGTTTGGAATATGCCATGTTACCCGACAATACCTCACTGATTCCTAGACTCTTGGATAGAATGATCCAAAACTTCATCCAGTAGCACCCGGTAGTCTGTGAAACCAAGATGGTGATGATCATGATGATGATGATGATGGAGAGACTAATAATTGATACAGAGAGATAGATATAGGCACAGATACAGACAGATATTTCTATTGAGGCTTGGGAGTACGAGTCTGCTATAAGCAATTTAGATATTCAGGGATAATGTGTATGCCTTTTAGTGTGCTAAAGCTAATGCTTCAGTCACCAGTAGTATTTAAAGAAGCATTTTCAAGGTGTTTCCAGGGAAGTCTTTGTAGCATGTTGTGTGGGGTGTGTCTGTATACATGCACACACACATATCTTACATATAAGTGAAAACCTTATAGTGCAGTTTATGTTTACAGACCACTAACGCTGATGATGCATAGAAACTATTTTCTCACACTGCCAGTAGCATATTTAAATTCACTTGGCAGCCTGAAACAAGAGCTTGTATTTGAGAAAGGTTTACTACTGAAGGTTATACTGTGCTTTTTCAACAAACCATAAATCTGTTGGCTATTAAGCTTCTGGACAGTAAAAATGAAGGCAGATTTGGTGGGCATGGTCCACTGGAAAGCATAAAGTGTAGATCCTTTGTTTTTAATGAAACAAATTAACTGAATATGGCTGGCACTGCTTTGTTAATGTAGGCTGAGTTAGAAGATAATTTTTACTGCAGTCTTTTTTCTCTCTGCTGACTCTGTCAAATATTCTCCTCCTCACTCATAACAAACACACACACAAACAATCCATTTCTTTTGACTTTTGAGTATGAACAAAACCTAACAATGTAGCTGTCTGAATTTTTAAAATATCATGGAAGAACATCAAATAGCTTGGACAAAGAAATTAATATTTGATGTTTTTCACATATACCACAAGAATTGATTTGGTGTACATAAACTCAGGGGGGTTTTCCTAGCAAAGTAATTGCACTGATATTGCATGTAACCAAAAGATGCTTCTGCTGAAATCTGTATAAATTGGGGGATCTATGTGTGTGTGTATGCCTATGTATTTCTGTGTATGTATTTTACGTATTTTATCTGCATGCATATATTTTCTTTTCTTCAGGGGGAAATGTTTTGATCGCAATTTTAGAGAAAATTCTAGTTCCTAACCCAGTTAGAGCAATACATTTTAACTGATATATAATATCCTGTTATACAGTCATTGGTTATTTTATTTCATTGGGACTCATTTCCAAATAGTATAGGGTTGGGACAGCAGTTTCTAAACCCTCTACATTCAAGGAACATTTTCTACATTGGTGTCTCTGTCACAGAACTTTAAATTGTTAGTGAGGCTCCTGGGACATGTTCTTAGATAAAGTTCAGTGGTTACAAGGTATTGATCAGGCCACCTGGGCTTTGAGATCTAAGAACACATCTTAAAATATGCATGGACCTTCTTCCTTGGTACATGCATCACAGGGGGAAATTGTCTTGACTACAGTGGTGAGATCAACTACAGCAGCAAAGCTGTTTTTCAAGAAAGCTTGATCAATCATTCTTATAGGAGAGGTTTATTAGTAAGTTTCTCAAAACTCAGGGTTCCTTGGAAGCTAATTTTGAAAATTGCTGGGTTAAGTATTATTCAAAATGGGATTTCTGCTAGTGAAAGTGCATCCAAATTCTATACAACCAAGAGCTTGAAGTTTAGGCATGGAAGGGTCATCTGGCCCAATGCAATGAGCACTCAAGTTCACAAGTAATAGTCCATACCCCCTGTGATAATGGACTATCGCATTATCTGGGCAACACAGCTGAGGAGTAAACAAAGGGTTAAATGATGTGAGGGTTTTAGGTTACATTTATTGGCAGTTTGCATCAGAAAGGAGCAACAGAAATCATGAGATACAATTGCCCGATGAGAATGACCAATTTAGAGAGAAGTATGGAAGCTCCTAGATGCTTCCAAGTGAAAGTTATAAAACACGGTGTCATGTGGCGCAAGACAAATCAACTGAGAGACTTTTGGACTGATGGAGAGGTAGGGGAGTTTGCCACCTGCTTCATCGTCCCTAGGGAAGTTTGGACATTGGCTGGACTAAGGGGTCCTGCTTCCCATGAACATCCAAGACCCAAAATACCATTTGTATCACAAGTAGAATAGGAATGTTTAGCTGGCCACATTAGAGTTTATGTTTCTTCTATCCTTGACTGAATATAATTTAGGCTGTTTTTGTAACTAGTTCTTAGTAACAGCCGAAAGAACTAGTACAAGTTATCTAGTACAAGTCATGTACAAGTTATCCTTTTGCTAATGTAAGATTGATTGCTTAGAATAAAAGCTTTTCTTTAGAGATCTCCTCTTTTCCATGCTGTATTCACATGCCTTAGCACAATGTATGCACATGTATGTGTATAGCAGTGGTTCTCAACCTGTGGGTCCCCAGATGTTAGTGGACTTCAGCTCCCAGAAGCCCCAGCCACTATGGTCAATGCTCAGGGCTTCTGGGAGCTGAAGTCCACGAACATCTGGGGACCCACAGGTTGAGAACCACTGGTGTATAGGGTTCTCATCTCCCACAGAAAGGGGAGGGAAGTCTCTGCAGAGTCAGAGATGGAAAAGCTACAAGTTAAACCCTTCAGTAACTTGCACTAGGTTACTGAGTCACACAGGGTGAATTAGTGATGATGCCAGCAGAGAGAATTTGGGGATCCCTTTTCCTATCCAAGAGCAGGAGAAGGGGCCAGAGCCCGTAACATTTTCCAACTATCCTGATTTGGCAGGGACAGTTCCAGTTCATCCTCTATTGTCCCATTTTTTTTCAGCTGCTTTTAAAATGTCTCAGTTTTTCTCCCCTCCTCCCACTTGTGCCTTTTGTCTTCAATTGCTGTAAACTGAGGTCAAACTGCAAAAGTAGTAGAAGGAGGGGGAGAAATCTTAACCTTCTCAATAGGCTCACATGAAAGCAAACTGCAGCAGCCTCTCCTAGCTTGGGTGTTGTTCTTCCACCATTTTCGCACGTTACCCATTCGTGCGGCTGGGCGGGGCGTCTCACGCGAAAAGCCTCAGCAGGAACGCTGCCGCTTCCCTGCTGCTTGAGTTCTGCAGCAGCTTCCTGGTCATGCGAGCACCGCGCGAACGCCCCGCCTCTTCCTACTGCGGTGCAACCTGGGAATTGCAGGCTAGTGCTGAGGCAGGAAGCGTGACTGGTCCGGCTCCCGACTCACTGCAAACCAGGTAAGTGTGCGTAGGCCCCGGGAGCATTGCGTGACTGTGCACCATTTTTGGCTTTAAGCTGAAAATGAAAAGATGCATGTGCGGTCCTCATGAGGCCCTTGAGCGTCATGTAAATGGGAGTGCGTCATGCAGACCGCTCAAGGGGCCCTCTCGCTTTAGAAACGGCATGCGAAAAGGGCCTTCATTTATCATATTTGCCATCTTGACCACAATCTAGTGTTGGCTGGGCCACATGTGTTCCAGTGAAATGTCAGAGGACATGACAGTCTTTTCCCAGTGGGAATTTGGATGGAATCTCAAGCCAACTCTTGGCCCAGGAGCTACCAGTGATTCACCTATAGAATAGACTGTTATTTGCATTACAGCCTAATGAAAATTATACATGGGAACACACAATTCTGGCTCCTGCAAGACTACATGTTGTATATGTCATATTTCAGAATAAGTTCTTCCATGCTGATGTAGAACAAAAAACATCTACTATATAAAAGTCAAAGTTTGCCTCTGAGTTTGTCTGTTTGTCTGCATCAGGCAGGCGAAGACTTCATACAATTGGCTGTGTGAGGCAAGAAGACCTCATATGGCTGTGAAGATTCTATGGAATTCTGGGGTTGGCATTTTAGGGAGGGGCTTTTAGAATTCTCAGTCAGATAGCTCAGGCCAGTTGCTATGGAGATGAGGCCTACTAGCAAGAAGGAGGAGGCCAGCATATTCCCTCAGAAACCAAACCTCTGTTATGTTAACAACTCTGAATACAGATTGGATTGGGGAATATGGGGATAAATTACAGGTTCCTGGAATAGACTGGTTGCTATGGAGATGAGGCCTAGCAGCAAGGAGGAGGACAGTATATTCCCCGAGGAACCCAAATGGGGATGTAAATAACTCTGAATACAGATTGCATTAGAAAATATGGGTAAAAGTTACAGGTACTGGACAAGGCAGTTTGGTGAGTTCTTAAGAGGAAAATAAAATCCTAGGCAACACCGGGTAAATACCCTAGTAGAACATAAAAAGACAGCAAAAACATGAATGAAGTTTTCAAGGTTAGGCTGTTGTAGCATAAAAAGGGAAGGGAAGGGGAGAGGAAGGAATCTAGCAACAATGTAAGACTAACTGATTATGATTTCAGCATAAGCTGTTGTAGATATCAATAAAATCAGGATTAACAATTAAAGCCAGATAGCAACATATGCACGAAAGTTCCAGTAAAGTCCTGGTTCAACTGCAGGGCAAGGGAAACAGGTCTTTAGGGCTTGTTCAAAACCTGCAATTATAGGGCTTGGTAGACAGCAAAACAGAGTACACAAGTGGTCAGAATGGGCTAATTGCCTGCTAGACAAATTTCCCTTACAGCTGGATACACAAGTAGGCTGATACTGGCCAGGTGTGGCATGAATCAGAGTATGGGCAGTTTGATATGAGTCATAGCTTCAAAAAGTTACTATTTTGGAGTACATGTCCAATGGCCAGAATGATTAATGGAATCTGAGAATCATAATTCATTCTAGAAACCTTGCCAAGTTGGCATTTCTTCAACTGATATGCACCCAAATTATTCATGTACTCTAGGGCCAATACCACAATTTTAAACTGGGCCTTCAATTATACTGGTAACAATAGAGCTATCTTATCTGACCACCTATTTTAGCACCTTCTAGCAATGTGCCATTCCAGAAATTATTTTCTAGTTTTTGTTCTCTTCTTTTTTCTTTTCTTTTTTTTAAGGTACAAGGTAATTCTTCCCCATTTCAAGTGTGGGAGAAAATGTTTGTGTGTATTTTCGTGTGTTTTCCTCCTTAGGAACAGAAACATTATTCTGGGAGGCAGTGTGGATCAGAGCTCTCACTAATGTTTCAATCATTCATATTGATCACTCAAAGAGGCCTGATTCATTTTGATGGCAAGGTCAAGTTTGTCTGCTCATTCATGTTCATGGAGACTGCACTTACCAACTGTCTTACCTATTCTGCAGAATCTGGTTGTTGTTGTTGTTTTTCTGTTTTACTTTTCTGTCTGTAACCCTGAACTTACCTTTTCACAGCGCTGGGGCACAGCAATCTCACAAGCAGCCTTTTGCAAGAGGCTCTCACATCCTTGCTGCTTCGGCTCTGCAGCAGTTGCCTGCTGGCTGGCAGGCAGCATGAGGGCCCTGCCTCTTCCTTCTGCAGCACAGCCTGGGATCTTCCCAGGCTGCGCTGGGGCAGGAAGCATGAGTGCCGTGGCTCTGGAGGCTCCACATGCATGATAAGTGCACACAGGGCCCTGGAGCGATGCGTGATTGTGCACCATTTTCAGCTACAAGCTGAAAATGAAATAGTGCGTGATCAGCGCCTGCCAGCCCTGGCAGCATCACGCGATTGCGAGGATGTCATGTGGATGGCTCCTCGCAATCGCGCAATGCTCCAGAGGCCCTTTCGCATGGCAAATGCCATGTGGAAAGGGCCTTACTTTCCCGATATTGAGTAGGCTTCATGCTGTTTCTCTACAAATCCACTCACATTTTGAGCACCTTGCACTCTTGGCTGTTCAGACTCATTGGTGCTGACACTACTGGCATCTAAATAAGGTAATTAAATAATAGGCAGTGATACATACCAGACAGTCACTCTTTTGCTATGAGAAAAAGAGTATTAATGGATGGATCTATTCTCTAAATTCCTTACTGTCCAGAAAAGCTTTCAAATAAAGATTTTAAAGCTAAAATATTTCTTGTGCCAACAGGCTATTATTCATTCTCCAACAACTCTGGAGGTTCCTACAACAAGTGAGTTTTTCTATTTATCTAGGATTTTATCAGATGAAATCACACACCCCAAGAATTCAAACAGAGGTGGATAGTTCCACTTCCTAGCTTTCCCATCTGGGGCTCTCAGAATCCCCTACCATTGGTTATGCTGGCTAGGGCTGATGGGAGTAACAGGGAAAAAATACTAGAAGAACCCTAGTTGCCCACTCTTCATTCGAAGGGAAAATTATTTCTTTTGAAAGTTAATAGCAGAAACCCAGAATACTTTCTCAAATCATTTTCACACTATGCAATTACTGCAGCTTGATATAACTGTCATGGTAGCCTCCTATGGAATCCTGGAATTTGTATTTTCATGAAGTAGATATAAAAATGTAAAGGATTGCAGCCTGAGAGAGACAATAGAAAAGACCATTGGAATGCAAATATATATATATAGCTTAAATCTGGTGTCCCTCAGGGCAGCGTCCTGTCCCCAATGCTATTTAACATCTACATGAGACCGCTGGGAGAGATCATCAGGAGGCATGGAGCAAAGTGCTATCAGTACGCTGATGACACCCAGCTATATCTCTCCATGCCTCGGATAATAGCATTGACTAAGGGTGGCATCTCGCCTCTAAATGAATGCCTTGAAGCAGTAATGGACTGGATGAGGAAAAACAGACTGAAGCTGAATCCAGATAAGACGGAGGTACTTGCTGTCAAGGGCCCTAGCCCAGGTATGGAGGTTTGTCAACCAGTTCTAGACGGGGTCACACTTCCCCTGAAAGACTGTGTCCGCAGCTTGGGGGTGCTCTTGGACTCAGCGCTTCAGATGACAGCTCAAATTGATGCGGCAGCCAGGAGCGCCTGCTATCAGCTTCGGCTGATACGCCAGCTGCGCCCCTTCCTGGACTTGGAACACCTAAAAACAGTGGTACATGCACTGGTAACTTCACGGCTTGACTTCTGCAATACGCTCTACACAGGGCTACCCATGTGCTTAGTCCGGAAACTTCAGTTAATTCAGAATATGGCAGCCAGGTTGCTCACCGGAAGATCTAAAACTGACCATATAACACCTATTTTGAAGTCTTTACACTGGCTGCCTATTAGTTTCCGGGCACAGTACAAGGTGTTGGTTTTTACCTTTAAAGCCCTTCATGGTTTGGGGCCAGCCTACTTGCGGGATCGCCTTCTCCCATATAATCCGCCCCGCACATTAAGGTCCTCTGGGAGGAATCTACTGCAGCCAATCAGAACTAGGTTGGCTGCGGTTACCAGAGGACCTTTTCTTCGGTTGTTCCCAAGTTATGGAATGGCCTGCCGGAGGAGACCCGGCACATTACCAGTCTTGACTGCTTTAAAAAAGCAGTCAAGACTGTTCTCTTCCGACAGGCCTTCCCAGACTAGTGTTCCACTGCCTCTCATCAATTGTCCCTTTGTTTTTAATTGTTTTTAATTGTTTTTGTTTAATTTTAGTTTTCAATTTATTTTTAATCTGTTTTAATAGTGTGTTAGGGGGATGGTAGGGTTGGTGGGTGGGGAGGGTGGGCTACATTTTGATGTTTTAATATTTATATGTTCTGTGATGCCACCTCAATCCATTTGGGAGAGGCGGGATAAAAATAAATTTTATTATTATTATTATTATATCTTTATGACAGCCATATTTTTCCATGTATATCATATTTGAGTCCTAGGATCTTTCCACAGCTTACCTTCTTGCGGCAGCATCCAGTGGTGATCCTGGCAGTGGCTCTGCCAGGAAGGAAGCGTGATGGGAGCACTCCCCTCTACACTGTCTGTCTCCCTGCTGAAGGAAGCACGCTGACCACTCCTCTTCCTTCTGCAATGCAGCCGGGTATTTTTCCAGGCTGCACTGGGGCAGGATGTGCCTCCATTGTACTTCCAGTGCTTCCACAGGCCAAGTAAGTACAGGATGGTCGTGCAATTGTGGGTCATTGATGGGGAAAACCCCTCAATGATTTAATCCTCAATCGCGCCACCTGGGGATGGGAGAAGGATGGGACCGCAACAACATAATCTTTCTCTGTCCCCATGGTGGGATGGGAGGGTGCTGCTGAAAGAGCTCTAGTCTCCAATAAATATTTGAACATTTTGATAAATATTTGAATATTTAAATCTAAATTAAAATATTTAAATCTTGAGTTAAGTCCTGGGGGTCCCTGGCAGCAAATTCTATTTACAGTGGGTACTCAGTAAAGAGAAGGTTAAGAACCACTGTCCCAGGGTATCTCTGGTTGAACTAGTAGCTTTCTGTTTTCCTCCTCACTGACAATTTTTGCCATCTTGTTGCCCAGACACATTTTTTACCACAATCTGATAATGTAGGGCCAAGCGTGTCATAGAATTCATTTCAAATGTTGGCAGCCATGGGATTGTTTCGTATGGATGAATCCTCTGTGTGCGTGTGTCTGTCTCTCTGTTTGTCTGTCTGTCTCGCTCTTTGTCCAGACTCAGAACAACATAAATAATGTATTTTAAGAGCCACAAGCAAAATAGCTAAGTAATGATTAGAGGAGCAATTTGAACTTCAGATATTACTAGGAAAATATGCAAAAAATAAAACAACAACATTCACTTCATATCATAGGTGTGAGCCCTCTCCATGCCAAGTAAGCCAGATATTGGAATCGACAAGATCTAGTTCCAAAATACAAATGGAATGGGTTTTATGAATCCAAAGTCTCATTTGATAGCCAGGGCGTAATTTGGCAAAAATTTACTGGAACATGGCCCATACACTGGTTTGCAATAATCAACCCTAATAACATCTTATTTTATATTCCCCTCCGCCTTGAGTGAATATTTTTCATACATGTTGCATTTTCTGTTACAAAGCATGTTATTCGGACTGTGTTTTACATTGTGACCCAGAGACAAACTTTTGAGGCAAATGCCACTCAATACATAACACAGCTGTGAGCCGTGAGCTGGACAATTTTCTGTTCTAAACCAGGTAATTATAGTCTTCAGCAAAATCACTAACGAGAGGCCAGAAAGGCCAACACACAATTAAGGCCTTTGAAATCAATGGATGAACAACCTTGCGTTGAATTTCAGCCAGAATGTAGACATACATCAAGGCTTAGGAACAAGTGTTTTCAAGAAAGGTGCTTCTAGGGAGACTTGAGTCTCAAAAATAACGCTCTGTTGACATAACACCCCAAACAATGAGACCCCCATTTTGGGAAACATCCCCATAGATCTGATTCTGTTCTACATAATGATTCACTTAGTTCCAGTGATGTAGACTCAAGTCGATTGACTTGGACTCAAGTTGGCTCATATGTATGACTTGGACTTGACAATAAATGACACTGACTTGGTTTGATTCATGACTTGTATATTTTTGGTGACTGATTTGCCACCCTTGTTTCAGTAATATAACCCATTCATCCAGAAACTTAATGATCTTGAATGCTTCCATCTCTTTTTGCCTACTGGTCATGTGACAATCTGTCTCAAGCCTGAAGTGTGGGCACATTTCTTGGAGCAGAACAGCAAACGTATTAGGCAACGGACTTGAGGCAGGGTTAAGGCCTGCTCAGCAGCCTGTCCCTGCTGTGTATTGGAGGAGCCCGCTAAAATTTTTCCTAATAGCAGAGGGCAAGACTCACCCCCAGAATGCAGGGTGTGTTTCTCAGAGGGGAACAACAAATGTGCTGGGCAACAGGCTTGAGAAGGAAGGATCCTTCCTTGTAAAGGTTTTGAAGCTTCAGTAAGGTAGAGTAAGAAGGAGCCCCACCAGCCCCTCTTTTCTGCCTTGTGAAGGAATCTTGATGCTTCAAAGGAATCCATGGTGGGTTGACTATGGTGATCATACTTTTTTGTACGTTAAATATGGTTTTGGAGGGCTTAGAGTTATTCATGGTTTTTCTACTTTCCCAGGGGTCCTGTGCCCCTACCCCTAGCAAATGTGAAGAGATGACTGTACAAAATCTTTTGTTATTCTTTAATAAAGATATATTAAAGATATTCATTTGTTTGGAGAGACATAGTAACTATATCTGGAACCTTGAAGACTGGACACCAACTCCTTGTTCAGTATGCAATACTGCAGAGTATCATCACACAAAATCACAGCAGTATTTTATCACTGTATGCTAGAATTCTTAAAGTCACCTACTGTCTCAGCTTCTGTGTATTGTGTACTGAGCACGCCTTGTTTGAATTCAGTAGTGCTGTGATCCTTTGCTCTGATAGGCTACACACCATTTAAACCAAGAGCATGCTTAGTTCCATTAATGGACATATTTAAAATAAAACTTATTAAAATAAATTAGATTTGTTCACATAATTTTGGAATAGTTTATTTTAGAGGTGCATTTTTTACATGATTGCACCATGGATTGTACCATGGACATTTGATTTAAGAAAACAAGGACCCACATGAACAGAACCTGAAATGCTACTTTTAAAGCAATTAATTACTGTTGTATCTCCAAGGTCAAACACAGAGTTAGTTGCTGTAATAGCTGTGATTTTTAAATAACTTTATGCTCACTCATTTTGGAAAAAATACCGAAATAGTATTCCTTTTATTTACTTAAAACAGACACACATATCTGAATAGTTCTAGATGCTGTGATGGAAAACATACCTTTCACCCATTCACTCAGCACCAGCTTCACTCTCACAATAGCACACAAGCCATGACTTGAACCATGTGATAGTTTTCTTCTAGCATTTAGTCATGCCGCAGTCCTGTACTTACAAAAGTAATTAACATGTCACCAATATAACACAAAAAGAATGTCATATTAGAAGCATAATCTGTAGTTACTTCCAAGCTGTGCTCAGGAACAAACATTGCAAAGACTGATGACCACATTAAATGTTATAATACGGTGCAAAGAAACTCACTGAAATTATTTACCATATATATCACCTTTTAGACAGGACAGATTAATTTATCTTCCAATTGCACTCATGTGCGCTTAGCACAGGGTGAAGAGATCAAGTGGTTGAGCAAAAAGTTCCTACAGAAGTAGAAGAAAACTGCAGTCCAAGACAGATTTGTATCCTCATTTTTCTCTCTTGGTTCACTTTAGTGAATTGGTTTGCTCCTAATGCCTCCATGTTTAACAAGTATTAATCCCTATAAGAGTGTGTGCTTGGTTTTCAAATAATGAAAGCAATGCATTTTGGTATACTACATTAAACAAAAGCTTTTTCATCAACTTATAGTTACGACTCTTTCAAGCAACAGAATTCAGTTTACAGCTATGGCAGGAAATTTAAAATCTTATCTAACAGAAAAAAACTCCCTATTATAAAAATAAAATTCTGAAGGAATCAAGAAGGCACTGAAAGACGCAAAAGCATAGAAATGTAGATGCTATGTTCCTTTCTGGGACTTGGAAGGTTACGTCTATTTATTAATTCATTGCTTACCTGCTCAAAATTGAGAGATTAAATTGTTTTTACTAACACCAGCAATTGAAATCATGCAATTTGTTGTATTAACATTAATTAATTCATCACTTAATACATTAGCTTTCATAACAGAGCACAGGATTTATCAAGAATGGCATGGAGATTGCTACTGTTGATTTCAAAGTTTACATTTTGTTAATGGCTCCTTCAAAGGAGTTCTTTTTGTTGTTTTAAAATTGTTTTCCCACAACTGGGATCTTCTCCTATCCATAATATGATTTTTTTTCCTAGAGATGGTAGGAGTGCAACACATTTGGAAACTGCTGGGTTGGGAACGGTTGTCCTAAAGCATGGAATCTCATCTTGCAATTTGGTCAGTTCAATTGTGTCACTGAGTTGTTGTTGTTTTTGTCTCTACCTCCAGCAATCCTGCCAACACATGCACATCACTCACCCTTAAAATGCCTTGATTGCTAAAGGTTAATAAATATTGACATGTAAGATTGGTAGGAGTTTATTTCTAACAGAGGACACCGATCTGTTTCAAGTACAGCAGTTCATGGTATACTACAAAGATCAATCAGTGAATCAAGGGTGAATTTTTAATCAGAACTGTTTTGAGTGTCTCTGAGCATATGTAAAATATTTTTCTGGCAAGAAAATCATTATACATACTCTGCCTCTCCACCCCCAGTCAAGAAATGTGATGTACAAGGAGTACATATTCTGCATGCAAGAACTAGAGATCATTACATGGCACAGTCAGTTGGAAAGATCAGGTATCTAACAAGCCACTATTCTACTTTTGTAGCTTTATGTTGTGGCTCTAAGCTCCAGCTTTAGCAAACTGTTCAAAGTGATTCCAAACCACTGAAGAAGGGAAAAGGCAAAAAGCAGAGAGAGAGAGGCGTGAAGTGGGGGAAGAAATCAAGAGGGAATGGACTGTCAGTCTGAAAGGAAAACTTTTCATATAATTATCTAAGTATGCAGAATTATGTGAGCAATAATAAAATTAAAGAAGTACAAAGGGGTTCATTCTTGCTCACCTCAAATCATAATACCAGAAAACTGAATCAATAAAAATTGGAGTTGAATTGAAAAGATTAACACATACTCATCAACCAAAAATAGGCCAATAAGTTGGAGGCAGGGGTACCAGTATTCAGACCTATAGAGCCCAACATTCTGAAATGGCCATGGATGGAAAGCCCTCTTGCTAGCAAATCATTCCCCTACCACATTATCTTCCTCCTGCAAAAAGGCTGTGCCATTTTCTTGCTTCATCCAGTAGACAGTCTATGATATATTTCCTCTAATATGAATGCTGCTTCTCTTGAAACCTTTCCACAGTTTCAAGCAGCAGTTAAAATAAAATAAAGTATTGCATTGAAGGCATTTTGAAATTTCACTTGAAACAAGATATGGGCTACTTTTCTTCCCATAATCTTTCAAAAAGGCTACCAAGATTTCTGGTGTGGAATGGTGTCATAATACAGTGAAAAACTGTAAAATGCGCTACTTCAGGTAACTGCAAAGAGCTGTGGCAAAATGCTGTTCCCTCTCTCCCTGTAGTCATGTGAAAAGTCCTAAATTAATTAAGAGACTGAGACCACAGTATGGTCTTGCTCACCCAAAATTATTGGGAAGGGAAAATTGAATTTAATGTTGTGTTTTTAATACTTATTTGATGCAGAGTTTTAAAGAATGTTCAAATGTACAGCATTTTTTTAATCATCAACTGTTCTAAATCTGTATCTAAGCATCAACTACAATAAGCCATCTCTGAATATTTTTGCATAGCAACTGTTGCTAAGAAAGAACTGCAAGCCTAAACCAAAATTCAGAAGAACTCGGATCCCATCAGCATTTCAAGCAGCTGGAGAAGACTAAATATATGTAGTCAAATGACTGGCTTCTTTCAGTTCTGTTATTTTTAGATGTTTCAAGTGGGGGGGGGGTTCATTACAGAAAAATATTTATTCAGTACTACACAGGGAAAAGTTATGAGACAGCGAGATTCAGCAGTTATCACAGTTCACCTTTAGGATATTAGCTTGAGTTGATAAGCATTCACCTCAAACCCCCAACTACAGCTCTTAATTATCTACCTTTGTGCTGGAGATGTGTGGAATCCTACCCACATCTTCATGCTTCTTTGTTTAAAACAGAAATAAAATAGGTAAGCCAGGGGCCAGTTTTCTGACTCAGGATCTTACAGAGGTTATACCAACGGCCACTCCTCCTCCCCCCGCCAAAAAAAGGAGGGCAGAGAGAGAGAAATTCAGAATGGCCAGAAATCCATTGCTGGTTTTGGAAAGTGTGTGTGTGTATATACACACACACATATTTGTGTTACATAATTCAACAGGGGCTTGCAACCAAGGTAAACCAATTTAAAAGGTGGATTTCTGCTCCTTCAGGCTTCCAGAAAAGGCACTGGGAGAGAGAGAGAGAGAGAGACAGATCTTTAAAAATGATGGTTCATGGGGTCTAAACTGGGAACAGAACAGAGCGTTTGGGACAAGCTCCAATCCCAGCAAAGGCACCGCCAGGATGATGCTGGGATGTCACGGGATGCAGGAAAGGTGCAGAAAGTTGCCCATGATTCCATTTTAACTACCATGGCAATGCCATATGGAAACTTGAGATTTGCCAATTAGGAGAAGCACTTAAAATCCTCCAACAGAGAGCTCTGAATGCCTCACCAAAGGGCATGGTGCCCTTATGGTGACACCTGGGAAGGGGGCAGAACAGGGGCCTTCTTGTACTTTTGTACAGTTATCACATAAGCATTCCATTTTAATGGCCATGGTTGTGTCTTATGGCATCCTTGGATTTGTAGTTTGGCAAGGTACTAAAACCTTCGGGAAGCAATTTTAAATATTTCTTTCCAAATTGCAAATCCCAGGATTCCATACGATGTTAGCGTGGTAACGAAAGTGGAATCATAGCACTATGATCGTATAGTGAGAGACTCCTGTCTCTCCATTTATGGCACTTCTTCCTGGTTTTTGCTACTCCTCTGACACTGTTGAGTTTGCAGCTGACCAACAGAGAGCAAAGAGAGGCCAAGAGGCTTACTGCATGGTGCTAAGAAACAAATCCCATTGATTAAGTTCAAGTTTTGATTACGTTTAGTGTGGTTAGGACTGCACCCTCAGGGCCAAGACTACTTCTAGACCTTTCTTAGCAACAGTTGCTATGACAATCAAAGCTCTGTTCAGATGACTGACTGCCTAACTCAGAGAATTCTTTTCAGCAATACCTGCTTAGTAAACTATAGCTTAGGGGCTCAGTATAGGAGGGGGCTCTTTTTTTTTTTTTAATGTGGAAAAAGAATAATGTATATCTTAATGTTGTAGGGCTTGACATAGCTTAGGGCCTGAGTATGTCTTACCATGTCCCTGCCTGTCAGAATGATGGTCAGAATCTTGCTTTTCACAAAGAAAAAAAAGAAAAAGGTAAGTTGATAAAAAAAAAAAATACTTGAGAAGGATGGATTTCCTAGGGAAATGTGAATTAACACTAAAGATTCAATTAGCCTGACTAACAGAGAATTTGAAGACATGGCTTGGGGGTTCGTTTGTTTTTTTTTTTGTTTTTTTAACAGACTATATCAGGATTCAGATAAAATGGAAACTAGGCATTTTAGAGTTTGCTTAATAATGAAACAAATGAAAAGGAGATGATCAGGAGCTACACAGCCCTTTTATATTACACAGTTACAGCACTACAATTCCACTTTAACTGCTATGCCATCATCCTATGAAATTTTGGGGCTCATATTTGAGAGGCACTGGGACTCCCTTGCTCTGCCCTAAACTACAAATTTCCGTCTATATAGTATGGAACTGCAGCAGATCTAGGATAGCACTGCAGCGGTATGGTGTGAAGGGGCCCACAGAACTGCAGACTGGCACCTTGGCTGAAATCCCAGGAGTGCTAAACTCTTAACTCTTCAGACAATTACCCAACTATCCTGTTCGCTGGCCCATCTACTATCTTCCCTCCCTACTTCACTTTGAAAGTGAGCAAACTTTTTCCTATTTACCCATTGGTTTGGAGAAAGAAAAGTAAATGCTTCCCCCTACCCAACATTCTTTCCTCCCTTGGTTTGGTTTGTCCTGGAGAACCAGGACAAAGTTAAGAGGAAGAAAACATGGCAGAGTAGGAAAGCTACAGTTCAAGAAGGATATTGACAAACTGGAACACATCCAGAGGAAGGAAAATAAAATGGTAAAAAAACTGGAAACCATGCCTTGTAAGGAGCATCTTAGAGAGCCGGGATGTTTATCTTAGAGCAGAGAAGTTTAAGAGGTGACATGATAGCTATGTTTAAATGTTGGAAGGGAATTCATATAGAAGATGGAGAAAGCCTGTTTTCTGCTGCTCCAGAGACTAGGACATAGAGCAATGGCTTCAAATTTCAGGAAAAAAGATTCCATCTAAATATTAGAAGGAACTTCCTGATGGTAAGAGCAGTTTGACAGTGGAATATGTTGCCTTGGAGTGTGATTGGGTTTCCTTCTTTTAAGGGTTTTAAACCGAGGCTGGATGGCCATCTGTTAGGAATTCCTTGCTGGTGTATTCCTGCATGGCAGGGGGTTGGACTCAATGGCCCTTGTGGTCTCTTCCAGCTCTATAATTCTATGATTCTCCAGCAACTCTGCCTTTACCACCTGTCTGCCTGTTTGCTTAGTCTGTTGTTCCATCCTCAGGCCACATCTTGCTTTGTAAAGCAGAAGGTTTGGCCAATAAATCAATAAATTGTTGTTGTTGTCGTCATCATCGTTGTCGGGTGCTTTCAAGACATTTCCAATCTATGGGCAACACTAAGGTGAACCTATTATAGGGTTTTCTGGAGCTGAAAGGGTGTGACACACCCAAAGCCACCCAGTGAGTTTTCATAAAAAAGCAGGGACTCAAACCCTGGTCTCCAGGGTCATAGTCCAATGCTCCAACCACTACATCATGCTGCCTCTCTTGCCAACAGAACCAGGGCTATTATTGAGCAGAATCAGGGAGCTACCTCAGGCAGCAGGTATGTAAAAAAAAAAAAGAAAGAAAGAAAAAAGAGCAACATACTGGTATCTATTTTATTATGGTTTTACTTTAACTGCCATAATGGGGTACTTTTGGATTTGTCAGTCTTGGGTACCAACATAACCTAGCCTTCCATGACCTTGAGGTTATGTACTTGAATTTGTGGGGGCATCATTTGCTGGTGTCAGGCTGACGCTCCGTGCTAGCCCAGCCTAGCAGCAGAGCTGCAGGAGGACAGGCAAAGGGGAACAATTGTGAGAGACTTCTCAGGGAGGGGAGTGATTCTACGATCACTGCATCCTGACTCAGAAGCTTGCCCTACTGAATTCAATGGGGTTTATTCCATATACAGCAGCATGAGGAGACTGTGCAAATAAACCAGCATGGATGTATATATAGTCTTATTGGGAGAGCAGGAATGATTTTAAAATATGTGTTTCTGTATTTCATGCAAATGAAATGACATCTAGAAAATATTGAACTGGTCAGCCTCCAAATGTTAAGCATTTTGTGGCAAGCACTAAAAATGAGAATAAAATGTTTTCATTTATCAGTTTTCCAGAGAGAGAGAGAGAGAGAGAGAATACATAGGGCTCTAGGTGTGTTTGAATTAGTTCAAGGCAGATTGCCAGACTTTAATGACCATTATGTACCAGAACAGAAATTGTATCCCACAGCGCTATAAGAGGATCATCATTTTGCTACCACACAGAGTCAGCTCATTTAATTCATAAAATTATTGGTCTGTGTCTAGGATATAAGATATCATTTAGTCATCCTTTCCTAGGTACACTATAAAACAGCCTGCATTTGGCTATTTGCCCTTCCAGCAATGATATTCTGTTCTATATTTCCACACAACGTTTGAGGGTGGTGCTTGCGCGCTGCTAACAGCAGCATCTGCACAGGAATAATAAAAACTGAAACCTGTTTATATGCCGTGAAGGAGTTCTGTCTCTAAAGCAAGGGACATTACAGAGACGGAAATTGGGCTCCTTCCAAGAATAAAGTGGGGGAATCTGTCTTTTCCAAGTAGAAAATGTCCATGTGAACTGGAAGAAGTAAAAGCACATAATGCCTAGAAATCTCCACTTATATGGCCATAAGAAATGGCTTAAACTATTATGCATCTAAATGGATGGTTGCAAAAGGTGATTATTTATCACGGGGCATTTCACCTGGAATGTTTGTTTAACAAATGAAAGAAACAGACTTAGTTGGTAGCTGTTTTTCTTCTGAACAGATGCAGAAAATTTAAAAGGAATTGAATTATTAACAGTGTAACTTACTAACACAGCATAACCATTTTCATAGAAGACCCATTGGAATCAATGGGACTTCACCTAATCCCTTGCAAAAAAATGAAAAGAGAAGATAACACTAAGGGAGGACATACCAAATTGCAACATATTTGAACATACGAAACAGGTTTATACCACATCCACAGACCAAAAGGACATCTGCCCTGTTCTTGTCTATCTTGATTGACACTGGCAACAGGTAGACGCTCTTGTTTTTCATCTGTCCTATGTGAATGCCAACTGAAAAGGGTTAAATTTAGGCCCTTTGTCTACAAAGCTCATGTTTTACTACTGAGTGGTCAGTATTAGATAGCTAGGGATGTGTCAGAGATGTGAGTGATGCTTCATGTGCTTGCATTTCCCCTCTCGGTTTCGTGGGTTGCTGAGAATTCTAAAGACAGTCCCACCTCTGGTGAACTGCTACCTCTGCTCTACCATCACCTCTACTCCACTATCGGTGGAAGAGCAGCTACTACTGGAGACCACAATAAATAACACAAAATCTGAAGGTGAAATATTATGAAGCTTTAACTTTCCATAGTAACAACATTTCAGTTTTCTGTTCCATTTTGTCTGTGGTCAAAACATGTTTCGTATCTTTTGGTAGTGCTTCAAAATCAGCAAAACCTGGCTATCTAGAGAACATAGCAGGGCCAAGAGAGGGAGGGAGAGAGAAGGAGAGAGGAGTATATGCCATGGACAATTAATCTCTATATCATGCAGCCTCTGCGATTCTAGTATCTGTTCACAGCCTAGGATGCCTTAAATGACTATTGATGTTCTGACTGATAATGAACAGGATGTTATCCTAATTTCTATATGGGAAATAACTTTACAAAGCTAATTCATTATACAGCTTATTATGGAAGCATTGTTACCATTACTACAACACACACACTAGTTATTTTTCCATTGCTACTTAGTTCCTTTATTTTACAAAAAAAATCCAGTTTATTCAACCTTTTTTTTAAAAAAGTATCAGATTTGTTCAGAATTAGCAACCTTTGTTTGCACAATGGCTGCATCTTTGCAGACTTCCTTTTTGTTTGATTTTCCATACCTACTATCTTCCTGCATCACTTTAATCTGCAGCCATTTTCTTTTTCTTCTCTACAGGGTTGGAAGGTAAAATAAGAGACTGGGCTCCTGACTCTTTAATGGTTGTGTAGAAGTATAAATTTCAGCATGTATTGCTTATCACACAAGTAACTATCCACAAGCATTAGTAAGTAAAGCTATTTTATATGTTTTACAAAAACTAATGTTATTTCTTTTCTCTGTTCCAGTTGGGAGGGGGCATGTGACTGGTTGTTGTTCAGTTTCTGCCTTACCGATTTCATTATTCTGTTTGTGTGACCCAGTACTATCTCACATGTTTCCTAACAAAAATGTCCTAATAAAGTATTTTAACCTGTCTAAAGTAATAAGAAATGGCAATGGGTAAATATTGCTTCTTACACAAAAAACAATGTCAATGTTACCAGTTATTTTATTGCAAATGTGAATGGAAAAGAATTTCATTGGCTTTGGCAGCCTTAACAAAAGTAGGCCTTCCCTCCTGACCCATCTCTTCAAACTCACTGTGAGAAGAAACCCAGCTTGCTTAATTTCTGAGACTTACTGCCCTTTTGGAGAAATGAACTGCACACAGATAGGACAGTGTACATTTTAAAATGAGAATAACTAAAAGTATTCACAGTTTTTTTTAAAAAAAAATGCTTTATTCAAAAAAAGAAAAATGTGTAAGTTATGTATAATGATGAAATGAATGTGCACATTAGGAAAAAAAATGAAAAGAACTCTACCTACATTTTACAGAATAGTACAAAATGTAGGATTCAAAGACTTACAGAAAAATCAAGAGGGGGAGATCTTTCACATCCTAATTTATGAAAGAAACATTGTTGTGGCCTTGTTCACTCCCCAGACTAATGTATCATGGGTAACATTATTACTTGTCCCATTTCATTTCCAAGCTTTGTGTATGATTTTTTTTTTAAAAAAAAAAGAATCAATGTTCAAATATATCAATTCAACCTTACTGTTGATATCTATGTAAGAAGTGCAGAGCGGGGGAATACCCAAGCTATCTTCAGTATCTTGAGCTTAATAGATTATATACATTAAATATAAATAAATATTAAAATAACTGCATTCTTAAAACAATACTTTGGCAAAGGCACTCCCAAAGGACATGCAACAGGTTAAAACTCCCCATGATCTTATTCAGCATACGTTTGAGCATATGCAACAGCATAGCTTTTTTCTGGATTTAGTTCCTACCTGTATATGCAATGTACATTAATTCTGGTGTTGGCTTAAAATTAGAAGATTGTCAATTGCCCTCTCATTTGCATGATTAACAAAAATATTGAGTAACTGCTTCTGTTGGCATATTATACAACTAACCTCTGTTTTTTTAACTTCTGTGTGAAACTATTATAACTGAAATCAGGAGTACATTTGTGACATCAGTGATAGCCTTGTTTGTGTACCTTACGATAGTTACACATTGATTGGATCATCCAGACAGTTGACAGAAGAGTTAGATAAGAAATAACAGGCAGTCACTCTTGAGTGAAATACCAACCTTGCTGATGTATATTTTATTACAGTTTCCTAATCAAGAAAATAGTATAAAAATGTGAAGCTTGAAGAATAAAGTTATCCTTCTGGATCACTACTGCTAGTAGGTTGGACTGAATGCAGTCCTGATTATTAACAGAATCCTTTGGCCAAAGAAAACCCTTCTGTCTGTTTTATTATATTGTATATTTTGCATTCAGTGTTACTGCTTCACTTCCTACCTGATTTCAGAGTTCATCCCACCTCTTTGTCCAACCCTTTCGGATACAGTGGATATGAGACTTCATCCCGCTCATGCTGGTTTCTGATTAAGAAAATCAGATTTGTATTGGAAAAAAAAGAATAATAAACATTGCCCAGTGTGGATGGTCAGAGACGTTGCACACCTCCTTTGAAACAACCAGGCCTTGTTGCTGGCAGAGACATAGTGGACGTTTCGTTTCATGTTTAATAGTATTGCATTAATTGTTATGGGAGTACTGTTAATGGTGAATGTACATTTTGGCACTGTAATGCCCCATTCTGTGATGTGGACTGCAATTACAACTAAATGATTACATGGTTAAATAACTTCTATAAGTGCTAATTTGTGCTAATTTCCAAATACAAAATGGGATGGAAGCAGAGATTGTATAATTGTTAACCATATATTTTCCCCTTTGCCGACTGCTAAGGCAAGCAAACTGTCATTCTTCTCTTTCCAGGTTGAAAGAACAGATGTTTCTCCCAAATGGTTTCAGTGCCTTGCTTCATTCAAATAGCAGTGAAGACCTCTGAGTCCATCCCTTCCTAGACAACAGAGAGTTTTTACTGAGGTGGTGATCAGCTGTGAGAAACTGGGCATCATGATTAAATGTAAAGAGAGTCAGTGTGGTGTAGTGATTTGTGTGTTTGACCTAGGACTTTGAGAGACCCAGGTTCAAATCACCACTCAGTCATAGAAACCCCCTGGGTGACCTTGGGCAAGTCACACTCTCTCAGCTGATTCCGCTCAGATGAATACAATAGCAACCTCCTCTGACATCTTGCCAAGAAAACTCTAGGAGAGGATTACCGTAAGTTGCACTCAACCTCAAGGCACACAAGTACAATTAGCCCTCCATATTCGCTAGGGTTAGGGGTGCAGGGCCCCCGCAAAAGTGGAAAAATTGCGAATATCAAATGCATATATGTGTGTCCGTGAGAAGGGGGCTGAGGTGGTGTGAAAGCAGGCACCCAGGCTCCAAACCAGGTCAGGAAAAGGAGAGAGAAGGGGGATGAGCAAGCATGATGTTCTTATACTTCCTCTCTCTTCTCACTCATCTCCTTCCTTGGGTGTGGGGGGGGCACTGGGAGAGGGCTTGTGGTGCTGAGAAATGGGGTTGCAAGCCATTGTTAGCTGGCCAGGCAACATTTGGTGAAGCAGGAAGAGGACTGAGGGAGGTTTCTAAGGGGGTGTGTGGCTGATTGGATCAGCAGAAAGGCAAGGTTGCCCTGGAAAAGAAGCACTTGAGGTGGTGGGGGCAGAGTTGGAGAAACTCAGAAATAATCAAATCATAGAATCATAGAGTTGGAAGAGACCACAAGGGCCATTGAGTCCTGATCCTTGCCAGGCAGGAACACACACTCAAAGCACTCCCAGCAAATGGCCATCCAGACTCTGTTTAAAAACCTCCAAAGAAGGAGACTCCACCACACTCCGAGGCAGCATATTCCACTGTCAAATGGCTCTTACTGTCAGGAAGTTCTTCCTTATGTTTAAGTGAAATCTCTTTTCCTGTAGTTTGAATCCATTGCCCTGTGTCCTAGTCTCCAGAGCAGCAGAAAACAAGCTTGCTCCATCTTCAACATGACATCCCATCAAATATTTAAATGTGGCTATCATGTCTCCTCTCAGTCTTCTTTTCATCAGGCTACACATACCCTAAGGCCTCCTCATAGGGCATAGTTTCCAGACCCTTCACCATTTTCTCCTTTACTGTTCCTGACCATGGGATGGCACCTAGTATTTCTCAAAGTTTACTGAAATCAGTTTTCTTAAAGTCTAGAATGTGAGTCTGACTGTGCTTGGCTTCCCCTTTCCACTATATAACAAACAAATCTGTGATGTGGAGAGCCGACTGTACAACAAAATTAAATTAATATTTGATGATACACTAAATTAATGCATTGATTCATATTGTAGTTTGGTACATTTGCACACATAGTTTAAATTCACTGCTCTTGGAATCAATAAAAATCTTCAAAAATGTGCCTTGAAATTTCTTATGGGGAGTGATTCAAATATGATGAATGAACAAATCATAATTCCAGCAGTTTTTTCAGAGTATTGCATCAAACAGAAATCGGAGAGAACCTGCCCAATCCAGATTGACCACTTGTTGATGGGAACAGACTTCTGTACGTGGATCCACCTTTTGTATCTGGTATCTTGAGCAAAGAGAAGTGCAGCATGGAAATCCTACCCGACATACCACCTTCCTCTTTCCCATATAGGCTACTGTTTACATACTTTATATACTGAAGTGGGCACCTAATAAAACGAATTTGGCAGCAGCAATGCCAATTCAAACTGCTCTCTTCTTTACAGTCCTGCTTACAACTTGTTTGCTACACTGTAGATCTGGGGAGTATGACACAAAGAAGGAAATGTGTAATATGGTGTTAATATGCTCCTAGATTTCAAGGAAGGAAAGAAATTAATTGGCTAGATGGTTGCTATATTACAAAGATGTTCTCATTGAACATTAAGGAAGTCTCCTTCCTACTGTTTATTATTATTATTATCTATTACCACTGCCATTATTAGCAATCTCAGTTTTCATAGCCTGTTTTAATAATGTGGATTATCAAGAGGGTGACCTCAATGTAGACTATTGCAAGAAATGCACTTTCTACAGGCTCTGAAACTGAAATACCTACAGGGAACTGGATGCATTAGAAAGCATTTTCTGGTTTTTGGCAACACTGGAGCAAGATAATGGGTGTACAAGCTCAAAAAGATGCTCCCTTTTTTTTATTCTTTCCTCTCCTCCCAATCCACATTGAACACAAAATGGCTGGGATATTTGCAAAACCTGAGTCCCCTGTGGTAAGTCCATTGAAGCAGATGAGGGGGAAAACAGGCAGGCTGAGTGCTTTGAAGCTTTTCTGAGGTGGGGAACCATTCCCCTCTGCAACATTTTCATCAAAGGAGCTGGTGGGCCATTCAGAGAACTGATGTGTAGGTGGCTTAGCTAAAGTTGATGTTTTTGCCCATAGAAACAGAAAGGAAATAAATTAAATCTTTTTCTGAAAGTTAGTTTAGTGTTAAATAGAGTAGCCAAGCCTCTAGCAATACAGCATTTGATAAAGGAAAGAAATTCAGTTCAATGTAAAGTCGGAGGCTTTCACGGCTGGAATCCATAGGTGTGTTACCCTGTGAATTGGGGGTCCCGGGAGGGGTGCCCAAATAACCAAACAAACCAAGCAAAGATGGGGAAATTAACTGGAGCACTCTCTTAAGCTAGCGAGAAGCAGGGTAACTTAGCGGGAATCTTTCACCCTATGTATACAGGTTCAGGTCAGTGAGCAGTCAGACAGTTTAAAATAGCAACAATAATATTTATTAACAAGCAGACAAATAGTTAGGAAACACAACCACACAGCTAACTAAGAAATAGAAAATGAGAGTTTTGGGGAAAATGGGTGATACGACACCTTTCTCGTAGTCCTGAAGAAGCCAGAGATGGAAGTGAAGAAACTCAGTGCAGTGGCCGAGGGGAGCTCGCCGGGATACGCAGCAGCAAGGCTGGATAGCAGTTCAAAGGCGGTCCAAGCAGTCCGAGGAACTCTCGGAACTGGGAGTTTTTATTAGGGAAAGTATGACCGTGGGCTAGTCTAGTCGTGGGCGAAAACAATGAGGTTTGGAAGTGAGACAATGTCTCCAAAAGGTCAGAATTGCCAGTACGCAGATGCGGCTAGCTTGGCAGTTGAACGTCTAGCTCGCCAGGGTGCCCACTCGGGGCAGAGGTCTCTTTGTGTGAGCGTGCATACCTTAATTAAGGTGTTTGTTTTGGGAGGTCTCCTAAAGCAGATCTGGCAGTTTCTGGCTTGCCTTGGTGTAAACAAGTATGAGTCAGCATATAATAGCCATGCCTAGCTTCGTGCTTGTTCAGGGGCCTTACAAACACTTGGCTGAGGGTGGCAGAACAGGGCCGAATTGTGATATTGAAATGATATCTAAAGTTTACCAAAGGCCAGGCCAGTTCATGGTAATAACAGGTGGTTGTGGGTTTTCCAGGCTTTTAGGCCATGTTCTATTAGTATTTGCTCCTGACATTTCACCTACATCTGTGGCTGGCATCTTCAGAGGATCTGGTGGCATGGAAGTGAGACAGAGGCCCTTTCCACACACGACGAGGGAAACATTCCCTGCCGCTACTCACCAGCTTTTTGGTGGGTCCGTTTCGGTCCGTCCTGATGAGGAGCAGTGCGTGCTCGTCGCTCCGCACTGCTCCGGCATCCAAAATGGCAGCTTCTGGTTGGTGGAGATTCCCCACCAACCACTGAAGCTCGCCAGCCTAAAGCCCGCCCCCAGCAGATCTGCAGGCTCCACTGGTGCTCTCCTGCAAATCTGCACCGGAGCGCGGGAACGGAGTGGCAAGGAGTGGTGCGCTCCATGCTTTTGAAAAACCTGTAAAAACAGGTTTTTAAAAAGCACGCTGCACGGCCACTTCGAGTTGCTCCAGAGCGGACTGAGGTGCAGAACTGAGACAAGTAGTCCAACCTAGTCCGCTCCCAAGATGTGGATGGCCTCCGTCAGAGGTCGCATCACGCCGTACTACTTACCCCGTGCGGAAAGGGCCAGAGTATATATACTTGTGTAATCCCCGAGTAGGAGGAAGCAATTTGCATATGTTACAGTTGGCCTGTGTGATGGCCTATTATTAAATGGGATATCCCTCAGGGTTGTATTGTTAATCAGGAGATATGCATAACAGTGCATTAAGTACATTAGCAATCCATTGTATTGTTTCTTGTAGAGGGACCTCCAGAGTTTGGGTTGTGTTCATTGGCATATTTTTGAATCTTGATTTTAGTGTTCTTCAGTACTGGTAGCCAAATTTTGTTTACTTTCCAAGTTTCTTCTTTCCTATTGCAATTGTCCATGTGTTTATGGATTTCAATGGCCTCTCTGTGTAGTCTGACATAGTAGTTGTCAGAATGGTCCAGAATTTGTGTGCTTTCAAAAAGCATTCTGTGTCCAGGTTGGTTTATAACATGTTCTACTACTGCTGATTTTTCTGGCTGGATCAGTCTGCAATGTCTTTCATGTTCTTTAATTTGTGTTTGGATGTTGCGTTTCGTAGTCCCTATGTGGACTGCGCACAGCTGCAAGGTATGCGGTAAACTCCAGCAGAAGTTAGAGGATCCCTCTTGTCCTTTGCTGAATGTAGCATGTGTTGAATTTTCTTGGTTGGTCTGTAGATTGTTCAAACTTGCAGCTCTGTATGGTGCTACTAAGAAGCATGAGCACTACAAAGCTGAAACAGCCGTTTACTGATGACATTGGACATCTGGCTTTATTCAAGAAGATGCTTTGTTTGGATCCTCCTTGGCACATCAGTGATTTATTTTTCCAGAGAACTGAAATGGAGTTGTGTCCCCGTGTGATAGCAAAAACAACAATTTGTGTCACTTTAAAGACTAATACATTTTATTTGACTCAAACATTTGTTTGGGCCACATCATTTGACGAAGACAATCCACAATAATTTTCAATTTTCCGTGCTATCTTTTACACTTAAAACATATGAAGCCACCTTGAATCCTAGCTTTGAGAGAAAGGTTCAGAATAAATAATCTAATAGACTAGAAATTGAAAATACAGATGTTATGACCCCCTTCCTTCCAAACTCAATAATACTTGGACTCAGTAGATCAAGCTATTCTCTCTGGTCCTATATAGGAAACTAACTCAGTTTATTCCAAGCTTAACTACGACTTAGAATTAATCATTCCCACACACTCATCATCAGAGGTATGATGAGATTTACCATCAATGTTTAATCCTTGTTGGGAACCTTTAGATCCCCTGTCTCCTTCAATATTCATCACCTTCTAGACTTTCTTGTCATTCCACCAACCCATCTGCCTACAAATCCCATCCTCCTTGTCTTATTTACCTAGGGCTTATTTACATGATACAATTTTAGCATTATGATTCTGTTTCAATTGGTTCTGTCCTACGGATTGCTTGGATTTCTAGTGGAGGGAGTAGATTTTAGAATCTTCAGCCAGAGAGCTCCTCTGGTGCCTCTGAAAAAACTACAAACCCCAGGATTCCATAGGATGCAGCCATGGCAGTTAAAGTAGAATCATAGTGCTATATAGTGTGAACAGGCCCCAGGCTGCTGCTTTTCTGGCATCAGCCAGCAGTGGAGTAGAAGACTTATGGTGTATCTCCTCCTTCCCCTACTGTACTTGAAACATTCCAGTACTCAATAGCCCTGAGGAAACTGTAACCCCAAGCTTTTCTAGAGCATCACTATAGCTATGCTCCAGGTATGGGAAAAGACAGAGAGAGAGAGAGGTCTTCCCACTCTTTTCTCTGTTTTACTACCTCTGGCACACCAGTAGCCAGATAAAAGAGTGGATGGGAAACTGAATCATGGACAATTTCTGGCCTACACTGTTATCATGCTATTATTCCAGTTTCAAATCCTGTGGTATTCTGGAATCTGTAGTTTAGGGAAGCCAAAGAGCTCTCTGGCTGAGAATTCTAAATGCCCCTCCCTAAACTGCAAACCCCAGGATTCCATGGGATGTTGAAAGTGGAATAATAGCACTATAACAGTCTAGTGAGGAAATGGCCTTAGAATCATAAATGTATTCCTAAGGCTTGTCTAGGCCATTCCTCTGTTAGTGCAGGTATCCACTACCAAAGCATCCCTGCCAGGTAGTTACCCAGATTTGGCTTTAAAACCTCTTATGAAGGTGAGTCTAGTCTCTTCTGAAGCATTGTCAAACAGCTCTTCCCATCATAAAATTCTGTCAAACATTTTGAGGAGAGTGGATGGAAGGAAGGTTTGAAGGAACCATGTGCCTTTCTGGCTCAGCTTAAAGCTCATGCCAGACTTATCATAATGTTCACTCTCATTTGGAAGACGAGCCTTAATACCTCTGGAGACTCCATTATCTAGGGCATCAATTGTTCATTCTTGCCTCATTATAACAACATTGATTTGAAGAAGCAAAAAAGATGAAATGTCGCCTAGGGGAGAACAGAATTAGAACAGCAGAGGAATGTTATCAGAAGAAAGATGGAGAAGACTTGTGGGGAGGGCAAAAAATAAACCTGAGGGACAAAGCTTGGGAGAAAGGCTGGGAGACAGCTGGAAATATCTCCCCCTCCCCCACAACTACAGCTTCCAAATTCCCTCAACCAGGATGTCCACTTGTAATTCCAAAAAGTTGTAATCCAAACAAGTAACATTTCCAGGCTCTGAGTAAAGGTGAAATGAAGGATATGACACAAGGTTTCCTAAGAGCCCTACAGACCCTGTGAGGATTCCTATCTTGACTGTCAAGTGCACTTGTGTCATCAGCACCCGTCGCTGGTATTAATTATAGAGCTCAATTACATCCTTAGCATATACTAAAGGCCATATAACATCAAGAAAGAATTTAAAACATTTGCTTTAGGAAAATACTAGAACTTAAAGCAAACTCTACAGTTTTAAGGGATGCTACCCTTAGTGGTCAGCACAGTAAGGGCCTTATCACACTACACTATTATAGTCATATTAATCCACATTAACTGCCATGGCAATGTTGCATGAAGTCATGGGATTTGCAGTTTAGGGAGAGACATTTAGAATTCTCAGCCAAGGAGATCCAGTGCCTCAGCAAACTACAAACCCCAGAATTCTACAGAGTGCAGCCAGGGCAGTTAAAGTGGAATAATAGTGCTATAACAGTATAGTGTGATAGGGACCTAAGCCTTAATGGTACTGTCATATCAATCCTTTTCCTACAAAGTCTTTGGGTCTTAAAACTAAGACTGGCTGCTCTGGCTTTCTCAACTGTGAATGGTGTTTTAAATATTTTTCAAAGAAGCTATTTTTAGACAGCCAGCATGGTGTAATGGTAGGACTCTGGATGGAGGTGATTCAAATCCCCACTCAGGCATGGAAACCCACCTTGGGCAGGTGACACTTTCTCAGTCTCAGAGGAAGGCAATGGCAAACCCTCTCTGAACAGATCTTGCCAACTTCATGATAGGTTCACCATAGGATTACTATTAAATTGGAAATGACTTGCACATAACAAGTATAATTTTTAAATCAACTTTTTAATATTTTTGAATAAGTTTCTATATGTTGTAAATCACCTCAGGGGCCTTGACCAACTGATAGATGATCAATAAGTAAGTAAGTAAAGTAAATAAAAAAGTAAATAAATAAATATTAGAATTTAATAGCATTACTTTAAATAATAAAAATTCCAAGCTAAAAATGGCAGAAAATAGCTGCACCTTTAATCACTGTCCTAGCTTCTGATGACTACCATAGAAGTCAAAATATAAATGTCCTACAGAGAAGGCATTTCTGCACATGAAGCAGCACTGGAATTACGCCTGTACTGGTATGAATTATGGGTGCACAAGGTTTCATTTTATAATCCTCTGTTTTGATAGACCATATTTCTAAATCCCCCCCTCCATTTGGCACTTCATGCCAATTCTTAGGATGAACAAATTATACTCTTATTCCTTCTCAAACTGTGTACTCCTCTTTGGCCCCAGGATTATTTGTTCACTCTCGGTTACTACAAATCTTTTCTCACAATCTCTTCCACACAATAAGCTCCTCCAGTTAGACTTCTTACATATTTCTAAACAGTTTGTAATTCACTCTTTTCTTTGTTTCTGCCCTTTCTATTTTCTAGTACAAGTTCTAATCACTGATCAGCTGCAATCTTCCACTACCCAGAGTCTTGAATGTCTTTGTTTAAATATTTATTTCTCAAATTTCCTCCAATGAAGAACCCAAGGTGTAGGGTGATGCCCATTAGTTTATCTCAACTATGTAAAGGGCTTAGACAAATTCAGCAGCCTGGTGTGGTGTAGTGGGTCTGAGTGTTAAACTAGGAATCTGGAAGACCAGGGTTGAACTCTTGCTTAGCCATGGAGATACCACTGGGTGAATCTGTGCAAGTCACATGCTCTCAGCCTCAGAGGACAGCAAAGTCATTCTCTGTCTGAACAAATCTTGCCAAGACAATAACAGGGTTGTCTAATCACACAGAACAATTCACTGAGGAGAGGTCTCTCGGAAGCTTTTAGTCATGAAACACAGCCCTGTACATGTCTATTCAAAAGTAAGTTCCAGTTAAGTAAATGGGCTCAGATCCACTATCACTTAGGCAGGCATAGAATTGCTTCTTTATCTCTAGATATATTCACAAGGATTTCTTGCAATTCCATTTCCAGTTGCAAAGTTCCAAAACCAAATCAGCCCACAAGGTGGTAGATTAGTTGCTTCCCTACAGACTATAGAGAAATGGGAGAAAGAACTGGGATCTTACAAAAGTCCCTTCCATCCATTTTATGAATTGTCATGCAGTTCAAGTACTCAGGCAGGAAGCAGTTTCCACAAGTAAGGCCACTGCAGGGACCTCCATGCAGACTCCAACAGTGACTGTAGGTTGGAAGTCAAATCAGCAGCCAGTAGGTTTTTCACTCACTTGGCAGCTCTCTCTGTACAGTAACCTACATTATGTTATTGAGGTTGCTATGTGAAAATTTGTTGGAAAAGATATATATATGTTTATATATGTGGCTTTTAATTATCTACACATGTTAACAAGCACAACTGATGGATGAGTAAAGCCCCAGAGCTATTGCCAACATGTTCTCTCTGTTAATGAAAGTGGATCTTTCCCCTCCTAGCTGAGCAATTTGTTTGTACCATGGAGCAGGAAAAAATAAAAACTTGTGTCACTCTCAGAAAAGAGATAAAGTCAGAGTCATCAGGTCAAAATCAAGAACCTTCTAACACAGCAATCCCAAATTTTAAAAGCAAATACTATGCTATGTTTTTTAAACAAACCTCACTAGACTCATGGCTGCCGAGGACATTGTGCTGCCTGAGGCAGAGCAGCGAAGAACACTCTGAATCCAACAAAGCCAGTCAACATTATTTTGGCACTTGAAAAAGAAAAATCTCTCAAGCATCTCTTTCCTCTACTGTAAGTATACAATAAAAAACAAATTAAAAAATTAAAAATCTGTTCTCTTTCATGACAGCCAAAATCTGTTGCTTGCAACAGCTGCCTGGCTCTGTATAATGGTGGAGATGGGCCTGGAAAGCTAGAACTGCAAAGGCTGAAACAAAACACCCATATTCTACATGTATGCATGGATATATCTACTTAAGATACTATGCCAAAACCCCTACAGCCAAGCATAATTTCACAGTGTACTATCATCATCATCATCATCATCATTAACAACGTTTATTGATTAGTTGACTGACCATATCAACAATAAAATACATAGTACATAATACGAAGATACAGGTACAGAAATTACATACACAAATGACTCAATTCATATAAAATTAAGTAAAATAATTAAAACATATAAATTTAAACTTAGTAAGTAGTGGGTTTGATATAGAAAGTAAAATACATGATAAACAAGAAAGATAAAATAACAAGTATAAAAATTCAATCATAACAGTTTAAATAAGCTCATCGCCATGACAGGGGACCCTATTTTGTGTGATAAAAAGATCTCTCAAGTAAGCAGCTTTTGTAATAAATTTTGCAATCCGGCGGACTGAGTGTAAATTCTCTCCGGAAAGAAAATAAGACAATTTGACAGTTGGATCCCAACTGGTCGTTCTGACCAGAAGTGGTTGTAAGTATTAGGATCTCACCTTCAAACAATCAAACAAGATAGGCACAATATCCTCTATGGCTGATGCACCACAGATGCATGTTCTTTCATGGTATGGAATTTTTTGAAACCGTCCTATTCTTACTATAGAATTAAGTTGTTCAAATCTAGCTCTGGTGAAAGCTATTCTCTGTGTCTGTGTTAGGTTCAGCCCAAGATACTTTTCTAGACCAAATATAGTTTTATTTTTGGCTAACCAATTTAGAGACTTAGAACCGGCCAGCAGAGCTATATCTGTTTGAGCACTGATGCCCAAAATTCTTTGTTTTAATATTTCCTGAGCTGAGTGTCCACAAATTAATAAATAAGATGGGGAAAAGCCTGGCTGGTGCATTAACTGAAACAGCTGGCATATCCAAAAATTTGAACCCTGGAGATCTAACTGTTCATCTAAGCAAAGTTTAGGGAGTCTCCCTGGGTCCATTTGAAGGATCCTTAGCCAATAGTTAAAAACTTTTATCAAAACCTGGCACTGAATAGAATGTGCTCCTAGTTCTGCTCTCCACAGTATACTAATTTAGGCATGAAGCAAACAGTTTACTCAGAATTAAAAACATAAATGGACTTCTGGCCAAGATGTCAGCGCAGCTGGTAGCCTGAACCACTGGCTCAGGACTACTGCTGTGAATCCATAGGGGGAACATCTCTCAGGGACCTCTGGGTCCCTCCAAAAACTCCCTCTTACAGGTAGGGGGTGCAGAGCAGCTCACAGATCCCAGAACATCCCAGCGCCAGCAGAGAGGTAGTGGAGGTACTGATGCAAATGGGACAGAGCCGATGCCATGGATTTGAAGCCAGGTATCTGACTAGTGCCGGCAAAAAACCTTTTTTAAAAGAAGAAGGCTCGAAGAAAGAAAGTATCCAGTTGAAAGTGATGAACCGAGGAGAAGAAAAACCTTAGAATTTGAAAGATTAAAAGATCGACTCTTACTTGAGACGTGGGCTTATTGGAGAGGGCAGCGGGTCCGGAGGTGCTGTGGCACTGTATGGACTTGTGACGGTAATGGAGGACACAACCGGGTTCTGCGATCTTGGTGCACAGTGAATTTTAACTCTCTGACTGGTGGTGGTGGAGCTTTCCCCTTGATTTTTTGTTGCTGGATACTCTTTTTAAGACTAGAGTATTGAAGGATTAGTTGTGAATTTGTGGGATTGGCACTTTTATGTGGAGACTGGCTCTGATCTTTTGGATGGATTGTGGAAAGGAGGGGAAGTGGAAGACAAGGAGGACATCATAGAAGGTGAATAGCTCAGAAAGACAGAGAATGTGAGATCAAGGGGAGGGAAAAAATGGTGACCACTGTGTCTTTTCTTTTGGATTTGGCCAGTTTTCTTTAAAGTGTTATTTGATTATGGATTAGCCTCTGGAAGAGAGGTGAAGAACTGAAGTATTAAGAAAGGGAAACTGTAAGAATAAAAGACTGTAAATTGCATCATCTTATTTAGTAGCTGAATGCTTAAGTGTAAACAACTGAACTGCTTAATGTGACTGAACTCTATTTGTGAAACTACTATAAACAATACAAACAACAGGACACAAATAATTGGCCAGAGAACTTTACTTAAGAAATTATAACTGCTGATTTATTGATCTATCTTGGTTTTTGAAATGGTTTCTGAAACAGATTAGCCTCAAGAAGAAAGGTGAAGAAAACAAGAGGAAATTACTGAGTTAGATGGGAACTGGTATGAAAATAGACTACAGAAAATGACTACTAGACTCACAGACAACTGATATTGATTGCTAATAATGAATTAATTCCTGCCTTTTTATTTAAATAAGCTGATGAATTGAAACTATAAAAATTAATTGACTGGTATAAGCTAAGTATTGTAGAAATAGTAATTTCCTTTTGATTAGTTTTGTTTAGAGGTGATAAATGAAATAGACTGTTAGAAAATTAAATTTTTATTGTGTTAGTATTAGATTTCATAGTAATTATCAGTGGATAAAAACTATAATAATGAATAGTGTTTAATGAAATAAGTTGATTCAGAATTTTCTTTTATACAAGCTTAAGATTGAATGAAAGTAATCTTTTTAATGGGAGATGAAAATAAGAACTTAGAAGCAGGGTTCTTTGACCTTGGGACTATTTTCAGAAGTGAATATTAAGCTGAGGTATGGCAGCAGGTTGAAAGAAGACAACACAGAGACAAATCCAACCACAAGTGCAAGAAAGAAGAGGATCTATAGGCTCCAAAACAATGGAGGCAAATAAACTTTTGGAAGAACTCCAAAAAATGAGAATGGACATGATGGAAGAATTAAAAGCAACAAGGACAGAGATAAGAACAACAAGAACAGAAATAAAACAAGATTTGAAAAAGGAAGTTGAAAATCTGAACCAGAGTCTACAGAAACTTACTGCAGATCTAACAATAGATCAAAAAGTGGAAGATGTCTGGGAAAAAAGTCACAAATTAGAAAATCAGATGGAGCAGATGAAGAAAGAACAACAAAAAGACAGAGACTATAATGAGATTGGAAATCTATCAATGAAGTAGATGCCTGAAACTAAGAGGTCTCCCAGAACAAAAGAAGAAAATGTACATCAAAGAGTTACAGATATTTTGGCACCCTATATAAGCCAAAGAAGAGGGAGATTTGAATTTGAAATAGATAAGGTCTTCCGAATTGAATCAACAGTGTAAAATGGAAGGACTTACCTCGAGATATAGTGGTTTACTTCACCAGGGAAAAGATTTGGGACTTAATTATGGAGCAAATTACAAAGAAAAATTAATTGTGGATGAAACTGAAATTAACATTTTTAAGGACATACCACCAAGTGTGATGAGAAGCAGAAGGGGGTATATATATTTTTGACAAGGATTCTCCAATCTTTGGAAATAAGATATAGATGGGAGATACAAGAAGGCCTTTCCTTCCTTTTTTGAGGGCAGGAGAATAAAAATAAGCTCTGTCCAACAAGCAATGGAATTCCAAAACACTTGAAAACTGGCTCAAAAACAGCCAAAAATGAAGCCAAAAAGAGACCAGATAAAACAGTAGAATCTAAACACATGGGTGTGGCAGCAGCAGATGAATCTAGTCCAATGTCTGAAGAAGAGTTAGAACCAGCAGAACCAGAAGAGAAAAAGAAAAAGGGGAAGTAAAGAAGATAATCTCATGGAATGTACAAGGAATTAATTCACAAACAAAGAGAAGACAGATTTTTCATCATCCAGAAATATTAAAACCTCAAATTAATGTTTTACAAGAGATCCATATAAAGAAAAACCAAGAAAAATATTTGTACAATTTTAAACTAGGTCAATGTTTTGTATCCTCTTACTCAAAGAAGAAAAGGAGAGTTGCAGTTTACATGGACAAAGATATTCAAGCTAAGGAAATCTTCAAAGATGAAGAAGGGAGAATACTGGGCGTAGAACTTTTGAAGAATGGTAAAAGAATTTCATTGATTGGAGTCTATGTCCCAAATGAAAATAAAGCCAATTTTTACAAGAAACTGCAAGAAAAAAATATCAATATATGAGTATGAAGGCTAGATCCTCACGGGAGATTGGAATGGAGTTCAGGATGTTAAATTAGATAAAGCAATCTCCCAGAGCAAGGAAGATCAAGTGAAGAAAGGAAAATTGCCAAAAAGCTTCTTTGAGAAGTGTGAAGAAATAACTGTTATAGATGTATGGAGGACTACTCACCCAAATGTCAAAGTCTTTATTTTTTCTCTGCAGTACACCAATGTTGGTATCGAATAGATGATTTACATCTCCAAACACCTGCTTGTAGAGGTAAGGAAGACAGAAATACTACCTAAGGTTATTTCAGACCACCATCCGGTGAGGCTACAAATGCAAGAAAAGACTAAGCAATTTCAGTGGCGACTGAATGATAGTTTGCTCAATGATGAACAGATAGTTTAAAAAAACAAAAGAGACTTTAAATAATTATTTTAAAGAAAATATAAGGGAAGAAATGAAGATGAAAACAGTCTGGGATGCATCAAAAGCAGTAATGCGAAGTTTTTTTATACAGCAGTGACAAATCCAAAACAAAAAAAGACGAGAGGGATATCAAGCTTTGTTGATTAAACTTCAAGAGGAAGAAAAAGAACTTAAGGCAAACCCACTACAAAAATCATTGCACCAGGAGATTAAGAAAGTACAGAAAGAAATGGCGATAATTACAACTGAAGAGACAGAGAAAAAGATGAAACAGATGAATTTGACTCAATTTGAACAAGCAAACAAAGTTGGGAAATGGTTGGCATATAAACTCAAGAAAAGGAAGGAAAGAAACATAATTACAGAAGTGAATCATGGTAAGAAGCTGATCACTCAACATGAGAAAATTAAACAAAAATTCAAAGAATATTTTAATAAACGATTCTATGATACAAAACCCCCTCATCAATATGGGAAAAATTTGTCTGAATTTTTTAAAAAATAAATATTCTGAAATTATCAGAGGAAGCACAGAATCAGATGAACAAACCAATAACACTTTCTGAAATTAAACTGGAAATAAAAGAATTGAAAGTGGATAAGGCACCAGGACCAAGTGGTTTTATAGTACTATATTACAAGAGATTTATAAAAGAGCTGATTCAACCAATTCATGCAATTTTGAAAGAAATAGAGAAACATGGCAAACCGAAAACTTGAGGAGAATCATTGTATTAATACCTAAAGAGGGGAAAAAGAAAAGAGAAGTTAAGAATTATCGACCAATCTCTTCGTTAAATATAGACTATAAATTTTTAGTGGCAGTGCTGGAAAACAGTTGAGAGTGATATTAGAGGATAGGATTCAAGAAGGCCAAACAGGCTTTCTCCCTGGTAGACACATGAGAAATAACTTGAGAACAATTTTAGACGTAATTGAATATTATGATAAAAATCCATGGTAGAAAGCAGCAGTTATAATCTTTCTAGATGCAGAAAACGCATTCAGCAATGTTTCCTGGACTTTTACACATCGGGTACTGAGAGAACATGATTTGGGAGAAGACTTCTGTAAATGGATTGAGACAATTTACCAAGAACAATCTGCAAGGTTAATAATCAATGGAGATATCTCAACAAGCTTCACTATTAATAAAGGGATACGACAAGGGTGCCTGTTATCACCACTAATATTTATTGCAGTTTTGGAAGTATTGTTAAATACAATAAATGAGAACCCACAGATAAGAGGTCTGAAAATAAAAAAAAATAAAAAAAAAAGGAATTGAAACTAACGGCCTTTGCAGATGATGTTATTATATTTTTGGAAGATCCACAAGAAACAGTGCAAGAGTTGTTTGAAACTTTGCAGAGATACAGACAAGTGGCGGGATACAAGATAAATAAGGAAAAGACAATGATAATGATATTGAATATGACCAAAAAAAAGCAAGTCAACTTGGCGAGAAGGTCAGGATGTCAACTAACTAAGAAAACAAAATACTTGGGAATTATTATGAATAAGAATCAAGAACTATTTGTCAACAATGACTTGAAGACATGGAAAGAGATCAGAAATCACATGGAAAAATGAAATTTCTCTCTTCTGGGAAGGATAAATGCATTTAAAATGACTTTACTACCTAAACTCATGTTTCTCTTCCAGAATTTACTGATAATAGGGAGTGGCAAAGTATTTAAAGAATGGGAAAAGGATCTGCAAAAATTTATTTCGCAACGGAAAAATCAAGAATAAGATTTAAAATATTACAAGATGCAAAAGAGAGAGGAGGACATGATCTACCATCACTTAAAATATATTATTATGCTTGCTGCCTAGATTGGATTAAAGACTGGACTCAATTAGAGAAAACATGAACAAAAGAATTGGAGGAAACAGATATCAGATTTGGCTGGCATGGATATTTATGCTATAACAAGTCAGCGCTGAATAAAGAGTTTAACAATCATTGCATCCGGAAGACATTGTTAAAGATTTGGCTGCAAATTAAGTGAAGGTATTAAACAAAACTTCCAATTTGGACTTCACCCCAAGAAGTTTTTAAAATTGCTCCAACAAAGCAAGGAAATTTATTAACATATCAAGATATATTGCCGTGGGAGGGGGATAAACCTAAAATGCAATCAGCAGAAGATTTGAAGACAAATAGACGTGAACTAAACTGGTTCCCTTGGTGACAACTCAAAGAAAGATTTAGAATGGATCAAAAACTATATGGATTGGAAAGAAAAGAAAATGAACTAGATTTATTGTTGAAGGGAGATCAAAAGAAGAGAATCTCTAAACTTTATAAATTATTGTTGAAGAGAGAAATGGAACCAGATACCATCAAAGATACAATGGTCAGATGGGGCCAGAATGTGGGACACCCAATTTAATTAGCAGCATGGGAGACAGCATGGAAGGCTGATATAAAAATTACACCAAAGTTAAATTTAAGAGAATTTTTTTTTATTAATTGATCTTTATTGGCATTTATATACATTTAGGACAACAAGAAAAAAAAACAGACAGACAAATAACACCACAATCGACTCAAGACATATCATACTATATCTTGCATTAAATATCGCAACTAATATTTTAATATCTAAAATACATATAACACCTATTATTTATAAAGTCTATACCTTTCTGACAACAGATATAATTGGACAGAGTTGTAGCCAAAAAACAACAACATTATTTTGCCGCATTTTCTAACTTCCTTTAGCTAATTTTGATATATCTAGCTAAATATACAATCTTTTCTTTCTTTTGTGTCTTTCCCATATTTTACATTTATACCTGCATTCATATCATCATACTAGATCAAAAATCTAGTTTCTTTCTTATCTTATTTCTTTCTTCCCCTACAATTTCCTATCCATGTTATCTCTTCATTTATATGATAAAGTAGAAACAGAGGTCGTGGACAATTTTGCCAAAAAATTCTGACAGACAGTGACTGAGCTCTAAACCTCCTTATGTATAAAAGGGTTTTCTTTCTTAAACTTAAGAAGAACTATTTATTAAATCAAACAGACTTGAGATATGAAAATATCTTATTCCAATTTTCCTCCTGAATGCTTGTGTTATATACTACTTCCCATTTTAGTTGTAAAGTTAAGTAATCTAGTGTGGCATATTCTAATATTTTTCTGTACCAATCATCAAGTTTTGGTATATTATTGTTTTTCCACCTCTTGGCAAACATTACTCTTGCCGCCGTAATTAAATATAGAAATATCCTCCCAGATTTTTTCCTAGTATAATCATTCAATTGGTGTAACATATTTAATAGGAAGAATTCCGGGGTTAGTGGAATTTGAACCATAAATATTTTAGAGATTTCCAAATGTATTTCTTTCCAATATTGCTTGGTAAGCAGACATTGCCACCACAAATGGAAAAATGTACCTATTGATTGTTTACATTTCCAACAGATATTAGAATGAGATTTATAAATTTTTGACAATTTGTCCGGGTCCATGTATCATCGATTGAACATTTTGATATAGTTTCGTTTTAAACTTTGTGCACATGTGAATTTCATTGTAATTTGCCAGCTATTTCCCCAATTTTCCAACTTTATTTCTCTGCCTAAATTTCTGGCCCACTTGATCATTACCTCCTTGACCGCTTCTGACTCCAAAAGCTGTTCTAGTAATAGTTTGTAAAATTTAGATGTCACATGTTGTGATTTTTCAAAGCAGAACTTTTCAAATGGTGTATAAACTGTCTTAATAGTTATTCCTTGAAGCTTCATATCAATCCTGAATCTTTCTCTCAATTGATGATAAAGAAACCATTGGCAGTTTAAACCTGAATCATTTAATTGCGACCTTGTTTTGATTATTTTTTCTCCCCCTTCTACCCTGATCAAATTGTTATATGTTAACCATTTATCTTCCTTGTTTTTAAATGATGCATGAAAAGCCTCCTAGGGAGAGACCCACGATGGTATTTCTCTATAGTTCGTTCTCTAAACTGATTCCATACCTTAAGCAGGGCTTGACGTATATAATGATTTCTAAAGTCGGGATCCACCTTAGCTTTATCGTACCAGAGGTATGCGTGCCAACCAAAACGGTTGCCCTCACCCTCTAGCAGCAATAATCGGTTGTTCCTTAATGTAATCCAATCTATGACCCAGGCGAGGGCATTTGCTTGGTAATATGTTCTCAGGTCAGGTAGATTACAACCCCATTTAATTTGTTTTCTATCAGATTGTTCCATTTGATTCTAGCTCTGTTTCCAGCCCACATAAATTTTGAAATATCTCTCTTCCATGCTAAGAAGCATTTCTCGTTTTTTATAATCAGCAAATTCTGAAATAGATAATTCATCCTCGGGAGGATATTCATTTTTACTACAGCATTTTTACTACCTAGAAGAGAGAGTTGTAATCTAGACCATTTTATCATGTCAGATTGAATTCGTTTCCAAATCTTTTCATAATTTAGCTCAAAGAGCAAATTATTTTGATGTGCTATAGTTATACCCAAGTATTTTATTTGCTGAACATTTTGAAAATCTGTGTTTCCAGAGAGGAGACATTTTTTTATTCTTGGTCATATTTTTAAGCAGGAGCTTTGTTTTTTCCTTATTAATCCTGAAGCCGGCCAAATCTCCAAATTCCTTAATTTTAACTGTAATCATCTTAATGTCATCCATTGGCTTTTCAGAAAAGAATAGTAAGTCGTCAGCAAATGCCAGTAACTTGTAGCTTTGATCTTTTATCTTCACTCCCTTGATATTCTGATCTTGTCTAATATTTAATAAAAGTATTTCTAATATAGCTATAAATATCAATGGGGATAAAGGACAGCCCTGTCTTGTCCCTTTCTGTATTTTTATCTTATCTGTTCTGTCGCCATTAATTACCACTTGGGCTGTTGCGTCTGCAGATGAATCTAGGCCATGAAATCATTTCCAAAGTCCATTTTTTTCAATGCGGCAAACATGAACTGCCAATTGATGTTGTCAAATGCCTTTTCTGCATTGACAAAAAGCATTGCCATCTGCTTTTCATTGTGTTTATCAAAATATTCAATCATGTTAATTACTGTTCTTATATTTTCTCGAACCCCTCTCCCTGGTAAGAAGCCATTTTGATCGTAATATATTAGGTCTTGAAGAACTGTTTTAAGTCTCTCGGCAAGAATGTTAGTAAATATTTTATAATCAGTATTAAGGAGAGAAATAGGTCTATAACTATTAGGAGATAGAGGATCCCTATCTTCTTTCAAAATTATAACTATAGTGGCTTCTTTCCAGGTTTCGGGTATCTCTAGTTTAGTAATCTGATTGAATAGTTTAGTAAGAGGAGATAGCAGTTCTTCTTTGCATGGTTTATAGTAAATTGAAGTTAGTCCATCAGGACCTGGTGCTTTAGCCTAAGAGAAAATTTTTATAAGATGTTTCATAGATGGTATATGCCCCCAGAAAGATTACAAAAAATACCTAAAGATGAAAATGCTAAATGTTGGAAATGTGATGAAAAGATGGGTTCCTTCTTCCATATCTGGTGGATTTGTAAGAGGGCAAAAAAATTCTGGAAGAGATACATGATGAAATTCAAAAAAAAATGTAAAATGAACTTTGAAATGATACCAGAATTCTATTTTTTAAATATGCTACATCAGCAAAGGAAGATAAGATGTCATCAGAAGATAATATTGTATTTGATAACAACAGCGAGGTTGACATATGCGCAATATTGGAAAGAAAAGAAAGACATTGATTTAGAAGAATGGAAATTAAAGGTTCTGGATATGGTAGAAACTGAAAAATTAGCATATTCTTTGAAAAACAAGCCTGTCTAGAACGTTGAAAGGGAATGGAAAAGAGTTGTAGATTGGTTAAAATTATAAATGTATAAGGACTTTAGGAAAGAATTGTTGAAATCTTTACAAATATGGAAGGGGGGGAGTGGGATATATCTATAATGATGTATGCCCACTCTGTCTTTTATGAATGTAAAATTTAATAAAAAAATTTAAAAAAAGAATTAAAAACATAAATGGATTCCAATCAACAATCTTTGACTGTACCAAATTGACTAGTTATATGTATGCATATATGTGTGTATATAAGTGTGTTGCTGTTGTCATGTACTGTCAAGTCATTTCTGACTTATAGCAACCCTAAGGCAAACCTATCATGGGCTTTCTAGAGGCTGAGAGTTTGTGATGCACCCAGGGACACCCAATGGGTTTCAATGGCTGAGCAGGGAATCAAACCCTGGTCTCTAAGATCGTGATCCAATGTGCAAACCACTACGCCACACTGGTTCTCACAGATCTGTAAATCTAGGTTATGAATAACTGCAATATAGGATGCCAACCACTGTTTCTTGACTATCTTCTAATTTTTTGTGCCACCTAGAGAGTACCAAAAACTCCCATACATTTGCTTCATTGAAGTTGTTCCTAACAAAGATATCATCCATCTAGGAACCCGGAAAGTGTTTCCTTTCTCTAGCATGAGCTGAAGCAGATAACAGCACTCATGTTAAACAGCTATGCTTTCTACTCTGGATGCTTATCATAGGAAATTTCCATGCGATTTCACACATTTGCATTTGTTAACTCTTGGAAGATCTTACTGATTGCCGGGACTTAATAGTACACAAGCTGCCATTCTGACACATAATTACTCTCTCATGCTTTCCCAATTATACCTTCCAACATTTTCTGAGACCTTGTGCACTATCTGTACAAGATCCAGTCAATAGATAGGGCATTTCTTTTATTGTCTTGAATACAGGGAGTTTAGAAAACTTCATGCATTTTTAATGAGTTAAACCAAATTTGTACTTCCTGAATGAATATCCCAATCAGAGACAGATATCCTTTGGACTCTATACCTCTCTATATTTTGTGATGTAGCTCTCAGGACGAAAATACATTGTTTGAGTCTTATTTTGGTAGGGAATCCATAACAAAATCCATAGATTATTTGGTCATGTCTATGTCCTTGGAGGAAATGCATACAATTGCCATTCGAATGTTTGTATTTATTTTAAAGGTGCAGATTTTAAAAATTTGCTAAAAATGAGTCTGACTTATTGAACACATTTAAAACACAATAAAAGAGACCAAAAACAGAAGCATCCTAGAGTGGATGAGAGTCGATGAGCTGAAGCTGAATTCCAATAAGACAGAGGCTCTCTGGGCTGATGGTTCTCAGGTCCAAAAACTGGGTACTGATCTGGATTGAGCTGAAGGAATAGATGCATAGTTTTGGTGCACTCCAAAGTCTATCCTTGTTATCAAAGACCAGGCGGCCTCCTTGGCTCAGAATATCATTGGCCAGCTTGACAAGGGCCACTAGCCACAACTTCCCCTAACATGCCCACAGCAGGACATACACTTATTCATTTTCTATCTGGACTACAACCATTCACTTTACAGGGGGCTGTCCAGAAGCTGCAGTCTCATGCAGTCCCAGAAACTGCAGAAAACAGTAGTTAGCTTGTCATCCAGAAAATCACATAAAACCCACATCACACTGTTTTTAAAGAAACTTCATCAACTGCCCATGTGCTTCCATTGCAAGTTCAAGGTGTTGCTGTTGTTGTGCGCCTTCAAGTCATTTCCAGCTTATGGGAACCCTAAAGTGAATCTATCACAGGGTTTTCCTGACAAGATTTGTTCAGAGAGATGTTGCCTTTTCTTTCCTCTGAGGCTGAGAGAGTGTAAGATCACCCACTGGATTTCCATGACCAAGAAGGAATTCAAACCTTGTTCTCCAGTTATAGTCCAACATTCAAACTTCTACACCATGCTGGTTCTCCTTAAGTTGTTACGGATAATATTTAAAGCTCTAAATAGTTTGGAGTCATGATACTTGAACAGAATGCCTCCTTTGTGCACATGTCCAAGCACTGAAATCTCCTCTATATCCACAGTTTAAAATAATGCATTATGTAAAGATAGGGGAGAGGACCTTCTGAGCTGTAATGCCCTGGCTGTGGAATTCCCACCCTCTAGAAGTTCGACTTGGGCTAAATATGGCTTCATATAAGAACTAAGGGCCTCTCCACATTACACTGTTATAGTGTTATTATTCTACTTTCAACATCCTATGGAATCCTGGGTTTGTAGTTTAGGGAGAGGAATTTAGAATTCTCAGCCAGAAGGTCTTTGTCCTCAGTAAACTACAAACCCCAGAATTCCGTGGGATGTTGAATGTGGAATAATAGCACTGTAACAGTGTAGTGTGGAAAGGCCCTAAGTTAACTGCTTTCTGTTCACCTAAGCATTTAAGACCTCATGATTATGACATGGTTGTGGCCTGTCTGTCTGTGGCTGTGTCTTCTGATTTATTCTTTTCTGGGGTCTATCCAGTTTTGGTTCCAGCAAGAGTAAGCTGGAATGAATGAATGAAATTTGTTAGTCAACACTAACATGTCCCTCATTGATTTCAAACTCTCCAATCTAGTTGGGACTAAAATTGGATTTAGAGCTCTGTTGAATAGTTTTAATTATTATATATTTGTTTTAAAATTGTTTTTATGATCTGTACCTTGTGATGAAACCTCCAAATACAGCATGCAATAGAAACAGTCATTGGTCAATAAATAGTGGCTGTAAAAGCACATTTAGTATAGACATGGGTATTTTAATTCTAGCATACAAATTGTCCAAGTACCAAGAACCAGGTCCAGTTTCAGGTTTCACTTGGCCCTTGGCATGATCCCCTTGCCATGCCTATGTGGTCCCCCCTTGCATTAGGTGAGGGAAGTCTTGCTTCCACTTTATTGTTCTCCCTTCCCCTCAATCCCTTTCTCTATGCTCTGAAAAGGCCACTTTCCATAAAGGGGCAGGATACCCAAACACAGAACTGCAGTGGAGATGAAGACCAGGAACAGAAAGCAAAATGGGTAGAAGAAACAAAAGCAACCATACAATGGAGAGGTGAAGCAGAAATGAAGACATGCCATCTGGTAATACTGGGCTTGCCAGAAATCATATAATACATAGGCTGATATACTGTTAGTGACAAACATGTGCATAAGTGTGGCTTGTGTACACATCTGTCTCTTTTCAGATGGAGTGCAAGGTGCTGCTCTGGGGCTGTTCGTGCAGCATCTGAAACCTCCTCCCACCACAGTTGTCAAGCCCAAGGAGGATACACTTCTCTCCTGCTTCTCTGTAGGGATGTGAGAGAGTAGAGAAGCAGATCAGATAATATAACTCAAGGGGGTGCATTTCCTCTGTAAGGATACTCCAATTTCCTTCCCCTTTCCCCTCCACCAATAGGTAGCAGCAGCTCCTCCCAGGCTTGATAGCTGGGGGAGAGGGAGGTTTTTGGATGAGAGCAAAGGGCTCCATCCCTTGTACTCCATCCCCAAAAATATATTTACAAGAGATAAACATGAAACTGCCTGTGTCAAGCATTACATTCTGCCTGTTTGCTATATGATCCTGGCCATAATTTCTACTTTTTTTTTTTTAACAGCAAACACTGTTTGGACTGTTTGTGCATGAAGCACACAATTCCTTTCATGGGCAGCTATCACAACTTATTTCACAAAAACCCCAAACACAGAGAAAAATGACAGCCACATCAGTTCTTTCACTGCATTCACCAACAGACTCTGCAAAGATTGCTCTCAGACTCCTGTTTTTCTATAATTACTGGTAGATTTGAACTGAACCACTCCTCTGAGTTCTTTAATTCTTGGAACAATACCATGGAACCCATGACATCAGATCTTTTCCTGGAACACTTTTCATACCATTGCTTCAATAATTTCGGTGCATGTCTTTCACTGCATGAGCATAATTTTTTTTTTCCATTTATATATATGGTTCTGTCTGTTTCTATCACAGTAAGGACATCAACTCTACTGCTATTTAAGTACTACCCCATTTAGCAGACGGCAGAATAGAATCACAGGGTCACAGCATCATAAAATCATAGTGTTGAAAGAGACTTCACGGGCCATTGAATTCAACCCTCTGCTCAGTACAGGATCTCCAGCTAAATCATCCCCAGTAGGTAGCTGTCCAGCTGTCTTTTTGAAGCTGTCCAGAGAAGAAGACCCCACCACCTCTCCAGGCAAGTGGTTCCATTACCAAACTACTCTTATTGTAAAGAGGATCCTTCTAATGGTCAATTGAAATCTCCTCTCCTATAAAAGTCAAGCCATTAGACCTATCCCTACTGTCTGTGGCAGCAGAGAATTGGCTTGCCCCCTCCTGTCTGTGATAGCTCTTAAGGTATTTAAAGAGTATAATCATGTTACTCTTCAGTCTTCTCTTCACCAAGCTGAACTTCCCCAGTTGTTTCAACTTTTCTCACATGTTTTGTTCTTCATACCTCATATCATCCTTGTTGCTCTTCTCTGGACCTAATCAAACTTGTCTATATCCTACTTAAAATGAAGCACCTAGAACTGAACACAACACTCTAGATGAGGCCTGGCAGTGTAGAATATAATGGGAATATTCCCTCAACTGGGAACCAGTCCTTCTGTCAATCTAGGCTAAAATAGCATTTGCCTTCTCTGCTGTAACATCACACTGCTGGCACATGTTCAATTTATGGGCAAGAATAACCCCAAAGTCATTTTCGGATCCCAAAATCCTTTTCAGATGTGCTTCCCAACCTTTACCTGCGGATTTGGTTTTTGTGGTCTAAATGTAGAATTTTGCATTGGTTCTTACTGAATTAGACTTTATTAAGTTCTGCTGAATTTTCTAGTTTATCTTCTGATGTGTTAGCCATATCTCCCAGTTTTGTGCCATCTGCAAACTTGATAAGAATTCTCTGTACCCCATCATCTAGGTCACTGATTAGAAAAAGAAGAAGAGTAATGGCCCTAGGGTAAAACCCAGAAGCACTCCACTCAAGAACCCCTTCCATTTCGAAGCACGCCATTGATGACAACACTTGAGCATGGTTTCCAAACCAACTATGGATTCATCTGAAGTATTTCTTTCCATTCCATATTTAATAGTTTTCTACGCAAAATGGGCTACCCTATCCAATGCTTTGCTGAAATCCATACAAATCACATTCACAGCCTTACCACCATCTACTAAGTGAGTGACCTGATTGAAGAAAAATATAAAATTAGTTTGGCAGAATTTGATTTTGACAAACCCTTGCTGGCTTCAACTGACTACTGTGTTGTCATCAAGATACTTGTAGACAGACTACTGTATAATCCATTCTAATATTTTTCCTGGTATTGAGGTCTGGCTGATTTGTCTGTCACTTCCTGGATTTTTTTTCACCTTTCGTGAAGAGAGAAACAATGTTTGCCTTACTCCCGTCCTTTTCATCTCACCTGTTCTCCAAGATTTCTCCAAAATGATCGCAACCGGTTCTGAGAGTACATCAGCAAATTCCTTCAGTACTTTGCAATGTAGTTCATCTGACCCTGTAGATCTGAACTCACTGGGGTTAGCTAGGGGATTCCTGACTAGCTCCCAATCAGTCTTAATTTGCAATCCATATCCCTTGCCAAGGTTTCTTCTGCTGCATGGAAACACACAGTTCTCTTTCGGGGGAAAGATTGAAGTAACGTACATATTGAGTAGTTCTGCCTTTTCACTGCAAAGTGTCAGCATCTTATCATTCTTATTGAACAGAGGTTCTACTATCTTCTTGATCATTCTCTTGCCTCAAATGTACCTGAAAACCCCCTTTTTATTACTTGCCTAGCCAGTCTCAGCTCATTTTGAGCTTTAGCTTTCTTTATATTATTCCTACAAGCTTGGGTATACATCTGTACTCTTTCCTAATGATTTGTCCATCCCTCCATTTTATATACATACTCATTTTTCTTTTCACTTCCTCCTTGAGTTTGCTGTGCAGCTACACTGGCTTTTTCAGATGCTTCCCAATTTTCTTCTTTGTGAGTATGCTCTTTGCAACTCCTTCCTCAAGCTGTCCCATCCTTGCTGGGTATCTTTTTCCTTTAGCATGTCTAGCCATGGGATTCCACTCACTAGTTCTCTGAACTTGTTAAAATCAGCTTTCCTGGAACCCAAGGTCTGTGTTTGATTATCCTCTTCTTTGCCTTGTCCCATAGCATTCCATGGTCACTTCCCCCTAAAGTACCAACTCCTTGCATTCCAGTGACCAACTCTTCCTTCTTGGTTAGGATCAAGCAGTGGTGTAGGGATGGGGGGGTGAGGGGAGTTGGTACGCCCTGGGTGGCACTTTTGGGGGGCACTGCCACTCCTTGCCTGCCCCCCATGTGCCATCACCCCTCCCTTGTGTGTCATTGCCATGCCCCTGCATGCTGTCACCCTGCCCTGCTATCACCTCACCCCCACCCCTCCCTTGCTCATGCCAAGCTATGCCACTGGGATCAAGTCCAGGATTTCCAATTCATTTGTTATTTCCTCTCTCTTTTGAAATAGGAAGCAGTCTGCAAAACATGTCAGGAATTTGTTGGAGATCCTATGTTTAGCAGTCAGGCCATTTCCGCACTACACTGTTATAGCGCTACTATTCTACTTTCAACATCCTATGGAATCCTGAGGTTTGCAGTTTGGGGGGGCATTTAGAATTCTCAGCCAGAGAGCTCTTTTGCCCCAGTAAACTACAAATCCCAGAATTCCACAGGATGTTGAAAGTGGAATAATAGCACTATAAGAGTATAGTGCAGATGTGGTCTCAGTCTTCCAGCAGATATTGGGACAATTGAATGAAACATTTCTGCAGAATGAAACACTCCCATTACTGGAAATAGGTTCTTCAGAGTTTTTGATTTGCTTATAATGATGGCAGCAAGAATAAAATAAAGAAATTTCATTACAGAAAAACTTCCATAACCAATTGGCAAAATGTAGCATTAATCAAATCCAACACCGGTCAAATCCAACATAGATGGATGAGTTCCTTCTGTCTACAGGAGGCCTCTTATATAGCAAGATAATCTAGCACAGTGGTTCTCAACCTGTGGGTCCCCAGATGTTTGTGGACTTCAGCTCCCAGAAGCCCTGAGCATTGACCATAGTGGCTGGGGCTTCTGGGAGCTGAAGTTCACGAACATCTGGGGACCCACAGGTTGAGAACCACTGATCTAGCAGAAGCAGGGAAGTGGTCTTCTTTACTGAGTCTCTGTTCCCTCTCCCCACTCTAACAATGTGTTATGGGAAGATGTGGCACCCTCTGGAATAGTGGTTGAAGTGTTTCTGGAGGCTGGAAGGAGAGATAATTACATCCTCCTATTTTGCCAACAAAAAGATCTTGCAAGAAAATCCATTCAAGGGCTGCTTCTGCTGTCAACCCTGTAGCCAGCCCAAAGTTCCTGTTCTCCAAGTTGTCCCTGGCTAAGCACAGTCTGTGACTAGAAATGATGTTACTGGGAACCTACTATTCACAACCACTTGCCTTCTCTGGAAGTCTCCAACCTGCCCTAGTGACTCTCTTTGAGAAGCCTTGAATAATCTAGGATCAAAGGCTTGGAGGCCCACATTTTCTTGCCAAGTTTTAATCAGTCCCAGTCAGTTCATTACTTGTGGTATTGCTCTACTATATGGTGACATGAAAGCACCACTATCAACTTGCCATTTTGCTTCTTTAAATGGCTGCTGAAACATATGGTTTTAACTGGTATTGCACCATTCATGCAGTTTTGAAATGACAACATTGCCGTATGGCTTGTGCTTGCAGTAACAGATAATTATTTGATTCACACTATTGGCTATTAACAATACTACTTAGTATTTTAAAAGCTGTCTTTCTGCCTTACATCTCCAGTGGAAGGGGACAACAGCAAAAACCAAGATTGGTGTAGCATATACAAAGATGAATGGAAGCATATGATCTATTTCCACTTTTTGTATGTCTTCTATCTACAACAGAGTTTGAGGAAAGTGTGGCCTGACCCCACTTTGGGGGCCACTGAATCCCCCACCAGACAAATCCCAAACCCTGAAGTATGTCCCTTCTTTCCTTCTTTGGTACAATCTTTTGGCATTCCCCCCAATAAACTGTGCCAAAATCACCCAGCATGTGAAAATGCCTACCAAGAACAAAAACACACCCCAAAGTCCTCAAAATCCCTCCCTCATATACTTCTTTGGCCTGCCAAAATGATAACTGGAAGTGATGTAATGTTATTTCTGGACCCCATTCTAGCCAGGTTACTGCCAAAGGAGGCAGGATGTTTCACTGCTGTGGCTAGGAGGATATCCAGCAAGGAGGCTGGGGAAAAATGGACTCTATACGCCCACACAGTTGACTGCCCTTGGTTAACTACACTGTAAAAATTCTTCTAAGCACAGTGGTAACAGTTCCTCTGGTCTTCTCACGACCTTCTCCTCTTCTCTCTATATATGTAGCTGTAAAAATAAACTTTCTGCATGTATCAGTTATCACAATTTCATATCTGCATCTTCATCATCTTAAAAAACATAGCTACACAGTAATGCCACAGAATGAGCGTGTCTATGCTGGTCAGTTTTTCAGCTGCCTAAATCACTTCTGGGTGTTGTGTGCTTTTACCAGTGTTGAACTAAGCCCCTGGGCAGCATCTAAAGTCTACTGAGCCTCATGAGTCCAAAAGGGCTGCAGGACTAATCATTCAGTCTTGTCCCAGAGGTCACATAAGTCCTTCTGGCCTTCTGCCTTTGATGTATACCTTCTTCAGTGGACAGACTTTTGTTTTTCAGGTAGACTTCCTACATGATTTCTGAAACATCAGATTTCTACACTCTATGGGGAGCCTCCATGGCATTTATCACAGAAAAGAAGGAGCTGGGAGAAGCAATGCAACCTCACAGTCAGATCTGAGCATCTCCTTTGTGATCATATTGACCATCACACACATTATACCAGCTTAGTGATATGACAAGCTCTGGGGCTCCACATGCCATTCTTTTGTTCCTTGGTAGCTGCACCAAGCCCCCAGACCCCACTCCAAAAAAACTCTACTTCCAGTACCAAATTTTCTGTAATGTCCAGGAACACATTAACTTCATTAAGTGAAGTATAGCTGTACTTCCAAGAAACATTAACCCCCAGCTGAAACAGGCACATGGCTGTCCTGGTGGTGATGCTCAGCTGCTCCCCCTCACCTAAAGCTGACAGCATTCCTTTCTCCCACAAGGCCTTCTAGGATGGAAGTGTTCTAGGTTTTCCTTTTAAAGAGAAATTTCTCACATTTATTTATTTCTTATGTTTTTAAACCAGACAGTGGTGCATACCTTCCAACATTTCACAGCTTAAAATTGGGGCACATGTGGCTAAGGTAAACTGAAATGTGGTGAAGCTGGCAAATGTTATTAGTGAAGAAGAACACACCAGCTAGGAAGGGCTGCAGCAGTTTGCTTTTGCCTGGGCTTAATGGAAAGGGCAGCATTTCACCCCTCCTTTACTGTCCCCCTGTGGAGTTACTTGAGTGTAAACTAATTTTGCTTTTTGAACTCAGCTTGCAGCAACTGAGGTACCATAAGCTGAAGACAAAAGGGTAAAGTAGGAAGAAGAGGGAGAAACTGGAACATTTTAAAAGCAGTGGAACAAGTGGGTGGGCAAATCAAGAATGTCCCTATCAGAGGATAAATCAGAAACATAAAAACTAAGGTAATTTCCTCACGGGGTGAGGGAATCGCCCCGTGCCACTACTTACCGGGTCTTATGGCTCCACGGTCCAGTCCAGACTGCTCCAGAGCAGTGCATGCTCATCGCTCCTCACTGCTCCAGCGTTGAAAATGGCAGCTTCCGGTTGGTCGAGGGCTTCGACCAACCTCTGAAGCTCGCCAGCCTAAAGCCCGCCCCGGCAGATCGCAGGCTCACATTGGTGCGAGCCTGCAAATCTGTGCAAGGGAGCAGGTTCATACTGGCCTGCTCCGTGCTTTTGAAAAACTGAAAGAAACAGGTTTTTCAAAAGCACCCTGGACGACCACTTGGGGTCGTTCTGGAGCGGGCTGAGGTGCGGATCTATGTTAAATTGTCTGTACCCAGTCCACTCCCAGGTGCAGAAGTCCTCCCTGGAGGATGGACTGCACCGTTTCAAATACCCTGTGCAGAAATGGCCTAAGATAACAAGAAAACAATGATAATAAGAAAGCACCTTCATGAGAACCAGACATTTGTCATAATCATACTATCATTTTGCTAAAAATATAGACTCTTCTGTTGACCGGACTGTTTATGATGACTCTAGAGTTTTACATCAATGCATTAAAAGTGCTTAACAGTATGCACAGACACAGTAGAATAAGAAGTGCTATGTAAAGCATCAACTACTTAAATTATCTTATTTTCAGCATAATATTTAAAAACATGTGGGAAGAAAGCATTCCAGAAGAAATCACAATGAAAGCACCTTGATTTGATTTGTTTTGTTTCTTGCAGCTATATTTGGGGTTTATAAATACAAGTTGCTAAAATTTGTTGTTGTTTATTTTCCACAGTTGCTTTGTTAATGCGAGAGATGAGCTGTGCCTAGACACAACACAGTGACTTATGTGTGAACTCTGAAATCATCAGTAGTTTTAAGTTTAGCAGCTGACTTTTAACACTGCCCTTATTTGCCCTCCATTATGTCACCCAGCCACTGTGTCATACACTTTCATCCATCTAGAAGACATTGTTCAGGACTGGTGATTTGGAGATAAGCCAAGAAAAGGCAGCGTGAGGAGTCTTCTCTTTGCATGAATGACCATTAACTCAGGCTGAGGAGCTGGTTCAGAGTTAGAAGCATGAAAGGACCAAGAGCGATTTGATGGCCCCAGGGGGGCTTGCCGATATCCTGTTTGCTTGATCCTTGTCCATCTTGGCTTATTGAAAACAAGCAAAGGAGCCTAGCCTGAGTCCTTGAGAAAGCTGCTAGATAATGCTTTGTGAAGGAAGCAAGAGTATTGCTTTTTCTGGGGATTGGGATCATTGGATACCTTGGGCCTGACTAATTACTGGCCACTGTCAAGATTCATCCATCCTGGGCACGTCTGGCTTTGGGCCTAGTTTTGGAATGACATGCCCTGATGGATAATTTTCACCAGGAAACTGAAAGGGAGAGGAAGATCCAATTGTTTCTTGTGGGGTTTTTCATCTGCTTTCAAAGCTACCAACTGCAACCTCCTTCTAGGTCTTCTGTGGATTGGGGAACTATAAACACTATTGTGGCTCCGTTCTTATTTGTTCAGAAAGGTTACAGAAGGTGGTGTGAGGCCTGGCTGCTGAGCTGAATAGCTTAATGCTCTTCAGTGATGCTTAGATTTGGTAGTTCAGTTATGGATTGAGTTGAGGCAGTTCACCCGTCACAATTCTTAAAGGCTATTTTAAAAATCCCTCACTGCTGGTGAATGCTAGCTTTGCCCCATTCTGGAGCAGGAAGGTAGTAAAAAAAGGCAGACAGTTTATCCAGTGAAGCACAGTAAATATAAGTCTAAAGCAGACAACTGGAAAACAATAATATTTTGTAAATAAATGTTATAGTAAAGAATATGCACTTATTCACATGGACTACAAACTCCCAGCTTTCTAGTGTGTTTTCCTACCTTTTTGTATTTTAAACAATTGTACTTTGTAATTCATACTATGTATAATGGCACTGAGAAAATTACTTTTAAGAAGAATGGATATAAGGACATGATGAATCAATCCATAACTGAGCAGCAGTAATATACTATTTGGGGACTGATAACTTCATCCAAGCACAGCTCAGTTATGGATGGCTTCCATAGCATATCCATTGTTCTATAAAGTAACTTTGGTCTAATTTAAAACAAACAAACAAACAGCATTCATATCTTTGGCAACTGCTTGTAAAATAAAATCTTTTATCTTATGGTAGAAAAGTCTTATTTCAGTGCCGGCTTTTTCTCCAATGCAGCTTCCATGGCTTCAGTTTCATTCCATTTGAAGGAAAATTCCTTGTTTTAATGGCCTCATTCCACAAAGTATTGTGCTGAGACAGCAACCATATAGGATTTTTGCCTCTGGGTGCCGCGGCCTTCACGTGGTTAAAAGACTGGGTTGACTTACAAGATATGAGAATGCTGGCACTGGAAGGTGCGGACTTGAGGATGGGATGGCATGCCTATATGTTTTATGATAAAGCAATAATTGATAAAGACTTCACGCATCATTACATTAGGAAATCACTTTTGAAGATATGGAATGAATATAAGATTAAAAACATAAGGCAGCTTCCCACATGGGTGTCCCCTCAGGAAGCATTCTTCAGTAGATGGATTGAAACAGACAAATGGTTGTAATATGAAGACATATTAGAGAAATCAGTCTCAAATAATTTCAAGATCAAAACAAGAGAAAAATTGGAACTAGAAGGAATAACGTTAAGTTGGTTTCCACACAGACAGTTAACTGAAAGTTTTCAAATGGACTTAAAGACATATGGAATAGAATCAAAAGAGAAAACAGGGATTATTAAACAGCTGTTTGAAAATCCCCCTCATTTATTATCACATATATATTAAGAAATGATACAACAGGAAAGGCAAGAAGAAACAATTAAGTCAGCAATGATCTTATGGGCTCAAAATATTGGACATCCAATTCAGTTAGGATTCTGGGAAGAAAGTTGGAAAAAGACACAAAAATTTACAGTTGCTCAGAATTTGAAAGAGAACTATTATAAACTGTTTCGTAGATGGTACATGACACCAGACAAATTAAAAAAGATTTACAATACAGGTACTAGTCTGTGTTGGAAGTGTCAGAAAGAGGTCAGTACGATATATCACATGTGGTGGTCATGTCCCAAAGCTAAGAAATATTGGACTGATGTACATAATAAAATTTGTGCTATAATGAAAGTTCAGTTTGCCAAGATACCAGAATTGTATTTGTTAAATATGACAAAGGTACTTGATGGTACTGAAGTAAAGAAATATTGGCGAATAATTCTTATATGATAACAACTGCCTGGATAGAATATGCAAAGCTTTGGAAAACTCAACAAAATACCTACAATAGAACAATGGTGGGGAACATTTATGGAAAATAGAAATGCTGATAAAGGGGAAAACAGATGATGAGATCAAAAAGGAATGGCAGATTGTAACGGGTAATTGCTGGGCACTGTGAAATGAAAATGAGTGATTCATGGTTAAGATAACTAATGAGGGGGCTATTGATGTAAACCATGGAACTGTAATGTAGAGAATGAAATGCAAGAACTATCATGTAACATTATCAGCATAAAGTGGTACATTGATATAACTACGTTAAGAGAAGTTGGAAATGAAATCTAGATCAGTGTGGAAGATCAAAAATATTTCACGTAAATTAACAGTAATAATGTTTGTTTTATATGTGAAATTTGAATAAAATGATATTAAAAAGGACTGCTTGAAACAGGTCTTTCAAAAGCAAGGAGCGCGACACTCCATGCCTGAGCTCCGGTGTAGATTTGCAGGCTCGCACCAGTGCAAGTCTGTGATTTGCCAGGGGCGGGCTTTAGGCTGGCGAGCTTCAGCGGTTGGTGGAGAGCCTCGACCAACCAGAAGCGGCCATGCACTGCTCCGGACCAGCCTGGACAGAAGCGTGGAGCCAAGAAGTCAGGTAAGTACTGGCACAGGAAGATTCCCTCACCCTGTGCGGAAATGGCCATTGTGGCCATTTCTGCACTACACTGCTATAGTGCTATTATTCCACTGTCAACATCCTGTGGAATCCTGGGGTTTGCAGTTTAGGGAGGGACATTTAGAATTCTCACCCAAAGAGTTTTTTGGCCTCAGTAAACTACAAACCCCAAAACTCCACTGGATGTTGAAAGGAGAATAATACTACTAGAACAGAGTAGTGGAGAAATGCCCTGTGTTCCCAAAGATGTGCCTTTCATTCTTGAAGGTGGCTTGGGCTGATTTGAACTGTAGTTCAGCAATATCTTGATGGCCATACATTCTCTACTCTTCTTCTCAGGTAACAACACTTTAAAAAAGAATGTTGTTGATACTTAAAATAAATATTTATTTCTCTGTCCATTTATTTATTCCACCTTTTTCCCAGCATAAGATAAATACACCCACTAAATACATGGCATAAGCTTCCACCCTAAATTTAAATAGAATAACCTGAAAATGTTCCTTTGCAAAATGAATAGAAGCAAGGTAAACTGACAAAGATGAGCTCCAGTAGCATTTCACAGTAATAAAACATAGCAAAAGAAAATTGTATAAACAATTTTCTATAGTGGGTTTCAAATATTTTTCCATGTTTGAACACTTTCTAGGACAACTGTTGCATATGGAAAGGCCTTTAAGTGTTTTCTTTGCTTACATTTAGTGTACCACAATGTTTGAAGCGTAAATGTGCACAGTTATCTAAAATTCTTGATTTCTCACTTTGAGCATGTGAAAAACAATTTGAGGCAAATATTTAGATTTAAACCAATAAACAACCTGCCTGTGGCGGGGGGGGACAGTTTAAATATCTAACAACTGAGAATTTGGTTTCCTTATTTTGGAGATGATGGCTAAAACAGAAATGTGAAGTCGTCTGTATTATCAAGAATTTTTCTTAAGCAAAAGTGGCCTGGTACTGTCAATCTGTCAAAAAGACTTTCCAAGAAGACTCCTGTAGGAGCCCTTTAGCTCCTATCATATGAGACAGGACACACTTGACAACAAATTATCATTCAGTGAAATGCTGCTGCTCTTTATTTGGTTTCTGACTTTTTACAGCTTTACCATTAAGGACTACCACTGGGACAGAACCATCTGCAGCCAAACAGTTATTTCCTGAGGGAAAAAAACTAACAGGAAAGCCACGATAGCACGTCCTTTAATTCGTACTTAGATATGAGGAAATGTTGTGATGAGATCACTGACAAATCCAGTGTATATCAAGTGTATATGCTGGAGCAGTAGGCAGAATTCTTTTAGTTAGGCCAACTGTCATAGTTACATAAATTTATCTTTAAGTCACTTCTGACAGTGGGGGAGTTTAGAAAGATGTTCGTTATGAAAGTGACAAATCCATTACCAAAAGAATATGTAAGAAAATAAAGCCACATAGGTGAACCAATTACCAGTGTAAAAATAAATGCAGGGGTGCAAAGATCCTGAGACTTGAACTAGAAGGATAGTGACAGAATCAGAATTTTAAAGTTTGTTTTAATTGTGGCACTTTTATTGAAGTTAAATGAGTCCTATTAACTAGCTGGTCTTAAAGTCTTTAAAGTCTGCTCTGTAAGGAACTGCTAAGGAATGTGATTCTGATGCCCAAGAACATTTAAATGAAAGGAGGTTAATAGATTAAGTCATGTGAGAGATCCTATAAAGTGAGCTGCTTTTGTCTCTAGTCACATGCTTTCCTAAAGGTTTCATTTTGCTCTGTTGCCACCTCAGAGTCTTCCATTTTTTTTAATGAAAAATGTTCTTTATTTGTTGTGGTAAGCATTTGGTTTCATGCACTTTCTTTCTTAAACAGTTTTTAATAAAAACATTTTACTTTTATAGTAACTGAATATTTCTGTTGGACTATATATCCCCAAATCCCCCAGCCAGCTTGTCCAGGGGCAATATTGGCTGAGAGAGTCTGAGTCACGACCCAAAAGGTGAGCTTTCCAAACTCTGGGAGAAAAGAATATACAGGCTGAGCAGGTATTTATATTGTTATTATTAAGTGCTATCAAGTCAGCTTCAACTTACTTTATTTCTTTTTAAGCAGGCCTTTGATGGGCGAGGAGGAGACCCTTCACTTATTCATTAGCTGCTTTTAAAATTTAGTGTAAGTTTTATAATTTTATATGTTCTTTCAATGTTTTTAATTTTTGAATGCTTTTTTTTTAACCTTTTGGAAGCCGCCTTGGGTCCCACTTTGAGAGAAAAGGCAGCATACAAATTAAATAAATAAATAAGTAAACAAATAATGGCAACACTATTGATGAAGACACGTTCAGAGAGATCCAGGTATTAACGGCCTTGTTAAGACTTTGTAAACTCAAGTTTCCTTGATTGAGTCTATCCACCTCTTTTCCTGTTGCTCTTACCAAGCATTACCCCTTCCAACGAGCCGTGCCATTTCACAATCTGTCCAAAGCATGATAGCTTCAGTGTAGTAACATTGGCTCTTTGTGAGAATTCAGGTTTGATTTGCTCTTTGACTCATGCGTCTGCTCAGTGTTCGAGGATATCTGTGATGTCATACAACATTACATTTCAAGTGAGTTGATTCTCTTTCTCACAGCATTTTTCACTGCCCAGCTTTCACAACCATGCCTAGAAATCAGAAATGCTAGGAATCTTGACTTTGATATTTAACTATATATCTCTCCATTTAAAGATCTTATCTGGTTCCCTCATAGCTGTCCTTCAAAGTCTGACTCTTCCATGGGAATGCAAAAGCAATCACAAAAGAAGCCACTTCTAACCTCAAAAGGAACACCAATACTCCCTTATGCTTCAGTTTCTGTTCAGATTGTACAAATCTTCCTCTGATGCAACTTTCTTATTCAAGCTGGCTTATAAAACTGGGAACTGGTGTAGATTCCTCCAGAAAAATTAGAGCTCCACTAACAGAATAAGATCACAGCAGGAATATTTTGCAAGCACAATGTTTGCACCACTTCTCTAATATAAAACTTACGCAGAAAGTGTCAACAGAAACGGAATCCAAATAGCACTGATGAGCACCAGAAAATAGTATCAGCATGCTTGGGGGAATCTTGACATTAAGGATAGAAAAGATTTTTTTCTCTAAGTCATTGTTGAGACAAGGCTTTCTTGACACTTGGTAAATCCCATTAGAAAGATCAAAGTGACAGTGAGATTTCTGGGCATTTTCTCCCAGTATTCACACACTGCAAAGTGTTCCAGATAATTAATCTGTGCAGAAATATATGTGTTTTTGTTTTTGTTTTTTTCTGGGCAGAAAAGTATATTTTGTGCAGAAGACATCATTTCTGTGCAGTATAGTTCTACAGTGTATTGCAGTGTTTGGAATGTATGAATGCAGAAAGATTACTCCACAAAAGTCTTCCATTTCTCTTACAGTAGAGGAAAATGCAGAAAGTATTTTGTCCTATCATATAAGGATGAAATAGTCAAACCTCTATGAAACACTTCACTTAAGATATTGTTTTATACCCTTAAAGAAATAACAGCCCAATAGATATTGAGCATGCCCAGTAAAAATGGAACAATAAGGGTCAATAGCTGTCCAATAAACTGGAACAGGGAGGAAGTATCTTGCCTGGAAGAAATGGTTGAATGGAACCTGAACAGAAAAGAAAGATATGCTGCAACACTTTGTTACTGTTCCCACCTGTTGCTGCTTTAATGTTTCAACTTCACTTTCCACTATCATCACTATATCCTACTTCAGTTCTTTTAGAACACAGGTATACAGAACACAGAAAACAAATAATCCTCTCTCACAGCACCAGTTATCATGCCTGTCCCTGCACAAAGTCACAGGATTTTTAAAAGTTGTCTGCCTGAAAGGAGAGGACAGCCAGGGAAAAATAAAGACCCACAGGAAAAAAATGGCCTTACATAACAGTGATTAAAAATATATTTAAAATTGTAATTGCAGGGGAAATTCTCTGGGTACTGCAAGTGCAATGGTTTTTCAAAAAAGTGAAAGGAAAAGGTTTAAATCAGAAAGCTCAAAACAGAAATAGCAGGAATTGGCTTTCAGGAGCAAGGGAGAGGAAGAAAGATGGAGGGGGAAGATGATTTGAAGGCAATGCTGGCTTGAGCTCTCACACTGCCTGCAGTGAGAGGAAAGACATTAAAAAAAGAAGAAGAGTTGTGTGTCCAAATGGACATTCAGCCCTGCTTTATGGACATCCAGTGGAGACAGATGGATGCATACAAAATCAGTGAAGTGTGTGATTCACAGGCCTGTTTCAGTGCCTTCTGCAAGTTACTGCAAACCAAAAATAAAATATATAGTATATCTTTTTAAATATTACTTCAGATATGTTTTCAACATTTTTTAAAAGATTTGATAAGAATTCTAGGGATTTTTTCTTTAATTCAAGTATATTCAGTGTTGGTGGTGGGCAGGATAATATGGAGTAAAAAATCTTGCACGCATCAATCTTTTAATGGGAGAATGGACACCCGAACAGTACCCAGGAGGAGCCACATCACTGTCTCCATTCACTTCTTTCTGTCCTCATCACTCTTCCCATTTGCTCTCCTCTCCCATTACTTCCACTTCTCCTCTCCCCCATTATTGCTCCATCTTCCTGCTGGCACCGTTGCTGCTCACTGTTCTGAACCTCCAATACCTCTACCTCCAGCTTAAGAGAGAATACATACTTTTTGAGGAGCCAGTGTGCCAGTGGGTAGATCTCCTGGCAAAGAGGAAGGTCTCAACAACTTGTAAGACCTATATCAATTGTATAAGATTTACATTTAGGGTTCTCAGGTCAGCGACTATGCTAAGATTCAGGATGACCCTATTGTGATGTCAGAGGGTGGGCTATGGTGATATTGATCTCCTGATTATATCATTAAGCATGATACTTCAGACACCAGGCACAGTCACATAGAGAATGCCTTTCAAACAAAGTCTAATAAATGAGGAAAATATAGACACACACTTTTTTTTTAAGAATAGAACTCTTGCTCTTCGATTCTTCTCCCAGTCCTCATAGGGTTCCTGGGCAGCCTATTGTATAGCAGATGATCCTAGGGACCTAGGGACCACTTGTGTTCACAACTGATAGACCCCCAATCATTTGGTATCCAATAAAACAGTACATGAAAAATGCTAAGAGATTTGATGTGTTGTCAATGCAGCTGGCAACCACTCTTCCCTCTCTTCATGCTGACTCTGAGAAGCTCCTGAATGCTTAATTCCAAGGTGGCTGCTAGACTGCTATTATGAGATTGGCTTGGAGGGCTTCCTATGAGATATGAGATCACACAATAGCACAGAGCTCATGACATGTCCTCCTCCTATAAGACTTGAGATGGGGCTTATATAGGCCTGCCTTACATCCCTGGCCACTTTGAGCTGGCAACTGAGTGGAGAAGACAGGACTAACACAGGGCTTCAGGATATAACCTTCTCTCTCCTTTCCCCCCTTCATATTGCATCATGGATTTCAATTGTCCAATATTACTCAGTTGTGTAAGGACGTAGGGGTGATGGGGACAATTCACCCTGGGCGGCAGTGTTTTTGGGATGGCCAAACCCATAGCCACACCCCCATGCATCCTGGCCATGCCCCAACACACCAGGGCCACACCCCCACGCACCGCAGCTATGCCCCCACATACAGCCATCATGCCTCCGTGCCGTAGCCCCGCCCCCCATCCCCCCTCCACACTCCAAGCTTTGCCACTGATATTACTCTTTACAAATACCATGAACAATATATTTTGCAAGGCAGTTCATTCTTTTATATTGACTGCTTGACCTCCTACTGTCCAGATTTAGCAAGGACAGTTCAAATTAATCCTCTATCACACCACTTTTTCATCTGTTTTTAAAGTGTCTCAGTTTCAATCTCTTCCTCCTCATTTGCCTTGGCTCACTTCAGCTTCTGCAATCTGAGTTCAAACTGCAAAACTAGTCTGCACTCTATCAACTCAGAATGAATAGAGGAGAGCGAAGGGTGAAATTTTGCCCTTTCCAATATGCTCAGACAAAAGGAAACTGCTGCAGTCTTTCCTAGTTATGTGTTGTTCCTCATTACTAACTTTTGCTGTCTTGAACACACTCTGATGTTGCTTGACAGCAGATGTCCTGCTTTTCATTTGTGTAATGTTGGAGGGTATGTGATTCTTGGCTAGGATTTGCAATTTTGTTGTTGTAGTGCGAAGCATTACCAAAGAAAACAGAACAGGAAATCACAAAAGGGACATTTTAGAGAGCAAATAATTTTGCAGCTAGAAGAGAAAGATGAAGCAGATTGAGAAGTGGAATAAGAACCATCATCTAAGAAGGAGCTGAAAATGATAACACAAGTTATCTGACACATAATTTTTCATAGGGAAAAAAATGGATTGAGATAATGTGGCAAAAAGTAATTCCAGTGAAAAAGGTCAACTGTGCCAAACAAGACAGAAAATAGCTTAATTTCAGATGTTAAAATTTGAATTAAGTATATAGCATTGGAGGAATTTAGAATGAAAGGATTTTAGTTTGAAAGGGAGCAGTGGCAGCAGATTTGGCTAACTGAATCAACTTAAATCTTAAAGACTGTTTTTGGTGAAGAGTTGGATTTGGTTTTTACATGATGAGTTTAAGCCTCCAGGAAGATACCCATGCTGATCAATCTGAAAAATGGTTTATTTTGCAGATCTACATAACTTAGGTAAGGCAAGAGCGGACAGACAAGAACCGAATGTGTTAAGGTCTAAATGATACCTAGAGCCACAGGATGCAGCAAATGTTTAAAGAGATATTTAATGGCGACAGAAGAGAAAAGAGGGAAAGAGCAAGATCACATGAAGAGAGAAAGAGAAAAATAGAAGCACCACATACAGATGTGCACAGCTAATGGTGTGTAAGATCATGAATATAGGCTTGTACTGTTAATAGTTTTGTTTAACCTGAACCAATATATAGCCTGTATCTTTATTTTAGTTACAGGATGAATGTTTTCCTGCCATTATTTATCCCAGTGTGACACAAAGAAAACTACCAGACAAGCCAAACATTCTCTTTAATATCACAAAACATTTGCTTCACTCATTTTATCCACACTAAGATATTAATCCTTATGGTAAAAAGTTTTTGGGATTGAATAAAGCACGGATACAGGGACAACCCAAATATGAAAGATACCCTTCTGGTACCTGGGAGGCAGGGAGGCCAAGTTGGCCAGCTTAAAAGGTCATTGATGAAGCTGAATTATAAAGAGAAGCTTCCAGGAAAAAAAGACAGAGAACCTACAGGAACAGCTGTTGTTTTTCTATTACATTTTCAAAATGCTTCTGCAAATACTTATGCAAAATGCATACCAACATTTTATTCTCACAACTAGACAATGGTTTAAGTTAATTCAAGAGAAGTTTGTCACGGAGTTTCATGGCTAAGTATGCATTTCTCTGTCCCTAAGATAGCACAACCCTGATGTATACATTCCTCGTCCTTCATGGCATCCACACAGGATGTCAAATGAACTTAAAGCAATCTAACACATTCTGGCTGGCATCTGCTTTGTGACAGATGCAAGCATATACCTGCACAAGTCTGTTTTGTTTGTTTCAGATGTTGATATTCTTTTTCACCCTTCACAATGACCAAAGCTTCACCCACCCCTCCCCAGGATTCATGATTTGGTTCCAATAGCTCCCGTGAATGACTGTTCCATAGCTGGTGGAGAGAATCATCTGAGAGCTCAGATGGCTCCCATTCAGTTAGTTTCAAACATGAACCCACCTGGGCTGGGTATGGGAGGAGAATCCTGTTGTTGGTGCCTACACTTTTAACAGGGAAATTTAGCATTAGCACCACAACTGATTAGTGAAGGCCTTATGCAGTTGTGCTCATTATCATGATCTAGATTAAAAGTCCCACTCAGGTGTCTGAGTAGTAATGGAGTAATTGCTCTGCTAGAATGCTTTGTTTCCATGACAACCTGGGAGAGCAAAAGGAAAGCCAGCTCAGAACAAAATCCCCAAACTTAGAAAATGGAGAGTTTGAAAAAAAGAAGAGGATAACCACCACCAGGGTCAAAACCTCTGGGAGATCAAGTACAATCAGAGCCACGTGAAGCTTTTCAGACTAGCCATCCAGAGAGCACTCGGAAGTAACGATGTCCGCATGCTCTGTGCCGTGGGGCCATACGTAAAGTCTAAATCAGATTTCCTGCCAGTAGTCAGAGAAGCAAATTGCAGAAATGACTAGATATTTTACATTTATCGACTTTATTAAGTGCTTTGCCTATAGGGATTTTTCCACAGCTGAAGGTATATATTAAAGTACTAATTAAATATTGTTTTGTTTTGTTTTTATACACCTTCAAGACACTTCCTACTTACGGCAACCCTAAGGCCCATCATGGGATTTTCTTGGCACGATTTCCTCAGAGGAAATCTCTTTGTCATTGACTGATGAGAGAATGTGACTTGCCCAAAGTCACCCAGTGGGTTTCCATGGCTGAACAGGGATTTGAACTCTGGTCTCTCATAGTCCTACCACTGTTACACACTGGCTCCTAATTCATACAGTCACGTAGGAATGGGGGCGGGGGAGTGGTTCACTCTAGGTGGCAATGTTTTTGGGGTGTGCTGACCCGTATCCACACCCCTGCACACCCTGGCCATGCCCATATGCCCTGCAGCCATGCCCCCATGCGCAGTGGCCACGCCCCTCATGCCATAGCCCCGTCCTCTCTCTCCCCCACACACACTCCAAGCTCCACCACTGAATTCATATGTACAAACACAATTTAGAAAATAATTTTTATATATATAATTTGAGCCAAATTATAATACATCTCTCTTAAGCTGGGAAGATAGTCACCAGGGGACCTATTTGATTGCTGAGTCTGATCTCCAGCTGCTGAGTGAAAATGGGCAGCTGTAAGGTCCATGGATGTTGGGTGGTCCCTCCATATTCTATAGGGGAAGGTATTTAGTATGGAATATGTAGTAGAAACATGTAGCTGCTTACTTGTAACAATGAATGTCTACCAGAAACCATTATGTAAACACCACCTGGAATTTAGCACAGGTAGTGAGTACCAGTCTCAATCAGTCCCTCCAAGGTCATTAGCTGACTGTTTACCATGGGAAAGGATTGTAAGCTATAACGTTTTGTCTCTGCAAATTGCCTTCAGTTTCAATCACTGAAGTCTTGTACCAGTATCACACTCCTAATAAATCATGCACTAGCATTGTTACTTCCTGACAATGACCCTGTCTCCTTATGATCCTTTCATCTTTATATTACACTTGGACAGAAACAGAGGAAGATGCTCTGTCTGGCACTGGCCTTCTCATCTCCCACTATCTTTCCCCTCCTTCTCTGTGCCTCCTCTTTTTAGTTTGTAAATATTGCCTGATCGACATGAGCTGCTCTGGCCTCTAGAAGATGAAGTCAAGAAAAATGGAGTAAAAATATAATAACAAAAACAGGTCTCTGTTATGCAGTGAGGTGAATATTTGAGCACCAAGCATATAGCTGAACAATTTTTGCCTTCCATACTTGTGAAAAAGAACTTTGGAAAATGTTTCTAGCAGGAAGTTCATGACCTTTGGGTTTTTGAAATGCATGCAAGTAAGATATAAAACACATGTCCTCTGAGGAATACTTATGACATATCCAAAATTCAGCTCAGATGTCTGGAGTTCTGAATTGTCGATCTTTTTTTTTCCAAACTGAAGCCAATGTAGAAATGTATGATTCCACTTTTTATTTCCAAATGTTCATAGGCCATTATGAATATGCTTTTCTCTTCATGCATTCATTCATTCACAGAAAGGAAAGTACTTCTGTTACATTGCCAATGCTCATGTGTACATCCATAAGACATTGCAGAAAAGCAGACTTGATGTGATTACATAGGTTGTATCAAGATACTTTTTGTCAGTAGTTTATCAATATGCAGGAGTACATTTGCAAATCAGTAAGATATCACATAAAAAGTACCTTAAGTACATAAAAATTGTAGAAAAATTGTAGAAAAACACATTTAAATTGGAGTGGTATTAAAAGAGATAGCCATGCTAGTCTGTTTTAGCATAAAAAGACATAGACAAATGGTGGTGGACTGTGTCGGTGAAAGTTTGTGCTAGAAATGTCTTCTTCCTTGTTATTCTCAAAGGTGCTCCTCAGTTCCCTTATGTCTCTTTATAGTTAAATTGTATTCCCTCTCCCTTTGTTTTTGTCTTGTTTGGCTAGCAGCTTAATCTAAACAGTGGGGTGTGTGTAAAGAAAATGAAGTGAAAGAAACTGAAAGCATGAAGAAACTGCCCATACGCCTATTGCAGCATTAATGTGAGAATTCTCCTCATTAAACCAGATGTGAGTAGGAGTGCAACATGGTCAGAATAAACCAAAGGAACAGCAAAGAAAGCACTGCTACAGTGAAGGTTGAAAGGGGGGACTTTTCCCCAAAGATAATTGATGACTCCTGTCCTCTATGTTTTCAAACATTACCGGACAACTAGAATGGCATCCTGTAAGAGACATAGACAGATGTAACTGCAGATTGTTGGGTTTCCCCCTTCCCCATCTTTAGGAAGGAGAGATTCAGTAAAAGTGCAAGTGATCCTTCTTCCCTCTTTGCTCAAGAGCAATCTGAACAAGGCCTAGTGCCACCTTGATCAGCAGCAGGGGAGACAAAGCCATACCCAGTAGTCCCTTGGCTGTCGCTGGCACGCCAGAGGAAGCAACTGGGAAGGTGCAGCAGCCTCTGCTGCCACCACTTCTCATAAGTACACTGGTGGATACTTACATTCCACCCTTATGATGCAGGATTTAAGCCACAGTATTGCTACTTCTGTGTGAATCTCTGTGCAAATACACATTTGGAGTTTCAAGCACACGCCCAAAGATCTGTTCCTCTTGGGATTTCCAGGTGGCAGATCTTTGCAATTATTCATTACAGATTTTCTCAACCTTCCTTGGTTAGCAATTTAGCACAGTTGCCTGTACCCACATCCATCAAGGCCACATCATGCTAGTGCTTCTTTAGCACTACCCTATTTTTCCACCATATGGGGAAACTCTTGGGCTAAATCTAATGTTACACTTGCTGTAGTGTCAGGACCTTCTACCTCTAGCCCTTTGTGGTTTGGGAGAGCGGTTCTTAGCCTTTTGGGGCAAGTTTTGGACACAGAGAACTATAAGAAAGAGGGTAGATTACCCCACCTTGCTTCTATTGATGGAAGCTCACCATTGGCTATTTTTTTCTCTGGAAACTACATGTCAAGATTTTGATATATCACTAAACTACTCACAGTTTTCAGCATGGCTAACTACCCACAGCTTTCAGCATATAAACTGCATGCAACTTGCAACGTGGTGTTAAGTAAGCTTGAGTAAATATTGGCTGTTGTTAAACAGATGGAGGAGAATGAGGTCATCTTAAATTACACGTTGAACTGATGAGAAAGCTGCCATAGGTTCTGGGGAGATTTTAGCATCTCCCCAGAACCTATGGCAGCTTCCTTATCAGTACATTTGGATTTTTGTCCTGTCAGAGCAATGCTTGCACCGTGGTGGTCTACAGATCAGTGCCAAAAGCTACTGGCTGGTGGTCTGCAATGATTTTCAAGACAAGAAAGTGACAATTGTGGTCAATGGGTACAAACATGGTGCCAGTCCCTGTCACACTGGGGAAAAATACCCTACTGGTCCCACATACTCAATTGCTTAAGAAGTGCTGCTATAAAGAAGAGAGAGGAACTCATAGCAGGTCCATACAGATCCTGAAATCCTAATCACAGTCTTGGGATAGCTGATTTGCTTATAGACAGTTTGGGAAGTGACAGTACAGTGCTGTTATATTCAAACAGAGAAATAGTCATATAAACTGTTACATCAGGATTGCCAAAGGCTCTTCCTAATCAGGTAAGGAGGAGAACACTCCTGTCAATGGGACTTTTCTTGCAGAGTTGGCTTGCTCACGGACTATTCAGTAACTATAAAGTGTGAGAGATTCTGAGGCAGGATGATGAGGGTCCATATGTAGAAAACTTTTTTGAAAAGGGGGAAGTTGCTCTCCAGTGTCAGAGGAAACCAGGGGCCTTTCTTGCAATGGACCTATCTTAATGGTTAATGGTTATCCAACATTTTTCTATTTAAAATGTTAATTCCAGATTATAGGCACAAAATCACCATATGTAGGATCCTACAAAACCACACCAATTATACAGTCATCTTAGCAGATGCCCACTTTCAGCCTATTATCACAGAGGCAACAAAAAGTCTTAGGTTTCCTTAAATCCTCATACATTAGCTCCCATAGACCCCAGCTGATCTGGCCACAGTAAATGCTCTCACACCAAAAACTTGTGCCACAATTAACTTGCATTTCAAAAGTTTTTGCTGCTGCTGCAGAGCAACCCAAGCCTTTTTCACACTTTACCTCGTTCCGGTGTCATCGCAAGGGGATCACGTGAGAAGCCTCTTGCAAGAGGCACTCGCATCCCCTCTGCTTCCCCTCCGCACCAGCTCTGTGCTGGGCAGAAGGAAGTGTGAGGGCTCCTCCCCTTCGTTCTGCAGTGCAGCTGGGTACTTTCCCAGGCTGCACTGGGGAAGGAAGCGTGATGGCCATGCATCCAGAGGCTCTACGCACAAGGTAAGTGCGGGAGGAGCATGGGAGGGACACGCGATCGCACATTATTTTCGGCAACAAGCCGAAAATGATATACTGCGCGATCGCTGCAGAATGGCCTCGGGAGCATTGCGTGATTGTGAGGATGTCATGTGGAATGGTCCTCACAATCCCACAGTGCTCCCGAGGCCATTTCATAACAGGACTGGCATGAGAAAAGGGCCCCAGTGTCCCTCTCTAGGATTAATGCTTCCAAAGGCTTCAGAAAATGCTGGAACCCATGCAGAAGAATGTGGGAACAGAAATCCAAGTCCAGGTGCTTACAAAAGGCTAAATTCTGAATGCTGAGACCAAAACCAGTCCCAAAATATGCATCCATATGCCTAAATCCACTCGAGAGCAAAACATATATGTAAGCCCATTGAAATCAATCAGCTCCGGCATGGATAAGTCTGCATGAAATTTAGACCCATGTCTTTATATCAGAAACCTCTGAAGCCAAAGTTAAAACAGAGCAAGAGGAAACATGTCTTCACCTTTTCATCCTAGTTTCTCCCAACTATGATGGCAGTCTTGGAGTCTTACTTGTTTTGATTCTTTACTATATTACATAACCACCAATGGTAATAACCTGCCATGAGTTGATAGAATTGCTTCGAAAGGCCTTTAAAAGGTCTTGAAACCTATCACCAGATGGAGCTGTAGAGTGTTTTTGCTTTGTTTTTGTAACAGGAGCCTAGTGGTTGGAAAACCTAAAATATAGTTGAATTTATTTTGAGAACATATTTTAATCCCCATCATAAATTTCTCTCATGTTAATGCAAGATAACAGAAACCATTATCTCAACAGTTAAGTGAGAGGTGTCAGGTGTAGCACCTCAAAGCTGCTTTTGTGATATCGGTCCCCTCCCAGATCCACAGACTGCCTTTTTATGTCTTGTCTTGGAGCAGTGATTTGCCTTTTAAATAGTACACAGTCCCTTCCTCTATACTTCTGAACAATTTTTTTAAAAAAACTGTTTTTCAAAGCTGGAAGTGGACTTCAGACCCCCAGTGGGCCCCCACAAGCCTAAAAGGGTGTGAAAATCAAGTCCCAGACCCAATGAATTTGATTAGCTATGCATTAGATGGAGGAGCCATCAAGATATTTTGCCTGGTCCAAAAGCCATAAAGAGACAAGCATTAGAGGGAAGTCATCGTTCAGCCATTTTGTGTGCTTGTACAGCTCAAAAATTTATGGAGTTGTGGCTATATCTGCATAAACAGCGGAATGGAGTCATATAATCCTGGGATAGTAAAATGGACTACTTCAGGCTCTAGAAGAGGATGCCATCTTTGAAATCTTGCCTGTTTTTCTTTTTTAATTTAAATTCTAATAGAAAGTAAATACAACAGACACCAAATTGGACTTACAGGAACCAACCAGTGTATAAGCAGCCCACTCTGTGCCTTACAGTTTTATTTTATTCTATAGTCTCCGTCACTGATTCAGGAGAGTACAGAGAACAATTCTATGAATATTTCTTTATTATTATTCCTACTTGTCTGAGCTGTCTCTCTCATGACTCATTCAATACATGGTTAGTGAAAAATAAAATGTGTGTGTGTAGTAATGAATAACTAGAATTTAGTCTAGTCCATCTAGGCATGTTTCTTTGTCACTCCTATAATTCTATAATAATTTTCCCCAGCCATGAGCAATCAGGTAATATCTCAAAATAAAGTAGCAAACCTTACCATTTCTATTTCTCCAGTATGACAGATCCTTGAGTCTGAATCCATCTATTTTTGTTGTAACTAAGTCAGATGAGTGTATACTTCTTTCTTTCTATAATAGTCAAAGTAATCATTTCTTAACAATGTGGTTAGTAATGATCAAAAAAAAAAAAAGGGAAGGGAAGGGAAGGGAAGGGAAGGGAAGGGAGATTCACATCTTGTCTGTGACCCACCTCTATTGAGTGGTGTCAAGATTTTTGACAAAGCTTTTCCAGTATAATGTGTGCTCTTGCACTAACCAAAGCCAATCCAATTAAAATGTAGCACCTTTATTTCACTACACTTTGCCTCTCAGCACAACAGAACAGACATGACTGGTTTTCAAAACAGTCCATTTTTACCAACAGAGTTCAAAACAGAACCAGCAAGGTTACCTTTAAATCAAAACAAAATAAAATAATCTCTGTACCTCCAATCTGTCTTTTTGAAGTCAAGCTATGATTTTAGAAAGGTATTCTCCCTGTTTATGGTTAGCTCACATCTCCTCACCCACCTGAAGTTAAACATAACAACACTAACTCTTTAATTCCTGATGTTCTTTTTTGTTGTGTGCCTTCAAGCCTTTTCCAACTTACGGCAACCCTAAGCTGAACCTATAATGGTGTTTTCTGGGTGCTGAGTGTGTGAGGCACCCCAAGTCACTCAGTGGGTTTCCATGGCTAAATGAGAAATCAAACACTGGTTTATAGGGGCATAGTCCAGTGCTCAAACCACTACACCTCATTGGCTTTCAATGTTCTTTACTTTTATAATTATTCATATCCTAGCCTTACAAAGAGACTCACAGCACAAAATATAACCTGTATGAGATCTTGAAATATCAAGACAACAAGAAATGAAAATATATAAAACTTGCATAAATTATACATAGAAAGATGTGCAAATATTGAGGGGAGGCTTCAGCGCCCTTTTGAAGAAAGAGTGCACCCTTGAAGGGAGCTCTGAGAGCATGAGGCTACTCCTGCTGAAGGGAAAAATACATCCCAAGTATGGCCAAGATCTTATTCCTAATACCAGCTAAAATAGAGCTGTTAAATCTGTGGCATAGCTTGGCACAAGTGGGGACAGGGCAACAGCATGCGGGGGCGGGGTAATGGCACATGGAGGCGGGGCAATGGCACATGGGGGTGGGGCGATGGGATGCGGGGGGTCAGACAAAGAGCAACGGTGCCCCCAAAAAAGTGCTGCCCAGGGCACACCGCCCTCCTCAGTCCCCTGTCCCTATGCCACTATGTTAAATCAGTTAGATTTACCTATATGTTGACTCACCATTCAACGATTGATTCAATGGGTCTCCTTCAGTTGGGACTAACCAACAGCATTCTAGCCTATATATATTCTCAACCTGTTGAATCCTGTTCCTTCAGAACTTACAGTTACAGAGACCAGAAACCCTAGCAGAAGCTCTATGCCAAATTACAAAAAAAAATGCTCGAACACCTTCCTGATTTTTAAAATATTTTTAAAATTTATTTGTCTTCTTGGCTTCTTGACAAGGGGCTGTCAATTTGAACAGAGGAGTAGTGAGTAATGGTGAAATTGTGTGACCTTCCTGCTAACTTTTTGCTGTGTGCCTTCAAGTCATTTCCAACTTTTGGTGACCTTAAGGTGAAATTATCATGAGGTTTCCTGGAGCTGAGAGTGTATGACATGTCCAAGGTCACCTAGTGGGTTTCCATGGCCAAGAGGAGAATCCAACTATGGTCTCTAGGATCATAGTATAGTGCCCAAACTGCTACACCATACTAGCTCTCTCCCCTTAACTGTCCATTCAAAATCACCTTCCACCAAGCTTCTTTTCTTCCCACTGAAATTCCATATCTTCCCTGCCTATTATCTCACATGTCATGACTGAACTCCTGGAAAAACACAAAGTGTCAAGTACTAAACAGGGGTGTGTCATGTGAACATAATATGAAAATAGACAAAATGTGAATGTCACAAATACCTTGCCAAGTTAATAAAGCACACTATACTAGGCCACTGAGGGAGACTGATTTGGGCTGAATATATTTCTCTGTCATTTTATGCTCCTTTGGTCAACTACTATGAAGTTGCTTACTTTTCCTTTTGGTTTTATAAAATGTATTATATGAATCTGTTAGTTATCAGTTGAATTTGTCCGTGGAATTTGTTTGGCCCTGCATGTCCCAGTATAGTAGATGACCACCATATTGACCACCATCCTCTCCTAACCACAACGTTCAGGAAGATGACTCTTATAATCAGAAAATGAGGGAACTGTCTGCAGTACTCTAACATATTCTCTAGCATATTCTATATGGGGCTGCCTATGGGAACTGTTTGGAAATTTCAGAAGAATGATGTGATGCCATTCCTGCAGATGGTCCTCTGCTACTTTCATTGTGGAGATCTGTGTATCAGGCAACTAACATTTTTAATCTCTCTGGCCTTTTAAATGTAGATTTCATTCCACCATATTCAATAATTCCTTGTTTTTATTTTTTGAATGCTGTATTTGTTTAGGTCATTGTCTTTTAGTATTCTATGTTTGGTTAACTATCAGTTTATATCATTATTGAACAGTGTGGGTAGTATCACAAATAAATATTGATTCTGGAATTATCTCATTGGCTATAAATGGCTCCTGCACAAACACATGAAAACAAATTGGAATTATTCATGACTTACAAGTAGTTATGAAAAGTCTTCAGTGGACTATGCTGATTAGAGATGGATGGAACCATCTGTTACCAGTATATGCCAGTTCTGCATAAGTTCACAGATCTTTCTGTCCCATTTCTGCATTAATAGCAGAAAACTTACTTTTTCAAAAGAAGCTTCTGTATTAGTTTCTCCATTTCTACATCTTTTTGTAAAAAAAGAAAAAATTGTTCCAAAATTACATTTTTTAGCATTTTACACAAAATATTTATATATATGTACTTTAACCTAACATTTGCATTTTTATTCTGTGATATATGGTATTTTTTTCTCCCTCTTTTCTTTTTAAAGCCAAGAACTGTATCACAAAATTCAGAAAAGTAAGCAGCACCATGGACTAGTCCGAGAAGTTTAAATTAATCATGAGAACCAAATAAATATTTCCTAGAACATCTCTATTTTTAATTCACTGCTTTGCTTGTATCTCCACATTGAATATCCATCAATGACGTTAAGATTCACATAAAAGTCACTGGATTTATTATGATATAGACAGCAAGGTTATTACAAAGTAGCTGCATGGGCATGATGTATTTCTACAAAGCATTTAATAACCAAAATAAGTATTGCTTTATTACTATAAAAACAAATATCACGTTAAAATTCTTTCCCTTACCTATGTGAGAAGATCCAAGGCATCCATGCAGAAACTGGACCATCATTAAAACTTCCAGTCACCTCAAAGTAAACATTGCATGAGCCATTAAATAATGCCATGTGTAAAACGCATTTTGGATACAGGCCATCACTGTTACACAATGAAGCAAATCCACTGTAGTGCTGTAATACAGGCTTGTCCATAAAAGTGGAGAGGTCTAACTTTATGTTTCAAAAGTACATTCAAAAACAAGATTCTCTATTCAGTCTTACAGTATTGCTGCATCTTTCTATATTCCCCTATTTTGTTATTACTATACCAAAATAATACAGAAATAGATAATTCAAAAAGATTCAACCTGATACATCGGGGCTGTCCTCCCCTCAAAATATAATACTTTCATAGTTACATATTATTGTAAGAAGCTACAGCAAGTTATGTTAAAGCTATGTTTGCATATTTACAAATGTACATACAAAATATACATTATTTATTGAAAGAAAAAATGTAATTGCACAGATAGCCAATCATTAATCCAACTCTTTTTTTTTTTTTGAACTGACTGATTTCTAAAGGAGTAAAATAAAAATATAAGGGGTTATTCCATTCCACCACCACCACCCCACTTCCCTTATAAGGTACAATAGTGCAACATGCATACCTCCTCACAGGGAGATGCATGAGATACTTCCTTTTTCTGACACCCAATGCATCTCCCTGTAAGGGAGACAAGAGAAATCGCAAGCCTTTCACAGCTGTGTTGTCAACAGAGGAAGCAAAAGTCACTAGGGGTTCTTCTGCCTCTGTTTCCTGCAGCAGACAAAGGAACCTTCAACCACACCATGGAATACACAGTACATTGTGTATTCTTTTGCCCTATAGGCTCCCAAACCAGCATTCACTGGAAGGAAAATGGGTTGAGGAACAAAGTGCACTCTCATTACTTCATGCCTGGATATTCTAAGATCATTTTTTTAAAAAAAAATACAGCAAAAAATATGTGCCATAAAAGTGTACAACAGAGCAGAATGCCTCCAGAAAAGACCTGAAATGAAAGGGCTGTTTAATTTGTTGGCAATGCTTCATACAAGGATGTTCTATAAAGATACATGAGAAATAAAAGAGCAAGTGAGCAGAGAATGCCAACAGTTAACCTGCAGCTTCTTTCAAGCAATTTGCACATATCGAGTTTTTTTTAAATGAAGAAGAAATAGATTGAAATGTACAGCATTTTGCTTTTTTTAAAGTGTTTCTGATGCTATGCTAAAAATGAACTCAGCATTACGAGTCCAGCCTCTCCTTCTACCAGGCTTAGTATGTCCTCCTCACTGTTTCCTCCTATGCAAACTCGAGGAAGAGATTGGAAGCTTCCAGTTACATATGCTTTGATATATCACCAGAATCTAAGAAACTGCGATTAATCACAACTATGGTTATTTTAAATTAACCAACTTCAAACTGTGGATTATAAAACTGGCTTGTTAAAAAGAAATGACAGTTGAGATAAATTGCAATTCAGCACACAGAATACCTAGTGGCTTATGTCAAGTTCTGGTCTGTACACCAGTTCCATCCCCTTCCTGGAGAAGGTAGAACTAGCCACCATCCTACTTAATTTTACTGCAATGCTACTCGCTGTGGTATTACATTGAAAAGTGTTTGGAAACTGCCCAGAGCACAACATGCAGTGACCAGAGTGCTCTCTGGCATGCTCTTTGTTGATCATATTACACCAATCTTGTTTTAACTGCAGTAGTTTCTTACCTGTTTCATTCAGTTGAGGGCCAGAATATCTGATAAGCCACCTCTGCTTTTATGAACCTGCCCATAGACACTGCTGTTACTCTAAACTACAGTAATCTAAAAGCATCTCTCACATGTACACACACACACACACACACACACACACGTGGATTTTGAAACAGGACAAGATAGCTCAACTGGGGAGGAGAAAAATGATTTGCTGGAAAGAATCAGCTGGGGGCAGCTGTTGGATCCATTGTTTTAGTGCTAGTTCTCCTGAAGCTGCTCCAGGAGGGTGCTTCAGGAACCACCCAAGTGCTGGACCCTTCTCTTGACAGAAGCACTGAGCACTCTCAAACAATCTGGAATATGTACATGAGGAACGCCATGAAGTCAGGAGTGGATTCATCATTCCTGTGGCTGCAGATACATCATCTGTCCCAGGAGTCGGCAAGTACAGGAGGTATTCTTTGCTAGTACTATATTCTGGCTATCCTAACAAATGTCAAGGCCCTATCACACTACACTGTTATAGTGCTATTATTCCACTTAAACTGCCATGGAAACATTTTGTGGAATTCTGGGATTTACAGTTTAGTGAGGCTCAAGAGCTCACCGGCTGCAAATTCCAGGATTCCATACAATGTTGTCATATCAGTTAAAGTGGAATAATAGAGTTATAACAATGTAGTCCAATAGGGCCCTCAGGTCAGAACCATGTTTCTGCTGAGATAATTTCTTGTCCTACCTGAAGTTGCATATCAGCAGACAGTTACATTAGAACAGGGCAGGGGATGATGTGGCATGTGCCAACCCCAAGGCTCTTTTTGTGGTCTTCAAAGCACCCCAAAGCAACAACAACAATAAAAAGATCTATCGCAAAATTTCTTGGGGAACTTTTTTTCTAAAAACCAAGGGAATCACACCTCTAGGAGAGGTGTTGTCATTGCATGTCTTCAAGTCATTTCCAATTTATGGTGACCCTAAAGCAAACCTATCACCAGGTTTTCTGGGGGCTGATACTGTGTGATGCACCCAAGGTCTCTCAATGAGTTTCCATGGTCTCCAAGGCTGTAGTCCAGTGTTCCAGTGTTCAAGCCATTACAGCATGTTGGCTTTTTAGGGAAAGTAGCCCTCCTTTGAACAGTGCTACTCATAGTACCTGAGCCATTGGCGGTGGGTCTCCAGAAAGTTTCCAAGAAATAATTGTAGCTAATGGGCAGAAATATGGTTCCAGACGCTGGCATGGGGGGAGGAGGGATCGCCTCTCCTTCACTTCAGATAGCTTGCGATGCACTGCTCTAAAACATGGCATGCCTCCCAAATATCTTGCTTTATCAACAACAAGAAAACATTAAAAATCGTTTGGAGCTGGCCCCAAAGGATTGTGGTGTAGGCAACATGACACCTGGACCTTGCTGACTCCTCCTTTAATAAGATATTTCCATTACTGTCTTCTGTATCAGAATAGCTTTACAATATTCACAGTTATTGACACTCAATGCACATGGCCATCATCCATGTTTAGTGCCTTAAACTGTTGCTCCCAGTGCTCTGTCCAAGATGCAATTCTGTACATATTTATAAGAGAGTAAGAGCTCTGCTAAACACCATGGAGCTTACTTCTGAGTAGGCATGCACAAGACTGCACTGTTAATCAACCAGCATGGAGTAGATTTCCAGTTACACATGAACAAAGGGAGGGCAAGGCCACTCATTTCCCACCTTGATTAAGCCTGGGTGGGTAAAAGATGTTAAAGGATTATGAATAGTCTGTGTTGCTGGATAAAGGCTTCATCACAAAGTGCACTAGTCCCTGAAATATTTAAATATAACACGCTAGCAAAACTGGTTTTGTCCTACCTAGGTTAATGGGACCAAGTCTGCAGTCCCATGCAGAGTGATCAGGGAGCAAGCCCCAATGAATTCACTAGATTTTCATGAGTACGAAATTCATATAATCAAGTTGCATATTAGTTTAAATATGTGTATATTGATAATGTAATGAATGCAAGTAACAGGCTTAGATCCTGATGCTGGTGTGTAATATTTGTGTCATTTGAATTTGTACTTGACACAGGAAATCACTTTGTAGAGGACATTTCTGTCATAGAAATCTTGAATAATTAATCCAAAGCCTTAGCCCTGAGCTGTTAATAGCAAAGTGGCCAGAACAAGAAGTGAATCAACAGAAGAACTTGTTCCAACAATCACCTTCCATTGGTGCAAACATTACAGGGATTGTGTCCTTCATGTGCCAAGCTTCATGTCCTCAGGCAGTATCTTCAAAATGCTGAAGTATTTTTATATTCATAGTGACTAGAATTTCACAATTGTCCTTTGACCTGGCCACTTAGTCCAGCAAATCTTTCAGTTTCTGCTTCACACCTGAGTTGGTACTCATCAGTTGGGCTGATGGTCATTTCGCAGATGCATTGCCGTAGGTTCAAAAAACTGAAAGGGAAGATTGAAAGGAAAATTCAGTAAAGTACTCCCTAAAGGGGAGTCAATCAGCAACACAGCTACTATTGATTTTCATTTGTCTCAGAAAGCCTAAATCAGCAACACATTGTATGGAGAAATCATAGCTGGCTTGACTCAATAAGGCCCAATAGTAAGTGTGCATGACAGTCTCTTTCTCTCTTTCTTTGATTTTTTTTTTAAATAGACATTTCCGTCCTCCAGCAATAAAAATGCAGCTTGAAAAGGACTTACAGTCTCTCATGCTGATTATTTAAAAGGAATTGGCATTAGAAGTGATGTAATATTAACTTAAAAATAATAGAACAGTTTTATTTCTAACTTCACCTTTTTTCTTAATCAAAGAAGTAACAATACTGTGTTCCATTTTCAATAAAAAGTTAAAGCATTAAGAAAATGAGAAGCTATATTATCTGAAGTTACAAGCAACAACTCAGAATCAAGTAATCCCTTTTATCCTTTCCCTTACGGTTGTGACATAGCACAGTTCTACACGTCTCCCCTACAACAGGCCATGCTGAATGCAATTTTTAAAATCATGTGCTATTTATTTATTTAATATATTTACATACTGCTTGATTAGAAAATGTCCTAAGACATTCATAAAATAAAGAGACAACCAATAAAATGAGAGTGAACAATTTTTCATTATCAAGAGGCCTAAAGTGTTATAAGTAATGGGTTATTACCAATTCCAATATTAATATATTAGACAGTAACACTACTAAAACTAATTACAAAATAAATATTTCAAACACTCTGGTCCTGTTTATGACCCCCCTTTTTTAAAAAAAAATCTACATAATTAAGATAATAGAGGTATAAATCCAAAAGATATTCAGGGATCCTATAAATTAGAATTCCCCACCTCTTCAGATTTTGTCAAACCAAGAAATAATTGAGGGGTCTACGCTGATTCCATTTCACTGTAATTTGACTGTAATCACAGTATTTCCAGCTTGGAGTCATTAAACTTAAATTACACACTTCAGTGGCAGACCTGTCTGCAGTTTTCTCTGTCCTCTTGTTTGTGCTTCAGACCTTGCCAGTTCAGCAGGATTTGAAGCAAAACTGGGCCCAAGCAGAGATGATGTCAGTGCCTAACATCCTTGGGCAACTGCCAGCATCATAGCCCTGTAGCAAAATGCTACTCAGGCTGTTTCTGCATTACACTGTTATAGTGCTATTACTCCACTTTTTTAAAAAATAATTTTATTGAAGTTCCATAATATAAAATACACATATATAATTGTACATATCATTGAATTATTTCTGTTTATCTTCCATCCCTCACTAGATTTCAATTTTTTCCCCCATATAATCAACATATTGAAGTTTAATGTACCACATTATCAAATGCTAATATTAATTATTCCACTTTCAACACCCTGTGGAATTCTGGGGTTTGTATTTTACTGAGGCCAAAGAGCTCTATGGCTGAGAATGCCTAATGTTCTTCCCTAAACTACAAACCCCAGGATGCCATAGGATGTTACAAGTGGAATAATAGCACTATAACAGTGAAAGATGGAAATAGCCTCAGTGTAGAAGTGCGCCCTCACACTTTTTTATGGAATATTCTAAAAGATCAGATGGTTGTCTATAGACCAGAGCATGAAGTAGCAAGTTAAAAGTAACTAGTTATAAGTAAAAGTTGCTTGCATTCTTATCCATAATAATTATTACATGCTACAATTGTAACTTAATAAGAGATAACTGTTTGCCCTTTGGAGTGAAACTAAAAGTAATTAAAGTTATAAAAATAAACAGAAGTTACAGGTACACTGCAAAAGGCATTCACTTATTTCTCATTAGGTTATACTCATAAATATATTGCCAAATGGTGAATTTATAGACTGAACCGTTAAACTACTCATTCATAGTTGTGCTTACTTTTCTCTGCTTAGCATACTAAAGGTCCCATTATGGCAAATGTGAAAACTGCTCCACAGCCTCTATAAGGTGATTGTGAAATTATGTGTTTCTCAGTGTTCTTATTTGATGGGAGAGCAAAGGCCCATGTGCCAAGCAACAAACCAGATGGATCAGAAAAAAGAAAAATAAGCAGGTGGTCGGATGGAAAAACATGTTAAGGAGGACTGAAAGCTCACTCTGTGTATGTTTGTGTGAATGAGAGTCAGACCCAAGTGACATAACTGGGTCTACCATGGTCAGGACTGGCCTAATATGAACTGAGCTATTCTCTCTGGTTTGGGAAAACATTTCATCAGTCACGCAGGAACGGGGGGGAGTGATGGGGGCGGTTTGCCCCAGCTGCAATGTTTTTGGGGCATCCTGGCTTGTAGCCACACCCCCACGTGCAGTCCTGCATTTTATTTCCATGTGGTGTTGGCACACGTTACCAAAAACATATGCACATATGCTCCTATTTGTGAAAGATCATAGCAACACAGGAAGCTGCTTTATCCTGATGAGGTCTGCTTAGGAGGCCCTCCTCCATGACCCCCCAGTGAGGTCAAAACACTGTATTGGGACATGGGGGGATAGCCTTCTCAACTATGGCACCCCAACTGTAGAATGCCCTCCTCTTCAAAGCTCAATTGGCATTAATACTCATTTCATTTAGGCACCAAGTTGTTGATTAAAGCCTTTGGGTCTCTGGCCGGCCCCTCCCGAAACTGCAAACCCCAGGATTCCATGGGATGTTGAAAGTGGAATCATAGCGATATAACAGGCTAGTGCGGAAATGGCCACAGTTAGAAAACCTGGTTAATCCAAAGTTAAGTACACTTAAGTCCTACTAATTTTAATGGGAGAATTAAACACATGCTTTTATGTTCTACATTTATATCAAATCTCTCAGCCTCACCACCATCACAAGCATTGTTGGTGGAGACATCGAAGAGGGCCTTCTCCGTGGCTGCCCTTAGACTCTGGAATTCCCTTCTTAGGGAGGCCGGAGTAGTTCCTCCTTTCTTGTCTTTCTAATGACAAACTAAAACCTTCTTATTTGGACAGAGGTTTAAAACAGAAAGTATATATATATATATAAAAATATATATAATTGAAGTTTAAAATTAAATTTAAAAAAAAAAACTCTCCCCACTTCCACGCTTATTTTCCAATTGGATCTGCTTCTTTTCATTCCATTCATACATAGTTACAGCTTATTTAAAGGAGAAGATGATCTTACATTGTTACATCTTACATTGTTACTTTGTTGTTTTGTTACATTACCTTATTACATTGTTACATTACATTACTTACAATCTTACTTTGTTCCTTATCCTTTCTTATTCTATATCTTTAACCAGTTTAAAATTTATCTCCATTCCCTTTCAAAGTTCTGGATAGGTTTATTTTTCATAGAGAATATCAACTTCTCTGTCTCTACCATATCCAGGACTTTTAATTTCCATTCTTCTGTATCAACATATTTCCAAAAAACAGAAAGTTTTTTAAAGAACAGGCTCGAGGGTGTTATTTTACTTCTATTTAAGAGCTTTTTATCTTTTTAAAAAAAATTACAGTTTATTATTTTACTGAAGTGTAATTGTTTTAATACTGTAAATAGTTCAGTTCTGTTTTAATATTCACTTCATGTATGTTTTCAATTATATTGTTTCTTGAGCCACTTTGAGTCTCAATTTTGGGGAAAAAGCAGGATATGAACGAATATAGTAACAATAAAAGCAATAAGGAGGAGGAGTGGGGGAGGAGATGTGTATAATCCTGGTCGGCTTGTGCATACTAATGCAATATTTTGGACATCTTTCTACTTGCTTTCTAAGCTGAATTCTCGACTAGATTTTGCCATCATATTGTTAAATTATACTGCAGCAACATCAAGTTCAGAAGCAGTCATAATATCACATGTTAGAACAATCTCCTTCTGAAGTAAATCTGTTTTTTAAACACACATTTTAAAGTAGAAATTACTATTTGATTGTTCAATACATTATATTATACTGAATCATCTCACTCTATGTTGCCCTATCGGAATAAGAAACTGTTGGACTAAGGCCGCAAGGATATGCTCCTTTAAAAACAAAGCTAGAAGCTATGGCCATTTCCACACGGGGATATAGCCCGCGCTGGGACGACCTCACCAGGAGGTCGTCTACACCGCGGGGTATGCTAGGGCGGTTTGAAAAGGTGAGGTTCTACACCTCAAAGCGCCCTCGTGCGGCCACGGGGGTGGCGCCGAGTGTTTTATAAAGACCACCTTTCAAGTGGTCTTTTTAAAACAAGAGCGTGCTAGCACGTCGCAGCACCCTGTGAAGAACTGCAGGGGCACACAAACACATCCCTGCAGAGCTGCCCGGGGGGCAGGCTTCTGGCTGGTGTGCTGCCCCAATTGGTGGAGTGCTGCTGGAAGCTGCCGGACGCCATTTTGGGTGCCGCCAGACACCACCAGATGCTGGCAGTGTGTAGAGTGGCAAGCGCACGCTGCTCCCCACGGGGACAGAGCCACCTGGATGCTCCGTCCCCATGTGTGCCACCCCGTTCCGCCACGTTTCAGGCCCCCCCCCGTGTGGAAAGGGCCTATGTCTTTTTTCACTGTTTTGATCCATACTAAGTATGGGGGCAGTTAAAGGGGGATGATTAAAGCCCTCTGTGGTCTCAATCTGGATCAGACTCACCACACCGGAAACCTGTATTGCAAAACAGTAATTTCTTGCCATATTGTAAGGGTGAGAATCATGTTTCTCCAGATACTGTTGGACCTCACTTCCCAGCCTTCCTCCCCATAGGCTATTATGCTACCTATGCTATCTTGGGGTACCGGTACTTGCAGTCCAACAATATCTGGAAAACTACATGATTCCCAGCATTGCTTTCCACTTCCTATTCCTATTCCTCAAATTTCTTTTTGCAAAACATCAATTAAAAATGGAAAGATGAGAGAGGTGTACAGTGCCTTCTGATCACAAGCATTAGAAGCATCCTTGGCCAAGATAATACAGGTAGTACTGCTGCTAGGCTTTCTTTTTGTCAATTCCAACCTACACAGTAGGGATATATTTCTCCCCAAACTTTCTTCTCAAAGGAAGCAAACAGTAATTTTAGAAATTTCCTTCCTACTGTGAGAAAGTCTTTGAAAACCACGCAGTTATCAGGACTTATTCTGTGCAAAATTTGCTCACACAGAAACTGTCATTTTGTATGCAGAAAACACATCCTCTGCACAGAAAACAATATGATTTTCTGCATAGTAAAAGCTGTCTCCTATGCACAAAATGCTATAATTGGGGACATATTCTATGCAAAATTTGCACATGGCTGCTTTGCATAGAAACCAGTATTATTATAATATTATTAATGTAATCTTATTTTCTGGGTAGAAAATGCTATTTAATGAATACAAAATGCTTCTTTCTGTGCAAAATGATGATTTGCAAATTTTGTGCAGAATAAGTCCCAAGCTGCAAAAATAATTAGTCCAGTATTCTTCGGATCAGGATTTTTTTGACACACGCACACACAAACCTCATGTTTTTCAAGGATTTTTTGAATATCATTACCATCCCTACTCTACTGCACTGAAAACTTGCTCTGATTCAGACCTCTCTCATTTCCAGTTCTGGTGGTAGAAGCAGCTTCCACAGGAAGAAGCACCCTATTGAATCCTGTCTGTTTAATGTAATGTTTCCTGACAGAAGCAAAGATCCAGTTGTGAATTTCCAGCACACAGACTCACAGTCAAAGATCTCCCTAGTCATTATGAAAGTTGTACCTTTTTTCCCTGCCTCAGTGGATTTGCTCATTCATTAATCTCAACTTCCCTTCTTGTTCTTCATCGTATCTCATTCATAGTACTTTTCGCCATGCCTCCCTCCATGTATTTTTTGCTGTGCCCCCTTCCTTTGGACTCTATTGCTATTATTAGTAGTAGTAGTAGCAGTATCATCATCATCATCATCATCTTTATTTCTATCCTGCTTTTCTCCCTGAGGCAACTCAAAGCGGCTTACAAACATAAAAAGCATAATTAAAAACTGTTATATACAAAAGTTAAAACACAGATTAAACATCAGTAATGATTAAAATAATGTTAAAATACATATTAAAAACTACATACAAAAAGCAATTAAATAGCAATTAAAATAACCAGTACCATTCTATACACAGATTACATATAAAATGCCTGCTGGAATAGGAATATCTTTAACTATTTCCTGAAGGTAGGCAGAGAGGGTGCCAGTCTAACCTCTTTGGGCAGAGAGTTCTAGAGCCTGGGGGCAGCCACTGAGAAGGCCCTCTCCCGTCTTCCCACCAAATGCACCTGTGAGGGTGGTGGGACTGAGAGAAAGGCCTCTCCAGCAGATCTCAATGCCCGGGCTGGTTCGCAGGGGAAGCCATGGTCCTTCAAATAACCTGGACCTGAGCCATGTAGAGCTTTAAAGGTCATCACCAGCATTTTGAATTGTTCCCGGAAACAGATCGGCAGCCAGTGGAGCTGTTGCAGCAGGGGTATTGTATGATCCCTGTAACTAGCTCCAGTTAACAATCTGGCAGCAGCTCTTTATAACTTGCTCTTTCCTCCTGAACCTTTTCTCAACATACTTGCTCTTTCACACAGCCTCCTTTCAGCTAATTTTCAATCCATCTTGATAGCAAATAACAACAAATTCAATGATTTGAGGTAAGGGCCTGATCTGAAAACTGCACTATTAATTTGTTTAAATGTTTGTTCTCTCTTTCTCTCTCTCTCTCTCTCACACACAGAGGATTAAAAAACAAATCAACAGCAAAAGGGAGAAAGTTTAGATTTATAGACTAAAAACTCTAACAACACATGGTCTCAAATAAGGCTATTTCTGCACTACACTGTTATAGTGCTATTATTCCACTTTCAACATCTTGTGGAATTCTAGGGTTTGTGGTTTACTGAGGCCCTCTGAATGCTCCCCGAATGCCCCCCGAGCTGCGAACCTCAAGATTTCATAAGACATTGAAAGTGAAATAATAGCACTATAACAGAGTAGTGCAGAAATGACCTTAGAGGTTAATACCATCATCCACTAAGAATGCTGATAGCACAGTGCTCTAAACTGCCACTGACTATATAGCTCATTTTTGTCTCTGGCAACTGAAGAAAGCAGAAGCCAACATATTTTGCTCTTGATATATATTTTTAAATTCTGTTCATTAACCACATATATCTATCTATCTATTTATCTATCTGTCTGTCTGTCTATCCATCCACTCACAAAGAGAGAGAGAGAGAGAGAGAGAGAGAGAGAGAGACATAGAGAGAGAGTACACAATTCATGGTAGAAAATCTAATTGATGAAAGACAATCTATTTGTTTTGCTTCCAAAATTCATGTTTCTTTGTCCTTAGTTCTGTGTTCACAGATGCAATTTTTTAAAAAGAAAGCAAAGGGAGGGAGAAATCCTTTCTCCATCAGTCTCTGTCTGCCTTGTGTTTGTCTGTGCTAATTTGCAAAGTGGTAAATCCCACTGTGATTATGAGAAGAGTGTGTTTGTGTTAGATAAACTATGAAATATGTGGCACAGGTCCAATTTTATGTACGCATGATAGTGAGGCCACACATTCCATCTAAATTAATTACAAATTGATCTTACAAGGAAGAGGATGTCTGTCCTCTTACAACAATGATGTTAATACTTTGATTTTGCAATTTATAAACATCACTATGCATGCTTCTCCAATTAAACATCTGTCAGTTTTTTTGTAACAAACCCGTATTCTCCATTCACACGACGGTCCTTGGCACAAAGTACTGTGGTACAAATCTGATTATGTAGAGTTTCACAGCAGACATTATATTCTGAACTTGACCCTATGCCCAGATAAATTACACCAGAAGTAAAATTCAGTGGAATTCTCAGGCATGCAACAATCTAAGCAAGCTTCAAATGTATTTCTGCTACTGTATCTCAGGACCCCAGCTAGCACCATACCATTAGGAAGTATCCCATTTTTCAGACATCAGCCTTTCTATTTGGTAGCAGACCCCACTGAAGCCTCTTATAAGGATTTAATATAAATAACTTCACTAGCCTAAATCCAACATTGCAGCAATGCTGCACAACTGGTGTAATGGATTTTTTCTTATTCCCCTCCTCCCTGCTGCAGCCCTCAGTGTCACCTGAAAATTAGTTCAGGAGGATTTCTCAGCTGCAGGGTTATGCTTTTCATGAGTTGAGGGAGTTGGGGGCACAGCAATCCTCTTCTCCCAATTCATTCTGTCAGCAAATGTGCCTGTTGAAAGCTGACCATTGAAAGAAGATCTTCACATTTAAAATGTATATTCTATTTCAGCCAACTGCACAAGAACAATTGTTAATTGTCAGATTTTTCTGTTCCACATGATATGAGATACAGCAAAGCCAGAACTAGCAGAATGGGGAGAAGCTTAAAAATTATAATTTGATGCTCTGAAATGCTAGTATTGTCAAATATGGGTTTAGGATTATACGATACAACACCATACTGGCCTGAATGTCTCTGATCCTGGAAGCTAAATGAGATTAGTATTTTGGTGGAAGAGCCAGGGAATAACAGAGTTTTCTACATAGAACTAAGAAAACTTCATGTTAGAAATCTCACAGAGTCAGAGTTGACTGTGAGCCAGGGTTAGCAGGACTAGAATTCCAGCTTGGTATAAATAAGATAGATTCCAGTGTTCCTCTCAGCACATCAAAGTGGAACATACTGTTCCATCCATTCAGTCTTCCAATCAGCAACCTACTCAACTGGTGGTATATTTCCCCACAAATTCTCCACATCCTGTTCCTAAACATGCTGGCTTGAATCCTAAAGTAAGTTCACATAAGAAAGCTTCACATAAGTTCACATAAGAAAGGGAAGGAGGGTTTCCCATCCCTTCATCACATACCCTGCCCTGGAGATAGCTGCACAAAATGAGCAGCATCCCTGAATAATCAGGGCATAGGCCATGGCAGCCTACTGGAATGGAAAGAACTGACTCAAATTGGGGTAAACTGGTAGTTTTCTTGTGCTGTCCTCCCTATTCAGACCCCTGCTTCTGCATGAACCCATCTGCCAAGTCACTTCAATGCAGGAAGTGCACACATGACTTTTCATGCATGGATTTCTTGTTTTCTCAAAAATTTTTAGTCACAGAAGTTTGCTTGCTGATACCAACTATATATTTCCATTAAAGAGACTGCTCAACATTTGTTCTATCAGCAAATTATATACTAGATCAAACAAATACAGGGTGCTTCCAGACAAGGATTTCATTACCCATTCACTGTGATTTAGGCACAGAATTACATGGGTGGGGAGGTCCTGATTATGTCATCTTTCATTTGCAACCCTTTTATTTGCAACCCTATCTTCCCATCAGCTCTTCTGTCTGTGTTCTTCCCACAGAAGAATGGAATAGTTGGACAAGGCTTTCTGACCAGCAATGCTAAGAGCTGTCCATCTGGAAGCACCCTCAAATGTCATCTTGCTATAGAATATTACTACTCACTTCCATAGTGTCCTTCGAAAGGTAAACCACCCAGTATACGAGGTTGAATCCTGCAAATGCCACAGGAAAGAGGATCCTGGAATACTGATCTATTTTACTTGTGCCTCCAATTGGTGGCGGTGGTGGGGGAGGTGGCGGCGGTGGCAAAGGTGGTGAAGGAACAGATGTTGGTTGACCTTGAGATGGACTATTAGACAATATACTTGTTTCAGGGGACTGATCTGTTTGAGATGTCATTGAGTTCATTCGTTTCTTCAGACTGCAATTGGAATCAGAGTGCTGTAAAGAAGAAAATAATATTACTGCACAATTTTCTGGAAAGGTGGTTCTGAGTTTTATTCACAGAGTTTCCTATTTTTGCAGAATATTTTCCTTTTCCTGTTCACCCACCTTTTTTATCAGTTTTTTTTCCTCACTTATCTGCACCATGATCTATGTACATGAAACCAACAAGCCCAGAAACACTGCAAGTCGCTGTCATCAAATGTATGTATACTTGCATTTTGTCATTCTAACCTTTTTTTTTTTTTTTTTTTTGGACAATTATATTTTGTGGAATGCTTTGACATGAACTGATATTTAAGAAGGAAGAATACACACATATTTTTTTTAAAAAAAATCAGCTTGAAAAACAAAGTGAGACAGTAGAGAAAATGAGACAAAGTCATACTGCAAATAGCAAATGCCTTCAATTTTGTCTTCCTTAGTGTTCTTTATTTTCCTCTAATAAACTGTAATTTTCCAGGACAAATTCTAACCTTGGATATTTCATTCACTTAAAAACTGAACTCTGTGAAATTGTGTCTGTATGTGTTTTCCTCTCCTATTATCTACTACCAGTCTCACCCTTCTGCATCTGAAGATTGCTTAGTTCTTCTCAGTTTTCACCTCTAGTTCATGTAGGCTGTTATCCTGCCTATGACTTTGAGTTTACATATGTTTACATGACGTAGCAGCCTATCAGCCTAACAGGAATATTTTTGCAAATACACATATAAGAAGGATTTCATGATGTGTACACTCCCTGCTGACTATATGATTAGTAATTAATGAATGGAAGTGGTGAATGAAGAAAAGCAGATGTGGGAATGGACAGAATATGGTCTCAGTTGCAAGAAGAAAGTCATCCTCTTCAGGCCTTCTGAAACAGAACACACAGACACAGAAGGAAGATGTAAATACATACACTGGGCTCCTCTTCCCTCCAACCTTTCCGGCAGGAATGGTCTGTGGCAAGGCTGTGACTGCAATCAGGTACATGCAGTTATGATTCCACAAGACTGGAAACCCATATTGTGCATGAAGAAAATAAAGTAAATAAAGATGGGCAATTGTCTCTCTTCTTTTCCTCACTACATTTCTTTTTCTCCATTCCGAGGGAGAAAACAGAAAGCCGAAGGACAGTCTGCATGAACAACCTCCTAGGGAGGGAAACTTCTTTCTCTTTCTTACTTTCTTTTAATTTTTTAATGTGTTTTTGGGCCCTTGCAGACAGAGCCTGCCTAGGGGCAACCTAGAGGAACTAATATGCCAGTACTAACTTCAACTATTTCTCCAATGATTCAGGAAGTTTGCCACCTAGTAAGTGAAGAAGATACTGCAAAGTACCAAAAAAATTAAATTTACTAAAATTTAATTAGTCCATTTTAATATCAAAATAATCTACAGTTCCCTAAAGTCTCCTTAATATTTACATCCGATCAGCTGTCGAGATTCCACAGTTATGCTCACACACACAGACACAAGCATTCTGTTGTTAATAATACAGGCATCAGGTTTCAAGTCAAGATATCAGACTGAAGCCGTTTCAGTGACAGTCCTGGTTGCTTTCAATATGACAATCATTTGATGAAGTGGACCCTAAGCCATGAACATTTGGTCCTTAATGAACACCTTAGTTTTTAAGATATTAAAAGACTTTTTCTTGTTTTTACTCAGATGAGAGGAACAGATTAATCTGGGGTCTCATTCATGGGCATTATTTCAGATTCTCAGTAGGATTTAAGGACCCAGTTTTTACACTGCACACACAATACGCTCATACACACACAACCCTGCATATGAGTCCGTGTTACACTGAATCAGTTAAGCATGTCCATCTGCCCTACTACTGTCTGTTCTGACTGGTAATTGGAAAACCCCAGGGTTTTCAAGAAGTGCAGAGGTATCTCCCACTCCCTAAAATATTTTCAACAGAAAGCAGGGATTCCTAATCCTGCTCCTAGTACCACAACTCAAAGTGATGAAATTGGAAGGAAGAAGCTTGGTGAATAACAGATCACTTAATTCTTCCTCACCCACTGCTTTTGCTCTCCATTGCCTTCCATTTGACCAACATTTTACTATATGCCAGTATATCTGAGAAGCCAAATAACCCTCCTATGCCTTCCCATCCCACTAGTTGTGATGGAGACTCCTATCAAACAGAGCTGCAAACCTCACATGGAGGAAAATAATTGAACATGCCAATGGAGTTAAAGGAAGTGAACACTTCAATGGTATGAACCATTGTCTCCATTTAAATGAAGACAAACATTGAAATAATCAAAATAAAAGGCACAATGCATCCATCCGGATGACAAATTTGGGTTTATTCTGGAATGCACCTTAGGAACTACACATGTCTACAAATAGACTGCTTTGTATTTGGGTGTTATGGGTGCAGAAACAATTATATGGGCCTCTCATTTAGACAACGCTCCTTTCAATCCTGAAACGATATATTCTATGATAGTCCCTTCGACACATAAAGGTCAAGAAAGAAGGGAAGAAATCTTATATATGATGGATTTTGATTATACAGAAACTGGCCCTGCAAGAATTATACAAAAATTATGGAGCTCATCTCTGCTGTTGTTGTCACTAGTAAGACATCTGAAACATCTTTATTTCGAAAAATACAGTCAATCTCAACAATTCCTCTGAGGTCAGTTCATGTGAAAAATCAGTACTCTTTTCATCCCTGTTCTCCCCTGGCCACGGAGCAAGCCAGACTGTCTGATCCATTTTATCCCCCAGGCAGCCTATTCAGTAGGGACAGAGATCTTTGTTAATTTCTTTGTCACAGGCAAGAATGAATAATTTTCTCCTTGTTGCAAGAAAGTCATTGAAATCTGCAGAGTTTTTGAAGACTGTTCACAGTTCAGGAATTATTCTGTACCAAAATAAAAATAAAAATCAAGGTTTGTTTGAGTTTGCAAAGGGGCACAAAATGGTATTTTGTGGACAAATATTATTTTCTCCACAGAGGAAAATATGTCTTCCCCCAGAGAGTAAGAATTCTTCCTGGCTCCCAAAAGAAGGATTGTCTCCAGCCTGGTGGAGAGGGTGGGTGAAACCACACCATATGCCACTCAGCTTGGAAGAGGCCATCAAGCTGTCCTGACACCCTGCCTCACAACTTGCCCTGAACAACTCCTGTTTCCCACTTGCAGCCTGTAAAAGAAGCAGGGTTTTTTTTTCCTTACTCTTTCAAAGAAGTAATGGACTTTCTATAAGACCCACGTATATTATTTATTTAATTAATTTAAATATTAATATCCCAGCTTTCTCAGCATTGGCATCCCAACTGTGGAATGCCCTTCCCTGGAAAGTCTGACCAGTGCTAACACTGGTTTCTTCCTGGCATCACAATCAAATATGTTTTGTATTTTTGGTTTTTTGGTTTTTTTAGTAAAAGGTTTGTGGAAGTAATTTATCTCAAAGTTTATATGCATATGGTTTCAAACTGTTGTAGTTTTTAAAATAGTTTTAACTATTGCTATTTTTAATGAGTGTTTATCTTATTTAAATCTGAAAGTGTTTTAAATCATTTAGGTTGTATGGTGCCCTAAGATCCTTTGATGAAAGATGGGATAGAAGAGTTTTAATAAATAAATGTATAAATGCATCACATGATCTCAAGGCAGCACACAATAAATTGATTTTAACCAACTGAAGCAATTTAAAACAGTATGAAACAATTTAAATAGACATAAGCATATTAAACAACGTAAAAAGCTAAAAAAGAGGGTTAAAACCATTTTTAAACAATTTAGAGCCATAATGCATGTAGAGATTTCGATAAAATGAACAAGGCTCTAAAGGCTTTAATAAAACCCCATGTTTTAATGATTTGGCATCAGAATGACACCAGTGTTGCTGCCAATTGGGCCTATAAGAGGAGAAAGTAGCACCAGCAGAACAACACACACACATACACACAATCCTCCCTCTCCCAGGTCCAGGCCCTCCCAGAGTGTGTCGCCCCCACTGGTGGGACAGAAAGGACGGCCTGTCCTACAAATCTCAATCCCCGTGCAAGCTTTTATAGGGAGATGTGATCCTTCAGGTAAAAAGGTCTCAAGCCATTTAAGGCTTTGAATGTCACCACCAGTACCCTGAATTCAGACCAGGAGTACACTGGCAACCAGTACATCTCCTTTAAGATGAGTGTTTATTTGGTTTCTAAGTGATATCCAACAACAATCTAACTGCCTTTTGTACTAGCTGCAGCTCCCAAGTCAACTTCAAGGACAGCCCCATGTACAGTGCATTATAGTAGTCCAATTGGGAAGATACCAGTGGATGGGTTACTTTATTACTGTCTTGGAAAAGCCATAACTGGATGACCAGTCAAAGTTCACTTCAAGCACCCCAAGCCATGGTGTCCATTTGAGCCACCAACGGAGAGATGGACCTCAGGATATCCCATCTAGAACAGGCCACTTACTCAGCTCCTAGACCTGAGAACCATCAAACCACAGAGCCCCCATTTTATTGGGGTTTTTGGCCCTGAATGTTGACCTACTACGTAATGAAGGCCCTGGTTCAGCCTCTGCACAGTCCATTGTATTAGACACACCCTCTCTCTCTTTCAATCTCATGTCCAGCCTTCATACTTTGAAAATGTGAATGGAACTATTGAGGTCAGACCTCCCCAGTACATGTTCACTGGAGGGTGAACAGGGCTAAATGCCTCAAGAGTTGCCCCACAGATCAGAATTATGAATCAGAGCAAATGGAAGTCTATGGAATTTGATTAACCAATTAACAAACACACATAAACATGTGCACGCACGCACACGCACACACGGGGGCTGATTTGGAAAGAGTTCTCCTTTTTACAGCAACTGTTAGCACCTCCTTCACATTTAGAGGAAAAACAGACTGAAAAAGGGAAAAAATATTATTTAGGTACATCGCCAAGTTACCTCTCAACAGAGCAACTGTTCACTCTCCTACCAAATTGGCATTTTTTGTAAGAAAATGAAGATCTTCTGATGACCTACATTTCTACAGACCCAACTAATTCATCTGCTTGCTACCCCACCTTTCTCCCCATTCTAAAATGTGTGTTTCTTGATCCTTCATTCTACCACCACTCACATTAACCCAAATAACTGACAGAGAAAATACTTTGCAGATGGTTTGAAAGGCCCTACGTATAGATGATGGGGCTCTGCCTATCATGAACACAGATGTCTGATTTTCTATTTTTCCTCTCACACAGCAAGCTGAAGACAGATTTAAAAGGGAGATCAGCCACAGATGTGTCACAGAAGCAGAAAGAGGGTTATCCATGTCCACTTGCACTAATCATCATAATAATCCTTCTTTATAAACAGACAGTCTTTGAGCCACTGCTTTTGCTCACAGTCACTATCAGATTTTGCTGGGGTGCCTTGCTTTTCAAAAGGAATGAAAATGCCATGGCCTGCCTTTAATACTTTAACCATTTTATTGTTAGGATCCTTGCCCCGGTCAGCACATTATGTACAGAGTTACACCATCTGCTGATCTTTACATTCAAATGTCACACGGGCCCAAGATTCCAACACATTTTCTGTGCATTTTCTTCAGGAATGTGGTGTTTAAAATGACAAGATCAACAGGGACGCTTGTGCGTCAGTGAAGAAAAAAATGCATCACTGTTACGTATAACTTTCCATAATACGGACGGGGGAAGCACAGCTCTCTAATGTTGCTGGATTACTATTCCCATTGTATTTTACCACGAGTGGTGCTAGCTGGAGATTATGGGAACTGCAGTCCAAAGCACATCTAGAAGGACATACAATCCCCATTCCTTCACTATCATTCCTTTTAAATTATGAATAGTAGTTTATACAAGAAAAGACTGGCAGCTGCATATGCCTTCCAAATCATACAATCCTAAGTCAAAGGGACTTAATCACAGTTGAGAAGTGTATGGAATATAAGTATATAATATGTAGCTACATAGCTGTAACCAGATGCAACAACTGGAGAAAGAAAGAAACATCAAAGCCTGGCCCAAAAAGTAAAAATTCTTTTACAAAGGTATGATGGAGGATACCTGAAGATGTCTTGCATTTGAACCAATACAGTCACACTGAAGCCAATGCAAATAGATGTGTTTCACTGCATTCCTTTTAATCTATTTCCAGTAAGGAATGCTGCAATAATGATGAAGGTATTACCTTAAGAAAAGTCCATGGGTCAATATCTCGCAATTGTACTTTAATCACAGGGAATTAACTAATGGCATTGTTTAGAATATAGCTAGGGAAAATGTAGAATAAATGTTTTGATATTAAATGTTAAAAGGAGCAAGTCAGTCAGTTTGAGAATGCACTCCATTGCATGCTGTATTCTTTGATTTGTGGACTGGCTATTAGACTTTAGTTTCTTCATTTCTATTTTTATTTTTGTTTTGTTTTTATGATAAAGGCTCCTTTGCAAATAATGTATGTGTCTATGTGCCTTCTAGTTTCCAGTTGACTTATGATGACCTCATGAGTTTCATAGAGATTTCTTAGAAAAGGAATATTCAAAGGTGGTTTTGCCAGTTCCTTCTTCTGAAATATAGCCTACAGCACCTAGTATTAATTGGTGGTTTATCAGTCAAGCACTAAGCAAAGCTGACCCTGCCTAGCTTCCAAGATCAGACAGCATCTGGTGCCTTTAGGGTATTTAGGCTTTACTTGCAAATTATACTTAACCCAAAATGGAAACTTTTTTTGTAACTATGGCAAATAATACTTACCCCTAAAAAAGGTTCAATTTAACTCAATTTATTGGCTTTAATTTTGAATTTACTGAATTATTTGGTAAATTAAAAATGCATTAAGCCCATATGTATCACCTCTGAGATCAATGATGGAAAATTAGATGCAAGTGTAATCTTACATTTTAAAATCTGGAGGGTTTATTATTTATTTATTTAGGTAGGTAGGAAGCCTGCTTGGAGTAGAAAAATATAAGATCGTTCTCAGAAATAAAAAGGAAATTAATGTAAATGGTGTTCATTTCCAATTTTGACCACTTATCATTATATATCTTAACACCTAAGAGATATGATAGCTTTGAAAAGAATAATAATGAGGCATAAAGAACTTTCATTATTTAAGCTCCATAAATTACTTTTTCAAATGTGAAACAGGATCTGAACAGGTTAATATTACATAGTTAAGTGAGTACAAAGTATTGGAAAGAACATTTGAATGGAAAAATAGTGAAGCCTGAAGAGCAAAAGATATTCATTAAACTTGTCAAGCACAGAAGATCCACATAAGATGGCAATGAGGTATATATATAACACCAAGAAAAAGAAATAAGAGGAACATCTGACCAATTGCCATAAATGTCAGAAATAAAATGGAATTTTATAATTTGTAATGAAAATACCATTTACCATTTAATCTAAAAAAATACAGAAAAATGATTAATGTAACTATGGAGAAAAATTTGGTTTATCCTAATAGAGGCCTTGCTTCATCTTCTGAATATTCTGAAGAGACTTGTTAGTCAACAATGTAAGGAATTACCAGTTTATGGATTGGTTGCAGCAAGACAATTGTAAGGAATTAACAGCTTATGAACTGTTTGCAGCAAGAATATTCTATGAAAAGAGTAAAGAGTGGAAAATAGCACCTTCTAAAGATAAATTATAGGATGAAAAATGGGATTTTGCTATCATTGCAAAATCAACATAGCAGAACAGCAGGAGGAAAACAGCAAATAGGGGACAAAGATACAGAAAACTGGGCATTTTTTATTAATTTCTGCATAAGTAAAGCAGTACATACAACATTCAATTCTGTTTTTCAGTACTTGATTTAGCTATTTATAAAATATATGAGTATATAAGGAAAAAAACGGGATGCAGGTAACTGTTTAGAACTCAAGTAGGGACAAAAATATCTTATGTAAATGTGTCATTCTAACTGTTTACTTAAATAAAACCCAGTGAAGGGATATCCTATTGACTGATGTGCCACATTGCTTAATTGTATATAATATTTTTATATATATTTGCACATTTATACATTTTGTTTATTTAAATAGTAAGTTATATAAATTTTAAAAATGAAATGTGGAAAATGAATCTTGATAAGGTTGCAACTGGAAAAGTAAATACAGTATAAAAGCTGATGGAAATGCACTGCTTACTTTTAAGTAAAAAATGCCATGGATATTCTCCTCAACTTATTTATGTGTGCTCCTGCCTCCATTTTACATAAGAAAATAGGTAAATCAAGGGAGCACCTCTATAATGCTGTGATCTTGCAATGACTTCCAACTCCCTCTTGTTCTTTTCTTACTTGCAGGTTGAAAAGAAAAAAATCATTGACTCTTATTGAGGATTTTAAAAAGAGATGAGCCACAAATGACTTCAGTTGAGAAGTGTTAATGAATTATTATAGTCCATGAAAAGGACAAGAGCTGTCACAGGTACAGAAGGCTGCTAAGGCCAATGTATGAGTTATCATTATAGCAAAGATAAGGTACATCTGCGAAAAGCCAATTTTGGACAACTCCTCTAGCTATTAGGGCCAATATACCCCCCCCCCCAAAAAATGTTTTCAAGCTCTGAGTCAAGGCCACTGTCTTGTTGAGTAGATCCCATTCTGTACCTGTGATATTCTATACAAAAGATAAATGCAGAATATATGGAGGACACTGTTACTTTCCGTGTGTGTGACCCATCTCTGTTGGTCAGCAATGTTGTCATGAAAAATAATTGGTTGTGCTCCTATGCTCCATGGCTCCTGCACACATATGTTACCAGCAGGAAAAGTAAACGGAAAAATAAAGATTATTCCTTGATAGGAAGCACTGGATAAAGGAGAACCTCATGAATACAGGTGAACGTCACATATTAAAAAAATGGATACTTAAATGTGGTACTGTCTGTAATGTGTGAGATAGAACCATATGAACCTGAGTCAAAGTGATCACATACATTTTGTATGAGATAAAATTGATCCTGTGGTTCCTCAGTATGTATACATGTATATATCTGCTTACAATTCTATCCTACCTTTCCTCTAATTCTATCCTACCTTTCCTCTAATTGTTACTCTCCACTCTTATATCTTCAGAACAACCCTGTAATGTTAGTCAAGAGAAGAAGGTGGCCAACCCAGGGTCATCAACTAATTCCCCAGCTCAGTGTGGCCAAGAAGCTGTTCCGTCAAGTCCTAATCTCCAAGTCTTAAACTCCAAACACTATGCTAGTCTACTTTACAAGCAGTACCATAAATACCTGCAGTAGGACAGAATGTATCCACTCACTTTTGTAATTTAGTTTCATCAGTGTCAGGATTGTTTTTTAAAGATGAGATGAAGCAGACAGGGGGTTGTGCCATCAGTATTGTTTTCATCTGATAATTGTACTCCATTTTCTTTTGTTCGGGATTTTATATTTCTGTTCTAACTTGCTGTTACTCCCTCTGAGTACGCTATAAATGTGAATACATTCCTTGAGTTCTATAAGGGTAGTCTGGGTTTAAGGGCTTAAAATTCAGCTACTTTTCTTTACTGCACCACATTTTGTTGACATCCACAGCTATTTATTTTATTTGTATTATTTATTCACACTGTACTTCAAAGAGACAGTTTATACCTACTACCATATATTTTGTGTGGAATATTTTCAAGGAACATCCATATTAAAATATCTCCAAATCATCTCTACTTTGTGCTATGGCTACTGGATTTTTCTATCAGAATGGCTTGTAGTAGGCACTAACATAAAAATAAATACTTTTCTAGGTTCCTAGATACCATTTAAATGCTTAAATCAACAAATATCTACTTTTATTGTCCCTTCTACCTTCTTTACGCCCTTGGAATTATCAATTTTTATGGCAATTTCAGTGAAGTAAAAAAAAATCAATTATAATAACATCAAATTGACATTCTGGACATGGGCCTTTCTCTCATTTCCTTTGTAATCTGTTCAATTCAGGAAGTGGATATTTACTGTATAATGCTATTGCTGGGAAAATCAGATTGTTCTCTCAGCCCAATAAGCATGCAAGAATTTAAACAAGCAGAAACACCACTCAATAAGGCTTTAGGCATAATTGTCATAGGTTGCCAATAGAGTTTGTACTAGAATTCTTGCTTTAAAAGAATGATGTATTTAAAAACATGATGGGGCTTGCCACCTCTTAATCCATTTTGATAATGCAGAAACAGCAACCCTGACTCCACAGACATGAGGAACAGCAGCCAGCATAGCTACACCCAACTGACTAGAGCATTCTGGTTGAAAAGCCAAATCTTCATCTGAAATATAAACGTATTTGAAATAATTGCCTGCCTTTACATGGGATCTAGTCAGCCACTACAGGTCCGACAGTTCAGAGTCCTACACTGCTGGAAGACAGGGTAATTTGTAGTAGATAGATAAGATGTTCTGATTTCCTGTACTTTAACAACAGTGTGAATAGAAGGGTCCTCGCCCATCCCCTAAACTAGGCTGCTAACAAAAAATGTAGGGGAAATACAGGAATTGATCTGTATGTTCAAGAGCTATATGCTCAGTTCTGCTGAAAAACAAACTCCTGAGGATGCACTGAGCTTGTGTTGAAAAGCATCTTCTCTGAGTCCTCCAATACATACACATATATACACAAACACTCACATAACTAGTTTTATACTAGTGAGCCTCACAGTCCCAGTGAAATAGCAACTTGACCAAGCTTATTCCTGTTAGAAATGAAGCAATAAATCCTCTCCTTTGATTTAGATGGCTGTTCAGATCAGTTTCACAATTTTAAAACTGTATCTACTAGTATGATTGCTTAATGTTAAATGGAATTCCTGAAAGGAAGGCCTATTTTCATTTTCTCACCTACTATGTTAGCAGAGCATTGTAACAAAAGAGATTTATAGGGAAGAGAGAGGAGGGAATATTATTCCCAAACCAGCATGTAATTCTGAAACAGAAATAAAGCATTACAAACTAATCCAAGGGTGGGCAACTTGCTGAGAAAACTGGACCCTATGAATCACTGTGCCCTTTTGAGGCCAATATCTGCTGGCAAAACTGGGTGAGAAAAGGCACAATCTGTGTGTGTGTGTGTGTGTGTGTATGAGTGCGTGAGTGAGAGAGAGAGAGAGAGAGACAGTGGGTGACACATGGAATCTGTGCCTTGGTTTAAAGCAGAATTATTTTTCTGGAAGGCTTCCAAAAAAGGATTCTGGTTTAAAAACAAGGAGTGAACTCCCACTTGCCTTGTTTTTAAAGGGAAAAAAACAGCTTTTGTGCCTTCATCTTGCCATCAAAATTTAGTGGCACTACAGTTCTTGGCAGGGGAAAGATGGGAGAGGGTTTGCTAGAACACAGAATTAAGCAGGGGGACACGTGCTGCCTACAAACTGGATGTTTCCCAACCTTCACCTGTGTCCAGTGGGCCTTATCCTCTTGGAAGTGTTTTTGGGATTCCCTCCAAAATGAACAGCAGAGCTGGAACTGGAGTAGTTTGACGGGGCAAGGCCCCTCGACTGTTAGCCAGTCAGGACTATTGCAGGCCACCTACTCTTCTGCCATACATTCTTTTTTTGTCCCCAGCATTTGGTCATCAGAGCTCTTAATAGGGATCCTGTTTTCCACTGTCATGACCAATGATCATTGATTGATCTTTATTTCCCATAACATCTTTTTAAAGCAGGGGTGGGCAAAGTGCAGCCTTTAGGCCACATGTAGTCCATGGGACCCCTAAGTGTGGCCCACGGGACCAACCCAGAAGCCCTTTGAACCCACCTTATCTCTCCCCTGATTTTTTTAATTATTATTTGGGTTCTGAGGTTATTTTTTTTGCCCTCAAACTACCATACATATCCCAAAACTGAAAAAAAAAAACACAACAGGCTTCTCCCCTAATGTCCCTAGCCTTCCAAACCTTATCAAAACAGACAAAAAAAGGAAAAAAATAACTCCCAAATCAGCCAAAATGGTCAAAAAAGTCAGAAGTGACATCACGCCTCTTTGATAGCACTGAAATCTATTGCCATGGCCTGCCAGACCAGCACAGGAAGGAAACATCGCCCCTGCCCTGTTTGCAGTTGCCTGTCCTTGTTTTGAGGTAATCTATGCAATTAGCAATCACAATGTCTTGAGAGAACGTCCGCCTTTTTTTGCCTCAAGCACATTGTCTACCAATTGCATTAAATGCCCTGAGTGTTAATGTTTTGAAGAAAGAGTGTATCTCCATCTCACTAACCTTTAAAAAGCACTTCATGTTTTAGGCCACATGGAATACAGTAAAATTCTGCTGCTATGCTATGGAAATTCTAAAGCCTCTCAACAGTAGCTCGGTCACATGGTAAATTTCTCTTTCAGCATTAATCCATACCAACAATAAATCAAACTGGCATAAAGAAACTGATCAAACAAATAGGGCCCAGCTACATGAACAACCATGTTGAAGTGGTTTAACACTCAGAAAAACAGTTCCCAGCACCTGATGACACAAAATCCTACACTTGAGAAAGCAGTTTTGTGTCATCACACACTTCGAACTGCTCTTCTGAGGGTTTAAGTCTGCCAACCCCAGGCAGATCAGCCCAGCTCGGCTTCAAATGATATGCTTTGTCTGTTTCAGTGACTAAATTGGTCTTCAGACCTGAGAATGAAGAGACTTTCCCAAGAGGCAGCAGCGTTCTTCCATCAGTGGCCCTTTTCACATGGTATCTGCCATGCGAAAGAGGGCCTGGAGCCTCGTGCGATTGCAAGCAGCGATCTGCATGATGCCCTCGCAATCGTGCAAGGCTCCAGGAGCCGGCAGGCAACTATTGCACACCTTTGCAATTTCAGCTTTAAGCCGAAAATGCTGCATGATCGCACATGGCTTCCAGGCCCCGTGCGCACTTACCTAACGTGCAGAGCCTCGGGAGCCGGGCCAGTCGCGCTTCCTGTCTCAGTGCAGCCTGGGAAGGTCCCAGGCTGCACTGCGAAAGGAAGAGACGGGATTCTCGTGCAAGCAGGAAGCTCATGCAGAGCTGAAGAAACCTGGACGCGAGGGCCTCTCGCAAGAGGCTGCTCGCGTGAGCACCACACCCCAGCGCAGAGAAGAGGTAGGATGCGGAAAGGTCCAGTGAGCAGAAGCCTCATACTCCAGAGAGGCAAATACAGTTCTCAAAGGGAAGTTAACCTCAACTGAAGAAGCCACACTTTATTGTTCTTGCTGTACTGCCTTTTGTTCCCACTTAGCTTACAGCCATGGGGAGTTCACTTTTCATTTACATACACTTCCTAAAACATCTCTGAGCAAAATTCAGATGCCTTGACCACAACACTGTCACTTTCTTTGCTTTCTTTGCTCTTTTACCATCTTTACCTGATGAAGAGGCCTTTGAAGGTTCCAAAGCTAGTGTTATGTATTTTGCACCATTATAAAGGTAGCACCACAGAACAGAATTGGGAATTTTGTTAACAGCCAACATGACTCTTCTGCAGTGTCCTGAATGATACCTGCAGTGCTCCTTTTCTTTTGCCTCTGTTCTCTTTCCTTTCAGGAAGTAGCACAGATCTGACTAACAGGCTGAAGGGGCATGATCACTGCCCCATCATTTTCAATTCCTCTCTGGTATTGATCTCTTCACTTCTCTTCCTCCCTGTGCATATAGCTCTTTTCCTCCAACACCAGCACTCCTCCAAGAATTTTACAGCAACACCAAATGAACCTTTGAAACCCCAGCTTCCGTATCTCACCCTGAAAATATATTCTTTCAAATACCAACAAGCTCATTTGCTGCCTCGTTCCATGCCTTCAAATCATTTCAGGCTTATGGGAACCCTAATGCAAACTTATCACAGGGTTTTCTGGCTTACAGTGTGTGATGCGTCCAAGGTCACCCAGTGGGTTTCGATGGCTAAGCATGGAATCAAACTTGGGTCTGCAGGGTCGTAGTCCAGTGCTCAAACCACTACACCACATCAGAAAACCCTACGAAAGAAGGTATCCTACTCCACTGGCCATCAGTAACTCAGATCTTATGGGTCACTATACAATTCTACTAAGTTTTAAAATAAATTATGTTATTTTTCTCCCTTTCTCTCCTTACTTTTACCCATGCCTATTCCAGAACTCCAATATGCTCTCTTTATATATTAAAACAAAAACCTGCATTCATTTGTTCTGTTACATGTTATCTGCATCTACATTTGAGAGAGGAATGTGTGCAATTGGATCTTTTAGTTCTATTAATGTCAGAAATGCTAGTAGCAAAAGACATGGATGAGAGATGCAAGAACATGGCAGGTAAAAAGCTTTTCTGTGCTCCTTTTAAAAATGCATTACCTTTATTTGTCATTGTACTTTCTGCAAGCAACATATCAACATTTGGTTAGACAATATCCAAATGCATGTGTCTGGTTTGGTTTCCCTATGTTTGTTGCTTAATATTAAGTTTAATACATAGACCCAGATTTTACTTCATTAATTCTGCTATAAATTTAAGCATAGCGTTTACTGTTTGCGATCAGTGTCATTCTGGAATTTGAATTATTATCCTAAAATAATAGATGATGTTTCTTCAATGTCATTTATAATCACAGTTGTTCTATCTTAAGCACATAACTACCACACATAACTTAGACTGAAATCAGATTGTTACAAGAAATACCTATGGTGCAATACTGTGCTAATACCAACAATTAAGGACTTCAACTCCCAGAAAGTTTAGAGAACATGACCAATGATTAGAGACTATGAATCTCTTATCCAGCAAAACCTGGAGATAAAAGGGTGGAAAACACTGATAATATCCCCTTACTGTAATAATAAAAGCAATTTGACAGCGGTTTGTTTTTGTTTTGTTTTTTGGCAAACACGGGGCAGGGTGAGGTGGTTGCCCAAGGCAGAAAATTTTGGATATCACAAAAAGATATAAAGCTGTTTGCTATTTACTTTATTATGTTATTTTTACAACCAGGGAAGAGCTGCTTGTGGGATTTTCTGGCTCAGATACCAAAATAGTTTGGCTCAATTTGAGTACTATGCCCCCTGAGTTCACTGAGTGTTTATGTGGTATCGGAGGGTCACATTTGATGTTCTGCCTCAGGCAGGCAGGCAGACAGATAGATAGACAGACAGACAGACACACACACACACACATACACACACACACACACACACACACACAAATACATACATACATATATGGTTGGTTTTTGGAGTCCAGAAATGCTGGTGTGAAGGTGGAAGGTCACGTTTACCTTAGACCTTCTAAAGTGAGGTACAAATTTAGAAATTATTAGTTTAGACAAATAGATCTTACATTCCTTAGCTTACAACTCTATGCAACAAAAAGTTTGGCATTAGAAATCATCAGCCAAATCAGCTATAGTGAAGAACTTGGATTTGAGATTAATTGGTCTCCTTGATTTGGGGACTAAGTCGACTTAACTACAAGTATTATGGCTTAACGGGGTTAAGAACTGGAGTAATGTGATGATAAAATCATTGACTCCTATCAAAAATGGCATCATTCTGCTTCTTATTAACACACACACATATTCCAGCAGTGCAAGGAGAGTCCCAGATTAATACAGACATATGCTCTGCTTTTATTTTTGCTCTCAGACACCACAGTTAACAGGCCTAAGAAGCTTAAGAAGGATGAGGCTCCCCAAATAATTAACTTCTGTCTCACAACCAAAGAGTCTGTGACACTAGAGACAGCAAAGAGGGGAAGGGAAAGTAACTGGTACACTGGTTGAGGTCTGAAGGGGTGTTACACAGGCATATGGATTCTGTGGATTCTAATTGTGCGAGGCCATGTAGCTCCACAGGATCCAGAACTAGGATCAAACTGGTGACATAAGGAAACAAAATACTCATTACCTCCAAGGATAGGCCTCCAAGCTGTGCCACACAGGCAAGATTTATTTTACACAATATAAAAAGGACAAGCACCTTTTATAACTGAAATTAAGACAGGGTTGATGCAAGACTTGTTGCTATATGAAACAATGGACCAAATGGCATCTGTAAGCATTCTATACCCAAAGGCCAACTGACTGGTGATTCTTGTTTCAGCATTGACAATGGGACAGCCACCTCCACTACACCTGGGAGGAGCAAGCTTGCTTAGGGAGAGAAAGGCAGCCTGCAGGGCACAGCTCTGTACTCTGACAGCTTGCTACCATGTTCAGTGTTGGTGGTAGACACTTCACTCTACTTACTGGTAGGGCCAGTCCTGACTTACACGTTTTCCGCACCTTACCTTTTAACGCTGCTGGGTTAGGGTTTTCGCATGAGAAGGCTTGCAAGGAATGCTGTCGCAAGCCTCCTGCTTCAGCTCCGCAGCTCCTTCCTGCTTGCACAAGGGCCCCGCCCGCGCCCCGCCCCTTCCTTCCGCATGCAGCCTGGGAGTTGTAGGCTGCGCTGGGGCAGGAAGCATGACTGGTGCAGCTCAGGAGGCTTCGCACGGCAAGTGAGTACACCCCAGGCCCCTGAGCAATGCGTGAGCGCGGAGCATTTCGGCTTGAAGCCAAAAATGAAAAAAATCCATGCCTGCTTCGTGTCAGGCTCTTGAACGTCGCATTAATGTGAGTGCGTCAGGCAGACCGCTCCTCAAGGGGCCCTCTCACTTCCAAAACGCCGTGTGAAAAGGGCCTTAGGGAAAGGACAGGTCTCCTCAAGAATAAGATTGCTGTGGATTTGTGTGTCAGCATGTGTACATCTACCATTTTTAACAGCCTGGTCCTACCTTTATTTTGGCGGGTAAAAGTCCTATTGATTTTAATCAAATATAGTTTTAAGCAAGTGGGGTTTGGTAAGTGCAAATGTCATGAACAACTTAGGCTACAATCTAAAATATGTTTACTAGAAAGCAAAGTCAACAGAGTTTGGATAAAAAATAAAATTAAACAAATTGGATTAGGCTGCTAGTTCCACTGGACTCCATATTGACTTCTGAGGCTATGGCCCTTTTCGCATGCCTTTTTTTTTTGTGCGAGAGCCCCTTGAGCCTCATGTGAGTGGGAGCGTCGCTCCGTACAACGCACTCCCATTCACACAATGCTCATGAGGCTCAAGCGGGGCGAGCACGCATTTTTTTATTTTTGTCTCTAAGACGAAAATAATGCACGCTCGCGCAATGCTCACGGCGGCCTCGCGCACTTACCTGCGTATGATGCATCGTCCCAGGCGAGCAGGTTGCGCCTCCTCCCCCAGCGCAGCCTACAGCTCCCAGACTGCGCTGCAGAAGGAAGGGATGGGGCGCGAGAGCGACAGTCGCGCTACCAGGAAGCGACCTGCGGTACGAAGGAGCGGGGAAGTGGCAGCGTTTCGAATGAGGCTTCTCGCGCGAGCCGCTCTCCCCCGTCACACAAACGGGTAAGATGTGAAAAGGGCCTATGTTAAATAACTATGTTATGTACAGAGCCTGCAGTTTAAGATTCCTTTCATGTTTACATTCAAGTAAGCACCTACACTGTATTTATTGTAACTCTTACTGCTCTTGCAACCTCATTTTGCTCTAACAACATATACCTAATAGGCAATATGAAATGAACAAATAAGTGATATTTCACTTGTCTCAACCAAGCCTTTCTCAAATGTCATGACATTTTTTAAAGCCATACAACATTTTCTGAACATTAACAAGTATATTATGTGCACTTACTTTTAGGTGTTTCTATAAAGTGTTGCAAACAAACAAAAATGTGAATATTAAGGTGCTGCTCAGCTTCTAGGTATTTCGGTGTTAATGTTAACCTAGCAATAGTGTGGGAACCGGCTTCAGTCAGATCTCAGGAAGGCAACAGTCTGGCTCTTTGAAATGATTTTGCTGGATATTGAACTTGGAAATGGAGAGTGAGGCAAATGCATTTTTAAAATGTTACCAAGCATGTTAATTTAAATTTGTCCATAGCTATTTTTAAAAATGATAAAATAAAATAAATCATATACATTAAGAAAACATCCCCTCTTCCTATTCTGTGGTCATTTTCAAAAGCAATGTTGGCTAAAGATGCGCACATCTCCAAAGTTTAATTATGTGGACTTTTTTCCCTTTCTTCCTCCCATATCTGTCTCAAGTCCAGCCCCATTCTTTTTCTTAAAAATATAATGGAACGAAATCTGCTCCCCTCTTTTGCTCATTTTCCCTCATTTTTGTTTTAGTGCCTTCAAACCCATTCCCATCCCAGATATACGGTACAGATCAAGAAAACCCTTTACTACTTGATTCTGTTTTATAAACTTTATCAGGCAGGCCTCTCACATGGCATAAGTCTGACTATGGGAAATGCAGTTATAAGCGGCATGGCTACAAACCATGCTCAGGTTGCCATTTCTTTCTTTTATGGACAAGTTGTGTTTGAGAAAAGGAATCTGAGTGTTTCCTTTAAGAATGACACCATCTGGGTAAGCAGTTGCTAGATTTTATATTTGCAAAAATGAGATACCAGCCATGAGTTGTGTCTTTCACTCAGCAGTCCATGGCTAAAGTGTAGCACGAACAAACTCAATCTTTATTGGAGCATTAGGTCTCTATGCGTTCAAGGAACATGTGAGGTAGAAATGGGGTTGCACATGACAGCCTCACCAACCCCAAGATCTTTTCCCCACCCCTTTGTTCCCACAGCACAGACTGAAGGGAGATTCTAGACATTTTTAATTGAATGCTCTTACAGTCTTCTCCACAATGATGCTTTATAAAGTTATTTCTAAGAAGAATGAGCCAACTATAACTGAATATTAGTAGAACGATGCTTCGTCATTTTTGGATGGGCTTCTCCATGACATTAGATTCATTCTCAAAAGTAACTTTCAGAGCTCTGTGATGCACTGCAGAACTGGCCAGAGGTATTTTTCCTCCCGAAGCAACATAGCAAATCACACCAAACCATGCATGCCCACACACGCACACACGCAAACTCATATATTGCCATTCAAGGTGCATAGTATTAAAGGCTGGTCAGGTCAGTTTGGCACCTGAGGCAAAAAAAATCTACAAACACCTTTCCCAGGCAGTAAAAAGGCCATACTAATAAACAAAATAACTAGCAATTTGCTTCCTTTTCATAACATCAAGTATCAGCTGCCTGAGGCAGCCACAAAGCCTTTGTCCATTAAAAAAAAGAAAAGAAAAGAAAAAGACTGCAACCTTCAGTGGAAACCTCAAAAGCAGAAGGCAAAATCTAAATCTCCTTGCCGCAGCAGGCAGATACAACTAAACAGCAATACAAACCTACACAGCTTGATCATCAAACACATGGCTGACCTCCTACACTTCAGCAGCCTATACACTTAGTAATTTGGGCACAAGATGAACAGCAGGAGAAGAAGTATAAATAAAGAGGAATAGAAATTGTGCTGGCGAGTATATCCCATTCTCTGTATGCGGATATACTATCCCATTCTCTATATGTGGATTTCTCTTGGAAATAACTTTTTCCTCTTTTCAGGGTCCCACCCACTAACAATAAATTTAACAATGGTAAAGCCTGTGTATCATAAACAGCACCAACAAACAGGTTGTTTGCTTGTTTGTATGTTTGTTTTAAGGAGGTGGAAGAAATCTTATTTGTAAAGGGAGGAACTGCTGCGGAGGAGAATGCCCCATCCGTCACTTAAGCTTCTGCTATGAGTCTGGTTATCAATCATGGCTTTTCCACAGTTCCTTGGCAAATTCAAATAAGATGAAATGCTATATGAAGATATTCTGCTTTGGAAATCCACAGATTTTTTGAGGGTCTCGGTGCATTTTGAGTGGGCAAAATGCACACAGATTGTGCATCCACCTGAAAAATGTGCATGACTAGAAATGCATTTCAAAAAATAGTCCTAAGCATGTTTTAGCAAATGGGGGGAAAGAATCATACCAAAATGCACCTTTAGAAAAATAAAATGCCCAGGGGAATAGATATGTTCATCTGTGAGAGCAAGAAAGAGACTTGTGGCACCTTTAAAACTGGCTAGTTTTCTTCTGCGTGAGTTTTTGTGAACTCCAAATCACTCTATCAGATTCATCTGATGAGGTGGGCCAGACTTTAAAAAGGCACCACAAGACTTTCTGTTCTTTTTACCCGAAAAATATATTTACAGTGAGAGAGGTGTGGCACAAAAATACACATGAATTTTCATGTGGAGAAGAGGAGGAAAGTAGTGCAACCCAAGACGGAACTGGGATGGGACAGGAGTGTCAGGGTGAGTCTGATAAAACAAATGAGAATGAAACTGACAGATTTCCCCATCCCTAGTAGAGAGGGAAATGCGGCACAGAGGAGTCTTATTTAGCACTGCAGCTGCTAAGCCATGTTTCTGGGGGGGGGGGGTACACAATGCTTGACATCACCAGCGTAGCATCTTTTTTTCTTTCCTGAAATAGAGCACTTCCCAGTATCTCATAAGAGTCAGGCACAGTGAGCTACCAGTTTCATGCCTTTTGCTGGGCTTCCTCCAACATCGCCAAGCTTAAGTGAAGATGCCGAGTTTATGTAAAGTCTAATTTCCTCCCCCTCTGCTTGACCCACTTACAGAATGCCTGTTACAAACTGATCCAAGAATGTCTGGTCAGTGTATATCCCTCTGAACAGGATCCTGCACGACTTCCATGACTGTGAGACTGATGGCACAGCTCAAGAATATGCCTGAAAAACCATCTAAGGCAGCTTACAAGTGTTTCCTGACACAGAAGGCAGAGAAACAGTATTCTACTAAAACAGATGCAGAACAAGATATTCACTGACTATCTTTGTAGAAAATAATTATATAAATCCCCACACTTTCATTGGGGCAACAACTGATTTGATTCCTGAACTGATGAAGCGCTTTGGGTTATGTAAGCTCTCCCAGACTAAGATCACTTTAATATTGTTCAATTGTTTGGCATTCACTACTTTGGCTGTCTCTTCCTATACAACGCTTATTATCAGAAATGTGAGCAATTACCGAGACTCTCTCGTCCTCCGCCGGTACGGTAGCTGCTGAGAGGGCGGTTGCTAGTGCGGCTGCCCTGGCTGCCTTCCTCATTGCTCTCTGAGTCTGAAGGTTGGTAAAGTAGTTGACAGCTGCAAACTCGATAAGTGCAGAGAAGACAAAGGCAAAGCACACAGCAATGAACCAATCCATGGCGGTGGCATAAGACACCTTGGGCAAAGAGTGGCGGGCACTGATGCTCAGCGTAGTCATGGTAAGGACGGTAGTGATCCCTGGAAGGAAGGATGGAAAGGAAGACGTGAGACCTCCTTGAGTATCACCCTTTCAAGCTCTGTGAACTAAACTCCCTTTGTACTAGTGCCAGCTGCCATTTCAACCAATTAACAACTTTATGGACTAAGTTGCAAGTCATTTATGATTATAAAGAAACCCTGTTATTTTTTCAATAGATACCTCTGGAGAAATATATGAAAGGGCGCAACTTTGAATATTTTAGTCAGAATTCAGTCCCACTGGATACAGTGAGCAATCCACACTGGGCAACTTTGTGATGTGACCCTAAGTAAATTTAAAATCTAAACAAAAACTCCGCACTGTTATACTCCTCAGCAAGTAGAAAAGCCTACCTGTGATTACTCAGATGCAGATGAATCTCATCATTTTTAATTTTTCCATTCTTAAATTCAATTCATCCAAACTTTGAGAATTCAGTTTTTTAAGTCTACCTAAAAATTCACATTCATTTTTGTGCATAACTCTTCTAAAATTTATTGCTATATGCCATTTTACCTAATGCACATATTTTCACAAGCAGCTTTGCTGAGTACAATGAGTGGTTTTCCCCTGAGATGTACATTCTTGTGTCTACTTTTCCTGAATACATGCATTTGTGTACACTTTTTTTTTACACAGGAGAACATCAATGCAATATTCAGAGAAGTGCAAATGTTGAAGATGATTTTGGTGCACATAAGATTTTGAACATTAGAAATGAGATCTGCTCAAATTAAAATGCAAACTGAACAAACTTCTCCCCTAGTCTTACTTAGAAGTAGGACTCATCTATATGTTAATTCCTTTGTTACTTTCTTCCCTCTCCCAAAGGAAAGGAAAGGAAAGGAAACCCCTAACACCAATGGTAACCTCTACCACAGTACAGCATCAAACTTATTACAGTGCAGGAATGAACAGATTAATGAATGAAAATCATGAGGAGAAAAATAAGAATACCAGCCACAGTTCTTGCTGGAACAGATTCCTTGTTGATCCAAAACACAACTTGAGACAGGATTACAGTCATAACACATGGAATGTATGTCTGAATGAGATAATAGCCTATTTTCCGTTGTAGATGGAAATAGAGCACCTGAAGTGAATATTCACCTAAAGGAAATATACACACAATGAAAAATAGTGGAGATGGAATGGAGCAGTGTGGTTTTGGGCTGAGATCATAACCTTCATACCAAAAACTGTTCTAGCTGGAACAGACTCCTTATTAATCCAGAAAGACACCTGAGAAAGGATGACTGTCATAATGCAGGGAGTATATATCTGTATCATGAAGTAGCCCATCTTCCTTTGTAAGTGGAAATAAACAGTCATTATTACGTATTCACCTGTTAGGAAACAAGTGTATCAGCATTACATTTGTCCATGCATTATCTTGGAACATTTTAAATAAGCAGACAGGCAATTCTGGGTGTACTGAACATTTAAAAAAAAACACTTGAAGAAGTGAGCTTTTTCAGTCTGAGTTGGATTGTATAAGCCATATATAAATTTGCAAATTCTGTCCTTTTGCCATTCCCCCCCCCATCCTACATAGTTTAATCTGGTTTTCCTAGTCCTTAGAGAGGTACAATGAGCTACAGAGGGCACCAAGGCCCTGCCAGTATTGAAATTCTATTCAGCTATGTCTGCTTTTTGATTTCATTAGGTGTTGCCCACCAAGTTCCAAGAATAAACTTCACAGCCATGTGGGCCAGAATCTCACTTCATAAAAAAGAAAGATGAGAGGTTCAAAGAAGCTGAATCCTATGCTTATGTGTCATCCTGTGTTTTTCCTGTGCTCCTGCCAGAGACATAACCTTGCAAGTAAGAGTCTTTATCTAGCTGGTGTCCCAGGCAGTCTTATCACTGAAATTTACAGGCAAACATTAGACTCATATTGCCCACAACCCATCATCTCTCTTGACTCTGCATCTTCACTCAGCCTTAAGTTGCCTGCTGTATGACAGGAAACAAAGTGCTGCCTGGCATTGGGAGGAGTGATCCTGGCAACAAGCTCACTATTTTTCACTTGGCTGGTAACTGGAGCACTGACAGAAGGGCAGGACATGCTATGGGCATGTTCAAACACCATGCTGAACATCAATCTCTGAGAGGAAGTCAGTGGGACTTCTCCCAAAGATTGAGCCAAGTTCACTAATGCTCAGAAGCTGAACAAGCTTGCTAATGTTGCCACTCCACATGCTGACATGAGCTTACCTGTATTGGACTTTATTGTTTCACTAGAGACTGTTTGCCCTATCAGATCATACTGGAGAAGACTGGAAGATTCTTGCGGTATTTCCACTGAATACAATGGTCCTTTTTTCCAAGTGTAAATAATCTCACTTTTAGGATAGGCATCTGAGTCAAGCAAGAGAGAGAGAGAAAAGCAGAAAAATGGTCATGTCCGTAAGCTTTCAGGGTCCAAATAGGCAGCAAATCTGTATTCTGGTAAGTACTGTTGGCTCACATGGAGTGCACGATCTGTGCTCTGTGTATTGTTCCTCCCACAAACTGTCCCAGTTCTTAAGTGATCCATTTGCTCTAGTTCTGAATGGTCATAGAGTACTGTGGATTCTGGAGCAAGCTGTTCAAGATTGAAGTGTGTGAACATTTCCAGTGAGATGAACAAACTTCACATTTTCCGAGCTAAAAACACAGGAAGTGTTGATCACACATTCTGTACCAAGGCTGGGGAACCTGTGGCCCTTGACATTTTGCTGAATTCCAGTTCCCATCAGCCCTGGCTACTCCGACCAATAAGGAGGTGTGGTGGAAGCAGAACCTCAGCAGCACCAGCTGTGTCCTCACCCTTGGTCACTACATATTGGGAGATAGCTCACATCTAGCTAGATGGAAAAAGAATCTTGCCAACATCTTGCAAAACTAGTGACTTTTTACCTGGTGAACTTAAAAACATACAGAGAGAGGGAATGCTTAAAAGGACCAGCTGATTAATAAAAATAATATGAACAACCTATCCAAACACAGAAAGTAATACATCACATTTTAAGATTATTCACATTTTACAGAAATGTGCGAAAGCAGCCTTGAAAATGAGCACAACTGCTTCAACAACAACCAAACAAATCTTGCTATGTCATGAGGAGAAGGGGAAAAATGGCAATTTCTTTTTCACTAAACAAGACTGAGTTAATTTGAGATTTACATTTGTACCTATATTCTGTTTGCTAAAGAGAAAACTAATGGCGCTAACATTTTTATCTTCTATAGCATAAATCTGAAACATGAATCTACATTGGATGTGCTGGCAAATAACTATAACTGGGAAGAGGTTCAACTTATGACTATAAATGTACTGGCTGGTCAATGACTATAGTAATATTATTCACTTACCACTGCTGTTATGAATGGCCACTGCCCTTATCTTCAGCACATTTAAGCTTTTACATCAAATTGTCATAAAATGTATCTCTTCAGTTTCATGACCATTTGCCTCTAAAGAGTAATATCCAGATTAAGATAAGTGAAGTGAAATCCCATTAAGTCTCATGCTGCATTGCACTGGTTTCTAGTCAGGACGTTTTCCCATTAGCCTAAACTTCCCCTGTAGGAAGGAAATCAGTGGGACTTGAATCCACCAGGTTAGTCATGATGTCCCATCGATTTCAGCCAAAACTAAGCATGGCTAATTTTATCTACATCCAGCCTATACCAAATTTCTTGGGACTAAGTCCTGTTGAATTCAGTGGGACCTATTTTTGAATAAATATGTCAGTTTTAAGGTGCTACATGTTGTTACAGCCAGGTGATGCAGCCACTACTCTGCAAGTTTTAAAATACATAAAATTCATCACTGATTATAACAATTCCAAAATGATTTCCCACTTTCCTGGACTGACTTTTATTTCTAGTTATTTCAGCAATGACAGTGGAAAAAGAAAAAAAGAAAAATTACTAATTATGCCATCATTTATCCAGAATTCACTATATTACTGACTGCCCCTTTCCCCAAAATCTATGAATGCAATGGAAGTGGTCTAGTGGATTTCACAAATGTTTAGAGACAACAACAACAAAGCCTTTCATCCTCTAAAAAAACGGGGCCTTCTAGGCACTCTCCTTTGTTACATACCAGCAAGGTAGAATTTTTATATCTCTTCAGTAACAGATAAGCAATTTCAACCTACTTCAACCTAGACTGGACTGATCACTTTCTCTGCCATACTACTGGGTAAAAAGATATGCAGAGGCTGGAAAGGTAACTTTTCAAAGCTAAAGAGATTTGCAATTGAGAATTCAGTTCCATCAGGATCCTTTAGGTTCCACTCACCATGGGCAAGATACCCCGGAGCAAGACTCAAGACAAGCTTGTTTTCACATTCTAACACAAATTCCATGAGAAAATTATTTTAAACTTGAGTCTTGAAACATGACATCTTGCATCCCTAACTAGAAATTTCAGGATTTAATGCAAACCATGTTAGGTAACTCAAAGTGCAAGATGGCTTGGCAAATATCTGTCTCAGCATTAACACACTCTTGGACAGCAAATTTCCAGGTCTGGCTAGAAAAAAAGAAGAAGAGAAAAAAAAAGAAAGTGCGATCACTTCCTTCCCCTGCACTGATCTAGCCAAACAAGTCCTTCGGTCAGAAAAAAAAAAAATCTACTGACTCAAACAAGTACTGTTCCTAAGAAGAGTTTTACCAAGTGATTTTATCAAAAAAAAAAAAAAAAAAATGCCAGAGCCATATTAATTTGTAGCATTGGTTGAAATTTAAATGGAAACAAATACTTTCATCCTTTCTTTGAAAAGCAGTGTTATGAAAGCATGGCCGTACATATTCTATCTAATTAAGGGCCATGTGTGACACAAGACTTTCCCATAAGTCTGGACACAGCAGACAAAGTAGACTTAAAACAGAGGAATATCTTTAACTCAGCAGTCATCACTAACAGCCAAGAACTAATACCCAAATGAAGACTTAATATTTCCATATTATTTAACTGTTTTTATTTCCATGAGTTAAGAATTCTTTCTTCAATTAACTACACTGTTCACATAACGATTTTATAATTGAAGCAATTTTGGCAACAGATGATACCTACAGAAAGAGATTATCTTCCCTAGTATTTTTTGTCGCCCCAGTTATTTGGTGGCCTTTTGATTATTGTAACATGTGACAAAATCATGTTTTTGATAAGTATAATTGAATGTTCTCAGGTAATGAAGTAAACTCCTGTGTGCAAATTATACCTCAGTGTAAGATCTTTCTCAAAACTTGTATACTAAAACAAAACATTTAACATAGGGAAAAGATAAAGATGAGTAGAACTTCTTGTTGTTGTCTGCCTTCAAGTCATGTCTGACTTACGGCAACCCTAAGGACAACCTACCACAGAGTTTTCTTGGCAAGATTTGTTAAGAATGAGTTTGTCTTTGGCTTCCTCTAAGGCTGAGAGAGTGTAACTTGCCCGAGGTCACCCAGTGGGTTTCCATGGCTGAGCGAGATTCCAACCATGATTTCCAGAGTTGTAGCTCAAACCACTAAATGACACAGCATTTTAAATGACATAGAAAAAGTTCCTGCTTTAAATTAAACTCCTACACAGAATAAGCATTTAAATATTGAAATTTCAAGCCATATATGGCTTAATGTTTTTAAGAATACTTCTCAGTTTTCATTTCAATTAAATTTCAAGAAAATGCTTTCAGGATTACCTCCATGGAGGTATATATGGCTCCAAGAAAAACGTACAAGATACATGTATAGGATAAATAACAGAAAAGAATCAAAATGTATTTTATGCATGTGTGATAGCCAAGTAACAGCAATGCTGGAGGATGATTTTAATATACATTACTTCATTTGCAAATTACACTTGTTCTATTCCTATGTTTGTTAAGCTGTGTAAAAATTTTCTTTGTCATAAAATCACATGAACCATCTATGTATACATCCACTTTAGTCAGATGAATATATTTAAAAAAAAACAACGGAAAACTAAACAAACCAAGAAAAGAGTAGCTCAAGCCTATCTTAGCATTTAAATCAACTGCTTATCAAAACTTGATCTCAAGCAGGGAGGAAAAAAAGAATAGTAGGGAACTATTTAATTATCTCTTTGCCAACTGACCCAATAGAATGTTCCTTTTAACTTGTAGGTTTAATTCCAATTGCATGAAATTCTTAATGTGATTTTTTTTTAAAATTCTTAGTCATCACATTGTCTTTTCTTTTTACTTCTATCACTTCCTTCCAAAGAAACTCACTGCAGACATCTATTCATATCTTGGGGCATTGTTTCAAAAAAATGACAGTACATCAAGCGGACCAATATTATGGTGGTTAAGGCTTTGCATATATTGGAAGATAGAAAGTTTGTGCAGACTTACAGCTCCCAAACTTCAATGGACAAGCATGCCCATCCATCGGAAAGTTTACCAGACGCATTGGGCAGTCAGCATTAATTGTAAGTCTAAAAAGAAATAAAGAGAACTGAGCTGAATTACTAGAAAAGCCACTCTCCTCCCCCATGTAAGAGGGAAATTTAAGAGAAAAAAAAAACTAGACTGAGTTATTATTACCTCATTGTATAGAGAATGGTGCCATTTTGCATTATCCTGAAAAGTTTATTAGGAGTTGTCATATTGTGAGCTATTGACTTCTTCCCATTTCTAAAGAAGGTGTCTGGTGTCCATATTTTACTGACCATTAGATTGTTCAGTCTCAGAATTTCTGTGGGTCCACCAAATTTCAGCCTCTCATCAGTCCATGTTTGACGAAAGAAAACATCCATTGTATATTCCTACAGCAAAACAAATCAGCCAAATTACTGCTAAAGCTATTAGGAGGGGAAACCTTTTATTCCTGTTGAGGTAATTGATGCTGGAGGTCTGCAGGTTAAAACTGGGCAAGGGCCAGATGTGTACTAGGACAGCCGGCTGCCCACCTTGACTTTAAAATAACAGTATGTAGTTTCTAGGTAGAAGAGCTTACATGGACACGTCAGCCCCATTCCATCTGCTACTTAATCACTTTAATCCCATTATGCTTAAATAGTTACTAAAAAGGAGCCAGCCTATGAGGAAAGAAAATATCCTCTTTTCTTCAAGGATTTTATAAGAATAAGCTCAAATGGAATCGATATTTTGCAATAGCATAAACACAAATGCTATGTGAATTCATAAAACAGAATGTAATTCCTTATATTAGTGTCTTAAAATGGACATGCATTATTGGTTTGGCGTAAGGTAAAGGTAGCTTTTTAGCAGAGGTTTAGATTTAATAGGGCTGTAGTCGAGTTAAAGCTTTCCTGGAGTGAGAACCAAGGGATTGGTAGCAATAAAAGGAATGGCTTCTGAAAGATTCATTTCAAATTAAGAAGGAAATAGAAGAGGAAATGAAAATGAGGCCATGAGGAGATGACTGCGTAAGAAGATTCCTAACAGTTGGTTTATACAAGCAAGAAGGGCAGAACCGGTCCAAAACATTTTGCTGTCTGAAGCAAAGATTCTGTCCTCCATTTCTAGGTCCATGTATTTATAAAGTCTTGTTGTCCCATTAAGATACCAGCTCCTGACTTCATCTGACCTGCCTCCAACAAGATAGCAACTGAAACAACCCTGAAAAGGAGAAACCCGCTAGCCAGGAATGAAATGATCTTTTATACTTCTCATTTTTAACAAGGTTCCCATTATAATTAAAAATCAAGAGTTTTCAACATATCACATCACCAACACCACCACTACCATCACCATCTTATTGCATAGTATTCCAAATTTTATTCTTTAGGGATCTGTCAAAAACCGTTAGACTCAAAATTTTACTTAAGCCCAGAGCAAAGCCAAAACTAGTTTTCCTGGTGCTTTCATTCATTTCAACTGAGGCTTACAGTTCTCAACGTGTGCTGAAATATTCACTGGCTCGGAGTATTTGTTTAGATATAAAATACCCATATGTTTGGACATGAATGAAGCTTTGAGTTCATCCCTTACGTCCTCCTTTCTTTAGTTTTTACGTTTTTTGGGGGGGGGGGTTAGTTTTTCTTTAGTTTTATGTCTGAACACGAACTGATTAGTCTTAATCAGACCTTGGAATGTTACTTTCAAAAGTAATACATTCTGTTACTCATTATGGTGTTCAAAAACTAACCTGTTACTGTTGCTCATAATTTGTTAAGCTGCTTGTTAACACTGATTCTCCTCCTCTGTTACTTTTCCATTACTTTCTGTCACTTTGGCGAAGGAAAGAAGCCTTAGGACGAATAAGAGAATGGACTAAAAATTGAAAAATTTATGGCAAAATACCTCTTGAAATGCCATTTAAAATAACCTTTGAAAATAACTGAATAACTTCTTACTCATTATACTACATAGGTAAATTTGTGCATATTGACTGTATTTCTTTAAAAGAGAAATGTGATTACACCCTTTTTGTCCTCCTCCCAAAAAATCTTTCACAGTAACCTCATTATTTCCAAATGTTGTTCTTTGTGGTTTATTGAAACAAACCAGCTTCAAACTGGAAGGGAGGGGAGGTGTTTGTTTTTGTTGGTTTTTTTCCATGTGCTTCCTTGAACTATACTTTTTAAGGTCTGGATATAATGCTAAACTGTGGCTAATTGAAAATGGAAGTCACAGTACTAAGGATGCCAAATTCATCACTGCTTTGCATAATGCTGAACCATAGTTTACAGTCATGGGCAAATACACGATTACATGTTCTCTTTGATGTGGCAAGCTGAGACACTAAACTGACTACTGCAGTAGTTCCCTGATGCCCTAAACATCTTTATAAAGTTTATGGCCTCACATTAAAAGAAAAGGGAAAAAATGTCTTTTATATTTCTGAGATTATGCTCCATCTTTCAAATCCTTTCTGAGGGCATTACAGTGCATTTTGCAAGAACTTCTCAAATTCAAGAACTTCTCCAGGCAGGCAAACAAAACCAGGAGCAGTCAGAATACTTGATTTCACCAACCCAACTTTGAGCATAAACACAAAGGTAAGTGCTCAAGCCTACAGGAGTCTACTCAGAAGTAAATCGCATTGATTTCAATTAGAGTTGCTCTCCGATAAATGAATATAAAAGGACAGCTGAAGTCTTATTCATTTTAGGAGGAACTGGAAGAACACTTGCAGCACTGCAGTTATTGATAACTGGTTTTGCAAGGGCAAGATAAAAGTGGCAAAGAATATAATTAGAAACTGAATCCAGCTTCCAGAATGAAAGTATTCCTAATAGCACTGAGCAGGGGGACCAAATTTACACTTTCTGAGTGAAACACATACTTGTGCTGATGACTTGGACCATTTCCAGACTACACTGTTAAAGTGCTATTATTCCTCTATCAACGTCCCGTGGAATTCTGGGGTTTATAGTTTACTGAGGCCAAAGAGCTCTCTGGCAGGGAATTCTAAATGTCCCTCCCTAAACTGCATCCACAGGATGCTGAAAGTGGAATAATAGCACTATAACAGTATAGGGTGGAAATGGCCTCAGTCCCTGGTTCCCCAGCTAAGAGCCTATTGCCATCTGCTCTAAGGAGGAATACCCTTTACTTTGTCTGACGTGGGCTCCACTAAGTTGACTTCCCCAGCTCTGAACCCTGCTGTGTAATTCCTGGCATCATCCTGCGTAGGGCCGCAATCTTCTTATACAGGACAAATGCCCGCTTAACCAACAAACCCCCCTCTGGGCCCAGTAGAGCCTGAGAAGGAGTGTGTGTGAGCTGGGCGGGCGAAGCCACACATTTGCATGGCAATCAAAGCATTTTATTTATTCGCTTATTTATGTATTTAATCTATGTCCCACCTTTCTTCCATCATAGGATTCAAGGCAGAATACAGCACCTTACAAGAAAAACAAGTATTTCTGTTGGAGGACTGTTCAAGCTCCCTCCTCTTTTTCCTACAGATCACAACACACAAAATAAAATAAAATCCTTCTGTGGCCCAGCCTGGCCTATCCCTTGCGCCAAACAGCTTCTCCCGCCGCTGCTGCGGCTGCTGCTGCTGCCCCGACGGGAAATGCATGGCTCGGTCCCTGCAAGGCAGAGATTGTCAAGAAGATTAAAGGGAGTAATCTGTTCTAATGACAGTCCACTCAGATGCCACCCTAATGAATCCTAGAAAACCGGGGCAGGGCAGGATCCCTTGCAACTGAAAGCACGGGGCAGACGGGGGGCGGGGAGGTTGCGGGGGCAGAGATGGGGGAAGGACCACTGTGATCCTAAAGGGTAAAGCCCGCTGTGGGGTCTACCAAGCGAGAAGGGCGGGTTGCGGACTCTCTCTCTTACCATTTCCACGTCTGACACTGGGCCAAAACTGGTTACGTAGATGTCAGTCTTGACTTCCGTCACGGCGCCTGGATGGGAGGCAGGAAGGGGGAAAAGTTGCCAAGAGGAGAGACACCGCGGGCAGGGGTGAAGAGAGCTCGATAGAGGGACTGCTTTGTATCTGTATCATCATCACCACCACCACCACCATCGGTTATTGTTTTCATTGCGGTTGCTAACTTCCCTGCGCCCCACCCTCTCCGTCCAACAGAAGGGCCACAGGACACCAAACAAATTTGTTTTCACCGAGTTAGCCAAGAATATGGTTTTGTCCCACCCGGTGGAGGCGGGAGGCGGGTGGTCGCAACTTCCCCGGCTGTCCCAAGGACAGAATCTAGTTTGGGGGTGGCTCGGAATCAGCGCCATCTGCCTTTTCGGCTTCTCCACTTGCCCCTCCGCCAGAGGAGCGCAGAGCTTGGCGTCCCCGCCCGAGCCTAAGCGTCCACTCTGGGAAATCCAAGCCCGCCCTTGGCCAGGAGTCCGTGCCGTTGAGGGCGGCGGGACCGATTTCCCGGGTCGCACTTTCCGAGACAGGCAAGTCCCACTGCGTCCTTGGGGCGGGGGAGAAGGAGGCTTGGCAGCCCCCCCCCACCCGCCCACGTTCCACGAGGGAGCGCCCCCAGGACGGCTTGGGAAGGTCAGGGTTGAGGGGAACGAGAAGGAACCGGAGCCCTACCTGGGGTGCCTTTGACTCCAAAGCCGGGTCGGAGCCGGTTGTCGTAGCCGTCCAAGAGCTTGTCCAGGATCCGGGAGATGTTCTCCGAGTACAGGTCGCCCTCGCCGGCGCTGGACTCCTCCGCCAGCAGCAGCACCTCGTTCAGGCTGCGAAGGCAACCCCAGACATCACCCCAAGACACACGCACACACGCACAGGGCTGTCAGAGGGCGGCACCCCGTCCTCCACCCCTTCCCAAGTCACAAACTAAAGTTCCTACTCTTGGGGGTTTCCCCAAGCACAGCCCGGGCCGCCCCACTTAGCCGGAAAGTAACGCCATCCCTGTCTTCTCCCGTTCCTTCCTCCCTCAAACCTCCTGAGCCCAAGTTTTCACCTACCACACCGTGAGGCATATCCAAGGGAGCCGCCAAGCTGCCATGCCGGCCGGGTCGCCCAGGCGCCAAAAGCTGGTCAACTGGAGCAGGTCTCGGAAGAGCCCATCTTCCTCCTGGAGTTGGTTCTCCCCCTTTGCTGCCTCGCTGCTCCTGGGACTCAGCCTGCCTACTAGTGGCTCGGAGGGAGGGAGGGAGGGAGGGAGGGAGGGTGACCGGGCAGATGGACCTGGCCTCCAGCCCCACCTCCCTGGGTCTCCTCTTCCCGTTGGAAGAGAGGGAGTGCCCGTGGGTGTGAGTGTGTGTGTGGTCTCTGAGAGTCCCCCCACCGTCCTGCCGCCTCATCTGAGTGCTTCAGTTGTGGAATTACAGTCTGAAGGGACGGTGCTCGGTCGGAGAGCAGTGACAATAATCGAATAAGGCATTAGGGGAGATTAAAAGGAAGAAATCCACTGCTAGTTTTGGCATGGAATTAGCAGGGACCCGTTAGGAAATCTGGAAAAGCGCTGGCATCTTGCTGATAGAGATTATGTTAGAAATAGCCTCCGCTTTTTATTATTTTTATGGTTCACAGAAAGATTATTAAGCAGCCTGCGCATTGTGAGAATCCTTTCTTCCCCTCCCCTCTCTCTTTTTTTGGTAACTTCCTTTGTCTAGTTTGCTCTCCCCTGGCATTTGGGTGCAGAAATGTAAGTAGGCCCTGTTGTTGTGGGCCTTCAAGTCGATCAACTTATGGCCTTACACCACAGATCGGAGTTATGGACATTTTCTTTAGCAATCCATGTAATACAGATATTACTTGAACACATACTTTTTTTTCCAGAAAGCAAACTAATGGTTGCCTTTTGACCTCTGTCTGGGCTCTTGACATATGGCCGTAGGTCAGATTGCCAGTGCTGTGCTGGGCATCTAGCTGTTCATTATGCAAAATGGTTAGAATCACTGCCAGCCAGACTCATAACCTGCTGGAACTGAAGGTTTTTCAGTTAATGGGAGTAAACCACTTTGAATCCCATAAAAGCCATTTAACCTGGCCTTTAAAAAGGATGACCATTTGTTATCTTTCTGGAAAATATCAGTAGATTAACTGGTGACAAGTAAGGGCACTGTCCCATCCTTTCTACTTAAGCACATTCACTCAGGAATAAATCTCCTTAAACTCACTGGGGGATTACTTCTGAGTAAGCATGTTTAGGATTAGGATGTAGGGCCTCTGTGTGAAGTATGCAGTCCTTCAAGTTTTGTTAGGCTGAAACTTTGGACACACCTAGCTAGCACAGCCAATGATGAGGGGTGATGGGAGTTGTAGTCCAACATCTGGAACACCTTTTAGTCTTCCTCCTTGCTTTGTCCTACATGTATTAATAATACATAATTCTCATAATTCCATAGGTTTCATTTTGGAAACATTCAAACACCAATTTTCATTTTCCACAATTTATTTATATTGTTAAGACCTTTCATTAACAAAACAGTAACAATATTACAATAAAATAGTAACAATAACAACATCAATAAGAAGAATCAATGCTGTGCAGATGCTGTTGGTTGCCATGTGTGGTTATTTAGAAAAAGCTGGCTTAACCACAAACATTTATTTTGGTTGTATCCAGATTAGATTAGAGTATGCTGTCGTTCCCAATTTATGGTGACCCTAAGGTGAACGAATCACAGGAAGTCTTTTTGGCAAGATTTGTTTGCCTTTGCTTTTTCTGAGGCTGAGAAAGTGTGACTTGCCCAAGGTCACCCAGTGGATTTCCATGGCTGAGCAGGGATCTAAATTCAGATCTCCAAAGTCATAGTCCATAGTCCATAGTCATAGTCCAATGCTCAAACTACTATACCACACTGGCTCTCAAAGAGTCTATTATTTTGGATCAATTAAACTGGCTGCTTGGTTACATTTCAAGAGCTGGTTTTAGCCTTGAGTGTTTTATATGAAGGAATATTTACTTATGTGTGAGTCTGCCCAAATATTAAGAACCAAATTTTTGCCCTGCCTGCAAAAGCTATTAGGCCTGAAGCTGTTTGGGAAATGGCTTTCTCAGTGGTGGCCCCCTCCTTTGGACTTCCTCCCAGAGACTTATATATGACCTCATCCCTCCTATATTAAAAAAAAAAAAAACAGAAGGTAACATTTATTCCAGCCAGCATTTGGCTGAATTGTGCTGTACCTGTATAATAGTAAATCTCTAGCTGCTTCTCTGTGCAAGACTTAAACACTGAAACTGTAGTTGGGTTTTCAACAAGTTCTAGAATCTTGTAAACTGCCTTGTGAGAACATTGCATCCTGAAGGGCAGATTTAAAATTAATATAAGATAGATTCCTAACATAAGAAGCAGGAAATAAAACCACAGAAACAGTGCAGAAGTTTTAACTAGATTTTAAACATCTAAATGAACAGAATGCATTAAACTGACATCTAAAGACTTGCAAAGTAGGTATCAGAAAGATCTAAGAGAAGTTACTATTGAGGCTACCTTTTAGAATATGGATGTTGCAATCCAGGTAAGTCATTCATCTAAGCTTTGCCAGATGGGTCTCCCTTAGGAAGGTCATTCCAAAACCAGCTCTCCATTGCTGGGGGAGGGGAGCCCTTTCCATTGCAGTGATGTAATACATTCTTGAAAACAAAAATGGAACAAAGAAGTTGCAGCTTGTTTACTCAGAAGTTAAGTCCCTCTATAGCTCTTAGGACACACTTTCTGATAAGTATAGCCTTCTATCACTACAACTTCCATGATTAACTTCTATGGATCAGGACCTTTGGTTTCCAACAGACTGTTGAGTAAAGTCAAACGCTTTCATGGCTGGAATCCATAGGTTGTTGTGGGCTTTACGGGCTTTGAAGCCCTGTTCTATTAGTATTTTCTCCTGACGTTTCACCTGCATCTGTGGCTGGCATCTTCAGAGGATCGTGCCACTTGTTCTGACAAATGTGAAATCTGAAATGCTGCCGCAGTGTGAGAGAACATGTTGAGTGTCAATGGAATGACTATGGCACATTTCTCAATTTTAAGCAATCCATTTAAAATCTGTTAGAGATCAGAGCATTGTGCTGGTAGTACTTTGGTCTCACAGCAGGAGAGACGGATGAAAGACGTACTGTTATCTTTCAGTGGACCAGTCTTGCCATCCTATATTGCAGGAGGAGGAAGAAACCATTAGAGTCAGATATTACATACACACACACACACACTTTATCTGTGCCTCTCATTCCAAGAAGTCCACGCTACAACATTGCATTAACCTTGTAGAGATGACATAAATCAGCCAGGCAATGAGGAAAAGAAGAAAAAACTTTTCCCCACGTGCATCACACATCTTTTTAATCTGCTTCTCCCACCTATGTTATTTACCCCCCCCCCAAAAAAAATGTTAACTTCATTGTATGTCCTACTAGGAAAAAAAGAACCATGCAACTGCAGTACACTTAATTTTATCTGTTAATTAAGAACTATGTTCTTCCATATCAACCTATCCATGTGCAACCTATCTTCTGCAGGCTATGATGCCTTTAGAACAAAACAAGTAATTTTTCTAAGCTCTGATGAGTCCAGTCTAGCCACTCTTGTCAGATGCAAAATGGGGAGCAAGGAGGGAAAACAGCCTTTAGATACCTGACTATGCTATGCCTCCCTCAGGGTGACATCTACACTGCTTTCTTTTAGATGCCAGGCCAAAAAAAGTTTTTCAAACCCTTTGGTTTAGTCAAGTTTCTCAGTTTATCAAGTGTTTATAATCTGTTGTCTTATCTAAAGCATTTTTATATATCTTTTACATTTGGAAACCATCCTGGAATCACTTTAAATGAAGGGTGGTGTTCTCTTTAAACACACACACATACATAATTTTTTAAAAAAAAAATGTAGATGACAGCAGCAATTACAAATGTAACAGAAAATGAGGATTATTAATCATGCAAAGCCCCTTAACATGGTGTTGCAATTGGCCTATGATAGGTTTCCAAAGGAATCCATGGGAAGTTGGAGGAACAGTTAGATGTCCTATAGAGACAGAGACAGATATACAGACATGTAGATCCAGATACACATACAAATTCAATAAAGAGGTGCCACACTTAATAGAAGGTATCAGTGGTTTTGAGCATTCTTCATGCTGTGCCATTTTTTCCCATTAGAGTTCCAGTGACTCCAGAGTCTTTTTGTCCACTGATCAGCCGATTTTTTTTATTTTATTTTTATCATGTACAAAAAAAAAAGACAATAACAAAAAAGACAAAACCAACAAAAACAGATATGATTTGTTAGATTTCTTTCAATTGTTTTCCATACTTACGTCTTATCCTATCTACCTTCTTCTCTATGTATGTGTGTATATATATATATACACACACACATATTACAGATATACTTGTATAATCCTCAAATACATAAAATACATAAAAACACACACTTACAACCTATCAGCTGATTTTTTAAGATAAATTCTTTTCTAGGCTGATATAATTTTAAGCTTTCAACAAGCTGAGAGAAAGAGAAAGAAGAAACAAACGAAAGAAAGAAAGAAAAAGAAATATTTTGTATTGTTCCACAAAAAGAGATAAATTTAACCTACTTCTGGAGGAATTCTGGAGGAATTCTGCTTCTTGAAAAACTTCTAACCAAAGTTGAGACAACATATGCATCTAAATTCCTAACGCCTCGAGTTCTTTTTGACAGAAGGGGCTCATAGCATTGTTTATACAACTCAACCACACTAGAAAGATAACACATAAATACAAAGACGTTGAATCACCATAGATCTTTAACCTGTCTCAGATCTTTCACACTTAAGGACACTAACAGTTAGATTTTGTTTCCAACCCAGTCTACCATAGCCATTCCTGATATGGCTGCTGCAGCCCTGATCCTTGTAACCATTGTTGTTGTTATTGTGTGCCTTCAAGTTATTTCCAACTTATGTTGACCCTAAGCCAACCCTATCAGGATTTTCTGGGGATGAGAGTGTGTGATGTGCCCAAAGTCACTCAGTGGGTTTACATGGCCAAGTAGGAAATCAAACTCTGGTCTCCAGGGTCATAGTCCAATGTTCAAACCATGACATGCTGGTTCTCAACCATTACTTGTAGATATCTCTGTATTCTTATGGGTTTCCCATCAGAATTCTGGGAGCAGGTCTCCTGGCAGTGCTAAGGCAGTGCCTCTTAAGACCAAACAGCTGTTGACAGTTCATAATGTGATGGTCAGGGATGATGGGAGTTATACACAAACACATCTAGAGGACACCAGATCAAAGAAAAATAGATAAAGGAAAGATTAAGTGTGGTAGGAAGAGATGACTCAACCTTATTCCTGCCTGTACTAGCCAGGGGAGGGGGCAAGGTATCTGCATAAACAAAAGCAAAAGGACAAGACTGCACTTTGAGGCAAAAGGAGAAGCCAACAAAATCTGAGCTGGAGATAGCAGGCCATTTTCCTGGAATATTTGGTATTGGTATATAGAGGACTCTGGTGTGCATACAGGAGTGCTAAGCTGTGGTTTTGTGCTCACACTTACAGTAGTAAGAAAAAGTTTATGAAACCTAGTGATAATCATATAAATTCCATAGTTTTATCCTAATAGCCTTTATGAATTGGAACCAGAAACCTTTCTAAATATTTAGTAGGGGTTTTATTAACCAACTCCACCTATTTTGAAATGAAACAACATATTAATTAGGCAAACAAGGAGTATCTAAAAGCAGAGGTGTAAAAGAAGATGAACCTCTGGTTGCATTAGTTCAAAGGGAACTGGAATTAGGTGCTTAAATTATCAGGGTCTTCTAAGTTGAGTTTCGGGGGGCTCCATTTGGTAAAGGATATAAATTTTTTGAGATTGATCATTTTGAGATTGATCATCATGATATGATTGTGTGGAAACAAAAGAAATCAAAAGAAATCTCTGAGAACCTCAGAAAAGGAACTGTTGGTGCTCATCAGTCTAGAAAGGGTTAGAAAACCATTCTGATTATTTGGGGCACCATTGCTCTACCGTCCAAAAGGAGAGTCTACAAATGGAGGTGCAAGACCACAATCACCATACCCAGGAGTGGCTACCATTCCAAAATCTACCAGAAGAAATTAGCATATCATCCAAGAAGTTTTAAGGAACCCAGAGTAACATTCATAAATCTGTAGACCACATTTATATTTTCTAATGTTCATGCCTTATGATCAGGAAAGACTGAACAAGAATGGTATCCGTGAGAGGAAACCATTGCTCTCTAGAAACAACATGCCTATCCAAAGTTTACTAGCAATCACACAGAGAGAGAAAGAGAGAAGTCAAAGGCAGAACTATTTGGCCTTAATGAGAAATGTTATGTTGTCAAGGAACCAACACTAAGTTCAGATAGGAAAACCTCATCCCAAATATCAAGCTTTATGGTGAGAATATGATGATTTGGGCCTGTTTTTCTGCCTCAGGAACTGGGTGGATTGTCATCATTGATAAAACAGTAAACCCAAGGGGATCCCAACACAGTCCAAATCAACAAAAGCACATTGTTTGGAAAGACCAAGACAGAATTGAAAAATCCCTCCACTGCAAAGCCTATATTCATTACCCAGTAGAAATGGTTAAAAACAATGGTGGATGAATGACTGAGAACAGTAATTACATAGCCATATTTATTTTATTTTGGAAGGAAAAGATATGTATATTACTTTCTAAACTAATCTGGTTCTGGTTCATTGTATCATAACCACACTATACTGCATAGTACACTCTCCCCCTCCAACACACACATACTGGCCCCTGTCTTTTGCATGAAAGAGAACTTTCCAAATCCTTCAGTGGCATGGATGTTTTTCCTGCCTTTCTTTTATATATCATGCTGTTATTTACCCCAAAACATAAGAATATAGGAGACAAATTTTTCAGCAATTGAGCAACCTTGGAGGTTCTTTGAGGTTTAAGATTCCTCTTTCAACAATATTTCTGTTTCTCTTCTAAAGCCAAATAAAACTGCAGTGTGCATGCTTTTTCACATGTGTCACTGTTAACTAGTCTGTAGCAACATACCAAGAAGTCAAACCAATCTTCTTTATAATAAGGGCTTTGAATCCTTTTTTTTAAAAAAAGCCCATCACCAAATATACTGATGGCACTATTGGCAGATGGCTGTCCAAGTAGCCTTATATCCATGGAGATGCACTTGTCCTTAAAATGTGTTCATAGACCAATTCTGGGTTCACCAAGATTCTTCTTTCCACATTATAAGGCATTCTTATGCTAAATAAAAAGATGCAACAATAATGTAAGCTAAAGTATGCCCTTCAATTTGTTGTGGGGTTTGCTGGAAGAATTTATAATAAGATTCTCTTTGTAAACATTTTAAAATCTAGTGCAAAGTTTTTAATTGCTCTAAATGCATTACAGGTCAAAATTTGTAAGTGGCTAGTTACAAAAAATAAGTCACCAGTAATGATGTTTTTTCCCCTGAATAACACCATAACAACTACGTCACTGTTATACAGTTGACTACATAGTCATATTATATCACAATTGTAAATTAATGAGGAATAATTCCATTCTTTTTGTAGTGTAACTGTAACTTTTAAAAGGAAGACTATCACTTGAATGAAGTCCTGGGCTGTGTTGTAGGTATTGGTTGACAGCCAAAAAAACAACCTTCGTTACTATCTGCAACCTCAGCATCATCTTCATTTATACTCTGCTTCTTTGGCAAAACTCAGACTCAAGACAGATGACAAATTAAAATGAATACAATATAATTAAAAACAGACAAAGATCAACAGTAAAATAGAATTAAATTATTAACAGAATTAAAACAATTTAAAGTAGGCACTTTAAAAATTATTAAAAAGCAGTTATGAACTGGACAATTAAAACAGTACAAAACCCTTTTAAAAATGCTTTCCTTAAAAGCCTTCACTTCTAAAAACCTCTGAGATTTCCCTGCCAGTTGCAAGGAAGGGGCTTTTCTAGCCTGCCTAGGGAAGGAATGTGTAATTCTGCAGGTATTGAACTATCATACTAGTTATTTGGGCAGGGGTGGAAGTGGGGATTCATCTTTATTCATAACTTCTTGAACACACTTTAATTCCAAGAACTGCCCATGATTTGATTAATATTACTGAAGAAAAACAAAATTTCCTATTAGCTATTCCAAAATCTGTAACTTCCTGAGCCCCCTTCAAAAAGAAGTTTTCCTTGTACATTGTAAGAATAGAGTAGTTTGACCTTTTAAGGAAACAAGGACCTGCTGAAGATACTGAAGACAACAAAAAGTCACACCACTCAAGTATGCCTATGGGGGCACTCACAAACAGCAGATACTGTGCTTTCAATTCAGCTTGGCCACAGCTTCACAGAAAATCCACAGCACTGTCTTTGTTTATTGTGCCAGTTTTTGGCAGTAATTTCACCAGACTTTGTAAGTCTTATGGTATATTTCAACATCTCTGACGTATGGCAGACAACAAAAAAAATATCAGCCAACCATGTGGAAATACATACTGCAGCTGGAATCCAAAGAACTACACACCTATATTTCCACATACTCAAGATGTTTAGGGCTTTGTTTTTAGAGTTAGCAGCTTTTGCCTGCCTATATTCATTAACTGCGAGTTTTCATGTTGCTCTTTGGGAATCATACAATACATATTTATAGTGAATTCCTGTTGTTGTTGTTGTTGTTGTTGTTTGACACCCTCTCTTTTGCTTCATCACCCTAACCTGGAGGCATTTTCCACTTCTATCCTCTCTCTTCTCCATTAAATCACTTCGTCAATTATGCAGAAGTTTTATTAAGTGAAGCTACTTTCTTCTACAAGAAGGCTAAGTTATTTTTTTTTCTTTGCTAGAATCTGTATTTCGTAGGGTGGGGAAGGGCTGGTTGTTATTCCATTTCTGCTTTGTCAATTCAATTACTATGCTCAAGAGATCTAGTACTCTCTCTCGTTTCCTAACACCAGTTCCCTAGACACATAGCACACCACTAGAGCGTTTTCCTTTTCCTGCCTTCAAAAATAATGTGTTATGTGGCATCTAGTCCACTGCTCAAAGGGAAGCAAGAGTCAATATTCCCACTGAGTGTGGTCAAGCTGTTGGCCAGGTATGGGCAACTGAAGCAGGTCCAGGGCCTTGGTACTCTCTGGAGTCATGTGGACTACCAAAAAATAAAACAACTCCTCCCCCAAAGTTACCAGAGAGAGAGCAAGGGGAATGTTAAATAGTACAGGGAGGCCTTGTCACCGATTTAAAAGGTAAATTGCCAGACCCTGTAGGGAAATTCATCCTACATTTTTTAGCCAGAAAAAGGTAAGTAGCATCTGTTTATCTCTAAAGCAGTGGTTCTCAACCTGTGAGTCTCCAGATGTTTGCGGACTTCAGCTCCCAGAAGCCCTGAGCATTGACCATAGTGGCTGGGTCTTCTGGGAGCTGAAGTCCACAAACATCTGGGGACCCACAGGTTGAGAACCACTGCTCTAAAGGTAACTCTCTCAAAATGGCTGAAATCAATGATTGAATGGATTCTGCAACAATTTGATTTCTCCTGTTCTCCTTAGATAGCATAAACTAGGGTGGAGAACAGCCCAAGGGTTCTGACTGGTTCCCCAAGGCAATGTTTGTGATCTTCCGTTCCAGACACTTTGGGTCATCCTCTTTCTGGCCAAGAAAAAGACAAATTTCCTATCTGGAAAGCCTCTAGCAGTAGCAGTTCACCTTGACACAGTAAATTAACACACTTCCAGGAAAATAAAATAAAAATACGACCTAACTTCTTGTGTAAACTGGTGGGGTATAAACTACCATTGAATAGCCAGGAGAAAGATTTGGGGTTTGATGCTGGATAACTAGGGCAGTCCTACCATTAGACAGAGTGAGACAGTGATTTCAGGCAGCGGGTGCCAAGAGATGACATCACGGTTTTAGAAGAGAAAACTGTGCAGCACACAATCTGCTCAGGTGTACTACTCAGGCTCAACACACCCATGCTGAAGGGCCCTTTCCGCAGCTTACCTTCTCACGCTGCTGGCGTGTGGGCCTTGTGTGAAAAGCCTGGGCAGGCAGGCTCTCACAAGCCTCCTGCTTCCCTGCTGCTCGGGCTCCGCAGTTCCTTCCTGCTCACATGAGAGCCCCGCTCACGCCCCGCCCCGCCCCTTCCGCAGTGCTGCTTGGGAGTTGTAGGCTACACTGAGGAGAGGACGCGCAACAGACCCGGCTCCAGAGGCTCCGCACTGCAGGTGAGTGTGGCCCAGGCCCATGAGCCTTGCGCAAATGCAGCTTGTTTTCAGCTAAAAGCCGAAAATAAGAAAGTGCGTATTTGCTGGGCTTGCAGGCCTTGAGCGTGGCGGAAATGGGAGTGCGTCATGCAGACCACTGCTGACATTTATGCGACGCTCAAGGGGCCCTTTCGCTTGTACACTGCCATGCAAAAAGGGCCGAGGGATTAGCTCCTAGTCAAGATGGCTTTTGTAGAGGGAATGGGAGTGGATACCATCTTTTCCTCTCCTTTCCTGTCCAGCTATAGGCAGCCAAAGGTCTTGGTTCTACCCTGTGGAAAGGTAGATGAATGCACCTTTTGATTCACCTTTTCAGTAGGCTGTCACCCCCCAGTGCTGTTTAACGTATATATTTTTTTCAAAACCAGAAGTGGATATTTGGCTATTGGTAGGTTTTGTCATGTCCAGGGCAGACCAGGTAATTAATCGGCAAGCAGCAGAGCAGGGCTTACTCACAAGGCAAGAGCAGGGGCTGTCCAAACAAAGTCCAAGTTCCAGAATAAACAAATCCACAGGGCAAATCCAAGTCATCATCTAAAAGGCAGAGGTTCAAGATAGGCAGGATGCAAGAAAACACAGCGCAGAGCTTCAACAACCACGAAAATCAATTGCTGACCCAAACAGAAGGGCCAGGTGACAGCCTTTTATCTTACTAATACTTTTGCCACAGGTGTTCCCTCATTAGGACTTGTTTTTACTTAAACACACTGAGCGGCAAAGTCCTTCTCTCTGACGTCACCTCTCTTGCACAGTAAGAGTCTGTGTTGCCTCATCTTCAGCTTTGTTCCCCTTGCTCAGGACCCTGCTATTGTTTGTTATCTTCTCCTGACCAAGCTTCTGGAGAACCTTCTGCCTCATATTCAGAATCCTTCTCCTCACTGTCAGGTTCTCCAAGGCAGGGCATGACAAGTTTGTTCATTTGTTTGCTGGCCATTTTGGTGGTCCATGCAGTCCCAAGAGGGGAGTAGGACTCCCTGCAATTAATCCCCTAGAGTTGCTCATCTTTACAGCTGATCTCTTAGGTTATGAAAAGTATCTAAATCCAGCATCATGGCAGTCAAATTAATGGGCCATGCTATAATCCTCACACTTCTCAGAATTAGTTGTCACATCTTCCATACCTATTTGACCTCTATTTACTTCTTTGTTTTTGTGTTTGTCTTAATGAAATTTGCCATTGTGTGTGCCTGCAAGTCATTTCTGACTTATGGCAGCTCTAAGGTGAACCTATCACAGGGTTTTCTGGGGCTGAGAGTATGTGAGGTGCCCAAAGTCACCCAGTGGGTTTCTATGGCCAAACAGGGAATTGAATCCTGTTCCAGGGTCATAGTCCAATACCCAGACCACTAAATCACACTGGCTCTCCTAAACAAAATAGTTTATAATAAATCCAATGTGCATGTACACAGAAGTAGATCTTACAGCACTGACTCCCTGCTATACGTGTTTAGAATTGTGGCCAAAGGTCTACATCCAGTTGTTAGTCCCTGAGAAGTGGCAAATCAACATTCACATAAGATCTATTGACAGCATGTATCTATAATTGCATACCTTCCAACTTCACAGATGAAAGCTAGGACATGTGTAGCTGAGTAGGATCAAAATGTGATCAAGATGGCAAAAATTATTAATGTGGGAAAAACAGACAAGCTAAGAGAGGGTGCAGCAGTTTACTTTGGCCTGAGTCTACAGGTAAGTGCAAGTTTCCACTCCATTCTCTCCTCTTTCCTCCCCCAGTGGATTTGATTAAATACAAACTACCTTTGCACTTTGAACTCACTTTACAGCACAGAAGTAAGTGGGGAAAAGTGGGAGATGAGAGAAACTGATACATATTGCTGAAAAAGCAGGACAACAGGGGATTAACCAGGACAGTTAGGGGGCTGTAGGTAGACCACAGTTCTTTTCTGAATTGCCAGCATTGTATAAGCTATTTGATTACTTTTGTAGCGTACTGAAGAAACTGCAGGTTCATAAAATCCAATCTAAATGGTTTAATTGACTTACTTTTTCAGATGGAGTTTCAGAATTCCGTTGTTAATTCTATGTATTTGTTTCTGATTTTTTAGTTTTATAGAAGATTTTTAATGTGGATTTGTGTACAAGAAAAGTCTTCAGAGTAACCAATTCAGAATTTACAGTTTATTTAAACAAGTAAGCTTTTTTTTTTTGCCTCCCAAAAGAGGACGTGTTAATTGTATGCTTTAATTTATATTCCTTTCCTGGAAAAAAATCAATAAAATGGTAGTCAGGCAGTATTTGATTTCAGAAATTAAAAGTAATGGTTTCATGAATAATGAATATATTTACACATAACAGTAAGTTATGTTCAAATATATTGTGCATTTAAATTTTATGAAGTAAGCTACTTGGATAATTGGTATGTTAATTTGGTTTAATAAAACTGAGGGATCTTAGCATTAAAAAATGTGAAAATTCTTGGAAATGTAGAACATTTCCCAATAACTAGAAATGTGCTTTGATGATTCATTGAAAAAAATGTTCTAGGAATGGTGAATGACTGACTCTACCCCCACACCTTCTGTCCAATGGATGTGACAGTTTCTATCTCTATGCATCATTTCTATATAGCCTCTGACCTGGAAATATTTTTAAAAGAGTCTGGAGAAAACAGTAGTGTCTGTATGGCTGTTTTTAGAAAAAATATTTGGAACTGAGAAAAAAGACATACACTTCATTGAGTTCCAAAAATGATTTTTCTCAATATGACAAATATGCAACATTAAGTTTAAGGTAAGTAAGGGTAGATTGATACGTTTGCCATTGTTGTGTGCCTTCAAGATGTTTCTGACTTATGATGAACCTAAAGCTAACCTATCATGGGATTTTCTGGGGCTGGGTGTGTGTGTGTGATGCCCCTAAGGTCATCTAATGGGTTGCTATGGCCAGGTAGTGAATTGAACCCTGGTCTCCAGAATCATAGTCTAATGCTCAGGCTACTACGCCATCCTTGCTGTCAGATTGACACATTTACTGGAACAAAAAAAATAAATAAATCCTAAATTTAAAACAGATGTGTTTTAAACTACCACTGATTAGCCAGGGGAGAGATTTTGAATTTCATGCTGAATAACAAGGTGTTCTGGCCTCAACATATGTTGTGATTAGCTGAGTGCTTATCTAAGTCATGTCCAAATGTTGTAAACAAAACCTGGATTTTATTGTGGAACATAATAACAGTAACAAAAAAGGAAGATAACAAATGGAAGATGATGTGGCAGGTTGAGTGGAAAGATGAAGTAAAAAAAGAGATGTGCAGATAACAGACAGCAGAAAACAGTGAGAAATTGAGGAGAACAAAGGCCATTTCTGCACAATGTCGCTGAACTGCTTCTGCCATGGGATGGCAGTGGTCAGCAGGTCGTGCTTATGCATGACGACGTCGCCGTCCCACTGCCATCCTGTTGCAAAGCGTTGCGCTCACACGGGGTTTGAAAAATGGATAAAATCCATTTTACACCTCCCCTCCCGCGGCGCTCCCGTACTTACCCTCATACAGAAGCTGTGGCTGTGCTTTTATGATGCTTCCTGCCTCAGTGCAGCAATGGCAAGTGCATGGCTGCACTGCAGAAGGAAGGGGCGGGACTATCCCACTCCCTTCCACAGGGAACAAGCAGTTGTAGAGGGGAGCATTACTGATGCGCTCCCTTCCAACCTGGATTTGTAGCACCACAACACAGAAGAGTGTTGTCATGTGGAAAGGGCTAGAGTCTGAAGAAGATCTTGTATGGGGCAACTGATCAAACACAGATGAAGGAATCAGGCCTGATCAGTTGATAAGAGATCTGTATAGAACACACTTATAATTGCACTTTACGATTGTATAATTACAATTACACTCAGGGCAACAGACCACAATAGAAATGCCTTGTTGAGACAGAACACCAGAGCTGCTCTTCCCATTAGGCAGCAAATGCCAAGAAATGGCATCAGAGTTTTGGAGGAGAAAACTCTGAGGCACACAGGCTGTTTGAGGTGTACTGTACAGGCCCAACACCACCATTGCTGAAAGAATCAGCTCCCAGTCAATGTGGGTTTTGTGCACAGAATGGGAATGGGTACCACCTTTTTTTAGCCTCAGGCAGCCACATGTCTTGGTTTGGCCCTGTTAATAAGTAGAGGAATACATCACCTCAGTGTGTAACAACATTGAAAGAGGCAAACTCTGTGTTATGAAAATGGAATCACTGATATCTGGAGTTTCCAAGAAGGACCTCCTACTTAGGTTTCTTAAAGAAATTCTCAAATGAGGAAGCATCTGAATTTTCTTCCAGCTTGGATCAGACTTTAGGTCAAATCAATATTTAAGCCAGATTTCCCTTCCTCACTCCCAAGTATTCCTAGACATTTTCAAAATGCCCTATATTCCCTCATTATCAACTGCTTTCTCTTTCCTTGCCAAAATAGTGGTGGTGCACATAGGCCGCAATCCAAATCCCCTCAGCACAGCATATGCTGAGCCATATACCCACCACACATATTTTAAAGCTCCAAAGCCACCATGCATGGCTATTCTGTGGTTCACAGAGAGCAGAAAGGATCAGAGTGTCTGGCAGCAGCTCCCATAGCCAGATGCACAATGATTGCAAAACACAAGGGTCTTAGCACTCTCGATAATCATTGTGTGTCTGGCTGTAGTGGGGAGAGTTGCCGGATGTGTCTCTGATCTTTCCTGCTCCCTGTGAAGCATAGAATGACTGTGTGAGATGGCTTCAAGGCTTTCAAGTAAGTTGGGGGAGGGGGGGTGTGTGGTGCAGAGGACTGGAAAACTAACCCCAATAGTGCCCCCAAAAAGACTTCTGCACACTTAAGGGACACTTACGCATGTGGATGTCTCTACCTGAATTTTGACCAGAAGGAAGGGAAATCTGCATTGTCACCACTCTCTCCATCACACTGGATGGCCACAAGGGCTGAAGCCTGGTAAGAGACAAAGGACTACTGTACAAAAGTCTTCTTCAACTGGGTATGTGAGTTTTACTCAATCCACTGATTAAATTTCAATACATTTATATAATTTGCATGTGTGCAAAATCAGTGCAGAAAGAAAGAACAATATCTGAAGCAGCTGCTCAGACATATATCCCACTTACAGCAATGAGTCCTACTCTGAAAGAAATCTACAGAATTGTGGTCTCCCATCCTGCTCAGAAGTGCCCTCTGAGGGTGGCCATAATGGCAGGATAAAATACTTGCCCTTCCTGCTTATTAAGTGAACTTCTTCAAGAAATGAGGTGAGGTCAGAACAGTTGTGGTGTCAACACACAGGACTGTATACCAGCATTTACACCAAGGGTGGGGAACGTCTGTCTGCAAGCCTGAAGAGGTCTATGAGGTTTCCCCATTTTGACCCATGCGTTTGTTCTGCTGTTATTGCCAGTCTTTAAATATCCTGCATATAACTAAGCTAGACTTTGCAGGTAGGAAAACTGTTTCATAGAATGGAACTGAATTTTTGCAGGTAAGAAAGAGCTTCATTCTCTGTATGCTCAGCAGGATAATGTGCTTACTGGTGAGAATTACAGTTGGACCTGCCCCATTTACTTTACATCACCTGCTCTGCCCTTGGCCTTAGATCTACTGATTGCTAGAATGCATCTGCACAGATCATCTCCATGAAACACATGCTTCAAAAAGATGTCCCCACCCATCTGTCTAAATGCTTTCCCTCATGGGCATGGGGTTTGGAATGGAAAAAGATATTTGGGAATATAGAAGGAACCAGTGAAGAAGACATCAGCTTTAAAATAATGGTTAGTTAACTCTGGATGCCTTCTCAATTATTTGCAGTGTTTTCAGTTAAATGGCCAGACAAGCTGATAAACTATCATATTCCTAATTATAAAACACACTGTGTTCAGAGCCAAATCCATACACCAGGTTTTCTGGAACATCTAATGATCCTACTAAAATAATAGGACATAGACTGACACAAGGAACATAAAAGAACCCACACAACACTCCACAACACTGTTGTTGTTGTGTGCCTTCAAGTCATATCTGACTTATGGCAACCCTAAGGTGAAACTATCACAAGATTTTCTGGGGCTGAGAGAGGGTGTTGCACCCAAGGTCAGCCTACGGGTTTCCATGGTCAAGAGGAGAACCATATCCTGGTTTGAGTAGGGTTCCTAATTACAAAGATTCAATGCTCAAACCACTAATCCATGCTGGCTCTCTATCCACAGCACACCACCATATATAAAAATCTTCAAACATTTTTAAAAAGCCTTGAAACAACTTAATCCCTCAAAAGACTATGGCCATTTCTGCACAGGGTATTTGAAACGGTGCAGTCCGTCCTCCAGGGAGGATGTCTGCACCTGGGAGCGGACCGGGTCCGGACTATTTAATGTAGATCCGCACCTCAGCCCACTCCGGAACAAACCCCAAGTGGTCATCCAGCATGCTTTTGAAAGACCAGAAAAATCAGGTCTTTCAAAAACACGGAGCGCACCACTGCAAGCCTGCTCCCTTGTGCAGATTCGCAGGCTCGCACCAATGCGAGCCTGCAATCTGCCAGGAGCAGGTTTTGGCTGGCAAGCTTCAGCAGTTGGTCGAGACTTTCGACCAACCGGAAGCTGCCATTTTCAACACCGGAGCAGTGCGGAGTGACGGGCACGCACTGCTCCGGAGCACTGGACCGGACCGGGGAGCCAGAAGATCCAGTAAGTAGTGGCACGGGGCGATCGCTCGCCCCATGCAGAAATGGCCTATGTTCTTTCTTCCCCTAGCCAAAGTATTTATGTTTGTATTTTTTTTTTCTTGTGAATCTTGTGATAGATTCACCCTAGGGTTGCCTTAAGTTAGATATGACTTGAAGGCACACAACAACAACAGTTCTGTGGAGTGTTGTATGGGTCCCTTTTTATGTTCCTAGTCGAGTCTAGGAAAGCAGACTAAAAATTATGATTAATATCTAACTCCTTGATGCTAGAGCAGAGTGGGTAACCCTGCTGGCAATTTCCCCACTAACCACCACCATCACCACCCTGGGATGTACCTTACTGCGCAAGTGCACAAATATCCTTTTTTAGCTGTTTATCAATCAAAACGGTGGCCATCAGGCCCACGTGTGGCCCAAAAAGGAGGTATTGGAGTGAGTGGATGATTCTGGCACTAAGGAAAGGCATTTTGGAGTGTTTTCTGGTGTTCTGGCATATTTTTAGGTAAAAATTATGCTGATTTTTTTTAAAATGAGAATTTCAGAGGCTTGTTGGGAGGGCTGGTAGGGAATGTTGGGTCTTATAAAAAGTGAGATTTGGCAGTTGCAGTTTCCCACTCTTGTTTTCCTATAGTCAGGTTAAAGAAAATCTATTGCATCCTGTCTTGCACAGAAGCATGTTTATCATTGTAAAATTATTTACCATCTGGATTACATTCCATATTATTGCTTATACTTTATGTCAGATTGCTACTTTCACCAGAATATATTTGTGCCATTACAATCTATATTTCTTGCCAGCTATTTAGGGGAAGGAAACTTCATTTCTCAAATGAGAATATTTAGTTCTGTTTAATTTGTCATAAAATATAGACACTGTTTATACTATTTGCTTTATTGATATTTATAGATTTCAGTGGGAAGAAGGAGCTGGAAAAAGCTGCAGGAATTGAGGAGAGGCAGCAGTAAATCATTGTTTTTGTCAAAATGCAATTGCAGGTGCTGTTACTTGACAAATGGCTGGGGGGAAGAAAAGTGGGAATGTCTCCTAATTACAAAGAGCAGTCCTCTCTTTGAAGGGCTCTCTTGTTTCTCCATTCCAAGTCCTCTGATTTAAAGATAAAGAGTGATAAAAAGAAAGAGCAGAGACTTCGAAGCTTCCATCTACAGCAGTGGTTCTCAACCTGTGGGTCCCCAGATGTTTGTGGACTTCAGCTCCCAGAAGCCCTGAGCATTGACCATAGTGGCTGGGGCTTCTGGGAGCTGAAGTTCACAAACATCTGGGGACCCACAGGTTGAGAACCACTGATCTACAGCAAGGCAGCAGTCTGAGAAACAATGCAGGTCATCTGTTCAGACTCTTACCCACTATGGTCAGTTGCCCTTTATTTCAAGTACAGTCTGAGAAACAATGCAGGTCATCTGCTCAGACTCTTACCCACTATGGTCAGTTGCCCTTTATTTCAAGTGATCAGTGATGTATTTAAGTCTTTTATTCCAAGTCTCAAGTCTCTACCTTCAAGTCTCAAGTCCTAGAAGATATTTTCAAGTCAAGTCTCAAGTCTGAGAGCCAACTTTATACCCAAACCTGTATTCCAGAATTTCTGGACAGAGTCGAATAAAGTTAATTTTAACAATTTAAGTAGAGTCGGCATTCCACAATTGCAATTTTGCCACCTAAAACTTTGAAAGTGGGGATCTGGATCCTTCTTACTTCCCATTTGCAAAGCTGGAGGCTTTTTCAGAAGTGGGGAATAGGATCCTTCTTATTCCCCGTTACTGAAGCTCCAAGAGCTTTAGAAGGAATGATCCTTCCCTCTGAGATACACACCCTGTATTCTGGGTGTGAGTCTTGCCTTCTGCTGTTAGGAAAGTTTTAGAAAGCTGCTCCTATATGCAGCAAGGACAGGCTGCTGAGTAAACCTGACCCCCACCTCAAACCCATTGCCTAACCTGTTTGCTATTCCCTCTGAGAAATATGTCCACACTTTGGGCTTGGAACAGATTGTCATGTGATCAGTAAGTTGTAAGGTTTCTGGATGAATGCGTTACATTACTGAACCAAGGGCAGCAAACCAGTCACTAAAAATATGCAAGTCTCAAGTTGAGTTGAATCAGTGTGTAATTTTTGCCAAGTCAAGTCTGAGTTGAGTCACTGAAGTGACTTAAGTCTGACCTGAGTCTAAGTCAATCGACTTGAGTCTACATCACTGCAAATTATAGTCATTACTTTGACATTTAAATCTCTCTATATAAAATAGCACATGCAGACTATGCACAAATTTGTCTCCTCTGTTGTCCTCTTCTTAGGTGGTGCCTTCATTCTTTTTTGGCAATGGGTAAGTGGCCACTCCAGAAAATCTTAATATGAAACATGCCAGGGAAAAAAGACTAGTGAGTACAGTCTAGAGGGAGCTGCTCCTAACCCAGCTGAAGTGAGTCATAGTGCATGTGCAGTCCTTGCCATATAAATTTCAGTAACTTCTTGAAGCTACAACAATGTGTTTCATATGTGGTCACCTTTGAAAACCGTTTGGAAGTCTGAGCCAGTTCAGAGCATAGTAGCTCAGTTATTCACTGGTACAAGTTGCAGAAAACATCAATCTTGTACAGATATCAATGACTCCCCATTGGTGTTTAAATGCAAGTCAAACTTTTAAATTTCCAAGTGTTCTTGGGCCCAAATTGCATAAGGAAACTCCTACCCAAGATGAACTTCTTTGTAAGATCAAGGTAGGAAACTTTCCCCTGTCAAGGTAACCTTTGTCTTACCCAATCTCAAAGCTTGGGACAAGGGTGTTTTTGAGCTACAACTCCTAGAGCCTCCCAGCCGGCATGGCCTGTGGCCAAGTCCTGGGGAAACGGAAAGAGAAAGGGGCAATCCATGGAAACAACTAAGTGTAAAGAATATGCCTTTTTTTTTAGTTAATTATGTTTTTCTGCCTGAATACCCAAGAGGGAGCAGATCCTGCCTAATCTTGGAAGCTAAACAGTATCAGCCCTAGTTAGTGCTTGGATGGGAGACCACTGATGAATACTATTGGGAGTTAGAGTTTCTGAGGATTTCGGTCCTTTTTGGGAAATTCTATGAAAGTGAAAACTGTTAGGAATCAGCCTTCTTTTAGCAGAGCAGCAGGAAAAGCTTGTCCCAACTTCTATGTGGCTTCCCTGAACTGAAACTGACTAAGAAAACAAAGCAAGGCAGGCAGTTTCAAGTTACAAATATAGAAAAGTTTACTAATGGCTTTTACCTTTACATATGCATTGGGAGCCTACAATCTAACTAGATAAAGAATAGATTAGGTAAGACAGTAGCTTCACTCTTTACTCACCATCTTCTTGATGGGGATGCAAAGCATGATCGGAGAGAAGGAACAAGAAGCAAAAATGGAAAAGAGGGAGAGAGAGATCAGAGAAGAGGGGTCTGTTATATGACTCTAGGAACTGTCCTGGATCACATGGTTTGGTCAGAAGAAGGGATTGGTAAACCACCTCTGAGTATTATTTGCCTAAGAAAATCCTATGAAATTCATGGGATTGCCATAATTCAACAGGTGACTTGAAGGAGCACTCACATACACACACACATGCACACACACACACACAGAGAGAGAGAGAGAGAGAGAGAGAGAGATGAGGATAGGAGAGGATGGGGGAACCAGGGAGTACTGAAAAGATGGTGTTTGATAAGTGGTCTGAAGGAAATGAAAAGACAACCTCACTCCATGGCTTCAGGTATAAGAGGCCAAAAGGGAGCAAGGTTGAGGTTGTATAAGAGATGGTAACTCAAACCATTAGGAAAAGTTGCCAACTTGACAAAAAATTATCTCCTGGGGCAGGGAATTTATACATAAAGTTGTAAGATTTCAGCCTGAATATGTGTAGCACAACAAAGGTATGTCTCCATCGACAGACTTTTCTGGTTGTAGTCCCATAAATGTACAGAAACCAGGTGTACAATTTGGTTTCAAAGAATTAAGTTAATTAGAGTCACATTGAATGAAAATGAAAAAGGCAATACTGTTACAAGTCAGATAATTTCTTGGAAAAGCTCCACTAACCCAAACAGAATTATACTTAAGGCAGGCAAAGACTAATTGAAACACATGCAATGCATGCTGATGATCTACCTATCCAATAGCATGCAGAATATGGGGATGCTGTGACTACTAAGTCCATTGTTCAATCAGCCATTAATCAGTAAAATATCAACCAGCCATCCTGAGACACTAGGCTCAGTGTTATTACCGTAATCTGGAACTGAAGCAGTTCAGAAACTCATGGAAAACATCAGACAGAAGTACTTTCTTTTCTGCTCAAAAAAACAAAAACAGTTCTACAGCCGATTATATGTATGGAGAAGCCTCAAATAAATCACTTTTTTGAACAGATTTAGGATTATTTTTTTTAATCAAGTCCAGTTCTCTCCTATCTGTTAATATCTGGAATAACGATTTAATATTTAGAAACAATGTTTGAGCACTTCTTACCCTTCTCCCCTGGTGTTGATGGTTTCTTCTCTTCAACGTAAAGGCACTTGATGTAGATATTACAGTGTCCCAATTGTCGGGATGAACTTTAATTAGTCTGACAATGGAGCTTCTGCTGAATAATCAGCTGTAGACTAGCAACATGGGCTATCTCGATCTCCTCAGTTCCACCCACTGCTGCATTCCACTGATATACAGCAGCTAAGAACTTGTGTATGATCTCCAAGACCCCCCCCATTCCCAGAGGGGAAACGTCAATTAGGGTCTGCCAATCCCAATCGACTTCTGTTGTTAGACGTGAGGTCTTCTTGGTAGCGCTACAAGAAGATCCACCTCACTCCACCATAACTCAGACCGGAAGTCCTTTCCGCACTTATTGTTATAGTGCTATTATTCCACTTCTAACATCCTGTGGAATCCTGGGGTTTGTAGTTTACTGAGGCCAAAGAGCTCTCTGACTGAAAATTCTAAAGGCCCCTCCCTTAACTGCAAACCCCAGGATTCCATAGGATGTTGAAAGTGGAATATTAGCACTATAACTATGTAGTGAGGAAAGGTCCTCTGGCTTCTTAGACCTATTTCAGTTGGGTTTTCAGGTCAAGTTTCATCCTTGTGGATGATGAGTACCAGGAGAGAATGAACACAAGTGTGAGCCTGTTGGTTCTCATGGATCTCTCAGTAGTTCTTGATACTATTGACCACAGTACCCTCCTGCACTGTCTATATGGACTGGTAGTCAGGGATGATGTAGTGATGTTCTCTCCTTCCTAGACATCTATAGGTCCCTACAGTGTTTGTACCATGGTAATGAAGGCTCCATTAATGAATTGTTGGCCAAATAAAGTACAAATACTTGATTATAACCTCTTTTTTTGCAATTTTTTTACTTGATTTGAAATGAGTTGAAAGAGCTTCTGACAAAAAACAGAGGAAAGGATGGAACCAGCTGTAGGACAATAATGTTACTTGGTTTTTTTTTCATACCATTCATTTGTCTTGTCTCTTTAGATTTATAGTAGTAATAGAAAATGCTGTCTCTAGGCATTCTTATGGAAAAAATAATTCCATGAAACTCAGCCTTTCTATTTTATATGCCATTGACATGCCTATGGAGGCTTTGTCCCTTAGCTTTTAGAATTAGAGGCTTTCCATTAAACCCCTTTCTCACTCTATTAGTAAACTAGAGAGCTGGCTAAGCAATTTTCATATTTGTACATTTCTTTCTTAAAATGTAGGGAGGAAATCCAAGTGTTCTTGTTCATGTTTCATTCATCAGGGGATGCCCTGCTGAACAAGAAGACAATAACCAGTCTTGGTTCTGCAGAGTAGCCTTTTCCCACCTACTTAGAGACATTGAAGTATTTCATTATACACAAAAGGTAACCTCAGTTAGAACTTCAGTGAGCAGTTAAACTCATGTGAGTCTCACGGAAGTCAGGAGCAGCTCAATTTGAAGCTGTTTAAGGGTTATCGGTATTAAATATGTAAAGCACCACTCATTGTTCTTAGAATCCTAGAATCCTAGAGTTGGTCAATGAGTTCAACCCCCTGCCATACCAGGAACACACACTCAAAGCACCCCCAACGAATGGCCATCCAGTCTCTGTTTAAAAACCTCCAAAGAAGGTGACTCCACTATACTCTGAGACAGGGTATTCCACTGTCAAACAGCTCTTACTGTCAGGAAATTCTTCCTGATGTTTAGGTAAAATCTTTTTTTTTTCTGTTGTTTGAATCCATTGCCCCATGTCCCAGTCTCTTCATGTTAATAATATGCTTCACAAATCTACTTTTTGACAATCAGTGTCAAATATGGCATAACACACTAACAAAAAAAAATATATTTTTCACAGCAACAATAAACACACATTTCTAACAATAATATTATATGGGGTGGAGTGGGAAGACAAAAGAAATAAATATCATTCAACCGTTTTGCCTTCAAAATAGTACCAATATACCAGCAGAAACAAATACTAGTATTAACAACATACAAACAATCAACCCAACCATGTGAACAGAGATGTTTAAGCATTTCTTGCAATTATTTATTTACCATTTTCTTTTATCACTTTCTTTTAATGCTATTATACTAGTCATACAACATCATTGTTGCAAATAGTTTTTTTACATCATAAACATAAAAGAAAGGCAGGCCTCCATCCTGTAATACTTATAATCTAATTAGGTGCAAATCTAATGATGAATAATTGGATTTTGTTGCCATAGAGAACTTGGGCTTAAACATGGAAATGTGGGGACTGAAAAGAGGTTTAAAGCAAAAGAGAGAAGAACTACATAGATGTTTTTCGGGGAACCAAACTGATTAGACAGTGGTAGACAGTCTGAGATCTTTTTCAGTACATAGTGATGGACTGATTGATCTGATGTAGGAATGAAACAGAATTTTGGCAAACCTTTAAAAGTTCACACTTTGATAGTATAAGTTTAAGAATATTACAATTGGATCAGACCAAAGGTACCTCTGTACCATAATTCTGTACCTACAGCAGTCAGCCACATCCTATTGAAAGCTCACAAGCACTAAATTACCATCATGTATTTTTTTATATTATTGTTCTTGTTGTCCTTGTTGTTCTTATTATTATAGTTCTATTATTATAGATGTACAAACATGTATGAACATGCATTTGTACATATATTCTAACATTCTGACATCAGACTATCTAGTTAATCTGATATCTGACATTTCAAATTCCCAAATCTCAGCAATAATCATTGTATTTAAATGACATACTATTTATAGGAGCCACAGAAACCACTCTACCGCAGCCTCTATATTCATACAAACAAATTTAGTCTTTCAACACAATAACTGAAGATGGTCCCCATCTACTTTCCAAACAGTTGCTCACACATTCCAAGTCTTTTCTAAACCTGTTCAGGAATTTATCCTTTAATAGAATGGACAATTTGTCTATTTGCATTGAGTCATAAATCTCCAATAGCCAATCATCAATTGCTGGTACTCCCTCTTTTTCTAATCTTTAGCATATAACAGTCTTGCTTTACATATCATATACAACAGATTTTTTGTTTTGTTTCCCAACATAGTCTTCTATCACTTCAACCATATTCAACAGGTAGCATTCAGGTCGCAAGGGGAAATTTATCTTCAAGATTGTTGTAATTTCCAAATGAATGTTTTTCCAAACATTTTTTGCCTTTTTGCACTGCCACCAGCAACGTAAAACAGTTCCCCTTTTGACCTAACATTTCCTTGCAAAATACCATCATGTTCATGTTGTCCATCAGCTGGTATTCAGACACATACTGCCACTAATACCTGTAATAATTGATAGCTGTCATAAAGACTAGTAACTACAGAAAGTTTCATCCTTCCTGAGTATGTCTACTTTTAAAGTCACACGAGCTGGTAGCCATGATTACATTTTGTGGAAGGGAAGTCCATTGTTTAACCGTGTACTGTTTGAAGAAGTCCTTCATTTTATTCTCAGGGTTGTCACATCAGTCAGCTTTGTTGATACCTCCAGTTTACAAATATGAAAGAAGCTGAAGAGAAAGATCTCTTTTCTTGTCCACTCGTTCTGCATCATGTAGTGTTTTGTTTACTGTCCTCATGCCCTCCTTTGCTTGCCATTCTGCCAAGCAAAAAGGTCCCGATCCTCGCAGGGAGAATTACTACAGCCCTTGGATCAGGTAGAGCACCTTTTTCTACAATATTTCAATCAATTTTATTACAAAGAATAATTTCTTGAATTAAACCTTTTGAATTTCACATAGTTGGCTAGAAGATCAGAGAGTGGTGGTCCATTAAAAAAAAAGTAGATAATAAATTTGCACCCTGCCATGAGTTTGGATAAAGCTTGTTGCCTTGCAACAAAAAAATGTCAGTGTAATTGCAGTAGGATCTACAAGTGAGGAGTAGGATAACAGATTTGTAATTTCTCCTTTTTTTCAGTATAAAATGTAGCACACAAATAACCAAAATCTGAGGTTTTGTTTCTTTTTCTTTCTTTTTTTTAATTCTAAGTGATTTCCAATTTGTTTTCAGGATCTCATTTGCCTAGCAATTCATGTTATGTAGTGCTTGTTGAAACATCAGTCTGAAAAATCATACAGCTTGTTATAAATAAAGAATGTTTAGTATCTTTTGCTTTGACTTCCTTAATCTAAAGTTGAAGCTATTCTGATATGCACATATTTTGTTTCTGTTGCCAAATATCTCTTTAAGATTTTATGAAGTATTTCTCTTTGGTCAGGAGCCAAGAAGAACACCATAAAACAAATTTTATGGTGATGATGAAGATGACTGTATTAGGCTTTTATTCCCTCATGTTATGTTTAGGGTGAAATTTATATCTAAAACTAGTGGATCAAGATAAATGACATGAACTCTAATAACAGCAGCCTGTCTCATCTTGCCATGCTTGCTGTAGTCAGAGTTAGGATGGGAAAAAAAATTGAAAGATACTCAAAAGTTATAAAAAAAAACTTTCTTAAGTGTTGGGAAACCCTGATGAGGAGAATGCTGGAGTATGAAAATTTTCACCATTTGGGACTTATTCTGTGCAAAATTCACATTTTATATGTGTGTGTGTAGGAGAGAGAGAGAGAAAGCACTTTCTACCTAGGAAACAGTATATTTGGAGGGAAAACAACGTTTCTCCTCCAAATTATCATTTTCTGTACAGAAAATGCTGTTTCCTCTGCACAAAATGCTGTTTTCAGTGCAAAGAACCATGGACAGATTTTGTGCAGAATAAGTCCTGAAGTGTGGATATTCTTTGAAAAATTGTTTACTTCCAGAATGAAATTAGTGAAGAATGACATCCTGCCTTCACATGTTCCCAAGCCAAGTCATATACTTTAATCCTTAAGATTAAGATGGTAGATATTTTCCTTTTAGCAGCAGCAGTTTATTCCCTAAAATTGTCAAGTCTTTCCACATCCAGCCTGAAACTGCAAAAGAATTTCATTTAGTGTTCCACTTTTTGTAGTAAACAATTTGCCACATAGCTTACTATTATAAATTATATTATTATATTATTATAAATCAGTTGTCTTCTTCCAATCCTCTATGCAACTGAGGCCCTTGACACACACACACACACAGAGTAAAATCCTTGAAAATGGTGATTTGATGGCATTTCCTTCACCAGTGGGAAGGAGCTGATAACATCCTCAAAGCTCTCATATACTGAAACTGTCATCACTTACCTGTGATGGCATGAGAATACACCTTGTACAAAGGTCTCCTCTGTTTCTACATCTTACAGTCCCTGTGCCCAAACTTTGGAATGTTATTTTGTTAGGCAATCCACTGTGCACTTTCGAATATGAGCCACTATTATTTTGTCCCCTCTCAGACATACAGTGATTCCAGGGGCTACAATGTCAGCTTCAGGATTTGATCCAAGCCTTAAAGAAGTTATCCCACAAATAGGTTCAGCCCCTTAGATAGCTCTTTTACACTTTGGACTAAAACCCAGAAGGGGTTCACCCACAATGATTCTACTACAGATATACTTATTACAAATAAGGTGCACGCTCTGGGATATTCCTTTGTGCTAAGAGTAGGGAAAACTTGTATTTCCATTTGTTTTTTAAAAATGATTTTACCAAAATTTACAAATGTCTTCATATTCAGGATGGAAATAACTTGAGTTTTTTTGTTTTACATCTAGTTTTGGGAAAAACCAAAACTTTTGTCCACCCAATGGCTGGGCTTTGACTGTTTATCTCTTAGCAGCCTGACTTTGAATCCCTGTGTTTTTCAGCATGTTTGTGTTGCTGCCTTAGGATGCCACCTTTTTTTCTGATGTTTCATCTTTTAGCACCAATCCAGAAGGCAGATATAACATGCTAGAAACAGCTGTAGCTACCAAATTTGGCAACTACAGATGAGGCAGGATTTCATGTGATGGTTTTGGTTTGTTTGTCATCAGTATTCTAAATTTCTTCATATTCTTCAAGGAAAGAAATTGAAGTTAAAAAATTAAAATGTGGAAGGCAAAACTGATAGGTATTTTAATCTCTAAAAAGATATAACTTAATTTCAGTACTGCTGGGCTATGAAATGATGACCTGCAGAAGTTTCCACCCTCTATCTGATATGCATCTATCTTCTTCTAAATTTTGGCCACCATTGTTTATACCCCTCCAGAAGCACAAAATATGGTGAGCCTACTATGAATAAGGCAGATTCTTTGAAGGTTTGACTTCAGCACACCTCATCAAAAGTAACAAGAGATAGACAAGAGCTCTTGGGCTGGGCACATTCATTTCTACAGAGCTTGCAGGACACATTATCCTGGTGGGTCCTTTGTCACATAACCAAAAGTATAACCACCAAAAATCTCTTGAAAGAGGCTCACAGTGACACAAACATGAGTGATGTGGACCTTCAGAAAGTATATACCTGAAGATTATTTTGGAAAGGCTATGAATAGACTCGACTATGGAAGGCTCTGTTTATGCACAGAACTGGTGAGATGTAAAAAGGTATTGAAGGAAAACTAAGCAATGATGGAACTAAAACTGGGTCTGAAGTCAAAGAGCTGGAGAGATCTCCCTGGAATGCTGTCACCCAGTCTATATAGCCACCAGGATTCTGGCACAGAGCATGAGTGGGCGTTGGGGGGGGAGATTTATGTACATAGACTCAACCAACAGATGGAAATTGCTCATGCATGCTGTGAGACAGGATTTGAAACATTCTGTGTTATGAGACTAAGCAGCTAGCCACACAAGCAAGCAAATCACATACTCATACAAAGACAAAGAGAGAAACTAACAAACACAAGTTTTCTAAAATTATATGTCAAACACACCTAAATAGCTGATATACTTAGATCTATCCATATTTTCAAAAGAAGCAAACCTACATTTTATATTTCTTGGTAGTAACCATATGTGTGGGAAATAAGAGAATGTGATATCATGAATAACATTTTTGGTAAAGTCTGACTATACTTAAACATATTAGATTTGAAAGGTGAGCCCAATATGCAAATATTTGGTGTTCAAATATTATTTCAAACATTATTTTGATCAAGTGACTCAAAAAGAGTCATTAAAAAGATAGAGAGTCTTGTGTTATAATAAAGTAAGGCAGCACAACATAACACACAAAGCCAAACACAGCCTATGGTCCTCTGTAGTGTAGTTTTCCAGGTACATCACAATCTTCCCCCACGCCAACAACTCTCTCATTGTTTTCTGGTAGAGCCACAATCAAAGGTAGTTATACTTATTTCAATGGGATTTAATTCTTCTAATCTTGTGTTTGTTTGTGGTCAAGGTGTATTGAATCCCTGGCAGGCCACCATATACAGGATATAGATGAACCTGAAGTCTCAGCCAAATGGAGCCCCTTTGGACAAGTTCTTGAACTTTCGAAGGTGAAGTGGAATTCACAGCAAACCTAACAAAGCCAAAGCTGGAGACCTGTGAAAATTTCATGAATGCATCCAGATTTCAGAAGAGCCATGGAGAAATAAAACAGAAAAGGAGAGATAGGAGAGGGAGAATTGGTCTTTTAAGTTTTACTTCTGTGACAATAATCTGAATAGAATAGAAGGAGTGACTGTTAGGTCCATCTTCTAATGTCAGAGCATGAGAGGCTCTCTAATCACTTTGGGGAGAAGGCAGAGACTATGAGAAATGGGACTCAGTCTTGCAATAGCACCATGCTTGAACCATTTCAAAAGCCTTAAACTGATTTTCCGATATCATAACTCCCCAGGCCTTGAACCTGTATTATTTGTTCTTTTAAACTATTACATATTTTAACTGGTTTTCTTTAATCTAATGCTCTATTTTTGACTGAAATAAGTTATGTGTTAATCTGCTGTTGTTCCCTGCCTCAATGCATGGAGAGAGGCAGGTAAGAAATTTATTACTATCACGATTATGATTTCTGAAACTTTGTTTTCTTGCTGGGGGAGATTTCTATGATGTCTGAGATTTTTATGCAAATTTCCCTAAATGCATTGAGAGAGAAAGAAAGAAGTGGCTGTTTCCTACTTAGGGCTACTTCTGTGCTGTCATTTTCAAAACAATTGTCCACAGGAACCCTAAATGTTCCTTTTTTATTCACTTCTTTGAAATCCTTGTACTGTAATAACTGACTTTTCACTGAGCTCAATGTATCTATCTGAAATCTAATAACTTTTTAGGAGAAAATTCACTGGAATTCCAATTCCACCTATATTTATTAGTACATCATTTGGCAGACACAATCATCTCCTAAGAAACTGGTACACCTGCAATCATCCAATTCTGATCAGAAAGAAAATGTAGTCACTTTTGTTTTGTGTTTCCCATCATAGGCAAACCAAGGCACTTCAGATTTCCAAATCCTAACCAGGATCTGGATGCCAGCTGAAATGGATTAGCTCCAAGTGAGTTTTAGCATAAGCAACTCAAAAGAGGATCCCAGCCAAATCTTTGGAGAGTGGATCCATATTGCTAATACATAGACTGGGATGTAAGAATAATGATAATAATTTTCTAACGAGGAAAAAAGGAAATTGGAAATGTTCCCCATAGATGTTTGGAAGTCAGTTTTTCTCCAACAATTCCATGAAAATTTCATATCCACAATTTAATATCCCTAAGAAAAACTTCTTAAAACTGTAGTATTTTTTCTAAATGCCTCATACACTACCAAGTGCTTACAATTTGAATTCCAATAATGATCAATGCTATAATTTTTGATTTCCTATATATTTTTTCAGAAAAGTATAGTGATTTGTGGTGAGGTTTTTGAAATACATGAAATACATGAAAATATATAAAGTGCCACAACTAACCCTTCAGACTGCAGTCGTACACAATTACACATACCTGCCTGAGAGAAAGTCTAGTCATATTCAAACAGAATTACATTTGGAGTAAAAACGCATTAGACGGCACTATATATGTACTTTCAAGCCATTAGACAATGCATTAAGGACAGATTTAAAACTGTTTCGGAACTTAATAGTAACAGCAATTATTACTATCTTTTTCAGGAAGAAGTAAATGCCTTCCAATGATAAATTGTTTTTATCTTTATTATTCATAGTGATTTACAAATTCTGGATGTTTGTTAATAGGAACACAAAGTTGCAAGAGCACATTACACTATATGAATTGTTCTCTCTTTTACAAAGAAAAAAGATACTGCACCATGTCTGGGTTTTGTAGTTTTAGTTCAGAGATAAGAACATGGGACCATCCAGATGTTTTGCACTACAACTGCCCACAAGCTTGGCTAATATTGCCAATAATGAAGGATGATTGGATTTCCAGTGCAACAACATCTGAACAGCCACGTGACTCTCTGTCTCTGTGTTAGCCGAATAGGTCAAGCACGGGATAGTAAAACTCATTAGTGAAATTATTAGTAAAAATTAATGCATTTTGTTTGTTTGGTATTATGCATTTCAGTACCAAATAAAATATATTTAGCTTCTGATTGCTTCCTTTTGATTCTCACTTTAAAAAAAATTCTTTGTACATGGTTCAGTCTTTTATTAAATACTCTGCTGCATTTATGTATATACAGATCTTGAATATTGTGATAAATTTTACAGTTGGTGGTTAGGAGCACAGGACCCTTGCAAAAGTGGAGAAATGACAAATATCAAAATGTGTGTGCATGTGTCTGTGGGAAAGGAGCCAAGGTATAACAGTGAGAATGGATACCCAGGGTCCAAACCATGTCAGGGACGCCAGAGAGAAAGGGGGTAGGTTGGTGTGATGGCCGTAAACTTCCTCTCTATCGCCCATCTCCTTCTGTGGGCGGGTGGGGGGCACTAGGAGAGGGGTTGGGGTGCTGAGAAATCAGGTTGGGAGTCCTCATTGGCTGGCCAGACGGTATCTGCTGGAGGAAGAGAAGGACCAGAAGCAGGTTTTTAAAGTGTTGAGCAGCCTGATTGGAGCTGCTGAGAAGGAAGGTTTTTCCAGAAAAGAAGTGCTTCAGAGGGCTGGAGGCAGGGCTTGAAGAAACTTGGAAATAATCAAATCCATGAAAGTCAAACCCACAAATGTGAGGGGCTGACTGTATATATTTTTCTACACATGCACACACTATGCTGCCATGTTTTCTGATGTACAGTACACTTGGTTATCCTAATTTCAATAATTTATTCATATTTAAAATTTCTATAAAAACGCATGCTCAAGGTGAATGAGAAACTAACTGAACAATTAAGCTGACATGAGTTCAGATTTCAATAAGGATCAAGACTTTGTAATGGCACCTACAGCTTCTATTTTTGTACTTGAGAACCTGCTGTCTGAACATATGAGCAATGCTGAGATACAGCAGTGTGAGAGAATTGGTAAATGTGCTCTGATAGGCTCACCTTCCTTGACCATTTGCCAACAAGAAACAAAGATCTTTTGTATCCGTGTATCCTGGCTAAAAAAATGAGTTTCAGTACCAGTTACTTCTATATACTTTACAAAAAGGGGGAGAAAAGGCACAACATACCCTTTCCCGGGCAAACAATACTAGCTCTTTTATTGCAGTTTTTAAATTATTGTTCTTTCTGCTAGTCCTGTTTTCAGTATTTTCATTTTGGTCATCATGTGTTTCTTTTTTAAAAAAAAATCAGAATTTACTTTATTTAATATTAAAATTATTTAATATTTTATTTAACTATAATAATATTTTGGTATATTAACTGAACACATTAGTTCTCTTTTAGCTAAGCCAAGTCACAAAAACATCTCTACTATCATAAGCCTCAAAATTCTATTGCTTACACCACCTGTTCAGCTAGTCATCTGAAACCAGGCACCCCGCAAATTCGTTGTATTTAGAAGTTTTAGCAAGAGAATGCAGCTATTGTATACTCTTGACTGAAGAACAGTATACTTCTTTCTGGGATGGTTGTCCTCTTCCACTGAGCATGCAGCTTTTGGAAGCATACACAAACAGTAGTGAAGAAAGAAGGGGACACCTGCCTTGCCAGGTGACAATCAATGGGATGACAGATGTTGCAGCCAGATCGCCCTTAAATCCAATTCATTATGTTGCTGTTGCAAATCCAGAATGGGACCTTTGACTTGTGATGCAGTTCAGTTGTACTGAAGGCAAACAGTGTAATGAGAATGAAAGGCACAAGAAGAACATCCCTTCCCACTGCTGAACCCACCCTGCAATCAATGCAATAATCATTGTATCACGTATAGTATTGTTAGCCAGAAATGCAGGACACCACTGGATTGCTGCATAGTTGTTGCTTCTGCAATGAAAGAAGCCCTGTAAGGGACGTTATGAAATCTTTTTACTTCTGCATTGTCGCACCTCAACAAGCAGCTGAAGATTAAATCACAAGAGGACTCATCTAACAATACAATAATGCTCATGGGATTTGTAAGCCAATACAAGAGCAGGACAAAGTATACAATCTTTGCTAGTTCATCCACCTCATCTGATTTTGGACCTGAAAGACCAAGACACAGTGTGGATATATGAAGGCGGTTAAGTGTGGGCAAGCAAGCAAACTCTATGGAATTGTATGCCATCATTCCTGATCAAGAGATATGTCTGTTAAGGTATCACCCTTAGCTTCCAGTTTTATGACTTTATGCAGTGTGAATCAATATGAGATATACTTTAGTCAGGCCTTAAACTAGTCATTTTTACATTAATATAATATATATATCTGGAGGGCAAATAAATACCCCTGAAAATGGACTAAAAATCAATTAAATAAATATTATTTGTTTCTTTTTTACCTACTTAGGCTCATTATGATACGGTTGAGAATCAGTATTTTAGCTGAACTACTGCTTCCAAAAATCTGTCAGAACATTATTGTACCCTGATGCATGCTGTCATCATATCAGTCAGTAGTTTTCGCGCTTGCCTAAAATAATTCTGTTCTGGGCATCAGCCCAAGCCTAAGATTTTTGGATCAAACACAGCTATTTCTTCAGTGACCTTCACACTTGATTTCAAAATGGTTTTAGCCCACAACATTATTCCCACAACATGTTAACTAATGATTGTGCTGTACCCTTCTAAAATCCCTGCACACAAGTGTATATGCAATAAATTTTGTAATTATTTTATTTTATTTTTTTAGAATTCATATTCTGAACACCCATCCAGACTAACGCATCCATTCATGAGAACATAAAAACTGCCTCAATGGATGAAGTCAGCTGACATTTTATATCAGCAACTATATTTTCAAGAATTGTTGGTCCTGGGAGGCCTGTACATATCGTTAAGGATGTGCAGTGTCACTTATTTTATTTTTACGTGCAAGAATTAAGAATTTCAAAAGTTTTCACCCAACTCATTTTGCCTGCTTTTCAGAGTTTTTGTATTCCAGGACTTGTTTATGAAAAATGTGTTTGCATTAAGAATGCTAAGTTTTGCACAGTATTTCTGGAGGAAAAAATAGAGTGTTCACGTAAGTCACTATTTTCTACACAAAATTCGTGTACAGATGACAAGTTGGGTACAATCCAGGAAGTATCAAGCATCTTTAGGGCAGCTCAATTATTTCAATTACTTTATGCGGTTATAATCCCTACATGTGAATTGCCTTTTTTTTTTATTGGCACAGCAGATAGCTTGCTATATAAGCTATAATTCAAGCACCAAGGTTATCACAGAGCATTCCTCCCTTGCACATGGTACTGGTACCACTCTACTCTGCTTTGGTTAGACCTCATCTTGAATATTGTGTCCAGTTCTGGGCACCCCAATTCAAGAAGAATATGGTCAAGCTGGAGCAAGGGTAGGGTAACCAAAATGATGAGAGGCCTGGAAGCCATGCCCTATGAGGATAGACTTAGAGAGCTGGGTATGTTTAGTCTGCAGAAGAAAAGGTTAAGAGGGGACATGATAGCCGTGTTTAAATATTTCAAGGGATGCCATGTAGAGGAGGGAGCGGGCTTGTTTTCCGCTTCTCCAGAGACCAGGACAAGGAGCAATGGATTCAAGCTGCAGGAAAGGAGATTCCACCTGAACCTCAGGAAGAACTTCCTGACAGTCAGGGCTGTCTGGCAGTGGAATCTGCTGCCTCGGAGTGTGGTGGAGTCTCCTTCCTTGGAGGTTTTTAAGCAGAGGCTGGATGGCCATCTGTCAGGAGTGCTTTGAGGGTGTTCCTGCATGGCAGGGGGTTGGACTGGATGGCCCGTGTGGTCTCTTCCAACTCTACATTTCTATCATTCTATGATTCTATGATTCTGTGTGTAACAAGACACACATATACCCAAGCAACACATGCTTCGATCTTTTACCAAGAGTTAAACTGCACAGTGGCAGAAAGGTACAGCTTGTAAAAGGAAATGTCACGGTGCCCAAGCCTACTATACTAAAGGTGCATCCAGACTGATTGAAAGGTGCCAGATTCTTTTTTCCTTGTTCTCTCCAATTTTATACTGGGTTAAACCAACATGGGAAGCTGGTATGATCATATTGGGAACTGACAGAAAATATTCTGGGATAAATAAAACATGTATGGATCTCCAACATAAAATTAAAAAGAACAGGAACAAAATCTGAGACGGTATGGTCTTTTTAATCAGTCTGGATGTTCCCTCAGTGAATTATACTCAGCAGCCTAAATCCAAGTGTTAGGGCTAACTCACTGAATGAATAGGGAACTGGTAAGTCAACACGTGATGATGATTCAGTGGATCTACTCATTTGGGACAAACATGTGTATTTAGCCAATAGACTTGCCCTATTGCTGCATCATCTCCTCCTTATAGGAACAACTGCATTCTCAAATTAGAAAAAAAAAATCATGTGAAAACAAATATAAAGACAATAAATTATCTCGTCCAAAGTTATAAGAGCTGAAAGATGCAGCAGACTCTACACGGAAGCAGCTTCATCCCTATATAACAACTCATATTAATAATAAGTTTCCAAACACAATACCAGAAAACCCTGTCTAATAACATTCTTCACTTTCCCCGCTGGTAACTCACCAGAAACTTTTAATGAGCTACAGCAGCGTTGAAGACAATCTTAACACATACACACACACACCCCATTTGTTTCAAGGGACTACTTTCATATTGTAAAGGAGTCAATTGCCATTAAATGCAGCAAGAAAAAAAGTCTCTCTTCTTCTCTCCCTTCTCTCTATCTCTCACACACATCATTTAGGGCTGTCAGACAAAACTGGAGAGGGCTACTGTATCTTTAATGGTTGTGTAGAAGAGGCAATTTCAGCAGGTGTTACCTGGTTGCAGGACAAGCATCACCTGCTATAATTCTACCTTCTGTACAACCATTAAAGGTGCAGGAATCTTCTCCACTTTCCAATCTGGCTTTCATGTTCCCCACTCCAGGAGTTTTCTTCACTGGAAGATGAACCAGATTTACCATTGGAAAGGTCACAACAGATACCCGATAGGCAGCCAGGCCCTCCCTCAGTTCCACAGGTCAGGACATGTTCAGAACAAGAAGAAGAACTAGAGGAGAATGCCCCCCACCCCTGTCCCAGAGAAAGTCAGAGGCTCAGGCATGTGGCTCAGATTATCCCCCACAGAAGTCAGAGGCTGCCATCAAAGTGTCAGGAGGAACACAGCCGTAAAACACTTTCCCTAAGCTCTGTCTCAGATCTGGATGTTGGCTGAATATGCTGCCTATAAAAGGAAGTCACAACCACCAACTACCTTGCTGAGTGCAACTTCAGTCTTCCTCTCAACAGCTCAGCTTGTAAAAGTGAGTCTACTGCATTTATAATCCCTGAACTGTTTAATGACTCAACTACTGGTGACTCCTTGGAATCCTGATTGTGATTTACAGCTTTCTTGACCCTGGACTGTTTGGCACTGGATACCTCTTGCTTCCATAGCTAGACTTGGGAACTCTGAACTTTGTTTGCAGTTAAGAGAAGGACAGTGGCAACCTTTTCACCATTCATTTTATTACATATAATGTTGGTTATTAGTCAGGAATCCAGGATGGTGTTGTCAACTGTTGGTGCTACACTAGAAGAAGCTCTGTGAAGGCATTATGGAATCACCTTACTTCTCTATTGTGGTACTCTGGCCATTTCCGCACAAGATGGGAAGAGCAGTTCACCATGTGTCAAGAGCAGTGTTTTATACCCCGATTCAGAAACTGTGCTATTGGGACCCACCCACCCTATTTACATCATACTACCATGGAGAACAGCAGTTGCATCCGCAACAGCAAGTCTCTGGCCACTCCCATTCCCCTCCCTCACCCCACCCCACTATCGCTGATTGGTCTGTTTTTTCAAAAAAATTAAAACACATTTCTGCATTGCTACTTTTGTGCATGTGTATGTTCGTTGATACGTGGGGAAAAAACACGTCTTAATGATCCATCACCAGATTCCACTGTCTGTTTAATGCATGTAGACAATAATGGTGGCAGCCTGTCCTTTGATGGGCAGAGAGAGATAGTCAGGGAACATCCATAGCCGGCCACTTCTGCGCTGTGAATCGATGTTATGCTTCTGCATATAGGCAAGAGACAATGCAGAACCAGTTTGGGAGATTTACATCAGAGTTTTTCTGGTTTTCAGATACTGTGGTTTCTCATTGCAGTGAACTGCGCTAGGAGCTGAAAATGTGCAGAGGCATGAGTAAAACTACAACGCTACAACACTACAATGTGCAGACTGATGGCTAAGAATTTGAGGCGACTACAAAGTATTGACCTCGTGCAGAAATGGCCAGAGGCAACTCCTCACCTTGAAGATCAGATTGGTACAGATTTTACGTTCAAGCCTGGCTTTTTGATAAAGACTTTGGGAGATAATTGATTTCTTTTAAAATTCACATTTTAACTTTTTCAGTTTGTTTTAAATTGTAAAAATTGTTAATATGCTTTTAGTCTATTAAATTAATTGTTTTAAATCTGAAACAGGTTTAAACAGGTTGAGTTGATCTGACTGGTACATTGGCCTGAGATGCTGTAATATAGAGGGGATATTGTTCATTTTGTTCTTGCTGTTGTTGTTATTCCATGTATCTATATGTGCATGTTGTTGTCAGCCTTCAAATCAATTCCGACTGATGGTGACCCTAAGGTGAACCTATCACTGAGGTTTCTGGGGCTGAACATGTATGACACTCAAGATCACCCACAGGGTTTCCCTGACTAAGAAGGGAATTAAGCCTTGGTCTGCAGGGTTGTAGTCCAACGCTCAAACCACTACACTGCATTGGCTCCCTGTGTGCAATTACAGATGTAAATAGAGGCCAGCCCTAAGGGAGTAAGCACAAATGAAGTGAAGACGCAGGGTTCAAACCCACCTTCCTAATTCAGAAATTCTTCTCTGTAATAGCTCCAGTCATTCAAGTGAGGGGATGACATTCTCAACAACAATTTTGCTTTTGTATTATTGTATTATGTTGGCAAGGAAACCCATTCACCAAAAACAGATTTCAAGAGGTAATCAAAACAGTGTTATTTGATATATTCCGGTAAAAAAAGGCAAATAGCTTTCTGGAAACTCACTTTTGTTTGTGCCCCAGACACAGCCCAGTCCCCTTCTCCAAATGATTTGAGCCTTACTAATTTTATCTTCCTGAGCAAAGACTCTTTTCCAAACAGATTCAATATATCTGTTGGCTATTGTATTTGTTGTTGTCGTTCTCTCAATCTTTTTTTTAGAAGGCAATGTTTCTGTTGTTCCAGAGCATTCAATAGCAATTCCCAGCACCAGCAGCAACATTTTATTCCCAGAAGAATTTAAAAATAGAATCTAGGATATATTGCAACAAAAAATCCCAATGTGCTGTACGGTTCCACACTTGCAGTTCATACTGGATTCCTTGGCCATTCTTCCTCCTTGTTGGGGGAACAGACATCCTGTACAATTTTCATTTCTATGTTTAAAACACTGTTCCTTTAACAAAGGAAATACCAAAAAAAAAAAAAAATAACAAATGTTCATGCAGGGGCTCAACATACAGAGTCAGCAGGAAGCAAAGACACCAAAGAGACCTCTGGGATAATGGGTCAAGTTGTCTACAGTGTCAGGAGAACTGAATGTTGATTGACCAAATTGTCTATGATGTCACACAGCTTTCTTGATCTCCCTCCCTCCTGTTGCCTTTTATACCAACAAAAAAGGAGAGGTTGTGTATGGATCCAGAGGCGACACAGAGAGGCACAAACTGGTAATAACTGAGAATCTTTGTTGTGAGAGCTCTCACTTCTTTGCATTAGTCTGAAACAATGCAAAACCTCTTCTTTCCAGGAATGAACAACAGCAGCCAGCCTGCCAGGGATCTCCCTTTAAGTCCAAAGATGACAAGGGGTATTTCTAGATGAGGAAACTCTTCTTGTTATTTCTTAAAAGGCCCTATGCAAATATTCTGTATTTTACACTGAAGATTTTTCCAGGTAATAAAAAACAGATGCGATGGGAAAACATGGAACAGTGGCATAGGCGATGTTATCTGAAGCCCCTGTAAAATTCAGTGAATGATGGCATGATAAAAACCTCACTTAAAACCACTCAAAATGGGAAGGGCCTGGATACCTTATATATTTATTCAAGTTAAAAGTAGCGGTGGGGTGGGGTGGGGTGTTGGGTCAGGTTGAAACTTCTTTGACTTAATTCTCTCTTATTAGCCATGTCTTTAGCCACAGAGGTTCAGCCCACTAGTATTCTCATTCTAACTTCTTTTTCACCATGTGGCTAATAGCAGCTTTTGATGAAGAGGCTGTAAAAGTAAAGGGAACTGTCATTTTCACTTTTTCACTTCCAATGCCAATAGCAGCATAGTTTAAACTATGGGGAAATGGCATGTGAGTGGGGAAATGGCATGACATGGGAGGCCTAAATACAGTGAAGGCACTAAATCCCATCTGATCTTGGAAGCTAAGCAGGGTCAGCCCTGGTTAGTTTGTGGAAGGGGGACCCTGAAGGAATGCCAACAGCTGTTGGTTGTATTTCAGAGGAAAGCAGGGGCAAACCACCTCTGGCTATTTCTTGCTTAAGAAAACTGTGAAATTCATGGGGTCACCATAAGTCAACTTGAAAATACACACAAAAAGCATACAGATTGCACTAGACAAGTGTTGAGCCCTGCAGCATTGTAATCGACTCCTGCTTTTAAGGAGGAAAAAGTCCTTAAACAGTAATTTAATTATTTTTTTAAATTTTACCATAGCTATTCCATGGCACATCATATTTGATGCCATCATCAAGGTATTTTATTTCCTTGTGTCTTGTTTTGCATGGGCTTTCCCAGGTAACAAACTGGAAAGCATTATTTATTTATTTTCCAACATTTTCCCAGTGTGGGAAAAAGTTAAAACAGATACAGCTAAAAAAAAAATGTACATAATACTAAAGTTTAAAATGTAATTAAACTATGAATCAAATTAAAATAAATAAAAAGCATAACAATTACACAGAAGAACAATAAAGGTAAACAACACAGCACATGAAAAGGCCTTTCCTTTCCCCCGAGCAGTCCAGCCTCGAAGGCCTGCTAGAACAAAAGGGTCCACACCTGCCTGTGAAAGGATAGCCAGGGGGTATCAGTCTCTAGGTACCTATAAATCTTTCTAAAACATGGGAGGTGGAATCATTGTAGCTTCTCCCAACCAGACTTCTCCAACCTTTACACTCACCTTCACTCCTCACCCACAGTAGGGCACAGAGTCCTTCTGAGCACTGAGTGGGACAGGGAAGGCTGCCAAAAGAATCATTTATACAGGTATGGGGAAAATCTGGCCTTCTGGATGGTGTTGGACTGCAACTCCCATCATCCCACAGCTATGCTGGCTGGCTAGAGCTGAGGAAAGTTGAAGTCCAGCAACAACTGGGAGCAGGGGCATACATTCCTCATTCCTAGTTTGTGTGGTAGGGAAACAATTTAAAATGTATTCTACCTTTCTTTACAGTCCATGCAGGACAGGCTGACCTTTTATTTCGTTTCAAAATATGGCCTGGTTAAAAATTAGTTGCTGATCAAGGCATTAAAGGAGACAGTGGTAGAGTTTCCAAAAGCAGCTGAAAAAGAGGAACATCCAGGTGTTTTCTGCTATTGTGTTGTCTTTATTTATTTTTGTCAAATGAAGCTAGAGGAACAGAGCTAAAGATTTCAAAGCAGCAGGCAAAATACAGAAGAGGATCCATCCACAAAAATAGCTTGCCAATATTAAGTGCAGTGATTTGTTCCCCTAACAACTACCGATACTTAAGAATACTAGAGAAAATCCTGAATTATTGGCAGACCCCATCTCCGAAAGCCTCAAATATGAGATGCACTATATTAAGTGCAGTTTGTGTCTCCACACTGTAGAGTTTGCAGTGGTTGAACTCAACCTTTGGTCCTCTGTTTTGGACTTCAACTTAAGGTATCCCTTACCATTGGCCCCACTGCCTTAAGCTTCTGAGAGATGAAATCCAAAACATCTAGAAGATTAAAGGCTGAAAACCACCTGTCTGTGCCCATCCACTGTAAAGAACATAAGGCAACCTCCCTTTAAAACTGCATTCTGTAACTGCAGTACTCTTTCTAGCTATTGATAATATTCAGTTCAGTGCTACCTTCTGCCACACATGTTGCAGTGGTTGAGTGAAGAGGGGAGATGGGGGAATGAATGGGGTGTAGCAATCTGCTCTTGCATTCTGACCTTGTTCTTTCTTTAGAGAAAATCTTGCATTCTCCCTTAATGCCATTTCTGCACTACCCTCTTATAGTGCTATTATTCCACTTCCAAAATCCTGTGGAATTCTGGGGTTTGTAGTTTACTGAAGCCCAAGAGCTCTCTGGCTGAGAATTCTAAATGCTCCTCCCTAAACTACAAACCCCAGGATTCCATAGGATGTTGAAAGTGGAAGAACAGCACTAAAACAGTGTAGTACCAAAATGACCTAAGTCACCCTTCCTCAGTCCAGTGCCTTACAGATGTTACAATCATCATTAATTCCCAGTTGCCATGTTGGTTGGGGATTATGGGAGATTGTAGTCTAATACATGTAGTGACCACAAGGGTGGTTAAGGTTGCATTGTGCATACTACCAAAAGCCTTTGGGATGTTTCCATATGAAAGATTTTGCAAATGGCAGGCATGTGAAATCAATGCAGCTATCACACTCCAACAAGGACTGTGGGCTGATTGTCATCACTCCACATGGACTCATTGTGCAGGGTAGCACAATCAAATCAGCAACTGCAGAGATAGCTATGCTTTATGGTATCTCTTTTGCCCACTTCCATTTTAGTGCTATGTGCCTGTTAAGGAAAATTATTATCTGGATATAGCCTTGTCTCTCTTTGGACTGTACAGATTGGGGTTGCTCAACCACACGTCTGAGGCAGCTTCCCAACCTAGGTCCTTTCTGCAACACACCTTTTCACGGAGCTGGGGTGTGGGGATGGCGTGCAGCCTCCAGCAAGAGGCTCTCACATCCTGTTTTCTTCAGCTTCACAGCTGCCACCTGCTCGTGCGAGAGCCCCGCCTCTTCCTTCTGCAGTGCAGCCTGGGATTTTCCCAGGCTGCACTGGGGCCCAGGAAGCATGAGTGCTGCGGTTCCAGAGCTCCGCATGCACACCAAGTGCGCGTGGGGTCCCAGAGCGATGCGCAATTGCTCACCATTTTCAGTTCAAAACCAAAAATGAAAAAGTGCGCAAGCAGCGCTGGCTAGACTCTGGAGCATAATGCGATTGTGAGTGCATCATGTGGACCACTCCTCACATTTGTGCGATGCTCAAAGGGCCTTTTCACATGCAAATGCCATACAAAAAGGGCCCTGGTGTCCTTCAGATGTTTTCAGCAACTACTTCAAGTGGTCCTTGCCCCTGACTATCCTGGCTGGGTCTGAGGTGAGATGAAGTTCAAATATCTGGAAGACACCAAGTTGAGGAAAACTGTGTAAGCTGTGATATACAGGCAAACTCCAAGTTCCTCTAAATAGGCTTAGAAGCTTCAAAGCTTTATTCAAGAACAGTGAAGTAATAACAGCACACCTTGGCCATTGCCAAGACTAAAGAAGCATTGGATTTCCAGTCTTATATCAGCCCTTACATTTCAAAATTAGCACATGCTGCAATCCCATTTGTTAACAGATCAAAACAATTCATTTTCCAGGCTTTGCTGCCCCCTCTCAGTTTCTCATGCAGCCTGCCAACAACGTGACCTTGCAATCATTGTCTGTCTGTTCTTATCACCAACCAGTACCATTAACACTTCAGGGTTCTCAACTCATCCATCATCCTTACCCCAATCTACTAGCAAAGCATCTGTGGAAAAAGATATTACCCAGAATGCAGCAGGGAAATGCAGCTGACCTGACATAAGGAAAGACATTATCTCCACCACACCCCCTTTTGCTTAAATTCTCGCACATGTACATTCACTCTTAGGACCACACTAAATATGATGTGGGAGATCTATGGGGTACCACTACTAAAAAGTGTTGTTCTCTGAAGGCAACTGCAGGGAACCCAGTTCGAACTGGGGTTATAGTAGGAGAAGGGGAAAATCTTCCCTGTTGCTTTCATCTAAATTGGTGGCCCTGAAGCTATATTTGGGATAAGAAAACTTCATTGCAAATTCCAGTCTTGCATCTTCTACGTAACATCCAATTATGTAGGCACATTCTCAAATACAGTACTACTGTACTGGCACTACCCCAAATTTCCTACTCTGTCAGTATGCATGGCTCCTGTCATAAGTATGCTGGAGGTGTTTTAGTAAAAGTAATAGAACAAGTTTCCGAGAATAAACAGGGCTATATAATTTACTGAGCACTACGATGTATCATTTGCCAATTGCTACTTGCAATCATATATCCAGTTGGAACTTCTAAAGTATCCCAAGGCACTGAATGCATTGTTTGATGTCACTCTGTATCCAGGCAAGGAGGGAAAAAATCAGAAGGGGGAATGCAAAAGTAGTGGGAAGGTGCTATGGGAACAGGAAATACAAAGATACAGGTACTTCTTCTGGTTCACAGGATGAAGGATATGTAAATAACAAAGGGTCTGGAAAAGTGCTGGTGCGGTAATGTGACATTTCACCAATCATTGTTATGCATGCCTAAATTTGTATGACAAGGTACAAAATCTGTAACCATCTAACATGCATGCTTTTCCCCTCTCCTGCATGCATCTTCAGCATCTTCTCAGGAAGGTATTGGTTGCTTTGCTCCAAATAAATGCCTCTGTTCAAAGTTTGTGAGGACAAGCTATGCAGGACATGACACGCTCAGTCTCTCAAAGTAAATAACTTGTAATATACTTATAATATACTTTTATACTTGTAATATACTTTTACTTCAAGGAATTTTTTTTTCACCTTACATTCCTTCCCAGACCCTAAGATAAACTTCAGATACCCTCCTCTGGATAGCCCCTGGAAATAAGCAGAGATGGGTGGATACTTAGGAGATGGCTTTTTAAAGAGTGACACCCCAGTCATGGATTGTCCTCCCCAGAGAGGCTTGTCTAACATTGTGTGTGTATGTGTGTGTGTGTGTGTGCACGATCTGATGTCCTTTTATTCTCTCAGGCTTTTTAGGCATTCATTTAAAAAACCTTCTGCATTTTAGATGTTGCACGTCTGCTGTTTTCTAAACTATTTACTTTTTCATTTTGTAAATTTCCCCCCATTTTTTTTATCATTTACCTTACATTTGACTACATTTTAACATCATACAGTTATTTCAATTTTTTTTTGTGAACCATCCAAAGACCTTTGACTACAAGGAGGCATACATTTATTCTTCTACAGTAAATATATAAATAAATGTTTAACAGTGGCCATACATAGCTACTCAGTAGAGCTCCTAAGGCAAGCCTGTAGCAAAGATTTTCCTAATCCAATGGAAGAGAAGCTGGGCAGAATCTGGCCTATACTACTAGAACTGGTAATAATAATAATAATAATAATAATAATAATAATAATAATACTTAACAAGACAGGACAAAATTAATGTACTGTTCCTAAATATAGCACAATTTGAGAGAGGATGGTCTTTCCTAGTTTAATAACAATGTGGATGAATAATAATCCAGATGAAAAACAACTGTTGGATTCTTGCTATTCTCCAAAAGAAATGCCACATTTGAAAGCATGGATTCAAATGAATGAGAGCTTCACCTTTCAAGAATGGGACTCAGAGGAAATGTAGAAATTAACTGTGACATTCAGTCAGTTGGTGACCTGTTACAAGTGTCTGTGTGTATTACAGTCTACTGACACAATACATTTACTTAGAGCAGTTACTAGAACAGTGGTTACACTACAAATGATAGATCTTCTCAGCACTATTTTTAAATAAACTCTCCAGTCCTTACTTCAAACATAATATCAATGTACTGCTGTTAAAATAGTATGAACAACTCCAACTGCAGGTGGGCCCGCAATTCTAAAATACTATCTTGTTTTCTGATGTTCTGCCGCAATGGCTTTGTGTCAACATATAACAATGGACTTGCATCAATTATTTAACTAATTTTGTACAGCTGGAGACTGGGCTGTGCCACCATACTAAAGCTGTGATTAAAACTTTGAATGTTTTCCGAAACCAATAGTGCAATCCTATACATACATCCCCGGTAGGTTGCCAGGTCAGATCTATCTTGGTTCCTGAGATGTCAAGGTCAAAACATAAGATTAAGGAACCTGTGCTGTTCTGAGGCCAATACCCTCCCTCAGCAGACTGTACAGCCCTTGAAGCCATGTTTGGCTACATCATAGATAAAAAAATGATCCCAATACTGAAGCATTGGGATCCCTGAAGGATCCACAAGGATATCATCATTGCGTGTCTGGCTATGGGGACACAGCTAGATGGTTCTCCAATCCTACCTTCTCTCTGCAAAGCACAGAATGGCCTTGCAGGAAAGCCTCTAGGGCTTTACATTAAGGCCATTTCCACACTAAGCTGTTATAGTTCTATTATTCCACTTCAAAGGCCGCTCCCTAAACTGCAAATCCCAGGATTCCATAGGATGTTGAAAATGGCGTAATATCACTATAACAGGCTAGTACAGAAATGGCCTAAGTTGGGGTGGGCAGCTTTGGATGCTGTAGAAGAAGAAAGGAAATACCAACCCCTGCCATGCCTGCAAAAGGACATCCACACATATAAAGGCCACTTACATGTACCTAAGTCTTATCTAAGAGAATTGTAGCCAGGGAGTAGTACTTGATGCTGTAATTAAACATGATAGATAAAGCATTAACAACAGTTGCTCAAAGCACGCCATTCAAAACAAAAACATCCTATCCAGAAATTTGAAACAGAATGGAAAGGAGTATTGGACTGGGAGAGGATATAAATGTATAAAAAATCAAGAAGAAATAATGTAGTCATGCTTTTCTCTGTAAAATGTAAACTATGCTTGTATGTAACGAAAATAAGCAATTGCAACTGGAAGATTTAAGCCTGAAAGTGTGTGTGAGAGGGGGTAATTTCAAGATAAACCTTAATAAAAGTTATTACAAAAAAAAAAATCACATACCATGGGTGAAGAAAAGAGATATAGACTTTTCAAGACATTTCTCTCACCCTGAGATTCCTCCACCTTGCCTGTGGGCCAGATGAAGAGGGGCCAGACTTTTAAGTAAGGGAATCCAATTACCTGCGCATAAGTCTCATTGCTTGAGAGAATACTTACTTCTGTATACAATGAAAGAGAATTTCATTGGGTTGGAACTTTTCTTCCTAAATCAGAGTTGGATAATTGTGGGATGCTAGAGGGTCACATTAGCCCTTGGAGGCTTCTCATACATACATACATACATACATACATACATACTTACATACATACATGATCCCCTGCAAAAAATCTCTCCCCCACCATGGTGGGCAATTTCACCATGTTTTCAGGCTCCCTTAGGCCATTTTAGGCACGAGAGTCCTTTTTAACAAAAGGAGGTGGACTCTCGTGGGACTAAAAAAGTCCCAAGGGGGCCAAAAACACAGCAAAAATGCCACCACAGCACCTAGAGGGCATTTGGAGACAAAACAAAAGTTCTTTGTCCAGAGGAGGGCAACCAAAATGATGAAGGATCTGGAAGCCATGCCCTATAAAGAACAGCTTAGGGAGCTGGGTATGTTTAGTCTGCAGAAGAGAAGGTTAAGAGAGGACATGATAGTTATGTTTAAATATTTGAAGGGATGTCATGTCAGAGGGAGCAGGCTTGTTTTCTGCTGTTCCAGAGACTAGGACAAGGAGCAAAGGATTCAAGCTGCAGGAAAGGAGATTCCACCCAAACCTCAGGAAGAACTTCCTAATGGTTAGAGCTGTCCAGCAGAGGAATATGCTGCTTCAGAGTGTGGTGGAGTCTCCTTTTTTGTAGGTTTTTAAGCAGAGGCTGGATGGCCATCTGTTGGGAATGCTTTGATGGGTGTTCCTGCATAGCAGGGGGTTGGGCTTGATGGCCCCTGAGGTCTCTTCCAGCTCTGTGATTCTATGATTCTCTCTTCATCAACTCTCAACTCTCTGTTTTCCCCTTCTACTTCCCTTCTACTCTTTCTGTTTTGAATCTCAACAACTCTCTGTTTTCAGTTAAATTTCCGTTGCTCACTCCCCTCATCTATCCCCTCCCTTTGGCTAGCCTGAGGTTCCATTTGCACCAGCCAATCGATTTGAATATTCAATGTTGCTAAAGTGGCTCCATTGCTAAGCCCCCCCTTCAGGTACGTCACGACAACTACTTTTTTTATATATATATTTTATTAAAGAAAAAAAATACAATACATAACAGAATAACACAAAAACACCACGTGAATAACATAAATGTGAAAAAAAGAAAAATTACAACACAAATGGCTTACATTACTATTGCTCTCCAAATCCTTTATCATCATATACTTATTCCACATATTTTATATCACATTAATTATATATTTTTATTTCATGTATCTAAGTCTCTTTCTCCTTATACTCATTATTACTATAATATCATTCTTAAGTCTATTCTTTTCAATTATATTTTTTTTAGAATTTTTTATTTTTTTTATTATGAAATAAACTTAAACAATACAAATGCAAATAAACAAAACCCCACATAATAACAAAAAATAGTGAATAAACCCACCCTCCAGAGCCAATTTTTTATTTACTCCACTTTCCAAAACTGCCATTCTTCTTGTGGAAGAGTGACTTTACCATCTCTTATCAAAGCTTTTTCCAAAAATATTTTCCAAATTTCTTCAAAATCATTCCCTTTTACACGACCTTTCATAAATCTAATTCTACAAGTTAACTTACCATTAATTGCAATTTTCCACACTTCTTTATACCATTCCTCTATTTGAATTTCTTCATTTATTTTCCATTTTTTTGCTATTATTAACCTTGCTGCAGTTAACAAATTTGTTATTAATTCCTCCATTGCCTGAGTACACTCAACCTTATTATATATAGACAGCAACCCTATATTTGGACATATTGGCATATCAATTCCTACTATCTTTTATTTCTTTAAAAACCTTTTGCCAAAATTCCATTATCCTATTACAATTCCACCACATATGCATGTATGTACCAATTTCTTGACATCCTCTCCAACATAATCTAGAATATTTCTCATCTATCTGATTTAATCTTACTGGAGTCAAATACCATTTCCAAACTATTTTATAATAATTCTCTTTCATTCTTACTAATAATTTTTTTAAATGACGTTGTTTCCAAATTTTTCTCCATTCTTGTATATCTATATTTTGTGATGTCTCTTCCTCCCACATTTTTCTAAAATAATCATCCTCTTCTTGATCTTTTGCCAACATTTTATATATTTCACTTGTAATACACTTTAATAATTCATTTTCTTGCATATTTTCTCTTTGAATAATAATTTGTTCAAATTTAATATGTTCTTTAAAATCTTTAACATATCTTTTCATATTCTTTGTCCATTGCTCTAACTGTATATAATTTAACCAAGATATTTTGGTTTCCTGCAATCTCTCTTTTATTTTATCTTTATTAGTTATTATTTTCATCCAATCTTTTAATCTATGTATTTTTTGTTTTTTTATTTCTTTCTTTATTATTTCTCTTAAATTTATTAGAAATTTTTCCATCATTACTATCGGAGTTAATGTTGATATATTCGAAATCAATTTTCTTTTATTTTTCTTCCAAATTTCTATTATATTTTTTATGAAAAGATTTTCTATCTTTTCTATTTCTTTCTTTAAAAAATTCCTGAAAAATATATTTTCCAATTTCATCTCAATATTTGTATCTTCTATCTCTAACCATTCTAAGTCACCTTTTCCTGAGACTCCTTCTATAATATTTCTCAACTGATTTGCATAGTAATACCATTTTAAATTTGGAAGTCCTAAGCCCCCTTTTTTTTCTGACTTTTATACCAATATTTCTTATTAATCCTCACTCTCTTATACCCATTGCAAAAATTATTTAATAACTTTTACCACTCTTTTAATTCTTCCTCTGATACTTTTATTGGTAACATCCTAAAGAAGAAATTAATTTTAGGTAGTATTTTCATTTTTACCACTGCTATTCTTCCAAACCATGATAAATTTATATTTTTATAATCCTCTAGTTTCTGTTTAATTTCTAATTTTAATTTCTTATAATTTTTTTCCTCTAGTCCTTGTAAATTTTTTGTAATATCTATTCCTAAATATTTAATTGATTCTTTTACTTTAACTACTATTCTTTTATTACTTATAAAATTTTGTACTTCTCTTTTGGTATAATTGAATAACATTATTTCTGATTTGTCCCAGTTTATTTCTAATCCTGTCTTCTCCCCAAACTCTTTTAAATGTTTGTCTATTCTGTCTATCTTTTTGACTGGATCTTTAATTGTTAACAATGTATCATCTGCAAATAAACTTATCTTATTTTTTTCCTTGATTCCAATTCCTTCCAAATTCTCATCATTTCTTATTACATTGGCTAAAGTTTCTATAACTATTGCAAATAAAACTGGAGATAATGGATATCCCTGTCTCGTTCCTCTTGATATTTGAATCTGTTCCATAATTCCATCATTTACCATCACTACAGCTGTATTATGTGAATATAATTGGTTTATTAACCCTTTAAATCTCTCTCTTAATCCTACTTTATTTAAAATTACGTTTAACGCCGGCCATTCCACACAATCAAATGCTTTAAATATATCTAATGCTAGGATTCCAGCTCTTTGTTTATCTCTATCTATTATATTTATTTTATTTATCATTTTCCCTATTAAATTTGCCATCTGTCTTCCTTGAATAAAGCCACATTGATCTTTGTGTATATATTTATAAATAAATTTATTCATCCTCTTCGCCATTACTGCTGTCAATATTTTAGCATCTTGGTTTATTAAAGATATTGGTCTATAAGAACCTGGATCAGTCGGATCCTTACCTGGTTTTAAAATTAATGTTATTAATGATTGCTTCCATGATAATGGGATTTTATCACCCCTTAACATACTGTTATATAATACTTTTAATTTAGGAATTAAACACTTTTTAAATGTTTTATAATATTCTGGACCTAATCCATCCAATCCTGGTGATTTTCCTCCTTTTAAATTATTTATTACTTCTTCTATTTCCTCTTCTGATATCATTTCTTCTTATTGTTTCAGTTTCTGTATTTATTATTCTTGGTATCATATTCTTTGATACGAAAATATAATCTATTCTTGAATAATTTTTATGAACTGATGAATAGTACGTATATTTCTTTTCCTCACCCTTTATTAACCTCCAAACATCTAACAATTTATTTCTACTCACCAATTTGTTTAAAATTGTTATATTGTTATATCTATCTCTAATTAATGGATCCGATTTATCTTTACAACTGTCCATCACCATATTAAAATTGCCTGCCATTATTATATAATCTCCTTTCATATTTTTAATCTTACTAAATATTTCTTCATAAAACTCTTTTTGCTTCTCATTAGGTGCATAAATATTCACCAAGACATATATTTCTCCATCTATTTCTCCTTGTATAATTACATATCTACCTTTTTCGTCTGGCTCTACACTTACTACAATAAAATTACATCTTTTAAAAATTATGGTTGCTACTCCTCTCGATTTAGATGTACCAAATGCTTCCTCATAAGTGGCAACCCAGTTCAATTTAAGTTCATTTCTTTAATCTCATTTTCCATGTGTTTCCTGTAAGAAAATTATATCAGCCTTATCTTTTTTTAATATTGATTCTATCCTTTTTCTCTTTATTATTGACCCTAATCCTTTCACATTTAATGTTGACACTCTCAGTCTATTTTCCATTTTTCATATTCCCAGTCTCCTAATTCTACTTCCCGTTGGCTCTTTAGTGTAGTGCTCCCCTTCCCCTTCCCCTTCCCTCGCTCCCCATTTATCCCTCCCCCTACCCACACATACATTTGTCCCCCCTTTCCCTCCAAAGCATTCTTGCTTTGCCACAACCACTAATGGTCTTTGAGGGGGGTAAAGGTATATCAACAGCAGGCATAGAGACTAACACCTTCTCCCGATTATTTTTCTTTCCCATATTTTTTCCCTTCCCCCTCCCTTCCTTCCCTTTACCCTTTTACTTTATCTATACATAGATCTATCCCTATCCATATACAGAACTATAAAGATATATTCTAATCATTAGTCATCAACCTTTCTCCTCTTCTGTAAAATTTTCTTTCTTCTTCTGTTATATCATGATGCCTCCTCCAGTCCTCCTCTACTTCAGTCCTTTCTTTATTCCTCCCGACATCTCCTTCTCATCTCCTCCAATTGCTCCTCCCACTGCTCCTTCTTCTGCTCCTCCGACTGTTCCTTCCTCAAAGCTTCTCTCATTTATAATTTTACCGTCATGACAACTACTTAAGTGAAAGGAGAAAATACATAGGTTAAATTGCTTACCAAAATGTGTACACATTTTAAAAATATACAAAAGGGCACTCATTTCTTTGCAACAGGAAAAAAACAGTCTCATAGATCATAAAGAAAGCAAGTAGAATTTGAATGAACCTAGTAAAATTGCAATGATATTTCACTTTTTGGGGGGAGGGATAAAGGAGCCAGCGTGTTGTAGTAGCTTGATTGTTGGACTAGGACACTGGGAGACCAGGGTTTGACTCCCACTTGGTCATGGAAATCCATTGGACAACCTTGGACAAGTCAAATTCTTTCAGCCTCAGAGGAAGGCAGTAGCAAACCTTCTCTGAAGTAATTCTGCCAAGAAAAACTCTTGATAGGACCTCCTGTTCTTTTTGTGTGCCTTCAAGTCATTTCCAACTTATGGTGACTCTATGGTGAATTTATCACAGGGTCTGAGGTTGTGTGTGTGTGTGTTATGCCCAGGGTCACCCAGTTGGTTTCCATGGCCAAGTAGGGTATTGAGCCTTGATCTCCAGGGCCATAGTCCAACACACAAACCACTTACATTATGCTGGGTTGCCATAAGTCACAAATGAATTGAAGGCACACAACAACAACAAAATTTTTAGCAGCTCTGTAGAGGACTGAAGTTATGTTAAAAACTGAAAACTTCCTGCAACTAGAATACCAGAAGAGCTAACAAAAGTCTGGACCAGGATCTCTCTCCTTGATGTGCCTGTTGGTCTTTTTCTTTTAGATGTTTTACATGGAGAAGATTGGAAACTAGAAATCCCAACTTCTTATCTAAAATGACACAGTCTACCAGTTCCTACAGGTCCCAGTCAACAAAAAACAAAGATGGATTCTTGGTTTGCTTATACCTTAAATTAGGAATTGTCTTTTTTTTCCCTATACAAATGGCTATATACTGAGCTATCAATCCTGTGAATGCTTTTCTTTTTAAAAAATAAATCACATCTTTTGACAAGATTATTATAGGTAAGGAACCTTTACTCTGCAATATGAAACATATAGACAAGGAGAAACATGCCTCTCACATTGTAATGTATACCAGGCAACCTGCTCTTGATGTAGAAGTATGCAGGAGTATAATGTGAGGAAACTGCTTATTGGAAAGAATGGAAGGATTTACATTGATTACTAACAGAAACAAAACACTCTGATGTAATATGCTGTTGCCCACATAGCAACAGCATATTTTTCAAACATCTGCTGCATCAATGTGCTAAATCCATATTGTAGGGCTGTTGCATTCTCGTAGCAGGAAGATACATCAGCATAAATACTTATTATCTCAAGTGACATGATAAGGATTCAATTAAGAATGCATTAAAATCCATGGAACAACAGAGTTTGTTTTGTTTTGTGATTACTTCTTCAGGGTACAAATGAGGCTCGGTTGGTAGAACCAGCTCCTGAGGCCTTGTTTCTTTTTCATGGTAGAGTTGGAAGCCCCAGTCAGAGTTAAGCGCTGAATTTTTAAGATGTTTATTGTAAATTATTTAGCTCTTTAGGAGAGGAACATCCCTTAATCTCACAGGCAGGCTTAGTGGGAATGAAAGAGAGGGCTTTTTCCATGGCTACCTGGAGACTCTTGAATTCCCAAGCTGTGTCTCTCGTTGATGTCCGTTTCTTGGCCAACAAGGTTTGGATCGATTTCAGCTCTACTAACTGTTCAATACTATTTTAATCACACATTTCAATATGTTTCTAGCTATATGTGTTTTTATTTGTAGTTCTTTGTATTTTGGAAGCTGCCTTGGCTCCCAGCTTTGGGGGAAAGGTGAATAATAATCAAGTCAGTGTTGGACCATAAACCTGGAGATCAGGGTTCACATTTCTACTCAGCCATGGAAACCGAATGGGTGACTTTGGGCATATCACACACTATCAGGCCCTAGAATACCCAGAATACCCTATGAAAGTGTTGCCTTAGTGTCATCATAAGTTGACAACAACTTGAAGGCACACAACAACAACAGAATGGTGTGTCATAGAATAGAATTAGTGTTTGGGTTACATTTCTATCTGGCCTTTCCTTCAATGCGCTGAGGGGTGTGCACGTGGCTCTCTTCTTCCCATTTTTTCCTCAAAACAATCCTTTGTGGGTAAGTGAGCTCCAAAGTCATTCAGTAAGTTTCAGAGCTCATGGGGAATTAGATCCCAGATCTCTCACTCTGCCCACTTTATTGCTTTTCTATTCATTGCCATTACTCCTCTTCGTTACCACTCCTCACGTCTATGTAAATCAACCCAGTATTTTCTGAATGCATCTGTATTGAAATGTATCTGTATTGTTTTCAGGACACAGATTCAGCAGAGATCAAGTAAGGGTAGAAGGAACATTAGCACTAAAATAAAATGATTCTAATGCTTAACTGGTATCATGTTGCCAAAACTGTTTAGCACTTTGGATAACTCCTGAATGATGATAATTATGATGATGATGATAATAATAGTAATAATAATAACAACAACAACAGCTCAATGGAAATTAGTGAAAATCACTTTTGCATGTTGCATGAGACTGAATGTGACATGTGATCAGTGGAGGGAGAGATGGAGGGAAACCTGGAATATTTCAAGAAAGCAAGTGGATGTGATTAGTGGATAAGGTACAATTAAAACAAAAAACAACTGGAAACTCTCAATACTTTGAGAGACCTTGCACCTTCCTCACTTCTGGAGGCATGCAGAGAGAGAGAGAGAAATCAACATGCAGATGCAACCACACACGCAACCACACACACACACACACACACACACACACACATGCACGCACGCACACGTATATATATATTAAAGAAAAAGTAAAGGGCTTTTACTTGAAAAAAAGGAACACAGTGGAACTGGCTTCTGGGTAAACATGTATAGTATCACATTGTCTTCCTGACTGTCAGTGTATATAAAGCTTGCAAGAGAAGGACATTGTTCTGCCTTCCAGGACTTTTGATGTGTTAGCCATTTTTTTTATGACATTTAAAAGCTCCAACAACTTTTCATCAGTCTAATGTAAGAGCACAGCATTTTTGCTGTGTCTGCACTGAGACAACAATAAAAATGAAGCAGCTACTGTTTATTAAGCATAACAGGACAAAATGTATGCAACGAGCAAGATAAAAACAGACAGACTAGATGGTGTTGCTACAGGTTCATCATGCAAAGTGTCCCCCCTCCTGAGTGTGTCTTATTGGAAGCCCATGGGCCAGGAGACAAATGTGTCTTAGCAACAGGTTGGAAAATTGTAATCTTCTTGTCTGTGAGGAGGTTGGCAGTTCGGGGCTGGGACTGAAAATAAGGGTGCAGCCTGAACTCAATCAAGTCTCCTCTGGAAATTCAATATTTCCAGAGGAGAGAGCGGAAGACTGTCAAGTATGGAGGGGGAGGGAGCTGCTGTGGTCACCTGTCATAGCTGTGGCATGTTTCTTTTCCTGCCGCAAGATGTCATTGGGTACACCTGCAGCAAATGCAAGCTGGTCACCCTCTTGGAGGAGAAGGTTCAACAGCTGGAGGCACACATTTCAAATCTTTGCATTATTAGAGAGGGAGAGGAGTTCTTGAATAGGGCTGAGAGGACCTTTTTGAAGATGGAGTGCATGGAGGAGCTAGTAGACAAAGAAGCCGGTTCACGTAACCAGGAGACGGATGCTTGGAGGAATGTGACACGCGAGAGTAGAAAGGCAAGGTGCCATACAGAGACTCTCAAGCTACAGAATCGTTTCCAAGTTCTTGACCTTATTAATGGCAAAGTGGAACAACAGGAAGAGGTCATGGAACGTCACCCAGAGGAAATCCAACATCAGCAACAGGAACCCCAACACCAGCAGAACAGCATCCAACAGCATCAGCACCAACAGTCTCAGCACGACCTGAAAGTTCAGGCAGCCATGAGGGAATCTGCTCGTCGAGTAACCCTGGACAAGCCACAGAGGAGACGAGTTCTAGTGGTGGAGGACTCTTTGCTGAGAGGAACGGAACCAACCATTTGCAACCCAGACAGGATCAATCATGAGGTGTGCTGTCTCCCTGGGGCCAAAATCAATGACATAACAGAGAGGCTAACAAGATTGGTCAAGCCCACCGACCATAACCCCCTTCTTTTGGTTCATGTCGGAACCAACGATACGGCGAGGCACAGCTTTCACTGCATCACGAAGGATTACGATCTTATGGGTAGGAAGCTGAAGGACCTTTGTGACCAGGTTGTCATTTCAACTCTTCTCTCTGTGGAAGGATATGGCCCACGAAGGGAAAGAGGAATAGTGGAGATCAACAACTGGCTCCAAAGATGGTGCCACCAGAAGCGATTCGGATTTTTGGATCACAGCCTCCAGTTCAATGAAGATGGTCTTCTGGCAAGGGATGGCCTGCACCTTACAATCGTCGGCTGGAACATTTTTGCTAACAGTCTTGCAAAACAGATCAGGGGGTCTTTAAACTGAGTTTGACTGGGAGGGGGACAGTTTTATTCTAAGCAAGGATTCAGTGAGTGCTGCAAAAAATAGCCCAAGTGATATAGATAGGGCAGGCCAAATAAAACTAGAGACCAACAGGGAGAGGGAAAGTAACTTTAGTACAGGACTTCCACAAAGGGCACATCATCTCAAGTGTTTCTACACTAATGCACAGAGCATGGAGAATAAGCAAGATGAACTCCAATTCTTAGTACAACAAAATAAATATGATTTAACAGGCATCACTGAAACCTGGTGGGATGAATTTCATGATTGGAACGTAGGAAAAGGGGGAGTTAACCTATTTCTCAGAAATAGACCAAACAAGAAAGGAGGAGGAGTAGCCTTATATGTCAAGGGTGTTTTCAACTGTGGAGAGATCCAGGACTTAAATCTGGGAAGCCAAGTCGAGAGCATCTGGGTGAGAATTAAGGGAGCAAGAAACAATAGGGATGTGATTGTGGCAGTTTGCTACAGGCCTCCAGGCCAGCCTGAGGACCTGGATAAGCCTTCCTGGAGCAGATGACCACACATTCAAAAAGGAGAGATGCAGTGTTAATGGAAGATTTCAGTTATCTTGATTTTTGTTGGCAGTCAAATTCTGCAAAGACCACAAGGTCCAACAGGTTCCTCGCTTGCCTTGCAAACAATTTCATGGTCCAGATGGTGGAAGACGGGACAAGGGAATCAGCTATTTTAGATCTAATCCTGACCAACAGGGATGACCTAGTTGATGAGGTAGAGGTGGTGGGATCCTTAGGAGGGAGTGACCATGCTCTTCTGGAGTTTGTCATTCAGTGGGAAGGAGAAGCCGAGTGTAGCCAGATACGCACCCTAAACTTCAAGAAAGCTGATTTCTCTAAACTTAGGGAGTTACTTGCTGAAATCCCGTGGACAAGAATACTAAAAGCGAAAGGAGTTCATGATGGATGGGAGTTTCTTAAAAGTGAGATACTAAAGGCACAATTGAAAACTGTGCCAATAAGGAGGAAAAATAGCAGATCTCTAAAGAAACTGTTGACGAAAGAACTCTCAGCTGAGCTAAGTGTTAAAAGAAACATGTACAGGAAATAGAAGGATGGAAGGAAGGAGGAATTCAAGCAAATAGCCAGGAGATATGTCCACAGCAAAAGGAAAAACAAGGAAATGATAGGGTCACTGCATGGAGAAGATGACCAATTAATAATGGGGGGAAGTGAGAAGGCAGAAGTACTCAATACCTTCTTTGCCTCAATTTTATCCCAAAAGGATAGAAGTACCCAACCTGGGGCATGGGGAGCAGATGAGGAAGCAAGGGAAGTGCAGCACAGAATAAGTAAAGAAGCAGTACAGGAATATCTGGCTAAACTAGATGAATTCAAGTCTCCAGGGCCAGATAAATTACATCCAAGGATATTAAAAGAACTGGCAGAAGTCATTTCTGAACCACTTGCAATAATTTTTCAGAACTCTTGGAGAACAGGAAAAGTCCCAGAAGACTGGAGGAGTGCAAATCTCGTCCTCATCTTCAAGAAGGGAAAAAAAGAGGACCCAAATAATTATCGCCCGGTCAGCCTGACATCAATACCAGGAAAGATCCTAGAGCAGATCATTAAACAGTCAGTTTGCAATTACTTAGAAAGCAATGCCATAATCACTAAAAGCCAGCATGGATTTCTCAAAAATAAGTCATGCCAGACTAATCTTATCTCTTTTAATGATAGGGTTACAAGCTTAATAGATGAAGAGAATGCTGTAGACATAGCATATCTTGACCTCAGCAAGGCGTTTGACAAAGTTCCCCATGACATTCTTGCAAAGAAACTGGTAAAATGCGGGCTGGTCCAGGCTACTGTTAGGTGGCTTTGTAATTGGTTGACAGACCAAACCCAAAGGGTGATCAGAAATGGCTGCTTTTCATCCTGGAGAGAAGTGACTTGTGGGGTGCAACAGGGTTCTGTCCTGGGCCCAGTGGTATTCAACATCTTCATCAGTGACTTGGATGAAGGAGCGGAGGGCATGCTGATCAAATTTGCAGATGATACCAAATTAGGAGGGGTTGCTAATACACCAGAGGACAGCATCAAATTTCAAAATGACCTTGACAGATTGGAGAGCTGGGCCAAAGCTAACAAAATGAATTTCAACACAGAGAAATGTAAGTTCCTATACTTAGGCAGAAAAAATGGAATGCACAAATATAGGATGGGGGACACGTGGTTGGATAGCAGTATGTATGAAAGGGATCTAGGAGTCTTGGTAGATCACAAGCTGAACATGAGTCAGCAGTGTGATGCGGCAGCAAGAAAGCCAACACAATTCTTGGTTGCATCAATAGGAGTATGGTTTCTAGATCGAGGAAGGTAATGGTACCACTCTATTCTGCATTGGTTAGGCCTCATTTGGAATACTGTGTCCATTTCTAGGCAACTCAGTTCAAGAAGGATATCGACAAGTTGGAGTGTGTCCAGAGGGGAGCAACCAAAATGGTGAAAGGTCTGGAAGCCATGCCCTACGAAAAACGGCTTAGGGAGCTGGGTACGTTCAATTTGCAGAGGAGAAGGTTAAGAGGGGACACGATAGCCACGTTTAAATATTTGAAGGGATGTCATGTCGAGGAGGGAGCAGGCTTATATTCTGCTGTTCCAGAGACTAGGACAAGGAGCAAAGGATTCAAGCTGCAGGAATGGAGATTCCACTTGAACCTCATGAAGAATTTCCTGACAGTCAGAGCTGTCCAGCAGTGGAACGTGCTGCCTCGGAGTGTGGTAGAGTCTCCTTCTTTGTAGGTTTTTAAGCAGAGGCTGGATGGCCATCTGTTGGGAATGCTTTCATGTGTGTTCTTGCATAGCAGGGGGTTGGACTCAATGGCCCCTGGGGTCTCTTCCAACTCTATGATTCTATAAGAAAATAGAAAGCAGTTCTAAATTTTGAATGTGATTGGATTACAACATTTAGGAGATTAAGGGTTGTCACTACTGGTATACTTGTCGTTGTTATTTTTGCAAGTACCTTGTGCCTGCTTGTTCACCACTTACTCAATTTGTAGGGTTATGACTATGCAAATATCACATAACAAAATGCCTTAAACCTCCCCTCCAGAAATTACAATAGAACTTGCTCAGAAAAGCAAAGAATAGGAAACAATTCTGAATTCCTTGTCTTCATGAATGACATCTCCTATTATTCTGCTCCCTATATCTGTTCCCCATTTCTGAATTGTCAAACTCTTTCTTATTTCTGTCTGAAAACCACTTCTGCAAAGCCTTTTAATGGATCAGCCCAGTGACTTTTTAAAATTGTTTTTATTAAGACATACATTTTAAATATATAAAACAACACATAAGGCAATACAATAACAAACATCAAACAAACTAAAAACTACACTACAAACTAAGATTAACTAAACTAATCTAAACTGATTAAGGCCCTTTCCACAGGACAAAGCTCTTGCATGCCATCCTGTCACAATCCCGGCAGTGCATCTGCCAGGATGGGAGCATGTCCCCAGCGCTCCTCTCTGCACACAACCGGCACCCTGTGGAAGGAAGAGCAAGGGACACACCTCTTCCTTCTGCAGCACAGCCAGGCTCTTTCCCATGCTGCGCTGGGGAAGGAAGCACCTCCATCGTGCTTCTTGCCCTTCCATGTGGCAGGTAAGTATGGGAGCACTGTGCAATCACAGGCGCTTAACAGATTTAATCTGTTCAGCAAATATCCTGTAATCAGCATGCATGGGGGAGGGATGGCAGTGGGACTGCAACAATGTTGTGCAAAAGCATAACCTGCAGACCACTGCCATCCCATTCCCATAGTGGGACTGTAATGCCATGCAGAAATGGCCCAAAAATGGGACTAAAAAAATGTACAAATGATGTCTTATTTATCAGTTTCCAATGATGTGAGAATAGATAAAATATACTTCCTCTAATTTATAATACTAAGAACCATAATATATTATACTATAAATCATACTTTTTATACCATCACACACTTCTGTCAATTAATAATTAATATTAATCTCTTAATCTTTAAATCCAAGAGTTGACTTTCTCCCTTAAAAGACTCTCAGACATACAATCAACTTCCCAACCTTTCTTAAAATTACAAAGAGATACTTCCTTAACAAACATGGATAAGGTTTCCATTTCCTCCAAGTCCAACATCTTCCTCAGCTATTCTTCTTGCTTTGTAGTGATGACATCCTTCCATTTCTGTATGCCGAGTAGTCTGGCAGCTGTAACCATATAATGAAAAATCCTACAAATCTTTTTATCAAACTGGTCGTCTCTCAGTCCCAATAAGAAAAGCTCACATTTCTTTTTTTAATATAATTTTTATTATATTTCACCATATAAAACATACATTTCTCACTGTACATTTACCGAATTGTTACAATTATCCTCCACTCCTCTCTGGATTACATAAACTGTTATATCATTGACATACTATCATTATGCATCACAACAAATTTATCACAATACCAAGATAGTTCCTGCATTTCAACCCAACTTTACATGTCTCATGATATTTCTCTGATTTTCTCCTTCTTGCTATCACATTACCATGAATTAAGAATTGTTTCCTGTCAAAACCCCATCCATATCCAGCACAATTTGCCATTCTTTATTGATACCATCATCTGATTTTCCTTTCAGTCTCTGAGAGACTATATCTGCAAGATAAGTTCACATTTCAACGGAGCCTTGACTTTCAAAATATCTTCCCTTAATCTGTGAATCATCACCCAAAATTTCTTAGCTTTCTCACGTTTACCACATGTGAAAAAGTCGCCTCATTTTCTCACATTTCCAACAAACATTAGAAGAACCCTTCTACTTTTTAGACAATCTTCCAGGCGTTTAATACCATCTATGCACCATTTTATGAAAGTTCTCTCTGAGGTCATAATTTAACGTCCACATCTTTTCCATCTGTATATCTGTACATGGTAACCCACATTCTATGCCCATTTAATCATATAATATTTGATATGTTTCCTTGCCTTTCTCTTGTACCATTCTTGAGACCACTCTTTTCAAATTTGCTTTGCCTAAAAGTTTATATTCTGTTGCACTTGTGATGCATCCTTGTAGGTTCTGATCAGATATTTTGGTAGGCTTTTATAGGCAATCTGATACTTGTATAGGCAATTTCTAAGATTCAGCACACATAGAAATAATACAGTGCTGGAGTAGACTCTTGCATATACCCTTGCTTGTTACATCCATAGCCTTGTATAGGCTGATGAATGCATGATTAATCTGGCATAATCTTGCAGTACTTACTAGCAAAGTCAAAAACAAAAATCTTGACAGATTGACATCCTGATTCTCCGGCTAGACCCACTGCCTTCTGCACACATAAACAGGGTCTTCAAGGTTGATTCTGTGCTGCAAAATGAAATGGGATCATTTGCTATATGTTGGCATAAGCAGTGCTAGAACATTCATAAGTGTATATTACTACTAAGCACTATGAATGCCAGCTGTGTAATTACTTTGCCAGGTAACTTACCTTCAAGATACTTGTGCATTCAAATATCTGTGTAGAAATATATAATATTAAATGGAAGGACTATATGGGTTCCACAACAAGGGCAAATCCCTCATTATTACTGGATACCACAGCCATCCTCTCCAAATGCCCCTCTGTCTTCTTGTTTGAATCATGATTGATTTCTAACCCATAGGGAAAGCTGAATGCAAAAGGCCACCTGTCAGATCCTGAACAGAAGCATTGGGAGCCTTTTGGAAGCAGAGGGACCACAGAGACATTCCTCATTAAAAAAAACAACAGCTCTGGAACAAGGCTTGCAAGAGGACAAATCCTGACTGGCACCTGTAATGTTCTTTGAAAGGGAGCAACAGCTTTAATTAAGGAACTAAGTAAGGATGTGTAGACTTGGATTAATACCCGAACCTGTCAGGTGTAATAACAAAAATAGGGTGGGGGTGCAGAGTTAAGACTCAGAAAGTAGAGGTGTACTTACAGTGAAGCACTGAGGGTCAACTTAGTAGCTTAGCAAGGCTCCATCTGATATCTCTTTCTACTCAGTGTTTCTAATGCTACTAAAATATGGCCTGCATAAGGCTAGGTCAATGGTTTCAGAGTAGGAGTACTGCTACAGAAGAGACAAACCCAGGAGCATTGCCCCACCAAATAAGAATTCTGACTCAATCGTGACATTTTCGTTCAGTACCCAGATTTCTAGCACTCTGGCAATGTAAAACTTCAGTTGAGCATTTAGAGATACAGTTTAGCCATCAAAAGAAAAGGGTCAGGAAAAACGAGCAAGTGAAGGCAAAGGCAACAAGCATGAATGTTCTAGGTGTGCATGATTTCCATTATTTCATTCTCTGCAATGCTAGAAATAAAGGGACTGAAGGGAAAAAATCACTGTGGGAGTGGAATTCTCATTTGGGGGCAATGGCCTTGTTATGCCCCCTCCAGAAGCTATCCCATGGGCCTGAAGGAAAAAATGTGCGGTATGTTCTAAATGACAGTGCCGTGGTGATACAAAGAGCTGAGCAGGTGCTGCTTAACGGGATATGAGAACTGAGCTCAGTGGAAGGATGAAGATGGTGATTGTTTATATTCCATCTTTCTAATATCTATTTTAAGAAGATGGCTGGCAACACTTAAATGCTCAAGGAGTATGCTAAGCAATAACAATTTTATGAAAGGGACAGAACCAGCATGGGAGACAAAGCTCAGTCGTCATTAAAATGACTAGCCTAAATCCTATTGGTTGGTCCCAACCAGAAGCAGGTCCATTGAGTAAGTTATTGAATGGTAAGGCAGCACAAGAGTAAATTCCAGTGATTCAGGCTACTCAACATTTAAGATAGCACTGAATGTAAGAAACAGAACAATAGTCTTCACTAAGCATCATTTATGAAGAATCTCCTGGAACAAAGAGCAGCATCTGTCTCTAAGGAACCATACAACAATGGAGTGAGCCCACAAAGCCCTCTGATGCTTGCTTGAACTACTTCCAGATTCTACTGCACATTGAAAGCATTCCCTTATAATTCATCCCACAAGGCCTGCTGTATTCAAGCCTTCTGCGCTTGCTTCTTAAAGAGGCAATATACAAACCACTTTAGCTTTTCATAGCTGGTGTATCTATAGGGAACAGCACAGAAAAAATGCATCTTGGACTAACTTCTCAGAATCTCCCCCAGTCAGCATGGCCAGTGATCAGGGTGGCTGGAGGAATCTAAGAAATGTAGTACAAAAATTATTTCCAAGCTCTGATGGAAGCCAGGCCACCCAGTCTCAAGAAGAGTGAGTCATATTTGCAATGGTTTTGAAAGTCAAGGGCAACAAATCCTTCTTACACCTAATGCTTTGAATCCAAATTCTTTCCTCTTTCCACCATGCACATAGTACTGAAATAAACCACCCTTTTTGTATTCCTAAATTCCACTTCAGCTGCTGACATCATACTTGGAGTTGCCAGATTGGATCCAGGACAGGGCTACTGTCACTTGAATCCTCAACAGTTTGTAGAGCAGGATGAGATAGCTGCCACACCCTGCCTTCCAAACCCCTGCTTTCAGCTGCAGCTCTCTAAACACTCACCTCTGTTCTTCTGGCCAGTTCCTCCATCTGCTCTCCATCAGTAAGGCAAAAGTCAAAATGGGGAGGGATCAGCTGTAGCAAAAAGGTGGGGGTTGAAAGATGAGGAAGAACTGGTACCCTCGTCCCACCTGACAGAGGTTTACAGTACCTCATCCTGCTTCAAGATCTGTTAAGCATTAAAGTCACTGTAGCCCTGTGCCAGATCTAAGCTAACAATTCTAATCATGGGAGGTGAGTGTGGATGCACCTATGTGCATATGCCAGTGTGCCTGGCACAAGGGTGGATACTTTGGGACTGCAGTTACTTTGATATTGCATCACCGGCTGTACTGATTAGAGCCAATGAGAGCTACAGTAAAAAAGAAATCCTCCAGAGGACTACAGCTGCTCACATTTAGGCTATTTCCATACTAGCCTGCTATAGCGCTATTATTCCACTTCCAACATCCTATGGAATCCTGCGGTTTGCAGTTTAGGGAGGGGCCTTTGAGGCAGTGTTTCCACTGCCATTGCTCCTTGTGACATCTAAAAGCACAGGAAGAACCTATACTTTTGGTGATACTTAGCTCCTGGGTTATCTCGCCTCCTGAGAAATACAGTCCTTTGCATCTGTGTTAAGAATCCTCAAGAAATAACAATATGCTCAGAACTACAGGCCTAAAGCAAAGGTCTGGCCACTAGCTATCCTTCTGTTAACTCCCGTAACAGGCAGTTTTCTTTTACTTGATCTATGTGGGTAGAAATTAAAGGGGGGAATGACTACCAGTAATCACAGGCTTAATAGTGGTTTTATTTAAAAATTTAAAAATTTGTTTTGTGTCACATGTAAAACCACAGCATTTGTAAGTGATCTTTATTTATTTCCTTGAGGAAAAGCTTTACCTTGAATTAACCTAGGCATATGTTCCAGAATATATATACAGGATCTGACATCTTCACAAAGCTCACGCTGATTGCATGCATGCAATGTGCTTCATTCTAGCTAATATAGTCTATTTTAGTAACTTACATTTGGGTCAATCTGTTCTCATACAAATTCTTTATAAATATGTCTCTCTCTTCCCCTCCACTACTTCCCCCTGCAGTCTGAACAGCTGACCTAAGTATTACAAAATTAAGACATACCAGAACTAGCTTTCAAGGAGAATTTTCTGTCCAAAATATTGTTTAACAAGTATTACATTCTAGGAAAAGCTATTGAAAACTTACTTTAAAAGCAGACTACTGCAAGGAGATAGTTCATGACAATACACTGATGCAGGTACTTGAACTTAAACTATTTAGTCTGTTTATATTTACTGGAATTTATTTTTAAACCAAAATATCCAGACCTTATTGCTGACTTGCTCTTGTCTCTGGGGAAAGCTAAAATTATTGTCTCCTTATGTAGTTAAGCTGAATAAACTGATAATTTGTCCTTCATTCATATGGTTCAACGTGAGCTTACTGGGACTCAAAAATTCTTTGGTATGTCAGCCCTCCATTTTATTTGGAAGTCTACATATTACATAATTGATTGAGGGCCCGGTCATAAGATGGAACTGTAAACATTGTCAACGCTGCTTCCTAGCAATCCTCCTCCTGCACTAGCTGATGATCCCATTGGTACATCCTATCTAATGTGAAAGTCTGGATTTGTAAAATGATTCCTTTTTGAGGCCTTAGGCCTGCAGAATCTTTTTTCAAAAAAAAACACACCAGGCCTCCAATGCTATCCTTTCCAACATTTCATAGTTGAAAACCAGGACACCTGTGGCCAAGCAACATCATAGAGTGGTCATGTGGCAAAAATTATTAATGACACACAAGCTAGAAGAGGCTGCAGCACTTTTGCCTGCGTCTACTGGGCAGGGCAAGATTTCTCCCTTCTCTCCACTCCCCAATCAATTGAATACAAACCAATTTTAAACTTTGAACTCAGTTTGCAGCAACTGAAGTAAGCTATAGTCAAAGGGGGCAAATGGGAAGAGGAAAGACAAACTAGGACATTTTAGAAGCCACTGAAAAGGTAGGATTAATCAAGACTGTCCCTGACAAATGGGAACAGTTGGAGGCTATGCAGTGCAGGCTGTAGGAGTCATACAATTAGCTTGCATGAGATCTTGCAACTCTAGGGCAGGACACTGAATGCTATGGAGAAACCAAATCCACAAATGTGACATGCAAGAAAAGTGGAGTGTGGGCTGGAGCAGGCCTGCTATCTGCCAGGACTAGTGAGGGACAAATGAGCAACACTGACAAAGAGGTTTTATTCTCTCAGGGCTCAATATGATCTGGCATATTAGTATAAGAAGACTTCATTGTGTCCCATAGTTTCCCTTTTTTTACCAGAGATTTGTAGGGTGAACCATGAAAAGGAAGAAAGGCTAAAGCAGGAGTGGGGAATGTGCAGCCTGCCTGCAGCCACCAAGACTATTTTGAAGCCCACAGGGACTCAAAGGATTCCTCCCAAAATATTTCTAATTTGGGGGGTGGGCTGAAAGTTAGCCAAAAATGTCTTTCCATAACCCTTATGGTTATGGCCACATTTTAGCCACATTTTAGACCCCCCTCAGCTATCTTTGGTCCAGCAGAGGACTTTGCTCAAACTAGGCAATTGACTTATGGTCAATTTTCTGTTTGCCCAGGAGGGCCTAAAATGGCAAAATTGCCCCCTACTCCCCCTAGCATTCTTGGCTCCATTTTTTTTTTTTTTTAACAAAGGGGAGTGCAGGCCTCTAGGGACCCTGGGCTAATGGGGCAATACGCCCCTGTCAGGTGCCTACCCCTGGACTGAAATAACATTTTCCACCCTGCTGTCCTCTAGATGTTCCCAGAAATCTCCCAGAACTCCCAGAAATCTTTGTGGGAAACAATTTGTTGTTTTGACATCTTCACTGTATTCACTTAGGGGGTTAAGCATACAATGTGTTAAAGGACCAAAATAGACATTTGTGCATTATCAGATAGACATATCAGATTAGAGGTGCAGCTTTAGCTGTAAAGCAGGAGAAAGGGCTCAACTTTCATACTGGAGTGAAATCGTGCCCTCCCTGCCATTCCTAGCAGTTTCACACTGTTTTCCCAGCTCACCTCTAATCTGATATGTCAACCAGCAGGATCTTGTTGGTGCCTTCGAGTTGTGTCTGATTTATAGCAAACCCATCATGGTGTTTTCTTGGCCAGATTTATAAAAAGGGGAGTTGACTTTGCCTTCCTTTAAGGCTGAGAGACTGTGACTTGCCCAGCATTACCTAATAGGTTTCCATGGCCAAGCAGGAATTCAAACCCTGGTCTCCCAAAGCACTAGCTCAAGACTCAGACCACTACAACACGCTGGCTTTTGAACCATCAGGGAGAAACAGGTTAATCCGTCAGAAGGCAGTAAGGTTCCCAGGCATCCTGTTTTATGCTGTATGTCCCCTATTTGACAGCAAAAAAAGCTATCTTGTATCAGGATCATACAGGATGCCCCAAATCTCATAATTAAGTCCAACAAAGTTTTTGGAAGGAAGAGCAGGCATCAGCCATATTCAAGGGAAAGATTCTTCAGGATTTGGTATTCAGCAATACCTTCACACATCATATGCTGGGGTGGGAGGGTGAGCCTGTGTGAGCACATAGGATGCCCTTCTGTTCTACCTTATCTTAGTGCAATTCCCTTCCCCAAAATTTTACAGGGTTGAGGGCAAGGGTGGGCAACTACATGGGGGCTAGAGGCCAATTTCCTCCCAGCCCACCTCTGTGGGCCACGCACCCCCAAGGAATCCCCAATACCTCCATTTTCTTCTACAGTTTCTCGTGAAATAGCACCAGGGAATTATATCATATCACCTCCTGACACAATTTTGAGAGGAACTGAAGGGCAAAAAAACAGAGGTATTTGGGGTAGTATGGGGTTTAGATGTTCGTGGAGTTGGGGACTTTTTCACAGGGTTTCATGTGTTTGGGGGCCTTCTGTATGATTTGGGAGCAAACCCTTCTGAAAATCCTGCCATTTTTTTAACATGAGAATTTGGAGAGCTTTGAGAGATTAGTGAGGGATCTCAGGAACCCTGACAAAAGGCTCTGAAGGGTGCATGCAGTGCATAGGTCATACTCTGCCCATCCCTTGTTTTGGGGATCCTGTGAGATTAGAAATTTTTCAGGAGAAGACTGCTGAGTTAGCCCAAATTGCCAAGCTAATCTGGGTTTTAAAGGCTAAACCAACTGAAATTTTTTTAAAAAAAAAAAGATTGGAAACAATTTATGGACTTTTTGAGCAAGAAATCTTAAAAGGTAATAATCCATGGCTATGCTTACTAGTAATTCGAGTGGATCTGTTATGGTAGAATAATATTTCTTTAATATATTGATTTCATTTCATTACAGTTTGCTTGGGGGTGTCAGAGTCCTTTTGTGATTTATTAAGTTACCATTTAGGGTTTTAATTAGTGATTAGTGTTTTAGTTAATATTTTAGTATTGCATTATATTTTTATTTCAGTTTCAGTTCTTATGAATCAAATTGTTTGCATTTGTTCTAAAATTAACAAATAATTAAAAAGAAAATAGAAAATTAGCAGGGGCCTGGAACTCTCACAAGAGACTCTTCTTTCATATCAGCCAGTCTTGCACTTGCTGACAAAGGCAATAGGATTATAGCTGGTTGGCTCAGTAGCTTTTCTGAGTGGCTGATCTGACAACTGTAGAGCCAGCATGGTGTAGTCCTTTGAGCACTGGAGTATGACGCTAGAGAACAGTGTTCAAATCCCTACTTGAGCAAGGAAACCCACTGACCCTGGGTAAGTCACACTGTCTCAACCTCAGAGGAAGGCAAATACAAACCCCTTCTGAACAAATCTTGTCAAGAATATTCTGTGATAGGTTTGCCACCGTAAGTTGGCAATGGCTTGAAGGCACACAACAATTACTTGGCAAGCAGGGCAGATTAATGCAAGCAAGAAAAGACAAGGTTCGATTAGCACTGGAGGAAAACAAAATGTGTAATATATTTATTTAAGAGTAATCAAGGCACCACTTCTTCCACTAATGAACTTCATTAGGCAGATTTATATTTAGGCAGGTTTGTATTTATTTAGGGAATAGCTGATCATGAATTGGAAATAGAGGTTCAAGGACTGGGAGGAAACAATATATTTTTATCTATTTAAGATAAATCAAGGCCCCACTTCTTCCACTAATGAATTCATTAGGCAGATTTATATTTATTTAGAGGTGGTGCATCATGGATTAGAAATAGAAATTCAATTAGGACTTGTGGAAAATAATATTTATATATATATATATAAGAGATATCAAGGCACCACTTAAAGACTAATCAGTTTCATTAGGCACATTTATTTTTAGGCAGATGAAGTAGAGATAAGCAACTTGATTCTAAGTGGCAGGAATCCCACTTAGAAGGAAAACCCCACTGAGATCAGCTTAACATTATGGAGTACTAGTCTGGCTTCTTCCAAATCGCTCCTGATTTGGATGTTTGTGAGAAGAAAGGCAGTGGTAGCACCCAGAGAACAACAGTTTTGCCGCAATTCATCTTAAAAGTGAATACATTTTATTAGGCAGACCTATATTTAATTTGGAGTGGACTGAAAATAAAGCACAAGTTAGACTCAACAAGGATGGAGGAAAATAATAGAGAAGACTTGTATTTCATATTAACAAAATCTTGTTACTAACCACTTCATAACTGTCAAGCCTGTGCTGCAACATTGGCCCTTTTCTCACCTTACCTGGAGCTGCTGGCGTCGCACGGGAATCATGCGAAAAGCCTTGTTCGGGAGGCACTTGCATCCCCTTTGCTTCCCCTCCACACCAGCTCTGTGCTGGCTGGAAGGAAGTGTGAGTGCTCCGCCCCTTCCTTCTGCAGTGCAGCCGGGTACTTTCCCAGGCTGCGCGGGGGGGGGTAGTGCAATGGCCGCGCATCCGGAGCCTCCACACGCAAGGTAAGTACGTGTGGGGCATGGGAGGGACACGCAATCATGCATCATTTTCGTCAATGAGCCAAAAATTATATAATGTGCGATCACCCCCTAATGGTCTTGGGAGCATTGTGTGATTGTGAGGACGTCATGTGGAATGGTTCTCACAATTGTGTGACGCTCCCGAGGCCATTTCACAACAGGACTGGCGGGCAAAAAGGACCATTGTACATTATGAATTTCTACTGCGATTTATTGAAACTCTGGAAACCCTAAAGTGTAGCAAGGCAAGATGAGCTGGCTTATGCTCCTGCTACTATAATCAGTTAACCCTACCCCATACCCTCCCTATTCTGCCTTGCCACTGTTTGAGCAAGTAGAAGTTTGTTTACTGAGCACACATCTAGTTTGGCCCTGAATTAATATAAATGAAGAAGAACTCTGTGTTGTGCTGAATATTGGCATTGCGTTAGAAATGGTATTTGTTGTTAGAAGGAGGATGGTGGCATGGAGAGATGGCAATTTATTTGGAATTATCTTTACTGTAGTCCTAGATATTTTTGTCCTGGCAACTAATGTTTCGATTCATATGTTGCTAAAAATCTCTAACAGCCACTGACAAAACATGACTGTTGCCACGGTAGGTATATAACTTCTACTAAAGTGCTTTAGGACAATATTTACCAACTCTGACTGCTACATAAGAGACATGTTAGATGCTAGTAGCTGAGAAGCCAGAGTTTCATTGTGTGGATGCTGTTAAGGACAACAATATGGAAATAAGAACACTGGGCAGTGGATTTATTGAGCTTCGTGATTATCTCAGGGTGCCTTCTCTTAGCCAAAGCACCCCACTCCTTTTGCAGATGGCAGTGAAATCTAAAGGCTGTATTTGTATCTCTTCTTTTAATGTTAATTTTTTAAAAAAATGGACAGTAGGTTTCCCACACAAAATAAGATTCAGGCATGAGTCTGAAGTCCTGTTTGCTTTTACCTTGGAAAAGTAAGGACAGAGCTACCCACTGCTATCCAGGTACAGCTATGTCAAACCTCTACATTTTCCACTGCATAGCTCTCAGGTTCACCAATAAAGAGAACAAAAAATGTCAAAAATTAACCTGCAATTCCTGTCCCATGTGACTGTCATCCTAGAACAGTGTCTCAACCCTTTTAGCCTGAAGCCTTGAAATAATTTTCAGGCCTCTGGGAACTCTTGCATAAGAGTTACCAAGGAACCCTTGTATAAAAATAATTATATCTATAGCTCAAAAATATTTATTTTTGTGTTTTTTTAATTGAAATCTCTTACAGATTCCTGGACAACCTCTGATGGAGGTTCCCTAGGATTCCAGGGAACCTTGGTTGAGAAACCCTGCTCTAAAAGTTTTAACTTTGTCACCTGAATTGCCATCCAACATTCCTCATGTCATTTTTTTACTGTGTATTCAAATCGTCAGAATGGGCAACTTTTGACTAATCTGAAACAGCACTGGTGTGCTGAAGGCATGGGTCTTCAAGGGACACGTTCTATGTGCAGATCAATTGAAGGGTCTTAAAGCTTTTCCCTGGATGAAATGTACCAGAGGAGGTAGCAGCAGATGATCAACTTGTTCCTAACAGAATGTAAATGAAACAATGCTGTGTTCCAAAAATACATTACAGCAAGATTTGACTCAAACTGCATTTTATTAAGTTTACAATTAAATTAACCACTATCATAATGCCACTGTGTTGCTTTCACAAAGGTGACTGGTATTAAATATTCAGCAGTTAAGGAATATTATTATGTGTCAAATATTTAGCATGCACCAGCACTGGCGCTAGCAGCTGGCATCATGGGGCAACTGTCAAGGCCCACTATCAATGCCTTTCTTATTCCCTCCTCCTTTATATACTCTGAACATTGTCACTGGGCAGTAAAAATATAGCCACTCCTTTATTTCGCCATAGTTCCCTGGCCCTGCCCTAGCAATGCTTTGGTACTGAAAAGGAGTAAATAGCTGACCAGGCCTATTTTCTACCATATCTACCTAAGCTCATGGAGAGCCACTGAAAGAAAAGGGGCTGCACCAGCCGTTACTTTGCTCAGGGCTTTCTCCAGCCTAGAGATGCTCCCTGGGAAGCACTCTGCAGTTCTTATGCGTTGCTACAATTTAGATTGTAAGTCTGCAGCTGGTTGGTGTTCACATGACTGAATGTTTCTCCATTGCAACCAAGCATCCAATCACAGCACCAACACTATCAAGCATCTCTCTGGTTTTGTGGAGTAGCATGCCTTTTGGAAGGAGTGCTATGGCAACAATGTTTAGAGTGCTGCTTTCTAGAGTTCATTTCCAGATGCTCCACATCTTCCCTGTCTCCACAGAAAATGATCATCATCAACAGGAAACCCAAAAGATATATTTATCTCACTGAGTGCCAATATGGTGTTGTAGTTCCAGTGTTTGATTGGAACTTAGGAGATCCCAGTTCAAATGCTCATTGAGCCAGGTCCTTAATGAACAATGTTGTTCCAGGCTCTCTCTCGCAGCCTGGCCTGGCTCATGGGGTTGTTGTGAGGATGCAGAGAGAAGAAAGAGACCTACGTATGCTGCCTTGATCTCATTGAAGGAGATCAAATGTAGGTAACTGGAAAATAATAAGTAAAGCAAGGAGTGATTTAAGGATCCGTCACCTGTTTCCTGTTATCTTATCTTTTCACAATGAGCTGCTGCTCTGTCCACAGTGTTGCTTCCTACAAGCTTGGCACCGTTGTTGCTCCTGTGTTTCTTGCTGCTTGTGGCCCAGCTCCTTCCACAAAGTGGCCATTAGTGACTATTCCTTTATATAAAGAGGCATAATTGGTTTCTTCTCCACTTGAAATGGAGGTGTCCAAACCAGCTAACCTGTGTGTGTGTGTGTGTGTGTGTGTGTGTGTGTGTGTGTGTGTCTGTGAAGCAGCCAGACACAGCCAGTAAAACAACAAGAAACCACTTCAAAATGAAAACAAATCAATAAACCACAAAAAACAACAATAAAGAAGCCTGAGTAAAAGCCAAATAAAACACAAATTTATGTGGCAGGTAAATTAAAGACTTGAAGGAAAAGCAATGTCTTTGTGTGGCAACAGGAAACTGGAGAACAAGAAGATGCTCTAACCTTGCAGGGCAGGGGAGTTCTACATACTGTGCCACAACAGAATAGGTCCTTTCTCGCATCTCAGAAGGACTGCCTCAGAAACTCTTAAAGGGTAGGCAGATTCATATGGGGGATGATGGTCCATTGGATATCATAGTCTGGACCCATTCAGTGGTTTAGTGGTAAAAACACAGTATGTCTTGAGGTTTTGTTTTGTTTTAAATTGCTGCGCAGTGATTGGCGCCCTCTCCAGTAGCCAGTCTGGGCAGGTTGGTGCAGAGCATCGTAAGCAGTGAGTGGTAGAAGAAAAGCTAGAGCATCATGGACCTGCCTGCTTTGCAACATTCTGTGTCTGACTTTGCTCCTGGATGTACAAGGAATTGTAATTATGTGACTTTAGTGTTGGCACTGGCATAGCACAGGATCAATTGATAAATCTGTTCAGCTGCATATGGAGTAAAATGAATATAAAACAACTTTCTGGTAGCGAAAGGCACGCATATGCACTGGTGACACATGTGGCGATTTATGTCTTCAATACATATTGCAAGGGCTCAATTCAAACTAACCTGTATTGAACTTGGCTTTTTGCCCATCAGTGAAGAGGAAGTTGTTAAAGCCCTTGTATGCTATTAGAATTATTAACATCTGAACTGATCCACATTTGGGTATTTGGAAACGTTGCACCATGGCTCTGTGTATTTCAGAATAACAACTGGATGAAGATGTCTGTGTACAAAATAAAGTGAAAAATAGAATTAAATGTATGCCCCCTCGTGTCCTGGTGAGTGGCTTAATGGACCTTCCTTCCAAGTATCAGTGGTATTTAGCCAGTGCTAGCATAACTCCGGAATGCAGTTCTCTGTAATTGTACTGTAACATTAACAATCCCTTCCAAAGTTCTTAGCCACTCAAAGAACAAATGCTAATTTGACAGGATGCTTTTGAGAAATGGGGACATGTTGCTTTAAAAAAAAAAGGCTCATAAGTGAAGGTAGGTTAGGCAGTATCAAACTATAATGAGGGTCAATAAATCAATCTACATGAAGATTAAAGAGTAGCTTAAACATAAGGTCAGGCCCCTTACCCACATTGCTTGCAATACAAGTAGTTTTGGACCAGAACTTTAAGGGCCATGTTTCTATATGCTTGGTTTCCATGGCTGAGCAGGAATTCAAACCCCGATCTCTCAAAGTCCAAGTATAACTCTCAAACCACTACACCATGCTGGCTTTCACACAGCAGATAGTGTCTTATATTCATTAACAGACCTCCCCTGGACAACAGTTGGATTTGGGGAGGAAAAATGAGGGAAAAGATGTCTCATAAAGCTACTGGTAGTCCTGCGTAGATCCTGACACAGACCAGAGTTAACAAGGGAACTGTGTCTGGGTATAGGTAGCTTCCGTACCATAGGATTAACCATAGTTTTCATTGAATAGGTGAGTTTTGAGGAGAGATTTGAAGAAAAAGATGAAGGGGCAGCTTTTTAAATGGTTTTCCTCCTATTTTTTTTCCTGTTAATTCAGCATCATTTCAATTACTGTTTTTAATGCCATCCTAACTTTTTCAAAAATAGTATGAAACAAACTGGGAGGGAAAAAAATGGAAGCACTGTAACAGTGGGGATGCGTGTGTGCATGTATGTATTCTTTTCGCTGTTTGCAATCTATGTCAGTATCTTTCTTTACTGGTTACCTAGGAAACTACTGGTGGGTAGGATTTGATTGGTTATATTCTCATATTGATGATTAAAGTCGTGGGCAGTTTTGAGTGGCAGACATCTCATAGGTTGTACAAAGCATGTTGCTGTAAATCATCCACATTCTGAAATTCTCTTGTTTTGAATGATTACACAATATATCTGCCAAGGCTTTTAAACTTAAACAAAACTCTGGGAAGATAAGTAATAAAATGTGGATACTTTCCTTCTGTCTTGTTCTCTTGTTTCCACTACATTTTTTTAAAACTTCTTAGGCTGGCTAGTTGAAATCTGATACCTTGCCTGGTTTACAGCATACAAAACATTTAAAAAGAAATAAATAAAACATTTTTTAAAAAAAACCTCTTATCTCTGAGGTGAAAAATGCAGCTGAAGAGGCAAGAAGAAGTCAAAGGGGTGTTTCCAAAATCCTCTTTATCCAATTTTCTCAGAAGATTTTGCAGTTCCAAAGTTTTTGGCCCTTTTCTAAACTTCTAAACTGAAACTTTAAGTGTCTTCCAATCCATTAAAAAAATAATATCAATTTTCTAGTGAATCTTGGACTGCAGTTCACTGCAACCTTCAGTTCACTTCAGACCTGTCATCTTTTCCCCCTCTATAATTACCAACAAGCATACACACAAAACATCCAGGGTGGCTGTGCAAGGACTAATTTTAACTACCTCACAAATAAATTTGGAAGTAGCAAAGAAGCCAACAGTTTCTTTCATGATGCCCTTTCTGAGGAGGGTTCCAAACCAAGTCATGTTGGGAGGCTTTGTACTTTGTTTTAAATTTGAATCACTAATCCTAGATGCTTCCTTCATTAATGATTCTCCTTTTTGTACTGACTTTTTTTTTCAATTGAGAGGTCCTGGGTGGTGGGGAAAGTCCAGGGTGAGACATAAGCATGGGGACCCCCATTTGGCCTCAGAGGCACATTGCCTGCCATGCCATAGATCTGTATTGCAAGGAAAAGCATCTTCTTCTTGCTATGTACAATTGGGATTTTTTAAGTAGAAGTTTATGGTGATGTGCCTGTGAGTTTGTAAGACACACAAAAATGATGTTGTCTGAAATCACACCAACGCTGTTTTCTTGTAAAGACATATGCACATCAGTAAAAGCCTGCACAAAATGAATCTAGATGTAACCTCCCAAACCTACCATTAAAGGAAAGGCAGGAGATGCAAATAAAAAGACTACCAAAATCATCCTAGTTAATCTTAAAATTATGGCGGGGGTGTGTGCAGACTAAAGCTAGCCCATGGACCAGTCAAGAAATGGAGATCCATTCGTCTCTTGAAAAAAGGATAAGCCAATATCCATGAAAGTTATTGTGCTTGCCAATGAACTGCATACTGCAAATACTGAAGACAGAACTATGCATTAAGACTAACTAAATACTTCTGGTAGAGCAAACATGTAGTCTTGAAAAATGCAGCCCCTTGTCATGTCTCTGTTCACTTCTCTCAACATCTAGCATATTTGCGCCATGCCCAGACAGTATTGCACTGTGTTTCTGCACCTTGCATATCACTGGATTTCCCTCCCACTTGTTCTAGATTTCTAAACACCATTGGATGTGATGCTAAAATGCACTGGTGTGCTGCAGAGACATTCTGCACACTCACCAACTATGTGTCACTACACCAATTATATACCACTATTCAACACCTTCCCCTTTGGACAAATTCCCAAGGATACCTTTGAAAGGGGACCGTACAACTGTGTGTTCAACCAGTTGTTTCAGTGGCTTCAAAAACCATCAGATCAATTCCCCCTCCTTCTCTGTTCTGCAGATTGAAAGTGCTACCAGTCAAACATCTGTGTCATTTAAATCATGAGTGAAATCAGACACAGTAACCCAAATGTACCTTTCCTGGTGCATGATGGATGTTACACTAGTTATTAGACGCCAGTAGATCTCATTCTCAAAGTAAAAGGATCTTTTTGTCTCTTGCTTTCAACTGATCCTTTGGACTGTGGTTCTCAGTATTCCACTTCTGTATTTCTTATATTTTCATTTTCTGAGTCACTTGTTCATATTATCCATCAGTTGCTCCCTTGATGTTGCATCTGCTTCTGTTCCTCAGACTAAAAGACTTGTAAGAAGCTCACTTCTGTGATGCAAAGAAGAGACCTCTTGAAAGAAAAGAACCATATGTTTGATAGACTGGTATAATCCTACAGAAATCTCCTCTTTCTTAACCAGGAATATATAGGTTAAGTACAAACTACTACCAGAAGAAGCATGCTGGTATTTTTTTTTTCTGGAGTCTCTTTAATGGACTGCATAATGCCGTTGCCTCTAATTAACTTTCAGTGGTATGAGCTTTGATATTGGACTTGGTGGCCATTGTTGTCTCTTCCAACTCTACCTTTCTATTGAACATAGTGGGAATTAATAGCATCTATCTTATGAACACTCAAAAGCATCCTGTAGCTCATAAACTGAGATTTGCTTTCTTTTACAGTTAGACGTTTGCCCCTGCTAGTTCTGTGTATAACTGGTTGTCCCAGGCAATGAACTAGTGAAAGGCACCTGGTACCCATCCCAGTGACAAACCTTCAGGTCCTTGGTCTCATTCTACCTATCCAAGCTGCTATGGGCAAAAAGAAATAAGAAGAAAACAGAAAACAGGCAGGCTCTTCCAGCAGCTCCAAGGCTTTTCGGAGGTTTGGTATATCTTTTGGTTATTGTTTGCTCCTACCACCCAATTCATCTTTCAATTCTGACTTTCTCTTTACCCCTGATTTCTCATATCCCAGTTTGATCTTTGGTCCTGACTTGTCCCACATCTTCTGTGTCCAGGGTCACCTCAGATTACTACCCACAGTGTAGCTGCAACATATTGGTAAATGTGTGTGTACATGTGGAGGGAGGGAGAGAGAGCTGTCATATATCTTTTCAAAATTTACCTCTGTCAGATTTGACCCACAAACAGGAAAAACACTGCAGTATTAAATCATAAAAGGCGATGTTGTTTATTTTAAGTTATGAGAAAATAGACTGGAGTCAAAGGATGAACAAATGCATTCCTCTCTAATAGTACTGAGGACAACACAATCTGATACTTACTAATACAAAAATCCTTATTTTTCAAAACCAGTTTCTGAAGCAGAAAAGAAAGATTTTTTTTTTAAGTGACAAGATCTATTGCAAAGGTCACCAAAAATCCTTGAGAGTGAAGATGCCTTTGATTGTGATACTTTTGTCTGCAATCAGGTGTGCCCCAGTGGTGACACGAGATTGCCGAAGCTATTGATTTGAGAACTTACTTCTCCCTTGGAGAACATCTTCCTACCTGCATCACATTATTGGAGAAACAAGAGCACCATCTCCTATTAAAGGATATAATGATTGCAATCCTCTGTATTTTTGTGGTGGTTGTATAAGCCCTATTTTCCAAATTGATTTCCAAATGGTTTTGTTAACAAAAATAGAATCTAAGCTGCAAGAGGGTGCTAAGATATATAGTGCTATTCATTTGATTTAAATGATTTATATACTACCCTCCAGCAGTTTACAAAAAGAAGATAAGATATACAATCACAAGGAAATAATGAACAAGACAAAACATAATATTAAAGTTATATTTAGAAGCCTGTGAATGGAAACATCTTTGCCTTGTGCCAAAAGGACAACAGTGTTAGTGCCAGGTAGACCTCCCTGTGGAGGGAAATCCACAAACAGAATCAGAATCTTCCCACTGTATGGTGACAACCTGATCTTTAATATTCTTTATTATAGGTATGTTTCAGCTGTCCTTTATCCTAGAATACCACAACTGAAAGGTGAAATATGGCACAATATCACACAATGGAACCATTGAAGTAACAGGAAAATTAAATCAAAGGGGGGAAAAATGAACGAAGGAAACCTATCTCAAATGTTTGCGGGGGGGGCGGGGAGACTTCTGAAGATGACTTCAACAAACAGACAGGCTCATATGGCAGCAGGCGTTCCTTCATGTATCTTGGTCCTCAGCTGTGTAGGGCTTTCAAGAGGAGCAACAGCACTATGAATTGTGAACAGAAACCAGTGTAATGCTTTCTGTACTCATGAGACATATTCCTATTGACTGATCTTAGTCAGCAACCTTATTTCTGTGCTTTCAGCTAAGTACAGTTTCTGAACGGCCTTCAAAGATAGCCCCCACAGCACATTACAATAGACAGTCCTAATGTAGATGTTAGCAGAGCATGGATAACTGTTGCCAAGCTACTGGAAGCTTAAATAAAAGATATGAAATACCCACCCAACTCAGACACAGAAGAATACAACTTGTAGTGGTTTTTGAGACATCACAGACATCACATCTAACAGAAGTATCACAATAGGCTATATTCCTTTGCCTCTCAGAAAAGTGTGTCCTGAAATATCCTGGTTATGTCATAATTCTGAGGTTCTCAATATGTCTTTAGTTACCATTTAAGGGCTTTGCTCTGTCTGGTTTTTGCTCTTTTTTTCACATACCTTGGGGTATGAACTGCTAACACATGGTAGAAATAAACATATGTTGTGAATCAAAGTTTGACAAGTCCAATGCGTTATATTATGCAATCTGTCAGTCCTTTTCTTTTAAATATGAGATGACTGTGCATTTCAGTTGTCTGGTTTTGGACTGCATATTTCTCTCCTCTTCTTCAAAAGCAGTGGGCCCATCAATGATATCATACCTGCAACACAGCTAAACGTCTTCACTTCCATGATTTAGAGACAGGTTCTTCTCTCTCCATTCTTACAGCAGAGTATGGTTCTTAGAGAACAATCTCATAGGGTCCAATTTATCAGATGAGTCATCCATTCCTCCCATCTCATCACAAGTAGAGAGTATGGAAAAAATTAAAAAAGAGAGAATAGTAGGTTTTCCTTTAGTATCTAACATGTCCTGCTGTTGCATCACACACAGAGATGGTCATTCTCTCCTTTTCTATTTTTTTTTCAAATATTTTTATTGAAGTTTAAGTTGAAAATAAAAAAAAACCTTCCCCACTTCCAAGCTTTTTTCTTTTTTTCCGGTTGAGTCTGCTTGTTTACATTCAGACATAGTTTCTGTTTAAAAGACAACCTTACATTGTTACATCTTACATTGTTACATTGCTGCTTTGTTACATTGTCTTATTACATTGTTGCCTTGCATTAGATACATTAACTTACTTTAGTCCTTTTTCTTCTCTTATACTATGTCTTTATCCAATTCAAGATTTCTCTCCATTCCCTTTCAAAGTTCTGGATAGGCTTATTTTTCAGTGAAAATGCTAACTTTTCTATCTCTACCATATCCAGAACTTTTAATTTCCATTCTTTTACATCAACATAGTTCCTTTCTTTCCAGTATTGTGCATATGTCAATCTTGCAGCAGTTATCAAATATAACAATGTCTTCTGGTAACATCTTATCTCTCTTTGTTGCCCTAGCATATTTAACAAATAAAATTCTGGCTTCATTTCAAAATTTAAATTATAAATTCTTTGAATTTCATCATGTATTTCCTTCCAAAATTTCCTTGCTATCTTACAGGTCCACCACATATGAAGAAATGACCCCATCACATTTCCAACTTCTTACATTTCCATTTTTAGTTACTTTTTGCAACCTTCAGGTGTCATATACCATCTGTGTAACATTTTATAAAAGTTTTCTCTTAAATTTAAACTTGGTGTACATTTTATATCTTTTTTCCATGTCCTCTCCCATGTATCCAACTCAATTGGATGTCCAATATTTTGTGCCCATCTAACCATATTATCTCTGATTCCATTTCTCTTTGCAACAATAGTTTAATTCTCTCCTTTTCTATGATGTACTCTGGAAATCATAGGTTCAGTATCAACTTCAGCCAGGAACTTGTTGAACATGTATATTTGTTCCTAAGTTGAAATGCTAAAAAATGTCTCTTCAGCTAGGTGGGACATGAACTTTGGAGCTCATGAAAGCCTGCCACCTTCAATGTTGTGGTGTGCCTTCAAGTTATTTCCAGCTTATGATGACCCTAAGACAAACCTATCATGGACAAGGTTTATTCAGAGAGGGTTTGCCATTGCCTTCCTCTGAGGATAAGAGAGCGTGACTTGGCAAAGGTCACCCAGTTGTTACTGTAGCTCAGTGGGGATTTGAAACCCTGGTCTCCCAGAGTCCTAGTCCAACTTATAGACCACCATACCATATGCCACCCTCCTACAAGCACTGATTTTTTTCCCACACCATCTCAGTGCAAAATCCAAATCAGAAAAATAACCTTCAGCTTTCTCTTGCTGCCCCCCCTCCCTCACACAAACAAAAGCTTTCCAAGTTTAACCTCTCTTTCTCTTTTTTCAGCATGCAAAGAGGAATGTGTTGTTTTCCTCCTTTCGCCTTCATGTTCCTGAACATTGAAATAATGGAGAAGGCAGTTTTCCCCAGGGCTGCCACTGACAAACACAAGCAAATGCATGCACACCGATTCTCCACCTCACTGCAGCCTCTCCATGTGTCCTTTTATGCATTGCCATTCTTTGTGGGACTTGTAGTTGCTACAAGATCCCTCGATTTGTCCACTTGATAAATCAGGACATTTTTACATGTGTTTGTGTGTATTTTCTTCTTTCTCCAAACTTTTCCTGTGGTCACTTGGTTGCTTTTGTGGCAGTGGCTGCTGCTGCTGTGCTGTATCCCCTTTAAAAGTCCATCTATTCAAACATTTCATTCAGCACTTCCTTGATGAATTCCACAAGCTGAGCAAGGTAGTTGGATGGATCTGAACTTGGCTTAGCAGGAGGCCCTTAGTGATCAGCATTCAGGATATTCTATGGAGTTTCCTCAGCTACAGTAGTCCCTTCACATTCATGAGGGATAGGGGCACAGAACCCCCATGAAAGTGGAAAAAAATGTGAATAACTCCTCACACACAACCCACAATTCCCTTCCCATTCCCCTCTGGAGCCTCTTTCCACTCATTCCTCTGCCATGTTGGTGGGAAGAGGGAGAAAAAGGCAGTCTAAAAGGCTTACCGTTACTTTCTCCTCAGATAGAGAAGAGGGGAGTTCTGGAGTTCTTATTACTTACAGCAGCCATCTTGAGAAAGGAACACTTGCCCGGTCAGCAGCTAATACACAGCAGAATGTGCAACCAAATGGCAGAGAGGCCACACCTTCAGTAGTGGGAGGGGGCTTCGCTCATCCAAAAGGAAAAAAAGCTCCATTTTAAACACAAGCCTCACAAGCCTGGGGTGAGGAATGTAAGAGATGGGAGGAGGAAAATGGGGAGGGAGGCAAGCACATGCCTCACAAATAATCAAATTTACAAAGGTCAAACCCACAAATGTGGAGAGGCTCCTGTGGTCAAGTGTCAGTGCTCTGGGTAACTATAGGCAAATAACTTTAAAAGGCATAACTGATTACACACACATACGAGTATCATACGGGGACAGCATCTCTTAATTTTAACCATAAAACTACCAGAACAGATATGCCATAAGTCATGAGGAAGCCTCATGACTTTCAGAATAAGACTATAAAAAGACATACTGACAAAAAGGAACATACTTAAGAGGCATATGGAATGGAAAGCAGGGGGTATGACAGAGTGGACCATGTCTTCCTTTTTTCCTGCAGCTTTCCCCACAACGATACACATCGAAGAGGCTGGCCTGAAAATAGTGCATTTGTTAACTATCATTTCTACCCTTCTTCCCCACTCTTATTTAAAAAAAAAAATTAGGCAGAAATATTGTAGCTATTTCATTGAAACCAAGGCCATTTCTACACTAGACTGTTAATAGTGCTATTATTCCACTTTCAACATCAAATTTCGAGGTTTGTAGTTTGCTGAGGCCAAAGAGCTCTCTGGCTGAGAATTCTAGAAGCCCCTTCCTAAACTGCAAACCCCAGGATTCCACAGGAAGTTGAAAGTGGAATAATAACACTATAATAACACTATAGCAGTGCAGAAATGGCCTGTGCCCTGTTTTACTCAGTTGGGCTTACATTTAAGTAGACATGCATAGAATTGCACAGCTAAAAAGAGCTACTTGGATGAGCTACTTGTTTTACCAAAAAAAGAAAAAAAGAAACTCTTAATAAGAAATTAAAACACTTGATTTCAGATTTTTCAATGTAAAATGCTGTGTGCTATGAAACAGTAAAGTCCCATTGGGAATATTTGTGACATAGAAATTGCTCTGACAAATATCTGAGCTTTTTCTGTTCAGGCTTTATCTGACCTGCGTGCTGCCAGTCTAGTTTGAGAGGTATGACAGGCTTTCTTTGGATTCTGATGTCTGGTTAGTAATCTATGTATTCAGATATGCTTCTTTTTCAAGTTAAAAGCGACTGTTATATTAATCTTTTAACCTACCTAGGCTGTGTTTTTATTTGTGAAAGGAACATTTTTGAGCAATATGTCTCACTGTATATTCAGTCCACTTCCTTACTTATTTGATTTGCCTCAGCTGATCAATATTTTATGTACAGTATTTCTGCTAACTGGATATTGAGGACTGAAGAAGGGGGTGAGGACAGCTCAGTTAAAAGAGCATGCATTGAACATGTAAAGGTTCCTGTCTTCTTGAGCCAAAGGATTTCAGATACCAGGACTGGGAACCTCTGTTTCAGGTTTTGGAATAAACCTGCCACCAGGATTTTTCCCTACTGAGCTAGAAGGAATCTAACCTTGGAAAATGTATTTTTTGTTTTTGTATTTGTACTTCCACTCCTAGACTTCCCTACCCCTCAGTCAGCATGACTATCATACTGACTGGATGATTCTATGAAATGTAGTCAAAAAAGTTCTTGATGGAACTGTGATCTGATTCATTACAAACCACACTCATATGTTTATCAGAATGGGAATTCAATTTGAAAAGGTACAGCTATCCTTCTTCCCACTGCATAAGTAAGCACTAAGTAAGGACTAAGTATACATTTACAGTGAAGAAATGGTGGGCAACTTTGCAGGGACCAGAAAGCAATGGAATTCAATCTGAAGTAGTAATCCACGTGGGATATCCTGACTCCAAACCTGTTTTGAAGAAAGCGTTGAAGACCTAGGTATGACATCCCGGTGAATCTGATTACACACGTGCATAGCTCATGCCCTCCTACTGTCCCAATTAATCTTCTTGATCCACTTTTTCAGCCACTTTTAAAATGTTCCAGTTTCTTTCTCCTCCTCCCACTTTCCTTCTTTGTCCTCAGCTTACTTTAATTGTTGCAAACTGAGTTGAAAGTACAAAAGTAGTTTATGCTCAAATCAGTAACAGGAAATGGGAGGATGAGGTGGATTCTTGCCCTTCCCTGTAGACTCAGGCAAAAGCAAACTGCTGTAGTTTCTCCAAGGTCCTTTCCGCATGATGTCGCTGTCTCATTTCTGCCACAGGATGGCAGCATCAGGAGGTCACACTTCTGCATGACGTCGTCACCGTCCTGCTGCCATCCTGTCGTGGAGCATTGCACTTGCAGAGTTTCCACAAATTGGAAAAAATCCATTTCGCGTCTGAGATCGTCCGGCGCTTCTGTTACTTCTGGCCATGCAGGAGCACATTGGCGACACTTCCTTATGTAGCGCAGCAATGGAAAAAGCCTGGCTGCACTGTGGAAGGAAGACGTGGCACTATGGCGTTCTCTTCCGCATGGACCGAGCAGGTGCAGAGGGGAGTGTTGCTGACGCGCTCCCTTCTGGACCTGGGACTTCAGCGAGATGACGCGGAAGAGTGTCGTCATGCAGAAATGGCCCTGGTCTGTGTGTCCTTCCTCATTAATATTTGCCATCTTGACCATACTCTGTAGTTGCTGGGCCACACGTCACAATTTTCATCTGTGAAATGTTGGAGGGTATGATTGCTGTACTGGTTTTTTTTTTAACCAACCTCCATGTTTCAACCTACTTCCATCTTGTTTTGTATACATTCTTATTCCCTATCTTTAATAACACTCATTTTTAGCACAGTAAACTTCCATCTCTTTAAAAAAAAAAGCCTCTGCTGGAGTCTGGTGTCAAAATATTACCTCCAAGTATGATTGCACACAAGATGTCAAATTTAATTATATTATGCTCAGTCTATTGTGAATCAACCACCCTTCCTCTCTGAACCAGTTCCTGTATGTTACTCTGGGCAAAGTCAAGAATAGCCTTTTCTCTTCTGCACTTCACAATGAGCTGTTCCAAGGAGCTTTTGTTTACTGTATTCAAAATTGTCTCTCCAAATTATGTCCCTATATGACATCCAGATACTCTATCTTTGGTGCATTACATTAACACAGATATGATTGTCTCTTTTAACAGGAGGCATACAATTGGTTCAGACAACGAAATGTATCATAATCATGGAAAATGTTACTAATTTTGCACAAATATAAAAGCCATGATATAGGGCAGAATGTATTATGTTTATACATTCACTGGGCAACACAAATTCAAAATGTCTCGGAGGTTCTAAATTGTTCTTTTGGGTTAATCTTTGCCCCTCTCCAAAAAATATCAGTTTTAAGTCACCCTGTTACAACCAAAATTTGTTGTAACAGGGTGACTAATTTTAAACATCAGGAGAAAGGAGAGATGATTGAAGAAATGGATTGTATTGCACCTGGGAAACACCTTTTCCACATTCTTTTGATCATACATCAGTGGTTCTCAACCTTCCTAGTGCCGCGACCCTTTAATACAGTTCCTCATGTTGTGGTGACCCCCAACCATAAAGTTATTTTCCTTGCTACTTCATAACTGTAATTTTGCTACTGTTATGAATCGTAATGTAAATATCTGATATTTAGTCCAGCATAAATGATATAAAGTTTGAAGATTTGGTTTCACTGCATTCAGACTGAATTAAATCCAAAAATAAATCTGGCATGGGAATAACACTGGATTTTGAAGGCTTATTCCTTACAATTGATGCAACATTCTTGTTTTTATCAATATCTGAAGTGGCACTCTCCAGACTGTCCAGTCCCAGAGTTACCAACACCTTTTTCAGCAAATTTTTAAAAGAATCTGAGAAAAATAATCTCACTTTATTATCATCTTCTGCATCGTCCTCCTCAGAAATAGAACCATCTGATTTAGAGTCATTATGCCCATGAGTATGTGCCAAATCTGGTTCCTCATCACTTTCAGATTCAGTGTTGATTTGTTCAGAGTGTGACAAAGCAGATTTCCTCAACTCTAGTCACTTTGGACCTACAGGTAGACTTTTTTTGGTAAACACACACCAGCATAATTTGATTCAGCTTGAATAACTTTTGTATCATCAGGAAAATCATGTGAAAATGAAGGATTCATTGAAGTAGTCTGTTGACTGCTTAATAATGGCATTACATTCAAATTCAATGAATTGTCCAACTTGCAATACATTTTTTAAACTTGTTATGTATTTTGTGAAATCATTTCACTAATATTGTTTGCCTATTAACATGCACCTCCATTTCTTCAGCAATCATTTGTCTTATCACCTCCCTACTACACTCAGACACATTCCCCTGGGAAGACATTGAGGACATAGGAGGTTCAAATCTTACTTCTTTACGTTCCATAGGCATTGCAGTTTGACTCCTAGTGAATAAGGACACCATACACAATGCTAAATTGCCCTGCGCTGCTGTATTCGCTAATACAGAAGGGCAAGGAGCTGCTGCCTGAGAGGCTGCCAGTCCTCCTGGCAGAGGCTGCTCACATCCTTAAGTGTGATCGGTTGTGTTGCTGGAGAGCTTGGACTGGTCAGGAGAGCTCCTTCCTCCCATAGCCCCCTCCCTTGCTTTCTGACCGCCTCTTTTCAACATGGCGACCAGAAGCTAAAGGAGCGGTTGGGAGCCCTTCCCCGCCCTTAACAGACTTAACTGCATTACCAGGTAATTTTCCTTTCACTTTCTTTTTAATTCTTGCCTTCTCAGACTTCCTTATACTAGACGTTTTTAGCTTTGTTTGAGCCTCGGAGTGGCTGGTCGGAGATTGCCCTTCCAACTCACTCGCACTCGATGCCAAGAAAATTTTCTTTAGTAAGGGACTTCAAAGGGGGCAGGAGGACACGAGCGTGTGGCTCACGCTTGCGCACCACCACCGAGGAGGGAATGGAGCCTAAGACCATCGGAAATACGTATTTTCTGATGGTCTTAAGCGACCCCTGTGAAAGGGTCATTCGACCCCCAACGGGGTCGCGACCCACAGGTTGAGAACCGCTGTCATACATGTTTGCTGTCCAGAACTCTACTTACCACAGTGCTGTTGGAATGAAAGACTGGCATACTTAAGATTAACTCTGTCTTCATTTAGAAAGAAGAAAAGCACAATTGTTCTTCAAAATTACTGTCTTGCCTTTTGGGGTTTTCCCCATGAACTTTCTTCTCCAAAATAATAATTTCTTTTTGCTTTACAGCACTGAAATTCCATCATGAATGATCTTCTGATGAAAACGCAGCTAGGTACCTACATTTTAAAACTGTGATTACTGAATTAAAATGCTATCAACTGATTAAAGTTTTCAGGTTTATTGAGTAAAGGCCTAGTTTGACAAGCATTTTATTAAGGTTCAGTGCTCCACTTGAGAGATATCCATAACATCTTTTCAGATTATTATGGACCAGTTCAAATAATAGCAAACTGGATAATATCTTCTTCACTGAAGCTTGGCACTAACACCTTATTTTAAGAAGTAATAAGAAGGCAATAATATGATATTTTTCCCCATATCACATAATCATTTACTTACTTATTTAACTTATATTCCACCTTTTCTCTAATATGGGACCAAATGTTCACAATTTAAGTTAAAAGAAAACAGTCAAATAATAGATAATACAAAAGTTTTAAAAAATGATCAATCATATTAATTTAAATCAGTTTTTAAAGACTGTTAAAATACAATTATGATAATGAGAAAAATTCAAATACATAAGCAAGACACTTCAGTTAAAAGACTCTCCAATACAGAGAGTTAACAGGAAAAGGCCAGAGTAAACAGAAAAGCCTTTCCTTGCTGGTGGAAGGAGAACAGAGAGTAACCCAACCTAGCTCCCCAAAGGCGAGTAATATTTTGACAAGTAACATTTGATTCATACTCCTAAAATGCTACTTTGGCAGGTAATCTGGGGGGAGATACTAAATGTTTTTTTTAAAAAAAAAAAGGGGAGGGAGGGGAAAATATTGTTTTAAAAAAATAACATCAATGAAATGGCACTCTTCAACTAAGGCAGAGGTGGACAACCATGACCCTAGACAGCTGCAGCTCCGTTTTTTGCCCCCAATGCTCCTATGGGGTAAGGGAGACATTTACTCCATGTTTTTTGGTCCTCCAGAGCATTTTAGGCCCAGGAAAGGCCTTTTTTTTTTTTTTTTTTTTTTTACAATAGGAAATGAGAGGAAGTAACTTCCCTCACATCCCTCTCCTGGGCCTAAATTGCCCCAGGGGACATTTGATGAACACACACAAGGAAGAATGAAAAGAAAACTGGAGGAAAACATTATTTCCAGAAAAAAAATTATTTGAGCTATATAAACAGACCTGAGGGGCACAAACACAACCCTGGGAGTTCTATGCAGCCTACAGACCATACGTTATCCACCTCTGAAGAATCAAGTAACAAGTAATACCAGGAGAACTTATCAAAAATAATAACAGCCAACAAGTAATGGATTACTCTAAAAAAAATTACTCTAAAAATAATAACAGCCAACAAGTAATGAATTACTCAAAAATAATAACAGCCAACAAGTAATGAATTACTCTGCTCTGCATGCAATGGGATACAAATTTCAGAACTGTAATGCTAACTCACACGAAGTTCTGTCTGAAGGCAGGGGTTGCAAGTAAAGAAATCATAATTAGAGTTGACACTTCTATGTTTGTTTATTCCCCTGAGAAGTAAGGACAGAGGCTGCATCTGAGAGATTTCTGTGAGGATTTCAAGATACTGAGGGATTCTTTGTTTATTGGTGGAGAGTATATAACAATGTTATCTTCAGCAATGCTATCTTGGGACTCTTAGGCCAGGGACAGAAAATAATTTTGCATTTAGTTTTTGTTTTGTTTTTTACAGTTTTACTTAGGGCCTGTTTTAGCATATTATGTACATATATGTTTCCGTTTCGTCTCACTGGAGAAAAGCTAATTCTTTTTTTTTCTTTACAAATCAAAATGTATACTTTTGAAAATGTGTACAACAATGTTTTGCTAAGAAAAATGCATTAAAATGTGCATGCATTAGTGAAAAATCTGAATGTCAAAATAAGTATGAATTTCCACACAAAAAGCCCAAACCATTACAATTTACAACCCAATACAAAATGAGGATGGGAAGAAAATGAAGGCAAAAGAAAGGGTCAGTAAAAGACTAAGAGCAGTTCACATCTTTAATATTTTTACTCATCCACTGTTTCTATCTTTACCTATGCACTGAGAAGACTTTAGTTCTCACCATGTAAACTGCAGTTGCTGTAATTCCACCGAAGGACTATGACCAACTCAGGACAATACTTGTGTGTTATTTACAATTATACACTGCCTTTCTATAAAGAAATTTAAGGTAGTATGCAACAGAAACACAGTCTTGGAATACTATAGAATACTAAGGACAAATCCTTGCAGGGTGAGTTGTACCTTTCTTTTTAGGTTTCTGAATATTTTCATTTTGATTTATTTCCTACCTGTTAATTTCCCTTTTTTTAAAAAAAAAAAAATTGTATTTGAATGAAATTTCCTTACTAGTTTATGGAATTGCTACATAAGGAATTTTGAGTCCATGAGCTTATTTTGTATTGCATTAATACAATCAATAACAGCTACTTTGCAGCCTTAATTATGTGAATAAAAAATAGGTACTTTAATTTGAGGTGTGCAGTGCCATTTCTGTCCATATTCAACCTGATGTCCTTTGTTGTTATACATTTAACAGCATCTGGGTTATGTAACAATAAATGCATTTTCTGAGATTTTTCCACAAACTTTTCAACTCCCAAAGAGATTTGGGGGATGACAAAACTGTTTGCTTATTCATATGAACATGCACCTAGGTCACACATATCTTTCTGTGCACATGACAGAGACCTGAGACCTGGCCTGTTTTCTTATCATATGGAGGACACTGAAAGTGGCCATGTGAGGAGAAGACTCCCCAGGGATGCTAGAAATTCCTTCCCTTCCCTTCCCCCAGAGAAAAACTGTTCTGCAGACCTTAACTGAGCTGCCTACTATGGAACTGTGTGAGACATTATTAACCCAGTTAAGTTGCCAACTGTTATGAAGGGCCCACATTTTTGAAGCCAAAGTGCCACAGACAACATAGTGTCCCTTGGTTACATGAGCAGTCATGGGCCTCGTAGTAGGCTTCATACTATACTGCATATATTTTATAGGCTATGGTAAATAATCATTTGAAATGCGGTGCTGGAGAAGAGTTCTGAAGATATCATATACAGCCAAAAAGACAAAATGACTAAACTGAGAATGTTGTACTTTGAACATATCATGAGAATACGTATTAAAAAAAGACAATAATGCCTGCTAAGATAGAAGGCAGTAGGAAAAGAGGAAGAACACATATGTTAGCCAGTTCTGGATGGGGTCACACTGTCCTGAAGGACAGTGTTTGGACCTTGTCAGTGTTCCTGGATCCGCCCCTCTGAATGTCAGCTCAGATAGAAGCAACAGTTGGGAGAGCTTATTATCAGCTTCAGCTGGTATGCCAACTGCACCCCTTCCTAGAATTGGAAGATCTAAAGATGGTAGTGCACACAGTGGTAAGCTCAAGGTTGGACGTCTACAATGTTCTGTATATTAGGCTATCTTTGTATCAAGTCCAGAAACTCCAACTGGTCCAAAATATGACTGCCATGTTGGTTACAGATATAGCATGGAGTGAGCATATCACACCAATATTAAAATCACTCTATTGGCCACCAAATGGTTTCTAGGCAAAGTACAAACTGTTAGTTATTACCTTTAAAGCCATACATGGTTTGGGTCCAAGTTACCTACAGGATCACCTCCATAACAGGAGAAAAATGGACAGAGCCTATGAGGATGGCTGTAGGAAGGTGACATGGATTGAGGCTCACAGTAAGCAGTACACCAAGAAATACATTGGGACATAGGAAGCTGTCTTATACTGTCCCAGACCAGTGGCCATCTACTTCAGAATTATCAACTGTGACTGGTAGCAGCTATCCAGGGTTTTTAGGTAGGGTTCTTTCCTAACCCTACTGAATATCCCTGGTAGTTTCTGGTAGTCTGTCTGTCTGTCTATCTGTCTCTCTCCCTCTTTCTTTCTTCTAAGTTCTAACCAAGCCTGGCCTTACATAGTTTCCAAAATCAAAAAGAGTAGGTGTGCTGAAATAGGTATTGTACAGAACTGTATGAAAAGGCTGTTCCTTGATTTGTGAAGACATTTTAAAAAGTTAGAAATAGATACCTGTAGTTTTAGGTTGTAGCTGCAAACTGCTAAATCTTGGGGAACACAGGAAATCCTTCTTTCCTTTCTCCTTTGTGTGTGGGTGGATGTGTTGTGTAGGTAATAAGATTATTCCAGAAGCCCCTCAGACAAGCCAGAAGAGGTAATTCCCTTTCCTCATAAATGGAGGTAGTGATGGCATAAAATTATCACTCTTAAGTACTTCTAGAAGAACATTTGGCCCTCCAAATGTTGATGAACTACTATTCCTTTCATCCTCTACCACTGACCATGCTGGCAGCAGCTGGAGGGAAATGGGCAGCCACTGATCCAACAGCTTTACCTGAGATCTTTGGCTTCTACTAAACAAATTGTAAATGCCAGCAAAAAAATTCTCATTAACCCATCATTATCATGAGAAACACATTACTTTGTAATCAAATATAGCAAATACACACATCAGAGATACAGATACACATTTGCACTCTTTAAGCTCATTGAATTTACAAGACATGTTTTGAATGTGCGCTGCTGTCATATTGAAGCATATGCAACTTAGTTCTGACAGGTCTGTGAAGAAGCTGATGCTACATCTGGGCAGTGTGACATACGTTGCATAAGCTGCAAGTTCATTAAGTTACCAGAAGCTGAGCAAAATAATATATCTAAGACACATGTGTGAATTGCCAAACAAACTCTTAAAAATAATCATACAAAATCTCTTGAATGCCTGGCAATACTATATAACTTGTCTAAGCTAGTATGTTATCCTAAGCTATTGTTCACCCTGTCTTTAAAAGCAGTAGGGCGTAGATCCAACTAGCACTACACCACTGTGGACATCACTGTTCCACAACATACAGTGGAGTGCTCTCATAACTTGGAGCTTACTGGAGTCTTTTGCATGCAATTAAGGATGGATAATTCCAAGGGAGAAATTCAACAAATAATAACATCATATCCTCAGTAAAGCAATGTAAATTCTATTTTGCTTATTATCTTCATTGAGTATCTGCAAGCATTCAGAGGTGCTCTTGCGCATTGTAGGTGCAGAGTGATGCTGTTTTTAAAGTATTGACAGCACAGGTTCTGCCACTCATCCATGGAAATTTATTTCTCATTCTATTGTGACTCTGTTGTCCAAAAAACTCATAGATCTTCACAGTTTTAAACACATTTGGGAAACACAACTGATTGTCATCACTGGAACTTACATTCAAATGTATTGAAGTTGTTTGGCAATGCAGAGAAAGATTACAAAATAGAATGCAAATCCCACTGATGGCATCTGGGCTACAGCATCAAATCTTACAAAGCAGGTAGGCAATTCTGTGAATGGAAGAGGCATGGAGGAGAAAGAAGGTCCCATCATTGGCCCTAGAACTTCCAAGGTTCAGGAGCAGTTGAAGGATGCTGACAGCCCTCCCAGGACCACTACCAGGAATGATGTCTCACTCAATATGCCCATGTGATGGGAATCATCCCTTTCTCCTGCTCCAGCCCCACAAAGATCACTCCAAGGGTCTCACATATGCCTATCTAGCAGCTCATGAAATATGTTTGAGGAAAAAGCACACTCCAGATCAAGGCTCACAGTGAAAAAGCATGCTCCAAATTAAGGCTCCATTTACAAGCCAAGAAGGGGCAAGGCAACAACCATCCCCTATAAAACCACCCGTGCTGAAGTACAGCAACCTCTTCCTTATGCTTTCTGCTGGACAGCTCCTTTTCTAACATGACCTTCCTTGTCCTTGACTCAAAGTACTGGTCCTGATTAGGAAGGCAGAAACCTTCACTGGGGAATCAAAGGTCACTGTAGAACCACCTACCCAAATCAGAAAGTTTAAAGATGATGTTATGAACGGTCTTCAAAATAGCGCTTCCATCACACTCCAGAACATCAAAGAAAGTATCACAGCTATCCTTTGGTGCAAATTGCTACAAAAAGACAAAAAAAAAATCTTCTTTTCTACAAGATAAGGTTCCTTGGAGTGTCTACAGACCTAAACTTAGAAACAGATAGGACATTCTAAACTAACATCTATTAAGAGTAATAATACCATCCAGGGACTCCCATCACTAGAATCTCATTTGTTTCTCCCCCACCCATTTTTATTGTAGAAAATAAGTTAACTGAACCATTTGGAAACATTTGTTGATGCTTAAGAAATCATGGCCATCACCATTCTATGTGTTTTTAAAATGGCCATAAAGAAAGCCTCTAGTAGCAAAAGAACAATAACTATCACACTCCACTACCTCTGTCTAATAATGGCATTAATAACTTGCTTGACTACCTCCAGACAACTTATTCAGAGGATAGATGCCTTATTCTGTGAAAGCAAAACAATGAGTAGTCAAAAATACTTGCACATTTATTATTTCATAAGCTTGTGTGGACTAAAGGCTGTGGATGAAGCAGATTCCACAAATTATTGTGCCACAATAAATGTGCTAGAGTTTAATATGCTACAGGATATAATGCTACTTTGCAACACTCAATATCTATGACTTTATGCATATACTCACAGACACGGTAAGAAGAAATTTAATATGAAACAGAATATATACTCCAAAAAACATTTCTGCAAAAATAAGACACAATCCAGCCAAAGCTAAAGTATTTTGAAGCCCTGATTTCAGTGATATAAGCCATTTCCGCACTAGGTTGTTCTAGCACTATTATTCCACTTTCAACATCCTATGGAATCCTGGGGTTTGCAGTTTTGGGAGGGGCCAGAAAGAATGTTGAAAGTGGAATAATAGAGCTAGAACAACCTTGTGTGGAAATGGCCATAATTGAGTTTTGCTTAAGCAATTCCCACTGATGTTTATGCAAATCAAAGTGTCTATAGAGATAAATAGCAGGCGTTAATGTAACTCTCTGAAGTAATATGAAGTTACTCTTCTGCACCTAGCACAGTTCCTTCCATTGTTTCTTTGCTTATTGTTGCACCTTTATATAATGGCAGCACTTCTTCATATCGATAAAGCACTCGTGTCTTCTCAGTCAAAAATCCATCCAAACTGGCATTAATTTGCAACAGTTCTTACCAAAGATTCTGCACATTATCAGCACATCAAATGCCAGTAAATTTTGTTGTTCTCAAACCACATGAGTATAGCAAGTGAGACTAGTTTCAGGAGGGTTCAAGTGACACTTCAGATGAGCTCTGCAATGGCTAACTAGACATGACAGCAGATCCTTTTGGTTTAAATCTAGATCTGCCTACAGTAAAAGACTGACATTCCTGGAACGTGGAAATGATCCAGCACACAAATTAAATAAATAGGTTCTAGTACTTAATCATTTCAGGTACTTTTTCTTATTGAAAGTATAACAAACAATATTATGAATGGAGTCCTCAATGTAACATGAAGTCTTCACAAGGCACAGATATTGGAAGGAGCTGCTTAAAAGCATAAAAATTAGTGTATAGCAAAGAAAGTTTGCTAGACTTACAAAATGAGGACTAAATAATTTGAGGATAAAACCCCAGTTACTTATATTTACCTAAAAGCCACAAGCCTTGCAGACAACAGGTACATCAATCCTATGAGCCCTGGTGGCGCAGTGGTTAAATGTCAGTACTGCAACCACAAGGTTGTGAGTTCGATCCTGCCAGGCTCCAAGGTTGACTCAGCCTTCCATCCTTTCGCAGGTCGGTAAAATGAGTACCCAGCTTGTTGGGGGCAATTAGCTAAAAATACATTGTAAACCGCTTAGATAACACTAGTTGATAGGCGGTATAGAAATAACTGCTATTGCTATATATTGCTATGAATCTCAATTCTGAAGTAAGTCCCACTGGGCACAATGGGACGGACTCCAGGCAAGGCTTTTGAAGAGGAAGAAGAAGGAGGAGGAGGAGGAGGGAGAGAACAAGGAAAAGGAGAAGAAGGAAGGAAGGAAAGAAGGAAGGAAGGAAGGAAGGACCAGAATTGCAGCCTTGGTTTTTAATTTATATCAAGTTAGTATACTTCTGAGATAATTTAGTTATGCACACCCAAACATTCCTCTCATTTGGAAAAGGGGTAAGTTTCTAACACGACACATGAATTCACCCCAGGTCTTCACAGCTGAGTGCTACCCTTGGTGAAAAGACTTCCAGATGTATATGAGAGAAATTGATTCACATTTTGAGATTTTCCTCTGTTGTACACTGGCTCATGATCACCAAATGAGACTCCTTAGTCAGTTGCTTCCAGTGGTATTTAGTACAATCTAGCACAATCCTCTCAAACTCCAGTTATAATTCAAAGGAAGAATTCTCTTAGAGCAACATGCTGAATATATTATTAGCTTTGTTGCCTACTAGTTTTAAGCAACTGTACACAGCCTTGAAAGCCAATAGACAATATGGCTCCTTTTATTTGAAAATGAACATATTATAAGTAGTTAAATTCAGGCACAGGTAAGTGGAAAAGGGTGTCAGCAAGCTAGAGGAAGAAGCTTAATTTTCTAGAACAAAGAGGGATAATTGACTCCAAATGGCATAAGAAAGGCAGATCTCTAGAATCAATAATATTTAAGAAGGGAGAGCTTCTTGTTTATTGTTAACAGAATGATTCTGCATTTGACTAAGGAAGGAGTTGGTGGATGGAAAAAAAAAACAAGAAAAACATCTGAAAATTATGTTAGGGAATCCATTTTGAATGGAAGTGATGTCATTAATTTGAGTGAGGCTATTATGTCTACAGTTCTGAGGTTTTTGTGTCTACAGTTTATTTTCTTGTCTCTGGGAGAAGCTGAACTGCACCCATTCTGGCAGCTTTCCCCTCTGAACTGGTGGAATGTTATGAAGAACTGCTATCCTACCAGCTCATCCAAAAGGTGGAAGAGGCTTCACTTCTCCTAAGTACCAAGATGTGCATGTACATATGCCTATGCATGTAATCTCAGGAAAGGACTTTCTCATTGTGCTTGCCATTTTTTTCTTAGACCCATGCAGAAGGTCAAAACGCTAAGAGAACTCTTGTATCTCTAAAAGCTGCATGTAACCTCAGGGTAGGCAGAAAACACCATTAATGGATAGTTAGGGATAATGGGAATTATAGTTCACAACTTCTGGGCACAGGACTTCAAGGTCCAAGGTACTAGGAACCTGGACTTGGAAATCTGAGAGTGGGGAATATTCAAAGGAATAGTGGCTTGTTTCTTAGCTATCCAGAAGAAGCAAAAGGCTACAGGTCTACAGTACAGGTCTCCACCCCTAAAGGTAGAGAAGGAAAATAAGGAAGAATGAGGAGGTGAGTGCGGAAAATAAGAGCAAAATGCTCCTTTCCAACCTGCATTGACAGCCAACTTCTTTCCAACACAAAAATAAATAAATCACAAGCATTCATTAATGGTTGCCATCACTCAAGATGAGACTTAATAATGAATGCTCCATATTTATTACTTCTGTTTCTGCCCATTAAACAGTATGGCAATGCTCCCATTCCTTATATTAACTCAAAATATCTATTTACGAGTACCAGTATCACATAGTACAGTAGAAGACTATGGTATCATAGCAGTGTAGTACATTATGGTATCGTGACCAGTATCAGAAAGTATAACAAGTCACATACATAGGTGCAAAGTTTTGACTCCACAGGCACAGCCATGAAATAGGTACTACTGATTCATAAAAATCAGATCAAACCACTCCACTCCCACCCCAAAAACACAAAAAACTGTATTTCTAAATCAGACTAAAGCGGAAAATGTGTGGCTCTTGTGAGCATTCATAGGGACAATGTATGCATACATACAGGGCAATCCTATGTGTGTTCAAACAGAAGTATGTTTCAAGTAAGCGTGCATAAGACTGCAGTCTGTTACCTACTCCAATGAATCTTGTGTTGCATAATCTGGAGACCAACTGTGGGTATTTGAGCAGAAAAGAAAGAAGCAGGAAGAGAACCAAAGGCAGAGAAGCTACTGTCTCACCCTTTCATAAGGAAGAGGCTTCAGGATCAGGCAAAAAGGCATCCATACATCCTTGGAACAAACACCAATCAGCATATTTCAAGATCCTGGCTACAGGATTTGTGTAAGGCCTAACTGATGTAGGCAAGGCAGGGATAGCATCATGTACCCAAGCCAAGACAACTCATACCGTCCTGGTGACAAGCTTATAAGTCCCTAAACCAGTGGTCCTGTTGTTGAAATGACAAACCACTTCCTTTAACTAGTAAAGTTTACAGCAAACAAAATTCCCTTAGGATGGACAACTTACTGATTGTCTCAGTTTGGGCCTTTAAGAAAAAAAAAGTATTGCTGGTTAGATTGCAAAGGGGCTGCACTGTACTGCAATATGTTACATTTTGCCAACCCAGTTCTTGAACAGCTTAATTGCCAACTGAAGTTGAGGAAACTTCAATGGAGCTGAAATTGACAAGAACAAAGGTAAAGGTCATATTTCACACTGGGAAGGAGCCATCAGTTTCGAAATTAAGTGGCTCCTACTCAGTTCAAGAAACCTAGCAGGTCTTTTATGCCATAGAAAATGAAAGGTTACATTGACACAGAATAAAATGAAACAACCCCCAAAAAGTTATTAATAAATTATTGTTGTACATTTTTAAAGAAGAGTGAAATGATGTCAAAGACGACAACTAAAAGGACCAGAAAAAAAATCATAAAGTTCAAACTATCAAGCAATTACAGCTATACACTTTCCACCCACTTCAGTTGAATTCTATGAGAGTGCTACCAACATGAATGGAATTGTGTAGCAAATAGCATTTGGTGGATATTACTCAAGGTGATCAAACCAAACTGCAGATTTTGCAGGCAGCCTTCTTTCTCAACTTCAATGGCATAAGCAGCATGCAATTTCTGCCACTATTTGTAGGCATCCATTCACAATTTACAACCATGACTGTGCACAATTCCTTCCTGAACTGCAGGTGGATGGATAAGAAGAAGCAAGGAAGTAACATGGATTATTGATCTCTATTAGCTGAGTGTTGTGCTGAAAAGTCTCAATGTGATGCAGTTGTTTGAGCACTGGGCTACAACCTTGGAGACCAGGGTTTGATTCCCTGTTTGCCCATTGAAACCCATTGGGTAATGTTTGACATGTCACACACTATCAGCCCCAGAAAGTCATGGTAGGTTTCCCTTAATGGTCATCACAAGTTGGAAATGACTTGAAGGCACATAACAACAACAATGCTGAAGAGGGTGGCATGGATATGGTTGTTCTACTCTGCCTGACCCAAAGCAGGGCACTCAGCCAGTGTAAGCATCTCAGCTGAAGGAGGACTCTGAGCACAGCCATGGCAGTGCCCGTGAAATGGTGATCACTGGTCAAGGATGAGTGGGTGTCCCTACCATCTAACTGCTGAAATTCCAAAAGAGGTGTGGGGAAAGAAATCTTTACTCAGGTGGAGCTCAAAAATGCAAATGTGTCAGCTCAATGTGAGGTTTCTGAAAGAAAGGGGATAATGCTGACTTTGCCTCCCAACAACCTTGTATCTCTTTTCTTGGAACATTTCAGAAGAGGGCTTGAGAAAATAAAAGCAAGACAAGGATCTCCTCATAGTCTACCCTTGGTTAAGAATTCAGCTGAGTGTCAGATTTGTTGGGTTTGGAGAAGCTCTATGGGAGAAAAGCTGGACTTCAAATTGGGGGAAGGAAAAGATCAGTTCTCAAAGAACAAAAAATATGGAACAAAATATTTATTCTTTTAAGGCCTTGCTTATTGCCTTTTTACCCAGAATGACTATTTGTTGTTGCTGTGTGCCTTCAAGTCATTTCTGATCTGTGGTGGTCCTTGGCAAGATTTGTTCAGAAAGGGTTTGCCTTTATCTTCTCTGATGCTATGATACTGAGTGAATGTGACTTGCTCTCCAAGGCCACCTAGTGGGTTTGCATGGCTAAGTAATGATTGGAACCCTGGTCTCCAGAGGCATAGCCCAGTACTTAAACCACGACACCACACTGGCTTAGCTTGACTGTAGATGACTATAAATTATACTTAAGCCATTTCTGCAGTAGATGTTTATAGTGCCATTATTCCACTTTCAACATCCTATGGAATCCTGGGGTTTGCAGTTTCGGGAGGGGCCACCCCAAGATTCCATAGGATATTGAAAGTGGAATAATAGCTATAAACGTCTAGTGCAGAAATGGTCTTTGACCCCCTCACATGAGAAGTCATAAAGGACTGTTGTACTTTCATTGTACAAGGTCCTCCAATATCACAGTAAACTTGTCCTTAACCCTACTGCAATAATTTTATTTATCCATTTATTTGCTGCTATTTCTCCCAATATAGTTAAAATCATGTAGCCACACTCATCATTTGGTCCAGTACATATCCAATTTCTTCCTCTGAGATTTTCTTGATCCTTTGGACATATCCTTGACCTTCTGTCAGATTGGAAAATGGTAGGTGGGTTGCTGTTTTTGTTTATTTCATTTATTTGCTGCTTTTTTGTTATCTTTTTCTCATTCCCATTCTGATTTTTGTGGTGTTTCAAACTGCTGGCAGCTCTTCCCTTTGCTGTGCTGTGGAGCAACAACTTCAACCTGAGTCCTTGTTATACAGCCCCATGTGCTTCCTCAGGCTAATCACAACTCCTTGGGTGTGTTCTCCCTTGTGGCTATCTTCTGGCCCCCTTCACCTTGAAAACTGCAACAACTGTTCCACACAGCTTGGGGTCACACTATTTGGAATACTGGATTCTCTCATACAAGTTTGGCAAGGTCTGAAGATCTGAAGGGAAGCCGATCTCTTGGTCTCACTAATCTTGGAGTCACCTTTGATGGAGATGAAAGAGAAAGCTTTTTATATACCATTCTTCAGCTTTGGAACATCCTTCCAAGGAAGGATAGGCTGACCTTTCCACCTTCTAAGAGTGGGAAGGGAGACTCTGGCTTTTCAGCTGGCTGGTTGTTGAATGGCACATTGGTTGGGTACAGTTGCTTCTTTTTTTATTGACATGTTTTAAGTACATTTTAAATCTTTTAAATCTTTCAGTTGTATTTGTTTGTATTTGTGTTATTACTTTCAGGTGCCTTGGGCATCATCCTTTTGGCAAGGAGGTGGGATATAAATAAATAAATAACTTTAAAGAAACTGCCAAGAGGAAGCTGAAAAGTTTGTGTCTGTTAGGTGGATCAGGTGTGACAACTCTGCCATAACAGCTGTTCTTTGTACCTTCCATCATGAGAAATCTAGCTCTTGGGAAGCCGGAATGTGCCCTGACTGCTTGAGCTTGTCTGATATTGCCTGAGAGCAGAACTCAGAAAAGCTGTCTTTCATATGAAATTTCCAGAACGTCAGAGACAATATGATCACCGACTGTTGCTGGCTGGACAATTGTGGAAGCTGGCACCTGAAAAAGGAACTTTTTAAATCTCTGGATGAGAACTCTATTTCAAACATCAGGGCAAGCAAGCACACACACACTCTAAGGGCCCTTTCATCTTGTGCAATTATAGCATTATGATTCCACTTGAACATCCATGCCTGCCATTCTGTGGAATCCTGGGAGTTGTGCTCTTGTCAGAGGCACCAAAGGAGCTCTTTGGCTGAGAGATCTCAATATCTCCCCAGACTGCAAATCCCAGCGTTCCACATGACATGGCCATAGCACTTTAAGTGGAATCATAGTGCAGTGTAGTGTAGTGTTAACAGGACCTGTGATTCTTATTCCTTTCCAGAGGCTATTCCCTCCCCCTCTTCTCCCCATATCTTTTCCCACCCAGGGAATTCCTGCTTCATGTTCCCTGCTCCAGCCAGTAGTCATCATAGCCCATGTTCCTGTGTGTTCCTCTGTGTGTGTGTGTCAAGCAATTTGCCCTCACTGAAACCTACCGCATCTGGACTCAAGAGTATTGGATAGCCATATTTTTCAGAAAAGCCAGAGTTCAAATCAACTTCTGCAGTCTCAACACATTCCCAATATGGCAGTTGAGTTGATTTTATCGTTTTGAATGAAACATCCTTCCAAAGTAATGGATTTATATTCAGGTCTGCTAACCCTCGTCCCTCCGGAACACACCTGACAATTATCTGTTAAATTCTTGCTCTATATGGTAGCCATGGAATTGGAGTGACTGGCCGGATTGCAAGAAAGACTTCTACTGAGAACAGAGACAGCCAGTCCTAGGACCAGCACTGCCTGAAGAAGCAATGGAGCGTGTGCACACACACACACACACACACAAATTATGGTGCGTGATACCCAAGGCCAAAGTCATTTTGGCGTGATGTTTTTGAGTATCTCTGAAATATCTCACCTAGCAGGGCCAGCTCTGGTTAGTATTTGGATGTGAGACCACCAATGACTACCAGATGCTGCAGTAGGCTGTATTTTCAGAGGAAGGCACCGGCAAAACCTCCTCTGAGTATTCCTTGCCTGAGAAAACCCCACCAATTGCACGGAATCTTTGTAAGCCCACAGGCCACTTGAAGTCATACACAGCAGCAGCAGTAAAGGAACAGTAACAAAATAACTGTTCGCCTCTCTTTCCTGACACTCAGCACCTTCTGCCTGAGGGGGCTTCTTCGCTCGGCCTAGTGGCAAGGCCGTCCTGACTCAGGTCAAGCGGGGGACAGGGATTTTAAGCGTCGCTGGCCCTACTGAGTCCCATGCAAAGGTTTCAGGGCCTCCCCCCTTCAGGGGAACTCCTCTGAAGGTGCCAGCCACAGATGCAGGCAGAACTCAGAAGCGAATACTAATAGAACAGGGCCTCAAAGCCCGGGAAACCCACAAGAACCTATGGGTTTCAGCCGTGAAAGCTTTCGACTTGACATGGAACTCGTCTTGTTTCGTTGTAACTCCTGTCTGCGGAGGCTAGAGCTCTCACTCGGTGGCGGCCGCCCCATCCGAGTTCGCAACGCGTTCGCAGTCGTTTGCCTCCCCCACCTTTTGCCACCAACCCTTCCAACGTGCTTGCCAACCATTCCCAGAGTTCCCGCCAGAGCCTGGATGAGCGAACCCCTTTTCTGACTCCGCGCGCTGCCCCCGCTCATCTCCGCCGGGCTCTTCCGCCCAGGCCTTGGGGCTGCGCCGGGGACCCCTTTCGCCAAGGCCGGGCCGGGAAGGCGGGTGGGCGTGGGTGGGAATGGTGCGCCGCGCGAGGACGCTTCCTCGCCCGCGGCGGCTGGCCTGGCTGGAGGCGGCTCAGCGTCGCACCGGCTGCTGCTGCGGGCGCCCGGTTCGCTCCGTGTCGGCCTCGACAGCCTGTGCTGCGGGTTAGGCACGCTGCGCGGACAGCCGTGTGCAATTTGTACGTGCTCAAAGAGCTAGGCTGTCGTTGCTTGGTTCCCCTGACAGTCGCCCCCTGGTTAATGGTTCCCCCTGAAGCAAGGACGCAACCCTTTACCCGGGGAGGGAAAGGCCGCTCTCCGCCCCAGCGGTGGCGGCGTCTTAGGAGCGCCTGTTCTGTCAAAAGCGGCCTTCCCCGCTGGCGTCGACGGCCCGCGTGTGTGGCTGTGTGGGTTTTGCGGGCTGTGACGGGCGGGGGGAGCGAGGGTTTGTCTGGCCGAGCGCAGGAGGTGGTTTCCCGCCTTCCGAAAACGAGGAGGGGTAAGCGGCAGGCAGGTGCGTTGGGGGGGTGGCGAGGAAGGGGGCTGGGAACGCCTGTCATGGTCGGTGCGCGTGTGTATGTGTGTGTGTGTGTGTGTGTGTGTGCGTGCGTGCGTGTTGAATGACTAAACGTTTATCGAAGGAGCTGCTGGAGGCTTTCCGGCGTCTCCTTCAGCCACACCGCTCGCCTCTCGCCTCTCGCCGCCGCCGCCCGCGGCGTGTAACGCTCCGCCGCCGCCGCCGCCGCCGCGGCCACTCCTGCCCACAGTGCTCCCTCCTGCAACGAACGAAACATTTCGTGGCTTAATTGAAGAATCCGAGCGTTTCCGCTTCATCCCCTCCCGCCTCCCGCTCTCTCCGCTCCCCCCGCGCCCCTCCGCGTGCCTTGCCCGTGCCACCTCTCCCCGGCAAGGCGAGCACTTCAGCCCCGCGCCCGTTCAATGAAGCAGCACAGATCCACGGCGGCTCCAAGCGGGGTTTTGCAGGACGAGAAGGAGGTGGCGGTGGAGGAGGAGGAGGAAGTGGTGGTGGTGGTGGTGGTGGTGGTGGTGGTGGCAGCGGCGGCGGCGGCGGCGGCGGAGGAGGAGGAAAGGAGCTGGCGGCGGCGGCGGCAGCAACAGAAGCAGTAGCGGGCATCTTTGCCGGCAGCCTTTCGGGTCGGGCTCGGCTTCGGGGGATTTAAATGTCACTCCAAGCATCCCCAGACCAACTCCTCGCTCCTCGCCGCTTCCCTGGGAGGCACTGAGCCGAGCCCCCGCAACGTTGCCTTCTCTGCGGCTGACGCGAATCCGGGGAAGGTAAGGAAGCGGGGAGTGCAAAAGGCGCGGCGGCGGCGGCGGCGGCGGCGGCGGCGTGGTCACTGGCCGCTTCGGGCTCCGGAGCCGGATAACTTCCCCTTCTCGCCCACCCCCTCGCCGCCTCCCCTGCTCCACAGAGGCATGTTTTAGGCACCATCGCCCTCCCGCCTTGACCAGCCTCTCTGAGCCAGGTGGCGGCGGCGGCGGCGGCGGCGGAGGAGGAACAAAAAAAAAACAAAAAAAACAGCCGCCCCAGAAAATGAGAAGAGAGGAAGACGTGGCCTTTTGAATCAGCTGCTTTTGCATGGCCGATAAAAGCGGTGTAGATCTGACTTTTTACTTTTTCTTTTCACCCCAAGGATCGGAGAGCTCATAACGTCATCCAGCGATTCCCAAGCCCTAGATCTCTCTGCCTGCCCCTAAGACCACTTCCTATCGCCCCCCCAATACCACCCCGGAAGAGCAGAGAGCCCTCCAGCCCCTTCCAAGAAAGTCGTCATCATCTCTCATCCACCCCCCTTCCTCCCCTCCCGTGCTATAGGCTGAGCCCTTTCCAGCCACCCATTGCAAACTGGGACCCTTCCTCCTCCCTTCTTGGGTTTTCTCACCCACCATTTGCTATTCCCAAGGAACATAGAAAGTCTAGCTGTCCCCCTCCCCCCTCTCCCGTGCGCGCCTCGCGTCCCCATTTTAACCTCTTTCCCCCTCCGTTCCTAATCCGATTTTGCACATTTCCCCCATTAAACTAGGTTGCAAAACTGCTGTAGCTTGCAACTCTTGAAACTTCCTCGGTTGCTACTGTGGTCCATATTATATTAACCCGAAGGACAACAACAACAACAAAAAATACTTGAATCCTCTTGTGGATTATTTTTCTTTCTTTCTTTTTAAAGTATATATAATGTATTGCCTTCTCCCCCTTTAATTTTTTTTCTCCCTTTCTCCCCCCTTTTTTTGGCAAGGAAATTTGCTCCATCTCCAGCAGCAACCACTGCTCCTTTTGATGTTGTGGTACGCCGTGCGCATGCGCTCCACATTAGAATTACTGCACTGGCTAGAATAAGTTGGATCTCTTCTTCTCTTCCACGGAAACCCTAAATCATATCAAAAGCTAAAGGGATGCTGAGAGTCCGGAAAAAAGGTTGCTTTGGGATTTGGTCGTTGCCCTTAATCATCACCGTAGTGTGTGCCCAGAGGTAAGTGATCGAGGACACCTCTTCGTCTTCTTTTTCCCTCTCTCTCCCCCTCTCCCCTTCACTTTGAATTGCACTGTATGCTTCTGTTCAAACTGGGAGGTGCAGGGAGATGCATCTGGAGAGACCGATGGAGAGAGAAAAACCGCTCGGCGTTCGGCTGCTGCTTTGCTTATTTATTTATTTTCTCCCCCTCTCCAGTGCTAATGATCCCAGCAATATGTCACTGGTCAAAGAGACCGTGGATAGACTGCTGAAGGGCTACGACATTCGGCTGAGGCCAGATTTTGGAGGTAAGTCGGTGGCTTTCGGGGGGGCAGCGCCTCGGCTCCAGGCTCGGCGCTCCCCCTTCCCCGGGCACCTCGGTGTGTGTGTGCGCGCGTACGTACGTGTGTATACGATGGGGGGTGTCGAAACGTGTTCTGGGTGCAGCTTAGGCTCTGCCTATGTCTTGGGGTACCGTGCTCGTTTCCCGAAGCCTGGCCCAAAGTTGAGCTTCCCGTTTCGGGGGTGGGGAGGGTTGCCTCCGTTTTCCCTTCGCGTGGAGCGGCCGTCATGGATGTGCTCGCACTGTTCTCATCGGTCTCGCCAAAACCGATGGCGCGCGTGGGGATCGTTTATTAGCCCGTCATGAAAGCCCGGGCGAATGGATTGGCTTTATTAGATCGGGAGGCAAAGGGCCGGAGTTGCCCCCGCGCCCGTTTCCCCCGCCCCGCGTGCCCGGGCTCGCAGGGTCGACTCCGGAGCACGAGACGTACTGCTCACCGAGACGAAAAGGGCTTTTAGCCGCGCGCCCCCTCCCCCGTGCGCGCTTCGCCTCGGAAACGTGGTGGGCTTGGGGGTTCCTTTCCCTCCCCCCCTTTTGAGTTGGAAACCCCGCTGAAGCCCTCCTCCCGCCCGGAGAGACGGCACCCCCCTCTGTCTCTCTCTCTCTCTCCACTCACACACACACACACACACACACAAACACAATTCCGAGCCGTCCTCCCAAAGCGAGCCTGGTGGGTTCCCTGGTTCCCCGCGCGCGCCTCCTGCCTCCGGGGCGGCACCGGCGCGAGGCGAGGGGACGGAGGGGAGCCCCGCCTCGCCCCGGACTCCCCCGGGCCGGGCTTCGGCCGGGCTCCTTGGCGGGGAGCCTCTCCGGCTGGCCCTTTCCAGGACGCTTTGCCCCCGTATTGACACACGTGCATACATGTACGTGTGTGTGTGTGTTAATGTTATGTAAAGGACACCTACGGCTGAGGGCTACCCCACTGGCGAGCGAGCGGGCGGGCGAGCGAGCGAGCGAGGCAGGGCCGGCTCGTGGCTTCGGCCAGAGCCGCCTTGCCACACGCCGGTGGCTCTTGCCCGCCCGCCCCCGCTCTCCTCCTGGGCGCTGGGTTGCCCGAAGGAGTGCGATGGCGAGAGAGATCACAGTGCAGACCGTCTTGTGTTGCAGGTCCCCCTGTGGCTGTTGGCATGAACATAGACATCGCCAGTATAGACATGGTGTCGGAAGTCAATATGGTGAGTACTGAATCGCTCACTCAGTTTTCTCACACCTCCACGCCTCCTGTTTTACCAGGGATCTTGGACTAAAGCGTATCAGGTGGAGGGGAATGCGTGACCTGTCCGTGCGGGTTCTGCTTTGTTTCGGCTGATTACCAAGTTGGCACCAGTGTGTCCCAGGGCTCTCAGTTACCAGTTGCTTTCCCGGTGCCGCTGATCAGGCCACTCCCTCCCCCAAGTGTGATGCTTGTGTTTTCTTTACATAGAGGGCGGGCTGGGGTGGGGGGAATCCAAAATGGAGTGATTCCTCGGAGCATCGACTTAGGGCTGGTTGATGCTTCTGAAATACGAGGAGCAAACCATCAAAAACAACAACACGTTTGGGGTTTATAGCATTGAAGGGCGTGAAATCCTACAGTGGCGTGAATGAGTGTGGGAGGCCTCCATAGAGCTGCTGCAATAAAATCATGCATTTCAAATTAATATCTGCACGTTTAATACCTAGAGGCTTTTAAACATTATGACTTGCAGTGTGTGAAAAAGCTCGTCTGGTTTATTGATAGTCTTACTATTTAGCAGGTACCATTTCAGACATACAGTTAAAGCGCCAAGGAGAGACTTAGGGGAGCAGTTCTGGCCTTCTTTTGCTTCATGCAGGAGCGCCCCCTGCTGACATTGGTTTTCACTGCAGCTCAAAGTCGATATTATTTGTACATTTTCATTGACTGGGATGCTTAACTAGATAGTTTTAGTTATGGTTGGTGTGAATGGGAACGAGGATGAGAGTGATATATTGAACCAGAGTGTTGTGTTATATTGGCCTAGGCTGACTTTCAGATATTGTTATTGATATTATCATGGCACTTTTGAAGTGTGCAGGCATACTTTTGCTTTCAAGGGTAGAAGAAGGAAAACCAAGCGTGTGCATTTTTTTTGGAATTAAGCTTAATTCATATTTCACAGAGTATAATCATGCTTTAACTTGTATATGTTTAGTTTTCCAGTTTCTAAAATGGTTGGAGAAGCCATTTCAAAATCTTAACAAGTTTGTGTTTGTTAGGAAGAAAGGCCTTTTGAAGCATGTTACGGCCAAGAAGAGGTTTTTTTTTTTTTAAAGAAAACACATTTTACACACCAACTAAGTTATCTGAAATATTATCAAAAAGTTAGTGAGTTAACAAAAAAAAAATAAAGTTGTTGAAGATCTCAGCTTGCTCATATATTTTACTCAGATCTCTCTGGAACTCCTTTCCATGGGAAGCTAGACTGGCCCCATCTCTGCTTACCTTTCACCAGCAGGCAAAAACATTCCTATTCAGTCAGGCTTTTAATGTGTAAACAAGTGACCTTTTGTTTTATTGGGATGTTTTATTTATTTTTTAAAACATTTGTACATTTTTATAATGATTTTACACTGTCTTAATATGGTTATTTTAATTGTTTTAAATTATATTATAAAGGTTTTTAACTTATCTGGAAGCCGCCTTGGATCCTGCTCTGGGAGAAAGGTGGAATATAAATACAAAAAATAAAATAAAATAAGAAACTAAGTAAAAACACTGGGATTAATATGATGCTTGTTCAGAAGCTTTTCATGATGCCACACAAGCTTTTTAAAAATGCAGGGTTAAGTTTATTTTCCGTGGTACTTGTTAAACTAAGGGTGGGGAGTTCCAGATGTTGGAATGTAGTCTCACCATTGACAGTGCTGGCTGGGCTTCTGTAGTTGAACAGCATCTGTAGACAGTCTGTACCCCTGTGTTAAAGGATCACAAACCAATAGAAGTTTAAGTGTTGTAAAATGGAAGATGTGTAGTGATAAGATCATCAGATCCATCTAACTCAAAGTTGTTTTTGTGAGAGTTTAGTTTCATTACTAAGCAAGCATATTCCAGATTTTTAATATGTTATTTATATTTGTCATGATGACTTAGAGTGTTTGATTCTTTGGCCTAGTGGTATTTCATGAATTAACATTTTCAATAAATGCTGCACGTACGGTCGTGAGCGGAAGAAATTATGTAATATTTCTTTTCTATGCAAAAGTTCTATGCAAAAGTCATTTGTTTGTCTTCCAAAACAGACAAAAGTTCCATAGTACTATGAAATACTATCTTCCTCTCTAAATCAAAAATACTTTTGTTTATTTTATATTTTTGTTTGTTTCATGTTCAAGATATATATCTAAAAAGGTACATGTCTATTAGCCTTACTTTTTTTTTCATCCTAAAATTATAAGTTCTTTGAATACATCTAGTGAGATTGGGATATAAACATATCTTTGGCATTTTTATTGAGCATTAGCTTTAGATCCCTGTGAAATCTAAACTAGGCTCCTGAAAGATTTGTCTACCTGGCCAGCAAATATTGTGGTATTTTTGAAATCAGCTTACCTTTCAGTAGAATAGTAGTAACTACTACCACCACCTAGGTTACAGACATATGTTTTATTATCTTCCACTTTTAGATTATTCAGGACCTTCATATATTACTAAATACAACACTCACCTGTGAAATTCACGTTATTTAACTGGTGATGTTTGTCTGGTGTATTTTTTTTATTTGCTGTTAGTATTTTTAAGAGTCTCTTAAATGGTTTTCAGAAGTTATAAAGGTGAAACCTTCTACGTTTGTGCCCAAACAAAAGATAGGCATTGTGTGAAAAACAATGCTCCTAATAAAAATATGGATAATATATACACTTTAGAGAAAATGATTTGGCCTTAGAAGACATCATATATTTAGGTGCATATGAGGTGAGAGATATGTCAGAGAGCTTTGCATTTCACGAGACAGTGGGTGTGGGTGTGGACAAAAGCAAGAGTTCCCATACTCACTTCAAATACTGTCTGAGAGGGAGGTGCTTGATTTTTTTCAAGAAATAAAACCAAGTTATAATTCACTGAGAATTTTCAGAGGGGTTTCTGAACTCAGGTCACAGAACGTCTTGTTATTTCTCCATGGGATTTCACTTACCATTCTGTTGCTTATTTGACTTGGTGCACAAAAGAACCAGTTTGGCATTATAGGCTGAAGCAACGTGATCCTGATTCCACGCTCTGATTAGAGGTTAGGGAGTAAGCTGGGAGATGACACATGACCCTTAGAGAAGCACCTTCTCCTTTCATGCTCAGATTTTCTCACATTTCTGGGCTGTAGTTCAGGATTATGGTAGCACATACACTGGCCATGGTTGACACTGTTTGGGATTTGCCACCATAGCAGTGTTTGGAACTGGTTTCAAACTCTGTTTAAGGTCAACCTCAGTTAATCTTAGCCACGGTTACCACTGGTACCAGTGCAATACCTTGATGTATGCTTCATATGGAGAGCTTGTGCATAACAGGAAAAGGGCTGCAGGAGAGGACCGTGAAATCCTATGGCCTGCTCTTGATCCCTCACTGTGTTAATGCTATAAAATTGGAATGGGCAATTGTCATAAGGTTGGGGGGCTACTGTTTAGTCTGGGCAAATCCTTGAGGACAGCCCTTTTTTGTTTTTTGGGTTTTTTTGGGGGGTAGGTTAAAGAAATTTGAAGTTAAAAGGACCTTCTTATATGTATGTATATATGTGTGTAGGTAAAATAGATTAAAATTAGTTGAAATAGATTAAAATATGTTTGCATTGACTATTATTAAATGATTAATTCTCACTCATTATTAACAAAAAAAATCATGCACTCATACTTGATTATTCTTAAATCTATATATAAATTAACATGTAAAGTACCTAAATTGACTTTACAGTTAGGATCATATTGACTGTTTTTATTGAACTAAATTGAGTGCAATATTGACTAGATTATTGACTGTCCCATTCACTCAACTGCTTTCAGTTCTTCTTTCTATTGACATTAGTGCAGTTAACTGTTTGCTGCCAGATTTTAGCAGCAAACTGTAATGTCCTTTTTTAAAAGAATTAAAATTTTGGTGATGCTGAGGGGCTATTAAAAAGAGAGCTATCCCTTGTTTGCCCTACTGTAACACAGTTGTCACTTACTCAGGAAGAATGCATATTACAGTGTACAGTGAGATGTACTTTTGATTAATCATTTATGGGAGTGTGCTGGATGAGGTTGTGTTCATTGTTCCTGCTTTGGGCCTGATCAAAAGCATGTAGCCTCCAGATTGCATATTGCTTAATGTAAAAACTTCGCTACATTTTGTTTCATAAGGAGATATGAGTTGGTGACTTGCACACTACATCATTGGTACTCTGATGCCACCTTTACTTTATCCCAGGGAATTTTGGGATTTGTAGTTTAGTGAGGTACTTGAAATTCCACCACAGAGTGCTGCAGTATTGTAGTTCAAGGAATATGTTAGAGAATTCTTGGTATCTCACAACACTACAAATCTCAAGATTCTACAAGATGGAGCCAACCTGAAGCAAGAGTGGAATCAAACTGCTATAACTGTGTGGTGTGGATCACCTGTGAGAAGAGCACAGAACCTTTTTTGGTCCCAAGCACTTTATATGATATTGGGTTATGGATTGTATGCGTGCTCTGTCTCTCACACATAGGCTCACACATATCCCAGCTGTCCACTTTCCTCAGTGGGAGGAGGTGGAGGGTATTCTTTTCAACTCTTGATCCATTATGCCCTTTACAGATAGAAGAAAGCTGTTTGCATGAGAATCTGAGGAAGGCACTAGAGAATTAGTACTAGAAAATGCAAGATTTGGTGTTGTCATCTGGACACTCAGGTGAGAGGGGATAGCATTTCAAAATGGATTTTCCGGAAAAATTTTCCATAGCTATATATCTTCCTTGGAAATTTTTCCACAGCATACACACACAGGGGTGTCTCTAAATAGGCCCCTGAATTGTTGTAATGCAATCAATAGGTGGACTAAATAAAGGATGTGAATTTCTAGTAGTTATCCTAAGGAAATAAGCATTGGCAAACCCTAGTGCAGTGGCTCTTAACCTTTTCTTTACAAGGGACCCGCAGTAAATATATTTTGTTGGCAAGGCCCCCAAGACTTGACTCAGGATTTAAATATTTAAATTTAGATGTAAATACTCAAATATTAATTCAAATATTTATTTATATGTTAAAGGCTTTTGGAGCCTAGGATTCAAATCCCTGCTCAGACACTGGGTAACCTTGGGCAAGTTCCTGTTACTGCCGCAGCTGTTGGTATCCAAAAGCAGAGCTTCGCAGAGCCCCTATGAGGGGTCTGGGGACCCCTGGGGATCCTGGACCCCAGGTTAAGAACCTAGTGTTCTGAGGAACAGACTGATAAACAAGCACACTGTTAATCTTGTTTCTGATTTGCAAATCTCTTGCTTCTCAGTCTGTTGCATGACAAAATATAAGTTGCCTGTGCCCACAGACACACATCCACCCTTCAGTGAACAGAATGTTCAGCTAGTTGCACTGAATTAATTTTTCCTGTCTTGATAATGGAACTGGTAAGTAGTGAGCAAACTTGAAGCCCTACAGTTATGCCTCAGCAAAAGAAATTTAAATATATGTTGATATATCAGGGTATAGCTTTTTAAAGGTATGTGTCCTAGAAACAGCATTCTTACAGTTGTAGTCACTTTTGTTAAATATAAGGGAAGTCTAGGCTGTTCTCTACATTTTTACAAATATTCCAGTAAAATATTTCTGTGTAAAACTTTGAGTATGTTTGTATGTTTGACATTTCTATCAAATGTGCTGAATCAGATAACATTATCTAGAGAAAGGGAAAATTTTCCAGTTCCATTTCCGCTTTTTACAGAAAACACAATCACTTGTAAACTCTTACAGAGCACTGTAAGACTCACTTTTATCTAATGAGGCATAGAATTTGCCTGTAAGATTATCTGATAAAATAAAAGTCTAAAATAGATGAATTTTTTTATCCAATTTCTTCTTTATATTACAGGCAGAAAAGTTTGTTTTGAAGTTCCTAACTGTGTTGGACCCAAATCTCTCTCATGTTACATAGCAATGATGCAACATCTTGACCTAGCGTTTGCTACTGCTTATAAGTGCTGATGCATAGCCATAGTGTGAGAAATTAAGAGGATTACGGTGTTTCCTCAGTACACCTATGTGTCCATATGTGTGTGTTTGTACATATACACACACTTCCCGACTACAGCTGGTAAAATATTTATGAAGTGTCTGAGTAGTTCTTTTGCAGAGGTGGAGATCCGTTTGCAATGGCATTCAGCTAATCACAGTATAAGTGACTTACAGCAAAAAACAGACATTTTCCCTTAACAGGAACTGTTAAAAAGAAATTGGTATAATTAACAGTTGTGATGAAACTGGGCAGTAGTAATTGTGGTGATAATGAACCATTATGGTAATGTTAAAAACCAGAAAGAAGAACATAACATTTATTACCAAGTTATTTCTTGTTTATGTTTATTAAACCATAAATGTGTATTTGTTACTCTGTGGTTGCTGGAAATCCAGATGATTTTCTTTGAGGCAGTATTTCTCCTAGGTAAATTGCATTTTCCCATCTCTCACAAAGGCAGTGTTTTTGTTGCAAGGGAAAAGTAATTTCCCTCCTGCCACCCTTGAAAAAACATGGATTCTGATATACGTAGCTTGGATTGAGGTTGTGTAAGATTTTATAAACTGTAGCAGACATCTCACCATCCTCAGCCATTATGTGACCTTCTAATTATTTCCATCTTCATTACATAGTAGTCTGCATGCCCTTTTAGTACTAGGGCATCAGTGAAACATACAGATATGTTCATACGTACTCAAAGAAAGTAGCAGGAGATATAAATAAATGGCAAATGCTAAGGAAAATACTCCCTGTCATTTCAGAATGCCTCACCATAAATCTTTTCTTTCCAATCTCATTCTAAATCCAGTTCACTGTGGGCTTCATGCTCTGTTCTCTATTGCATAAGCAGGCCCTTGTTCATTTTTTCCTAAAAAGCATTTAGAGAGATCATCTTCTGAAGCTAGACTCCTCCCAGGTTCATTGTGTGAGTGTGAGCTTACATGCAGTTTTCCCTTGTTATCAGGTTTCCCTTATTGTCTAGAAAAGCTTCTGTGCTGTTCTTGTAGCATGCCTTCAAGTCATTTTCAACTTACAGTAACTCTGAGGTGATGGGGTTTCTTGGCCAGATTTCTTCAGAAGGATTTGACATTGCCTTCCTCTGAGTCTGAGAGAGTGTGATTTGATCAAGGTCACCCAGTGGGTTTCCATGGCCAAGTGGGGACTTGAACTCAAGTCTCCTGGAACTCTAGTCCAACACTCAACTCACTGTATCACTGTGGCTTATTTATTTATTTATTTATTTAATCATTTATTAAAGGATTCTAGAGATTAGGATTCAGATTCCCAGTTAGACATTGGGTGACCTTGGGCAAGTCACATTTTCTCAGCCTCAGAGGAAGGCAAAGGCAAAGCCCCTCTATGCAAATCTTGCTGAGAAAATGCTGTGATAATTCACATTAAGGTTGTCATAAGTCAGAAGTGACTTGAAGGCACACAACAACAAAGTGCTGCTGACTGCAAGGGGAAGGTTCTTTCTAGCCATTATGTCTCTCAACTTTGAAAACTGACTCATGGTGACCCTAAGGCAGATTTATCATGGGGATTTTCCTGGCAAGATTTGTTACCTCTGAGGCTGAGAGAATGTGACTTGCCTGAAGTTACCCAATGAATTTCCATGGCCGAGTGGGGATTCAGACCATGGTCTCCAGAGTCATAGTCTGGATGTGTACACATGCCAGCTGCTTTGTCCCTTTTGTCAGATACACATAGTGTATGATGGGTGCAGGTGCCAACACTGCTCCCTTGTTGAAACTGCTCCCTCAGCCCCATAGCCTTCCGCCGCTGTCTCCCGGTTGCTGCTGTTGCTGTCCAGCAGCAAGGCTCCCCCCCAAGGGTCCCCAGACCCCAGTTAAGAACCACTGTATGGATATTTTGGTGCCAGTGACCCTTTTTTACCTGGAATGAAAACAACTTGACAAACAAGTCTTGCTTGCTTGCATGTAAGTTCGTTTGTTAACACTCATCTCTATCCACTTTGGATTCCATTACTTTTAAGTTTTACTAATGGCAGTAATAACAGTCCAGCTCAATGTGATTTCTCACATTTTCTACAAGTTCTAGGCCACACTGTATAACGTGTAATGAATAACCAAACTGTAAAACAGGTTTTTTAGATAACAAAAATGAAGCAACTATATTGGAGACCTGGGAAAACACACAAAAATTTAAAAAGTATCTTTAAATCCTTTTTTTAAAAACTATGTATGGTCTTGGATTTGAAATTATTCCAGCAAGAGGGTCTGACAGATTTATAGTTCATTTTCTTGTTACCCAGCAGTCCTGTGAAGTAAAGAAGCACAGTGCTATAATCCTGTACTGTGAAAAAGGGCCCATGCTATAGGGTTCCACGAAGCTGCAGTCCTGTTGCAAGTTTCTTTTGATGCAGTCAGTTGTATCACAGGGGAAGCAACTAAAGTAACACAGTTGAAAAGTGTGGATTGGTGAGAATACTGTATATACTCATGTATGACTCTAGAAATTTTAGTCAAAAAATTGAACCCCCCCAAAAAAACCTGGGTCAACTTATCCACGGGTCAGTGTAAGTACTGTGACCCTAACTTGTAACAAAACCTGAATCCTTCCCCTCTCTGAGTAGAATAGCAAAAGGCGAGTTTAGTCCATTCCAGGAAAACCTAAAAGAAGCACCAACCCTCCTCTACTCTCTGTGCCACATTGCCGTGTCTGGCCTTTTTGAATGCCTGGGTGGGAAAAATGCCAGTAATGGTGGCAATTATTTGGCGCTTCCTCTCAAAGTGCCTCCCCCACCGCAAATTGCCAATTCCAGGGTTCCATGGAATCATAGTCCTAAAATAGTATTGTGAAGAAGGGCCCCATGAGATATTGCACTTCTTCCACTGAAGAAATGTTTGAATACTCACAGAGTGATCCGAGATTTGAACCCAGTCCAGGCTTGTTGGCCTATTCCAAATCATACTAGATTTCTTAAAATTCAGAATATGCCTGCTACTTCAGAGCAGAATAAGATGTACAAAGCTCATATGTAGCTTGAGGGTGTTGCTTTTTTGGACTATGAGCTCTCCAAACCTTCCAACTCCATCCCCCTCAGGGAAAAAAAGGGGGAAAGAAAAGGAAAGGAAAAAAGAAAAAAGTCCAGTCTAGAAGAGTATGTGTGGGAAATGAGAAATGCAATAGGGAATATTTGACTTTAACTTCTATGAACAAGGTGAATATGCCATATAAGAGGGCATCACTTATCCGTAGTACAATTTCTATTTGTACAAAATGAAAAGGGTTCTTGTTTTGGCCAACAGTTTTGGAAATTATTAAGAAAAAGAACCGTAGTGATCATACCTTCTTGAATTTTGTTGAGGAATTACCATAGAATTTCTGAACCTCAAGCTGGATTCTGAAGTGGAAAAAAGTACATTTGCAATTCTAGTAGCATGTTGTGGTTGATAGTTGGTTTTTTTGGAGATCCCTAGGCACTAACATGATCTTAAGGTGGCAATCAGAAATGACTGCAAAGGCTTCTGTTTGCCTAGTATAGTTTTGACCTTCCTTTGCCTTTGTCCTTGCTCTCTGAAGAAACATCTGATCGTAGTTGAAAGGAGAAAGACTGAAGTGGAGAAAGACTTAACAACAACATCAAGTTTTTGCAAGAGCCAAAGAAGAACGCAGGATTGTGAAAGCTAATCTGCTGTCTGTACAAATGTATGTGTGTATAAAAATGCCATATTTCAAAATATTCAGTTATGAAGAAAGCATTCAAGTTCAGTTTGGTTTGTAAATGAATTTCCTTTAGTACCATTTTCCCAGTCTACCTAGCTGGTGTTTTCTCTCCTCTTCTTGTACTTGCATAGCATGACAGCAGACTTTTGGGCAGGCTCAAGAATGTACACCACCAGAGCCAAGAATCCTAGGATTTGTAGTTTTAATTCTTCAGGGACTGAGTGGACTTTGTCTGGAGAATGAACAGCCACAGATTCCAATATTCTAGGTGCCTTGGTGATTTTTCTATGTATGTTTAGATGCTTCCTGCATGTAACTGGTAACTTAAACGTGAGGTCTTCAAAATACAGAGCTTGCCATCACAATGGCTTCTCTTCTTCCCCTACCTCCCTGTTCATAGGTTCTGTTTGGGAAAAGTGGAAACTGAAGGAAAAGCTGGTTGGAAGTAGTCAGTGTCTTGCAGCCTCGTTTCTGTCTTGTTGAGCTTTCAGAGAACTCTTTGATAAAATTCATGTGTTCTCAGACAGCATAGAGGGGGAAAGTATTAGACCAAAGCATAGTATAATTCTTAATGGGCAATGAGTTCCAATGTTTATTCCATAAAGCAATTGGAAGTGTGCCTGTTTGCAGCTGTCTGCTATTCTGTTAAGAAAGTACGTTTGACCATTCCTTCCCCTTTATCAAAATGTATGAAGGAGAATCAAACCAAATAAAATAACATTACAGATTTTCTTTTGGCAGTTTTGAAACAAATAAAATTATTTCAAATGCACTCACTAACGACAATCTAATTCTTGTTACTAATACAAACTTAACATGACTTATTTTCTGGAAACATATGGTAATTTGTTTGGTGGAGCTTATGTGTAGATTTCATTGATTTCAGTGGAGCTTAAGCATGCCTAATTCTTGTTCAGTTTGGATTGTTAATTGGAATTATTTGGTGAGGGGATCCCAATATAAAATAAAAGCAAAGTACCGGTAATTATAAAGAAATTAAAAGTGGCCCTTATCAGAGAAGATGAATGATCGTATGTTGGTTTAAGAAGCCAGTGTGTGAACAAGCCATTTGTCCACATACATACATACCTTTTGTCCACATACATAGCCCCCTTTTTCTTCCCTTTGTACTTTCTTCCCTTTGTGCTCCAGTTAAACCAGACATTCCCTGAGTAACCATACTTTCCCATTTTTTTGAAACCATAGGAAAGCATGGTTTTCTGCTTTGAAAGAAGGCAAGGTCTTAAACTATAGTTTGAATTTAGTTTATAGTCCTAACTTGTTGTGTAGTGGGAAACCATAGTTTCTTGGCTCGAATTACACAGGCGACTAGGATTAATTAGGAGTGTATAGATTGCATTCAGTGAATAAAGGGAATGAGAGCACTGTATGTAGAGGCAAAATGCTTATTCTTATTTTAGCTTTATAAGCTGAGTTATGATAGCTTCAACTAGACTTGCATTTAAATATGAAAAGCTAATGTAGTGGTCAGTACTTTCTAATCTGGGTACTGAAAAACATAGAGAGTCAATGTTTACATACTAAAAGCAGCTGGAAAAAGGAGTACATTGTTAGGGGGAAAAATAGCCTAAAACAACTCAGTTTACTGAAGTGCTCTGGGAAAAGGTAGGTACTATATTTTTAGATATCTTTAAAGACATAAAATGTATGTGATTATGCTGGCACTTAAGTAGAAAGCATGGAAATGTTTAGTAATCAAAAGTGGATATTTCTGTTCAGTGTGAGCATCTATCAGGAGAGGCAGCCTGTGCATTGGTTCAGCTATTGGAGTGTGACTCTGGAGATCAGAGTTTGAGTTCCTCCTTGCTCATGGAAACCCACTGGGTGACCTTGGGCAAATCATACTATCTCAGCCTCAAAAGAAAGCAAAGACAAACTGCCTCTGAACAAACCTTGCCAAAAAAAATCCCATGATAGGTTTGCTTAAAGTTTGTCATAAATCAGAGACAGCTCGAAGGCACACAATAACAGGAGCATCTAGCAGACTGATATTTGCTCTTCCAGGCTCGTTCCATTTCACGAGTCAGAGTTTTGAAGTGTTTGATGCTGTGGAAAAGTGGTGTTTTTTTTTTAAGTTGAAGAGTGGTTAAAGCTTTTCTTTGAAAACAAATCCTGAGAAATTATGAAAACTCTTGGCACTTAACCTTTATGTTAAATTGCATGCTATATGATATCTGGAAAATATGAATTAATCATATGTAACACAGGAATTATGTGTTATTTAATTTTATTTATTTTACTATTTTTGTATCTTGTTTTGTATCTTCTAAGAAGAAATTGTATTGATGTACAATATAACATAAGCAATATAAGCTACTCACGTATTTACCTGGCATTGCCTGGGATTTTATTTTCCCATAGGTAATACTTGTTAGAAATACCTTAAGGTATTTATAATTATGACTTTTTTCCCTTTTTTAAAATATTATTACTAACTAAATAAGACATTTTTTCCCTCTTAAGAACTCACCAAACTGTCTTGTCCACTACTTATAACTTTTCCCCAGATTCCCCAATCCAATCTGTATTCAGAGTTGTTAACATAGGCCCTTTCCACACGGGGTAAAAAAAATGGCTTAGGGCGACCTCATCCGGAGGTCGTCCACACCGTGGAGCGCGCTAGAGCGGTTTGAATAGTGGAGGTTCCACACCTCAAACCGCGCTAGTGTGGCCGCAAGGGGTGGCGCGGCGCGTTTTTTAAAAACCACATTTTATGTGGTTTTTACGAAACGCGAGCGCGCTAACCTGTTGCAGCGCCCCGTGTGAAGCTGCAAGGACGCGCTAGCGCATCCCTGCAGAGCTGCCCGGGGGCGGGCTTCCGGCTGGCGCGCTGCCCTGATTGGCAGAGCGCCGCCGGAAGTCGCCGGCCGCCATTTTGGGCACGGCTGAACGCCGCCGAAACTCGCCAGCGTGTGGAGCGGTGAACGCGCGCTCCCCGCAGGGACGGAGCAACCCGTTTTCAGGTAAGATCCGTCCCTGCGTGCGCTGCCCCGTTCCCCGTCCCCCGTGTGGAAAGGGCCATACAGAGATATGTTTCGTGAGGGAATACACTGCCTTCCTCCTTCTTGCTGGTAGGCCTTGTCTCCATAGCAACCAGACAGACTCAAGAGCTCTCTGGCTGAGAATTCTAAAGGCCCCTCCCTAAACTGCCAACCCTAGGATTCCATACAATCTTCTCAGGCAGCCAATCATATGAGGTCTTCTCACCTGACACAGCCAATCATATGAGGTCTTCACCTTCATGGCACAGACAAACTCACAGATTCACAAACTTTGACTTTTATATATTAGGTAAAAACTGCAATAGTGAAACTAATTAAATGCTATCTTTAAAAATTATTGAACACAATGCTCATTCACAAAACAGCCTCATTCACAAAACAAGCATCCAGAAAACATCAGCGGATGCAAAATTGTATGTGATCATTTCCAGCCTGTGTTCAAGACTTCTGAAAAACCAGGTTTTAATCATCTGTCAAAAGGCAAAAAAGACAGTGGTATATATGCAGACCTTAATTCTGAATACAGATGCCGAGGAGTGTATTCTCAATTTGTTTCCAGAAAAACTATGAACACTCATAATCCTAGGAACATCCTACTGACACAGGCTCTGAAAGGAACCTTTCAATGCTCATAATTGTTGTTGTGTGTCTTCAAGTCGTTTCTGACATATAGCAACCCTGAGGTGAACCTGTCGGAGTTTTCTGGGGCTGAGAGTATGCAACACACCGAAGGTTAGGGAATTGAACCCTGGTCTCCAGGTTCATAGTCCAACACTCAAACCACTATATTAAGCTGGCTCTCAAGAATTCTCAGCCAGGGAGCTCTTTGACCTCAGTAAAGTACAAATCCCAGAATTCCACAGGATGCTGAAAGTGGAATAATAGCACTATAACAGTGTAGTGTGGAAATGGCCTTATAACAGTTTATATCAAAGAAAAGGTGAATATTAAAGTCCCAAAATCTTGTTCTGCTCTGACCTGAATCAGGGCTGGGGTAAAAAAATATCTGTGATAACTAAATAAAATCAAGATTTGAACCAGAGAATTGTCATCTTCCTCTCACCATCCTGCTCATACACCCCCATGCCAGGTCTTTTCCATTCCCTAATGAGCACTTATACATGCTTGCCCTCCTTCCCTTCCTTACTCCTCTGTCAAGCAGTGGTAGGAGCCTCTTTTTCTTCCCTGTTTGTGCTGACATGGACAGTAGAAACTTGGGCTTCAAAGTCTTGGGAGATGCAAGAGAAGCAATCTTCCTCAGAGCTATTACAGTTTTAACTGTCTCTCTTGTGGTCTTTTTGAAGCTTATACCCTGCCATGTTGTTTTCCCGTTGGCACTTGGACAGAGGACAGGAGGAAGAAATGAAAACAAGAAATCCCTCTTATCATCTCCCCTATATGTCACTACTGCTGCTTCTGTAGTCACTAGATAGTGGGAAAGGAAGAAGGTTTTTTGAGAACTTGCAGCTCTGGAAGTGGGAAGAGTTGGTGGGGTGGATGAGAGGGATTTTCCCAAGCTGTTGTTCAGAATCAGAAGAGTTTCGTTCTTCCTAATCCCTTCCATGTTTTGCATAGTTTATAATTCACGGAGAACATTTAGAACCCTCCCAGATGGCACATGTGGTCTCTTCTGACTCTTAAGAGTCAGTTATTCTATTTCAGGGTGCTTTAGTTGTATGGTAGTGGGTTGGACTAGATCACCCTTGTGGTCCTTACCAACTCTAAGATTCTGTAATTCTGTCTCTACTGGAAATAGGACAAGGAAAAGGGATGTGGAAAAGTTGAAGTTGGGACATGGAGGGGATGAAATGTAAAGTTGTGGATGGAACAACCAGGCTGCAGAGGAGCTTAAAGTAGGAGTGTGAGGGTAATTGCATAGTTTGAACTCTGACATGGATATTATTGCTTAGTTGTCCTAAATCTTAAGGGGCTCAGTGCTAAATAGGCTCAGTGCACATCATGCTAGTGCTCCGATAGGAATGAGAACGACATTTTATTTTATTCTAGCTCATTTTGTCTGGCTTTTCAAGGCCTTCTGTGCTTGAAAACCCAACATTTTATTTCCTTTATTTGTGAGTTGTTCTTGGGATCACTCATCAAGGCAAACAAGGTGGCATGAAAATGGTAATGATGGTGCAGCCACCGATGTAGTGTATAAGTTGACACATGAAAAACACCATCACGCATGTTCTAGTCAGCCACCATATGCTGCATCACTGTGTGCAGCTTCTTTTCATAAGAGGTAGAGTGGAGTCCCAGTGTACATAGTTCCAGTTGTTTGGACAAACAAGAATCTCAGGGACACTATAGTTTTTCAGTGAATATCCAAGAATGCAGGCTGGCAAAGATAAAACTCCATAGAAATAAATGACGGGTTTCACACACCACTGCTTTAAAGGTAATTGCCAGCACTTTGAATTGGGCATTAAGATTTAAGAGCTTTCTTTAATGTGGCTCACTGTGACCTATAAAGAAAAATGTACATTTGTCTGAAAAACCTAATTTTCCAGTACTCTGAAAAGATTTTTATGACTCGTAGTGAAAATCCATTTTGTGTTGTATATACAAACTACATATCTGAGTTAATAGGCCAAGCAGTTCTGAAGGATTACATTACAAACTGCAGTAAATTTTGTCCTGTTGGAACAGCTTTTGGCTCAGTGTCTTCTGTAGACTGCCTGGAAGCCTTTGTCTTTAGTCTAATATGTTTATGTGTAAGTGATGATGAAATTTCAGAGGGTTGATAGTGCTGTTATTTTTTTCTTCCTCATGGTCTCCAATAAAACTTGATTTGCAGGCTTTTGTCGTCCTTTCAACTGCAGCCCAGAAAAGCCATCAGTGCCTTACCTGTACTAGGGCAAATTGTTTTAAAAATATAACAGGAAGTGAGGGAGGAATACACAGGCTTTTACTTTGGTTAGCAAGGATTCTCTTTCCCTTTATCATATTCATAATAGGTGATCAAGCTACTGCAATTGACTTGGACTGTAAATCTTGGCTTGTTTCTTTATGACATGCAAGAATGAAGAATAAAAAATGAATTCTCTGCTTGATGAAATTATGGAGATTTTCTGTACATTTTTATTTTTTTCGCATTTCAGTACTTTTTTTTTTTTTTGCAATCATTTTATTTGTGTAAGAAACTTTGGGAAGGTTGCACACAGACCCTACACATTCTCGCCCCCCTTCCCAAATGCTGAAACACCAGGGGAAAAAAATCATGGTTCACCTTTTCTTTACTGGGTTTCTTACTGCATCCAGATGCCCTTTTCTTGTTGAGGTTGAGAAAAATTGTGGTACAGGTGTATCTCAGTTAAAGAAATAGATGCATTCTTGATTGTTACTTCTTTAACAGAAAATTTGTTACCAGAGGCAGAAATATAGTTGGCCCTCCACATTTACAAGTTTCTTTTTCATGGATTTGACTATTTGTTAATTTCTCCAAACCCTGCTCCCCCACCTCAGATGTTTCTTTTCTGGAGGGACCTTCCCTTTCAGCAGCTGCAAACAGCCCACACAGCCCTTTAAAAACCTGCCTCTGGTACTGTTCCTCCTCCACCAGCAACTGCCTGGTCAGCTAAAGACTGCTTGCAGCCTGATTTCTCAGCAGCAGAAGCTCTCTCCCACATCTTCTCACACCCAAGGAAAGAGATTGGCAGAGAGAGAGGAACTATAAGGTGGACTGTGCTGACCCACCTTCCCCTTTCTCTGACCTGGTCTGGATCCTGAGTGCCCATTCTCCCCACCCTAGCTCAGTCCCCTTTCCACAGATACACACACATATTTTGATATTTGCTGTTTTTCCACATTTGCAGGGGTCCTGTGCTGCTCAGCCTAGCAAATGTGGAGGGCTGACTGTAGCATGGAAAGAACAGAGAGTGCTCCTGCACCACAAAAAGAAAGACAGTTCAACATGTTTCAGCTAACAATAGCTAACAGCAACTAAGGCCACTTCCCCACTACACTGTTATAGTGCTATTATTCACTTTCAACATCCTGTGGAATCTTCGGATTTGCAGTTTAGAAAGGGGCATTTAGAATTCTCAACCAGAGAGCTCTTTGGCCTCAGTAAACTGGAAACCCCAGAATTCCACAGGATGTCGATAGTGGAGTAATAGCGCTATAACAATGTTATGTGGAAATGGCCTAACAATATGCACATATGCAAAGAAAGAACCCAAGTCAAGGAAGCTTTGTAGAACTAAAGAAAAACATTTTGAACTTTCTAAAGACCACTTAAGGTTTTTTCCAAAATGCATCCAGGAATTAATTTTCTTTCTCTTTTCTTAATTTCCATTTTGTTGGTCAGATTAATAGATCTATGCTTTTTTAATATACGAAGGAAGCTAGTGAGCCAGGCTTATCTGTTTGTGCATACTTAGTAACGGATTCTAGAGGCAGCAGCTGTTTACCTTGCCTGCTGTAGACAAGCATACTCAGCTACCATAGGATTGGTTAAAATAGAATCCCACTCTTTCCTATCTCATGTTTTATTGCATTGTTTACTGAAGAAACACTGCCGCAACCCAACACAAAAATTCTGTGTTTCTCTAGCTCTCCTTCACCATTGTCCCAATCCCATTGCTGCATAAAAAAAACAATGAGCTAGAGAGAGGGGAAGGAGAAAAAGGGGAGCTTGATGGGTACAAAAAGTCTTGGTAAAAAGGAGCTTCTTTGTCAGAGGCTTTGTTAAATGAGGTATGTCAGTAATTCTTTGCATATCTTGCTAATGGCATAAGGGAAGGAATGAGGGCACATGTATAGCTCCACAGAAATGTTTGTCGTGCCTGAATATTCACATGCCTATGTGAAAGAAATTGTATATGGGTAAAATTAAATGTATTTCCAATTGAACATGACATTACTTAATAGCTTTATTTCAGTTAAAAAAAACTCATACAGGGTGATCAGCCAGCCTGGTCTCCCTTAGATTTTGTTTTCAGACAGAAAGCATGCCCTCTGTATGTGTAAACACAGCACTGGATTCCTGAAGTATGTATGTGTTAGTCCAAGCTGGGTTGAATTTCATAATTCTGATGTCATCAGCCTAGATCTCTGATAACTTGTTTTAAAGGCTTGATTGGCCAAGCACAACCAGCTGTAGCCTTCCAGATGTTTTGGGCCTACAGCTTATATCAGTCCTTTGCAGAACAGCCAATTGTGAAGAATCACAGGAACTGCAGGCGAACAGCTGCAGTTACCCATTCCTTGTCTACCTATACTCTTGTGATTTGTTATTGGTACTAGCACAGTCATCTAGATCCGCAATACAGTGGACTGAAATATTTGGTTTTGGATCAGTTGAAGTATGTAACTATACATTTTTCTTAATCCTGACACTTCATTTTAACTGTGTGGAAAATTAGACTCAAGAACTCAACCAACTGAAAATAATGTTTTGCCGTTTCACCTATTTCAGGAATTTGATTTCTGTTGCTAGCTTAACTCCTCTTGAAAATCTAGATGGATTTAAAATAGCTTTGATATTTTAAAGGTTTTTTAAACAATGACAACAGTGGTTAAACAACAAATGTATTTTTTTTTTATGTTTACACTGAACATTAGCAGTTCTGCTAGGCTACTCCGGCAAAGAACTGGTTGCATCTTTGTAGTCTGGTTTCCTATATCTCATTGTGTAGATTATTCCTGAAGTGAAAGACTGAAGAAACCTTTGGCACAATCTGTACACCGCAGACAGTGGTGGGTAGGAATGCTTATGGGGCCTGTGTGACCATGCCGTGGGTCAGAATCAAGATTCTGCAAGAGCATGACTACTTCTTTGAGAATGATTATGCTTGTCCTCAAGGTGTTCCGAAACTCCAGTGACCCCAGGTGTGTGCAGATTTTTATTTTATTTTTATTTTTTTTAGAGCTAAGGCACAATGCTAGATGACTCTTGACTAGGACTATCTTTATCTAGATGGTTTTTCATCGTCAGTCCTACCCATATATGCAACTGCCCAGTTATTGGGCAGCCATTTTGCTGATTTGGGCAGCAGTGAGAGCACATGATCTCCCTATGTGGCCAGAGAGACAGGGGGAAGTTGCTTCCTGCTTTCCAGCAGGCTGTGTGGCTTGCACAGTCTTGTGTTGGCCCCTTCACATCAGCCAGTGAGTTTAAACCTCATTGGCTACCCCTTTCCTAGACAGATTGGGTTGCAGTTTTCTCTCTGCTCCAGGAAAGGGGTATTTAAGGAGGGCCTCTTCCAGCAAGCACTCACTTCTTCACGGACAGTCGTCTCACACGCCCTCCTTTGTTCTGGTGTCTTACACAGTGTAATTTTCCCATTGTTACAACTTATGTTTGGTTGGCATGAGCCTTAGATCCAAGGTGCGGTTATGAGTGCCTTTGGGCAGGTTGTATCATGGCATTCACCTTTTGGAAGCAAAGAGTGCAAGATTGGTAGTGGGCGTGCACAGCGTGGCTACATGCACACATTCTTTGCATTCATTGCTGACTGTGTGGACTCCACACCAGACACCATGCAGGCTCCAGCAACGGGACCAGAGGGCTGGGCTGGTCTGTCAACAGGCGAGTTGGCTGGTGCCCGGATCTGGACCCGTACACATGCCAACCCAGTAACAGCTGTAACCAAATAAAGTTGTGGCCAGTTTCTTCCCAAAGCCTTTGAGTGATTGTGGTTATTTCAGAAGTGACACAGCTCGTCCCTGAGCACACAAATGTGTGTGCTTGTCATTGTCCAGATTTCAGATGTTGGGGTCTTCAGGGCAGCTTGTAATGCCTATCCTTCAAAATTTCAGATTTGCAGCACAAAGTGGTCATCTAATTGATCATTTAAATTATTATTTACTTAGTATCATCAGTATGTACTGTAGAAAGAAACAGTATATTAAGCCTCTCTCCCAAGAGTATTCCAGTGTAAAATTAGGCACAGGGAAGCAATAGGGGAAAGGAGAAAATGAAAGCATTGATATGCATGGGAAGAATAAATGATCATTTAAATGACACAGTGCTGGGAGTTGTTCCAAAGGCTTCCCAGAAAAGGTTAATTTTGAGGAGGGATTAAAAGAAATAGGAGAGGTATGTTAACAGAGGTATTTCAGAAGGCAGGTCCAGGTAACACAGCACAGTCACAGCAGGAGTTATTTCAAGGAATAGGATACCTGTTGAGAGTGGTGAAGCTGGATAAATGAAGGTCACAGGAGACCTATGAAAAAACCTTCAGAGCATAGAAATAAAAAAACATAGTGAGATGATGATGATAATAATGATAATGATAGTAATAGTTATTGTTGTTGAAGGAATATGCTAGAATATAAATGCAGAGAAATAAAGAGGGGAAACTGCCTATAAGGACAAAAAACTTGTACAGATTTCAGTCATTATAAAGAACCAATGAAGGGTTTAACAAGTAGAGTTGCACAGACAGAACAACAAAAGAAATGAGTATGAATGGATGGATGTGAGTTGATGAAAGTAATGAGTATGAAATGGGAGATGTAGTTGATGAAAGTAAGGTAGTGGAGGCATAGGTAGCAAGCATTAAGTAGTGGTGCTATGTCAGCATAGGTGTGTGTGTGTCTGTGTTAGCCTTAATGCTAGAGTTGGTGACATTATAGTGTTTGAATTTTGTCTTTCAATCAACTACTTCCACTTAACTATAAATTGCTTTTCAAATGACCTTTAGAGTTCAAAAAGCATTTCAAGCAATCATGACAAGAAAATCCACAGAAAAAATCATATTAAGCTTATTTTTCAATATGTTCCTGATATTGGTATATTGTTACTGGGTCTAGCTTTGACGTGGAGCGGTAGAAACTCTTAATGAACATATTCAAAACGCTTAGGCACATGTAGAGAACCTTGCTAGGTGATGATGATGATGGTGATGATACAACTAGTCTTTAGCCTTTGGTATTTAATGTGCATGCAGCAAGCAAATTCCTAATACTAATTTTAATAAGCCTTTTTGTTCAGAATCAAAAGTGTCCATGTGTTAGGTAAGGTACTCATAAATTGTTAAGAGGACTGAAGTGCAGGATTTCATTTTGATTAACTTTTTAATTGGATTGACTTTTGAGAACAGAATGATGTATCAACACTTGATGCATCACTTGACATTTTAGTGATGAGGCATCTATTCTGTGATGTACAATGACTGGATAACAGTCTCTTAGCTGTATGTCAATCTTTAAAAAAAACAGAGGGATTGTTTGGAACAAATTTAGAGTAGCATTCCTGTAATAGTAATATGACCTTGCTCATGAGGAGATTTTTTTTTCATTAATAAGATTGAATGTTGAAGAATGATCATTGTCATAAGGAATCTTTTATTTGTTAGCTATGTTATGCAAAGCCTCAGAGGCAGAAAGGAGAGAAGTGAAAATTGTTTCTGTCCTTAATGTTTGAATGCAATGGATTGCATTTATATATGAGAAATCAAAACTTGCCTTTGCCACACTTAAAGTGTGCCTGAAAATTACAGTCAGCCTCATGTAAATTTCTAGAAGTGTACCTGGCTTCTGTAAACATAAATAAACATATCCTAATGGAGCTTTTGCAGTATGTCTGGTTGCAGTCCTGAACCCATTCACCAGGGTAGAAGCTCGTTGTACTTTACATGTAAACATGAACAGGATTTCATTATAAAATTGATTTTAAACAGTGTCAGGAGAAGCAATGCATTTTTCAAATCTATGGACATGGGCTGGATGAAATTGCATCAGTTGTGTATCACTAGTAAAAGGGATTAATAAAAAGGGGATTGGTTCAGATGACAATTTCAGGTTTCCTAAAGTCTGGGATGTAAAGCTTTGAATGAGGGAGGGTTGGGATGAAACATTCCTTCCTTCTATCTGACTTTCCCCTTCATGCTTCAGAACTTCAGTAATACCCTGCACTAAGCTAGAGTCTCCGTTACATTTAAACCAGGGAACTAGTTTAATATCAGTTTTAAAAAAACATGAAAATTTTATTGCAAAGATGGAAAAGAAGCACAAGGAAAAGTAAAGGAGGGAAGTATATAGGATGTGATCGGAGACTAGTCATAGACGTGTCAGTTAACAGAAGGTGTATCTGCATTACTTAGTTATATCAGTTTGGTAATACTTCTGATCTCTGAAAAAATCCTGGAATATGTAGTTGAGTAAAATGCTTAGAATCATCTTCTACAGAGTTTTAGTGCGTTCCATATTCTGAGAGTGAGTAAGGACTGAATCAAACATCATGTGCATGCCTTCTCACAGCAAACTAAACAATTCCCATCATTTGATTTAATTAGAGCTTAAAATACAACTTTTAAGCCATGTGTTATCAACTGCATTTGTTGGAATCCTGGGGGGGAAAGAAAACAGAATGACAAAATGTATTTCAGAAGTGTTCTTGCTTTGCATCAGTGGGTCAACAGAAGCCAGCTCTTTTGTGATAATATGTTCTTAGGGGAAAAAGGCGAGATAGTAAACTGCAACTTGCTTTGGGCTTGACAACTCATGCGTATTACTCATATACATGTTCTGTTCATATGCTTATATAACTAGCTGCAGACAGGATTTTCCTGATTTGTAATCTATATTTGCATGTGTCCAGAGATCCTAATTGCTGTGAACACATTTTGAGATAATTTAAAAGTTATAGTTCACTGCAGTTTTTGAATTGGCTGTTTTCAATGCTGACCCACTGACCACCCAATTTGAAGGCAGGTTCCCATTAAGAGTCTCCAAAAACGTATTCTGTGAATATGTACTAAAATTGAACTTGGTGTCTTTTCCAGTTCACTTGAGTTCTCACTTGCTGCCCAGTATTTGCTGTCATGCCAGTTGCTGAGACTCAGAACTTTGGTTGGTGTATTTTCTTTAACCAGCTCAATCCCCAGCTTTTGAAATAAGATGTGTAAAAACATGGATGTAATAATGATGAACCTAAAGTGCATATGTCGGGCAGCCTAGTTTAGCCTCTTGGAGTGGAGGTCCACAGCCTAGGAGCAACTTCTAAGAAAGGCTTGCTTGCCTCCTCAAGAAACATGCCTCCAGTAATAGTGAAACAGAGAGCTAGGCTTCTCCCTCAGCTTTTAAAGCAGACATGTGTAGAACATGACGTTTGAAATAATGCTCCTTAAGCTAACATCTTGATCAGTATTTATCATCACCTGCAAACTATATGTACTTCAGGCCTCTCACATATATTTAAAATTACAGTATCCTAGACTGTATAGCTAGCTCTCATTCCTCCAAGGGGACTAATATGTGCACTTCCTCATAGTTTGACATTCACATCTGGAGCACTCTCTTTTGTCTGTTAAGTCTGGCAGCAGTAAACAGAGCAATCATCTTTTTAATAATTAGCCTCACCTCCTGTGCAACATTCAGTTTCTTGAGCATGTTAGACCATCATCCCCAAGCACCTGGCTAAATATAATAGATATTGTTCCTTTATCACTTCCCTTGATCATCAGATGATGTTGTATGCCGAAATTGTTTCCTATGCATGTAAGGAATTGTGTCCAAGAGTTTTAGGGGAGCAGACTTCTTCACATTTGTTGTGCTTTTAAAGCATCTTTCTAATTTCTCTTTGTACTTTATTTTTTGTCTGTTGTTGTTGTTGTTGTTGTGTGCTCTCAAGTCGTTTCCAGCTTACGGCAACCCAAAGGCAAACCTATCATGAGGATTTCTAGGGCTGGGAGTGTGTGACATCCCCAAAGTTGTTGTTCTGTATTAATATTCTGTTCCTTATATTGTAGTAATAATAAAGAAGGCATGTGTCTGTCATAGCCAGGTCTTGGAAACCATGGACCTAGCCACCTGAGATATGGCAAACTAAAAGGACCTAGAGATATGCAGGTTAGGGTTCTTTAGTTTTTAAAAAGACATCCATTAATTTAAATGCATTTTCAGTTACAGACATCATTAGCCTTCTCATAGGTTTGAACCCTAAGAGAGTAGTCCTAGGGGCACAGATTTAGGGCTACCACTTTTACCCTGTTGTGAAGCAGCTCCTCTTTTAGAAGGAATGTAGTGGGACGACCCTTCTCTTGGGTCTGTAAGAGCGTACTGTGGTGGTTTCTGTTTCCAGGGATGCCAGAAGCCATAGCTACATTCAGGTGGCATGGACACAATGTCTCCAACTCCAATAGGTATTTCACTTTGCTTTAAGGGTAAAGTGAATATTTGTTGGGGAGGGGAAGTGAATCTTTTCATGTTCCATATGAGCCTACATGAAAATTTGGGGTCCTCAATAAAGGGCCAGCTGTATCTACCTGCAAGGCTGGATTTGCGGATACACATGACAGGACTTCTTCAGCAGCAGCACCTTGACTTTCAAATTCCTTCCAAGGGAAGTCAGTCTAACTTCATCCATTTTGAGCTTCTGGCAAGCCGATAAGACTATATTGTTTGAGCTTCAGCCCTTGAGAATAGGGGTGACTGCTCAATATTTAAAATATTCTTAATTGTTATTTTAATCTGTTTTAAAATGTTTTTATTTGTGTTTTTAACACTGTCATCTGCTGTACGTCACCTGAGGGAGCCTTGTTGGCAGAAAGTCAATGGATAAATGCTTTCAATTTAATTAATTAATTATGAATGAGAAGATTCTGGTATGGTAAACTAAGGACCACAGATAATGCCCTGAACATATGCTCCCCTCAAGGGAAGACATGAGGTTTGGCTAGAGTTGCCGTGGACCATGGTTTCATTCAGACAGAGGCCCTGTGGTCTCACTGTAACTGCCATGGTGGCATCCCATGGAATCTTGGGGTTTGTAGTTTCCAGACAGAGGCACTGGATGACGATTCTACAGTCCTCTCCGTCAATTATAAATCCCAGGATTCTATAGGGTATTGCCATGACAGCTAAAATGGAATCATAGCACTATAATTGTATAGTGTGAAAGGTCACATAAATATCTGAGGGCTATTTAAATGTGGGTATTTTTTCACTAGTTCCTGATAATAGCCCCATTCTTTAAATTTAGAGTTAAGGTTTGGAATCGTTTTTCAGTAACCATCACAGATTGCTTGTCTTCTCCCACCCCAGCCCCCATCAGCATAAGAAAATTGGGCTCTGGATTTTGTTCCTGAAAGAATTAATGGAAAGAGGGAAGCGTTAGCAGAAACCTTCTAAAAAGACAGAAGCATAGAAATCTGGCCTAGCTTGCAAGACAGACTCAGCTTCTCTTTACTCCAGTTTAAAATTGTGATTATTTGACACAGAAGCATGTGATTTGTCAGAATTTGTGCTGCATAATTTGGTGCCTTAAACTCTCCTACAATAACCACATTTAGGCCACTGTGTAATTTGCTGAGTAGTGGGTACATGTTGACCTACTGGCATCTTGTTGAAATCTGTTTTCTGTACTGCATATTTAAAGGGCCATTGACCACGGAAGTGATATTCCTAAGATGCTTTGGCTGATGGTGCTCAGTGATTTTGGCAGTAGACCGTCTGCTGTAAATTTAGTCTTGACATGGCGTTTAATCAAAAAGACACATCCAACAGAGTAATGAACTGTTTTTGTCAGTGTTTGTTTTCTGACACTTCTAGATTTGGATTTTTCCTGTGTCCACTGTTTCAATAACACAGTTTAAATAACAGCTAACATACTACTTTAAATCTGGAATCATTTTTTTTATTTACTGCCAACATTTACATGCATATCTATTCATTCTAAGGCATGACAAGATGCCATCTTAATTTAAAATTGAGAATCAGTGTTACCTGTGAACTGTTGACATTCAATTTTCAAAGAAGTAGCCGTGTCAATCTCTTGCATCATAAAAAGGAGGAGAGGATGGAGAGAAAACAGGGAATGTGGCAGCATCTTCAAGACTAATTGGTTTTTATTTTTGCATGAGCTTTTCTGAATATAAACTCACTCTTTCAGTTACAGTACAGAGTGATATCCAGATCTCAAAATATAAAGCATATTTCTCAGTTGTGGGAGTGGGGCAGAATGCAATAAGATCTAGAAAGATGCAAATCATGCCCCTTGCCCTAAATTTTGAGAGGGTTGGGTGAAAAGTGATACAGATCTTTCAGATGTTTACTGCAGTCAATTAGTGTTTATGTGTGAAAGCAGCAATCTGCTTACTAAAAGTCAAATTATCCACAAAAGCTCATACTACATTAAAAACTAGTTAGTCTTAGAGGTGCTACCACATTCTGTTTTTTCTCTCCCCCAGTCCTTTTTAGTCGACCTTTATGTTTTCTGTTTGTTGTACAAAAATTGTAGATGTGTAGAACTGAATGATCTTCGGTGATATATGCTGCTGAGCAATTATACATAGGATTACCATACTCAGCAGCTATGATTAGTATATCTGATGTTCTCAAAAGTCTTAAACCTTGTTGTTGTTGCATCTCTTCAAGATGTTTCCAACTTGCGGCAACACTGAGGAGGACATATCACAGAGTGCTTTCTTGACCCTTAAAGATGGGTTTTTCTCATTCAGAATTTGCTTTTTCCTATAATATTTCTGTAAGGTTATAGGTGTTCTTGTGACAGTCTGTCTAGGGCAGAAAGGTAACTCATAAATATTTTAATTAACAAATGAGCTATTGTCATTTAGATTTTGAAATCATGGGCCTTTTTTTTCTTTTTTTTGAGAAAGTGAGGCCCTGGATTTCTAAAGTCAAACAAATTGGGCTGGATTAATACATATGTCTTCATTGTATGTACAAAAGAAACCAGGTTATTTAAATATTATTTTCCACAACAGGATGTGACTAAAATTAAAATGGTTCCCTAGTGCCCACCTTGTTAACCTACCTTGACTTGAAAGGTTTCTGTAGTAGTCCATGTTCACAGTGCTATAAAAGTTGAAACAATCTCACTTTTAGTTATTTCCATGTTATAGGAATGTTACATTTTCCTAAGCCTACATGTCAGGGGTGGGCAAAGCACAGCCCATGGGTTTCATGCAGATGCTGGACTATTTTTGTGGCCCCAGTTGGTCACTGTTTTGCTCCAGAATGCCTCAGTAGGACCTCTAGGGGGCACGGAGGGCATTTCCACCACATTTGGTGGTTCCCTGGACCCCCAGGGGTAAAAAAAAATTGCAAGTTTTTTTTCTGAATAGATTCACCTCAAAATGCCCTCTGTGGGTCCAGAAAGGCCTAAAAATATGGTGCTAATGTCCCCAGGTCCCCTAAAGGGGACATTTGGCAGCCAAAATGGATTTTCTTTTACAGGAACAGGTACAGTAGGGAATGCAGCAACACTAGCCTTCCACAGTTGCCCACCCCTGCTATATATGAACTACCAGTGCTTATTAATTATGTGTACAGTCCTCTATTATTATAGCTTTTAATGGTTTCAGATATGGCAATGTGAGGAATCTATTTTAAACAAACAAGCAAAAAAAAATCATTTAGTGAAATTTCTGGAATGAATATTTGAGATAGATATGCCCTAGGGTAGGATGAATCAGTTTATTCCTGTCCATGTCAGATTCACATGTGTTCTGTCTTAAGTGCACTCTATCTTGTTTCACATCAGTGTGCAATTTTCAAAAATGACAAAAAGAAAACCCGAAGCATTTATTTTGAATGCATTTTCCCCAGTCTTTTGTTTGCATTTGTTGAGCTGAGAATTTTGTATTGCAAAATTCATAGATGTATTTTTTTAAATAGAAGTTTGATTTAATTGCATTTTAAGTTTTGTACTGAAAGTTTTTTAGCTGTTTTATGTTTTTAAGAGATTGTACACTACCTTGGATCCCATTTTTGAAGAAAAACTTGCTAAAAATTAAACAAATAAATAAATAAATAAAATATTTTAAAAATATTTTAATAAAATTGAACTTTTCTGTAGAGCTTATTGTGTTGATCCAAATCAGAGCTATTGAAAGTAACCTTTTTTTATGTAATTTCCTGGTAGATTCGATAAAATAAACACAGATTAAGTAACAAAACAGTGATTGTTTGGATTACCCTGCGTTTTAACTTAAGACCCAGTGTAGTGTTGTGGTTTGAGCATTTGACTATTTCTCTGGAAACCATGGTTCAAATCCCCTCTTGGCCAGGGGAACCATGGATAACACTAGGAAGTTCACACTCTTGGCCTCCAAAAAAAAAAAAAAAGGTAAAAGTAAGCCCCTTTTGAACAAATCTTGCCAAGAAAATTGCAACATAGGTTTGTCTTAAGGTCACCAAAGTTGGTAATGACTTGAAGGCACACAATAAAAGCAACAGTCTTTTGTAACTTAATCAAGGAAGCTGTGGCTCCGCATAACAAGATTTTAGCAGGGCTATCAATAATAGGATGTGTTGGAGGTCTTTCATAGGACTACCATAACTCAAAGCTGACTTGATGGCAATTAACTCATTTTCACTCATTTTCTACACTTAGTTTTTTCTATTATTTTCAGAGAGAAAGAAGTACACTGTTGGCTAAAGCAGTCTAATCCTATTTTCTGTTTTCTTACCTAAGCAGTTGTAGAAAACTATGTACTATAAAGAGCTATGTGTGTATTACAGATCTGTGATTTCGACAATGTCTTTATTATCTTTCCATGAAAGTCTAGTCAATAGAATATTTAACAGAGCTTGCAGCCAGTAAATAAATGTTGCATAAATTATCATCTTATCTACTATTTGTACTTCTTTAGATAAATATGCATTATAATAAGTATACTTTACGCTGCAAAGCTGGCCTTGCCTTCTGTTAGCTGGTTTTTAAAAACTCAGGGACATGTAACTGCTGTGAAGAAGCAAATTAAGCATTGCCATAACTTACAATGATTCATTTATTTGTACTTGTGGTGTTGTTTTTCAGTCACTGCAAATAAATGAAGTGACCCAGGAACAAAAGAAATGAGCTGAGTTGAATAAAAGCAAACCAAAATTAGCAATAAGCCAAAGGCATGCAGGTTGCTTGGGGCATCATGCAGCTGACACATGATGTGATGGCAGGCAACAAATGAAGTTCCCTTTTGAGTCTCTAAATTTTGTTCAGTAAACAAAAATAAAGAAGTTCTCCCATTTACTATGTGCAATAATCCTGAATGAGAAGGCTTGAAAGGCACCATTCTCCAACCAACACCCCCCAAAAAATCACCGCCCCAAAACAAAACAAAAAAGACCACCTAAAAAAGATCTCATCATGAAAGTGTTAATCTCAAATTTCCTGAAGTTCCTGTTTAATAAGGCCAGGTTCAAGATGTTAAATTAGCACAGCAGTGGTGGAAGGAGCATGTTATTGTCAATTACTGCTCTTTTTGAATGTTACTGTGCGTATCTTGTATGCATTTTAGCTTGCATGATATTATAGATTTTAGTCCTTGAAAACTTTTGCTAGAATAAAACTATTTTCCGGGGACTGTGAGTCTTTTTTTTTTAAGTCCCTCCTTCATCTTCAGTTCCATCCCCTATGCTCATAAAAACCAGGAAATAATAGTAACATGGGTACAATGACATAGAGAAAGTAGCAGTGGCAGGACTGCATTTAATACCTTGAAGCAGAGAGGTTGGTAGATATTAGGGCTTGCTGTTTGACAACTGGTGGTAAGTGAGCCTCGTTTCTCCTTGTCACCCCCTAACCAGCTGTTAGGAAAAGGAAGGCAGCTGAGGTAGTCAAATGTTTCTTCATTAGCAAGCAGGGCTGTTGGTCATACACTAAGTGGATACTGCCATCATACCATTAATATGGGGTCCCCATTGTTGTGGCGTTACTGATCAGTCATCACGGAGGTGCATAGGACCATGTGCAAGCTAAGCCTAAGGCTGCATATGCCAGGACTCCATCCAGTTCCTTTTATACATTCTCCACTTGAGTCCTTCATACTTAGGATTCAAACTGGTTTTAAGACCACTGAAGACTGCATAAGAATGGATATCGCTTGGAGAGCTGACATAGAGGGAAAGGTAGCAGGGGTAGGGACTGTAGCAATTCATCTGCAGAACTTAGCTTTGGAAGTATTAGAAATAATCATCAGCAGTGTAATTAAAAATCAGTGGAGTTTAGAAGGACCTTAATCCAGCATGGAATTAAGGGGATACTGAAGCATTCCACAACTTTTCTTTTTTAATAATTAGAGCTTCTATAAAAAGAAATGCAGGCTGGCCCCATAATGATCTGTTCATTTGGACAGCATCTGTGTGAAATAATTTCTCCCTGATATTTAGAATTATCGTGTTCTGTTCCATCAGTGATACAACAAGAAATCTTTGAGATTTATTTCCACACTCCATTTCCCTAATACCTCAAATACATGCTTCCTCCTGAAAGGGGAACGAAAAAGTGAGATCCAAGAATTGCAGGATAATCTTTGGGATAATTTCCAAATTAGACGACTGACAAGTGAACTGGAAACTAAGAAAATTAACTAAGCTTAATAAAACAAAACTAAAACAAGATGCGGATAAACTTTGAAAACTTTCTGTAGCAGCATGCCTACGTAATCCTGGCAGTTGATTTTATTTGTTGAAAATCCTACCTCATTGATTTTCTTCAGTCTTTTATATCATTCTATTATAATTACTTATTCATTCTTAGGTAATAAATATGCAGCTGGTTGGACATCATTGTGTTACAGCCCTCTCTGAGCTATAACTCAAGAGAGTTTATTAAAAAACTACTTTTCTTCTGTTTCATATCTCTTGGTGTTAGATAGGACGTCATCTTTTAGATCTTCTTCTGACTCACCCAAATTATTTCCTTTTGCTGTACTGTTTGTGGCATGGTAAAAGTGGCAGGAACCCTGTAAGTATACATACACATGCATGTCTAGTTTTGTCTGTGTGTCTTCATTTTTTAGTCCTTTGTGCTCTGTCTATTCATCCCTATCTCCCATAGGCAGCATCTAAGCCCCTTTGGGTATCACTATGACTGTTATATGGCTAGGGGACATAAGGGAGAGGGAGGGAGATGACTGAGCAGCGGGCACTGCTTCTCATGACTTCTACAGTTCTCCAGGGGCAGAGGAAGATTACTTGTTGTCCTCTTTCTTCTGTTACTGCAGTGGGGATGGAAGGCAGTGCTCAATCACTCCCTTCTCTCCCCTTTCACTTTTATTTAATGGTTGTAGCAATACCTCTCCAGCAAAGGCTTGGCACCATCCAAGGAGAAAAATGGTCAAAAGCAGTGTATGTGTGAAGTATAGTTATGCTCTGTGCCTGTAATGTAGGACTTCAGACAGCGTATGACACGTGCTGGTGAATTTTACTCTTATTTGCATAAGACTGATGTATCTCCATTAGAAAGGAAGGAATAAAAAACTCATCCTGCTCTAACCTCCAGGTCCCATCTGCCCTGTTTTCTGCCGTCATCATTTCCTGCCCTCACTGTCCCATCTGTCCACTCTGTTTCTTCCCATTCCTTCTCCAGACCCCCCACTATAATGATTCAACCCAGATGTAGCTAAGCCACAAGAGGCTGCTTCTTATTGCAGAGGCCACCTACCATCAATCAGGATGCAAAAAGTGTCTGCATCAGAGGCTGAAACAGAAAACAGGCAGAGGTAAAGCAAATTGGAGTATGACAATTTTTCTCTTTTGGATAATCTTGGGAGGGAAGCTGATGGCTTGGCAGGCAGCATCACAGGCCTCTGGAAACACACTTATACACATGGATACCACATTAAAGGTCCCAGAACTATGGAATAAGAAGCTGTGAAGAATTTACTTCCTCTTCTCTGGTCAGATTTGTGTGTGGCACTAAGTCATGTGACTGCAAGAAAGGTTGTTCTGTCATTTTTCATTTTCATTTTGTTCTAGGCAACTTTCCTTTGAATATGCTTGTGCTATTGGGGAAACTGGTTTCTCATTGTCTCCAAATATATTATGAGATATTTAAAGTTTGTTAACAGCTACTGGCCTGCCTAACAGCTGTAGGTAGCATTCACCTCCAAGTAGAAAGCTCTCCTGGCTGACAAGCTAGACAAGCTAGCAAAACTGCTCATGGCGCATAAATTACTTGGAAGCTTACGTGCATGAGTGAGTCATTTATTTGACGACATTTTTTCAATGGTTACTATTTAGTTACTGTGTCAGTGAATATAATCTGCATATATATTCTGTTTCTGTGTTGAACAGAGGATAAGCCATAATCAAAGAAATAGTTTTGTTAGTCTGTATCAGTATGTGAAGAGATCTTGTATCACCAGGGCAAGCAAAGTGTTCATTAGCATAAGAGTTAAGATATAGATCTTGGTTGATATGTGCCTTGTGGAAAAAAACTCAGTCTAAGATCCTTTCTGCACCTTACCTTTTCTCGGTGCTGGGGTGCAGGGATCGCGTGAGCAGCCTCCAGCAAGAGGCTCTCGCATCCCCGCTGCTTCAGCTCCGCACAAGCTGCTTGCTCCCGAGCAGGCAGTGCGAGAGCCCCGCCTCTTCCTTCCACAGCGCAGCCTGGAAGTTTCCCAGGCTGCACTGGGGCAGGAAGTGCGACCATCATGACTCTGGAGGCTCCGCATGCACAGCAAGTGCACGCAGGACCCTGGAGCAATGCGTGATCACTCAACATTTTTGGCTGAAAGCCAAAAATTAAAAAGTGCGCGAGTGGCGCCTGCACTACCCTGGAGTGTTGCACAGTTGTGAGTGCGTCATGTGGATTGCTCCTCACAATCGTGCGATACTCCAGGTGCCCTTTCGCATGGCAAATGCCGTGTGAAAGGGGCCTAAATCTTGTCTTGGATTTCAGTCTGCTAGTGTGGCAGAACATTCTTTTTCTTCTTTTTTCCCTACATCTTCTCCTGAGCCCCTGCCCTGGAGCAGGTTTTGAAGATATGGAGGAAACAGCAGAATAAGGTATGACCTTCAACCCAGTTCCCCTACTGGAAGTAATACCATCAACAGAAGGACAATGATAGATCTCAAACCTTGAATTAGATAGGCTTTATTTACACTTCTTGTTAAGACAATGAGATCTTGAAATAATCTCATTTAGGTGAGACTGTGATCCATCCTAAGATTACTCCTGTAAAGTAATTTACAGGCAAAGTTAGCTAGCAACAGCTTTTTCTTGATGGATCATTTAAATTAAATATATGCTGCACATATGGCTCTGGGAGAAAGGCTTCAAAAACGTGAAAGAGCCAGTTTTTACTCAGCTCTGCATCCTGTTACAAGATGGAACATTTTAGACTTTGATTTTACACCGTCCACATTTTATTTCAACAATCGCCTCAAATGAAAAGAAAAAAAGGGAAAACTTGACATTATATATGTGTGTGTGTGTGTATACATATATACATGTATCACTGGGAAAGGGGGAGAAATGAACAATGGAAGCATAAGAACATCTTTACAAATCAGATAGATGTTCCTCCCAACCTGATAGCATCCTTCTCAGAAACCTTAAAAAGGAAATAAAGCCATCTAGGTAATGAGTAACTACAGATGATGATGATGATTATATTGCTAGTTTAATATTTTATACTTGCAGTGTAAAATTATTCTTCCACTTTGAATAAAACAATTTTCTTTTTTAATTTTTTTATCAAAAATGTATAAATTTACTAAAAAGAAAAAACACAAAAACACATCTACATTTTACAAAAACACAAACATATACAAAAACATGCATAAACATACGTATTCCGACATACTTACATATCTACATATACATCATAGTAAAAAAACCAGACAATTTTCAATATAAAATATAGTACATTAGAAATGTCAGTTTGACAACTGAGCCTCCTAGATTTTATTATATTTTTGACCTACTTTGTTAGCAGGTGGATCAGTCTTAAGAACCAGTGTGGCATAAATGTCAGGAATATTGGAAAGGCATGGATTCAGTTGGATCTTGAAAGTAATGAGTTATAAATATCAAATTATTTCTAATTAATTCTTTTCCCTAACAACTAGGTGTAACTAACTTTAGTAACTAAGTTTAGTGTATAAGTTCATGCGGGAAAAAACATCACTCTGTTCCTAGTTTAAATGTGGAGCTGGAACCAGATAATGTTTCTGCCAAAGAATACTTTTGTGTAGATCACCACTACCACCTCTACTACTGTTACTAGATGGCAAAGGGTGGTTCTGGAATGATGTCAGAATTTAAATCTCATTCTTTTTCATGAGCAATCCAGTCCTTTTTACTTTTCACAAGACGCACAAAAGCTGAATACAGTGGTTATGCCAAGATATTGTTTTGGGAATACTTTGATGCAGTGAACTTTATGGATAAACATTTGGATAAGATTCTTCATCATCACACAGAAGTACAGTGATAAAGCTCAGTCACTGTAGTTCCATCTGATGATACTGCTTTCCCCTTGAAGCCTGTTGTTCCAGACTATCTGTTCCCCAATTGACAGATTTCAGAGGTGTTGCAAATCAGAGTGCTGAGGAATTATGTCTGCAGTGCTCTTCCAGTTGTGGGGCATGTAAAGAACAAACTGCTGAAGAAACCTCGTAGAGTCCTGCTGAAACTGCTTGTCTCAAGGCACCCCACAACTGGGAGAGTGCTGGAGACATTTCCCAGTGATTCAGGCCCTTTCCGCAACTCACCTTTTTGCGGAGCTGGGGTGTGGGGATCGCACGAGCAGCCTCTTGCGAGAGGCTCTCACATCCCCATTGCTTCAGCTCCGCAGCTGCTGCCTGCTCAAACAAGAGCCCCTCCTCTTCCTTCCGCAGGAAGCGCGAGCACCGCAGCTCCGGAGCTCTGCACGCATGGCAAGTGCGCGCAAGACCCCAGAGCGATGTACAATCGCGCACCATTTTTGGCTCACAGCCGAAAATGAAATAGTGCACGATCGGTACCTGCCAGCCCCTGGAGCGTCGCCCAATTGTGAATGTATCGTGTGGACTGCTCCTTGCAGTCGCGCGATGCTCCCGGGGCCCTTTTGCATGGCAAATGCTGTGCGAAAAGGGCCTCACTCTGCAGTGCCTCATAAGCCCTTCAGCTGAAGCACTGCAAGGCTGAAGTGGTAGATTTTGGGGGTCACATTTGTTCAATAGTAATCATAAATGTGACTTCTTGGCACATATAAATTTTGTAAGTCCAGCAGTTATGTCTCATAACTATTGAACTTGACACCAGCTACATATTTTTTTTAAATAAAATCACAGGACTATAGGGAAAAAATAGTCTAGGCATACTGTAGTGCCATCCATCTTTCATTCTTATGAATATAGATTTTTTTAAAAGCTCTATTCTGCTTGTATTTATTTAAGCCAGTGATGTCTGGTGGCTCCACTGTGAAAGATCTTCTCTAGGTTTTAGTCTGAAGTTCTTTCCCTTTAAGTTGAAGGAAGCAACCTTATCCTCCCACAACTTTCCTTCCCACCTTCTAGGCCCTTTCCGCAATGCACCTTTTCACAGAGCTGGGGTGCAGGGATCGCGTGAGCAGCCTCTAGTAAGAGGGTCTCACATCCCGGCTCCTTCAGCTCTGCAGTTGCTGCCTGCTCGCGCAAGAGCCCCGCCTCTTCCACAGTGCAGCCTGGGATTTTCCCAGGCTGCGCTGGGGCAGGAAGCACGAGCACCACGGCTCTGGAGCTCCACACACATGACCAGTGTACGCGGGGCCCCAGAGCGATGCACGATTGTGCACCATTTTCAGCTCACAGCCAAAAATGAAAAAGTGCACGGGCAGCGCCTGCCAGCCCCTGGAGCATCACATGATTGTGAGTGCGTCATGTGGACTGCTCCTCACATTCACGCAATGCTCGAGGGGCCCTTTCGCATGGCAAATGCCATGCAAAAAGGGCCTTAGTTAAGGGGCTGAATTTATCTTTAAATCAAGATCAAATTTGGAGCAGTTTGGCTTAGATAGTGAAAAGTTCCTTATTTTTCAACTTAGGGTAGCAGGGGTTATTTCTAAAGACCCACTCCAAATTCTGAAAGTTAGCTCCAGCACTGATTTGTAGAACTGAGAATATTTTGTCATGCTTGCACTTGTCATCAGGAGCATTTTTGTAGCTCGCTCAAAAGTAAGACTCACTTTAAGGCTGTTGCGAAAAGCATTTCACTAAATGGTTGCCTTGGATGAGCTGCAGCGAAGAAATATTATCTCACTCTCTCTTCCAATATGGGACCCAAGGTGGCTCGCAGTATAAGTTAAAACAAAAGACAGTTAAAACAGTGAATAATACAAAAGTTAAAAAGCAATTGGACAAACAATCATGTTAAAACAGTTTTTAAAAGGCCATTGAAATATAATGATGATAAAAGCACAGCATAACACACTCCAATTAAAAGATGTTGTGCAACAGACAGTTGACAGTCAAAGGTCTGGGTACAGAAATGCCTGCACCTGCTTATGAAAGAAAGAGAGTGGAGAGGAGGCTATTATAGTTTTCCCTGGGAGGGAATTCCAAAGTCCAGAAACGCAACCAAGAAGACTCTTTCCCATGCTTTCATCCCCCCTACCTTTGATTGTGATGGAATGAAGGGAAGGGCCTTCCCTGAGGACTGTAAAACTTGGACAGGCTTATATTAGGAGATGGAGTCCTTCAAGTAGTATGGACCAAAGTTGTATAGGACTTCTTTTTTATTGTTTAATCGCGTTTATTAAAATCCAAAATAAAATACAATAAATTATAATTAGATTTTAAACATGTCACAGTATATTTTCAATCTGATACACTGAATACAATATAAATCATTTGGCAATGCAATTCCTCCCTAACTAAGTCTTCTACCAACTCCTATCTCCAGAAGTGCTGGGTGCTTCCTTATTTCTAATGGAAAGTAGAGAAATAAGTTACATATGATTTAATGACAACGCAGAAGCTGAGGACTTCAAAGGTCATAACCAGCACCTTTAATTGTGCCCAGCTTTACACAGCAAGTGGGCTTCGATGTAATTATCCTTCTCAAATGTAAATAAAGTTGCTGTTCAATGCAGAATTAGCCCATTTACATTTATTCTGCTTAGTATACATTAACAAGAGTGACTACCTCTAATGTACACATCAGTAGGTGGAAGCAGTCTGAGGCGGCAACCATTAACGTTTCCTGCTTCTCATCACCCTTTCATATCTAGGCTTCCTTCACGCTAAACTGCTTCTTACTAAGAGATGTTTCTGTTATGCAACAAGAAATCAATGTGCTTGGGTTGTATTTGTAATGTCTTGAAATATATAGAGATGCAGCCATTATACTAAGTATAAAACTGCGCATTTTTATTTGATTTATCTATTATATTTTTACCTGTTATTTTCTTTTAAAGATTGGACACTTGGTGGCTGACAATTAAATAAATAAAACATATAAAACTAGGAAAATATTAATAAAATTTTGAAACAACTTTAACAACTATTAAATCAATACAGAGACCAGAGGGGAGGGCAGGGAAGAATCAACATCAATAATGAAAAGTGTCTCCCCCACCCTTAGTTTTCTGTTGTATGTAGCTCCTTGTTTTCTCATTCATTGGTGTAATCAACAATACATGTGTATATGTGTACGTGTGTGTGTGTGTGTGTGTGTTGTATATCTCTGCAGAATGGAAAATGGTATAAATGGGTTTTTTTTTCCACCATGAAAAAGCCCAGCTGCATTTCTACACCAAATGTCAAGTATAGGCCAATAGAACTGCCTGCTCACAGGACAGAAATAGATTCAGAAAGACAGATGGCCTGTCAGGCCAAAGCTAGACCCATTAGCCCCAGAGGAATGGTTGGAATTGACAAGGTTGGACCTCCAGGGTGACTTCAACACCATTATGAAAGGGTTGGTTTTTAAATCATTTTCTACATGCTTGATTCCATAGTTCATTTCTCAGCACAGTGGACATTATGCCACTAAATGAGAAGAATAATTATCAGGGTGCTGCATTCCTCTATGTTTTAATAAGAATTCATAAGCAGTTTCAAGAAAAAGTGCTGCTCCATTATGAGGAGCTCATAGGTATTTCAGAGTTTTTCTTCAAACTAACGTAATACATGATAAATCCAGGGCATTAGCTGTTGTACAACGATCTTCTGCTAGTGATCCAAATCTTTCCCTTTCCTCAATTTTGTGCCAAAAGAAGTTTACTAATGAATTTGCAGTGCAGAGTGTAAATTTTTAATGTTTCCTATTTTAAAACTTGTACTAGCTTGATTTTCCTAGGTAGCTTTTCCCCAGAGCAGCAAAGCTTGTAAAAGTACTCTATCGGGCATACATTTGGCTCAAGAATCAGCATGATGAACTGCTTTGAGTGTTGTACTATGGAGACCAGGGTTCAAATCACCACTTGGCCATGGATGATCTTGAACAAACCACACTCTCTCAGCCACAGAGCAAGAGCAAACACCCTCTGAACAAACCTTGTCAAGAAAACCCCAGGATAGGTTCATCTTAGGGTCCTCATAAGTTGGAAATGACTTGAAGGCAAACAGCAACAATATATTTGGCTCACTAGTACTACAAGGTAAACCATATGACATGACAAGGCAGTGGGCTGCATGTATGTTGTGACACCACTGCTTTAAGGAATAGCTCAGGCTATATTGCATCAAAACTTTCACATAGTTAGATGGTGAATTACACTAAGGAAGAAGGCCTTGTAAGTGATGGAATGCTCTAAGTCGTGGAATGCTCTAAGCAGAGAGCCTCCCCCATCTAATTACTTCGGTGTCGCTTCATCCTCAGGCAAAGGCTTTCTTCTAAATTTTTTAAGGTTTTAAAACATATTCTTTTTTTTTTATCCATGCTGATTGCGCCATCTTGTTCTTTCAGATTTTCCTGTTTTTAGTACATTGTTTATATTGTTTAATTGTTTTGCTGTGTTTTCATCCTAAAAACTAATTTGAAGGGAGGGGTAGAAGTTTCTTAAAAAATAAAGTGTGTCTGTCTCTGCTGTAAGCACCAAGACTATGAAATCTTGAAATGAAAAACAAGGCGACCAAAATGTGCACCTTGAAGTTACTTTTTTTCTTTAAAAAAAATGGTCATTTCTTTTTGTGAATTAAAATGAATCTAATGTGCAGTCCTTTCTTGAGTCATTTCTCCAGAGGGCCTGTAGACAGCTTCATTTGATCCTGTCCTTTTCTGGGCTTCCATACTCTTCCCTATTTAAAAGAAAAAATTGTGACAAATGCCAAGCTGCCCAGAAAGTGAGGAGAGGAAAATGAGCAGAGAAGAAAGATTTCTAATCTTTGTAAAACTGAGTACTATTGTTAGTAATATAATAAACAGCACCACTATATATGAGACCTCCAAACTATTACATAATTTATCTTCATAAAACACCATATGAGTTCCATACTTATCATTGTATGTACATACTGTACTAAAAACTATTTCAAGAAAATCTGCCTGCTACATTTCACAGTAATTTTTATTAACTACTAACACTGAAAGATTCAATACACTTGTCCTTTTTCACATACAAGGGCCATTTCCACATGGGCTTAAAGAAACGGTGCAGAGCATCCTCCAGGGAGGATGTCTGCACCTGGGACCTACTTAGTGTAGTTCCGCACCTCAGCCCACTCCGGAATGACCCGAAGTGGTCATCCAGCGTGCTTTTGAAAGACCGCTTGAAACAGGTCTTTCAAAAGCATGGAGCGTGCCACTCTGTGCCTGCACTTTGGTGCAGATTTGCAGGCTCGCACCAGTGCGAGCCTGCGATCTGCCGGTGGCAGGCTTTAGGCTCACAAGTGTCAAGGTCAGAGACCTGGGCAGCGAGCCAGCCCAGAGGAGGGAGTGTGAGAGCCAGCAAAGTCCAGCCGGGAGGAGACAAGCAAGCACTTTACACAAGGGAGTTCATTTACCAGAGCGTCAAGCGAAAGCCATAGTAAGAGTTCCAAAAGCCAAGGGTCAAGAGATCAATTCAAGATAGCAGGTGCTGGGAACAAGGAACAGGCAAGAGGAGGGCTTGAAAGAAGTTTGCCACAAGCAAAGGAAAGCTCTCAGGCAGGCAGTTATATAGCCCAAGGCACAGGTGAGGCCAGTCACCGCTTCTTGAACTTAATCAAGGAAGCCTCCCTTTGCTCAGCTCTCTTGAGTCTCCACCTTGTTTGTGGGCTGATTGGCACAGGCTCCAAGGCATCTTCAGAATCAGATCCCTGTTGCCCTAAAGGAACAGGCAGAGGGACGTCCGAGCCTGCTTGGTCCATGGCAGCAGGGGGAGCTCTGGAGCTGCAGGACTCATCTTCAGCCAGAGCCACAGGGACCAACAGCTGCTGCTCATCATCAGCAGCTCTGACAGGGGCTTCAGTTATCACAGGCAAGTTTCAGCGGTTGGTGGGGAGCCTTGACCAACTGGAAGCTACCATTTTTGTCCCTGGAGCAGTGTGGAGCGGTGGCCACACACTGCTCCGGACCAGCCTGGACCCAAGCGTGGAGCCAAGAAGTCCAGTAAGTACCGGCACGGGGCAATTCCCTCGTCCCGTGAGGAAATGGCCAAGCTTTTCGTTTTTTAGGTTGTTTTTTTCCTGAAAATAAGAATTCATCTTTTGCGTGAATTTCTCTGTAGTGCTGGTACTGTTCTTTTTCAGACCATGATTTTATAAAGCAAACTGAGATTAGCAAGAAAATCTGTGTTCAACATTTTAGAATCACAGCTAGTTGAAGTAAGAGGGGCTATTATCAATTTTCACTGGTGGGTAGTATTCTTAGATTTTATGTAAGACAAATCTTGCATTTTTCCCACCTTTGAAATTACTAATAAAGCCATAAAAATCAGTTTCACACTCTGTTGTGGATCTTCCACTTAAGGGATTCTACTGGGTCTGATTTTCTAAAAGTATATTGCTCTGTTACAGAGCAGTATAGGTCTTCCCCCCTCCCACCCCACAGCCAGGATACAGCTTTCTTTAAGCACAATTTGCTACACTTGACCCCATATTGAATTTTAAACCATGTGTGGCTGCCTTTTTCCTTTTAATCAAGTGCAGTTTGATTTTTACACTCATTTAGCTTACATCTTTGTAAGGCACACTCCTCTCTTGAGGTCTAAATGAAGCCTTGTTTTGTGAGTAACTTTCATTGCAAATTGATATTTTCTTTACTCGATGCTGTTTCTCTGTCTTCTCCATATTTTTTAAAATAAAAAATGGTTGTGTGATGTATCTTCGTTCATACATTTGTCCTTTTCTGGACCCACCAAATGAAGACACTCATATACTGAAAAGTATATTCTCTCTCTTTACAAAGAGCATGGGTTTATGCCAAAGGTTATCTGCACAATATAGTTTTATCTGTTTGATATCACTTCAGGTGTTACAACTCCATCCTAAGGAATCCTGGGCTTTGTAGTTCAGTAAGATACTTAGAAATCACTGCTAGAGAGCCCTAGTCCATTTGCTGAACTACAGCGAGGAATTCCAAATTGCATGTCAGGATTCCTTTGGATCAGTCACGATACTTGAAAGTCATACCAGATTATATAATTTTACAATGCAGATATGCCCAGAGTTTCTTTCTAGGGAGGATACTTTATCTTGAACCAAGAAAACTAGGTCAGTCTGGGTTCTGTATGCTGAATTCAGATTTGCAGTGTATGTTCCTGCTTGTTTTGCAGCAATATAATTATTGCTGACTTGTATTTATCCAGAAATCCCCTGTTAATTGTTCCTGGATTTGATTTAAGAATAAATGAGTGAAGCAGCCTTCAATGTATACTGTATAGTTTTTGTGTTATTACAGTTGCAACCAGAACAGTCTTCCTGCAAAATCATGCACATAGACATATGTATACACAGCATGGCGTGTGCTTGCTTCCCACAGTTTTGTAGCACTTGTGTTGTCAGCTGGGCAATCAGAAGAGATGGCTCATCACAACATACCCTGATTCCTCAGAAAATGAGATGCGTATTTTTATACAAATAGAAATGGTACACCAATCAACTTCCTTGTGGACAGAGATAGCCTGACCATGGTCATCAACACTCTGGTAATGTGTTATTTAGACAACTGCAATCTGCAGTTTCTGGCTGCCTTTGAAGACTACGTGCTTGTCTCAAAGCCTCTGGCAAAGAAGCTCCTTTTTACAAAGCCTTTTTATGCCTACGCAACCTCACCCCCTTTTTCTTCTCATCCTTTAACATGCTGGCATTGTTTAGCAGCATTGCAACTGGAAAGATAGTGAAGAAGTGATGGAGAAACTGAGACTTTTGGTGTTGGTTTGTAGCAATGTGTTTGCAATAAACAGTGCAACAAAGCTTGAGGTGGGAGACAGTGGAATTCTATTTTATCAGTTCTGTTGGAGACATGTGTACTTGCCTGCCACAGACAAAGTGGATAGCAGCTAATTCAAGAATCCCTTGCTGAGCACACAAAATAGTTGCTCAATTTGTTGCTGAACAACAAAATAGAAAAGGAGAAAGCAGATAATCCTGCTTTACCAGGTATCCTAGCATGTTAAGAAAAATCATAGATCTGTCAGTTTGGCCACTAAAACAGAAATCAGAAGAAAAGTAGAAGCTAGTAAAAGAAGAAAAATAATCCCCATTCCCCCCACCCCAGGGTTTTGGAAGAACTTTTTAAGTGGTATCCAGAAAATTCACTGAGGTTTTCTTTAGCTATGCAAGAATTACCAGACCTAGTTGTTTCATTTCACATGTGCATGTTGTTAGTTTTGGACAAAGGTTTTGCTGAAACATGTTGAACTACCGTTCTTTTTGGAAAGAGCCTTGGGTCCCACTCTGGGAGGAAAGGAGTATATGAATATACTAAATAAATAAATAAATATTCTTTTTTGGTGGTACACAGGTTTGTTATTTCCTATTCTTTCCATCATATTTCTGACCCAGTACCAAATTTTCTGGGAAAGAAATAAAGGCTAAGAACACATCTACTTTGTCATCTTTGGTATACCTGTGCTCAGAAAGGCACTGGAAATGTATTTTGGTTACTTGAAAATGGATTTTACTTACTCAGAAAATATATTTGGTTCAAAATGCCTTAGTCTGTACTGCAGATTGGGACCAGTCATTGTGAACAAGCTTTGCTACCCTTAAAATACTGACTGCCTCTGGCCCATTTCTGAGCAAAATTCATAATCCTATTCTTGGTCTCTGAAACCATAATCAGTTGGGAACCTGAAGGAGTGTCTGTCTTTCATGGAACTACTCAATTAATCTGATTATCCTCAAAGGGCCTTCTTTGACTCCCCCTACCATTGCTAATGTGAGTGATGATTTAAGATCTTGTGCCCAACCACACTACATGGTTACATGCTATTTTTCCACTTTAATGACCATGGTTCCATCTTGTGGAATCCTGCCATTTATAATTTGGTGAGGCACTAGAGTTGTCTAGCTGAGAATGCTAAAGACCCCTCCCTAAACTGCAAACCCCAGGATTCTATGGGATCTTCCCATGGCAGTTAAAGTGAAATATAGCACTATAATAGTTTAGTGTAAATGAGTCCATTGGGAGTAATGTAATTTGTAAATGACAAAAAGCTTAATATATGCAAAACCAATGAAACAAGAAAATGAATTAAGTATAGTTCTCTTAACCAGGCTTTGCTAAAGGTGAGTAAATTAATTCAAAAAGTGTTCTTGATGCTAGAATGGAGATTGTAAGGTTTTGAAAGAACCAGGTTGCACTTGTGCATCTTGTGCAGGTTTTTGGTGCAGGATTTCAGTACCAATAAGTTGTAGCAATTGGAGCAGTGGCAGTGAGTGGCTTCCATGCCAGTGGAATCTGTTCTGAGTTTAAGCCCAAACTTTAAGGAGCTGTCCAAGATGCTAGACCCGTTTTGGGATTGAGGTTCTCATCTTGGTTAGCAGCATTAAAGTTTGAGATAAAACCCAAAATGGATTCACCACTCCTATCTCCATGGAACACATACACGCACACACCTCTGCTACTGGGTTGAAGCTATGTAGTCTCTGGTGCCTTTTGTTTTTGCCCGTGGCCTTTTCTGCATGGGGGGATTAAATGGTGCAGTGTGTCCTCTATGGAGGTCGTCTGCACCTCGGAGCGGACTAGGTTCGGACTACTTACCAGAGATCCACACCTCAGTCCACTCCGGAACACCCCCAACTGATCCTCCAGCGTGCTTTTTAAAGGCCGGAAAAAAGAGGTTTCTCTTTTTTCTGGAGTGTGCCATTGTGTGCCTGCTCCTTTGTGCAGATTTGCAGGCTTGCACCAATACGAACCTGTGATCTGCGGAGAGCGGGCTTTAGGCGTGGCGAGCTTCGCAGTTGGTCGGGACCCACGATCAACTGGAAGCCACCATTTTGGAAGCTGGAGCAGTGCGGATCTAAGACCTCACACTGCTCCAAGTCACCCTGGACCAGACCGAGGAGCCAGAAGATCCAGTGAGTAACGGCACAGAGCGATTCCTTCGCCTCATGAGGAAATGGCCCAAGTCTCTCACAGTCCTCTTCATTTTTGTTATGAATCATCCCGCCTCTGGGGCATTTCTGTACTATCAGTCTCCCCTAGATGATTTAACAAAGAGAAGGGCCTCAGAAGATGAAAGGGAAAAAAGAGAGCTAGTACCAAACAAAAAGGAGTCCGGCCTTAAGACTTACATGAATTTTAAAACTGAACAGATCTTCCCAAACACACACACAAGAGTACATAGAGCAGAAGGCTACAGTTTGAAGCTGGATGCCAGATTTGGAACTTTAAGAGGACAACCTCATAAGTCTGGCAAAGACCCTAGGTTCTGCAGCTTGAACACTGGGGAATTTTTACGCCTGGGTTTACTTCAGCAAGTGATTTCAGAAAAAAACAACAAACCAGCCAAGGATTTATAAGAGCATATAAACTTCAGGAACACATGAACAGAAACAGTGCAAATACAAGCACAGGGACAGAAAACAACAATGAACACAGAGGACTAGGGCAATTCTTGTAGTGTTTTTCAAAGCAGAGAACTGTATTAGCCCCTTAGGCATTTTCCTTACAAATCCAGAGAGATCCTTGAAGCAAATTAAAAGAGGTAACATAAAGTCACAGTCACGCTGGTCTTCCTTGCTGAAAACCTATTCAAGAAGGTACATTTTACCTTAACAAAGTGAGTTCCATTTGCCAGCTGCAGGATACCCCAAGTGGATATGTTTACATCATATAGCCTGATCCTTGCTTCTCCAGGACTTTGAAAGGAGCTGTACTTGTTAGCCCTGGCTAATCAGTTATTTGCTATGCCTTGATTTTCATTTTTGGCCAACATTTACCTCATAAGATTGGACCTTAACTCCATTTGACTTTTCCCTTGCTCCATTTCTCTCTGATGTGACTGGTAGTGTTCTCCCTTGCTCCCTAACGATAAGCAGTTCTCGTACCTCAAATGCCATTGGCTTGTATCCAAATTCAGAAGCAACTGGGATGGGATATTGTAGATAATTTTGTGGGTACTGTAGCCTACCAAAAATGGCTAGGCTTTTTAGTGGTTTTAACCTATTCAGTCTGGTGTGTGTGTGTGGGAGAGAGAGAGAGAGAGAGAAATAAACAAACCACTCTGGGAGATTCCTGGGACCAGGGATTTTGAAAAGCTGCCATCTCTCAAGTGATCCTACCTGGAACCTATATCATCTTGATCCCGTTAGATATATCACTTCATACCAAAGTGGAGTTGGTGAAGACTGAATGTAGGGCATTCTGACTGGCAGTATCCCAGTTGCATGATCATAGGCGACTTCTAAAAGGGGGGAAACAACACACAACACAGCAGATTTGGAAAGAAAAAGGCCACAACTTTATTGGCTGTAAGCAGAATAAGGTTGGCGCATGCATGAGCATGGATCCAGGCATCGATCAACCCTCCTGTTGACCAATGACCCTGATCATCTGGCCCAGAGCCATATGGCTTCTTGCTGGACAAGGTCCTACTACCACCAGGGGTGAATGTTGCATGCCCTCTCGAGCTGGGCAAGCTCTACTCACTGCACCCCCAGACCCCCTCAAGGAACCCGAGCGTCCCCTAGCATGTGGCAGAGGTACCTGCTGTCCTGGATCCAATGGCCATGCAACCACCTGTAAAGTTGTGACAGACAGAAAAGAGTAGAAAACACTAAAATTGGGGAGTGGGGTAGGATGGGATGCTGCTGAAAATGGACTGCAGGGCAGTCAAGGCTGGCCCCGAATAAAAACCCAATGTGTGGACCAGAGGGAAGTCCCCAAATCCTCCCCCACATCCGCACACCTAGCCAGTGAGTTCAGAGCAACACGCCTTGAGCCCATTGGCTGCCAGCCGGACAAAAGGGGAAAAACCCACATCTGCGCAGGAGCGCCCGCCCACAATGGCGTCTGCCCCTCTGAGGACCCTGGAAGGTCAGCAAGTGGGAACACTGCGCCCATGCCCACAATGGCACCGAACGATGAGTTGTTTAGCATCATTGTGGAAGTCAATTCCACCAATAAACTTGTGTAGACGGGACTCAGAATAGGGTCTTCACTGTTGATCTTAACAAGCAGATGGATGCTTATGAGGCAGAATGATAATCAGTTAATACTGTGAAAAAAGAAAATAGCTTTAAAGAACAAAAGGAAAGTTCTGAGTAATATTGAAAATTATTATCTTTTTTGGGTAATATAGGCTTTTGACCATCTAGATGGTTTCAAAATGTGACTAATTCAGTAGTTCCCCCCCCTTTTATAGTAGTTGTTTTTCTTTTCATAAACACTAGCATACTTATTAGGTTCAGAATTTTTTTTAATTTCCTTTATTTAATTTATAAATATACATGTCCAAGTCTGAAATCATAAATAAATCGTAAAATGAGAACACTGTCACAAAAAAAAGCCAAGTGCTTATAATAGAGATTTGCTTTTTTCTAGTACAGAGTCTTGTGTAGAAGGAGATACAGCTGTCCAGCAGAAGATATAATCTGTCTCCAACCAGATGTTGATTGATGTTGATGTTTAGGTTTTGACTACACATAATGATGAAGATAAATTTGTTCATGTTACAAGATTTAACTCTAGAATAAAAATATTGTACTGTTTACCCCAATCTGCTTTTAGGTTGCTACAGTTATTCTTCTTGAAATGCTCGTTTGCTATTTTTCTGATTAGTTCCCTGAGGTATATATTGGTCTAAAATCAGTTTACCATTCTAGGCCTTTCAGATTCATCTTTTTTTATGGATCCCACTTAACTGTATGTGAGGGCATTTCTGCATTAGACTGTTATAGTGCTATTATTCCACTTTCAACATCCTATGGAATCCTGGGGTTTGCCGTTTAGAGAGGGGCCTCAAAGTCTCCTCCCTAAACTGCAAAACCCAGGATTCAACTGGATGTTGAAAATGGAATAATAGCACTAAAAGAGTCTAGTGCAGAAATGGCCTAAGTTCATGTTTTTTATTCAGAAGTTGCACTGAATTCAACAGAAGTTGATCATGAGTTTTCAGCCTAAGTGCTTTTGTAAAGAAGGATGTTTTCTTGTAGTGACCTTGATTAAGTTAAGCCCATTTATTTCAGTGGGCCTTCTCTATCTACAACTAAGCCTGGCTCTAACTCAGTGTTCCCACTGCTGAACATTGATATGAATTGGTATAAAAATGTAACCTTCATTCAGGATGTAAGGAAGAGTGTAAGACTTTGTGCAAACTAACTGCCATCTTCAGAACTAGAATTCTAGAGGGATGCATGCTGTGGTTTTTGGCATCTTGATACCGTGATGTCTAGAGATATGTAGTTAGGAGTTCTTATCAAGATGTCTAATATGAGGTCTCTGGCAATTAACCTTTTAGAGGTATATCTTCAAAAGCAATAATGTATTAAATTTTGATCAGCCCAAGTCATTCAGTTTTAGTATGTAGATATTCTATAATGTAAAGTTCCTTTTATTAATCTTGAATTTTTGAGGTGGAAAATGTGGGAACAAACAATATTTTTAGAGGAAAAGAGAGAGAAACAGAATTTCTAAGTTGAAAAATCAACGATAAATCAATCTTTTGCAGTGTTCTGTATACTCAGGTGTGTTAAGATTGGAGACCAAAATAACAGGAAGCTTCAACAATTTCCTTACTGTTAACAAATATTTATTCTTTTAAGTGTGTGTGTGTAAAACACAATTGGAATCTTATAATTTGTGCAATTATACAATGTCAAGTTCTATTAACTTGCTCGCCAGAGCTATATTTTTCTACCTTTATTTTGTTTGACCTGCCAAAGTCTGCATACTTTTTTGTGTTGTTGATGCTGTTGTTTTTATGTTTAATGATCTGCTTCTTCCTAACATCACTTTACAGTGGTTATTCATTTGGGTAGACCTGGGACCTTTCTTTTTGCTTTTTGCAAGATGACTTTGATGGTACAAACTATGGCCCCTTCCGCATCCTACCTTTTCTCGGTGCTGAGGTGCGGTGATCGTGCGAGCAGCCTCTTGTGAGAGGCTCTCACTTTCCTGCTTCTTCAGCTGCGCACAAGCTTCCTGCTCACATGAGAGCCCCGCCTCTTCCTTTCACAGTGCAGCCTGGGACCTTCCCAGGCTGCACTGAGACAGGAAGTGCGACCGGCCCGGCTCCTGAGGCTCCGCACGCCAGGTAAGTGCGTGCAGGGCCTGGGGGCAATGCGTGATCACGCAACATTTTTGGCTGAAAGCTGAAAATGCAAAGGTGCATGATCACTGCCTGCCGGCCCCTGGAGCCTCATGCGATTGCAAGGGTGTCATGCAGATCGCTCCTCACAATCACGCAAGGCTCCAGGTCCTCTTTCGCATGGCAGATGCCATGCGAAAAGGGCCTATGAGTAAGTAATCTGTCTTTCCTCAGTTAACCCACTCAGGTTTGTAAACAGCCATTTGCTGTGATAGTCATAAGAACAACAGGCAGCAGGCATACAAGATCTACAAAAGTTGGTTCTCTATTTCTTTTAAGGTAGAAATAACTAACATGTGCAGACTGACTAGTAAATATTTTTATGAGCAGGCAACTTTTCAGTCTGTATATGCAAGGTGGAACTCATGCAATACCACATCTGTTAAATAGTTCTTAGCTGTAGCTAATCTTGATGAAAAGAGCCAAACCACTTCTGTCATTGTTAAGTGTTGTGTGTAATGTAGTTACAGGAGTGTCGTGAACACATAGAATAATGTATGTGACAGCACTGCTGGTGAGAAGTGCACATCTGAAATAGTATAGATCACATATCATTTCATACAGAAGTCTTTGTTGCAAACAACTATCTTTTGTTGCATTGAGAATACAATCTTAAGATTTATTCCAGAGAGTGAAGTACCATCCAGTCTATTTCCTGTTGTAGGCAATCCATTATGCAGTACAGCTGGGCAAGAGGGAGGAAGGAAGGAGGAATACATCAGGTGACATATGATCTTCAGCTTTACTTTTCTCCCAGCCCAAATTATGCGGGACTTTAGTCCAGATAACAGCAGCTCTTGTAGGAGATGAGTAAACCAAGGAAGAAGACAAACAGGAAGGGCAAAAAGAAAACAGAGACAAAACCTTCCCCATTTACTACCCATAGGAAATGGTTTTCAAGGACCATTGTGATTCCTGCTGCACAGGAATGTTGGAACTATTTCTAAGGAGTGAGGGTGGGGTTTCAGCATTGACAAGCCTACCTGAAAAATATATTTTTACAAAATAATTATTAATTTTTCCCATGTGCAAGTATAAAACAGCAAAAATACGGTTTTTATAGTAGTAGTCGTTGCTACAAGTAACCACAACCACCACCATTACCATCTGAAGCATTTAATAATCTGACTACCACAAAATGGCAAAACAATAAATGAAATATTACAAAACTGGGTAAAATATACATAAATAAAATTAATATATCAAGCAAAAAAAAAGAATGTATTTAAGATTTCCTTAAATGAATGCAAAGATGCATATTAGATTTTAGTGGTTTTTTTCCCTCTATTGTAGAAGGAAAAGGTCCCATGTCCAGAAAAAGGTGGGATATAAAGTAAATAAGTAAAGGTGACCTGGCATGCCTGCCCATCCAGTACACTACTTTAAGACCAAAAGCCATGGTGCTATATTAGAAGATACAGGATTTTGGGCAAATACTCTCAAAAGAAAATGTAAAACATGTTTATCTACTTAGCTTGAGGTATAGAGAATCTCCTGATGGAAGACCTAAGAGAGATGGGTGTGTGTAGTGAGGGGGTCACATTTGCTGATAACAATAAATTATTTAGAGTGGTGAGAATAAAAGCAAATTGTGAAAAGTTACAAAAGCATCTCTCAAAACTAGGAGTATGAACATTAAAATGGTATATGAAAATTTAATGAAAACAAGCATTTAGCAATGCATATTGGGGGTAGGGAACTTCACATATATACTGATGGGATGTGAGCTGGCAGCAACTGACCAAGGGATCTGAGAGTTATGACTTATATCTCTATGAACATGTCAATTCATTATATGGCTGTTGTAAAAATAAAAGGTAGGGCATAATTAGAAAAGGAATCAGAAGTAAAATAGCCACTATCACTTTGCCCTTAAGACAAATCAATGGTGTGTCCATTTTTGGAATATCATGTGAGTTTGAGTCACAGCACCTAAAAAAGAATTTGTAGATTTTATGGGACGAAAATATATGGGGAGGGGTGTAGAAAAGGGCAAACAAAATGACCAAAGAAATGCAGAAACTCACCTACAGAGACAGAGTATAAATATTTGAGGCTGTTTGTCTTTTGAAAAAGGCAAGTAAGAAGAAGCATGGTAAAGATATAATTATGCATCTCTCATAATCTTAGAACTCTGGGTTTTCATTGAAATAGAACGGTGGGAGATTCCAGATAGATAAAAGTAAGTGTGTGGAATCCACTATCACAAGATTAGTGATGGTTGGCAGCTTGGATAGCTTTAAAGTGGCACTGGATAAATTCATGGAGGAAGAGCCCCATCCATGGCAGCTAGTCAGGATAGCTATATTAGTGCTCCAGTATCAGAGTCAGAATGCTTCTGTACATACATCAGTTGCTGAAGAGTCATGACTTGCACTTAAGTCGTGCGGTGGGTATCCCATAGGCAATTTATTGGCCCCTGACTGTTGGACTACATAACTCCTCAGTCTGATTCAACATGGCTGTTCTTATGTTCTTAAATCAGCTTAATGGTTGAAGAATCAAGAAAGTTTCTAGGAGGTTCTAAAAGTACTCTTATAACTAAATAGGTCAGTCAGGAATGTAGAAAATGTAGAAAAATACAGCTTATATACAAGCACAGCGTTGTGCAGGGTGACAGCCTTCTAGGCAAATAGCAGCAAAAGATAGAGTTTACCTTCCTTTTTGGGAGAAGCCCCACACATCCTTATTAGAAACAAAAGAAAATTTGTCAACAGGCCAGGAAAGAAAAAGGAAGGAAAAACATATATCAATATAAAGCCTTTGTACCCTTCTGAATTTTTCTATCACGCCATTGGTTCTTTCTTACTGCTGCTGGAAAGTGGTAGTTTTTTTAAAAAAAATATTTATTGAAGCACAATATTAACAGAGTACATCAAGAGACTTGTATTATTGAAATTTACATAAAATATATAAAATAGAGGGAAATTATTTAAAAGAGAAGAGATTAAATTATGTTCAATTAACCTATATAAGTATACTTCCAAAAAAACCTTCATTTTGATGGGATTGCTTTCAAAGCTCAAATAAAAAGATAACTATATTTTCATCTAAACAACAATTTTAACCTCACCCATTTTTTTTAATCATCTGTAATCTGCCAATATATAAGTGATTTCAGAACATGTTATACTGACAGTTCAAAGTGTTCAGTAACGCTCAAATACAACATTTTAGTAATCTTCAAAATAGTGTGGCAGGTGTATGTAGATAACTTCAATTTCAGTGCTACACGTCTAACATTCATGACTAAACAATAGTGTTCTAAACAGAGAAATTCACATGCCAAATTAGAGGCATATATTATTTGTGCACTTTTGTAAATATAACTGTACCGGAGCCCAGGAAAGTGGTAGTTTTTCAGCAAAGGTTGGGTGGCCACCTCTCCAGGATGTTTTAGCTGTATATTCCTGCACTGGCAGGGGGTTGGACTAGGTTGTCCGTGTTATGTATCCCTTTCTACTCTGTCATTCAGAGCTGAGCCATCAATATCTTAAAGACCTAATATATTAGGAGAAAGTAGCTGTAGAACATACAGAGAGCACAGAAAATAAGTTATAGGAAAAAAGAACATTACAGATATACCCTGAGTCACGATGCTGTAACAGACCTTCAGATTTTGCTCTAGCATAGAAAGTAAAAGTAGCTGCTAGAAGCTCTCTTTTCTCATTTTCCTACTGCAGGTGGTAAGCCCACCCTTGGCTCAGTGAAAAAACTAAGGAGGGCTGTTAAGGGCAGGACACTGTGCCTCCTGCACAGACTGGCATCTCCAGTCTTGCTATCACAACAGCTCTCTTAGGGCCTGAGGGCAGAGTCAGCAGGGACACAGATCACTTCTCCCGTCCATCATCTTTCAGTCATTCTTACCTATGAACACTCTGAGAAGCACAATGTGTACTCACACCTCTTTGTGTTCAGGGTAGCCTGTTCTCAAGTACACACATATAGAATAGATGCTATGCAACATTCGGTGTTCTTGTGAGGGCTCCACTGCAATAACAGAGTTTTCTCTCTTTTTTATTTTCTCTTTTTATGTGAATGTGTGTGCTTGATCACTGCACACTTCTGATTGAGAATTTCTGTGATGGTTCAATTACATAATGGTTTTAGTAGTCCAGTTATGCCTGACTAATGAGGAGGAGGGGGCTCAGCCCCCAAGTCCTTTGTCCCCCAAGCCATCACAAATTTTCGTGAAAGAAATCTTCAATCCTGGCCTAGGTAAGGATCTTTATATATCTGCGCCAAACACGCTGAAACTATACCGTTACAAAATTTGGTACAATTGAGATTTCATGGGAAAAGATCCTGAAAATACCAAGATGTTTATAGCCCATCTTTACCTATGTTTAGTCAGAAGAAAGTGGCACAATATTTTAAAAGAGCAGGATTTGTTTAACGTTGCAACTCAACGTTGTGAGAGGAATGCTGCGCATGATTATAGGAGAGACATTCTTGATTTCCTTTATGAGTATCCTTTACATTATATTTCCTTTTTTTTATTTTCTAAGTGATATTTATTTAGCTTATGGAAGAAACTGAGTATCTTCACCCTGTGTCTATTACAATCTAACCTGAATACAGTCTGTGCACAAAGCTGTAACTGCTATATCATAATTAGGTCAGCTTCTCTCTCTTACTTGGCAAAACCACATCTGAGTGTATCTCAGCAATCTATCATTCTTTTTTAACATTGGCCTTAGCTGAATTTCCTGAGGAGTCTGCAAAGTCACTTATGCAATTCTCTCACATGCAGAGCATACTTTCTCTGGTGTACAGTTTGGATGTTCATTTATCTGTGTTAAGTACACTTGTGGCTTGTTACTGCCAAATTGGTTTTATGTACTGATGGGCCATGGCGTTCGCCTTAAGCCATGGTTAGAACTGCAGTTTATTCTTTAAGTGGAGTTTAAATTTGTACTGGAGCTTGCAAAACATTATGAAGTAAAGAGCGCTTCTGTGCATGGTCATAGTGCTTTACTTCACTGATGTACAAACATAGGCCATCAGATGATATCTGCAATAATGATACAAGACTTTTTATTTATTTATTATTATATTTAATCCTCCCTTTCTCCCAGGTCTGATCTAAGGAGGCTCACAATAAAGATTAAAACGAAATAAAGCTAAAAGCAATAATCTTAGTTAATTTTTTTAAAAAAAAAACTATTAACAATTATTTGGATTTAATTTTTCTGATCCATTACCCATGTTTTCTTAGTAGACCATTTCGTTATGATGTACTAGTACAAGGGAGAATAATTTTCTGTTGAGAAAGTAACTCAATAATGTCTCTACAAGAAGAAATATATTATCATGCGAAGCCACAATATTGTTTACGAGTGCTGAGGTGATGCTGAGAAGGGTTTTCGTTGGGTGACCGAACAATGTTGTCAAATTATTATTTTTTTTGGCAATTTTTTATAAGTTCTTCATAAAGGTGGAGGATGATGGCTGTTGTGATCCCGAGAGCATTTACTTCACACTGAATTGACTTTGTGATGTTGTCTCATCTGATTGTGTCACATTTTGGCATTAACATGATCACATTTTGAGAAATGCTAGAAAACAGTGTTGAAGATTAGATAGTGAACAATCAGCAAATAAAGTGGTTTGAAAGCCTTGAAAAATTTGTGGTGAATCAAAAACAAAACAGGCAAACAATCCTTACATTCATAGTTTAAAATTGTCCAGGGCTTAGCACAAACTACATATTGCTTTTTTCAATCATTGTCACAGGATGTGGTTCAGCAGGACATGAATAAAAGCAAGCATTCCCCCTCCCACACATACATGACCGTTCATGTTTTAAAATATTTATAAATACATGGAAATCTGATAATCTAACAGGCTGCCTTCAGAACTATCATAGAACTGATTTGACATAACAGCTAATTATTCAGATAATAGCTGATGGACAGAACTTATTGTTAGAATAGTTTATCAAAATTGTAAAAGGGGTTGATGACAGGTGTTGTGATGACTATGATTTTAAAATAAACATCAGTAGTAAGCACAGTATTTAATTTTAACAGTTAACTAAGACTCTTAGGGCATCTTGTAGCAGTAAACCCCTTTTGAATGTCTTTTACCTTGAAAGTCTTATGATGAGACAGTTCAAAATGAAATGAAATGAAATGAAAACGTGCCAGAAGATTGGACTGCCAGGTTGGAAGGCATTCAATGAGCTACTGGGGAAGGGCAGAGGACAACCACAGGTAGCACTGTGACTAATGATGCAACTGGACTCAAACGAAAAAGACATGCTCACAAGTGAAATGACATTCCAAAGCTGCACAAAACATATTATAGGAACATAGAATGCGGAAGTATTCATCATGGAATGAAGGAAGTTTAGACATTTTAAAAAAAGAAGTAGAGCATAAAAACATTGCAATACTTGGGGTAAGCAAGCTGAAGTGGACAGGAATTGGGACATGGTGAGTCAGATAACCACACAGCATTTTACCCAGGAAACAAAAACCTTAAGAAGTAATGGGATGGCATTAATAGTGAGACAAGATGTAGCAAGAGCCATCAAAGGCTATAATGCAAGACTTCAAGGGAAACTCATCAATATAGCTGTAATCCAAGTTTATTCTCCAGCTACAGAGGCAGAGGAAGAAGAAACCGAAAGTTTCTGTGATGGAGTCCAGAAAGATACTGATCACACACCAAAGCAGGATTTACTGAACATAGGCGATTGGAATGCAAAAGTAGGAAACAGAGCAGAATCAAAGACTGTAGGAAAATTTGGTCTAGGATCAATGAAACAGGGGAGTGACTGACTGAAAGGCAAAGGCTAATAGTTTGTTCATCACCAACACATTCTGCAAATAACCAAAGAGGTGACTGTATACATGGGCAAGAGAAAAGCCTCAGTGGATGATAGATGAGCAGTTAAGGACAGATGAGAAGCAAAAGTAAAGAGTGACAGAAATTGGGCCACCACCCTGAATGTAACTGTTCAGTGACTTGTGTGCAGGAACAAACAGAACTTCTGTAATAATCAATGCAGAGAAATAGAAGATGGCAAAAACAAGGGAAAACAAGTTTTTTTTTCTCTGTTTCCTGGTAAAAGAAAAGCAGCGCAATATAACACTGGAGTATCTCCTTCCATCTCTGTAAAATGTGGTGATAAATCAGTCCTTTGCACTCAAAAAAGGAGGAACGGACAATGGTTTCAGTATTAGCAAGTATAAATCTTAATATTCAGCCCTTACTGTCAGTTCTTTTTGTTTGTTAGGATTACCTGATTGCTTTTAAATAAAAAGAACTTTCCAAAATATGCAAAATGTCTTTCAGTTTGCATTTTATGGATGTATTTTGATATCATTTATATCATCCTTGCACAGCTTTTACAGTGTTTTGAGAAAGCTAATTCAATTCTGGAAAAAAAGTCCTGATTTTTTTTTTTTTTTTAAAGACTATTATGTTTTCCCCTCTGCCATGGAGCTGATTGCACAACCATTTGCTGCTATTTTCATCCCAAGAAGTTTTGTGCGTTGTTTTAGATTGAACTTTTCCAGATTTTTAAATACTAGTATCTCCAGCCAACATGGCTACTGACCTTCCTTGCTGGGAGATTCTGGGAAATGCAGTCCAGAGGATAACTTTTTAAAATGCTGGGTTTGGATCATTTGACTTCTTGCATTGCTGCAAAATGTTCCATTTTAAAAAGAAATTCATTTTATTGTTTAGAAATCTCAGTATAATAAATTTTGTTGTTTATGCACATATTAATTTTCTTACTACATTTGTTCATTGTCCTCTGAATGATGCATGACATATAATACTAACAAATTAAAGGCAGATATTTAACAAATCATGACTTCCTTTACTACAGTAAATTCTAAAATTGCACCAAGGTGGAGAATTTTCCAAGGCCATTTCTGCACTACACTGTTGTAGTGCTATTCCTCCACTTTCAACATCCTACAGAATCCTGGGGTTTGCAGTTTAAGGAGGGACATTTAGAATTCTTAACCAGAGAGCTCTTTGGCCTCAGTAAACTACAAAGCCCAGAATTCCACAGGATGTTGAAAGTAGAATCATAGCACTATAACAGTGTAGTGCAGAAATGACCCTAGTCAGGAGGTAAAAAGCTAGAACTCATATCATTGATAAAATTCAGGGCAGGCAGTTTATGGTTCCCCATGTTATTGTACTGCAACTCCCATCATCTTTCACAATCAGGTAGGCTGGGTTGGACTGTTGCAGTCCAACAGCATCTGGAGGTTTTCAAGTTGCCACTTGGGACTTAGTCCAGTATTAATCCTAACTAGAGCGGACCCATTGAAACGCTGGATCTTGAAGTGATCCTAGTATCCTTGCTGTCCTGAACATGTTAGAGAAACAGTGAATGTAAATGTTTTCAAATGAATGTGTAACTAAAAAAAAATGAGGACACTTCTCCACAAAACAGAACAGAAATACATGGATTTTTTATTATCTATTTACTTATTTCCAAAGTCATTCAGCAAGAAGGCGGTTATGAAAGAAATAAGCATAGCAATGGAATTCCATGTTTAGCTTCAAATATTCTGACTTACTAGCAATGCTGCCAGGTTTTCAATGTCACAATAAGAGCCAGCTGAAAATCATGACATGCAGGGTTGACTGTCAGGAAGCAACTATTATCAAGCTTCTGTTCTACCTAAATATAAAATCAGTGTGTTGATTTCAGTTAACCTAGCTATGTGTTTTTCTAAAAAACATATTGTCCATATTCAAAAATTACATAATGCATGCATTTCTGTCTTTATGAAGGGGCCACACTCCATAATCAAGGATTTTTTTTTTATCACCTTGTTCAGTCAATATAAAAAAAAGAGCCTTCCAGCCCTCAGGGGACAGCCCTTATGATAAGGGACACCTGGCAACTTTACATACCACACAGGAAGGGTGTGCAAGGCAATTATACATAATACCTAAAAACCCCAGCAGATTTTCAAAAACAGATTCTATATTTCTGTATTTCTGGTTCTGAAGATTATTCAGTACCACTTGTCTACCTAATGAAGACATTTAAATTCTCTGACTTAAATAGAGAGTCAGTGTAATAACTCATTAATTATTTCCTTACAACTATAATCAATACCATTTACACAAAATAGCAATGCAACAGACAAAATTACAGGCTGTCAAAGTGATTTCTTAGTGTATTCATGTTTGCAGTGTGATCCTTGGAGTTTTGCTGACACAAAGACTCATCAACCACCAGATTAGGTTTTGCACGTTGCTGTGAAAACATGTGCATTTCTTCTTAGGAGTGAGCACTGTTACATTCAATCTAGCTTACTCTTAAGTAAGCTATATAGAATTGTTACACATACTGAACAAAAGGAGTCATGAACCTCCACAAGCTTTCCTATGAAAGAACTTAGGCCATTTCCGCACAAGGTTGATACATCGTAGCAGCGTCGAATTCTTACCCTCCCATCTGCACGTTGAACCGTTTTAGCTTCATAGTTTTCCTTGTGGTTCTGCATGTTTTCAGCTCCTAGAATGGTTCACTGCAGTAAATGCAAAACCGTTATATGTGAAAACCGGAAAAACTCTGTTGTAAATCTCCCAAACCGGTTCTGCTTCAGTTTTTGCCTACACGCAGAAGCATAGCATTGATTCACATTGCAGAAGTGGCCGGCTATGGGCGTTCCCAGGCTGTCCTTTCCATCATTTCTGTCCCTATCTCTCTCTGCCCATCAAAGGACAGGCTGCCATCATTATTATCTTCCTGTGTTAAATGGACAGCGGGAAAAGAGTGCATCTGGTAACAGTGGACTGTTAAAAGATGCTTTTTTAACACCTACATTCCTACGCAGAAACATAGCAACACAGAAATGTGTTAAAAGTGTGTGTGTGTGTGTGTGTGTTTAAAAACAGACCAAGCAACTTTGGAGGGGCGGGGTGAGGGAAGGGAATGGGAGTGGCCAGGGACTTGCTGTTGTGGATGCAGCAACCACTGTTCTCCACAGTAGTGTGATGTAAATGTGGGTGGGGTGTGCAGACAGCACAGTTTCTGAATTTCTGAATTCAGTTTCCAAATCTGAATATAAAAACATCATTCTTGACATGCAGTGAACTGCTCCTCCTGTCTTGTGTGGAAATGGCCTTGCATAGCTAACCTAGCTAAACTGGTTGAGGTTAATTGTGGAAATGATGCGTTAACAAATAAAAGTGTTGGCAGTCAGCCTTTTAAATCAAATGTTTGGATAGGACTGATTTAGCTCAAGGAAGCTGTAACATACAATCAAATACTGTATACAGGTAGTGAAATTGCTGTGGTAGCTTCCATTCAATCTTCTTAATAGGTTAATGGAACAAAGGTTTTGGTCTCCATATAAATTTTTGTTTAATTTTGTTAATCATATGGTCTTCAGTTTTTGAACATACAGAGATTCTGCTAAGCAGGATGCTTCTCACAGCAATGTATCTTGTCCTAAATAATCCTAAGAATGCAGTAACAGGCCCTGATCATATAAGGAAACTGTGATGAGACACAGAACTGGCAAAGAAGGTGGAGAGTAGAACTATGACCAGCCCAAAGCGAGATAATGTGAATTAGCTTACTGTGACATATTTTTCAATCATCATCACTTCATAAAATATATGGGCTTTTTTGGGGGGGAGCTGATTTCTGGAAGTTTAATATTAAAATGAAGTACACATCTTCCATGTAACTGATGTTTAAAAATATCTGATTCATAGTGCCAACACTATATTACTGGGCATATGTTGAGTTTGCTTGGTCCTCATATAAATGCTGAGTATGATAGAAAACAAATATAAAGAAGGTGCTTAGGAAGGGGTAACTTGACTTATTTTAATAATGGTGGCCTTCCTGGATTCATAAAAAGAACTAATTTATTTACGGCCTCCCAGGACTTAAAAGAAAACTATTATAAAATGTTTTACCAATGGTATTTAACTCCTGTAAAATCAGAAAAAAATTTATGGGGCAGGCAACAACAAATGTTGGAAATGTGAACAAGAAGTTGGATCCTTCTATCATGTTTGGTACGTCCACATATTAAAAAGTTTTGGGATAAGGTAAGGATAACAATATCAGAAATGTTATCAACTACAATACTGTTGAAACCTGAACTATTTCTTTTAAACATCACAAAAGAATTAGAAAAAAAAGTAGTGAAGCATTATTGGAGAATTGTGTTATACATTGTTGCAGCAGCAAGGATAGTAATAGCTAAATTTTGGAAAAGTCCGGAAATCCCAGATTTGGAGATATGGTTGTATAAAATTTTAGATATGATGACGATGGATGAACTTTCTCAACATATTAGTGGGAAGTCAGAAAAAGCATTAAAAGAATGGCAACCTATCAAAATCTTCCTTAAACAGAAATGAAGTGATATTATAGTGAAATAATTGGAACATAAGACTGCTTGGCTTGTGATGTTTTCTATTTTTTGGCATGTTTTGGAACTTTTTTTTATTGTTAGACTATTTTTTCATTAAATTTCATTATAATTTTTATGTTTGTTTTTGTACATAAGGAAGTTAAAATAAAAATAGAGTAGACTGCATTAATAATTTAAAGGTTTGATATGTATGGGATGAAATTTATAATATAAAGACAAAATAGATCCCCAACTAGGAATAGGGAGAAAGTTCATTTATGTTTAAGTCGAAGCAATGTTAGTTTAAAAATGTTAGATATTGCCCACACTTATACATGTTTTTTTGTCTCACGTATATGATGTAGGTAACATTATTAGTTTTTGTGTGTGTGTGTGTTTCTGTGCTATATTTCTTCTTTCTTCAACTTTTCTGTTTTTAGCTCGTTTTCTTTTTTCTTTTTCTATTTACTACTGGATATTTGCCTCTTCACGTTTTTGTTTTTCTATTTTTTCTTTGTTAATATAAGATGTCGTAAGACTTGATGTGTTTTGTTGCACTTTTTGTATTTTTAGTTTTTGTATTTGTATTGTATTTTCTCTTCTTTTTTGTTACAGTTAAATATTAAAAAATTTAATAAAAAAAATAAAAAATAAAAAAATAATGGCAGCCTTCCCAATACCCAATACCTTCCCAATATCTTCCCAAGTATTGTGTACTAGTGACAGGCTGTACTGCAGATTAATTGTGTAATTTTTCACTTAGTTTGTTCTTGCATGCAAGAATGAAAAATTTCAGCAGTCTTCTCTGTGTTGGGTGAAACTAGGAGAGTTGCTGTACATTTCTCAATTTATGAATATTGGTTTTTTTGTGAAAATTTCATTTGCGCAAAAACTGGCTGGTTTTTGCAGGAAAAAAATCACAAAAAGCTCTCAAAACCTCACAGCACTTCACTGTGTTCTTCGACGGAGTCTCTGGATGTTTCAGCATCCATGTTTCCTTTTTTCAGTGAGGACAAGAACTATGAATATTCTTTACCTTCCTTTTAGAGGTACCAGTCGGATGCTTATTCAGTTGTGCATTTAGCAGAAAAGGATTTTACTTCTGCCTTTTCTGCTAAAGAGGCGGGGCTTTTAAACAAGTGATTGTGTGAATTTGTGTTCATAATTGAAGTATGATGTTTGAAGTCTTGACATCATACTTTTTTGGTGTTGTGACATCATCAACTAAGAGTTTAAGCATAATTCGTAATGGCTGATGATATTTGTATGGCAACATAGTAGCTAAATGCCTTTTCAGAATAACACTTGGCTTGTTTTGAAAAATGCTTAGTTATTGTTAAGTAGCAGTTGGTGTCATAAATGTCGTATGAAACCGTGGAGGGGAAAGTAAGGTAAAGATTGACAACAGTGTGATTCGTGACATGGTAGCAGTGTGTCATCCCTGGCAGGACATAAGCTGTTTGTATTTAAAAGTGCAAATATGTAAAATTAATGCATATAGCACGTGTGCCTAAATACATGACTATTTTCATGCCAGCAACTTGGTTATGGAATTCTCTCCTAGGGTAGGTTAGACTTAGCCCCATCTCTGATGACTTGTAATTGGACAATGGATATACATTTATTTTTCTGGGCTTTCAATGGATCATAAAAGATCTTCTGAATGGACACCTCATTTTGACAAGAAGACTTTCTGTCCTGCTTTCTGTTAGTGATAACAATACATTCTCAGTGATAGGCTGTTTCCTTGGTAATACAAAATGGAGTTCTGTACTCAGTTCGAATGAATGTGACAATTTGCTAAATAAATTATGTCTGACCAAGACAATCTTCAGTTCTCTTCAAACACATGGTGAGTCACAAACAGCATTTTATTCAAAATTAGATAGTATTTTTGAGGCACAAACATTTTGGGGAATAGATGTTTCAAAAAATGATTTCATTCTGAATGTTTTTGCTTATTGATAAAAATAAAGAATTATGTTGTTTGTATGTCGGAAAGAGGCACAATTATCTCTCTAAGACTAGCATTTTAAAATGTTAAATAATACAGATCATACTAAATATGATGTTATTAAAGAGCAAGAAATATATACTGGACAGTTACCCAATCTTAGCCTGTACACAATATTTCAAAACTTTCTTCTGTACTAGAGAACAGTACACAATGTAAGAGATTGTTGTATCATGTAGCTCAACAATAATTTTCTTAACTCAAACATTGAGAAGACAGGCATGTTTAACCTGGAATGCAAGAGATAGATATGCACGCACAGAGAAACTGGTTTCCTTTGTGTATCTTAAGTGACAGAAGGAATGGTAAAACTGATTTCAGTGTATTTTTTCCTCTTTCTTTTCTATCGTTTCAGGACTATACCTTGACAATGTACTTTCAGCAAGCATGGAGGGATAAGAGGCTTTCGTATAATGTAATACCTTTAAATCTTACACTGGACAATAGAGTAGCAGATCAGCTTTGGGTGCCTGATACCTACTTCCTGAATGATAAGAAGTCATTTGTACATGGTGTCACTGTGAAGAACAGGATGATTCGTTTACATCCAGATGGGACAGTTCTCTATGGTCTCAGGTCAGCACCAAACATTTCACGCAACCTATCTATGAACATAAGATTCCCCCCCCTTTCCATTTCACAGCTTCAGCTATTCCTTTCTGTGTGGTACAGGCTCATTTTCTGTTGCAATGCTTTAAAAATGATGAACGTTTTGCAAATAAAAGCAAGAGAGAGAAAAGAAAGAGGAGATTTCTGGGGTGCATGTTTGGTGGGATTGATGTGTGATAGAGTTGTTTATGGTTGCTCTTGTTACGTGCCTTCAGGTTGTTTCCAACTGATGGTGAACCCTGTTTGTTCAGAGAAAATTTGCCTTTGCCTTCTTCTGAGGTTGAGAGAGTGTGACTTGCACAATGTCACCCAGTTGGTTTCCATGGCCATCCAAACAGAGATTCGAATCCTGGTCTCCAGAGTCCTAGGGCTTTTCCGCACCTTACCTTTTCACGCTGCTGGGTTGGGGTTTTCGCATAAGAAGCCTTGGAAGGAACGCTCTCGCAAGCCTCCTGCTTCAGCTACACAGCTCCTTCCTGCTCACGCGAGTGCCCCGCCCACGCCCTGCCCCTTCCTTCCACAGTGCAGCCTGAGAGTTGTGGGCTGCACTGGGGCAGGAAGCACAACTGGTGCAGCTCAGGGGGCTTCGCACAGCAGGTGAGTACATCCCAGGCCCCTGAGCAATGCGTGAGCATGGAGCATTTTTGGCTTGAAGACGAAAATGAAAAAATCCATGCCCGCTTCGTGTCAGGTTCTTGAGCATCGCGTAAATGTGAGTGCATCATGCAGACCGCTCCTCACATTCACGCGACACTCAAGGGGCCCTCTCACTTCCAAAACGCCATGCAAAAAGGGTCCTAGTCCAGTGGTCAGACCACTACACCACACTGGCTCCTGATTATGTTTACTTAGAAGTAAATCTCACTGAGTTTGATCAAATATGTTCCTGGTGGCACAGTAGTTAAATGCTGGTACAGCAGCCACAATGTTGTGAGTTCGATCCTGCAGGGCTCCAGGTTGACTTAGCCTTCCATCCTTCCATAGATCGGTAAAATGAGTACCTAGCCTGTTGGAGGCAATTAGCTAACACATTGCAAACCGCTTAGGGAGTGCTTAGCACAGATAAGTAATATAGAAATATAACTGCTTTATTGCTATTCCTAGGTAAATGGGCAATGTAGTATTTGATAAGAAAACAGTAAACTGGGAAAAGTGAAAAATCTACCAATGGTATATTTCTGTGTGGTAAAGTTAGATTCCTTAACTATGAAAACAATTTGATTGATTTTTTTCTGAAAATATTCTTAGAAACATAACATGATTAAACATAATATGTCTGCCTAACCATAGAATAAAACATTCTGCCTTAGCATCTTGACACTAAAGCATGCCTCTGCAACTATCCTGATAATGATGAATATCTCCATTTAGTACATGAGATGCCACCTTTTTGCCTTTCTTAATTTTGTCTTTGTCAAATTTCTAGTGAGTTTGCCAAACACTTGCTGTCAAACCAGACCAACTATATTTGCGGCATCTGAACTATGATTGATATTCTGCAGTGGTGGCAGAATATTTCCAAAAGTGTAAGCATTTTGTGTACTCAAAGGAAAGAGAATGCTTAACCTTTGCCATCCTTCTTGCAGCCTCTCATTGGTTTTTGCCTCCTAGAGACACATCTGGAACAACATCTGAGGAAACAATTAGGGAAGAGTTCCATATCGACCATCCATTGACTCTGAATCTCCTAAAACTCTTTCACTACCATTTTACAGTGGAGAGCCAGCCATCTGGGTGACCAGACATGTTTTTTGCCATAGAATGCTTAGTTCAATCATAAAATAACTTAATGTTAAATTCTCAAGTTCAGCTACCTAGCTACAGAACCTTCTCTACATGAGAAAAGAAGAGAAAGATGCTCATTTCTGTATGAGATGAATCATTGCAGAAAGGCAAGCTGATTCTGGTTTCCATGGTGTTGTGACATGTTCTAAATGATGATTCATTTAGAACATTCATTTGGCCTCCATGAACTTCAGTGGATTTTATGGAAGCTGAACTTGTGTGGGCAGCAACCTGTGCTTTGTCTTAGCAGGAGAGGAAGAAAAGCATGCACTTCTTTTCTAACCCATCATTTTTAAGGCAGCAGGAGGTAAATTTGTGTGATCAAGGAGTGAAGATGTCTAATATGAAAGAACAGTGAAATCAGATAATTGATTGCCGTACTCCGTAGCCATGACTGCATCTGAAAGGAAATAGTAAGGCATGGCTTTTAAATATAAAAACAGTTGCTCTCTAGTACCTTTGAACGTAGTAAGGCTGATACCTAAGAAAGCCAGCTTAGTATACCTCTGTGATGTAAGAAAGCACATATATTTCAAAAATAAACAAATTTTCTCCCATTACTACATAATTAACATTTACTACTCCATTATTTCATTTTATGTGAAGCTGAAATTTATATTAATTCTTGCCTATTTTTTTCCTAATTGATTGTACTCACCGTATCACACTCTATCAACAGCAGCTCCAATAACAATACCTGCTGGCACTGCTTGAGTTCTGAGGTCCTTAGCATTTGGTGAGCAGATAGCCCTGGACCATAGAATTCTAGATTTCCCTGTCTTGGAAGTGGTAGGAAATATACTAATGAGTTCTGGATTTCCTTGTCTCAGAAGGTGATAGGAAATGTGCTGAAGACTCCCTTTTTCCACTTCTCCCTGATCACACAAACATTTTTTTCTCTTCCTTATCACTGCTAAAACAGCTGCAGAAGCAGAGATGGGAGATTTCCAGATGCTTTTCTGCAGCTGCTTCAAAGGCTTCTTGAAAAGGTACAGAAAAGAAGGAGCCAAGGCTATGAGGCTATGGCCAGCACTGAACAAGAGGAGGCATTGCATCTCCTTCTAGCTCTATAACTCTTATTCTCATTCTTTCTTGCTCCTTCTCTCCTTTTAAATTACCAGCCAACAGCAAGAAGGTGCAGGATTCAGCAAATTTCAGAAAGCATTGTTTGTGTGTGCCTTTAAGATGCCTTTTGACTTATGGCAATCCCCATAATTTCATAGGGTTTTCTTAGGCAAGGCATACTCGGAGGTACTGGTTCCTTCCCCTGAAATACAATACCTGGTATTTGTTGGCAGTCCCCCATCCAAGCACTAACCAGGGCTGAAATAACTTAGCTTCAAAGATCAGACAGGATCTGGTACCTTTAGAGATTTAGGCTCTATTATCATCCCTTTAAAACTACTTGTACACAGCAGGCAATATGAGAGGATCATCTGAGCCTGATCTCTCACCCCTCTTACCACACCCTTCCAAAAGGCTCCCTCAGTAAGTGCTGCTTTCAGTCAGCTCTAATGTTTCCATTTTGCCAGTGATTAAGTTTTCCTGAATAAGATAGTCATGCTTTGCTGCTGAATGTCAGTGACAAGCTGTTTTTCATTTCTCAGTTTTTCATGCTGCTGAATTTTGTGGGTGCCTTTCTTTCTTCTTGCTTTATACTAGGAGCCAGCAAAGGGGAGCAATCTTCAGGGTCTGTAAAAATGGGTCTTGGCAGTCACATGTAATTCATGGGTCACACTTTCTCCACCCATTCTGTTGTGGTATTGCTGTGTTAAGATTTGAATTAGATGACAGTATTGTTTCCATAACCACCCAAATAAGAAGAGGAAGCCTGGAGAAGTCCTTTGAAAGACTTCTCCTTAGCAGTGAGCCCAGTTATAATGTTGGGGCGGAGTCTGAAGTCCTGCTGCATGGATAAAACTAGGAAAGGGCTTCTCCACATGGGGCTTTGTGACCAGTCAGTTGAAGTCCATTTGCAACACGATGTCTTTGCAAACTGTGTTCTGGTATTAATCACAGTGCGTCTTGGGAGGAAGCAGAGTGGGTGGAGATAGAGTAGTCATATAGCAATGCCATCACTTGTCTGTATATTTGTTTCTTCTTTGATTTTCATCAGCAAATTTGAGTGACTTCCTTTTCCCTAGAATTTTTCTGCATGTCCCTGCAAGTGAAGCATAATATATGGAAGCGTTGGGACACCAACTCCTTGGACTTCGCTGGAATGTGCCATCTGTATGAACAGATGGGAAATACATTACAGGGCCAAAGGGAGATGTCAAAAAGCAGAGCAAAAGGGGGGGGGGGGACTACATGCAAGGAGAAAAAAAAGAATTAAGGCAGCATGCTGGAATGACCTGAGTGATACGATCCAGGTAGTGACTACCTGAAAACTACTGTCTCTGAAGCAAAATCGTGTCCTTTGATCTTGTAATAGATGCAGCATCATGGTCCTCTGGCATTCAGTTAGTTGCCTTTCTTTTATCTTAGAAGACAGTGTTTTCATGGCACTCTTTTTTCCAGATGAAATCTGATTGTAGCTTTGATGAATAAAGTAATAATATTTAGCATTTATGTAGACTTCTTTTCCTATCTACCCAAAGCATTTAATGTCCTTTAATTTAGTATTCATGTAGTACTAGTGCTTATTTTAATATTTTAAAGTTGAGAGACAGTGTCTTGCCTTAAACTCCCAGTCTCTTTGCAGCTGAGATGAGACTTAAATCAGGGGGACCTTATCATACATGGCTCACATTGTGAACACCAAGGATTTGAGCATGATTGTTTTCTACTTAAAATTTGAAATTGGGAATAGTGACAATTTCTGAATGAATGCTGTTGTCACCATATTTTAGAAAGACAGAAATTACATTATATCTGCCCTCATTAAGCTTATGTTCTTTTTGCCTTGCTGGTAAATAATAAAAAAAAATACATTTTTTATTAAGACCTACCTTTATAGGATTTTTAAAAACACTATATTGACCAGTGAAAAACCAATTAACTTTTCAAAAATCTTTGGTCTCATATACGCTTGCTGCTTCTCTGCTTTTTTCACAGTATGTTCATGACAAGAAAGCCAAAGGGAGTTGGGGGCAAGCAGTCAATATGATTTGGGACATTTAAGGGGAAAGAATCTTTCCTTTGGGAATCAGTGCTTTGAGAGTCCAGATGGCATCAGCTGTCAGCTCTTTAGCTCTCATGCAAACATTTCCCATCTTTCTTCACCCACCCTAACTATTATAGCAAGTTACAGCTTGGTGGAGGAAAAGCCCACAATAAATTACAGTGCATTTTCCTTAGTGCCATTTGTTGGAATACATGGCAATGCGAAATCCTTTGTATGAACCTTTTTCTTGGCTTTACAGAATTGCTGACTTCTGGCCACTGTCAGTTTTCTGTAGGAGCTCTTACATTTTCTTAAACCTGATCATTCTACTCTAGTTGATTGTGCTTTGTTGCCATTTTATGCCATTTTAAGTCTCTCTTTCTCTGTATTAACACATTCAAGTAGTAAACTTCATTTTTAAAACATCTCAAATGAGCCAAAATTTAGGAGGCAGCTATAATCCTCTTCAGTGACTATCAGTGTTTTATTAGAAAATCTGGACCAGTATCAAGTTTAAACATGGAAGAAGAATAAAGGACAAACTGAGAAATAAATTATTCATTTTAATAAAAGGAAATTCACTTCTTTCAGTCATTGACCTATAACCCAGCATTTTAGAAAATAGAGTTATTTGGGTGATATTTAGAAGACCATATTATAGTTGGCTGTACTCAAGCAAAACCAGCCACCATCCATCCCTGTAAATCTTAAAAAGAATGGTTGTCCTGCAGAGGTCAGGGAAAGACTATTTGTCAAGACTTCTGCCACCACTTATTATTTTTCCATCTATTTATTTTAAAGTATTTCTGTATCATCTCCCAGTGCACAAGGGCTCCCAAAACAATGAACAAATAAAAACCAATCTGGACCAGTATCAAATCAAAACAATACAAAGATAACATTTTAAAACACATTAAAATATTTTGTAAAACACCTAAAAACAGTCTAAAAACAATCCTAGAATCCAGTCTTGAAAAATTTAAAGCAACACTTTTAAAACATTGAATGCTATGCAGAACAGCCCTGATTTGACCACCCCACCAGAAGCTTTCTTGGATAGGGAGTTCCACAATTGGAGGCACTGCTGCAGAGAAAGTGCTGTTACGTGTGCCCACCAATCTAGCTTCACAAAGTGTTGGGACATGCAACAGGGCAACCTCTGAAGATCTAAAATTTCTCCAGGTTCATAGGAAAGGAAGTGGTATTTCAGATATCCTGGCCCCAAGTCATTTAGGGATTTGTAGGTCAGCACCAGCACCTTGAACTTTGCTCAGAAGTAAATTGGAAGCCAATGCAGATCTTCCACTGCCCTTGCTTCAGCTGGACATGGCCCTGACAATCCTTCCAAGTGTTGAAAAGAAGAAAATGCCCTATTGACATATGTGAGAGGCCAGTACTAAAATGAGATAAACACTAGAGCCATTTCTACACTAGACTATTATAGCGCTATTATTCCACTTTCAACATCTGTGGAATCCTAGGGTTTGCAGTTTATGGAGGAGCCAGCTGGCTTCTCCCAAAACTGCAAACCCCAGGATTCCATAGGATGTTGAAAGTGGAATAGTAGCTCTATAACAGTCTAGTGCAGAAATGGCCTAAGTTTCTCAAGAAAACAAGAAAAAAAGTCAATCCAGTCTAAATCATTTGTTTATGCTAATCATTGCCACAAAGGGGGTGGTTGAAATGTGTACATTTCATGTTTCCTGTATCTGCTCAAACCTTAACTAGTTATCACTCAGCTCTGGTAGTCAAAAGGATAGAATAGGTAGATGACGTTCTTCTTATTTTTGTTCTCTGTTGCTTTTCTACCAATGTCCTTACAGTAATATGCTGCATTTGTAAATGTTCAAGTTGCACCTAATTTCTATAATTAAAATAAAGTACACTGTGTTGGAGCATGCCACATTTGGAATTTCTTGGAGTGAATTCACAACTTCATATAAAGCTTGCTGAGCACTGATTAGAACTGCACAGGTAAGAGCCTGGCATTGATCGTACCACGTCCATCTTTTCAGTTGGAAAGGCTGGATAACAGTGTGAGGGTTTTGTTAAGACTCATCCAAAGGGGGTAGCCTGCATGCAAATGATTCTATAAAGAGGGACAACCAGTGCAATCAAAATGCAGGGGAAACACGTAGCCATCCAATAAGTTGTCTTTTTACTTTTCAGCAGTGTGTGTGTATTCTCTTCCTGCATGTATTCAAAAATATTTCAGTCCAGGAAACAAATTAACACCAGCTCTAATTAATATGTACAGGATATAGAGGCAAAATCCTTTTCCAAAAGTAAAAAGGAGAAAAAAAAAGAAAAAGTAAAAGTAAGCAAAAAACTGGTGACTAATTAACTTAAAAAGAGAACAGCATAGTCTTTTTCATGTGGTGTGGATATGCACAGGCAAGTTGTTAATGTTTAGAAGGTAGCTGTCTATGCATGTGTGATGCTTTAAAGCGTTGCCCATTTGCCCATCTTGCATTGTGAGCCATTTCTAGTACAGCTGTAGCATAAAGGCTTAAGGTAGTCTGCAGCCAACCAGATAGAGGGACAAATCCAAGTCAGAGATGAGCAGTTGTGGTGGGCAGCACCACCATCAACTGCCGTTATTAAGGATGGAGGTGGCTCTCTCATTGCTGTAAAGTTGTATTGGAGGAGGCATTTGAGGCCAAAGTACACATAGACTGTCAAGTGTGTACATCAGGTGTATGTCAGTTATAGAATGAGAAAGGATTCCAAGGCTCACATAGCCCATTCACTTGGTAATTCAGAAATTCAACAGCTAAGGTATCTGTGACTGATGGTAATCCAACCTTTGTTTAAAACCTCTGAATAATGAATGCTCACCACTCTCTGAGGTAGTCTGGAGGACCAAAGATTGAGGACCACTACTTTAAGTGAGTTAAATTTAGGAGTGTTATGAGTTAGTGAAGTTAAGTCACCTTAACTTGTTCATGGTGCCATCACACAGGGATCGCGTGAAAAGCCTCTTGTGAGAGAGAATCGCATCCCCTGCACTTCCCTCCACACCAGCTCTGTGCTGGTTGGAAGAAAGCACAATAACTCCACCCCTTCCTTCCACAGTGCAGCTGGGTACTTTTCCAGGCTGCGCTGGGGGAGGAAGTGTGGCCATCATGCTTCCTGAGGTTCCACACGCCAGGTAAGTGTGGGAGGGATGTGGGAGGAATGTGCAATTGTGGGTCATTTTTGGCAAAGAGACGAAAATTATATAATCTGCGATTGCCGCAGGATCACTATGGGAGTGCTGCGTGATCACAAGAACGTCATGCAGAACCGTCCTCATGATCCCGCGTTGCTCCCGTGGCCATTTTGCATTCAAAGTCACGTGCGAAAAGGGTCTAAGAGTAATAACCAAGTCAACATACTTTAAACAAGGGTAATAACCAAGTTAGTATACTTTATTGTAACCATATGCTTCAGTACATCAAGTAATCATGAACTGTTAAACATGTGCTTAATAAATTCTAATAGACATGATACAGGTTGCTATGCCATGATTAGGTTGATGATATTTGGTAGTAAGTTAATGCACATCAGTGTCTGTGCTGGGAACAGGAGTATAATTGATGTTCTTACCTTTGGCGACTGTTGATAGGATTATAGAAAGGAATTCACGCAAAAAAGAATCACAAAGGTGCTTGTCAGAAGTAATGACAGCCACTGCTTAAGTTGAGTGATCACAGAAGGTGGCAGCAGGTGATGGGTACGGGTGCTCTGGAGGTGGTGACCAGAGGTGGGATTTCAAGTGAACATTCTCACACAAGGAGTCACGTCGGCCCTTTCCACACTCTGTCTTGTCCCGTTATGCTCTGGTGGCAGTCTTGGCAGTGGCTCTGGCAGGAAGGGAACATGACGGGAGCGCTTCCCTCCACACTGTACCAGTTCCCTGTTGAAGGAAGTGTGGTGGACATGCCTCTTCCTTCCACAGCACAGTTGGGTGCTTTCCTAGGCTGCACTGAGGCAGGAAGCACCTCCATTGCACTTCTAGGGCTTCTGCAGGTCAGGTAAGTGCGGGATGGTGGTGCAATTGCATGTCTTTGACAGGGAAAACCCCATCAATTATTTAATCTGCAATCGTACTGCCTGGCAAGGGGAGAAGGGTGGGACCACAACGACATCATGCAGAAGCGTTGTCATGGTCCCACTCCTCTCCCATCTTCATGCTGGGACAACAGTGTTCTGCGGAAAGGGCCATAGAATTGGTCTTGGAACAAGTAGAGATCCCACACAGTGAGTTAAGCTTGGATCAGTAAAGCCTTACTTCACATTGATAGTTACAGTTGTGTTAAGCACAGGTCTGCCTAACAAATAGCAATTAACATCAGGAAGTTTTTTGTAATGTTTACTGTAAATCTTCTCTCTTATGAAAGAAGAATGAGTATTACACACAGTTGATCATTCAGGTGGACTGTTATATATGTCTGATCTCATAACTCCTTGATTTTATGATGCCTGTTTGTATACTTTTAAAACCATTCCTCTGTAATGTAAAGATCTTTAATATCAAGGCAGTAAAGGCCTAATAGCCAAAAGGCACCAGTTACTGTTTGATCTTGAAAGCCAAGCATGGTCAGCCCTGATTAGTACTTGGATGGAAGAGCACTGATAAATACCAGGTGATGTAAGCTATATTTCAGAGGAAAAAACTGGCAAAACCACCTCTGAGTATTCCTTGCCTAAGAAAACACTGTGAAATTCATGGGATCATCGTAAGTTGAATGGAGACTTAAAAGCACATACGTACAAGGATCATGAGTTATCAAGAGATCATGGTAGATTGCAGTCACAAAAAAATTGAAAGCACCAAGAAATTAAAAATAAAGAAATAAACCAGACATGTTCTTTATTGATGAGCACTGTTTTTCATCATTTGTCCATTTAGCTTGGTTTCTGTGATTCTGTTTTTGAACTGGAACTACTATTAAGAACACTTTAAGTGTTTGACTACTGTATTTGAAAGAAGACCCAGTGGTCTAAAAGGCATTCCAGGCCAGTTGGAGTGTGTGTGTGAATCAGAGATGAATAGTCCAGTTCTGTGTATGTGTCATCAGAGGTAAGTCCCATTGAGTTAAGTGGAATTTACCTTTAACTACATGTGTTGAAGAATCAATGAAATGATTCAGAGAAATGGGGAGGGAGGGATTCATGACACCATTTCACTTCACATTACTGGTTGAAGTTAGTGAATTTTTAGTTGAATAGCTGTTTTCCCCCAGCAATATTTAAAATACACATTTAAGTTAGGACTATAAAAACAGGAATAGCTCTACAATACCAAAGATAGAGAGCAGCTTTATTGAGCCGTAAAAGCCAGGGAAATAAAAGGTATTATATACATTTTGTTTATTGCAAGAATTGACGCTTCTAGTGCCAGTTGGCAGCTACATTTCAGTCAGCTTTTACTGTGATGTCTCACTTTCATTGTGGTTGAAAAGGTGGTGTCAGGGGACAGTATTCTGTAAATGCAGCCAGTTGGTGGGATTAGCTAGACAAGAATTAAGATGGCAGAGGGAAAGCGTGAACTAGTTAGGTTATTTAAAGGAAGGGCTACATACATACTGTGAGCAGAATGTGTTTGAATGCAGGGGACTGAACTTTTTTGGATAAAAGGCAAAGAGTTTTATATGTTAGAAATATTAGTGAGAGATTAGTAATTCTTTGGGTAAGAGGCAAGGAAAAGGAACTGATTGGGTTTCTGAAGAGCAGAACCTTGGTTTCCATTTCAGTTTTCGTTCACAGATTAATGTAGCTTTTTTCTGAGGCCAAGATGCTTCCAACCAAGCTCTTTACTGCCTGTCTCTCTCTCTCATTGAGCCTTCAAGTTGCCTGTCAATTTATGATGGGTCCATGGATTTCATAGGGTTTTCTTAGGCAAAGAATACTCAGAGGTGGTTTTACCAGTCCCTTCCTGTGAAATACAAGTACTAACCAAGGCTGGCACTGCTATACCATGTTTTTCATGGCAAGATTTGTCCAGAAGAGGTTCTTCATTGCCTTCCTCTGGGGCTGAGAGAGTGTGACTTGCCAAAGGTCACTCAGAGGATTTCCACTGCTCAGCAGGGATTCGATCCCTGGTCTCCTGGAATTCTAGCCCAACACTCAAGCCACTATACCATGCTGGCTCTCTCTTCCTTCATTATGAAAACACAAAACAAAAACAAACAAAGAAAAAAAATCCAGTAAGGAGGTTGTATGTTGTCTCATAGTGCTAGGAGCACCCTTGAAGGATATAAATATTACTGTGAATTTATATGGTGTGTGTATTTCCTGGATACAGATTGCTCAGCAATTTCTGAATTAATTTCTGAGTAGGACATACATCTAAATAAGTGAATAACAAAACGCTGCTTAATGATTTGAGTGAAAAAGTAATATACACATTGCTTCTGCACGGAGATTTTATGGTGATGTATTTATTTATTTATTTTCAGAGACATTACTAAACAGAAAAGAGTAAGGCTAAGTGCCATGTAGTTAAGCTCTTTCTTTCTTTCTTTCTTTCTTTCTTTCTTTCTTTCTTTCTCATAAACAAAGGAATAAGACTGACTACATGCACTTAACCTTTTTCTTTTCTTTTTCTTTTATTTACTGATGTCTCAGAAAGATAATTTAGATAATAACTATTAGATCAGTAATATAGGCTTGAAAAATCTGTCCCTTCAGTGTATTCTTTCCATTACCTTCTTTTGTTCCACTGTTATCTCCTTTGTATCTTAAATTGACTATCCTCACATTATTTCACCTAAAAGCTTCAGTATGTGAACATCATCTTTGTGTTTTTACCCAGGGATATATAGGAAAGCGGGAAGTTAGAGTTACTGCTTCAAGCTTGTATCTACTCCATCAATGTTTAGTGTTTTACAGCTTTGTAAAAGGACTCATTTGAAATGTATAGAACTACAGTCAGTCCTCCACATTTGCAGGTTTCACTTTTGCGGATTTGATTATTCACAAATTATTTGCTGTCACTTCTGCTGCCTCCCTATGCCATTTTTAATAGGGACTGTAAGCCCAAGACTGAGAAACTTCGAACGAGACTTGTAAGTCCCTCTTAAAAATGATGTGGGCAGCAGTGAAGGTGGCAGTGAGCCCCACCAGCCACCCATTTCTGCCTTAGGAAGGAACCCCAATGCCTCAAAGGAATGCATGGTGGGTTGAATATAGTGATTATACTTTTTTGTGTGTTAAATATTGTCTCAGAGGGGCTACAGTTATTCACAGTTTTTGCACTTTCATGGGGGTCCTGTGCCCCTAACCCTAGCAAATGTGGAGAGATGACTGTATAGATTAGAATGGTAATTCAAGGATCATCCAGTCCTACCCTTTGCAGCGATAGTGTTTTTACACTGCAGTATCCAGAGGACAGAGTGCTGTTTTATAGGTATAGGGGGTTTTGCCTGCATAGTCTGTTACAGAAATGGTGCCTGCTTCTCCAGTATATGTAAAACAAGGGTGGGTTAAGTATAGCCTGGGATCACATGCAAACCCTGCACCATATTTCTGTGTCCTCCAAAATGCCCCCACCCAAAGTTTCTCCATTTTTAAACAAAAATTTGGGCACAGTTTTCTTTTTCAAACTTTTTTAAAAATATGTTTTATTGAGGCATACAATATCAATATAATAAAACTACAGTCTACAAACAAAACATACAACAGACTTGTAGTTATCTACAATTAAAAAAAGCTACCTTTAAAAAGCCCTACAACTAATACAAATACTATACATATAATACTGACTTCCAACTCCCCACAATAACTCCAATCTAATACCTTGATAATAATAACTATTAATTCTCTTATTGATACTACTATTTCAGATCATTATAATTTTATCCGAGCTTCATAAAAGATCTATTGGAACAAACAAACAAACAAACAGTTCTACTAATATTGACCTAACTTTATTCTTCAATCAAATCAAATCCCCTTATGTCTTGTCTTCCTAAAAAATGGCATAACTCTCTATTATTATTATTTTATTCAATAATAGAATGATCTCTTCAAAACTGGCCACATTTTTTAAGCATGCCTTGCCCCTAAACATGAGAGACTCCCAACCTGACACAGAAAATTTCCCAGTATCCCTAGCATCCCCCACAATTACCTCTGCATTTGTCAGAGTGAAGTTGCAACATCACTTCCAGTCACAATTTTGGGAAAGATTCAAGTTTAGATTAAGGGCCTTGCGGAGCATTTTTTTGCAGAGGGTGACCTTCAGAGAATCATAGGAAGGAAAACTGGCTTCTGGCCCCTGTACCCTTGCCATCCCCAGAAAACTCAGTCTCCAAGTCCATTGAAGCAGTTTTGTCAATTATTTAAAAAAAAAAAAAGCATAAACATAACAATTTAATTCTTTAGCAACCTGAATGCTGAAATTCCACTTTAGGTCAAAATAAATGTATTCAATTACCTGTTTACATCAGCAAATTTTCAACTTAATTCATAATTGATTTTAATTCTTTTGTTCCTGTGAAAGAAGCTATATGATCTTCTAGCTTATCTGGCAAACCAAAGAGAAAGTTGCCTAATCCAGGTGATTTCCACTTCTTTCATACTTTGTATTAACAACAGAGATTATAATAAACACTTTAATATAGGTTGTTAGAATTGAGTAGTTTGGGACTACAACAGCTTCCCTGCCCATGGCTTCCTCATTGGTCTTTGGACTCCTAAAAATGTCATTAAGGACCCAAAGTGTTGAACTAAAAAATCTTTTCTGGAGCACTGCGGGACTCTACAAGAGCAGAGTTTGGAAGGCTGCCAGAGCCTACAGAGGAGAGGAGACAATATTGTTAGCAAGGAATGGAAGGACTTTTTGAAAATGTTTGAAAAATGTTTAAAAAAAACAGTTTCTTGAGTTTAGGAGTAGAATCATAGATGAGTGAAAATTTTCACATTTTACAACTTATTCTGCACCAAAAAAAAATCCACTACTTTTTTGTTCAGGAAGCTTGTTTTCCATGCAAATGTTTTTCTGCATAAGAGCGCCACTTTCTGCACAAACATGGACAATTGTACAAAATAAGTGCAGAACTGTGAATAATCTTCAAAACTGGCAGTTTTTGATTACTTTCTTGCAGCAAGGAGAAAATGGTAAACTGTGCGATCTTACCTGTGGGAATGAAATTTGTGAAGATTTCTGTTGTGTTTTTGCCTGAGTGAGTGTGATGTCTCCATTCTTGGATTCCATCAGTGGAGAATCAGTCTGACTTTGAGTTCAGTGATGAACCTTTGTAGTTAATACTGTGTTTTTGTGATCCTGTGAAAGTTTTTAGTTAATCTTGACTTCCACACTTGACACTGTGATATACAGGGTGGGTGCAGTGAAGTGGTGCAGTACTTGCTTTAAGGTCAGATGGTCTGGCTATGTTCCGATGACCAGAAGAGACCAAATATTTAATCCACTGGGATCTGCCAAAGGACTCAACAACCAACGTAACTGGCAGTGGGGACATAGCCAGTCACTGGTGTATCAGGGAGGCTGCAGCAGCTAAATGGTGAGTGGGGGTGGGGGGCATTGTTGCAGAAGGAGGTAGAGCATACCAGAGTGTGCAACTCCTTGAAAAAGATATGCAGATCTACATTGGACTTAAGCTTGTGTATGACAGTAATAGCAGACTTTATCTATTTATGTTCATATGAATGTTATGCTGTTGCTTCACTGTTTTACTAATCTAGGATTTTAATATATTAATGTTTTGTTAGTAGTGGCAACCTGATCCTCCTTGTGAAGTTATTAAGTTAAATGTAGTGCTCTAACACTTGAAGAGGGCATGTGACTTAGCTACGTGCCAGTTCCAACCCCATCAAAATATAACTTCTTTGAAGAAGCAGCTGCATTATCTGCTCCACCATTTATGTCTTTCCAGTGTCTAAAAGAAATCCTATGTTGATTATCAACTGATCTAAAGATACAGTTTCACCCAGTATAAACTTCATATTCCTCCCAGCACACAGAAGAATGAACCAAATTACCCTCTGTGGGTGTATGCATGCATGCACATTTGACTTAGGCCCTTTCCACACGGGCGGGGGGCCGAAATGCGGCAGAAAAGGGCGGGGCATGCGGGGACGGAGCTTACCTTAATCCGGGTGGCTCTGTCCCTGCGGGGAGCAGCGTGCGGTTGCTGCTCTACACACCGCCGGCATCCAGCGGCACCCAAAATGGCGGCCAGCAGCTTCCAGCATCGCTCCGTCAATCGGGGCAGCATGCCAGCCGGAAGCCCACCCCCGGGCAGCTCTGCAGGGATGCACTTGCGCGCCCCTGGAGTTCTTCACTGGGCGCTGCGACAAGCTAGTGCGCTCTTGTTTTAAAAAGACCACTTGAAAACTGGTCTTTATAAAACACACGGCGCAACGCCTGCGGCCGCGCGAGGGCGCTTTGAGGTGTAGAACCTCACCTTTTCAAAAACCGCCCTAGTGCACCCCGCGGTGTAGACAACCTCCTGCTGAGGTTGTCCCAGCGTGGGCTATATCCCCGTGTGGAAATGGCTTAAGTTTGTGCATGCCATGTGCACAGGACTGGAAACCTGTTATTGATATATAAATGCATGACTCAGAGTTACATGTGTATATGTCTTGTTGTAGATGCTGTTCAGGAGTTATTTGCTAGCCTCTTGCACAGTGTTCCAAAGCTCCCTTTGGCATCTATAACTCTTCAATGGGTGGTTTTGCTGCCAATGATCGGCAGAGGAGAAGGGGAGGAGATAACTCAGGCAACCTAAAAATGGTTTGCCTTAGCTGCAGCTGCTGCCAAGAGGAAGAGAAATGAAGTTACTTGTTTACTTGAAAAAGCTCATGTTTTAAAGTACATGTTTTAAGTTTTAATAAATATTCTTTTTTATCCAGGTGCCTAACACTCCCCACTTTTCTCTGCAGTTTTTTTTTTTTGCTTTGAGCAAATGCACTTACATATATAGTCACAAAGCATGCCAGAAATGGGTATGTTGGAACTTTTGCTTCCATGATATCACTATTTTTTTTATCATCATAAACCTTACTTTCTAAATAAAATGCTAAAATTATTTCAAGAGGTACATTATTTATATCAATTCTCATTTTTGTGTATTTGTTTCTGCTGAGAGATAGAGAGATCTTATTTGTCTCATCTTGATATATCTTGCCTGTTTCACCCCATTTAATTTCCTCAAAGCTTCATTTGTTTATCTGATTTCAATACAATCTAAATCTTGGATATGAAAGATGTCTAGGACAGTGTTCAGTGTCTTGGCAGCTAAGAAAGATCAGGAAAATAGCAAACAACAAAGCATCTTTTGGCTCATTAAAAATGAACAGATTTATTAGGGTATATGCTTTCATGATCTACTGTCCATTTTATCACATGTGTGAAGTGCTATCCTGAGTTATAGATTATGTGTGTTTCACTTATTTGCCAGGGAGTGTTGTAAACAGTGAGGTCAGAGCAAAAACGAAATCAAATATGTACAGATAGCACTTCAACAGACCATCAAAGCTACCCCTCAAGTAAGATGGAGACAGCCATGTAACAGTGTACTGATGAATTTCCTGGCTTCATTTTTTGAATGAAATTGTGCTGTGACTTCACGACAATGAGGATGTAGTGTACACACCTCTGTCCTCCAATAAAGAGCAGTTTTCACTGAGATGTTAATAAACTGCATGGAGCAATGGGGCAAAGGGATATAAAGTAATACCCGCAGACTATTAAATCAATAGTAATGAAGTGTTAAGGAATAATGTATGCAAATATTTTTCACCATCAAGTTGCAGTTGTTACAAGAGGAATGTTAAAAGGGTTGTTATAGAAATAGTTTAATGAAGTCTTGAACGAGTTATTTAAAGAGGTTTTAGTATCCCAAAAATGTACAGCGCTTTATGGTGGGTCTAGGACTACTGAAGGGTAGATTTTGCTCTTTGTTTCTCTGAATACTAGTGCTCTGTCTTACCCTTTCTTCCAGAAACCCTGTTTGTTCACCTGCAGTTTACCTGGGATTAATTTAGCATCCAGCAGCAAGCCTTAAATTTCAGTCTGATGGACATTTAGATGTTGGTCACAAATGTGCAACAGTTTGATTATTCTTATGGAAGGGTAGCTACTTTTTTCTCTCAGTGCTAAATTTCCCCTCTTCGCGTTCCAGGCCCTTTCCACACCTTACCTTCTTCTGGCGCTGGGGTGCGGGGATCGTGCGAGCAGCCTCTGGCGAGAGGCTCTCGCATCCGGGGTCCTTCGGCTCCGCACAAGCTGCCTGCTCGCGCAAGAACCCCTCCTCTACTTTCCGCAGCACAGCCTGGGAGTTTCCCAGGCTGCGCTGGGGCAGGAAGCGTGACCAGCGCAGCTCCAGAGGCTCCTCATGCCAGGTAACTGTGCGCAGGGTCCCTAGAGCAATGCGCAGTCGCGCACCATTTTCGCAATCGGTGCCTACTGGCCCCTGGAGCATCGCGCGATTGTGAGTCCGTCGTGCAGATCGCTCCTCACAATTGCATGATGCTCCAGGTGCCCTTTCACATGGAAAATTCCATGCGAAAAGGCCCCAGTCTTTTCAGTTTTTTAAAAAAATTAATTAATTTTAAAAACAGCTCTTTTTAGGGTGGCATTGAAGAGCAGTGGTGTATTTAGCATAAACAACACCTAGGACAAGTGGGGAAGTTGTGCCCCTACATTCCTACCCCCCCATCTCCTACATGCATGGCTTTTTTGCACACACCCGCAGCATTGGCGCCTGGGGCATGTACCCAACCTGACCCACCCTAGACATGCCTCTATTGAAGAGATGTGGTTTCCTCTCTGGGAATAATAATTTGAATAAGAAAACACATTTATATCTTCAAAGAAAAGATTAAAATAATTTAACCAGGAATGAGCATTTATTGCATGCTGGAAGTTGTAAATGAGTCTTGTTGTATGTTGGTCATGAGCTTCTGGGAACTGTAGTCCAAAAAAGTAACTTTTCCACAGTTTGCTTATTTTAAATGTTGTCTGGGCATGAACTTTTTTTCGGCTCTTTCTTGGCTTTCCAGATTCAGAGGATTGCCTTGACACTAAAGCAGTGGTTCTCAACCTGTGGGTCCCCAGATGTTTGTGGACTTCAGCTCCCAGAAGCCCTGAGCATTGAACATAGTGGCTGGGGCTTCTGGGAGCTGAAGTCCACAAACATCTGGGGACCCACAGGTTGAGAACCACTGCACTAAAGCACTTACCCTCTGTGGCAGATACGGAAAAGCAGCAGTGGCAGCTCTTCGCAGTTGTTCCTCCTGAGTCTTCTTGGAAGGCAGTAGTGTGTGTTCCATGTAGCCTAAGGCATTTTTAAAATAAGAGTTGTGCCTCCAAATGAGTAACCCAGTTCTAGCCTTTGGATAACTAACAGAGACAAATGAACCCATGCAATTTAATCATTGAGTGAAGGACATTGATTCAGATTGGAAACTGCACTGACTAATGCTAGGATATAATGTGTGCAAATGCATTGAAAACTCTGTGCTTAGTCCCCTTTTTATTTGAAAAAAAAAATTACTTTTACCTTAATTTGAATGTCAGGATTATAGCTAATAGAGAAACTACCACTCACAGGCTATTTGAATGAGAAAATGAATACCTAGTAACAATTTCATTTCAAAATGCTTTGACGTAGCCTATCCTCCTGTACTCTCTAAAGTAACTTGCTTCATTCAGGGGATGGGGAGAATGCCATCTCATTGTAAAGTGTTGAAGTAAGATTCAGTTACTAGTTTAATGTGCTTCTGTGCATCAAAGGAGGAATTTTTTTTTCCTTTGCTTCAGATGACCAAATGTCTTAGTCCATTCTGGACACTGAACAGTGCTCCAAATTTCTCCTGAAACTTCAGTGTGTCTGATACAGCCTTTGAGAAAGGTTGCTTTCTCTATCTGTTCCCCTCTCCCCGTGCAATCACTTTCTTTCTTATGAATCAAATAAAACATCCTGGAGAGAAGAGACAATGGAAGCTTGTCAGCAATTCAGAACAACCAAACAACCTGCCATCTACCCATTGGGAAGTAATAGGGAGACCACACTTGTCTTATGGATTTGTCACTACAGGTGTCATTTCCATATCTGGTGTGAGGTAATGGTTTTAGGCTTAGCTCTGTTGATGAAGTGACAGTCTAGATTTTGGTAATGCCATTTTTATTCAGTGTGAAAAAAAATCACAGATGGTATATCAAAAATGTACAGTGTATAGCTCCCTCCTTCCTCTCTCTCTCTCTCTGAGTGTGGTTGGGGCAAACCAAAATGCCCCTGAGTTCAATGACAGATGCTTCCTATCTTTCCTTCAATATAAATGTCAGTTCCAGTGAAACTTGAGGTAGATCTAATCTTGTGATAAACAGCACTCACTGTAATATTTAGAACAATTTGGGCACCCAGTGTCCAAGCATAAGTATTACAAGTGCATTAAAAAGGGACATCTCATGTAGGAATGGGGGGGGGGTTAACCTATTTCTCAGAAATAGACCAAACAAGAAAGGAGGAGGAGTAGCCTTATATGTCAAGGGTGTTTTCAACTGTGAAGAGATCCAAGACTTAAATCTGGGAAGCCAAGTCGAGAGCATCTGGGTGAGAATTAAGGGAGCAAGAAACAATAGGGTTGTGATTGTGGGGGTTTGCTACAGGCCTCCGGGCCAGCCTGAAGACTTGGATGAGGCCTTCCTGGAGATGATGACCACACATTCAAAAAGGAGAGCTGCCGTGTTAATGGGAGATTTCAATTATCCTGATATTTGTTGGCAGTCAAATTCTTGCCTTGCCTTGCAGGCAATTTCATGGTCCAGAAGGTGGAAGAGGCGACAAGGGAATCGGCTATTTTAGATCTGATCCTGACCAACAGGGATGACCTAGTTAATGAGGTGGAGGTGGAGGGTTCCTTAGGAGGGAGTGACCATACTCTCTTGGAGTTTGACATCCAGGGGAAGGAGAAGCCAAGTGTAGCCAGACACACATGCTAAACTTTAAGAAAGCTGATTTCTCTAAACTTACGGAGTTACTTGCTGAAAACCTATGATCAAGAATACTAAAAGAGAAAGGAGTTTGTGACGGATGGGAATTTCTTAAAAGTGAGATACTGAAGGCACAACCGAAAACTGTGCCAATAAGGAGGGAAAATGGCAGGTGTCTAAAGAAACCAGAATGGTTGACGAAAGAACTCTCAGCTGAGCTAAGTGTTAAAAGAAATGGAAAAATGGTGAAACCACCAAAGAGGAATTCAAGCAAATAGCCAGGAGATGTAGGGAGAAGGTCAGAAAAGCTAAAGTGCAGAATGAACTCAGGCTTGCCAGAGACATCAAAAACAATAAAAAGGGCTTTTTTAGACATGTCTGCGGCAAAAGGAACAACAAGGAAATGATAGGATCACTGCGTGGAGAAGGTGACCAATTAATAACGGGGGGAAGTGAGAAGGCAGAACTACTCAATACCTTCTTTTCCTCAATTTTATCCCAAAAGGATAGAAGTACCCAACCTGGGAGGTGGGGAGCAGGTGAAGAAGAGGGGGAAATGCAGCAAAGAATAAGTAGAGAAATAGTACAGGAATACCTGGCTAAACTAGATGAATTCAAGTCCCCAGGGCCAGATGAATTACATCCAAGAATATTAAAAGAACTGGCAGCAGTCATTTCTGAACCACTTGCAATAATCTTTCAGAACTCTTAGAGAACAGGAGAAGTCTCAGCAGACTGGAGGAGGGCAAATTTCATCCCCATCTTCAAGAAGGGGAAAAAGGAGGTCAGCCTGACATCAATACCAGGAAAGATCCTAGAGCAGATCATTAAACAGTCAGTTTGTAATTACTCAAAAAGCCATGTCGTAATCTCTAGAAGCCAGCATGGATTTCTCAGAAATAAGTCATGCCAGACTAATCTTATCTCTTTTTATGATTGGGTTACAAGCTTGATAGATGAAGGGAATGCTGTAGATGTAGCGTATCTTGACCTCAGTAAGGCCATTGACAAAGTTCCCCTTGACATTCTTGCAAAGAAGCTAGTAAAATGTGAGCTGGACAGGGCTACTGTTAGGTAGATTTATAACTGGTTGACAGACAGAACCAAATGGCTGCTTTTCATCCCGGAGAGAAGTGACTAGTGGGGTGCCACAGGGTTCTGTCCTGGGCCCAGTGCTATTCAACATCTTCATCAATTACTTGGATGAAGGAGTGGAGAATATGCTGATCAAATTTGCAGATGATACCAAATTGGGAGAGGTTGCTAATATACCAGAGGACAGCATCAAATTTCAAAATGACCTTGACAGATTGGAGAGCTGGGCCAAAGCTAACAAAATGGATTTCAGAAGAGAGAAATATAAGGTCCTACACTTAGGCAGAAAAAATGGAATGCACAAATATAGGATGGGGGACACGTGGCTGGATAGTAGTACGTGTGAAAGGGATCTAGGAGTCTCAGTAGATCACAAGCTGAACATGAGTCAGCACTGTGATGCAGCAGCCAAGAAAGCCAACATGATTCTTGGTTGCATCAATAGGAGTATGGTGCCTAGATCAAGGGAGGTAATAGTACCACTGTATTCTGCATTGGTTAGGCCTCATTTGGAATACTGTGCCCAGTTTGGGGCACCTCAGTTCAAGAAGAATATCAACAAGCTGGAACGTGTCCAGAGGAGGGCAACCAAAATGGTGAGGGGCCTGGAAGCCATGCCCTATGAGGACAGACTTAGGGAGCTGGGTATGTTTAGTCTGCAGAAGAGAAGGTTAAGAGGAGATGTGATAGCCATGTTTAAATATTTGAAGGGATGTCATGTTGAGAAGGGAGCAGGCTTTTTCTCTGCTGCTCCAGAGACTAGGAGAAGGAGCAATGGATTCAAGCTGCAGGAAAGGAGATTCCACCTGAACCTCAGGAAGAACTGCCTGACAGTCAGAGCTGTCTGGCAGTGGAATATGCTGCCTCAGAGTGTGGTGGAGTCTCTTTCTTTGTAGGTTTTTAAGCAGAGGCTGGATGGCCATCTGTTGGGAATGCTTTGATGGGTGTTCCTGCATGGCAGGGGGTTGAACTGGATGGCCCCTAGGGTCTCTTCCAGCTCTATGATTCTGTGATCCCTCAAATATGCTTCCGTGTGTTCTTTAACCAAAAGTAAAATACAGGCTGAAAAATAGAAACACTTATGTTTCACCTTCTAAACTTAGGCAATATTGGTTCTGGAGACCTAATGGCAAAGATTTTTTAGTTTCATTTTGTTTTTTAGTTTTACTTAACATACATACACAGAGAGATAGACAGAGAAAGATTGACAAACCTTTTTGTACAAGAAAATTTAAAAAGCTTCTGGGAGATACTTACATGTGGTGTTGCCAACTGCTTAACAAGATATTTTATCTTCTGGATCAGAATACAGTTACTCAAGTACCAAATTATCCTGCTTGAGTACCAAATTATATGATACATTTTATTACAAGATGATGGAGCCTGTGTTCTAAAGTTTTAATAATGATCTCACAATCTTTTATTAAACCAAATGATTTACATTTCCATTCAGCGCTGACTCTTGTTCATATTCTCTCATATATATATATATATATGAGAGAATTATATATATAACATATATATATATATATAAACCTTGTTCATATTCTCTCTCATCTGTGTATATATATACGTGTGTGTGTGTGTGTGTGTGTGTGTGCACACATACATATATATATATATGTTCATATATATGAATTCAGTCCCTCCAAAATCCGAATGACTTTCCCAACTGTCTATAGAGAAATGTGGTGCTTGAAACTCTGGTCACAAATCCTCTGTTATGTTATGACCTAGTTGCTTATTTCCAGATCAGCATTTTATTTGTATTCAACATTCCCTCCTCAGCTTTGTGTTATCCTAGAATTTTTGAGAAGGTACTGCAGGTTTAGTTGTCATTGCTTTTTCGCTGAAGTAAATGGCATGGAAAGTTTTCTTTCTCTGGTAAACAGAAGTAGAAATTTCCATTTTCTTTTCTAGATTGTTCGGAAATAAATTTGTCAAATCAACTAAACAGGCCATGACAGAAGAAGAAGTGTTGGTTTTGCTGAGAGCCTTAGAACAAAATTCGTAGCTGATTGTCTTTGCTTACCTCTTAGATTTGCAGGTTGTTTTGCTTTGCTTCATACAAGTATAGCCCAGCTTCATTCTATTCCCATTCTTTTCTTAACATAAAAAGGTTTGATATGGTTTTGATTGACTAAAATTCCATTTTTTTTCTCCATCATGGTAGAAGCCAGTGGGATGTAGTTGAGAGAATACTTAATAAACTAGAGAAATGATGTAAAGCTTCCTGAATAGCCCTAGGCAAGTCACTTATTCTTATATGAGGTTGGATACGTAGATCTAGATCATTACAAAATCCATTTTCCAATGGGCTGAGAGACAGCAAGTACCCAGAGCAAGTTGGAAAGCAGCAGATGGACCAGTAGCTGGCCAGCAGTCAGTGAAGAAGTGTAGTGAAATAACCTAGCAGCTTGGTTATACACTGTTTCCGCTCCATACACAAGACTCAATAATTTGGAATCCCAAGTTCTAAGAAGAAATTCAGATGGGGAATTTTGTAAGCATCGCTATTCACTGTAACTTAAAATCTCTGAAATCCCTCCTTCAGGTTAACATGCAAAGAGAAGGAGGCTATTTCTACTAGAGAGATGGAAACATTATCCTGAATTTTACAACAGGTAGCAAATTAAAAGAAAAGAGAAAAATACAGTTGCTAAAAGCCATAGTTATTTTTCTTTAAAGCTGATCTCTCTGTGCAGGAGAGAAATTAATCACAGGGCAGTTTTGTCCTCAGATTTCCATATATTATAACTGGGGTTGCTGCCAGCCTTTCCAACTGTCACAAAAACAGCTCTGCTTCCAAGAGGCAGAAGTTAACACTGGGCAGAGCTACCAGTGCAAAGCTTTGGTAACTATTTCAGACATGAGTGTCACCAGTGCTTAGTCATTGTGCATGGAAGGCTCCTGATAGTATGCAGTCAGGTGCAGAAAACAATTTTATATTGAAGCATGATTAGTAAGATTGGTAATTAGCAACTTGAGCTGTTCTCTGATGTGCATGTCTTGTTTTCTCTTGAGTTAAGTGTGGGTGTAGTGTATGATCACGTGGAGAAAATCACAAAGTTCTCTTCTCTTAACGCTGCCCAAATATAATAAAAAGTGTTATCTGTCTGTGTGTGTGAGAGAGTTTGAAAGAAAGAGGGAGTTTAGTCATTTAGGCAGAAGGAATTAGTAGGCACACTATCAATTTTCTTACACATTTGGAAATGTTGGAAAGAAGCAACAATCTTTGTGGGGGGAAATGCAATTTTTGTTAGAAATTTCTGTTAAAATAAAAAGTTGCTCTACTTAAGCAAAAAAAAAAAGTGGAATTACAGCTTCTGGGAGAATTGGAAAATCAGTTTTAATTCTCTCTAGAGTTGTGTGCCTTTGGAGCTTCAGTACCCAATGGTCCCCTAACCTTGACAAGGTTTTTCTCCTTCTCCTCACTTAAGATGCAGGACTTCCACTTGATCTTTCTTCCACCCTAAGTGGGAGAGCTTGTTCCTTAATCCAGTTCTGGATTGTATGGCTCAGGAAAGACACAATTATTACAGTGCTCCAGCAACTTGGAACAAGTTAGAGGCCTCATTTGACTATACCATCTATCTCCACCCCAACCAGGAACTAGCATCAGAGACTGTTGATTGGTAGATATGGAGAATGATGATAGCCTCAAACTGTTCCACATCTCCTCAGAGAAGGAGACACTGAAGGAACCCCACTGATGAAACTATCACACACCAATGTACTCCTGTGGCAAGCAGAACTATCTCTCTGTGGGGTTCTGATGCTGCTGTCATTGGAGCAGGTGAAGCAGATGATGAGCCAAATAAGACCTTCTATAATGCAAGACTGAGGAAATGGTTGCTGTTGGGCCCATTGTCAAGGTCAGAGACCCGGGTGGCAAGCCAGCTCGGAGAAGGGAGAGGGAGAGATAGCAGAGTCCCACCAGGAGAAGTCAAAGCAAGCAATTACTCATAGGGAGACCATTTACCTAAGCCTGAGTGACAAGTAACAGCCATAGTCAGAGTCCAAAATCCAGGGGTCAGAAGCCAAGAGATCAATCCAAGGTATCAGATGCTGGAAGCAAGGAACAGGCAAGGAGAGGGTTTGTAGAAAGTTTGCCACAAGCAAAGAAAAGCTTCCAGGCAGGCAGTTATATAGCCCAAGGCACAGGTGTGGCCAGTCACCGCTTCTTGAACTTAATCAAGGAAGCCTCCCTTTGCTCAGCTCTCTTGAGTCTCTGCCTTGTTTGTGGGCTAATTGGCACAGGCTCCAAACCATCTTCAGAATCGGATCCCTGTTGCCCTAAAGGAGCAGGCAGAGGGACGTCCAAGCCTGCTTGGTCCGTGGCAGCAGGGGGAGCTCTTGAGCTGCAGGACTCATCTCCAGCCAGAGCCACAGAGACCAACAGCTGCTGCTCATCAGCAGCAGCTCTGACAGGGGCTTCAGTTATCACACTTATATTCCTTTCCCTGAGGCCAGTAAAATAATGAACATCTCGTCCTATCCCTTTTTGTTGTAGTCCAGTGCCACATCCTGAATTCTGCTGTTGAAATCCTAACCTAATTGCTCAACAGGCAGTATCAACTTCAGTGTCTTCACAGAGTGGGCAGCATGTGACAGCGTCGGCATTTTCCCTTTCCCTCTCAGTTAAGCAGGCCATGCAAGCGCTCCAGAAAGGGCACAAAAATATCTGGCCATACCAAGACTGAGGGAGTCGATTTCCCTCCTGCACACTTGCAGGCATGTATGTTCAAGCATGTTCAGAGACTCCGTATTCTTCACCTTATTCTTATTCTTCACCTTATCTCAGGAAGGAGTTGGGAAAACCAACAGAGCTTCCTCCTCTTCTTTCTTTCTCTCAAAAAATTAAGAGGTCACATAGGAATGCTGCATTGGTTTCAGAGGACTCTGAAGACCATGGTGATTTGTCAGTCTTCCCTCCCTTCCTTTGAATAGAGAAAGGAAACTCTTCTTAAAGATTTGCAAAGAACACACCAAATTAGGCTATTTCCCTGAAGAACTGCTACTTAAGCAGTTATGGTATTCTGTCTCAGGAACAGGAATATAAGGAAGCTGTAAGTAAAGTACTTGAAATCTGAAGTGAACCTAAATTGGATGCTCCTGCTATTCTGTTTCCTGAAGTTGCATTAGAGGCTATGGATAAAGAGTAGTATCTTCCAGGTTCCAGAAGGACAGTTTCAGGTGATGCAGAACATTTTAATTTGCAACTCAATGAGATAATGAACGTATTAAAGATTCTGCTGATGGATGCCCTAATAGATGCTCTAGTTTTAGGAGCAGTGTCTCCCAAAGATGGGGTTGATTTTCTAAGAATGCAACAGGTTAAAAGCTAGAAATGTTTTTCGTGCAAAGCTCATGAGGGTTCTGTACTATATGACTAGATGACTATGCACTCAAGATGAAAGGAGGCACTGCACAAGCTGGCTGAAATTGAGAGTGGTCAGGTTAGTACTTAAGCAATTTTACCACTGACACAGGGAAAAAATGTATTGATTTGAACAGAAAACCACTCCTGTACCTTCATGATGGATTCAGCACTATCATTAAATGAGGCAGAGTTTCCTCTCCTCTCACTTCAGGCCAAGTATCTGCAAGGTCATCTCAATTCCAGGGCATACAGGTCAAGGTGGGAGGATTTGGATCAAGGGCAGTGGAATCTTAACTCACCCATTTTCACAGGATACTTCAGAGATCTTGAACCCTGAAAATCTTTGAATTGAAGGAGAACCACAAGCTGCCAACACTTGCTTTCCAGTTTTGGACACTAGAGGCTTGGTATTTCAACACACTGACAATGGATTGGTCAAGGGAACTCTGTTGTATATCCCCCTCCTCTTTCCTCTGTCAGCATGGGTACATCACAAGATCAGGATACAGAGCAAAGGTGATTCTTGTAGCACCTTGCTGGCTTTGATGAGTGTGGTTTTCCAACTAATGCTCAGGAAGTTGGCTGCTTCCACCATGGCCAGATTAAGTCAGTAACCCGATCTAAGCTGATTACTGTTAACACATATGAATGGAAGAAACTGAAGACTGAAGGTTACTTTGATCAGATCATTGATACAATTTTGTGAATCAGCAGATACTCTATGCCTAGGCTGTATGAGCATGACCTTGACAGGTTGAGTAAACATAAGGGGAATATAAAGAATTATTAAAGCCACCATTTTAGCCTTTAAGAAATGAAGAACTTGTTTTTTGTTTTTGTTTTCTTTGAAATTTTTCTATTTGGTTATTATTACTTCAGCCCACAGGATGTTTGTGTTTAGAGCTTTTCTGCACTGAATGAGTTTTGTCTTATTCACAAGTGCAGTGGACTTAAGACTTGCCCCATCTTTCTATTCCTAAAGTAGCTTTTAATTTGACATTTAATCATGTTCTGGATGTGGTTCAACTTTCTTCTTGTCCTGATGCTCAGGTACAGAAAGAAAAGACTGGCATAAGCTGGGTGTATGCAGAGCCCTCAAGTTTTCCTTGGACTGTAAAACTTCCTTTTAAAAATCACAGGGACCTTGAGACACCATATATCTATAACTACTCTATCTAAGTGGATCAGGCAGCACATTTAGTTTTGCTACAGGGCTGTGCAGGGCTTTTGCTGTTCCAGGGGGAACAAGGCCATTCTGTTAAGTACTGGGACACTTCCAGCTCCTTCCTTCCACAACAAAATGATATTTTGTTTTGTAGTAGCATGTGCTACTAAAATAAATTAAAATACCAAAATATTACAATAAATTTTCATGGAATTCCCATATGAAGTCTGATGACTCTTTCTTTACATGTGGAATGTGACCTTAATGGTTTGTGGAGCTCAGAACATACAATACTTTGTGAGCATGGGATATAAACACAATTTTTGTTTGGTAGATGTTGGGTGTTCTATAACAAAGCAGCATATGCATCTTTAACATGAATAAATAGGTTCAATATTTTGCTAAGCTTCAGAATTCTACTGAGGACTACAAGTTGCTAAGCATCATTATATGGTTTCAAGCAGTGGTTCTTAACCTTTTCTTTACTGAGGACCCCTGTAAATATAATTCGTTGCTGGGGAACCTCAAGACTTAACTCAATATTTAAATATTTAGATTTAGATTTAAATATGTAAATTTAGAGTTACATATTTAAATTTAGATTTATTTATTTGTTTGTTTGTTCAAGGATTCTGAAGTCTAGGATTCAAATTCCCACTCAGACACTGGGTGACCTTGGGCAAGTCACATTCTCTTAGCCACAGAGGAAAGCGAAGGCAAACCAGAATTTGCAAAAGAAAAAAACCACGATAAGTTTACCTTAGGTTTGCTATAAGTCAGAAGTGACTTGAAGATGCGCAACAACAAAACGCCCTTGACAGGGGAAGGTTCTTTCTATCCATTGTTTCTCTCCCCTTTGAAAACCAAATTATGGCGCCTTAAGATGATCCTATCATGAGGGTTTTCTTGGCAAGATTTGTTGTCTTTGCCTTTCTATGAGGCTGAGTGAGAGAATGTGATTTGCCTGAGGTCACCCTGTTGGTTTCCATGGCTGAGTGGGGATTCAGACCCTGGCTTCCAGAGTCATATTTGGGGACACATACACACCTGGCACTGTTCCCTTTTGTCAGGGACAAGGCAGCGGGACATATGTATGAGCACTAAAACTGCTTCCACATTTGCAAACAAGAGAGCAGTTTGAGTGTGCCCAGATTCCTGCCTCTGTGTCCCTTTCACACCCAGCAAGGGTGTGGACACAGAGGGACATGGTATAAGGTGTGTGCATGTGCTGATTCCTTCTTTGCAAATGAGAGAGCAGTTTGGGTGATTAAGTGATTTTACTTCTTCAGTATCTATGAGTCCTAGTTTCCACAGTCAGAAAATGAGGTGGTAAGCCTGTAGGTTTGTTTCATGCACATAAAAGCAAACAAAGTGGAAAGGAAGAGGAGAAGGCTTTGTGACAACTCTTTCCTCAAACACAGGAGGGAATTTTTCTTATGAAGAAGCATTTCATTATTTGAACTCCTCACATGCTAACAAATACAGCTGAGTCTGTCATCTCAGTGTAAAGAAGGCTCCAATCTTTGCTCAGTTCACAAGTTATGCTTGACCATATGAGCACCCAAGTAGACATGGTTGGGATTGCCTGCACTGCCAAGGGAGATTTTTGTGTACTGGCTTACAAAGAAGCCAGTCATTTTAAATTTATTTTTTTCTGTGCAGCAGAAATATTTATTAAAGTTTAGAAGTTAGAAAATAATAACTTATTAAGGGACCTCAAAATTATTAGTTGATTTTATATATAGTAGATGCATACACACACCCACACACACACACACATCACTCTACAAATTCTTAAGCCAAACAGCTCCTAATTAAGCATGCAAAATGTCAAAGATAATCTAAGACAAATCATGTGATCTTTAAAAACCACAGAAAATATCATGTTAAAACCCCTACATGTAGCAGTGGTCAGGACTTTTTATCAGCCATTCTCAGGGCACATGTCACACAGATACCAACGAAGTAGTCAGGTTGTCTACCAATTGCCTCTCCTCACCATACAACCAATGCATCTGTTTTTATATTCACACATAATTTCACTGATGTCTTTAACACAACTTCTCCCTCATGTCTGTGGTGACATTAGCTTTATAGTATCTCTAGAAAACAAGAAATTCAAGTCTCTTGTCAAGAAAAGAAGAGCGCCCTCAGCTTGTTGTAAAGTCAGCCAAAATGGTAGAGCGCATTCTTGGTAGTTTAGAAATCAGAGTTAGAGTAACAGCTGTAGGTCCACCAAGATCTGCTGGTTTTACCTGAGTTTCAGCATGAACAAACTTCATAAAAATCACCTTTGCATGTATTTCTCTTTTAGAATTACAACAACAGCTGCATGCATGATGGACCTGCGAAGATACCCATTGGATGAACAGAACTGCACACTAGAGATAGAAAGCTGTAAGTACTTTGAAACTCAGCTTCCAGCACATTCAGATGAGTTCAAATCTCTTTCCCCCACAGGCTGCCACCCTACTTGTATCTCTGTCAAGAGCCATTTTGGTCCTTTCAAATGCACATGCACACAAATGTAGTTCTCCAGTTGAATGTCTAATTTTCTGGCACAAAGATTAGAGGAATTTATTTTGTATGCTTGCTGGACAATTTTCAGTTTTAAAAGTCTCATATGCCTTTTGGACTTTTATTTTAGGAGTGTGAGAACTGCTGCTAATTCTTTATACTTAACTGCTATTGAGGTGGATTGCTGTTGGTTTCCTTTTTTTTTTTTTTTGGATGAAGGGTTTAGATCTGTCATTGAATCAGTTGTGTATGTTACACCCTTGCAAATGCAATGTCAATATTGTATGTGTTTATTTAATTATGGGTTCTGTCTTCTTGTAAAGATTCGTGGTGTTTAATCTTTTTTAGTGTTTACATTGTAGATGCTGCGTTTTCTATACCAGTGCATAAAACATTTATGGCAACTCTGTAAATATTGCATGCAGTGAGTTAACTGACACTTTTAGTTGCTTGGCCAAATTAGGTGAAATTGTTTTTACAGAAGGAGAGCATGAAAAATGGCCTTTCAGGCCTGTGTGTATGTGTGTGTGTTTAGCCCTTTATACAAACCCAGTAGCTTATGTCCAATCTATTGTTGCTCCAATTCCAACTGTTCCTCCTTGCTTAAGGTAAGTAAATATGTCATTCCTCATACTGTGTGCACACATGGCACTGAATTGCTGGTCCTTGTGGAGTGGGGAGGACTGTCATGATATCATTAGTTTGAAAGCCAAATTATGCTGCAAATTATGCTGAAAATAAGATCTACTCAAAACCTAGAAAAATTTACTACATGCAGATGAGAGAGGTTATGAAACATCATTTCACTGACCAGAGCTCTGCAGCTGACTGTGAGTGAAAGGAGTAGCTATATAACAGCCTAAAAAACCCAAAGGCACCAGATCCTCTCTGATCTTGGAAGCTAAGCAAGGTCACTCCTGGTTTAGTACCTGGATGGGAGACCACCAACAAATTCCGGTTGCTGTAGGCTATATTTCAGGAAGGAATCAGCAAAATCTCTTCTGAGTATTCCATGCCTAGGAAAACTGTATGGAATTCATGGTGTCACCATAAGTCAACTGGTGAGTTGAAGGCACATTCACACACACATATGAATTAACTTGGTGGGTAGATAGATGGAGAGCTGAGTTCTCTGCAGTGCTTGTAAACCATTTCAGAAGCATCTTATGATAATCATCTATCTCATCTTGGACTGCTTGAGTTCTTCCCTTGTTCCTTAAAGGCTCAGGTTTTTTTAAATAAATTGTTCCATGAAGAATGACCCAAGTACCCATGCAATGGACATGATTTTCCTCTCCCTTGTTATATCCCTACTATATGGCATGTCCCTGAGTACATCAACTACTTCTCATAGTTTCTGGCACAACACCTGTGGAAAATTACAGTTGTATTCCTGGATAAGTGTATTTCAAGTTACTTTTTTTCCATATGGTTGCAACATATGGCAAGAATATTTATTAGTGTTCACTTCGCTTATGAAAAAAAGGGTATCCTGATAGTGAAGAGATCCTGTGGAAGAAAGAAAGAAAGAAAGAAAGAAAGAAAGAAAGAAAGAAAGAAAGAAAGATAGATAGATGACACAAAGAAGGAGCTGTCCAACTAAGCTAAGGCAGGAGGCTGACTTACTTTATTCATCTGCTTGTTTAAGTTACTTTATATACTGCAAATTTATTAAATACTGCAATAACAAAATATCTCATTCTAAGGAGCAGAGGCTGAAATGCTGCATAGGACACATAGCTGTGATGTCATAGCTACAGTCTGTCCCCTGGTCCAGCCCTCTAAACCCTGCCTTGAAAGCCAGGCAGCTGTACCAAACAAAGAAGTTTGGTGGTGTTGGCAAATGGGGCACCAAAGGATGATGCATCCAACCCCCTCCCTCCAGTGAGCTGTGGTGCAGTGAGCAGAAGCAGACATCCTGTAGGGTCTTCTTGCAACTCCTCATCATAACACAGCTCGCTGTTGGGGAGGGCTGGTCATGTGATTCTTCAATGCTCTGCTTGCCAGCATCACAGGATTCCTTTATTCTGTACCACTGCTTGGGTTTTAAGGTGAGTTTTAGGGAGGATTTTAGGGACATTTGTGCTCTTGGCAATGGTATTGTGATGGTAGTTGTGAATATGGAGGAGTTACAGGGTTGGAAGTCTAGCTTACAACATCATAACTGCCCAACAGGATGCTAGCCAGTGTTAGGGAGTAATATTTGCAGTCACAAAAATGGAGAAGTGAACAAGTATGACTTGAGTTTTTAGCAAAGACACATATCAATAGGAGCCCAATGTGAGCAACAGTGTTCACATTTTCAGTAAGCAGTGCTAAACTGAAACAGTTCAGACACTGTAAAGCAGGGTGAACAACATGTGGCTTGCGGGCTGCATGTATATCCTAGGGATGTTTTTGTGGCCTCCAAGACTCCCCAGGGGTCAAAAAATGTACAAGAAGTTTTTTTAAACTGTGAAATTTCCAGAAAAGATCTTTATAGAGTGTTGAAGGCAGTTGGAGGCTCCTAGACCCCCACAGTGGTCAAAACAAAATTTTGCAAATTGAATTTTTTTTAAAAAAATGCCCCCAAATATCTTCTGGAGGCCATGAAATCCCCCTCAAAGAAAACTCTCCTGTGTTCTCTAAAAGGCATTTTGTGGCAAAAACTGAAAATTTTTTTGCAGGAGCAGGTGCAGTAGAGAGTGCAGCCACCTAAAGTCTCCTAAACAGCTAATGCAAGCCCCTAGTCTTCCACTGTTACCAGTGCCTGCTGTTGGGCCACCAGCAAATTTTTGAATAGCTGATTAAAACTGCATCATATTCCATATTTAACCACCCTAGTAGTATTCAAAATACTATTAAATAAATAATGTAAATAATACAGTTATTAATTATATACCATTGATTATTGATTTCAGATCCTGCCAAACTAACATTATGTCTTTTTTAAAAAAAATCAGGTAACTAGCCTAGTAGATGGTGGGAATGCTGTGATTGTAATCTATCTGAATTTCAGCAAAGCATTTGATAAGGTCCTTCGTGATATTTTGATTAGCAAACTAACTAAATATGGACTAGATGGAAAGATCATCAGATGAATCCATAATTGGTTGGAAAACCATGCTCAAAGAGCTTCTAATTTGAAGGAGATCCCAAGTGGAGTGTTGCAGGGTTCTGTCCTGAGGCTGACGGTCTTCAATATTTTTATCAATGATTTAGATGATGGGATGGAGGGAATCCTTCTCAGATTTGTGGATGATAGGAACAGAATTCAAAAGGTCCTTGAAAAACTAGAAAACTGGGCTGGAATTAATAACATGAAAATCAACAAAGACAAGTGCAAAATTCTGCATTGAGGCTACAGAAACAAAATGCACAGGTATAAGATGTGAGATACTTAGCTCAGCATTAGTACACTTGGAAATGACATTGGAATTATTGTTGATTGTGACTTGACTATTACAGCAGTGTGATGCTGCAGCAAAGAAGATGAATGCTATCTTAGCCTGCATTAATAGAAGCATAGTTTCCAAGTCAAGAGAATAAATAGTCCCCCTATATTCTGTGCTGGCCAGGCTTCATCTGGAGTACTGTGTTCAGTTCTGGGGACTTCATTTTAGGAAGGATATATATAAGTTGGCAGAAGTTCAGAAAAGGGCAATGGGGATAATAAGATGCCATGCGAAAAGGGCCTTAGAATTAATAACAGCAACATGAAAGTTGTTGCTATGTGCTGTTTTAATGTAGAATCAGCAGGATGGAATGCCTTACATTTCATTTAGTTTGCTGCTAAGTAGCTGTGTGTAAAAGGAATGCAGTATTTTCCCAAGTAAATGAATTAGGTCACAAACCAAATCTGAAAATGCCTTCTGTAAAGTACATTTAGGAATAAATAAATACCACCTAAAACAGTACTCAAAGGTACAAAAATGGCCTTAAAATGGCTTTACTTCTTAATCTTTCAGAAAAATGAACACCCCCCCCCCCAAAAACTGCGCATGAAGTTAAGGGCAAAGTATAAATGAAGATTCAATCTGTACCTTTACACCTTCAGTAATAGTCATTTTTTATGCTTACTCTAATTATTAACTTTATTTATACCTTGTCTTTCCTAAAACTGGGAGTCAAGGCAAGGAAATGAATACAATATAAAGTTAAGAATATTGTTAGAGTCCTCAGAAAGTACATATAGATAGGAATATCTTAGGAAGGTGTAGAATGGGCCAGCTACTTTCCATTTCCTAAATTATTTTGCTAGTACCAGGCACTTCTAACAATATAAGGACAGGGGAAGAAAGAAGGGATAAATGTGGTCAGGATCCTTTAACTATCCTTTAACTGACATAACTGCTTCCACCAGCCAGACTAGAAAGATGATTTCTACTCTCTATCCCTCCACATCTTCCTCCACACCCTCAAAAAATCTGCCCAGAAGGAAGCTGGCAAACCCATTATCATTAGGGATGGGCCAACCGAATCCTCAAATCCTTGAATCCTGGGTAAGGATTCAAGATTCGCGAATCCGAATCCCTGTGCCAAAATAGGCAAACCAAATCTTTCAAATCCACCAACCAAATAGTTTGTTGTAGACCAGGACACCTGAAAACCTGGTACACTAGACATATAAGGGGAGATAGCAAGTAGGTGACTTTTTCCCTTGGAGTAATTGCTAACAATTTCACAAATTACAGCTGGGGTTGTATTCTAAGATATTTAAATTGAACATTTCATATTTAAGTTCAGCAATTGACTGGAAGGTACAGGCTTGAGATTTCAAGGACAGCTGAAAGATTCCTTCGCATAGCTCCCTTGCAAACCTCTTTCAGACACAATTCTGGGATTTCTAGTTTTACAAGGTGTCACAGCCTTCTCTGCCAAAGTGTGCTGCTGCATCATCAAACTACAAACCCCAGGATTCCATAAGGAGCTATGCAAAGAAAATCCAATTTTGACCTGGATTATCTCTGTACTGTAGTCTGTGGATTAATCCACATTTTCCTGCCTGTGTAGAAAGGGCCTTCATGTCATTTTCAACCAAGGGAAATCCTGAGGCAAAACTATGACAATTGTCCTGGCCAGATTTCTTCAGAGAGAGGTTTGCCTTTGCCTAGGATTTTGCTAAGGCTGCGAGAGTGTATCTTGCCCAAGATTATCCTTCTTTCCCTTGCTTTTTAAACTCATTTTTTAAAAAGGATTCAAAAGATTCGAGATTCGTGAGATTCTTGGATTCCCAGAATCTTCCAGGGATTTGGATCCGGATTCAGATTCAGAAAACTGTGGATTTGTCCCATCCCTAATTATCATTATCATTAGTATTACAAATATTCTGGATTGGGACTTAAGATGGTTTACAACAACTAAAAGGGACATAGCTGAAAAACATACAAAAGTGAAAAATATAATTAAATATCCATAAAATTTAAACCACTTAAAAACATAACTGTTAAAAATGATGACAAACAAACAAAACACAGACAGTACATCAGAATTCTGCAAGGCCCATTATTCCTACACAGTCAGTCTTCAAAGGTTTGCTAATTTTTTTTAAAAAAAATGGTCTTAACCTGTCTTTTGAAAGGTAGTAAGGAGGATGCTGGTCTAATCTCTCTTGGAGAGCGTAGAAGCAGTTTGAGGTTTTAGGGTGGGGGGAGAGAGGCATTGGCCATTTTCACACTGTACACTAATGGTGCTATTATTCCGCTTTCAACATCCTGTGGGGTTTGTCATTTAGGGAGGCCAAACAGCTCTCTGGCTGAGAATTCTAAAGGCCCCTTCCTAAACCGCAAACCCCGGGATTCCATAGGATGTTGAAAATGGAATAATAGCACTATAACAGGGTAAGGCAGAAATGGTCAATGTCTTCCATTAATTCAGTGTTGGTTTTCTTAGAAATTCAAAATTCACCCCAGAAGAAAATATTTGATACAGAGAACCAAGCAAAAGTGTATGTATGTTCTTTTTTCCCCTCTTCCTTTGATATCCAGATTATTGTTTTAGTGCAAGCATGTATATGTCTGCTCTCAAATGAGCACTACTGACTTCAGGGGGCCTGTTTCCACTGAAGTATGTATAGGATTTCAGTCTAAGATGTAGAAATGAAAACTACACATGTCTTACAGGATAATTTAAACTTGGATTTCAAATCCACTATGTCATCTAAAGCCCTGCTGGCTAGCACTGTTAAATAAGCAATGATGGTGTTTGTTTTGTCTCAGTAGCCTGTATTTTAATTTTGCCATCATGTTGATTAAGACAGAATTGGTGGGGCGGGATTCATATGCCAGGTTTAAGCTGGTAAAGGTGAGACATCTAATTCAAGGGAATGAAAGGGATTTGGATCTGCCCTGAACACCTCATTTCTGGGGGCATTTCATTAACGCCACTTGTACTAAGTGGACTATGTCTGTTTCTTTGTGATCCTTTCATTTGGACAGTTTTTTTTTCTCCTTCACTTTATTCCTGTGATCCGATATTAGCTATGTGTCAACAAATGAGCTTCTGTGCCAGAGGCAAACATATGCTTTTTTTTATGGTTCACAGAACACTGGTTCCTCTCATTAAAAATATAAATACACATACAAAAAACCTTTCTGCACATCTGCTAGATACCCGCTTTCACATGACACCATCCATATGTAAAAGCTATGGAGCATGAGCTCAAAATTCTATCAGAATATAACTTTGGTTAATTTTGGAAATTTTCCACTAATCTGGATCCACTTAGACCATTGAGTTCAATGATTCAGTAATTGTAAACATTACAATTAATTTTTTACTCTTTCCCTGAATGCATTGTGAAGGAAGTCATAACGGCTATCTCAGATCTTGTGCCATTTGTATATGTTAGACTACCACACTAAAGCATTATTAATTATAGATAATTTCCATAATTCTGTTGCTCTGTGAGGGACGCAGCCCTCACCAACATAGGTTTTGGCTGTCTTTTCTACAAAGATTCAACAGAATTTTGCAGAACATTTTAAAATTTCAGGACAGAGGATATTCAGCTTGAATCCCCCTGTTACCCTGTGAATTGGGGGTCCCGGAAGGGGCATCCAATCTACCAACAACAACAAGCAAAGATGGGGAAATTAGCTGGAGCGCTCTCTTGGCTTACGAGAGGCAGGGTAACTTAACGGGGATCTTTTACCCTATGTCTACAGCGTCAGGTCAATGAATAGGCAAATGGTTCAAATAACAATTAAGATTTATTAAACAGTTATTAAAGAAAAGCACAAACACACTCCTAACTAGAAAAAGAAAATAGAGTTCAAGGGGGTATGGGTGATACGCCACCTGTCCTGCAGTCCTGGGGAAGCCGATTGTAGAGGAGGAAACCCGGCGTGGTGGTCGAGGGGAATCTGCTGAACCGAGCAGCAGCAAGGCAGAGTAGAAGTCCAGAGCAATCCAGCGAGAGTTCCAAAGAGTTCTCAGAACTGGGGGGTTTTATCAGGGAAAGAACGACCATAGGCTAGTCTGGTCTTGGGCGAAAACAATAAGTTTTGGGTTGGAGACAATGCCTCGGACAGATTGATGGCTGGTGCTTCCTTGCAATTCAAGGAAGCCTGGCAAATTAAAGGGCTCACATTGGGTTGTTGGGCACCGGGATCTTCTGACTCAGGGATGAACACCGAGGCAGGATCAACCAGCTGACCCTTGCATTCCTTTAACTTAAAGTGGAGGCTGGCATCTAAACCAAGTGCCTCCCGAAGCATCGCATGTGTTGGCAGGATGGTGATTGAGACAGAACCAAGAACTATCTTGGTCCTTCTCAAGATTACTAATGTAAAAAGGCATTGGGTGCCACTGACTGTGAAAGCCAGCTGGCACCAGAACAACTTTACGGAGGGGGAGGCAGTAGCCAGGTCTGCCTCCATGTGGCATTTGGAATTCCCCCTTTTGGAAATCTCCCAGGCTGGACTATAGTGAAGGGGTGTAAGTGGAGTCAAGTTGGGGAGTGCCAGGGCGAGTGCTGTTGCTAACCTGGGCTCTGGCCGGACAGGAGCCTCTCACTGTTTAACTTCCCAGTCTCCCTTGAGATTTCCCAGATAGCCAGCACGGAGCGGAAGAACTCTCCGGGCCACTGCTTCAAGGAAATCCTGGGGGAAACTGCTGACTTCTAACCAGGGGCTCAGAGCAGGAACAATGGAGAGCTTTGGAAGCGTGGGGCTGGCTTCCACTGGCAGAGTGCTTTCCTTTTCCTGACACTCACACTGGCTGGCAAAGCTCGATGCCTTGTCTGGTTCTGTGGGGGCTTCCTCCTGAACCTTCGCCTGGTGCGATCCTTCTCGGTGCTCTGAAAGCACGGTGATCTCCGAGATGGCAGGACTCGCACTCGGGGCTAAGTCAGAGGGAGCTGCAACATGCCTAGTTCTAGTGCGCCCTGGGCGCTTGTTTCCCTTGAAGGGCTTAGGTTGCCCCCCCCCCATATCTGGGTGAACGGATAGCATCAGGGGTGGGCTCACTCTGTCTGGTCAAGTTTGGGAGCAGCATTTTTGGTGCTGCTCCAAAGTCTGCAGGAGGGGTGGCAGGAGTCTTGTCTCTATGGGTCCCAGTGCCTGCCGTCACCTTGGATCTACCCCATCTGTTGGGCTTCAGCCGAGCCGCAACTCGCTGGGGGAGATCCCGGGACCAAGGGCACCCCATTCCAAACCCAGCGCTGAGTGACCTCCAGCCGGAGGTGGGCCGTTCATCATGGCCTGGACCGGCTGGTGGTCCCTCGCAAACCAATGCCTCTCCAGAGCATCGAAAAGCTCTGAAGTGGGCTTCCCATCTAAGGGGGTCCTATCTATTCCGGCTGCGCGCAGCATTCCCCAAATCCTAGCTCTATCCGAGAGAGACAACTGGGTTGGGGGCTCATACCCGCCAGACGTTTCTCAGGGAAGACCAGACTCAGGAGGTGGTTTGGGGGCAGGGGGCTGACTGCGGGAGTCCCTTCCCTGCCACTGCTTGTCCTGTCTGGTAGTGGGGTGCGAGTTCCAGTTCCCTCGTGGAACGGAATTCGGTGTGGACTTCCTATGCTGGGAATGGGGTCCGTAATTGGAGTATGTCACCTCCGATACGGGTTCCCAATTCCCGGGGTCTTTCCTATGGGCCTTTGCGGGAGGACGCTGGGAATCAGCCTCTCACAGCAGGTCAGCAACCCTGCGGAGGTTGTTCCTGAGTTCTTCCCAGGATGTAGTGGCCGGTTCCACCAAGCTCAGGGCCAATCTCGTTTTGCGGTTTAAGCCTCCATATAACAGAGTCTTAAACTCAACGTGATTGAAATTGTACTGGTGAGCCGCCAGGGGTACCTTCTCAGCCAGAATCGCGAGTAACTGCTTCCACACCACGTAAGCCTCAGAGTTCTCACGAGGACCCTGCTGCTCCATGACGTAGAGCACACTCGTGCTCTGTCCGGGCCAAAGGATCCTCACAATCTCTCTCATCCAGGCGTGTGCCTCGAGCTTCGCCCAGCCTCGAGCTACCACAGCCGATTCAAGAGTCGGAAGGTCCGACGGGGACATACAAAGACAAGCCAGTTGGGTCAGGTCCTGGCCATTGGCTGTTGGATGAGAATTTATCACCATGTTGAGCCACATGATGCCGGTGGACCGGTTCAAGGGTCCTAACTGGTCGGTGACTGCTTTCACCTCAGTGGCACGCCAGGGGAGTTTGGTCTCGGTGACCAGCGTTTCCTGGGTTTCTGCACCACCATCAGTAGTGGGGACAGTCCTGCGTGTTGTAGACCGCATCTCAACCAGGTGGACTGGTGCCTTAGGGGCATCCCAGTCTGGATTGTGAGGAGAGGAAGCCAGAGCATCTGCTGGCAAAGACTCCTCGGGCAAATCTTGGGCAAAACTAGGGAGCAGCTCCGGACACACCACCGAAATTAGGGCCTTACATTTCTGGAGCTGACTTTCCAGGGCAGCAATCTGCTTATGTCAGGCTGCATGGCTGACAGACTCCTGCTGTTCCTTCACCTGACTAACCATAAATCAAGCCGCAGACCTGGCGTGATCAAGCTCAGCCTCTAAAGCATGGGCTTTCTCTTCCCAAGTCTGGGCGACTAGGGTGACATCACTAAGCTTCTGTGTGGAGGCCTGCGCAACGGACACAAAAGTTACCTTGTCCGCTCGCAAGGTCTTGATCTCGGCATGAAGCCGGGCATTCTCCCTTTCCATTTCTGCTAGCCTTCCCCAGGTCTCAACTAGGGCACTACTAGCATCTCTGGCCACAAGCCAAAGTCCCCAAGCTGCCAACAAATCCTTCGAAGGCCTGAATGGGTTCTTTGATTTATACGCTAGGGTGTATGCTTCTCGGAGAGAGGCGAAAGGATTGGCCATCTGGAAGACAGAGTCCTTCCAGGGGCACTTTCCTTTACCTAAAACCCATCTCTCCAGTTTCCCATGGACCTCCTCCTCACACATGAGGTCCTTATCTGCAACAGGGCTCTCCTTAGCCATTTCTCTATACTACACCACAAGACCAAAACTTCCTACACAAATACCACAACAACACAAATTCCTACACAATTTCCTGCATAAATAACAGGCCAGGACCTGAAGGGAAGGGCAGGATCACCTAGGCCCCTGGAGGAACTAAGGAAAACAAACTCACTGGAACTTCGCTAGGGAAGAGGGAAAAGGAACCAAACTCCAGCCTGCCCAAACAAAGGTCACTGTTGTATGCTCAGGCCTGGTTCTCCAGCTCGACAGCACTGATGACAAAAGGACAAGGCCAACGGTTCAAGGACGGGGAGGCCACCTGAGGCCCGGGGGAACCTCAGGAGCGCTTCCGTGGGTCGCTGGAAGGGAGGGAGATGAACTCAAAGGAACTTACTATGCCGCCTGGTCAAGCAGCGGGGAAAGAGGGATGAGGAACCCAAAACTGAACCACCCGTATTCTGGTTTTCTGGGTGAGGGGTACCTCCTCTACCTCAGGCTAAACCGCTAAACCCACAGCTAGGTTGAGACTCACCACCCAATCCTAACAAGCCGGTAATATCGGGATGTACCCACAAAACTGAGAAGCCGGGAATCACCACTCGTGCCTTCTCCAACTCAAAACAAACCAAAAACCAAGGGAAACTCACAAGGGGACAACGAAAGAAGTGGGGCTGCGCCTTCCGTGCTGTGTGCCTTACTGCTAAGATGTTGAATGCGTGTAGACTGTTTCTGTCGTGCTAGGCCTAAAAGACGTACAATCCCAGCCCACGATAGACCCAAGATGGGGAGGTGGTTCCCAGGACAAGACAAGAGAGGGGTACAGATATCCACCCGATAGAAATACTGCACATACACACAGAAGTCACACCCACACTAACCTGCCTACCGGTGTTCTACAACAGCTCACTGACCGTTCCCTAAGTCAGTACTGCCCGATTTGAGGAGGTTCGCGACTCCTTCTCAAATTAGGGGTACCGGGGCTGCCTGCGTTTCTCCACCACTCTGTTACCTTGTGAATTGAAGGTCCCAGGAGGGGTCCCCAAACAACCAACAACAACAAGCAAAGATGGGGAAATTAGCTGGAGCACTCTCTTGGCTAACGAGAGGCAGGGCAACTTAGCAGGGATCTTTTACCCAATGTATACAGCGTCGGGTCAGTGAGGAGGCAAACACTTTAAATAACAATTAATATTTATTAAACCATTATTAAAGAAAAGCACAAACACACTCCTAACTAGAAAAGGAAAATAGAGTTCAAGGGGGATGGGTGATACACCACCTTTCCTGTAGTCCTGGGGAAGCCGATTGTAGAGGAGGAAACCCGGCGTGGCGGTCGAGGGGAATCTGCTGAGCCGAGCGGCAGCAAGGCAGAGTAGAAGTCCAGAGCAATCCGGCGAGAGTTCCAAAGAGCTCTCAGAGCGGGGGATTTTTATCAGGAAAAGAACGACCGTAGGCTAGTCTGGTCTTGGGCGAAAACAATAAGTTTTGGGTCGGAGACAATGCCTCCAAAAGGTCAGAATTTACATGATTGAGTTGAGTTCCAAATCGACAATAGTATGGCTGGTATGTAGATGCGGCTAGCTCAGCAGTTAAGCACTTAACTTGCCAGAGTGCCCTCTCAGGGCAGAGGGTCTCTTTGTTTATCATGCATTGGTAATAAGGGTGTTTGTTTCGGGAGGTCCCCTAAAGCAGTTCTGGCTATTTCTGGCTTGGTTTGGTGAGAGCAGCAAATAGTAGCCATGCCTAGCTTCGCGCCTGTTCGGTGGCCTCACAAACACTTGGCTGGTGGCAGAGCGGGGCCAAATTGTGATATCAAAATTATATCTTTGGTTCACCAAAGTCCAGGCCAGTACACCGTGGTAACACCCCTTTGGGTGAGCTGTGCCTGCATCAGTATTCAGTACTTCCATACAAAGCACCATATTGATGACTAGTTTGTCTTTCAGTCTCGTTGCTAGTATGATTTGCTCTTAACTAATGATATTTTTAAGTCATTAGGTGACTATATTTTCACTATATATACATGTTCACAATACCTGTGGTCCACAGTTGCCCATTCCTGATTCAGACACTGGAATTTCTTACTCTGGGACAAACTGGCCAGATACTGTTTGTGTTTTCAAAATCCTTTAATCTCTTCACGATAAGGCAGCAGGAAGTATTTTTAAAGCATTTTGAGAAAAATTGTTCAGCAGTTCTTTTTACAAGAAGCTTGTTCCCATGGCATTATTTTCCTTTCTCTGTTACTACACTCTGCTGTCCTCACACAAACTGATACTTGCATTGCTGGTAATGACAGTTCCTATTAGTACAAATGGCTGTGTCACCTCACACGTTGTGTACAATGGCAAGCAACTGTATCTTGCCTTCAGAAGAGAAAGGGTTATGTCTGCATTTCAGATCTGTTGCCCATTTGGTAAAGGGGTAACAATGTTTGGTAAGGCAGAAGGCAGTAGGAAAAAGAGGAGGACCACATTACAGATGGATAGACTAAAGGAGGACACATCCCTGAATCTGCAAAATCTGAATAAGGTGATTGATGATAGGGTGACTTGGAGGTCCCTGATCCAAAGGGTCACTGTAAGTCAGAGTCAACTTGACAGCAGTTAACAACGAAAGTTTGAAACTTCCTTCTGTGACTGCATGGCTGAAATCCTATCTTTTGCTCTCCAAACAGGAAGCCTGTATTAGATGTTTGCTGAAACATGACATGAAAAGTGCAAGAAATTTCTGCTTTCCCTCTCACTTTTGTTTTAAAAAGAAATGTCAATATCTAACACTTCTCTATCTGATGTCATGCAGTTCTTATACAATAGTCAGCCCATCTCTTCCCTAGGCTCCTTTGTGAGGTGTTACAATGCCACTCTGTGGTTCAGGTAGTTACCCAGCCTGTAAAGTGGCAAGATGTAAAGCTGGTGGTTTTATTTTTCTTTCATGAAACCATTCTCAGAAGCTGTGATTCTGCATTTTTAGCAACAAATTCAAGTAGCAGATAGAAGTATTCAGGCATCAGCTCTGAAGTACTGCACTTTCTAGATGCATGGGGTCACATCATTTCTGCTTTCTACCAGAGATACTAGGTTTTGCTATAGAATGTATTGCACTTAGCAAATTGTCTCAAAATAGTCTTAAAATCACTTTTCTATATAGATTGTTTAGAAAAGTTATATAGGTTTTCTTTCAAGTGTTATTTATGCCAAAGTTTCCTGTTATACCAAAGGTTATTTTTAAAGAAATGGTGTTTCTCTCTATGGGTAGAATTTATTAAAGGGTAGCAGCATGAGAATGATTTATACCTAGAACACCTACTCCATTTGCTGTGCCCTCCAGTCGTACTTCCAAGTACATATGTACAGGAGTCTTAACTTCCAAGTACATATGTAGTGGATTACTTATCTCTCCAAATTTCGTTATTTCAAATAGTGCAAATGCATGTACTGGGAAGGCTATACATAATTTATTCCATATTATAGCAACTTAGATTTCATAAGAAACTGTTGTTTATATTCCATCCCACCCCCACCCCCCATTTCCAAAATGGAGGATAACACTCTTCCCCTATGATTTCAGCATTTTCAAAATCTTCCAACTCTGCTTATGGTCATCAATAATTTGAACATCTAGCTGTTTAAAAAAAAATATGAAAAAAGTTCTAAATATGATGCCAATGACCCTAAAAATATATCTGAGAAATAATATGCAAACATTATGTATTGCCTCTAAATATATATTGCATCAACAGTAACATTATAAAAGGAGAGATTAATACCATTGCTTCTCATGACCCATAAAATACTCCTGGTAACACTGTTACTTGTCATGCGTTACTTCAGAACTCTAATTAATAAGACTTGTTAATTTGATTGCTCATGCCATAAATAAAAGGGTAAAATGGCTGCAGGTGAAAGGAACAGACTCATTTATATCTTGATTTATTTAAGCCAGTATTTAATCCTCAGAACATGCCCATAAATGTACTAAATAATTTTGATTTGGTATAATTAAGAGAAAACTGCTTTCATTCAGAAGTTGGGAATACTTAAGTGAGAATTTAGAGACACGGGTAGCGCAGTTATGTATAAATAGCTCTTCTGAACATCTGTGGCTCTGGGAATCTGCCTTTTCCTCTTTCTGTTGAACATGAAAGTTACTTTGGATTAAAAGCTACATTCTTTCTTACATTCTGTTTAGGATTGCGTACAATCTTACTTGATACATCTCTCCTCTTTACAGCTTTCTGCACACATTGGAGACTAAAGAAGCATGCTTTAAAATGATGTGTGTATGTGTGTGCGTGTATGTTGAAGAGTGATGAAGCCTTTCTTATGCTTCAAGAAATAGTCCGATAAAAGCAACCCCTTGGTTGTATTACCCAAGATGCCAAACAGACTTGAATAAGGGCTATATCAATATGAAAACACTGATATGATGTAGTTCTGCAGTGAGACTGTACCACTTCAAACTGTGCATGGGCAAGCACAGAAGAGTATGTAAATTTTTCACTGACAGAGGCTGTGTCAAAGGGGCATCCTTATCACTGAAAACTTCATTTTGTTTTGTTTTCTTAATTTAAAACAAAAGCAGCTTGCAGAGCTCAAGATACAGTCAACACTTAGTTGGGTTTGAACCCAATGAACACTGGGATGTTTTAATACTGGGGTGTTTAACGTATTGGTTTGTACTGTTGATCTCTGAACTTATGATTTAATTCAGGTTGCTCCATGTAGGTATCATAGACCTACTGCAGATGTGTGGCAGTGTGACATAATTACATTGCTGCAATGGTAGAAGCGTTTCACCTTACTTCTCATGCTGCAGATATGTTAGTTCCCATGTAACATTATCTCTTCATAATTAGTTTCTTGTTATAGGGATTGCTGGGTGATGCTTCAAACATCAGAGCTGCCCTGCAGTATGTTTGAAACCTGGTTTTATTACCATGTTTATTATGCTGCATTGGACCCATAGTTTACTGTTGCAGCTGTAGCATCCTCTGAGCATGGGTTCTGTTTGGGGGTGTTCATGCTGGCAGAAAGCAACTCTTCCGGTTCTCCTTTCACCATATAATTTCTTTCACTCCCTCCCCAGTCTTTTCTCTAGACGGCTGAGGGACCTTCCCCTTGCACTGCCTGGGATGATGGACAAGTGTCTACAACTGGAGAAGGAAGAGGAGGCCTGAATCCCACCCATTGATAATAGTTTCATTTGTTGTTCTAAAAGCCACTTTTACCAAAAAAAAAAAAGGGCAATACTTGCATTTTGAAGACAAAAAGTGTGCTGAGGTAGTTTATTTTTCACTGTGTGAAAACCAGAAGAGTGAATTACAGCCTTTATTTCATTGATCAAATAATTGCCCACCATAGGAACCAATGTCTTGACCACATCTGTGCAAGCCAGAGATCTATTAGAGTTACAAACATCAACCCTAGGCACTATTCATTTACAGTTGCTTATTGTCTGTTCTAAAAAAAAAGCAAATGACTAGTCTATACTGTTAAAAAAAGTAAGAAAGTATAATCTGTGCTGCTCCAATGGAAAAACAAACAGCAAACTTTATTATGTCTTGTGGAATTCTATTATTTTCTACCAGCATGGGTTACTTTTGCTGGAACACAGAGTTGATGCCATGTGACTGATTGACTGTCATTCATGTCTTATTGCTACATCTCATAGAATCATAGAAATGTAGAGTTGGAAGAGATCACAAGGGCCATCCAGTCCAACCCCCTGCCATGCAGGAAAACCCTCAAAGCACTCCTGACAAGTGGCCATCCAGCCTCCACTTAAAAACCTCCAAAGAAGGAGACCCAATATCCCTCTTTATGCATTCAAAATGACTGCATTAAGTGTGGGAGTGGGAGTGGGGCTGGGCTGGAGTTGAGCATGGTAGCTTTCACACATACAACCTGATACCTACCTGGAACTGGAGATATTTATGAAGCTCTGAAGGGTGTTCCTACAGATCGAGGGGGCTGCAACAGATGAAAGGTACTTCTGCATGAGGACTTACAGGTATCCTCACAATTGAAAACTAAAAAAGATGACAGTGGATTTCTAATCACTTTGTGTATTCATTCTTCCAAAGCCTAAAGCCTGTTCACATATTTACATTCAGCACATGGAAGTCTGAAGATACCACCATGAATACAAGAACATTGGAGATTGAGACTTGAGTGCACTACCCGTCAGCTGTTGATTTTGAAAACCAGAAAGGGGCTGGTACTAATCATTTTCATTTTCTTTTTTGAAAAAAGAAACATGAAAGAAAACCAGGGAGTGACTGGATTGGTGAGAACAGGATGTAAAAACAATTAGGCTGTTTGGGAAGAACGGAAATGAACAAGTTTGGCTCTTTGTTCACCAGTGTTTAGAATGTGATTCTGAAGTATTTATAGGTGTTCCCATGAATAAAATATATTGTCAGTGTCACTGGGCATGGCCAAATTGCCCCTGTCCTTTGGTGACCAAATTGCCTACTTTGTGCCAAAGTGCCTACCAAAGTGGGACGTACCAAGTGCAGACCATTGGCCTTGAATGTGAATCAGAGAGACATGGAAAACTGTCTATTATGTGTCTATTTCAGAACAAAATATGGCAAAATTACCCTGAATTCTTTTTGGGGGAGGGGGAGGATTTTCAAAACATACATTTTATAGTGAATATAGAATATCACATTTAATCCTTGATCCAGCAAGGACAGAAATAATATAACTATCTTATTTAATACCTGGTTTTGGCTGCTGACTGCTTAACACCACTACCAGCAAACAAATTATCCCACTGTAGTCAAATGCTGGGAATAGTGTTCTTTAATGCTGTTTCAAATTAAAAAAATATATCAACTGCAAACTTAAAAGTGATGTCTGAATAGCAGGATGTTTTGATGTTTCTCAAAATTATTATTTATTTATCTATTATCTTGTTAGTATCAGTAGCAATAATCAGAAAAAAATCACAATAAAAGGCAAAAATGAAAGAAGGGAAACAGATTACGCTAAAGTCATCACAGCTGCATGATTTCTTTGTAGCCGTAGCAGAGAGAACTGCCATGTAACTAACAAGGAGTTGATTATAATGTAGAACTCACTGCAGTATCCTGAGATGAGTTACTAGTACAGTGGGTTATGGTTTACAAGAAGAATTATCCCTCCATGGTTTTGTGGACAAAGGTCAAGAGGGGAATATCGTGTGAAAGCTCCTCAGTCCCATCACCGCTGTGAATACAAACAGCACTACACCCAAATGGTACCTGTGCTTCAGATAGTCAGAGGATATAACGTGAAACGTTAGCTTAGTGAGAACCTTGTAAAACTGTGGATGGCCCAGTATGTGGAAAATGATTTGCCCTGCAATGAGTCTATTTTTAACAACAAAAAGGGAGGGACAAGACCAAGGCTACTTCCGCATTACACTTTTATAGCACATCCCCTTCCTAAACTGTAAACCTCAGGATTCCATAGAATGTTGAAAGTAAAATAATTGTGCTATAAGATTGTAGTGTGGAAATGGCCCAACTGATAACTCCTCTGTCTTCATATCCATTCTCATCAAAGACACAGCTTTGAAGGACTTGATGGTATCTGCAGGACAGCAGTCTCCACTAGCACCCTTTATTTTTTTTCCTAGCCAGATGTTGTCAGTGCACAGAATGGTGGCAATCACTGCTTAGCAAGGTAGACGTTGTGTCTTCTTTCCAACCTCAACCCATATCAGAAATATAACAGATTTATGTAATGGAATGCAGCACTTTTTCTGCCTTGGGAAGGGGGTCAGGGTTGCTGTTCTAGAATATTTCTCATCAACTCACTTTGAAGGATCTCTCAAACCCTGACTCATAAGTATTTGTAAGCACTGAACACTGGCCAGTCTAATGTGCATAGCTGCACTGAAGGAGAGTTTGTTACGGATCTCTCCAGTTGTCACAAAGTTGCTATCAGTATTAACCTTTTCAAAATGGTTATGGCTTTTTTAAAAAAAGTAAACTCATGGTTCTGTCTTGCCCTGACCAGCCACATGCATGATGTTAACCTCTTGGGCATTGTTTCTGACATACAACGAGATGAACCTGTCACGGGGTTTTCTTGGCAAGATTTGTTCAGAGATTTGCTTTTGTGTTCCTCTGAGGCTGAGGGGGTATGACTTGCCCAAGGTCACTCAAGTTTCCATGGCTGGTAGATGATTCAAACTCTAGTCTCCAGAGCTGTAATCCAATTTGCAGATTGCTATACTGGTTCTCCACACTGGTTCTCCTCTTGAGCATACAAAGAGCAAATTGCAAATTCATGAAAGTTTAGAATGAGGTGATGACAGTGGTTTGTTTACTTGTTTGATGTAAAGTAGAAGGCTTTCACAGCTGGAATCCATAGGTTGTTGTGGGTTTTCTGGGCTTTGTTCTATTAGTATTTGAGGCCATGTTCTATTAGTATTTTCTCCTGGCGTTTCACTTGCATCTGTGGCAGGCGTTTTCAGAGGATCTGAAGATACCTCTGAAGGTCCTCTGAAGATGCCAGCCACAGATGCAGGCAAAACGTCAGGAGAAGATACTAATAGAACATGGCTGCAAAGCCTGGAAACCCACAACAACCTATGTTTACTTGTTTGTTTGTTTTCTCTGCGAAAGTAGGAAGGAGTTGTAACTCTGTGGAGATAGATCCTATAAAATATTTTATGAAAGTTGAGTTCCTACATTGCCTACCCATTTCTTCATCCCTGATTATAAATGCCCCTTGCCCCCTAATGTAGTGAAGCAATGAATTTCAGTCACTGATGATCTCCAGTTATTGCAACAGCAGCAACAGGACTCTAAATCTGCTGGGGCTGAATGGTTATTTTTGTGTGAAGTAACTAAGTCTGCTAATCATAGTATTTTTCTTTGTGAAATGTGCTACCAACTCAGCTTAATACTGTTGCAATCCAAATTTCTACTCTGTAACTCAAATGCAGTAGAAGTAGATTATTTTGTTACTTTCTTACTTTGTGATAAAGAAAAAACAAATCAAAATTGTTTACCCACTCAAAGTGTGTCACTAAGTACAGTCATAAGTTGCTTGCAATATTCCATGGTAAGAATTACAGTAGCCTTAAGCAGTAGTTTTTAAAAAAATAAATGTGGCATGTGAAATCTATGATTATGATCATACCACTGAGAGAGCTCTGGATTAGGAGATTCTAATAACTAACCTTACATGTCCTATGTGTTTTTGTTTGTTGTTTTTCGGTTGGTTTTTAGCATCTTGTGGTAGAAGTTTTAAATTCACTTTTTTCAACTCTGGTCTTTATTACTGTTTTATTGTACTGAAGTTTATTGATCAACACTTGGTGATGGAATGTGTGAAAACTGCTTTCAAAGGGTTTTACTGGTGAAAACAACATATAAAACTATAAAAATGTCATGTCAGATTTGTCCCTTAATAGTCCCTGTCCAGAGATATTAAGGTGTACATAAGAGAAACAGGAGAGGGTGGAAAGAGATTGACAAACAGGAAATAGAAGTAACAAAAGTCAGTGGAAGCAGCAAAAGGCAAAGAAGAGGTTCAGAAAGTCTTCATTTAGGACTTCTATTGGAATTGCAGCCATCCTGAGACTTCTTTCAAAGGCAGTGCTAGCCCCACCACCACTGCAGACACCCCCTCCTCCTTTCACAGTCAGAGTGAAAATTTTGTATGAATCAGTGCCTCCAACACGATCGAGAGCTAGAGTGATTACGCAGATCACTGTAGCTGTTTGGACAGCTCCTTAGTAGAATCTCCTATATTTGAGCACCTCCCAGCTGCAGACTCAAGTACTGCTAGTGGTGAACAATATCTGGGGAACTTCAGGTGCATGATCAAGCTCTTTAAGACTCTGAAGGGAGGGCAATAGTTTGCCTGATACAAATTTATAAAATAATCCAGTGAAAGACTTAACCCACCTGTAATGTAGTTTTAATTTTATAAAGATGAAATTTGTGTAGAGTGAGCACACTACGTGAGCCACACTTATGTTTGTCCTTTTCAGGCAATGTGGCATTGTTGCAAATATGGCATGTTCCAAGTCTGTATGAATCATGTAAATGTAGCTGCATTGTGCCACTGGAAATTTCCTATGTTCTATGCCTTAGATATATGAAATCTGGAGTGATGCGTTCGTTTATGTCTGACAACAGCAGTCATTCGTTTAAGGGAATTGAGCTATGGCTTTATCTAACTCATAGCTGTGCTAGGGGATGTTGTTGTCATTTTCTATCAGCATAAACCTATTGTAACTGATGTGAGACAATGCCACTGCAAGTTTGGTAGAGCATGTTGGCGTGCAAGTTGCAACATGAATACTTCAATAAGCACCTTTTCAAGCATTCAGAAATTACGAAATGCATAGGGTGCAGTATCGTGTGTATAGAAACCTGGCATGGACAAACTTTTCAAAGTGCTATAGCAGAGACTGTTAACTATGTATTAACAGTTCTATTTCTTCCAGTGCCTTATGTTAGAAAGGCTGCACTGTTTCAAATGGGTGTTTATCCTGAATCATGACAAGGACGATAAGCAAAAAGCACTTTTAAAAAAATCTTTGGCAAAGATCGGGATATGCACACTCCCCTGTCAATATTAGATAATAGTTCAGGTTAACTGTTTGGAGGAGGACTAATTCAGACACATTCTTCCCTTTATAAAGATTGGAGCTGTCTTGCTCACCAAGGTTTGTTCCGGGTTCTCACACCTGGACCAAATTATTAAAATTCCATGCTGTACTCCTTTGTGAATATGTTTCATTTCCTTGTCCATCCAGAGATTTAGGCAATGAAAATTCTATGTGGATTAGTTATTTGATAGGAAGGAACCTGGGTCAAATCCAGGTGATAGTTACAAGCCAGAAGACTGAATCATTGTCAAGCAAATTTATGGAAACATCCTGATTAACACATTGATAACTACTACAATGCATGAGTGAAGACGCACAATAGCTTTTGAAAGATGATTTGTGGCTCACAAATTGGAAATTGTCATTCAGGGTGGATTAATGATGTATCCTTCACTACAGATTCCTAAAAAAGGACCAGAATCCATGACACAGACAAAAATGTCCCCTTTTGTGGATTATGAACTTTCCAAACAAAGAAATGAGGAGATTTTTAATTTCTCCTTCATTTTGTCATAGAGCTTTAGCAAGACTGCTAAGAACTGAAGGACAGAACCTTGCCAATGTCACTTGTTTAAAATTTTATTTTCAAGAATTGGGAATATAAGCTTGAAACCTAAAAAATAATTATTACAAAGATGTTACAGTCAGATGTCTTGAAACATAAAGGATAAAGAAGAGGGCTATGTAGTAATTGTATGTAGTATTCCAGGAATGAGTGTATGCTGTTTTTCAAGAATTTTATCATTATGTTCTTGTCCATTTCTTACTCTAACATAATTGGTTAACACTATCATTTCTGTAGTCAAATTGCAGCTTCTCTCCCAAGGGATAGAATTGGGAATCGGGGTAGAATTTTCAACAGGACTGCAGTATGTGGTGCTTGCTGTGTACCTTCAAGTCATTTTTGACTTAAGGTGACCCAAAGCCAAATCTTTCTTTCTTTTTTTCTTTTTCTTTTTCTTTTTCTTTTTTCTTTTTTCTTTTTTCTTTTCTTTTCTTTCTTTCTTTTTTTTTTTTTTTTGCTGTGTGCCTTCAAGTCATTTTTGACTTAAGGTGACCCAAAGGCTTTTTTTTTTTTTTTTTTTGCAAGATCTGTTCGGGGGGGTTGCCTTTGCCTTTGTCTGAGGCTAAGAGAATGTACCTTGACCAAGGTCACCCGGTGCATTTCCATGCTAGAGTGGGGATTCAAGCCCTGATCTGCAGAGTCATAGTCCAGTGCTCAAACCATACTGACTCTCAACAATGTGTGTTTAGGGGTTAACTCTTCTCCCCATGCTCCATAGTCCCCTTAACAAGTATTTATGTTAATTTTAACAAACATTTAACAAATAATCTAAATTATCCTTAGTGTGTATTAATTTTAATCTGGAGGGTTTTTTAATCAATTAAAAGCTGCTGTCATCTTTTTTTACAGTGTGTCTGTGTCAAGTTCTGCTTTTATAGTGAGAATTTTAAGTCTGCTGCATAGCCCTCATGAATCTCTGCTGTTGATATTGATAGTGTGGTTAGAATATAATGTAATGCCTCATTTGTTGCCACTGATGCAGTGTTGCCCCAAAGAATTCTCCTTCCTATACCTCATCAGCACAGATTGCTGGATTTATAAATACAGTGTGGCAAGCAATATGCTCTCCATAAGTTACATAATTAATGTTGACAATCAAGCATTCAATCAAGTACTTAAGATGGTTTACTTTGAAACCCAGTAGCTCGAAACACTAAGATATGAGGTGGAAACAGTATTGCCCAAGCCAAGCCCAAGCCAAGAAATCCGTTGTGTTCATTAAAGAGCTTGATAAGAGTATGTTTCTTCCAGGAAAGGGGAGATTCTTTTCTCTACATATATTTTAAAAACTAAGGTGTATTCTTCCTACTTCATGGATACTTTATTTCAGACTCTTAAAAAGTTAGAAAAAAATCTTTCTGTAACTCAGTTTAAGCCTTAACAGACTCATGGACATTGTCCAAATGATACCATTTTAATAATATTATCTGTACTTTCACATTGTAAAAGTGTACACAGTGCTAGACTCCATACTGCGTCATCCCGTCTCTTTCCGGTATTGCATAATTTGGCTAGCAGTATGCCTCGTGCCACATTGCTGTAGTTGAAATTGTACCAAGGTAACATATAATGATGCCTAAATTCTCAGCTATAGAGGAACTGAGGGGCATTCAGACATTTCTTAAGATCTAGAATATACCATCATTAATTTTTTCGAGTGGACAAACTTAGGCAGACAACTCCAGAAAGAAGAGGACTGTGATGTAAAGCTATTTGTGATATAATATAATGCAGGTTTGCATCTTTGTTTTGTGCATCTGTAAGGAAATTTGATCCAGGGGTATGCGTGCTAAATGGCTGACAGGTGCAGAATGAACAGCAAAGGAAGTTCTTTTGCGTATTGATGAGGATTTGCTGGGATAATGTGGGGGAGGTACAGTTTGGAATGAATGTGATGTGAGTGAGGAGGCCAGAGGAAGGGACATGGGGAAGGAAGCACTTAGAGAGGATCTTTGGGAAAAGAAGGTTAACAAAGACCATGATGCAGGTTGCTGAAAAGGCATATTTAAGAGTGCAAGAATTAAGGCTGAATGAGAAATACAGTATATCACAATATAGCATTATGTAGAATATATAATGATATTGTTGACAAAATGCAACTTCTGATCACATATTAAAGTACCATAGGGTGCTGAAGAATCAGATACAAATCCATAACACCCCAGGACTATGAATAATAAAGTATTATTTGTTTACTTTTAGAAACTACATCTATCCTTTGTTTGCTACCGTTAGGAATGTAAGTGTAGAGCCTAACAGGAAAAGGTAACACAGCAGATCTTTTATACTGAGTATATGGGTGATTACATATCTGCAAAAATCCTGTGGTGTCAGTGGGATAAACTGAAGTGAGAAAGTGGGAAAATGTTTGCAACTGTGAATGAGAATCCAGTTGCCAGACTTGAAGAGAACAGGGATAGAAAGAATATTCAAAAATATTTGGAAAATGGTCAAAAAACATGTTTTTTCAATGTCAAGAAAGAGTAACAAGAAGAATTCTAGACTGACAAGAATTTTCACAGTTCAGGACTTACTCTATGTGGTTGTCTTGTGCAGGAAAAAATCATATTTTGTGTAGGAAACAGCATTTTCTGCATAGAAAATAATGTTGCCATACAGAAATATGAATTCCTGTGCAGAAAATTTTGTTTTCTGTGCAGGAAAAAGAACTGCGATGGGGAGTTTGTTCTGCATAAAACTTACATATGGTTGCATGCAGGAATTCTGTTTTCTGCACAAAATGACCTCATGTGAATTTTGTGCAGGATATGTCCCAAATTGGGAATAGCAAAGACTTTTTCATAGCAGGAAATAAAAATATTGAAATTATTTGTTATTACCTTAACATGAATGTTATTAACATTATAATTTTAATTATTAATTACCTTAACATGAGAAGAAATTTAATAAAGAATTACATCCCTTGAAGAGGAAGGAAATAGGTTAAAGGCAGGAACCACTGGAGAACGACCAGGGCAAACCACAGTGGCACTTGAGCAGCTATATGGAAGATGAAGTAAGTAGTGAAGTACTGCACTGCATACGCATGGTGTTTGATTTTCAAAACACTTTGCCTGGGGAAAGAATGGTAGTGAGCACAACTAGTTAGCACCCTTAGTGATCAAAGGGCCATAAATGTACTGAAGAAACAGCCTACTTAGCTCATCCTATTATTGTTCCATTCTCACTTTGGGCCCATAACCCTCAAAAGTTAGCATGGTTAGCTGAGCTGGGTCCCATTCATTCCAGGTGAAATAGATTAATTTAAAGCAGCATGCAACTGTAGCCTCATAGCTGGGCAGCATGTAGCATCCTCTGGTAGCTGAGGAAAGGGATACCCGAGGATACAGGGAGAAAGAATGAGGGCAAGAGCAAGCAGCAGGCAAAGGGTGAGCACAAGATGAATCCTTCCACTCCCTGCAAATCTTATAAAAGCACAGAGAGCAACAGATGGGGAATCTGGAAAACCACTTGCCTGGCAGCATCTCTGTGGGCATGCATTATCACGCCCTGGGTGTGAATAAGTTGTACAAGCTCAGGTCAAACTTCCTTTAGGAGTCAAAGGCCAAACTCTCCCATTGTGGTTATATTGGAGGCTGGGAGACTAGCAGTAGCTCTTTCTTTTCCCTTTATGCAACAACAGCCAGTTGATATCATAGCATGCCTTTGCAGTCTCAGTGCCATCCAAGTTGTGCAACCAGGAAAGACAAAGCAGTCATTGCCCTGTCAGTCCCAGAAGAGTGAAGGCTAGTCCTTTCTCCAGGCCTGCAATAACAGCCATGCAATGCTGAAGGCACAGTTTCACCCCGTCACTGACTGGCCATAGGGATGCATGCTGTTGACCGATTGGGAGAAGGGGTTGTACAGGGAGATGTTTGATATCTTCTTACACAGCCCCCTCAAAAGTATTTACAGTGACATAACCAAGATGATCCCAGTCCTTATCCTTGTATTTAAGAAACATGGAAGAAGTGGTTTGCTTTGAAAACAGTGAGAAGGCTAAGAGGTGACATGATAGCCATGTTTAAATATTTGAAAGTATGGAGGATGGGGCAAGCTTGTTTTCTGCTGTTCCAGAGACTAACACATGAAACAATGTCTTCAACCTGCAGGAAGAGAGATTCCATCTAAACATTAGGAAGAGCTTCCTGACAGTAACAGATATTTGACAGTGGAATATACTTCCTTGGAGTGTTGTGGAATCTCTTTCTTTGAATGTTTTTAAACAGGACCAGATGGCCATCTGTTGGGCCATCTGGGAATGCTTTGATTGTTTGTTCCTAGATGGCAAGGGGTTGGACTCAGTGGCTCTTGTGGTTTCTTCCAACTCTGATTCTATGGTGAAGGTGTGTCAAAGCCACTTCCACCAGACTTTGGACTGTGTCTGTATTCATCTTTAGATTCAGGACTGCTAAGTCTACTGGCCTCAGTGGAGTTGAATTGGCTTAATTCATAGTAATTTTGCTTAACTGAATTTTAAATTGAGTTGTCCAAACAACCAAAATAGATGTTGTATGGTGGCATGTAACTTACTTTATTATTCCACTTTAGAGTCCAGTGTTGGCCATTCTAGAGATGGGTCTTTATTTTAGTCCAATACTTTCTATTACTCAGTAATTAAAACTGCAGTTTTCATAAGTGAAGCAACACAGGACAGCTGCTTCTGTTTAAGTCACTTTTATTATTTTCCTCTAGGGATTTCACTGAATTTTTTTCAGGAAGCTTTTAGCTACAAGGCATAGTGAAATGCACCAGGGAGATTCCAGCTGGGTCTGAAAAACCCTACATAGTTTATTTTATCTGAGCATAATTTAATATATTTGAAAAGGATCTAGATTTATAGAAGTGGTGATAACACACTGTACTATCTCTCTCCCCAGTTCACTCAGAACTGAATGTGCTACATGTCCCATCTGTGAAATAGAATGCCAGACGTTCTGGTTAGCCCACATCCTTCCTTAAACACCTGGACCCCCAGGTCCAGAGAGAACCAAGCTAGATACAAGAATAAGTCTTTCAGGGTCATCCTGAGATCACACTTGTCTCATTTGTATGCCTCTGCCCATCTTTCTATCCGTCACTTAGTTAGACCTTCTGATAGTTTATTTATTTTGGTGGGAATCAACATCATTGCCTTCCAGACAGAAAGACTTGTAAAGAATACAGCTGCTAGTGTAAATAGGAATTAAGCTGGCACTTTGCCCCACTAGGATTATGGCCTTTGGCTTGTGTTTTGATAGTTCTAGTATAAATCTAAAAACACAAAAGTAATAGCTGAGTTGGAAAACTGTTATTAGGGTACCTTCTGCACTCTTCCCCATTTCTTTGCACCACAGTCTCCACTATGTTACATTAAAAGCCACGCTCCATGTGTATGACTACCAGCTGGGGTACAAGAGGCTATTTAAATTCATGTTGTCTATTAATAACAGCAGTAGTGTTTATAGCACATGCTGAAATTTATGCAGTGGGTGGAAAGAACAACACAACACAAAAGTATCAAGAGGATCTAAGTGGCTTCCAAAGGAAGTCAGAAAATTAAATAGTGCATTCTTAATATAAGCTATAATTATTCAGTTGGTGAACCATCAGTTACTGCTACACAGCATTTTCAAAAGTATTTCAGTGTGTGTTTCTGGCTCAAAGACCTAAATCTTCAAGACATCATTTGCTGTTCTGTAGCATATGATGGTTTGGGTAAAAGTAATGTCAGAAAGGATGTCAACTGCCAATGCTTATAGTATTAAAGTTTTAACAAAATGTCAGAGAAAATTGTTGAGGAGGCAGAGGGAGGAGGGGGATGTTGTTAATCCATAGAAATCTGTCATAAAGATTGTATTGTAAAGTTGCTTCAGCACGAATTGTGGTGGCATATGGGAGCTTAAAATATAATCTAATGATACATCTTCATGTGAGACGTTTATATAATGCAAGTGCCACAGAATTGCCACTTCTTGTTGATTTGTTCAGATAATTAATGACTTGTTTTTGGTACAACTGTGGAGAAAGTAAATACTGATGGTACCTGAGCAGTAGTGTGTTTTTTCTACATACAACTTTTCAAAACAGAAATAGAAATCTCTTTCGTGTTTGTTGCCAGGGGCTGGCAGTTCTGAGTGGAACCCTGTAGAGTTGTTAGATAGACTTGGATTACTGCTGAGAGCATTACAGAATGGGAGACCAGAAACTGAGGGTGGTAGCAAGAAGGCAGTGAGTGACTGTACTAGAATATAGGAGCTTACTCTAAAATGAAGGAAAATAAGCCCACAAAAATCTTTATAGGAGCAACTGAAGAACAGAAGTTGCATCAGCAAGATGCTTGAAACTGAAAAGTAAATGTATAAATATGGTGCTGATTTTTTTAAAAAAAAAGAAAGAAAGAAACTGGAACCACTACTCCCCATAATGACTACAAAACTACAAACGTTAAAAATACCCATTTTAAAAATGAAAACTCAAAAATTGTCTTACATTGCAGTTTACACATCTGGAATCAGTCAGAAATAATACAGTTATGCTTATGTAAATACCCCTACCCAGCTTGGTTTCCCTCTTAGTTGAATTAGCTAGCGTGATTAATAGAGGACAGCATAGCTTTTAATTCATTGTCTGACCTTTTTTGGTAAATGAGCATATGCAGAGCTCTTGCTCAGTTAAAAAAAGAAGGCCGCACTTGCAATTCATGCAAACAATATTTAATAGCACTCAGAATAACTTATTTTGATCTAAAACTGGAAAAAAAATATCAAAATTCTGAGAGCCAGCATGAAGCATCTGGGTACCAGTCCAAAACAGATAGAGGCTATAGAAAAATTAGAAATATTCAGATATCTAGACTGTTAACCAGTGATTATTTTGTATGAAAACTCTTAAAATAAATATGTTTTAAAAACTTTAACAAGCATCTACATGAACTTTTGCTCATATTGCTTTTATCTATGGCCGTTTCCACACTAGCCTGTTATAGTGCTATTATTCCACTTTCAACATCCTATGGAATCCCGGGGTTTAGGGAGGGACCTTTGAGGCCCCCAGGATTCCAGAGGACGTTGAAAGTGGAATAATAGCACTATAACAGGCTAGTGTGAAAATGGCCTATGTTGATGCTCATACTGTCTATGCTATGTGAAGCATACGAACCAATCCAGAATCATAAGTAAAGATTGCTGATATTAACTGGCTTTTTGTCATCTACCTGGCTTTTAGCTTTAAATATCTAAATAAACATGTTCTATTCTTACCTGCACTCCTTAAAAGTATCTCTTCAAAAGAATACCTCAGCTTCCACAACTGGAAACTGAGGTTGACAATAACCTTTTAGAGACATAACAACATAAAAAATATCTAGCAATGTGAACAATGAAATGAGTGCTTTCACAGAAGCAGGCATATTACTGACAGTAAGTGACAAGCAAAGGTATTTTATTATTCCATTATCAAAGAGCTCAGGGACTTTTTCGGAACAGATAGTTAATTTAATTTGCTGAGTAAGAGTTCAAGTAGAGTGTCCAAATGCTCTAGGTATGCAGTGAGCTGGAAGGAGAATGCCTTCGACACACAGACAGGTGGCATTTTCACAGCACAAATTATGCCCTAAAGGCTCTCCTGCTAGTTCAAAACTGCTGTTCAAACATTTCTTCTGATGATACAGTTTTTACAAAAAAAAAAAGGCACCAATAAGCTCAAAGACTGACTAGGAAAGCCATTTACAAGTCATCACAATGACAGTATTATATATTTAGTTGGCATTTATTTCCGCAAAAGCAGGAAGAAAGATTGTGTCAAGTAAATAAACCCCATAAACTATATATAGATTGCTAGATTGTTCTAAGACTGTCCTGAGCTAGAGACACTTAACTGGACAAGGCACTTATCTAGACATGATCAAGCTTATACTGGTGTACGAATTCTTGAGATGAGGGCCTGATATTCCACAAACGGTCCCTAAATTTGAAGCCTGCTCAACTAGTTTATTTCAGTGTTATTAATATTATTTGGTGCCGATATGAGGTTCAAATACACAGGCAAAAATGAGCCCATATGGTGTATAAAAAATGCAGTGTGTCATCTTTTGCTTTGAGGCCTGTTTTCTTTTATGTGTGGAAAGACACTAAGATATTATAACTGCTTTCTTTTTAGATATCCTCTTTTGCAGCCCAGGAGACAATATTATGTAACACTTATTTGCATATAAACATAATTAAAACTCTACGGCGAGACAACTTGTATAAGAGGGCGATCTACAGGGTTTAAGAGTTTCCTTGCAAAATGCAGGTCATCAGTGGCTGCTGTCACACAGGATCCTGAGCCGTTGCTATTGCGACCTTGTTTGTTACCATACAATGATTTTGATGAGACTGTACATCTAGAAAACTCTTTTGTCAACACAAGGGGAAATCTCCTTGTATCCTTCCCATATGATAGAGACATCATGCAAAATATTGTTTATGCATGGAAAGGCAAACCAAAAGAGAAAATCAGAGGCAAGGAAAATTTTGTGAGAAAATTGTTATGGTTATATCTTATGCATAATGTCACAACTTAAATATTAATTGGCTTCCTGGTGGATATTCTGGTCATCCAAAAAATAGAAATGTGGCTCAATTTGGTAGTAACATTTCTTATGACCTGATTTTTTTTTTGAGATAAATTTAATTCCTGTACACTTTTTCAGTGTTTTTCTTCCTTTCATTGAAAGGATTTATAGACCGCCAGTTAAGACCAATGCCTTCAAAAAGATCACTTTTCTAAAAAAAAACTCAGGAGTCAAATATACACACATTCATTCATTCCTCATACATTGGAGTTAATGTCTTCCCTGTTTGATTTGATATGATTAAATTTGATTTGATTAAAAATATGCGTGTGATGTCCTTTACAGAAAATTCCAGTCCTTACTCTCATATGAGAAAAGAAGTGTGTGAGAGGAGGCTGACTTCACAGGAAATGAAGGGGGAACTGTACAACTACTGTAGATGTTCTCCTGTTAGGAATCTGGGTAAAATTAAATATATACCAAAAGGGATACACATAGGGTCTGACTTGTCCAATGTCATCCAGTGGGTTTCCATGCCCAAGAGGAGATTCAAACTCTGATCTCCAGAGTCGTAGTTCAATGTTCATACCACTAACTCCGCACTGGCTCTCTGTACAAATGTACTTGTGCATATACTCACACATACACCAATCATATGCTTGATTGTCTTATATCAATGGCCCTCCATTTGCTGAGAAGCCTTGGGAGTTGTGCTAGTCAAAGTTGTGAAGCCATAGGATTAGGACTGTGTAACATCTACCATGGAAGTGGTGACAGCAGATGTAGATTCAGAGATTCAAACAACCATATTTGAATTTAATATTTTCCTAAATTGAACTGTTGATAGGCAGACCAGCATGTGAAGTATCCTAGTCAGGTGCATATGTCAAGCCCAAAATTATGAAATAGAATGATTGATGAACAGAGTGGAGAATTTGCTTTCTTAAAAAAAAAAAATGAACAAAGTCCAGAGTTCGAGACTTCAACATGAGTGTGACTCTGGAATGTGGACATTTTCTCCTTGCAACTCAGATTTGTGATGTAACTATAGAATAATTAAGCAAGCTGGAACATTAATGCAGTTTCACTGCCAGCATTATTAAAGTTGACAGATGTTATTCACTTGTTCAGTTCATTGTTTTAATTCATTGCAACATTAGCCTGCTGAGCAGTTTAACGGGAGAGGACATTGATATTCTATATTAGCCTGGTAATGGACAAATGTTGAGTTAGAAAATATTATTGTGTCTCATTTCACTGGTTGGGTTCTATTAATCATCTTTTGTTGAGCTGACAGAACCAGGCATGTGCATTTATCGGTTACTGATAGATTTTTGTATTGTTCTATGTCTTTTTTAATGTGATGAATTGGCATTAAGCTATCTTTTATTTGAATAACTATATTTTATTTGAAATTAAGGGTTTTTGTTTTTCCTGCTAGAGAGAGGTCTTGTTTTGTTTTTGAGTGTGAGTGGGTGCTGGATTTTATTTTTTTTTAGAACAGAAGTTGAATTGTTAAAAGGGTCTGCAGAAACTCTAAGCATTTTCCATGTAGAATGAGTCCAAGTTCAACTATGTCAATAGCTTTGGTAACATTTCTTAAAGAAAATTAAAGCCTTCTTGTTAACTGTATCTTCATTCACAAAGCATGCCCTGATTTGGAGTAGGGATGGAAAATAGAAGAGTAACTAATTTTGGTAGTAATCCTTTTAGCCAAATGGGCAATATATACTCTTTCTGACCCAAAACACTACACAGCTCCAAGAGGCATGCTTAGCTCATAGCTAAGCATCCTTTGGAATGAGCTTATTGCCTTTATACTTACCCAGTTTTTATCTTTGTATGAAACAGTTCCTTGTTCTCATTCACCATTTTCAAAATGTTTTTTTAAAATAACATAGATAGCACATCACACAAAAATAATTATTTTGTTGTACAGCTATACCAACATACTCACTAATTCCTATTGTTTGATGTCCGTGTGTTACTCTTGTGGTAATATGCAAAGACAACCACTCAAAACACTTCAATTTCATTTTCTTTCTTGAGAAAGAGGTGGTTTGCCAAAAAGAAAAAAGGTCCTTAATAACAAGACTGTTTAAAAAATGAGATTTCAAATTGTCTTATAGTTGCATAAAGTATACCTGGTATTCAACTGCCCACATTGAAAAATCCATTTAAATTGTACTGCATTTGCCATGGAGAAAGCAAGTGAGGAGGTCCCTTTGGGAGGATATGATCAACAATAATACTTAAATTCATTCAATGCATTTCAGAGATTCAAAGCACTTTGTCTAGATTAGCTCATATGAGCCCTATGAGAGCATATGATTCTTTCTGTACTGCAGATGGGGTGAAGACGCTGAAGTGAGAACATACTAGTAGAATTTTGGTTTTTATTAATTTTTAATACAAACCATCTAATTTACAGTCAAGGCAATATATTTTGAAAAAAATAATGAGAAGAAAAACAAAGAAAAAGAAAACAGAAAAATTTAAAAGGAGAAAAGAAGAAAAAAAGGAAAAAAGATGTAACTAAAACACAGTAGGACTCTGACCCCACAATCCTGGCTGTAATGAAAAGTAGAAAAGAAAAAAAATATATTATTCTGCATTAGAGATCTAACTAAATAGTCCTACTAAAATTACTAATAGGCATAACCACAGATTATTATATTGTTAGATTTCTTATTCTGGAAAACATTTGGAAAAGAGATTTTACCTTTTATTCACTGTGCTACACAGAGAGGTAGTGTAATTAAAGTTACAAAATGGAGATTTTAAGTCATATTATGAGAAGTGCTCTAGGTACTATAGGTATGTCTGAGAGTATTTTCGTATCACACTAGGTCATATGAGCAAGGGCAGACTGGGCGAGAGATATTATGTATGCTTGGATTTTTGAAACAGTTTGTGTTACCTTGGATAGGAATTTGATTTATACAAAATAATGAATTCTCATGTCCAGATGTGCAGCTGCATGGGTGGGAGTGAAATCCAGGTTAGCGCTAGCTGCTGGTATGATGACCAATTACAGTGGAAAGAAAGAATTCTGGAATATTTGGGAACCATAGGAGTGAAATAAATTGCATTCTCATCACACTTTAGCAGGAGGAGTGCAATAGCAGGATGCTGCTTCCATTGTTATTTAAAATATCAACCTATATGAATTCAGAAAGTGTATAAAATATCCTCTGGATATAAAAAACAATAAACATTATCAGCCCTACCTGGTATCTACAGTTGCCTGATTATTTTTTTTTAATCTCCATTTGTGGGATGGAATTCAGTTTTTGTATACGTGGTGGTAAGGCTTTCAGCCAAATAGGTAATTTATAAATGCCAGTTCTTTCTGTTCCAAAACACCATATACCCAGACAGTATGCTCATTTTATAGTTTGGATCCTTTTTCCTGGTGGAGAAAAGGCATGTTGAGTGATAGTATATTATTATTTCTGTAGCAGGATTTTCAGTTCTTTGAATTATAGGGAAAAATAGATAATTTTTAATGAGATGCACAAGCCCCACTGACTGAGTTTTAAACAAATCATGCATCCCCTCTGACTAATAAAAACAGAAACTGCAGGGCACCATCACAGAGCCTCTGACAGCAACTGATTCCATATTAGTACCAGTAAACTTTTCCATTGGCTGCTGCTGCTGCTGGTATATATTCTGTTCATTATAATTGAAGTGGCCACTGGCTTGATGCAGATAACATTTGATTTGATTTGATACCCTTTAGGCACCATATCCTGTCTGATCTTGCATGCTAAAACAGGGTCAGGCCTGTTTAATGTTTGGATTAGGGACTACCGAGGAATACAAGGCGCTGTAGGTTATTTTTCAGAGGAAGGCAAACTATCATGGAGTATTCCTTGCCTAAGAAAGCCCTAGAGAATTCATGTAGTCACCATAAGTCAACAGATGGTGTGAAGATGCACACACGCACACACACATCCCAAAAAGTAAGGGAGATGATTGCCTTTGTCTTCCTCACCTAATGTGCTAATGGGTTTTGAAAGGCTATCTTGAAGAAAGGCATTTTAAAATTTTGAGTATGCTCATGAAATCTGAATGAGTAGGATACAGATTTCAGCCTGTGCAATACAAGTGGTAGAAGTGGACTTGTTCTCCAAAGCAGGGGGCTGCCACTAGGAGGAGACCCCCGGAATTGGCTGTCCTATACTGCATGAGATAGAGAGGGAAGCCACTCCCACAGATAGGTGAAGGCACATTCCCCCCTCAGCCCTTCTAGCCAAAGCCTACCACATTTGGCAGCATCCTCTTAGCCTCTGTGTAGCATTCAGGTAGGAGGGGCTCCATGAAGAGAACAGGGTGTGGAAATCCACTTCGATCCAGCTCATTATTCTGCATTTCAATTAAGTCTTCATTTCAGATTCTGACAAATTGTTTCATTTCTTCTATATGTCAGAGAACTCAAATAGTATTTCCATTTTTTTTCTTCCAATTGTGAACAGCAGTGTTCAAGGCTATGGTGTCTCTGCAAAGAACAGAGATCTTCCTGCTACCTTGTGGTTTGGGCAAAGTGGGAGAGGCAGATTTCTACAAAGTTGCTAGCGTTAAAGGGGCAAGGGCCTCTAGCTCTTGGTGTGTAAAAGTGCCATTGCCACATAGAAGAGCATGGCCATTTCTGCACTACACTCTTATAGTGTGATTATTCCACTTTCAACATCCTATGGAATCCTGGGGTTTGCAGTTTTGGGAGGAGCCAGCCAGCCCGCCCCTCCCGAAACTGCAAACTCCAGGATTCCATAGGATGTTGAAAGTGGAATAATCTCGCTATAAGAGTGTAGTGCGGAAATGGTCCATGAAGAACATGGTCTAGGTATATCACCCCATCACTAGCAGCACAGAAGCACAAAAAACTGACCATATGATTAATGGTTAATAATTACAGGTATAATTACAAATTTTTGTGACTCTCCGTGCTGGCGTGAAAGAAATTTGGTAGCACACTGTAGATGCTTCCCAGTGAAAATACTAGAGTTTAGGATTCCAAATGCTTCAATAATTTGGTATACTGGAAGAGTCTGCAGTCCAGTTATCATGGCGATGACTGAAATTCATCTAACATTGAATTAGCAAGACTGTATGTATCCTCTTACATTGGCATCACACAGGAGATGGAAGATACTCCTATATCTGTAGATTGCTGCCATTTAGCAGTTTCTCCATAATGATAGTGCCTGCTTACACTTCACCGCAGCTACATTGAATCAGTTTATATTGATGCATCTAAGAGTAGTGGGAAAATAAACATATTATGCACTGTAAAATGCAGTGGAGTTGATTGCTCAACCCCCACCCCCAGCACATATTAGGTTGTTCAATCCTTTAAGAAGCAAGTAAACAGAATGCGACACAAATCCACTGGAAATGTTACAGTCAAGCAGAACACATGTCCACCAGTTTAAGGGAGGATTAAATATAATGACCCAGTTAATCCTTACGAAATGAATGATTCATTCACTGAATTTTGTTCAGATGAAAATTCCAAGGCTTCTGTATTAAACACTATTTAATATTCAGGCCAATCTGCCCCTCTCCTTTACTGACTGCAGAGATTTGGTGTCTTGAGGAAACAGCTGCAGTGATGGTTGTCTTTGTGCTTATATGGACCAGTCACAAAAACTAGAGTTTGGGGGAGGGGGGCTCTACTAAAAGATCTTCTTCCATTTGCAGAACTAGGAGCGGAGCAATCTTCTCTCCCTATTGCTGCACCCCAAAGTTGCCACAGCTGTCCAGGAAACTCTCAAGAGATTATTTGAGGAAGGCACAGAAGGCTGAAGGAGGGAGTGGAGGAGGAAGAAAGTGCTATCATAGTGATCTCTAAATTACAGCGTTGATTCAAATATGTTTTTAGATTGAATAGTGGGACTAACTTCTTTGTAAATGCACCTTCGAGAGCAGTCTTGGCATGTTTTTCTGTGAATATTTAACACATTCAAAGTCTTGAATGGTTTTATAAAATGCAAAAAAAAAACTGCCAAGAGATTTTTAGAACATCTAAAATATTTTACATGCTGGCTATTTTCACCTCAGGTAGGAACAAATTATAAGGATCCAGTGAACAAACAGTGCTTCTAGCTTTTCTTTAGAATCAATCATATGGTTAACTCCGTATGATACAGCATGTTGCTGGCCTCTTTTATGTAACAGCTGAATGATGCAGGCAACATATTGGGGGGAAAAGGTGGAAATGACGTTCAAGGGCATCACTGTGTCTCTTCCCCTGCCTTCCCTTAAGTTCTTTTTACCTTGCACCCAAAAGAACTATTGCCTGTGAAATCAGTATTTCAGGGAGAAAATAATTTTAAAATGTCTCCAGAGAGACTAACAGCTGCTCAAGAGAGAGAATACATAAATTGTGGATATATGGGATCTTTCTTGTGCTTCAGTATAGAATAAAATCAGCAGTAGCGATGAGAGTAGAAGTAAAAGCCGTTAAATGGCTCAGAACAGCTGCTGAATAGCTATTCACACAGAAGGTAAAAATGAGCCTCTGTTTTTTAGTCATTTGTTTCCTTGCTTAATGTAGATCTGAAGAGCCATGTCTGGTACTGAAGATTCAATGTGACTATGATTATTTCCAAAATGTGTTTTGTGGGAACGAGGGTAAACAATTTGAAATTGTTTCTTTTTCCTTAATCAGCAGCACCCCATAGTAGGATGTGTGTGCTGAAGAATTAATGGATTAGATCAGAGAAGTCACCGTTACAGCTATAAATCTAAATAGGGGTTCTTGTTGATATTTTCCTGTCACAAACAGCAGGTGCTTCAGTGTCTTTCTCAGTTGTCCCTGGTCATTTTGTACATTATATTGCACTGGCTTGGGTGATGTGAAAGCCAAGCAATATGAGCCTTTCTTAAGGGGGACAGAGTGTAGTAACTGTGAGAACCAGAACAGGTTAATGAGGTTGCACACTCTTCCTTTCAATCATACACTCTGCAACAGAAAAGGCTGCAGAAATGTAAAGTTGGCGCACGCTATTGTTGCTGGGAAGACATGAGCTTGAAGAAGCAAGTACCGCCTCATATTGTAAGAGAAGCAAAAGGATAAATCTCATTTCCAGCTCAACAGACCTGTCATTAATCTTTCTCACTTTTCATGATTGCTTCCTGACATTCTTCTTAAGCACTTTGGTGAGGAAAAAAAACTCTTTTTAAAAAAAGTTGCTTTGGCTTCTAAGCTTTCACATTGGCATTCAGTCTAGTTCCCTTTCCAGTATCCTAGACAACAGCTCCCACTATTCCTACACAGCACTGCCCTTCTGGGAGTTATAGTCCACCACATGGGGCAAGTGTGAAGTTGAGGATGGCTCTCATGCAGCATGGCTGAAAACAGGAATAACACAAAATAGTAGTGCCAGTGGATCAGCAGAGGAAATCTTGGCCTATCCAATTTTTTACTGGTTGATCAGCTGCCAGATACTTTCTTGTCTATTTATGTATAATTGTTCATTTATCACCATCAGTGTGCATAATGCCTTAGAGGACAAGATTTTACAATGTCAAGTTCAGCAGAAGAGTCAGAATCTAGTCATATAAAGGTAGAACTATTCAGCAAACAAGATTCATTACTGAAATGTCTTCCAAGGCATAGATTTCCACATCCTAGGTTCTACAATAGAGAATGCTCTTTCTCTAAACAAACTACACCCAATTTATATTCCCAAGTCTATTCAGTTCCCATTTGCCCAAGACTAAATGAAGTACAGTCAGAATACACTGGATAGTCCTTCAGCTAGAATTCAGCGGTGTATTTCCACAGGATCTCACTGCTTCCATCAAAAGTGGTGAACACCCATTTCTCCTTTTGCTCCTGAGTACCCTGTAAACCTGTTTTGTAGGGGCGGAAAACTTTCAGTTCTGGGTTTCTGTTGCCATGGAAAGAGCCACCAGGAGAAGGACGGGATCAAATTCACAATTCACATTAGATGTGGAAATATATCATTGGATCTTGTCCTCTGTGATTGTATTCCTTCTTATTTTAGATAAATATTTTCAGTGTTCCCAGTAAAAATAACTGCATTATTACTGCAGTGAGATATTGCAAGTGCACTGTAACCTGAAGCTTTGCTTTTTTTCTGCAGATGGCTACACAACGGATGATATTGAATTTTATTGGCGTGGGGGTGACAATGCAGTTACAGGAGTGACAAAGATTGAACTTCCACAGTTTTCCATTGTTGAATACAAACTGATCACCAAGAAAGTTGTTTTCTCAACAGGTTTGTGAAGGGAGTGTCTCAATGTGTCCACTGAAAAGCTTTCTGTAAACCCTCTGAGATGTTACAGGATGGTTAACTGCAGGGTTACATAGACAGTCCAAAGTTTTCAAAATAAGATTCGGAAAATATTGTGTTGTAAACTGAGGGCCTAAATACTCTAAAGGTACCAGATGCTTCTGATCTTAGATGCTAAGCATTGCCAGCCTTGATTAGTGCTTAGATGGGAGACTGCCAATGAATACCAGATGCTGTAGGTTATGTTTCAGGAGAAGGAACAGGCAAAACCACATCTGAGTATTCTTTGCATTAGAAAACCCTATGAAATTCATGGGGTTACCATAAGTTAACAGTCAACCAAGGCACATAAACACACACAAGCTGTTAATACAATAACTATGCAATAGTAAGTGTACCAAGGCTGCAGTGTAATCTTGTCAACATTCACTGAGGAGTTAGACCCCCTGAACATAGTTAAGAATTATACCCACAAGATTTTGTTGCATGAATAGTAAATTTGTTTGTTTGTTTGATATAGTATTTTTTTCAAATAGTAGGATTAGCTCATGGATGATCAACCTGAGCCAGTATATTATTTTCTGCCTGCCGCCGCAACTCTTCTCTCAAAGCTAACCAGAAAAAGTATTTGACTTTGTCCACCCACTTATATTAGTGGGAGATACAAACACTCTTGCCAGTGCTGCCTAATGGCGCCATATGGGATGGCAATTAGCTGCTCCGTTTCTGCTATGCAGACTTCTAATCCTAGTTCAATGGAACTATTCTGGACTTTGACAAACAAGCAGTCCTCAAGAGGTTACATGATGTAAGTAATGGCAGAGAAGCAGCCTATCAAGTCTGACCCACCATTATCATTTTTGTTTGTTGCAGATTTGTCAGCAGCTCTTCACACTGGATTTTTCCTCAGAAGCATAGGCCAGAACCATTCCCCAGGAGAATGACTGGAACTATGCTTCTTGCTTTAGTTTTTAGCTGGACTCCTGAACCCAAACAACTTTAAACAGTCGCTGTGCATTCACTTCTCAGTCTTCTTTGTTTCCTTAACTGTTTCCACACTAGACTGTTATAGCACTATTATTCCACTTTCAACATCCTATGGAATCCTGGAGTTTGCAGTTTTGGAAGGGGCCGCTTGGCCTCTCCCAAAACTGCAAACCTCAGGATTCCATAGGATGTTGAAAGTGGAATAATAGTACTATAACAGTCTAGTGCGGAAATGGCCTTTGTCTCTATTCTGGTCTCCACTCCTTCCTGTAAATACCCAACATAACAGCTTGTTTTGTTTGACCAGAGGTAGGAATTGTTTTACTCTCCAGATGTTGTCGGACTACAGCTCACAGTATTCCTCACTACAGGCTATGCTGGGGATGTCTTCTGAGAGTTGCAGTTAAACAATGTCTGTAAGGCTTTACAATTCCCATTCATGTTTTAGACCAGTAAGATGGATGTACATCTGATCTCCTTGTATGACTAAATTTTCATTGGCATCAGAGTAAATAGCAGTTTCTCGTCCTGAAACCTACAGTGGTTTCAGAAAGGCTGTACTCTCATCAATTGCAAAGGCTGAGCCCCTCTGTAGCTTTCCTGTATTTATTAGCAGCGTAAGATATTTGAATCATTTCTGTTTGGACAGATTAGAAAAACAGACATTCCTCATTGTTTAATAAGGGGTTTTATTTTCCTTATATTTATGGTATGTATCACATATGCTGTGGGAGAATAAAAAACTACTCACTGAGAAAATGAATGTAATCATTAAAAGTGAAAGTTGCAAAGCTCAATAACGGCCTTCTAATCATTGTTCTTTTTGTTTTAGGTTCCTACCCAAGGCTGTCCCTCAGTTTTAAACTTAAGAGAAATATTGGCTATTTCATTCTGCAGACTTATATGCCTTCCATTTTGATCACTATTCTTTCTTGGGTTTCATTCTGGATTAATTATGATGCCTCAGCTGCAAGAGTGGCTTTAGGTAGGCAAGGTTGCTCCATTTAAATATACTGTTTTGCTGTAGAAATTTTTATCCGAGTTCAGGCTTACATTATTTAAAGCAGTGGAATATTTTCTGTTAGATCAGTTTAGAAGCAATGTCTTGAGTGAAGTAAACTTGTTTCAAATTAATTAAAGGGACTGAGTCAAAGGGCCTTTCCGCTCCACACTGTTATAGTGCTATGCCACTTCCAACATTCTGTGGAATTCTGGGGTTTGTAGTTTACTGATGCCAAAGAACTCTCTGGCTGAGAATTCTAAATGCCCCTCCCTAAACTGCAAAGCCCAGGATTCCATAGGACGTTGAAAGTGGAATAATAGCACTATAACAGTGTAGTGCCAAAAGGCCCAAAGTAAATGCATGCACCCTGGTTCAGCTGGGCTATGTGAGGAGTTTTGTGCTGTGGTTGTATATAGCCTATTAATGTTTCATTTAATACTCAGCATTTGAATAATTATAATTTAACTAAAAATTAAGCAGTTCCACCTCAGAATTAACTAACTGTATAGTCCTTCTTTGTTTGTTTGTTTGTTTGTAGCATTTATACCCCACCTTTCAGCCAAAAAGTCTCCTAGATTGACTTATAAGTAGTTTTTTCAACAGTTCCCTGCTCTCAGGCTTGCAATCTAAAAAGAAAGGAAACAAGGAAAATGGGAGTTTTCTGTGCAGGCTGGGAGTTTAAATCCAGCAGTCTGGCTACTGTTCTGTCCGTCAGAGGCCCCAGCTGTGGTGACGGAAGGCCTTTCCTCAGATGCTAGAACCAAAGCATGATGCTGCTGCTTACATTTATTGACCTTTCTGGTCATGCAGTTTCCTCCCTAAAGTATGGATGGGAGGAAATGTGGCTCAGTGGTAGAGTGCATGGTCTGCATAAAAAAAAAAGCTGCCAAATTCAGCACCTCCCTTCTCCTAGTGAGACTGAGCAAAGACTTCTATCTGAACTTTTACTGAGCTGCTCCAAGTAAGTAGCCATACCTGAACTAAATGAATTGTGATCTGACTCTATAGTAGACAGCTTCCTAAGTTCCTAATTGGAAAAGTAACATGTGATCTAAGTTTCTGTCTCTCAGACTCTGCAAGGAAAGGTAGACCATTGAACCTAGCAGGAGTAAGGCTTCAAATCCTGCAAGTATAAACTATTTTGCCAAGGTTAAGTCTGGGAATACAAATGAACAATGGGCTTGGTAATACCATCCAGGTTCAGATACTGTTTCTCTGGGTTGCAACACGGAATTTCAATGCCCTTGAATACAGACCTTTGTTGACTATTGTGACATTGCAGAGCCAGTCAGGGCTGAAGGCAAGCGCACCCCTTGCATAGACCAGCAGTATGTAATTTTCAGCTCAGGAACCCTGAAATCAATGCCTTGATCTACAGCTGCAGCAAACAGGTTTCAGATTTCTTTTGGCCAGGAGAAAGTAGAAGGCCTAGCTCTTTACGTTTATACCAGACTGATTTGTCTGGACAGGGTGTGTTAAAGCTACTGACACAAATATCGTAAACTACGACAAGCTTTTTTTCTTACCACTAAAAACTGTTATGGCTGTTCTTCTGAAATCAGTTTATATTAGTGAACCTTCACATTCCTGTTTGTAGCCTGAGTCTTGTTGTTGTTCCCAACTTGAGTAGACTTGATGAATCAATGAAATTTATTTGTAGGCAGATTGATCATTAAGTAACTGAAATAATGAGTCTACTGTAATTGAGAATAATAAGATTCTGGCCTGTATTTCTTTTATTCCTGTTTCTTGTATTTTAGCTTAAGATATAAATCTATGCAGTAGATTTTTTTTTTAAAAAAAAGCCTACTTAAAGTTTTCATAGCACTGATGAAAAAGCAGAATACAGTATTGTCAAATTCCAAATCAGAGTAAAGTACTGTTAGAGTCTGATTTAGAACTAATTTCAGGAATTCAGACCAGAAGACAACATGGAAAAGACTCATAAAGAAAACAACACAGTGACAAAATGATGCAATCCTAAGCCTAGCTGTGTGATTCACTACTAGATGTTAGAACAGGAAAACCATCCTCACGATGTTAGCTTTGTTTAAGTGGTAATAGTTTGAAATGTTCTCAACGCTTGCATAACAAAGCAATAGAAAAAAGCAAAGAGGCTAGGTACATGTACTAATGTTTGCCAGAATCCTGTAACACCTGTAACTTTATGTGTACTTACCTAAGTGCAGGGGTGCTCAGAAACCCTGTCAGTGGATTGCAAAGATGCATATCAGGATATCAGTAGGATTGCCAGATGCGCATTTGCGTGCAATGCACATCAGCATGTAATGTGTATTGGGCACTCTGCCAGCTCTACTACATAGTAATGTAATAGCAGCCCACTACTGGATATAGACGTTACAAAACTGACCAATTCTGATTCCCACAAACTTAAGCCCACTTATGAATCCATACAGGATTCTAGCTAATGTGTCTTACTCCTCCTGCATTTCCTAAATAAATAAATAAATTATTTTATTCCGTATCATACTGACCTTTAAACACTATCATGTAGCATTTTCCTTAAAGAAGGAATACACTAAATTGGAATTTGTTATGCTTTTTCTAGGAATCACAACGGTGCTCACAATGACAACTATCAACACCCATCTCCGAGAAACACTGCCCAAAATTCCCTATGTGAAAGCCATTGACATGTATCTGATGGGATGTTTTGTCTTTGTGTTCATGGCCCTGCTGGAGTATGCACTGGTCAACTACATCTTCTTTGGCAGGGGACCACAGCGTCAGAAGAAAGCAGCAGAAAAAGCTGCCAGTGCTAACAATGAAAAACTACGAATGGATGTCAATAAGGTAAATTCAAAAGGAAAACACGTATGTAGCAGTTCACTGTTGCAGCATTAAATAATTCATTTCTTCCAAACAGATTTTTAACATACAGTTCATCTGCTCCATGAATCTAGTAAAAAATACAGTGGGCCCATCTTGTTTTTTGAACGAGAGCCATTACAATGGTTTTCAAACTGCAGTTTACATTCCTACTAAACTCAGTGCTTCAGCATGGATAAAGATGTGGAAGCAGAGGATAATAATGCTGCACTAGGAAAAAAAATATATGTTAGGACTGTTGTTCATCTTGTTCAATGAAGGTAAAATTGAGGGAACTAAATACAGTGGACATGGTGGTGTTTTTGGTGCTGCTGTTTTTAAAGGAAAGCAAAAGTTTCCTAAAATTGTTGGACTGGGGGAAATTAGTTCACGGTAATTGTTTTGATATTTACATTTTTTCCTTTCTTCCCCCACATTTTTTGGTGTGTTCAGCGCACAGCTTCACACAAGATTAATCTATCTACTGTTGTGCACTCCCAATTATTGTTCCATACTGACTTATTTAGTATATAAGTATGTGTTAAATACTTATTTACTAATATTTGGATGCCACCTGTTCTCAATATTCTGTGGCTGGCTTACAGCAATAAAAAGCTACATGAACCTGCCTAGGGGGAAAAATGCTGAAAACTGTGTTAGCATAATAGGAACTTATGATCACAGGATGCTGCAGAAGCTGTTGAGTTATCCAAAACCCTATATCTGGCAAGACTTAAAAGACATAAAATGATGGGAAGGATATGCAAAGCGTCTACTGTACAAGCCATGCTGGTATCTGCTGTGCAAGCCATACAGTTGGTTATATTCTTAAGACAGGGAGGGATGGCTGCTGGTATTCAGACTGTCCTTTGTAAAGTTATACAGGAAGATTGTTCCTGATATTTAGAGTCCTGTTAGCTGCTGGAGTAAGAAACAAAACCAAAAAAGAAAAAATTGAAAGCTCATTTTTCAGAGTATAAAAGTCAGTTGTAAAACTCAGTATTAATGCAAAAGTGGCTACAAGCCTGCAGCCTAAAAGCAAGGTCAGAAGTGTTGCCATAATTGCTATCAAGATTCTTGCAAGGGAAAGCCCCTGTTCCTCATAGTTCTGCATAAACCCTCTTGATTCTGACACTGCTCTAAGTTTCAAATGGATGCTCTAGCTTTGGGGCAGCTATAAGGCTATTCTTCTGTTCTGAGGCTGCACAGACTGCCAAAAAATAAAAGCAGGAGTTCAAGAAGTCCACTTCTGGATTTAAAAATGGAGCATCTTTTAATGCAGTGGTTCTCAACCTGTGGGTCCTCAGATGTTTGTGGACTTCAGCTCCCAGAAGCCCTGAGCATTGACCATAGTGGCTGGGGCTTCTGGGAGCTGAAGTCCACAAACATCTGGGGACCCACAGGTTGAGAACCACTGTTTTAATGCTAAGCAGTGCAGGGGCTGCAACCTATTTAAAAGATAAATTGCAGCTCATGGGAGCTTTCAGGAGAGGCAGTTCACTTTTGAGTGAACGGAATTAGGTAAAAGGGAGTCCAAACAGTTTTTAGGGAGAGATTGAGGGCTGCTCTTTGCCCATTTTGCTCTAGCCAGAAGAAAGTGCTGCTTCCCGAGGGCAGGCTACTATGGCACAGGGGTGGAATTCAACATCCCTGCGTAGGAGGAACAACTACTAATGAACATACCTGCAGATGAAACAGCAACACTTATTTATTAGGCCAAGAAAACAATAGTCAGAAAAACTGGTTCAGTGTATCAGAAATATAATGTGTCCTGTACTGGGATTTTCTGAAGCTTAGTTTTCAACATGTAGATATTCTCTGCTGCCAGGAGTGCTGCCTCTCTGGTGAGAAGAACCACCTACAGAACCAGAACCAGATGATTCCACCCTACCCACTGTATGCCCTGAACAGCTTTCCAGAGCAGCTCTTGAGAGTGTGTGGCTGGAGGAATGCTCTTCCCATTGCAGTTCCCCTGATGCAACAGCTTGGCCTGTAGGCTTTATTTACATTTGTTAGGCTGAAAGTTAGACAATTAACATCAGTAGGACAATCCAAAATGATGGTTAAAATAAGAAGTGCTAGGGAGCTGTGTGAAACTCGTAAGAGAATTGAAGAGGGTTGTATAAACTAGCCAGGCTCTACCGGATAGTATCTTCATTGTAATGGATTTATATTTTACAGATGTGGATTTCATTTCACCAACGTACCTAATAGATCCATTTTATACACATTTTGGTAAAACTCTACATAAAAGAAGAATTATACACAAGTGTTCCTTTGAAAAGAACAAAAAACATATTGCATGTCAGCATTTTCTCAACTGTGTTAAAATTGAAAGAATATGGAGTCAGAGGTACATTTGGTTCATATAGCTCTGCAATGGAATTTTTATTCCCCTTTCTCCAATCCTTGGGTTGATGCTGTGGTAATTCTGCTCACCTGCAGGTTGTAAATGAACTAAGGTAAACTGCATAATGACAAAATAGAAGGTTGAGATCACCATAATAGCTCTTCTTCCTTCTGTTCAAGGTTCATTACATTCAAAACAATCTAGATGTGAGATAGAAAGAGAGAAGACTATCTTGGCATCCTGCTTTGTTGGTGATTTTATAAAAAGAGAATTGTACAAAAAGTATTGATAAAACCTATGTACAACAAAGTCAAAGTAAGAAACCAAACTGTCAGTCCAACTTTCACCAGGTCTGATGAGAAAAATAAGATCCATTGAAATCAGTGTGTTTTACTTCCAGGTGGGTTTGGTTAAGAGTACTACTTTGAGCTTAGTTTAATTCAGTAAGAGAAAATTCATTTTGAATACTATTGCTTTGGATTAATTGAGTTGCAGATTGAGCTTTTAATGCTTAAGAGTTTTAGTAACCAGCCCATGTGATTTATTTCACTGAAAACTCTGAAATCAATGAAAAAGTTCAACCCTGGGAGCATGAACTTACGAATATTTATTCAACACTGTGTTCAGTGGGCTGACTCCCAATTACGTAGGATTGCAGCCTTAGTTAGCCTTTACCTGTGGAATTTTTTTTCCTTTAATATCAATATCACTTGAGTTCAGGACTGAATATGTTATCAGATCGTTTCAAACTATTATCTATTTATATTTATTTTAATAACCTGAAGTTAGAATAAGTAATAATTCTACATCTAATCTCAGAAAAGTTGCTATGGACAATACTCATCATTACAGTTCTGCCTCTAGCCTCCTTGCATCAGATGCAACCCGGCATCCCCTTTCTGTACCTTCCAGTTACCACTATTGTGTTAATGAAGTGAAAACTTGAACTCTTTCCCTATGTGAGTTCCAGTAAGGCTGCAATTCTCTGAAAATCTGACTGTACTCTAACTGAGGGGAGGGTGGAATTTACTAGAGATACAGTAGTTGTCTGTCCTAATTATTACTCCCAAATAGTTCAGTTGGCCTTTTTGCAGTTTTGTCAGAATTAAATTGTAGAGAAAGATAGGTTTGACTTTGCTACAGAAGGTAAGAAAGACAAGGATTTTAGAACTTGTGCTATATCAAGAAAAAAAGCCAATATGCCAATGGCCTGTTGAGAGATTTCACTTCTCTTTTGTAAGGGCACCACCTAGAAGCACTGATTTTCTAGTGGTTTGGAGAGTAGATTCTTACTTGATCTTACTCAATACAATCAGAATTATTTTTTCAGGGAATCATGGTACTTCTAGGCCTCAGAAAGATGCTCCTGTTTTATTACCTGAGGAGTATTCAGAGAAGAAGAGGCTGTTTGCTAACTGCACCCTATGATGTTGTATCCTTAGAAGAGGAAATAACTTCTTGCCACTGAGCCACTTTGAGGGTCCTGTGTGGTTGTAAAATAGAATATAAGTGCTGTCAATCATTCAGTAAAGTACTGCATAGAAATACTATCAGTAAATTTAGTTAGTTAGTTAGTGCATTTGTATCCCTTTCTCACAAATGAGATGCAAATTTAAAAATGGCAATGACTTCCAAAACATAATTTGGCATGGAAAGTGTGCACCAATGCATACTGCCTCCAGACACCTACTGTTATGATTCCAACTGAAGCATTTTAGTGAAATATGTATACTGCCCTCTTAGAGCTGCAGGTGAAAGAAGAATGACCATGTTTTTAAAATTTGCTATAAGAAAATGACATATAACCCTAGGTGGTTGGTAGGTGGACAGTGCCTCTTCAAACATTTTGAGGTGAGCTCCCCCCACTCATTCAGTCCCCAAGCTTGTTCCATCCCCAAGCTGCCACTAAGAGTATTTTGTTGGTAAATATAACCTGTTTAGACTACATGGAAAAAGTGTACATAAATAAAGGGGCAGCTGAACATTCTGTCTTGCCTTCTTCCTTGGGGTTTGTAGTTCCAACTTGTACACATTGAGCATTGGGTGAAGGAAGGAAGGCGGGCAGGCGGGCAGGGAGGCATGGGTGGTGCTGTGTATGTAGACCTCCAGGGTAATTGAAACACAGATGATGCATAGCTTCCCTGGAATCCAGTGCACATGCACAGACATCACTTTGTGGAAGGGAGCTGGGAGACAGTAGAGGAGCCAGCAGCACAGCCCTGCTGCCCTGGTAAGAGTGTAAAACTCATTCCTGTGGTTAATGCACAAAGGGGGCTTTAAAGAACCAGAGAAGCTGGAGGTTTGTGTTGTTTCTACTGCTGCAGTTCTCAGTCACCTGATTGCTTTTAGAACTACTTGACAGTCTGCCCTATTGTCTCTGGGGGCCCCAGCAGTGAAGAGGATGTGCACACGTTTGGTTGTCTTATTTTTGCACAAGTTTTTTTCTTTACATCGTGATTCATGGCAAATCAAAGCAATGTATTTGTTAAAAATATTTCTGCAGATTCAAATACACCAAAATAAACAATCCAATAAATTTTTAAAAGTTAGGTACATAAATAAAAGTAGGAGATGAAAACATTGGACAAAAATTGCTTGGGACTGGCAGCACCCAAGAGAATAGGATAGACTAGGATAGCACCTAAAAAAAAAATGAAACCGAGAGGGGCCAGCAGGTATATTTAGGGTAGCAATTCCACCATTTGTGTGTAATGGTAATGCACAAATGGTGGAATGGTTCTTCAGAACTCCCCTGCTTAATATCTGAGGTGTTCTCAGAGAAGAGCCTCAGATGAAATTCTCAATCAGTGAGTAGCTTTATGTAAGAGAAGGTATCTCCCAGCTATAGATACCAAAGTGCCCAGCAATTTAAGGTTGTAAAAGCCAGCTCAAGTGACTCAGTTTTTGGCATAAGCCAGAAGCACACTGCAAGCCAATGAAGATCTTCACATAATGCAAGTGGAGATCAGTGGACTGCAGAGTCAAGTTTCAGAAGAAAACTATACCAAAGGCAAAAAAGATGATTTCAGAAATCAGTTTCCAGAGGTGAACCAGTATTTTAGATGCAGCCAATAACCTTTGCACAAGAAGATTTTTGTAGTGTTTTTATCTAAATATATGTTTTGATATATAATATTTAAGAAGATAATTTGTTAACATTTAGAACACACTGAATATAAAATAATTTTGCCAGAAATGCAGAACTACACAGAAATACAGTGGTGGCAAAGGTACATGGGGGATTTAAGTATTTGACAGCAGTAAAGTGAGAATGTTGCCATACATTCTGTATAAAAAGGAAAGTCACCAGAGAATAGTTTGTGAGATATAATTTGTACTCTGAATTCAGACTTGGGGCAGTCTATATAGTGGCTCAGGACTAGTATTGAAGAGGCTGTCAGATTGTTCATTTATCATGAACAATTGAGTGAGGTAGCACTCAGCTCTCCATTTTGATCATGACAATTCCCCAGCCAAAGCAGTTGTAAGAGTGTCTTTTGCAGAGGCTACATCTGTCAGTCTGGTTGATTGTATCCTACAAGCTACATTATTGATAAAACCCTAAACAAAGTAATTGACAGTCATTAAAAACCTACAGGACAGAATGGTGCTTAATTCATTCTGCAGCAACTCTGGGGGGAAAAAAAATATTTTCATTTAAGCTGAAGGCTCCATTTTTTTCTTGCCTTCCTCAACTATTTCGGAAGACATGTGGCTAGTTGTTGAAAATCATAAACAGATTCATTTGTCCTTTCAAAATCCTTTGTGGGTGATAGTAACTCAGTGCATACCTTCCCCAAATCTCTTAACCTCCTCCCTGCTCTAGCTGGAAGTCCCTGAGCCAGAGTGGCAAATACAGTCAGCCCTCCATATTTGCAAGTTTCACTTTTGCAGATTTGATTATTCACGGATTATTTGCTGTCACCTCTGCTGCCTCCCTATGCTATTTTTAATAGGGACTGCAAGCCTCGTGCGACTGAGAAACTGCAATGGGGCTTGTTAAGTCACTATTAAAATGGTGTGGGGCAGCAGTAAAGGTGGCAGTAAGCCACACCAACAGCCCACTTCTGCCTTGTGAAGGAACCCCAATGCCTCAAAGGAATCCATGGTGTGTTGAATATGATGAGCATACTTTTTTGTGTGTTAAATATGGTTTGGGAAAGGCTAGAGTTATTCACAATTTTTTCACTTTCACAGGTATCCTGTGCCCCTAGCCCCTAGCAAATGTGGAGGGAGGACTGTACACACCGAATACCTAATATGCAACGTCAGGCATCTGAGGTAGAAAACCCTTCAAGGATTTTTCTACCACTCTTCACTGTATCAATAGGCAGAATGAAACAGTAGTCATGAAAGGGCAGCAAATTGTCAGTTGTGAAATAATTATTTTAATTACTACTGAATGAAGCTAACTGTGGTGCACACTATCTTTCACTGAATTTTATAGGGTAGGTCCCAAATACAGTAGATTCATTGAATCACTTGTTAAACAGTGAACCAACATATAGTAAAACCCATCGAATTAATCAGATTACTTGGGACTATAGAATTTAGCCTACTTCTGTCACAAACAAAGCGCTAACCAAGCTATTGTAGTTCTTTAATTTTTGTAATTTTTTTTATTCCCTAAAGGGCCTCTGAACAGGAATCAACCTACCCAAAACAGTAGTTACCAGTCTCAAAAATTGAATCAATTGGATTCTGTCTGATTCCTTCCATCCTAGCCACTAAATGTCCTCAGTCATGCTTTGCTGGTGGTAACACCATTCTGCTTTTTAGGTGTTGATCTGAAAGCTTAATGTTGATCCTTTCTCAGATTTTTGGGTATTCCAGGTTGGAATATAGCTCTGTGTGTTTTGCTCATCTATCAAATATGCCATGAAATCCCATTTGTTTTCACATTCATTTTTAATTGCTGTTTTATGTGTATCCGTGCTATATGTATGTGATCTTTGTTCTTGTGTATTTGATTCTCCTTCCAAGTTTTTTGCTTAATCCAGTTTTAATAGCAAAAGAAATGCAAGGGCCTGTCCATATGGTAATTTCACAACCATTTATCTGGAAAGTACACATTCATAGACCAATTAAGCTGAATTACATTTGACTCCTATTTCTAATCCAAAACTGTTTCACATGGAAGAGTTCCTTCTCCACTAATTTTTTCATGAATCCTATTTCTGTTGTGTTCTTTATATGCAGCACCAGCATCACACTTTTGACCTGGAAAGATAGTGTCAAAACAATTGTAAAGATTATTCTGTGTGATCAAATTTTTCATGCTTAGAAATGTCATATCTCTTATTTAAATGAACGTTTCTACCTTGGCTTTTAACAGCAATTATCTCTCTACTTTTGGCTTTGAATCTTCTATAGATGCCTATCAGGTTGTTCCTTGTACTCTTTATATTTCTCAAGCTTTCTGTGCACATTCCTCTTACAGTCTCTCTGCCTTTATTTGAGATGGTTTTCCTCTTCTGCCTTTCCATGTGACAGTGCTTTGGGCTTTTTAAAAAGATACACGATGCAGGAGGACCCAAATCTGACTAGTAAACCCCCTTCTGTTTTTTTCTTTTGAGCCTTCCTGTGTTCTGTTATCTTCTTCTGTCTCTCTGTTAAAATAGAAATAATCGTCTGTAAGATCTGTCATCCAGTTTTGGAGGCATTTAGAGTTATTTTACAACTACTATGTTAGTTCTAGCTCTGTTCACCATTCCCTAATTAGTAGGAGCTAAGAGACTTATTTAGCGTATTCTCTACTTTGTCTTCCAGATCTTTTATAAAGATATAAAACAAAATGGGACCGAATTGCGATCCCTGGATCCCACTGGAAATCTCTCCCCAACTAGATGGACTGCCAGTTACGATTACCCTCTTAATACGGTTAGATAGCCAGTTTTTGATCCATTTGATTGTACTAACTGTCCAAGACATCTTATGTTGGCCTTCTAACCATTGTATAGTGCTGTATGAAATGCTTTACTAAAACCCAGATAAAATATCCACTGCATTCTCATAATCCATTATATTTTAAGTCACTTTGAATTATTTTAATAGAAAAGCAACTAAAAGATTATATATACTGACATTTTTGTATGCTGCAATGTCAAAAACTATGTATTGATTCTCAGTAGATTTAGTTTGAACCCATTTTCATTAAGTGCTTCATGCTATTTGTCTCTTAAAAAGACAGTTCCTTTTGTTTCATTATTAAAGAGGAGTTTACTTCCAAGGTTTTAGCATGGAGCCACAGTGACATCTTGTATCTAACTCTTAGTAGGAACCGTGGCTCCATCTAGACTCTTTTAATCTTTATAGTGTTATTACAGATTTATAAGGAGTGCCTTGTAGTTGAAAAGCTCCTTTTTGAATGTATCACTGTTTGTCTCATAATTGTATCAGCATAATTGCATGTGTGTGTGTGTGTGTGTGTTTTGAACCAATTTCTTGTTTAGTGTAATCATATCTCTTACTGTACTGAGGTTGGCTTCCAGGTTTTTTGTTTTCAATTAATGCATATACGTACTGAAAGTCATCTTAAAATCTTAATCTAGATATTGTTTCACACTGCTTGGCCCCCATGCCATCTTGGATTTGCTTTGCTCCTGATTACAAGAAATTCTGCTTCCCCCCGCATTTTCCTTAGTTTTCCACACAGGGATATGTTATCATATCAGTAATGTCTTAGCATTGCATTTTTCCAGATAGTTTCTTTGTAAGAACATCCGGAGCACCCCTTATATCTCTTCTAAGATCTTTTGTGCCTCTTCTTTCTTGCTATTCTTCTTGATGCACCATGCATGTTCTGGCTAACCTATATGAAATGCTAGTGTGGTAACAATAATAATGATCAACATAAAACAGCCTAGCAAATACAGCTATATTTGTGTAGTAGTGAAAGAGATTTACTAAACAGTGAAAAAAACTGCTCCCAAAATATCAGTTTCTTTCCTGGACTTCACTGTGCTGATTTCTGTACATTCATTATGGTTGAAAATTTGAAGAATTTCAATCGTCTGTGCCATAACAAACTTTCAGTGGTTTACCACCTAAATTTTATTTAAGTCACTACTCTTTTTTTTATGTCCTATCCATCATCCTACAATATAATTGATTAGTTGTTTACAAACATTACTTAGCGTTTTGTGTTGGCATTTATAAAGAAATGATTTCCTTTACCAAATTTATTCAAGGTATGTTTTAAAAAATTCAGTATTCTCTACAAAAAGTAGTCTGAATTTATGCAGCTAACATACTAGCAATGGTTTAAAAGTCCTTTCTGAATACAGAATGTAACTGTCTGCTAATCCACTAAACCAAAACGAAGAGGTTTATGGGCCTTTCCACCCTACACTGTTAGAGTGCTACTATTCCACTTTCAATATCCTATGGAATCCTGGGGTTTGCAATTTAGGGAGAGGCATTGAGAATTGTCAGCCAGAGAGCTCAACAAACTACAAATCCCAGAATTCCACAGGAGGTAGAAAGTGGAATAACAGCGCTATAACAGGCTAGTGCAGAAAGGCCCTTTGATTGAATTGAACAGGTTGCCTTAGAAGGTGATGGACTGTCCTCTCAGTAGAAGTCTGTACAGCCTGAGTGAGCAACTCCAGGCCCTAGGGTCCATTCCAGACCCAGAGGTGTTCCAGGTGTTCATAACTTGCCCCACGATACCGTTGGTTTGTGGTTTCTGTCAAAGTGCCTTTCCTAAAGCTTAATTTCTAGTAGTAAGAGTTTTAACCTAAAATATGCCAATATTTTTGGTTTACCTTCCCCCCTCGGCTGCACCAACCCTGGACTCTTTGCCTCAGGAGCTTTTCTGGCACTGATTTCCTACCCTAGGCTGAAAAAGATCCCCCATCTTTGGTGAACAGCCACCTCTTAGATCTGCTTGAGTGGTGGCTTTCTTGCACTAACAGAGGGCTGAGTCAAATGACTTCTGAGGTCTCTTTCAACTCAGTGAATTTGTGCATTCTGGCAGAAGCTCTTGCCCTCCCTCCTCCTCTGGCTGGAGGGAGTTTACAAAGGGCCCTGTCTCAGACACCATTTGCAGGGTGCTTTGTTAACTTTCCTTAGCCAGAAGAAGAGGCAGGAAGAGCAAACAGATTAGAGCAAATCTGAGGGGGTTCAACCAGCATTCAGTTCAATAGTTTGCTCTTGGTTTGGCTTAGTTGTGATGGCAGGTTTCCAACAGAGTAGAAGAAGATATTGCAAGTCTTCCTTTTTGTATTGCAATGATCTGCAGCTTTAATGGCCTGAATATTGTTGGCGGCTGAGGCAGTAGAAAGAGAACTGCAGTGGGAAGGCCCCCAGAGGGAGAGGAAAACAAGAGAAAAGAGAACAGTGTGAGACCTCATTTGACTCAGGTCTGTTGCTGTAGAACATGAGCTGTGTCAATTTCTTCAACACTTACTCAGTATTAAATCTACAGCCTCCTGTTAATTTATGCTAAGTGCATTGATGCTAGAAATATTCAGAATAATCCAGGGGCACTGGGAAATATTGGAGTGAAGAGCTGGTCCACTCATGAGAGTTGCAATGGAGATAGTGGGAGACCACTTAAGTGTCACTAAGGAAGAAGAAGTGTGTCTTCAAAAGATTAGAGAGCAAGATTTAAGTATAGTTTTAAATCAGGACAGGAGCACAATGTGGCTTGACAGAAGTAGAACACAGAAAGAAGATTTAGTAATATGCTTTTGTTGTATTTATTTCATTGATAATTACTTTTTGACCAAAGCACTTTGAGCAATGTACTGGAAACCAATAAGCACATAAAAAAAAAACACATTAAAAGTAGAATGTAAGTATCGGAGCAGCACAGAGATGAGCTATTTTAATACAGATAGAAACAAATAGGTCTTTGGTGGTGCAAAATGTCAACAAGATTGTTACCGTAGAGAAGTGTCTGGGGAGGACATTCCTTGACTTTGGGGCCACCACAGAAAATGTCCACACATAAGTAGCCCTCCCTCAAATTTCTGTAGGCAAGGGCACTTGGAACCATGTGAATGATCTGAGCATCGGAAGAACCTAGTAGCAGAGTTAGCCCCTCAGATGTTGTGATACCAGGCTGTGCAGGACTTTATAACTTAAAACCACCGCTTTGAAGTAGTCTCTTTCAGTGTTCTGTTGTTTAGATTCGGAACATCACCGTGCATCATTTTCCCCTGCTGGTTCTAAAACCAAATGGGTTTTGTTTCTTATCTAGAAGTATTTGTGCTGCTCAAGATGTTCTGTAACACAGAAACAGTTAAATGTACTCAGCCTTCTCCTATTTAAAAACAAGTATTTGAGCAATATCAAGATACTGTCAGAAGTTGTACTCCATGTTTTGCAAGCTATGAGTGCTATCAAAAGTACAATCAATCTGCAACAAACTACCATTTTTGTCCATATACACCATGTTGAATTTTCATTCATATACTGTATTCTCTCAAAACATTTTTAAAGCTCATAAAAAGCACTGAGCATAACTGTGTATTGTTTGTTGTTGTGTAAGAATATGCTATGAGCCAGCCAAGTACAAGCCATTGTTTGTGCGTTCTCCATTAGCATTATGTAAGAATGTGCTATGAATGTAATGTGAGGTAATAGTGGCAGCAGACAGCCTGTGGCCTTTTACAGAAAAGGTCACAAGGTAACTTCTGCATACATTCAGTAGCACCACTCCTGGTGACATAAAAAAGATCAAGTCAGCTATGTAGGACTCTCTGTCCATAGCAATGATCTCGGAATGCCACCTTTAATTTGCACAAGAGCAATGTATACAGCTTAAGATATGTCAGGCCTCTTACATAATCTGAGAGCCTGTCCTCTAAAACATTCAGAGAACTAAATGATTAGTTTTTGTCATGGTGCAAACTTTTTCTGAATGTATTCTGTATTTTTGCTTAAGATCTTCTAAATAGAGAAAATGTTTAAATGTAGCTCTTACCAATACAATATATAATACAGTTCAGGCTGTGTACAAAAGTACAACTGCATAAGCCTTCACAGGAGTAATGCATATAAATCTTCAGTCTTAACTGTTGGGGCCAAATTATATGTCCCACATTGGAGGACAAGCACAACATTGTTTCCAAAATGTTTTTGATTCCTCTCTCCTGTTTAGCAAGCAGTTTTCCTCACCTCTCTATGTATGACTAATCTGCATTGTCATAGAATGTGGCAGAGGGTAACAAAGAGAGATCTCTGTAACCAAGTGGCTGTCGTTTTTTGCAGCATCATTCATAGGGCAGTCAGTATTATGTCTTTGCTGGTGCCTCTTTCTCAGTTATCCCTCACACATGTGAACCGTAACAGAGTCATTGACCGCTGTGGAGGAGTCACCCTTGTGTGACATCTTAGAGGGGAGGGGTGGTTAACATGAAACCTTCCAGATGCTTCTTGGACTGTTATTCCTTTCACCCCCAGCCAGCAGTGGAAAAGGACGTGGGGTGCTGCAATTCAACAACATTCGGATGTCCACAAATTGCCCACCCTCAATTTTGCACCAACCATTTTGGATGTTGATGTAACATTGAGTCAGATATGGCAGAACATGTGAGTAAGCGTGGCGTAGTGTTTTGAGGATTGGACTACAGCACAGGAGACCGCGGTTCAAATCCATGCTTGGCCATGGATACCCACTGGATGACATTGGCAAGTCACATTCTCTCAGCTTCTCAGGAAGGCCCCCTCTCAATAAATCTTGCCAAGAAAACCCTGTGATAGGTTCACATCAGGATCCCCATAAGTCTTAAATGATTTGAAGGCGCACAGCAACAACAGTGACAAAGCAAAAGGGCCAGTTTGTTTTAATCTGAGTGTCATGGTGACTGAGTGGTTATTTCTGGTGTAAAGGGCATTATAAATGGTTGTTGTTGTTGTTATTCATGGCTGCTCTGTCTGTCTCTTCTAGAGGCAATGATGTCATGATAAGTAACTACATTACTGGAATAGAGTGGGTGCCTAGTAGGGTAGAGACACATGGAGATGATAGCTAGAGATGCAATCTTTTGCACTGACTTTATGATTCAAGAACTTAAGCCTATATGAGCAGTGGAGGCACCAAAAGAGAAATAAAAATGCATGCATATCCCTTTTGTAACTACTGTCAGTTCTCTGAATGGTCTTGAACGCTAGCTATAGCATGCAGAGGTAATGGTAACAATACTTGGGTAATATGTGATTCAGAAAGAATAAGAAAAATGTTGCCCTGAGAAACAGGGCCAGTTTATTTTGCTTTACCAATCAAGCAGTTGTGCAAATAGAAACATGGAGGAGATGAATTTACAATGAATTTGCAGATGTATCTCTCATACTAGTGACTTTTTTTCATTTTATTTGAAAAGTCATTTCATTTGCTAAGTCAGTTTTTCTTATATAGAGTGATGCAGTATGAGAGTTTGTGGCAATGCTGTTAAAATGTTTGGAACATTTGGCTGAGCTAATATCATAGAGGAATGGGACAATTAGAGTGTGTTGTGTGGCTGTCAGCTGAACCACTTTGATGCTAAGCATCCCTGGCCACCTGCAGTTCCAGTAGCAGCGATCCAGAATCTGCAGTTGCAGTGGCTCACAGAAAATGGCCCAGGGAAGTAGACAGGCCATTTCCGCATGGCGTCGCAGTCCCAGGTTAGGGACACAATGGCAGCAGTCCATGGTTCGTGCTTTGCATGATGTCATCATGGTCCCACTGCCATCCCGCCCCCACCCATCATGATCACGGGAGGCACTTCATTCCCCAGGGCAGCATGGGAAAGAGCCCAGCTGCTCTGCAAAAGGCAGCCATGTGTTGCTTGCATTCCCTTCCTCAGGGAGCCGGCTGGGTTGTGGAGGGGAGCATTTCTGTTGGCTTTGCTGGGATTGCGACAGGAGGGTGACAAGAGCAGGTAAGGTGTGGAAAAGACCTTAGAACAAGAAGATTAACAAAGGAGAAGAAAGTGTCATAGAATCCCACATGGTAAGAGAGACAGAGAGTTGAAGGAAAGAACATCCCAGAGGAAATAGAAACAGAAGAATACTAAGTGAGAAAAGAATAAGCGGAGAAAAGAAAGGATCATGGTGAAGAGGTCAGGAGCAGAACCACAGCTTACATATTAGCCTAAGTCCAGTTGTTGGTCCCAGCTAAAGACCTGTTGGATGAATGGTACTTACAAAAATGTTGACTTAATCAGATTTCCATTGGTTCAGTGAATCTTCTCTAGTTGTGACTAACAGTTAGATTTAGGCTATAAGATTGTGTCTTTTAAGGCAAGCCCAATGGCAGTTTACAGTTTCCATGGCAGTGGAACATTGAATCTGTTGTTGTTTTAGCCTGAAGTTTAAAGAAATGTACAGAGACCTATCCCACAAATCAGAATCAGCATCTTTTAAAATAGGGATTAAAACTCAGACCCAGGCTTACCACTTTGTTGGCATAGAAGGCACCAGCCTCCAGAAAGTTCACCTTTGCTAGATGTGAACTGTTGACTGACCCCTTTGGCTAGGGATGGCACAGCCAGTCACTGCTATACTCATGGTCTTATCTGTTCAGTTTAATTTTTAAAGACAGAAATATAGGCCCTTTCTGCATGTGGGGGGGAAACACCCAAAAATGGAGCTTACCGGCGTTGTTTTCCAGCTGGGCAAATCTATCGCCTTGAGGAGTAGTGCGAGTTCGCTGCTCCACAGTCCTCCAGCATCCCAAATGGTGGCTTCCGGTCGGTGGAGGCTCTCCACCAACTGGAGAAGCTCGCCAGCCGAAAGCCCACCCCCGGAAGATCTGCAGGCACGCACTTGCACGCACCTGCAAATCTGCTTCAGAGCTGGGCGATGGAGCGGCACGGGGCTGTGTGCACCGTGCTTTTTAAAAACCTCTAAAGAGTCGCACGCTGCACAGCTAGTTCTGGTCGCTCCTGTGTGGATTGAGGTGTGGAACTACAAAAAGTAGTCCACCCCAGTCCACTCTACGGTGCAGAAGACCTCTGTTGGAGGTCGCTCTGCACCATTTCAAATTCCCAGTGCGGAAATGGCCATAATTTTATCACTGTACCTACAACTGTTCTTTTTGTGTTCTTGTTTAAAAGTGAGCTGCTTGGAATGTTTTACAGTATATTCTTGATAGTTAACACAGTTAACACTGTGCAAAGTACTGCATGCATAAAGCTTCAGAAAAGTAAGGAATCTTGCTCCTCCTACATGAAAATAGTTGCTTTCTTTTATGAGAAATACAGAGTTTGGTTTGGTTTGGTTTAGTTTGGTTTGGTTTTTTTACTGCGCTGCACAATGGGTGTTGAAGTCTTGCATAGAATTATTTTAGATGGCTATGATTTGCAACTTTTAGATACTGGTTGGAATCCTTTTCTCTAAATATCTTCTGTTGAACCAGGAAGATCAGCAGTGTTTATACCCTCTGGTCAATAGTCTACAGGTTATTTTTAAGGGCTCTCAATGAATTTCATTGTCACCATCTATTATGTTGTCATTCAGAGTGATTGTGCAACTCTTCCATATTACTAAATTTGAGTTACTGTTTTACAGGATTCATCTTGGACATTTTGTGTTGTTTAATCATTATGTTCTTCACATGTTTATCTTCACATGTTTATCCTGTTTTCCTGCCCTATGAAATTTCTGTGTTTTCCACCTAAAGTCTGCCTTGCATCATCAAGATCCCTGTTCTATGGCTGTATAGTCCTTCAGCACCAAGGGAGTTTCTTTGTTCCACCACCCTGTAAAACTACATGTTCTGCTTTCTCCAGAATAATGTTTACATGTCATGGTTTCTTTCTTTCTTGGTCAAAACTGGACAGTTTTGAAACACACACATATATCTATATCTATATCTATATCTATATATACATCTCCATCACAAATTCATGTTGTTTATAATGTCAGGGCCAAGACAACAACAGCACTTCTAACTGTGGCACATATCTCTGCTGATTGTTGGCTCAGACTGCCCTGTGCTTTGAATTAATGTGCATAGTTTATAATAATAGCCTATAGTGCATTAATTTTTAATGAAAGCTTACAGCTGCCTTTTCTCTAAGGAAACTGGTCTTGATTTTATTAACTTACAGGACAGAAGAATAATTGGCACATATCATTGTCCAGAAATGTATTCAACAAAGGTATATTTTATTGTTTTCTAATGATTTTAGCCTTAGAGATTTAAAAACTGAGTTCATGGACCGTCTGTGGTCATTGAAGATCCCATGGCACATTTTAGAAGAGCTGGCATCTTATGTCAGGATCCTGTCCAAACACTGATTGTATTATAAATGATCTTCTTATCTTCTAAACCATCTCCACCACTCACCCTCCCACCTACACGCCACATAGTTTTAATTGGCTACAGCATTCTTCATTTCCTGTATGACAATAGTGTGTTGTTAGATAGCCACCACATTTCGCCTGAGAGGTATCTGCACTTGTTGGTGAAGTGATGTTGCTTTCTAAAGTCTGTAAAGCGCCTTCTGGATGAAAGGCGCCCTGCAGAATTGATGTGTTTCATTGTTGTATTGTAAGCTTCTCTTTAGTTACAAGCATACATTGTCATTAGGGATGGGTGAACCTGTTTTATTGCAGCTAATCTCCAAACCAGCTTCCCAACCTTAATTGCAGACTGTTAATTCAGGTCAAAAATTCAGGCCAACTGAGTTGTCATCATTTTTCTTTATTTTAACCTCATGCAATTCCTATTTTGGAAGTGAAATATGGATCTCTTTCCACCAAAGGGGAAAAAAATTATTTTTATGAAAAAATATACAATCTCTTTCTACTTATTCTACAATACGACAAAGGAAGGTTCACCCATTACTAATATACTGCTATCAAGTAATTTCCAGTGTCTCTCTGAAAAAGGTATAGAGACCTCCAGCCTTCTCAAACTGTGGTGTTATTAGACAAGTGTCTGATCACAGCAGAAAACCTCTTAAGAGAAAAAATATGAATGATATAAAACAAAGTTACTCAAAACTGTTTTCTTTTCCTACTAAATTATTTGAACGTGTGGCCTGCTTGTTTAGTTTATTCTGACTGTGATGGCATTTCTGCGGTAGTCACAGAAGATTCCAAAGCTGGTCATATGAGAATTTTATCTGATTATCTGAGAACCTGATTATCAGGCACTCCCCTCCCACCCCAACACACATATACATATTTCAAAGAGTCAGACTCAATATTTTCTAAATGGCATCTTGTGAGATGGTGTATGTATAATCTTTATTATTTATTTATTTATTTAAACAAATTTTATCTGTGGCCAAGCTACACAGTTCTCTTTGCAATGAAGTGTGTGGAAGGCTGAATACTGGTTTAACCTTTGAGGTCTGGGCTCTATCTAGAACTGGAAAATGAAACTTCCCAAAAGCTTTGCTATCATGCTTCTGTAACTCACTCCATCCAAACTGTCCCCCTTCCCCAGGATTACCCAGTGCTTCTGTTCTGCAATTTTGAATGTAATCTGAAAATGCATTCTCACAGTTGTGTCAACAAGACTAACTTCTTCCCTTTTAAACTTCTTTGTAAAATGATTTAGACTTTAAAGGATTTACCATTTTCCAAGTGGTAAATTCTTGTAATGCTTGATGCCATGAAATACATGTGGAAATTAGCAGTTGTATGCTGTGGAAAGAAAAATAAACTCATCCCTGCCTGTTTACCCCTGTTTGGGATTGGCTGGTTGACCTCAGAATTCAAGGATCAAGTGGTAACACCTTGAAAAATGAAACGGCTGTACTTTTATACACATAAATGTGTTTGTTATGAGACTGCAGAAATAGTATGCTTGGATATTGTTTCATAGGAAGTGATTGAAGACCTGTTCCAGGCATTCTGATCAGAATTTTGTTAATTCTGTTACAGAAAGGACCCCAAATGTTTTCCTGGCTGAGACACATCCTATGTAACAGGCTTTTTTTTTCTTTTAGTGTACAATCTCAGAGGGAACATGGAAGAGCTTTTTCAGTTACAGTACCATTTCCATGTGTTCAGGTTTTCTTTGAAGGCTTCAGGCAATATCTAATTCAGAAGATTCATATGATTTTAATTTGAAAGTAGAACTGAGTTATTTTGACTAAATTTTACATTGATCTATAAACCTAAACGACCTGAAATGAAATAAAATGGAATAAAAAAATGATATCCCACATGGACTAACAATCCAACATAGATTTCAGATCCAACCTATTCACCTAATCCATGCTTTCAAATTGTGACATCTTGTAGAAGTCTGTGGTATTTAATATGCTACAGTGGTGAACAATTAAATGGGCTAAAAGAGTAAAATGTAATTTTAATAATTTAAACCTTAACATTTTCCCCAAAGGAATAATGATTTATAAATTACGTGTAGTGATGTAAAACCCTGGCTATAATATTCAAACCACAGTACTAATGCTTATTTGAATATTTCTGAGTTACTCATATGGGGTTCACTGGCTTGTGGACTCTGCACTGATTATCCTACAATTACCAGGCACAAAGAGCAGCTGCAAGGGAACACATATATTGTCCTACTCAGCCACAATCAGAAGGCCACAGTTTTGAAGATCAATTTCCACTTTTAAAAAGTGCTTATGTATGGTCAGCTGCACTCTAATAGCGGTGTTTATTCAAGTTTGCATCTCTTTGAAAGCAAAGTAGTGTAGATACACAGCATCTGTACTTAGATGAACATCTCATTTATGCCCACCTAAAGTATCACTTGCTGGATTTATACCCATGCAGCAAGTGATACAATTGCAGGCAGCTGCTTATATGTATGAATCTTCTTTGCATGACTGGGGCACCAGTGTCTGTGTCCTGTTATTATTGGGGCCAGGAGATAGAGCAACAGCTAAATAATCTTGTCCCCAGTTTTCCTAGTCTTTTACTAACAGCAGTTTGCAGAGATCTTAAACATCTGAAGTGGAGCTCTCTCTACTGAATGATGAGGCTGGAGGGAGATTCCTGTGTAGACTTGTGTTTCCAATCATACAAAGGTAGAGTAAAAAGGAATGTGAAGCAGTAGTTCATTTTGAACGATGTGTAGGAATACATTGTAGAAATGGGTATTGTTTGCAATTAGAAGTTTACCCAGTAAAAGATCTCATGTCAGAAAAACTAGCAAAGATTATATATAACTGCTGAAGTTCAGATTATCTTCATAAAGCAAATACTCAATTGATACAGAATGTATCAAGTTAACATTTCAAATATTAAATTGTTTTTCTCCAATGAGATAATTAGAACAAGAATGATAACATATTAAGAAAATTAGGTTTACTTAGAATGCCTGTTAAAATAAAAAGATTGCTTATTTCTAGAGGTAGCAAAATAGCTATGCCAAATAAGCAAAACCCTTTGTCTGAGGAGAAACATAGTTAGCAGCAAGGTATCTTATAACTCCAAATAATGGAGAGCATTTGCCCTTTGAACATTTAATGACAGAAACTCAATATGGCATTTAAAACAATATTTCATTTTCTCTTCAGATTACCAATAATAGCCCAACCCAATGCTGACTTTTAATGGGATTATACTCTGACATGAATGCCTGGTTAGTCTTGCCTCTGAAGTACTGCTTGGTGCCATGGCCAGTCTCCTGTTCTGATTTGATGTTCCAATCTGATTTTTTTTCCTGAAGCGAGCACTGTTAGCCTCAGCATTACACATCAAAAGAGGCTCCAGTGTATGAAATTTTGTCAACTTTCTCTCTTCAATTGAAGGTATCCTATTGTTGCATCAAAATACTACTTCCAAACTACAATGAATGAGTTTCAAAATTAGCACTGCATCCAAATAACAGTCCTATGATGAAATACAGACATTTTTCAGCAACGAAGCACCGTAGCCAGAAGTCATATCTGGTCTGTCTCATTCTGCAGCATTTTTGAGCTCACATTTTTTATAAATGCTGATAAATCTTGTCAGAACAGAAATGTTAGGCCTGCAAAGTGCAGCACTTCATGCAAGAATGTAGTTACAGATTTCCAAGACATCTGCCAGACAAACATGTGGTCACTAATGGTGCCATCTTATGTATTTGCCTGTGCTTTCAAATATGGGATCCACACGTAAATATATATATGTTACTTCTCTGTTGACCTGCATTGAGTTTAGGGCCTGTCAAATAACTGGCTGGGTTTGATGTTTTACTGAACACACTAAGCCAACCTCTTGTGTTTTCCAGATGGATCCCCATGAAAACATTCTGTTGAGCACACTTGAAATTAAAAATGAGATGGCTGCCTCTGAAGCTGTTATAGGCCTTGGGGACCCTAGAAGCACTATGTTGGCCTATGATACCTCGAGTATCCAGTACCGGAAGGCTGGCTTACCAAGACACAGCTTTGGCCGTAACGCTCTGGAGCGGCACGTGGCACAAAAGAAGAGCCGGCTACGGAGACGTGCCTCTCAGTTGAAAATCACCATCCCTGACTTGACTGATGTAAATGCCATAGATCGATGGTCCCGCATATTCTTTCCTGTTGTTTTTTCCTTCTTCAACATTGTCTATTGGCTTTATTATGTGAACTAAAAACAAAACGAAGCCACGCAGATGTCAAGGACTGGATTTCTCTTCAGAATCAGTTGTACAGCCAAATATGGGACTTAGGGGGAACAAAAACCTATTCAGGACAAAAGTTACTTTAAAACACCTTAGTTGCTGGCCCACTATATATAATCTATTTTGTAATGTTTGGGTTTTCTTGCAAAAGAGCAAAACATATAAATTCTGGTACAAATGATGCACCACAACCTTTAAAGCTATAATTGTGTTTAATGCTTGGAGAAAGAATTTGAAATTTGGTCCTTTAATATTTTTTGTGCTTTTTTTTTCATTTTAGCACTAATTTGTTTAGACACAGAAGGAAGCTAGGAAAAAAGGTTTGAGTTCTGATAGCAGTGCTTCATGCCTCTCTTCACATCTGAACATACATAGCTTTGTGGCATGGAGAGAGAAAATGCTAATGTTACCATGCTTGTAACCCAAACCATTATTCCTACCTTACCTTTTCAGGACAGTCACTTGAAAAATAAGTAGTGCCTATCATCGTACCATGAGTTTTCCAGAGCAGATCAATGTTAATTATGGGGGGAATGGAAGTTGTGAGTATGTGCAGAATTCACGCATAACTTGAAAGCATTATGCAAAAGAGAAATTATCATGAATTAATAGAGCACAATAGTTACCATGCTGTATAACACTGATCCACAGAGTTATTGTGGAGATGCCCAAGTCTGTGTTGCAGTGTGCCTCACTTAATGTCTATGTGTAAAGTGCCAAATGTCAGGGGGCCAGTAGTGACTTCATAGGTAGCTTTTCTTTCTTTCTTTCTTTCTTTCTTTCTTTCTTTCTTTCTTTCTTTCTTTCTTTTCTTTTCTTTTCTTTTCTTTTCTTTTCTTTTCTTTTCTTTTTTTTTTGGTGCTCTGTGTTTTCTTGTGGGAGAAAAACAGTGGCAAATGTTTTCAGAAGTAAGAGCCAGGAGAAGCTACCAATAATGTACAAAAATTTGGTAACAGTTTGCCTGTTAGTTTATGCACTATGGGTTCTAAATTACAATTTTGGTATTATTTTCCCACATCAAGGAGATTGGCTAGATTAAAGATTCTGCTGGTTTAAGAACACATATATTTATTTCACAGAAAGCATTAGCCTTTTAGCACAGAGTTGGATTGCTTTCTTTACCCAATTTCATTACATTTAATTTTAGAAGTGTTTAGTTTTTACTTGGAAAGTATTTCTGGAAAGAATGTGTAAAAAAGCAGGAGATAATCTAGTATATTCAGTTGAAAGGGGACACATCCCAATATTCTGAGTCTTAGAACTGCCCCTTTTTTTCCTTTTTCTCATGCAGCTCAATTATTCTACAGTCTCTGTTCCTAAATCACTGGGACAGAATGAATTAAAATGTTTCAGTGCACTTAATATTATTGTGGCATCTGTTCCAATCAGGTCACTGAAATTTGTGCAGGTTTCAGGATAGTTCTTGCTTCTAGTGTAGAACTACTTATTTTAGGAAACAAAAGATGTGCTTCAAGGGGTTACAAAAGGGTAAAGACCATATTCTCTTAAATGATAAATATTCCCCTTCTGGCTTGTGTCTTTTTTTCAGAAGCATAAATCAGTGTCTGATTATTCCTTTGTAAAGTATTTTAAAAATTTGCACAGAGTATTTATATCTAGTTTTCAGACACCCCCATGTATTTGTGAAAAGGCTGAACTCATGGTTTCCCATGTGCAGTTAGGCAGGGTACATTTCATAAATCGCAGCATCATTGATTCCTCTTGTGATATTGTCCCCAACCAGACTAGGAGAATTCTAAAAGAACCTTTGGTTGAGCCATCTTCTGTCACAAAATGAGATTAGGAGTTGCATCGTATTCATGGTTCATTTCATTTATTCCTTTGCACAAAGAATCTGACCATTAATTTGACAGAAACAATGCTTTGAAAATGTGGAAAATATTGACATTACAGGTAATCCCTGGGATTTATAGGCCTCAAAAGAAAGTTTTTTTTTTATTGGTTTCCTCTTCTCATATTGGTTCAACAGGTCAGCTATAATGAAAACTATGAAATCAGCTGCTAGTACTGCACTTTAAGATATCTGGAAGTTTACAGTTTAAGCCATAACATTTTCTGACCTTGCCAATGAGAAAATGAGTTTTACCCAGGGGGGTCTCAAAGAAAGTGTGCAGTCACCTCCATGAGGTCCTTTTCATTGTTAAGGAGCAACCAGTTCCAGAAATAGATGGGATATCATGTTTCTGAGCTAATTAATTCAAAATACTATGAGCTGTGTGAACCTGAATAAGATTTTCAGGAGAAGTGAAGGACTGTGATACAAAACAAAATACACAAAAAAGACTTCGCTTTTTTTCTCTGTAGTGCCAGCATGTGGCAGAGCCAGATAAAAGTATTACATGATTTATTTCACAGAGGAAATTAAAATAAGCTGTTACTTTTGAAATGAACAGAAATATGCTCCTGCTCTTTTTAGTGAGAACCACATTTCACATACTAATTATTCCTTTTTTTTTTAGGTTTCACGATGCATACTAGCCAGCAATTAAGGTGTTTTCTCTTCATCTTTGTGAAATTCATGGCAAAATTACAAATATATAATATGGCACAGTTTTAACAATATCTCTGCGATCAATGCTCTGTAAATACGTTCTGTATATGACTGCTAGTAAGTCTAATATGCATTTTTCAAACTGAAAATTCATGCAGCATATTTGTGTTTGCCTAAGGAATGTTATGTTTCTATACTAGTGCAGTTTTAATGACTGGGAAGAAAGAATCAAGCAATGTCATTCTGAATATTTTCTTTTATCATCCCCATGGGGAAGCAAAGTCTTGAACAATAGCACTGAAGGGGACACCTGATAATTTTTATACTCTAATATATTAAAAAAGAAAAAAAGAAACTTAAAACTCTGCCAGACAAAAGCACAATGCATAGAATACATGAGAGCAAGTGCATATAGATAGATAAATACATAGATAGATATATCTGGGGAACAAATCCCATTTAAGTTTAGGTAAAATGTACATTAGAAGTACAATTGAAATAATTCTTTTTTTAAAAAAAACTAAACCTGTGTTCCAATTGCATAGTTAGCAAAGTTAGTGTAAGTGAAGAAGGCAAAACACTAAACATTATCAAAGACTATGGCAGATATATAGACATATATTTCAATATGTGGAGATATATATATAGTCCTCTGTGTATATATATGTGTGTGTGTGTGTATAAGCATGTAGATACATAGAAATACACACACACATACATATACATATAGGTAGATGCACACACAGAGAAAGGCGTCCTGACCCAGTGGTAGGAATCTATATGATGAAATGCGTTTCTTCTTGTAAAAGTGTTATAGTAGGGTGCAGGAAGGTTGCTGAGAGATTTAGCAGGATGGGAAGGGCATCAGAATATTCAGCATTCTTTACAAACCCCTGAAGAGTTGTTGGACCACAGCCTCTGCATCTTCCGTTAGATCAGTGCTGTGAGAGGCATCAAGTAGAGACTGAGGCCATTTCCACACTAGGTTGTTATAGCGTTATTATTCCACTTTCAACATCCTATGGAATCCTGGGAACTGCAAACCCCAGGATTCCATAGGATGTTGAAAGTGGAATAATAACGGTATAACAGTCTTTTATGGAAATGACTTGAGTAAGCTTCTGGGCATGGAAGAAGTAGTGGTCAGTCACAGGGTCTCCATCAACATGTCTCTACCCCCATCTAAAAGGATTAGAGGTACTGAAGGGGGTGAGGTTTTTCATGGGGCCAATCTGATATAGGAAGGGAAAGGAAGGCAACGTAGTCTGAGCCTAAACGTCCAATCTCTAGATCTGGCCTCCAGAGAAATCATCAAGCCTGAGGCTGAGCGACTGCTACTGTCTTCATCAGCTCTGCTTCTTCTTTGGTATTGGAAGTATGGGGCCTTCTGTGGTGCTTGCGGTTATCTGGATTTGGGCTAGAACCTTAACAATGGTGTTTTAAAAGGAATAAGCTAATAACAATTTTGTTTCTATAATCAATTGATATGTGAATATTTTTTGAGAAAGCAAAATTATTAATGTATTTAAAATCTTACTATACAGGGTAACCGGGCATTTCTATATCAGCAGATCAATGCATATAATTCTTATGGAACATTTCACAGTTGACATTTATGATAGTACTGTATCTCCTTGCATTTCAAAGTAGTCTAGCCCTCACATTGCTTGCCTATTTCTTCTCTTTTTTTAAATAAAAACATTGTCCACTAGTAACTTTTTAAAAGGTCCTAATACCAGGGGTGGGGGAGCAAAAATATGACTATTTCTATGGGGGAAAAAGGACAGGAAGGCCAGGGTACAATACTTTAAAATGTAGTGAACATAACATTTTGCTATCTGTACATAGAACATATAATGTGAGCAATCATAATTTAAACCGAACATGTGTAAATATTATCAGATTTCTTAACATTTTTAACTTCTAATTTGTACTTTAATGTAAGGCAAAAGCTGATCCTATTTATGGTTTAGGTTAGTGTCCTAAAATAATGTAAATATTTAAATAAGCTGTAAATGAGCAGTCAGTAGAAACAGTAATTGTTCAGTGATTTTTTTTAACAATAATTGCAGTTCTCTAGCAGAATAATTTAAACACCCTTTTGCATAAGATTTGGGTTCCAGAAAAGAACTTTACCAGTCCATGGAAAATGCAGCATTGTTAACACTCAATATGCAACAGTTACCAGTTTAGCCAGTTCATTTGCACAGGATGTGTGTGAAAAGGGAAGGGGAGGAGGGACAAGCTACTAAAGACTGTCAATTAGTCTAGTGGCTCTAATGCATATGGGGGCTCAGAGGACATGCTTGCATTACAGAGCAGGAGTGTGTACCTTGCCCTTGCATTAGCAGCTCTGAAATCCATCCACAGAGAAGGATTCATATCCCAAGCTTTTCTTGACACTAAAGAGAATGAAGCACCCATATGGGATTACCTCCTTGTCAGAACTGAAGTGCCATGGAGCCTCAGCTTGTGTAGTTGAAGATTCTATAGACACAGCATGAGTAACATATAACATTTCAATGCAAATTTGCATTAAGACTATGGTCCTCAAAAGCACTATGCTGATACAATTCCATTTTAGTAAGAAGAGGCTAATTAAGCTTTATGAGGGTCATCTAAAGTGGAACCCTGGGCAACTTGGGGCAGTGGTACTTTTGGCCCCAAGCTGAGGACACCTTTGGGCAGAGAGCATGCCTCTCCTCTGCACCTTTAAAATAATCTCTGATTTAGAACAGGGATGGAAAATGTGTGGGCCTCCAGATGTTGTTGGACTAAAACTCCCATCATCCCTCAGCACTGACTGTGCCAGCTAGGTGTACTGGGAGTGCCAGCACAACAACATCTAAAGGCCAACATGTTTCTTCTCCCTGGTTCAGTCAGTTCATCATGACACAGAAGGAATTACGAGGAAATTAAACATGAAGAATCTGAAACATCATGGAAAGTAGAACTGCAGTGCATGAAGTAACATGGGCCTAAGTAGGACAGAAGAACAACATCCATGTGATTAGCTTATATTAATGAGTGTGCCATGGACCTTGTGCCTCTTTGCCACACTCCAAAACAGAGTCATGCACATTTAGAGGTCCATGTGCACATCAGAATTCACACAGTCCCTTGGATTGCGCACTCTCAGCCCTCTAAAACCTGAAGGTAAATAGCAAGAATTCACAAAGACATGTCTTCAATGTAAACCTGTCTATTCCTCTCCAGCCCAACCCCAATGCCAAAGAAACTTTACTTTAGAAATATACTGAAAGGGAACACTACTAGTAAGACACTGCTTAACACCAAAGGTAAAAAGCTTAACAAAATGCACTAGGAAACATATGTCAGAATTTTTGAGGAATAAATGGAATGTTAATTAATCACTACCGTATACTAGCTTATATAAATTGTATATCAGTTTTGATTGATTAATGACAAATTGGAATGGGTTATTTTTGCAGGTTGTATACAACACATTTCTTAATGTGTCAAATTATTTGTTTAAGTGCTTTGATAATGAATACACTGTTCATTTTGAAATGCTGAAAAACCTTAGCTAGAGTTTGATATTAGTTTGGGGAGTCAGTTTGATTTATTTTTCTTAAATGCTTTCCTCATCTTTAAGGAGATCTAATTCAAAGTGATCATCATTTCATATGTTTGCATTATTAATAACATTCAAAAAAGCTTCAGCAGAAATTACATTTAAGAACCATTGTATAGTTTAAGTTAGTTAGCATAAATTTCCAAGAGTTTTCTCAATTTGACCACATTTGAGTTTTCATATTTTTTATTTGCATGGGTGTTTAAATGGTTCTGTTAGTACTGTCTTTGCACCGTTCTTCTTTATCTCTCTTTATCTTTTTTTTTTTTTACTTAGTACTATTTACTTCATAATGTAGTAATCATCGGCCTTACTAATGACCTTGTAGCCTTTCTAATATGCACATAATGCACATTTTCCAATGGCTAGAAAATGCAAAATATTAGTGGATCTCATTGCATCAGATTTTCATGTTTTTCTCAAAAAGGACTGCTAACCTCTGGGATAATGGAGGTCGTAAAAATGATGATTGTAAATTGAGTAGCACATAAGAGATATTTTCTTGAATCTAAAGTTATTACAGCCAGTTTCAGCATGTAAATATATAATGTTGGCTAGTGTGTAATTCTTAAAACTAAAAAAATATAAATAAAGAAAATATAAAATAATCATTTATTTATTTATTTGTACATACATACATACATACATACATACATACATACTTTGGCGCTCAAGTTAATTTTTTTCTCCAAAGTGATTTACAATAAGATTCGTCTTACCCTGTTCCAGCAAAATTGTGTCCAGTGTCGATAAAGTGCCAAATTGCATACATTTCCCTTAGTTTTCCTCTGAATTCTCTGGTGATGATAATTCAATGCTGTCTTCATGGAGATTTTGTGAGAAAGGGTATAGACTTGAGTGCAACTTGTTTTAAGTGAGAGAATGGTTTTAAAAAAGGCTTCTGCCTTCTTTGACTATATGACTGGATGGGGGAAGGGCCTATATTTGGGGTGCAAGTTTACTTTTTCGTCTCCTTGCACAAACAATATACCTCAGTGCTAACTTCTGGCCCCCCTGCAGCATCTGTCAAGCCAGTAGAGGTACAAGTCAGGGCTAGAAGACAGCAGTGCTGTTCATAAAGATGTCCAGGCATGACTATGGAGAGTTTAAATAATAAGGCATTTGTTCAGACTGGCACAAATGACTGGAATCAAAATATTAGCTTTTAGTGTACTTCTCAGAAAGAACTCCAGTGGATTTCAAAGTATATATCAGGACAATATTGCCACTGTTTTTGCAGAATACTCATTTGCCATGTACTGTACAGACATGCATAAAATATTTTAATATAGGAATGGCATGGAACTAAAGGTGGCAGGTACAAGGCAAGGGGGATTTTGAGGATGAGGAATGATGGAACTGCCATATCATTATTACTGTCTAT